>CM026431.1:4811088-6159064 GCA_014871385.1 Ceratodon purpureus
CCCTCCCGGCCTCACCAGCGCGGTCAAGATACCGGCCCCAAGGGGCCTTATTGGGCCCCTCTTGCGCGCAGAGGGGCCCAATAAGGCCCCTTGGGGCCGGTTCCCCGACCGCGCCCATGAGGCCCGGAGGGGCTTCTCGGTGCCGAGAGACCCCTCCCGGCCTCATGGGCGCGGTCGGGGAACCGCTCCCAAGGGGCCTTATCGGGCCCCTCTTGGGCTGAGAGGGGCCCAATAAGGCCCCTTGGGGCCGGTTCCCCGACCGCGCCCATGAGGCCGGGAGGGGCTTCTCGGTGCCGAGAGACCCCTCCCGGCCTCATGGCCGCGGTCGGGATACCGGCCCCAAGGGGCCTTATCGGGCCCCTCTTGGGCTGAGAGGGGCCCAATAAGGCCCCTTGGGAGCGGTTCCCCGACCGCGCCCATGAGGCCGGGAGGGGCTTCTCGGTGCCGAGAGACCCCTCCCGGCCTCATGGCCGCGGTCGGGATACCGGCCCCAAGGGGCCTTATCGGGCCCCTCTTGGGCTGAGAGGGGCCCAATAAGGCCCCTTGGGGCCGGTTCCCCGACCGCGCCCATGAGGCCGGGAGGGGCTTCTCGGTGCCGAGAGACCCCTCCCGGCCTCATGGCCGCGGTCGGGATACCGGCCCCAAGGGGCCTTATCGGGCCCCTCTTGGGCTGAGAGGGGCCCAATAAGGCCCCTTGGGAGCGGTTCCCCGACCGCACCCCTGAGGCCCGGAGGGGCTTCTCGGTGCCGAGAGACCCCTCCCGGCCTCATGGGCGCGGTCGGGTTTCCGGCCCCAAGGGGCCTTATCGGGCCCCTCTCAGCCACTGAGAGGCCTCTTTAGGCCCCTTGGAGCCGGAAACCCGACCGCGCCCATGAGGCCCGGAGGGGCTTCTCGGTGCCGAGAGACCCTTCCCGGCCTCAACGGCGCGGTCGGGTTTTCGGCTCCAAGGGGCCTTTTTGAGCCCCTCTCAGCCACTGAGAGGCCTCTTTAGGCCCCTTGGAGCCGGAAACCCGACCGCGCCCATGAGGCCCGGAGGGGCTTCTCGGTGCCGAGAGACCCTTCCCGGCCTCAAGGGCGCGGTCGGGTTTTCGGCTCCAAGGGGCCTAAAGAGGCCCTCTCAGCCACTGAGAGGCCTCTTTAGGCCCCTTGGAGCCGGAAACCCGACCGCGCCCATGAGGCCCGGAGGGGCTTCTCGGTGCCGAGAGACCCTTCCCGGCATCAAGGGCGCGGTCGGGTTTTCGGCCCGAATGGCCTTAACGGGCCCCTCTAAGCCCAAAGGGGGGCTGAACTAGCCCAGCAGGCAGATAAAGAACCCATTTATAGGGTTCTTTATGCCTGATGGGCCATTTCGTCCCCTTTTACAATAAAAGGGGCCCAGATTCTGCCCCTTTGGGCCAGAAACCCGACCGCTCCACTGAGGCCCGGAAGGGGCTCTCGGTGCCGAGAAGCCCTTACGGGCCTCGAAGGCGCGGTCGGGTTTCCGGCCCAAAGGGGCAGAATATGTCGCTAGGTACCAATCCCGACCGCGCCTTCGAGGCTGGGAAGGGTCTCTCGGTACCGAGAGCCCCTTTCGGGCCTCGAAGGCGCGGTCGGGTTTCTAGACACTTAGTCAATTTTGGGTGTTATATTGCTTCTTGATTGTTGCTGAACGAATTAGAAGTTTAGGTATGATGTGTTTAAATTTCAGATGATGACCAGTAGAACGTTACTGTCCAAGTTATTTTGACCCTCTAGGGGAGCTGCAAAGACAGGTGGCTCGTCATGTTCGGCATTGATAAGCCATTTGAATTTGCAGATCTCCTGGAAGGATCGATTGTTTTGGTCAATGACGTTATTTAACGCCTCCAGGATGTGGTCTAGCTGCAATGGTGGAATGGCCTGATGAGCGTTTGTTATGGCATGACTTTTTCTTACGTTGTTTGGGTTTACGTCCTTTCAGATTCGGAACCATTACAACCATCGCCCTAATCAGAAGTGCGAGATGGGGCTAGACAAACTGCAGCTGATTGCGACCACCAACGTCAAGGGGATGTATAAAGTGCGTTGGCTGAAGATGTGGAACGGCTCTGATAATACCAGGGCTGCAAACAGTTTTCCGAGGTCTTCGTGCAGTGAGTCTCAACTTCATGCTTGGCTGCACAAAGCATGCTTCTATGCGCTGCTGGAGGACGAGATCACGGAGAAGATTGAGCCTATCCTGCTTGAATATCCGCTTCCAGACTGGACTAAGGAAGTCAAGTCCTGGCAAGTGTACCTGAACTACTGGAAGAAGAAGGTGTGGCAAAAAGCATTTCCAACTGTCTTTGCCGGGAAACATGCATTCCAGCGGAACGACACTTGGAACCAGGTGCCTAAGGGCAATCTCATCGTCAGCCGGTTTATTTATAGGTGAGTATCAAAACCTTGGTATGCTCTTGTTTAGTTTTGTCTTTGCGCAGATGAAGAAATCTGACCCAATTCCCTCTGTTTTATAGGTACTACAGGAGGGAGTTGATGCCAAAGAAGGCGATCACGGAAGAACCAGATTGGATGGATACCCAAACTGAGCCTGGCCATGACTCGTTCATTTTCACGGAGTATCAGAAGATCACTTATCCGTCAGCGCATCTGAAGGAATGCGGTTGGTACATCGAGTGTGCGAAGACTTTCTGCCCCGCCGAGGAGGAAGATCTGAAGAGACGACTAGGTGCCATCAACGCCACTCCGGAGGAAGTACCTGACGTCGAAGAGGCTGCACCGGAGGATCCGAAAGTTGGTCAGAGGAGAAAGAAAGCGCAGGCGCAGCTAGGAAGACGCGTAGCGCAGAGGACCACTGCCTCACAAGACGGTGGCACTGGTTCAGTTGCAGGGTCACCTGTTGATAACCGGAAAGGACAACGGTCCCCTAAATCTCCCAAGTCCCGACGTAGACTGGATGGACCTTCGCCATCAGGGAACTCCTCTGGGACAGATTTTACTCTGTCTCAGCCTGAGTTTCGACTGGTTGACGAACCGAAGGAGCTGGAGTACGATACTTTCGATTTGATCATGAATGGTATGATCAATAAGTCGATGTTCGATGCGGTGTACAAGTTCGCAAGCCAGTGCAATTATGGTAAATCCTGCCGGGTTTATGGGAGGAATCAGACGAAGGACGGAATGGTGGACCTTGTAGTAGCCCAGGTTCCGGACAACTCCCCGGTACCAGGCATATCAAGAACGGCCTCGGATGTCCCTAAGTGGAATGTCCTTGACAAGGACTGGTTCAAGAACACGTTCGTGTTTGCCCATACTTTCTTGCACGATGATGGCGCCCTTGTCTTTGTTTACACTGACGATAACTCCACAAGAAAGACTATCAGGTCCTTTTGCCCAAGCCTTGGGTTCAAGATGTTTAAGGAGTGGACCGGCTTCAACATACTGCCGCTTCGGGTTCCATCAAGGGTTGAGACCACTAATCTTTTTAGGGTGGGTCTTTATGTCAGATGCAATCCGGATCCCAGGGCAGCATCTCTCCCCACCGGCACTCGGAACTCTGCCTTTACTCTGAAGCCAACTCACAGTGGAGATATTGACGTTGTTAAGGGAAACGTCCTTATGAACTCGGCTAACGCCAAGACTGTGAAGATGAACGGCGATCGGCCTTGGCGTGGTCCTAAGGAACTTGATGAGTATTTCTGGGGCTGCCTTGTCTTGTCTTGCACATCTCCTGGAGGCATTGTGGTTGACCTCACGGCGGGAACAGGTACGGCCTTTCAATCTTATGACATTGTCTTTCCCGTACTTCCAGATTGTAGTTTGCCTTAATACTAACTCCCTACTTTGTCGACTTTTGTAGGCGACTCCATACAAGTCTGTCGCAATCGTGGCCGTCACATTGTCGCTATTGAGGAGGACGAGGACATATTCAAGGAACTTCTTGCTCCGATGAAATCTGACTTGGTTCCCCGTGCACCTGCCGGGGACCATCACAGTGACCAAGATGACGATGACGACGACGACGACGACGATGAAGAGGATCCTCTGATACAGCTTGCAGAAGAAGATCTGGCTTACCATCCTCCGGAAATCCGACCGAAGGGCAGGCAGTGAGTGTAGTCGTCAGGTCTCGTATTAGACAGAAATTTTGAACATTTTTTGAATCTAACAGTCAGGCTTAGAATCGTCTTTTCTCAGATACTGCCTTCGTATGCAGAGTCGCCCGAGTTCCCTTGTCGCCGGTAGCTACGTTCTTCCGCATGCCTGTTTACGCTGAGCAGGCAGCAAGACACCAGGCTGCATTACCTTCCCCAAAGGAACGAAAGACGAAGCGGAGATATGACCAGGCAGTTAAGGAGTACCTACATCTGGAGGCTGCTGTTGATAATACATTGAATCTAGGTGACGAAGACTCAGACTATTTTGATATTTACCGTCGATATTAAGACCAAACTATTTTATTGACACCAATATTTACTTAGTTTAAAATTTTGGTATTGCTGTAAAAATTTAAAAATTTAAATTTATAGAGGAAAGGAGGGTTATGTGAATCATGATTATTGAACCAATTAGTCATGATTATGTTGGTTAGTGTCCTATGTTGTACCATTCCTTGTTGCATAGGTATCCCATTAACCCATCTCCATTGGATTCCATTCTTCCAATTTTTGAATTCCAATTCTTCCCACACTTCCTATCTTTCCAATTTCTGAATTCCCCTCCCTCCCTACTACCAAAGTTCTCATACACCGGGAGACGCCAAACAGTGGAGGGGAAACAATTTAAAAATTAAAATAAAATGAGAAGTAGAACCCCCTTCTCAAAGAAGAAAAATTACAAATAAAACAAAAAAACAAAAAAAGAAAAGAAAAGAAAAAACAAAAACAGTGAATCACAAACACACCCAAGAGTTAAGATTTTTTTTTAAAAAAAAAAAACATCGAGCCGGGACACCCACTGGGAGAGAGGGAGAGGGAGAGGGAGAGGGACAGGGACAGGGAGAGGGACAGGGAGTGGGACAGGGAGTGGCCGCGAGGGAGTGGGACAGGGAGTGAGGGAGAGGGACATTGGAGAGGGAGAGGGAGAGGGAGAGGGAGAGGGACAGGGACAGGGAGAGGGAGAGGGAGAGGGAGAGGGAGAGGGAGAGGGAGAGGGACAGGGAGAGGGAGTGGCCGCGAGGGAGAGGGAGAGGGAGAGGGAGAGGGACAGGGACAGGGAGAGGGACAGGGAGTGGGACAGGGAGTGGCCGCGAGGGAGTGGGACAGGGAGTGAGGGAGAGGGACATTGGAGAGGGAGAGGGAGAGGGAGAGGGAGAGGGACAGGGAGAGGGAGTGGCCGCGAGGGAGAGGGAGAGGGAGAGGGAGAGGGACAGGGACAGGGAGAGGGACAGGGAGTGGGACAGGGAGTGGCCGCGAGGGAGTGGGACAGGGAGTGAGGGAGAGGGAGAGGGAGAGGGACAGGGAGTGAGGGAGAGGGACAGGGAGTGAGGGAGAGGGACAGGGAGTGAGGGAGAGGGAGAGGGAGAGGGACAGGGAGTGAGGGAGAGGGACAGGGAGAGGGAGAGGGAGTGAGGGAGAGGGACAGGGAGAGGGAGAGGGAGTGAGGGACAGGGAGTGAGGGAGAGGGAGTGGGAGAGGGAGAGGGAGAGGGACAGGGACAGGGACAGGGAGCGAGGGGGAGGGAGAGGGATAGGGAGTGAGGGAGAGGGAGTGACCGCGAGGGAGAGGGAGAGGGACAGGGAGTGCGGGAGAGGGAGGGGGGGAGGGACAGGGAGAGAGGGAGGGAGAGGGGGAGGGACAGGGAGAGAGGGAGGGAGAGAGGGAGAGGGAGAGGGACAGGGAGTGAGGGAGAGGGAGAGGGAGAGGGACAGGGAGAGGGAGAGGGAGTGAGGGACAGGGAGTGAGGGAGAGGGAGTGGGAGAGGGAGAGGGAGAGGGACAGGGACAGGGACAGGGAGCGAGGGAGAGGGAGAGGGATAGGGAGTGAGGGAGAGGGAGTGACCGCGAGGGAGAGGGAGAGGGACAGGGAGTGCGGGAGAGGGAGGGGGGGAGGGACAGGGAGAGAGGGAGGGAGAGGGGGAGGGACAGGGAGAGAGGGAGGGAGAGAGGGAGAGGGAGAGGGACAGGGAGTGAGGGAGAGGGAGAGGGAGAGGGACAGGGAGAGGGAGAGGGAGTGAGGGACAGGGAGTGAGGGAGAGGGAGTGGGAGAGGGAGAGGGAGAGGGACAGGGACAGGGACAGGGAGCGAGGGAGAGGGAGAGGGATAGGGAGTGAGGGAGAGGGAGTGACCGCGAGGGAGAGGGAGAGGGACAGGGAGTGAGGGAGAGGGAGGGGGGGAGGGACAGGGAGAGAGGGAGGGAGAGGGGGAGGGACAGGGAGAGAGGGAGGGAGAGAGGGAGAGGGAGAGGGACAGGGAGTGAGGGAGAGGGAGAGGGAGAGGGAGAGGGAGAGGGAGAGGGAGTGAGGGACAGGGAGTGAGGGAGAGGGAGTGAGGGAGTGGGAGAGGGACAGGGAGTGAGGGAGAGGGAGTGAGGGAGAGGGAGTGAGGGAGAGGGACAAGGGGAGGGACAGGGAGAGAGGGAGAGGGACAAGGGGAGGGACAGGGAGAGAGGGAGAGGGAGAGGGAGAGGGGGAGGGACAGGGAGAGGGAGAGGGAGAGGGGGAGGGACAGGGAGAGGGAGAGGGAGTGACCGCGAGGGAGAGGGAGTGACCGCGAGGGAGAGGGAGAGGGACAGGGAGTGAGGGAGAGGGTGAGGGAGAGGGACAAGGGGAGGGACAGGGAGAGAGGGAGAGGGAGAGGGACAAGGGGAGGGACAGGGAGAGAGGGAGAGGGAGTGGGGGAAGGACAGGAAGAGAGGGAGAGGGAGAGGGACAGGGAGAGGGAGTGACGGCGCGGGAGAGGGAGAGGGAGAGGGAGCGGGAGTGACCGCGAGGGAGAGGGACAGGGAGAGGGACAGGGGTCGGGAGTCGCGTCGGGACAGGGAGACGGGGGGGGGTAGGGAAGGAGGGTGGGTGGTCTTCCAAAAAAAAGTGTGTCTCGGAACTCTCTTAGACCCAGGAGGGGGGGGCCTGCCGATTCCCACAGAGAGTACTATGTGGGGGAAGGGTTCCTCGGTCGCGGCGGGACTCCTTGTCCCCCGTCGCGGCGGGACTCCCTGTCCCTGCTCGCGGCGGGACTCTTTGTCCCGCGTCGCGGCGGGACTCCCTGTCCCTGCTCGCGGCGGACTCTTTGTCCCGCGTCGCGGCTGGGGAGTGGGGAGTCGGGTCTCGGGACTCGGGTGTTGGGCCTCGGGACTCAAGACTCGGGACTCGGGACTTGGGACTTGGGACTTGGGACTCGGGTCTCGGGACTCGGGTCTCGGGACCCGTTTAATTTACAGAACCAAAGCATAAATAAGAATAAAAAAATAGAAGTAGAAACATTAAACAAATAGCATAATAAAGGGAAAGAAAAGGAAATTAAAAATATAAATTAAAGATTAAAATGATCAAAAAATTTAAGATTAAAGACATAACAACTTTAAGGTTGTCGTTATAACTCGCATTTATAGTACTTACAAAATGGTACACGGTTTTCAAAAACCTCTACAAAAGGGCGTTGAACCTGCCAAAGAGGCGCCACTCCGCTAAGCAACACGGTACCTCAATAATTTGCACACATTCCTAGCCAATTTCTAGGCTACCACCTACAAATGTCTAGGCTACACCATCCTCAACTACATCTGATTTGTTTTCCGGGGCTATGATCTCCACCACATCCGTTGCATCTTCCTCCAACTTCCGCCTATAAGCCTGTGCCGCCTCCTGATCTTCGAAGCCCAACCAATGGAGATGAGAATCGGAATCATAGTCTTCAGCATCATCCATCTGCATATGGACAGTCTCCCCTTCATATTCAACGATGGTGAGAATGAGTGTATCTCCCCTACGACCACAAGGCACCCATTGCGCTCCATCAAAATTTCCCTCCTCCTCCGACACCTCCTCCTTCGGCACCTCCACCTTGGGCATCTCCACCTTTGGCACCTCCACATTCGGCACCTCCTCCTTCGGCACCTCCACCTTCGGCATCTCCACCTTAGGAACCTCCACCTTCGGCACCTCCACCATAGATCCTCCAGAACTGGATTCTCCCCTTCCCCTCTTCTTGCCAATAGTCTTCGAGCACTGCCCCTTGGAAGCCACCTTCACCACCTTGCGAACCATCTTGAGAAAAAGGAGGGAGAGGAGAGGAGGAAGGAAGAGAAGATTGAGGGAGAAGAGAGAAGAAGAGAGGGAGAGGAGAGAAGAGTCCGAATGGAGAGGAGAGAGTGAGAGAGAGAGTGAGAGAGAGAGAGTGAGAGAGAGAGAGTGAGAGAGAGAAGTGAGGAGAGAAGTGTGAGTTGTGAGGGGGAGTGGGACCCCTTATATGGGCCCCACCGAGCCCCCTCGGCCGCCTCCACTTTCCAGGGCTGGGAGGCGGCTCCCTCCCAACCCTGGGAGAAGCCCTCCCTCCTTAGGGTTGGGAAGGTCGCTCCTTCCCAATCACAAGGAAGGGAGCCCCCACCTAGGGTTGGAAGGGCGCCACCCTTCCAACCCTCTAGGGAGGAGAAGAGGCCGCCGCCTTCCTTAGGGGCGGTGGCCACCCTAAGGCGGTGGCCACCCTAAGGCGGCCTCGCCCTAAGGCGGCCTCGCCCTAAGGCGGTGGCCACCCTAAGGCGGCCTCGCCCAAAGGCGGTGGCCACCCTAAGGCGGCCTCGCCCTAAGGGCTCTCGGTACCGAGAGCCCCCATGGTGATGGGGCTCTCGGTACCAAGGGCCCCTAGTGGGGACTCTCGGTACCGAGAGCCCTATCACGATGGGGGCTCTCGGTACCGAGGGCCCCCTGCGACCATAGGGCTCTCGGCACCGAGAGCCCTATGATCGCAGGGGGCCCTCGGTACCGAGAGCCCCCATGGTGATAGGGGGTCTCGGTACCGAGGGTCCTTCCCGGCCATAGGGCTCTCGGTGCCGAGAGCCCTATGGCCGCAAGGGGCCCTCGGTACCGAGACCCCCTATGAAGGGGCTCTCGGTCACGGGCGCCCCTAGCGGCCATAGGGCTCTCGGCACCGAGAGCCCTCTTCAATGGGCGTCATGGTGAGAGGGCCCCTTGATGAAGGGGCCCTCTCACCCTGACCTAACCCTGGGTGAGGGGGGCGCCCCTTGCGGCGCCCCCTTCTCTGACCTAACCCTGGGTGAGAGGGGCGCCCTTTATAAGGGCGCCCCTCCTCTCCATTCCTCACAATCTCTCCTCCCTCCCTTCTCATACTCTCTCCTTTCTCTACTCTCCCCTCCTCTCATTCTTCTCCCTCTTTGATTCTCTTTTAGTTTTTTCGAACTTCAGGATGGAGCGGCCGCAGTCGGAGGTGGAGATGAAGAGCTTCTTTGGAGACGTGCGTTTCATCGGAGTCATTCTGGAGATTGAGGCTGAGGTGGAGGAGTACTCTCGAATTCTGAGGGAGAACATCGTGTACTCCAAGGACCTCACTGCAATTTGGAACTATGAGGCAGGCGTTGCGTTTTCTCGACTTGTCGACATCTGCAAGTACACCTGGGAGCCGCCATCCGCAGAGCTAACCCGTATCCGGGGTTCTTCTAGATTTAGCTTGTCCTAGCTTTGGTGTAGCTTGTAATTAAAGACCAGATTTGTCCCTATTGTGCTAGCGCCGGTCGGCCAATATCATGTACGAGTTTCATCATCGATTAATGGAGAGGCACAATTGAACAAGATGAAAAGCATGCGGCTTCATTGTTCTGGATCCGCAAGTTTCTTAGCTAATTGCTTAGTATGTGGTATGTCCATTGCATTTTGTTATTAGGTTTCAAGCATAATTGGAAGTTACTTTTTGTGTTGATTTTGGTGGATGATAATGTGCAAGCAGGTTCAAAGGTATGGAAGGGTTTAGATATGAAGGGGATGGTATTCAACCTCTAAATCATGAGGTCATGATGACGTCAGCCCTAATTTTTGTACTAGAAAGAGAGTATGTCTGCACATGTGACATCTTTTTTTATGCGGATGTGTTCACAACACCCTAAACCTAGGGTGACATCTCTTAAAAATATTTCAAAATATGAGCTTAAAATGCGCAGTCTAAACCCTGAACTAGTCCTAAAATTTCCAATTTTCTGCTCTCCGGTTTCTGCTCTCCGCTCTCCGCTCTCCGCTCTCCGCTCACATACGACCTTTCCCCCCCTCTCAGCCCAAGAGGGGCCCGATAAGGCCCCTTGGGGCCGGTATCCCGACCGCGCCCATGAGGCCGGGAGGGGTCTCTCGGCACCGAGAAGCCCCTCCGGGCCTCATGGGCGCGGTCGGGGAACCGGCCCCAAGGGGCCTTATTGGGCCCCTCTCCGCCCAAGAGGGGCCCAATAAGGCCCCTTGGGGCCGGTATCTTGACCGCGCTGGTGAGGCCGGGAGGGGTCTCTCGGCACCGAGAGACCCCTGCAAGCCTCACCAGCGCGGTCGGGATACCGGCCCAAAGGGGCCTTATCGGGCCCCTCTCAACCCAAAAGGGGCCCTATAAGGCCCCTTCGCGTGGTTCCCCGACCGCGCCCATGAGGCTGGGAGGGGCTTCCCGTTGCCAAACCTGACCTAAGCCAGGGCCTCAACCGGGCCTCAATAAGGAAAAACAAACTCACTAAGTATAAAAAGTCTAGAATCTACATACCTCTTCAATAAAGCCCTTCCCGTTCTTAGGATTTGCGACGGCTTGGAGCTTGCTAAAAAGCTTGTTGAGGGCTTCTTTTTTCTTCAGAATCGAGTTGAATATAACCTCACGCAAACGCTCCCCTGTTTGCTTGTTCAGCGGCGTCGTCTGCTTGTAGTGATTGCATGCTTCCTCGCCTGCACCTGCTATCTCTTCCTGCCGCATTAAACCAAGAAAGTTAGTTTTTTTAATTATTTCGACACAATCTATAAAACAGGCAGGAGTAAAAACATTTAAGGGATTTACCGAGAAGAGGTGGTTCACCATTGTCTCTGAAGACAATGGATACCAAGTATTGGTCGTCTTTGCCTTCTCCTTCAGGTACTCTTCCTTGCTGAGGATATTCTCAAAATACGTTGTGGGTAGCAGCCCATACCTGTGCACCATCTCGATCTGGTGCAAGACATTTGTCCTCACATGCGCCTGCTCATTTGACCTGTCAGGTGGTATGATATTAGATATCACGAACTTCATCCAATGAAATCGACGACCAAGCATGGAGTAAAAACTTAAAGATCTAGCCAAGGAATGGTACTTACTTGTTTACTGAATGCATGGCCCTGAGAATACTTGGGTAAAGAATCTTAGGGATCTCAAGGACCAAGCAATCAGGCATTCCGTGAAGGCGATGCCACTCCATGTTTCCCATCTTCGCTTCATCGATGTAGCGCTTCCAGGCCGTGTAGCGGTGATTGCCATCGTAAATGAAAAACATCTTTCCTTGAAGTGGCTTCAAATCCGGGTCAGAATTCAATTCATGGTCGAATTCATTATCCAACTGATCCCATTCCGAACTCCATTCCCGTCTGATTTCATCTGTAACAAGCTTCTCCCTCTGATTCGAATCGGTCAGAGCCACATAGAACACTGCTGACCCTACTCTGTACCCGGACCGGAACTCGCTCTGCAACCGTAAGACCTCAGACTCCAACACTGGCCTGACTTCGGGCATACTAACCATGCGGCATAAAGGAATTCTCAACCTCGAGAACTTCTCTATCGGCTGTTTCCGGCTCCGGTTGACTGCAACAAAGGTATCGTTCTCGAACTCCTTGATCATCCGAGCCTCTACCTCCGCTGGTGTCACACCCTCGTCCTTTCCTAGAGGGTTTTCCGGCAATTCCTCCCCCTTCTTTACCCGTGGCCATGTCAGCTTAGCCGGCGGCGTCTCTGCATCGTCCCCCTCTTCCTCTACTTCATCCATCAAGGGATCTTTCTCTTCCGCCTCCACCTCGGCTGTCTTCGCCCTCTTCGGTGAAGGTGTACTCTCCATTGTATGCTCCGCACCATCGTTCTGGCCCTCGGCCATCGCCGTCTCCTTGTTGACATCGCCTGCCAGTTCCTCCCGTCCAGACTGCTCTGTCGCCTGCAGGTCCATGCTCTCGTCCTGCCCCTCCCCTCCTTGCCTGTGCCCAGCAGCCACGATCGCCGTCTCTTCTACGGCCGCCTTCTGCGTCTCCTCCACAGCTGTCCCCTGCGTCTCCTCCACAGCCGTCTCCTGCGCCTCCTCCTCTCCTTCTTCCTGCAACAATGTGTCGCAACCTAAGTAGTCAGCTGAGTTGAACCCAAACCCTAAAACCCTGGATACATACAGTGGAACTGGACGCTCTGACGATGCCCTAATACCCTTTCCCGCCCTTACTTCAAGGAGTACTATCTTACCTGCTCTCGCTGGACAGCGGACTCCGCAATTCTAACCTTCTTAGACTTCTTGTGCTTTTCTGGACGCTCCTCCCTACTTGGCCGCTTCTTACTTTTCCTCTCGCTTTCTGATGACCTCTCATCTCCTGACCTCTTCTTTGTACCCTTCTTCTCACTTGCCGGTGACTTCTCAGTCCCGGACGACCTCTCCTCCCCATGGCCCTTCTTAGACCTACCCTTCTTCAACTTCCCTCCATACTTAGGGTTAAACATGGCGACAAACTATGTAGACCGACCCGCACCCTACAAACCCTAATTATGGCACCCTAAACCGAACCCTGACTGCACTACACTCACACACACAAAAACCGCAACGCAGTGTAAGCCAGGCACAGCAAGGCTGCGAGCTAAGAACACCACGAGGGGGCACAGAGAGACTGAGCATGGAGCTTCTCCCCCTTCTTATACCTGGCCTCAAGAGCAAGGGCGCACAAACTAATGATGTCTACAATTAACACACGTACCTCTAAGCACTCAGGTATGGTGAGGGGAATTGATTGCTGGAGCGGCGTCACACACTGCGATGGCGATGTCTCACACAACCCGCCCCCCTTTGCTACTCGAGGTACTGCTATGACTGGAAGTTTTGCGAAGTCCTTACTTAATGCCTTCACGGTCCCGCCAAACCCCTCAACACGTCGCCTCCGTTCCTCAGCCTGTCTCATCCTCGAAGCTGTCAGCTGCCTCGAGTTTGAAAACAGCTTGTCTCTCCCCTTCCTCTTTCTCTTTCTCTCTCTCACAGGAGTGGCGACCACTTCAGTTGAATCATCGACATGCATCTGTGACACTATCCTGCTCTCTCGCCACACTAAACATCCCGGAGAATGCCACTCATTGCTTTAATATATCTCTCATCAGGATGAGTACTGTTATTTTTGACGCTGCTAACTGTTTTGGCGCCCTTCCATATAAAGATTTCCTTAACTTAAAATTCCTAGAATTGGCGGCTCAGATCCCTCCCCTTTTTCCCATGTCAGGGAATTTACTCTGACACGGTGTACCAGCCCTAATTATATTCAGTGGCAATCAAGAGACGGCTGGTCCTTATTATAGAGCCTTCTAGTGGCTGGTGATTTGTCGCATGATCGTCCTTTCAAGTAAACATAGGGGGCCCCTAAACCCAGTCATCATCCCCTTTTAGTCCGTCAAGTGTTCATCCTCTCTTCAACATTCGTCTCTGTTATGACAAGTTGAGATTAGCAAATACAAACGTATAAATGCAGTGGAAAATGCTGCAACAATCCTCTCAATTCTGCGCTTCGTCGATTGTGTCGCTCTTTCCGATCTGCCTACGCCATGGCGCTACCTGTCCCGGCTCAGTTCCAAGGTTCCGTTTTTCTTTACGCACATGGCGTTGGAATTCCGCTTACGTTTCGCGTAGATGATGATGGGTACGCTCTTGTGTCATGTCAGCGTCTTAGTCTTAGGTTCCAGTATCAAGAGGACTCCATTAGCGTTGAGGAGGAGATCTGTGATGAGCTCACTGGAGAGATCACACATACACTAGGCCAGGTCTCTTTTGTGGACGAGAGGGATTGTAAGATGTGGAGGCTCACGCCTGGTAGGTTTAGAGTCTACGGTCTCACGGATTCCCAGATGGCTGCGTCCACCGAGATCCTGACCCCCAGACGGTCCTCTACTTGCACCATCCAGACACCAGGAGCGGTGGACGTGAAGTTGAAGACCGACTCTGGCTCAACGACGCCTCTCCTTGCCAAAGTAAAAGTTGAGCCGGGATTAGATACCCCGGTTATCAATCTCTCCTCTGACGATGACGGGAGCCCGCGGACTCGAAAGTCAGCCGGAGATTTACCCGCCAGAGAACCTGTCCGTCCCGAGGCGGCTGTGGACACTCGCGCTTCGGATCTCATGGCAATGCCCCCTTCTTTGGACGAGTCCGTCAGTATTGTATCGCTGTTGAAGAAGCTTACTGCGCGGCCGGGTAAGAAGAACCTCCTGAAGAAGTTAGACTACGACTCCATCCGACATGAGAGAGTGGAGTATCTGCCGGCGGAGTTCAACGGCGACGTCATCTTTGAACTGCCACCTGTGGGATCCTCTGCCTCACGATCAGCCGCCAAGTCCATGCAGGGCATGGATAAGAGGTACGATGGGCACGTGTGGACGAAGACGATCACCACCAACATCTCCAACAATATGGGCCTCTCTTTCCGGTCGTCTTCATGTGCGGGCCATTTGCGGTGCGAGAACAAGGACTGCGGGTACCTTGAGCGCGACCATCGCATCTTCGACGTGAATGAGACCGAATTCGACGGATGCACATTGCAGGCGTTTGTTGTGGGTGAAGAGGCTCCGAAGGAATCCACTTTGGTCTGCAAGGTATGTAAGGAACCTCCCGTATGCGTTGCCACTTGTAGAGCAAGGATATTTTATGTTTCGGCCAAGGGCAATAGGACACGGGCGTGCATCCACGTAGGATCCCACACCCACCCTGTCAAGGTGGGAGACTACCGTGACATTAAGGTCGAGATAAGTAGTTTGATAGAAAATCAGATCGAGAACACGCCCAAGGCTACGAAGAGCGCCGTTGTACTAGAGGCCAGCAAGGACCTGATTGGTAGTTTTTTATTACGATCGGAGGATGATCCACCGAAGACGCTCACCGTTCAAGAGCTTTACCCGGTGCTCGATAGGTGCAAGGATATGGCGTCGCCTAACATTCGGAACAAGGTCGTTACTTTTAGGTACCTCAGACGTTTCGGGGTGATGGACAGCATAACGAAGCTGCGGGGACTCAGCACATGGGATTTCGTACAGAACAACATGTTCCCTGGCCAAGGGTCAGAATTTGACAAGGTCTACGTGTTCAAAATGTCCGAGATTGGGCCCGCGAGTGGTGTCGATCTTGTGAAGAGAATGCAGCCGACGGGGGATCTGGAGCTTTCGTGGATGATGTTTGACCACGTCAAGCGCGTGCGAAATTGGACAACCATGGCATGCCACGTGTATGACTCCACGTACTGCCGGGTCATGACGATCGCCTGCTGCGACATGCAATCTGAAGACGCCGAAGCCCAGATGGTGTTCTGGAAGAACCTCAACGCAGTCATGAAGAGACACTGCGTGGAGAAGCCGAACTTCAAGGGATTCATGGCGGACAGCGCCCAGGCTAATTGGAATGCGGTCCGGGTGGTATACGGCAATGGCAACAAGGAAGATCAAATGGAGGACCGGGAGAGGACCTGTCAATTTCATTGGACCCAGTCGATGGTGAATCATACCGAGAAATACGTCGCCGAAGAGTTGTGGGATCAACACAAAAAGATGTGTCAGCAATACAGGAAGGCAAGATCAATGGCGGAGGCCGATGCTCTTTATCACGGGATAAGGGCTTGGTGGGCATCTGCGGGGGCAGTGTCCGAATCTGCCTTATCGAAACTTGACTTATGGCTCTCATTCTGGCATTATCGATATCGCCAATGGGGTGGGTTCATGACCGAGGTAACCACGCCACCCACTGTTGTTTTCTCTTTCCCCGTACATGCTCATCGTAGTGACTCATTAATCGTTCATCCGTTGTTGGATCTCAGAAATTCTCGGAGGCGGAACTCGCGGAGATGCCGTCCTGCAACCTCGCGGAGACGGTCCACAACAAGTGGCTTCAAGCATCCGGCAATAATGGCAGTGATCTGTACGTCGCCACCGTCGACGACTTTATCCGTGCTTTTCTACAGGTTGTGAATTACTACCAGTACCTAAAGGGCGACGTGGGGGGTACTGGCCCGAGCAAGAAGGAGCTGAGGCTACGATCCGCAGAACGTAGGGCGAAGAAAACGGGCGATCCAAAGGTTTTGGAGGACCCCATGCTGGACATGCCTGGCGCCGATGAGTTTTGTACGCGTGTCCCACATCTGCCAGGGGAGGAGGTGTTTGGTTCGCGGAAACGCAAGCCCGACTTGCCTCTTGGCGCTGAGGAAGAGTCGCATAGGCCAGATAAGGTAAACTTCTCGCATCCTCGAGTCAGTACCAGACCTGTCAGAGCTTGCGTGGCTCCCATGCCGGT
Organism: Ceratodon purpureus; assembly: GCA_014871385.1. NCBI lineage: Eukaryota > Viridiplantae > Streptophyta > Bryopsida > Pseudoditrichales > Ditrichaceae > Ceratodon > Ceratodon purpureus. The sequence continues at coordinate 4,827,492 of CM026431.1, forward strand.
CATCGTCGAGGAAGGCGACCGCGAGGTTGAAGCTGCTCATCATCCATCGCCACAGATGGATTCCGTCATCGCTTCACCCTTCAGCGAAGGAGGCGTGCGTCACGTCTCGGCTGTGGAGGAGACCAGAGTGAACGTGAAGCAGTGGCACATTGCTCGACTGCCAAAGACTTCCGCAAAGTGCTGTTGGGCGCAGAGGGCCGTCACCAATAAGAAATGCACAGAGAGGATTGTCAGGGGTGCTAAGCCCACCCCTGCCCCGACCTATAGCGGTGTATGGCACAGCAGAAGGAGGAACCTCGACATAACCGAGGACTTCTTTTTCTGCCCCGACGACATTGAGAGGTGCGTGAAGGGGACAAGGCGCAAATGGGTGAACTGGTACGATTTATCGAGAAAGGAAGGATTTCCACCCATCCCAACAGTATGGCCTGTGAAACTTGGGACGAACCTGAAAGACTGTGAGATTCTTGCCTTGGAGGAGGCAGGGTTTCAGCTCCCACAGAAGAAACCAGTCTCGCCTAGGAGGCTCTTCACCTCCGATCCCCCTCCGCGAAACCTAGACTCGGTTCCGGTGCCTGCAGAGGCTGACCGGTACCCTGGAAAGAGAGACGGGAAGATTGTCAAGCGGACTGCGACTCGTCCTAATCCGCAGCAGAGGCTGTCCATGGCCTCCTCCGACTCCCTCAAAGCACGACTGCGGTCTATCACCATGATTCCTCATCCCGGCCACGGCTGCATCATCGCGCTAGACTCCGGTGCTCCTCCCAATGTGACGAAATATCAGATCACCATCAGCTCCCTCCCCGGCTGCACATGCCCAGCATTCAAGAAAACAATGACGAAGTTCCGTGGGAGGGTTCAATTTACATACTGCAAGCATATGTATTACGTCCTCTTAAAGGTATGCCTGCGTGACCCGGATGTGGAACTTTTCATCCATGCACCGACCTTTAGCTTCAACGAAGTGAAGTTACTCCTCGAGAGTGGAATCTTGACACACCCCTTGGCGGAGCCCTACGAGACAGTCTAGAATTTGCCCTTTCTAATTTAGACCATTACGACGTCGCAGTGGTACACTGCTTTTGTTTTTAATCGAGTCTGACTATGACTCAGTAATACATGATTTGATTTGCCATTAATGTAAAAAAAAAGTGACACCTGGCCGAGTAATTGTCGTCGCACATCTTGTCCACCATTCTGTTTCCACAAATAATTACTTTATTACCATGCACTTTCTGAAAGAATATTACATCACATGAATCGGATGCGGCTTGGCCGTCCTTTTGATATTTCTACATAGCTACTTTTAGTTTCCATCGGACGGACGACGCATTCATCCAGACGTGGACCTGACGAAGAACCTCGACCAGGCCGAGGAATTTTAATGACTGGACTGGACCCCACACGTCCACAGATTGCGGATCTCGAATAAGTCCCCGGAGGAATTCTGCCAACCCTGGAATAAGCATGGCTTGGAAAGGACTTGGACTCAACCTCCTTAGTGGGCGATTTGTCGAGCGCCCCCGTAACAGTGCATGGCACCACATCAAGCCCACGGCTATGTCCACCTTCTACCGGTTTAGGAGGCGATGGTCGTGGCTTCAGCAACAACTCGTCACCCTCATCTTCAAGAAAAGGTTCAAATGGCCCACCCTCATCACCTAGGGATACAACCCCAAAACCGACTTCCTCCATGGCGAAAACGGTATGCACCCCACTCCAAACCCTGAACATTCCACCAGCTAACAAACGAGAGTGAGAGAGCAAAGGCTCCAGAGTCATCCATTTATTCCAGTGAAATCACAAAAGACCCCGTCAATCACGCCTTGGCGCACAATTTCGAGACCAGTACTTGGTGGGCAGACCCAAAAAACCCTTTAACAGAACCCGGAAAGTATCCCACATTCAAGGAATATTCCTTGGAATATTCGAAAAGATTCTCTTTTCATCATCTTTTATTCTATTTTTAGTAAAAAAATTCCATTTTTAGAATCTGCTCTCCATTTTCCGCTCTAAGAGCAGAAAATCTCTGCTCTCCGCTCTCCGCTCTCCGCTCACCGCTCACATACAAGCTTCCCTCCATCACACACGAAGAACATCGTGTTTGTGAAGGAAGCTAACTCTGGAATTGTCAAAAGGAAGTTATTAAATTCCTCGTTTTTCTTAGTCCAAATTGGTCCCCACTTCCACGTGTCAGCCTCGGTAACCTCTCTAGTCTTGCCGTCCTCGTCAGTAGTTGACACATAGAATACTGCTGCACCCTCTCGATAACCGTGAACAAACTCCTGCTCGAGTTTTGAGAGATCGCTTTGTAAGGTTGGGCGGACCATCGGCATGGGATGCATTCGACACAGGGGAATGTTAAATCTAGATGCGCTAAGTGGCTGCAGCCGGATATCTGCAATTGTCGAGACAGAGTTGACCCTCTGTCGTGTTCGAATGTCGTCCTCGTTTCCAGCATATGCTTCGCCAATGGAGTCCTCGTCGCCATCGGAATCTTCGTCCTGGCCATCTGTCTTCTGTGTCAAAGCTAGCGCATCTTCATCATGAACATCCTCAACCGGAGGGTGTTGGTCCTACAAGCATGTTGATCCCACCATCAATAACAACTCATTGCAACTCTGCTAGGGGCCGATCACTCTCCCACGGCCCTCATTAGTCCTCACCCGAGCGTACAGAAAAACCATTCGATCCAGTGCCACTAAGACTCTGATCGGGGCCTATCACACTCTTACAGTCCATACTTTGAACAAACAAACAAACGACTCGTAGCTTAACTGCCCACTGCAACTCTGCTAGGGGCCGATCACTCTCCCACACTCCACATTAGTCCTCACGCGAGCCTTCAAAAAACCAATGAATCTACTGCCCATTGCAACTCTGATCGGGGCCTACCACACTCTTACAGTCCATACTTTATACAAAAAATCAAAACAGTACAAGCTGAAGTGGTCTTTTGAAGTCTGCTATGGGCGGATCACTATCCCACAGCCCTCCGCATTCCTCACCTGAGCCTTCAACTAACCAATTAAATAACAGCCACTACAACTCTGATCGGGGCCAACCAACCTCATACAGTCCATACCTTGTAGAGGAATTCAAAAGAATTGAAGCTTAACTGCCCATTCATACTCTGCTAGGGGCCGATCACTCTCCCACGGCCCTCATTAGTCTTCACAAGAGCCTTCAAAAAACCAGTGCCTCTGCAACTCAGATCAGGGCCTACCACACTCTTACGGTCCATACTTTGTACAAACAAACGAATTAGTCCTAGTTTAACTGACCACTGCAACTCTGCTAGGGGCCGATCACTCTCCCACAGCCCACATTAGTCCTCACCCGAGCCTCAAAAAAACCAATAAATTCACTGCCCATTGCAAGTCTGATCGGGGCCTACCACACTCTTACGGTCCATACTTTGTACAAACAAACGAATTAGTCCTAGTTTAACTAACCACTGCAACTCTGCTAGGGGCCGATCACTCTCCCACAGCCCACATTAGTCCTCACCCGAGCCTTAAAAAAACCAATGAATTCACTGCCCATTGCAAGTCTGATCGGGGCCTATCACACTCTAACAGTCCATACTAGGTACAAACAAACAAATGACTCGTACATTAACTGCCCACTGTAACTCTGGTAGGGGCCGATCACTCTCCCACAGCCCACATTAGTCCTCACCCGAGCCTTAAAAAAACCAATAAATTCACTGCCCATTGCAAGTCTGATCGGGGCCTATCACACTCTTACGCTCCATACTATGTACAAACAAACGAATTACTCCTAGCTTAACTGACCACTGCAACTCTGCTAGGGGCCGATCACTCTCCCATAGCCCACGTTAGTCCTCACTCTAGCCTTCAAAAGACCAATGAATTGACTGCCCATTGCAAGTCTGATCGGGGACTACCACACTCTTACGGTCCATTCATTGTACAAATAAACGAATTAGTCTTAGTTTAACTGACCACTGCAACTCTGCTAGGGGCCGATCACTCTCCCACGGCCCTCATTAGTCCACACCCGAGCGTACAAATAACCAATTGATCCATTGCCACTTAGACTCTGATCGGGGCCTATCACACTCTTACGGTCCATACTTTGAACAAACTAACAAAAGACTCGTAGCTTAACTGCCCACTGCAACTCTGCTAGGGGCCGATCACTCTCCCTCACTCCACATTAGTCCTCACGCGAGCCTTCAAAAAACCAATGAATCTACTGCCCATTGCAACTCTGATCGGGGCCTACCACACTCTTACAGTCCATACTTTATACAAAAAATCAAAACAGTACAAGCTGAAGTGGTCTTTTGAAGTCTGCTATGGGCGGATCACTATCCCACACCCCTCCGCATTCCTCACCTGAGCCTTCAACTAACCAATTAAAACAGCCACTACAACTCTGATCGGGGCCAACCAACCTCATACAGTCCATACCTTGTAGAGGAATTCAAAAGAATTGAAGCTTAACTGCCCATTCATACTCTGCTAGGGGCCGATCACTCTCCAACGGCCCTCATTAGTCCTCACCCGAGCCTCAAAAAAACCAATAAATTCACTGCCCATTGCAAGTCTGATCGGGGCCTACCACACTCTTACGGTCCATACTTTGTACAAACAAACGAATTAGTCCTAGTTTAACTAACCACTGCAACTCTGCTAGGGGCCGATCACTCTCCCACAGCCCACATTAGTCCTCACCCGAGCTTTAAAAAAACCAATAAATTCACTGCCCATTGCAAGTCTGATCGGGGCCTATCACACTCTAACAGTCCATACTAGGTACAAACAAACAAATGACTCGTACATTAACTGCCCACTGTAACTCTGGTAGGGGCCGATCACTCTCCCACAGCCCACATTAGTCCTCACCCGAGCCTTAAAAAAACCAATAAATTCACTGCCCATTGCAAGTCTGATCGGGGCCTATCACACTTTTACGCTCCATACTATGTACAAACAAACGAATTACTCCTAGCTTAACTGACCACTGCAACTCTGCTAGGGGCCGATCACTCTCCCACAGCCCACGTTAGTCCTCACCCGAGCCTTCAAAAAACCAATGAATTGACTGCCCATTGCAAGTCTGATCGGGGCCTATCACACTCTATCAGTCCATACTATGTACAAACAAACAAATGACTCGTACATTAACTGCCCACTGTAACTCTGGTAGGGGCCGATCACTCTCCCACAGCCCACATTAGTCCTCACCCGAGCCTTAAAAAAACCAATAAATTCACTGCCCATTGCAAGTCTGATCGGGGCCTATCACACTCTTACGGTCCATACTATGTACAAACAAACGAATTACTCCTAGCTTAACTGACCACTGCAACTCTGCTAGGGGCCGATCACTCTCCCATAGCCCACGTTAGTCCTCACTCTAGCCTTCAAAAGACCAATGAATTGACTGCCCATTGCAAGTCTGATCGGGGACTACCTCACTCTTACGGTCCATTCATTGTACAAATAAACGAATTAGTCTTAGTTTAACTAACCACTGCAACTCTGCTAGGGGCCGATCACTCTCCCACAGCCCACATTAGTCCTCACCCGAGCCTTCGAAAAACCAATGAATTCACTGCCCATTGCAAGTCTGATCGGGGCCTATCACACTCTTACAGTCCATGCTATGTACAAACAAACAAATGACTCGTACATTAACTGCCCACTGTAACTCTGGTAGGGGCCGATCACTCTCCCACGGCCCTCATTTGTCCTCACCCGAGCCTTCAAAAAACCAATGAATTCACTGCCCATTGCAAGTTTGATCGGGGCCTACCACACTCTTTCAGGACAAACTTTGTACAAACAAACGAATTAGTCCTAGTTTAACTAACCACTGCAACTCTGCTAGGGGCCGATCACTCTCCCACAGCCCACATTAGTCCTCACCCGAGCCTTAAAAAACCAATGAATTCACTGCCCATTGCTAGTCTGATCGGGGCCTACCACACTCTTACGGTCCATACTTTGTACAAAACAAACGAATTAGTCCTAGTTTAACTAACCACTGCAACTCTGCTAGGGGCCGATCACTCTCCCACAGCCCACATTAGTCCTCACCCGAGCCTTAAAAAACCAATGAATTCACTGCCCATTGCTAGTCTGATCGGGGCCTATCACACTTTTACGCTCCATACTATGTACAAACAAACGAATTACTCCTAGCTTAACTGACCACTGCAACTCTGCTAGGGGCCGATCACTCTCCCACGGCCCACATTAGTCCACACCCGAGCGTACAAAAAACCAATCGATCCACTGCCACTAAGACTGTGATCGGGGCCTACCACACTCTTACGGTCCATACTTTGTACAGAACATTACAAGCTTAACTGCGCTTTACAGGTTTGCTAGGGGCAGATCACTCTCCCACGGCCCTCATCATCCGTCACTCGAGCCTTTTGTGAACCAATCAATCCACTGCCACAGTCCATACTTTGTGCAGAAAATCTAATGAGAACATGGTTAAGGAGCCCCATTGCAACTCTGGAAGGGACGATCACTCTCTTACAACCCTCCATAGTTCTAACCTGTGCCTCACTTGATAAGATAAATTGCCCAACACCTTCTACTCAGTGAAAGAGAATGGACTGACGTACCAATCACTTGGATGCAGTGACCCGAATCATCATGTAGTTCAAATACAGATTGAATTTCAGTAATGATGCATTTTGTAACCTGTCGGTACAGCTCATCCATGTCACTGCAGCTTGTGCTCTCCTTAAAGTTGATGCATAGAAGAGCAAAGTCTTTTACTGACCTACAAGATTGCTCGGCACAGTTGAAGGACTAATAGATGCTAGGTTTCAGATTTACCTCGTCGACTTCCATACGTTCCTCATCTCCCAGGGCCCTTGCAGCTGCTAGGTCCTCCATTCCTCGATTCTGCAAACCTGAAGTAGATTCCGACACGGATTTGAGACTCCGTGAAGTCTTAGAGCCTTGTACTCGTTTAGGCCGCTGCTCTCTCGTCTGACCCAAAGAGGAGTCTTCGGACCCGGATCTTACATCCTGCGCACATAATCCACCCAGTGGCATTACTTTCGACAAGAGAAGTTCAAATTAGAATCGCAGGCAAGAGAGGGTAGTGGAGCGTACGAGCATGCGGACCGTGGGAGGGTTTGAAGAGACTCAGGCACTAGACTGCCTTCGACAGTTGAACCCTAGATTCAACACCCGAATTGCAAGCATTTCATTAGCTGCCAGAAAATGCGACCCAAAATCTATGCTTTGACTACAATGATAACCAGTGGCATCGCACTCGCTTACCTCCTTTGTACTTTCTTTCTGACGTGAAGAAGCCTCTCCGTCTAAAAATGCCAATTTAACTGGCTGAACCTCTCCATCGTCAAACCCGTTGCCGTCTCCCATTTCCTTGCTAACACCAGCCTGATTAGACTTCCCTCCCTTCCTTCCCATTGTTGAACGCAAGTTGTATGGAGTACCTAAACCGTCCCTGCACGCTAACTTACGTAACCTCTCTTGACGTTGCTCTCTTCTAAATTCGAGCTTAGCTTTTGCACTCGATCTGGTTATCATCTCTGTGAATGCTACTACGAGAGTCTCAGATTAATCCATGACATTGCCGCCTCAACAATCTATGAACTGACTAAATGTTCAGAATTCCTCGAAGGCACCAAGACATAAATGTCGTAAGATTTTCATATCCTGGACTTCATTGTTGGTCCAAGGAAGTTGGTTCAACTTCCACACTGTCAGTAACTTACTGTATGTTAGCCTCTCTTATTAAAAAACTGCCGTCTTTTATTAGCGGCGTCCATCAATGTAACCCTCTTCAAAAAATAAAGAAAATAACTTAAAAGAAGGCAACTCCATGCTTAATACTATCATTCTCTATATAAGTGACCTGGATGTCTCATTTGGTATCAGATTTGATTTTCAGACTTCCCTTCTCTGGGTAGATACTCGTATGTTTCCGAGGGGATGGACAGCAACCCGCTTCATCCCCGTAGTCACCTCGCTTCAGGATCAGAGCAGGAGACAGATCAGGTCGTGTCCATAGATGAATTTCATGGTCCATTTGAACCAGTTCCTGAATGCAACATTCCGGAGTGCAGCAAATCTGATGCCCCCATCGATGAAGTCCATGCTGTAGATGGGAAGGGCTGTGGCGAGTCGCTTCATTCAGCTGTGGCTGAAGTAGAGCGCACCCAGGGCAATTCAAGTAAAGCATCCCATTCCTATGCAAGAGTAGGGGTCATCAAACCTGGAACGTACTCTAGGCTTTTATTAAGAAGTACCCCCCGCCCTAGAGGTCGTAAGTTAAAGAGTATGGGATGTTGGGCAGTTGAGAGCATCGAAGGGCCACAGGAAGATAGTATCAAGGATTCAAACAGTGTTCAGGGATCTAAAAAGCGCAGCCGCCAGGGCTGATATAGATTAGTGGCCTGATATAGATTAGTGGGCCGTGCAGTAATTAGATACTTCTACATTATGAAGATGTAGATGGTTCCAATGTACTCTTCACGGTTTTATTTTATCGAAGATGCTGCAATTTATTGGCGGTTTGCCGTCATTTCATGTAATGGCTCTGTTATCGCAGCACTTGTCATAATTATTGTGATTAGGCTAGCCTATCCCACCACCATGTCCAGAGTTGGAGTACTTCTCACCTAAGTAATTTCAATACACGTACATACAGTTCAGCAATGACTGAAGTTAAACCAACGATGATGATGCCTCTCATTCTCTGAACTTGTGATTGTTAATTGGTTTCCATCGAATTTGTATTCTTAGTACTCCAATACTCATATGTTTTTGTGTAATCTGCTTTGCTTTCTTTCTGCTATCTCATCTCACTGTTGCGAGTGCCACTTAATCTGCTCAGGATGGCCTACCTTTGTGCGGACTCGCAATCTGTTCCAATTACCTTTCCATTGGGTGCAGATGGGTGTGCTATGATCAGTTCCACAACTCTTAGTCTTCGATTTCGGTTTCGGGAGGACTCCCTCCATGTAGAAGAGGAATTTTTCGACGACATTACTGGTGGACTCTCGCATGCAGTGGGTCAGTTACCAACTCAGAATGAGATTGGAACGTTCTGGATGCTGAAACCTGGGAAGTATAGAGTTTACGGAGTTACGGAGTCTGGCCTAGGTGGCTCTACTGAATTGCTTACTCCCCGTTCGTCCACAACAGTTTGCATAGAGTCTGAACCATTGTTGAGGAAGGTAAAAACCGAGCCAGGTCTTCAGACAATCTATGAGTTGAGTGATGACTCCGATAGTGAGAACGCAGAAGACACCACTGTAATTCATGAGAGCAAGGGTAAGACATTGCCAACCCTAGATGATAATTGTGAAGAAGTGCTTGTCTCTGCAAAGTCCTCGGTTGCGTCTACCGTTGTTGTCTCCTCATCAGTGAGCGTCGTTCAGTGCCTCATGAAGCTTAGCGTCCGTAAGAGGTCCAAGAGTGTTCTGTCGCGCATTGATTTCAATGCAATTAGAATGCAGGAAGTTCAATTCCTCCCACCAGTGTACAATGGCGATGTGATTTTCGAGTTCCCACCCCTAGGTGCACACGGCCATCACTCTGCTGCAAAGCAGTTACGCGGGATGGATAGGAAGTACGATGGCCACCCTTGGACTCGAACGGTGACCTCTAACATTCAGAACGACCTGAAGCTAACATTCCGCTCTTCATCGTGCCTTGGCCATCTCCGCTGTGACAATTCCAAATGTGAGTTCTTGACACGTAAGAATAGGACCACGCTAGTGAACCAGACTGAGTGGGATGGAATTTCCGAGAAACTGTTTGAGGTTGGTTCCACTCCGCCGCACAATTCCACTGTAGTTTGTAAATCTTGCGGTACTCCACCGACCTGCCTTGCACTATGCCCTGCAAAGATTTACTATGTCACTGCAGGACCTCACATGACGAGGGCCTGCGTTCACCTGGGAACTCATGACCACCCAGTGAAGTCGGGAGAGAACCGAGACTTTGTCGACCACACGGAGAACTTGATCAGGGAGCAGGTGGACCGAACTCCGTCCGCCACGAATTCCGCCATCGTCCTTGAAACAGCGAAGGAGCTGCTTGGACCGTTACTTCTGGCCAAGGAGGGTGAACCGCAGAAGATTCTGGAATTGGAGGAGCTGGAACCAATATTCGACCGCTGTAAGCACCTCTCTTCCCCAAACATTCGAAATTGCATTACATTGTTCAAGAATGTTAGGCGCTTTGGGACCATGGATGGCATCAGGCTACTGCGAGGCTTCAGCAACTGGAAGTTCATCCAAAACAACATGTTCCCGGGGCAAGGCGATGATGCGGCGAAGGTGTATGTCTTCAAGATGTCTGAGGTAGGGCCGGGTAGTGGAGTCGATTTAGTTAAGCGTATGCAGGCTGGCGGTGACTTGGAGGATGCGTGGATCATGTTTGACCACGTGAGGCGAGTTCGGGACTGGGTAACAATGGCCTGCCACGTCTACGACCCCACCTATTGTCGGATAATGACAATCGCAGCGTGCGACATGCAGTCGGAGGACACGGCAGCCCAGTCCGTCTTGTGGAAGAATTTGAATGCCGTCATGGAGACTCACGGGGTCGTGAGTGTAAACTTTAAGGGCTTCATGGCGGATGGTGCCCAAGCGAACTGGAACGCGGTTCGAATTATCTATGGGAGCGGTAACGCCTCCGAGAGGATGATTGATAGGGAGAGGACATGCTTATTCCATTGGAGGCAGTCTTTGGAGCAACATACAAATGCTAACATCCGCCAGGACCTCCGAGCACAGCACATCAAACTCTGCCAGCAGTATAAGGACGCGACGACACTTGCTGAAGCTGAAACAAAGTTCTTGGCAATCCGAGCATGGTGGATGTCATCCGGCGCTGCCACAGAGAAAGGGCTCTCAAATCTGGAAACGTGGCTCGCGTACTGGCACCACCGGTACCGCCAGTGGGGAGGCTTCATGGAATTGGTAATCAAACTCTCCCCCTTTCAATCTTTGTCACATCTAAGGCAACTTGCTCTACAGTCAGTTATCCAACACTGAGCTATCTGACCTAATCATCGATGTGTGCAGAATCACAGCGAAGATGAACTCGCGGAGATGCCGTCCTGCAACCTTGCTGAATCAATCCACAACAGATGGAAGCAGCAGTCTGGAGATCGGGGCAGCGACTTGTATGTCGCAGCTGTCGACGACTTTGTACGGGCCTTCATGCAATGCGTTGCCTACTTCCAGTTCCTGAAGGGGGAGCGTCCTGGGAAAGGTCCGTCAAAAGAAGAGCTCAAGCTCCGACGGGCACAGAGATCTGCAGCAAGAACAGGAAACCCAAAAGTTCTACACGAAGCAATTCTGAACATGCCAGGAGCAGACGAATGGTGCACCAGGAACCCGCATCTTGAAGGGGAGGAGGTCTGTGTCTCTCTGAAACGAAAACCTGATGTTGCATTCGGAGATGAACGGGAGTCTCATAGGCCAGATAAGATCACTGTGTCGAGACCCCGTGTCCAGACCCGAGCTGCACGCCTGGAGAGCGAATATCCTCCGACGGTGGTAATAGCAGAGTCCCCTACAAGCAGCGAAGAGGACCAAGCTGACCTTCACCCTCACCAGTCTCCACCTCCAGTTGACTACCATCACGTCACTTCAGTGGAGGAGACCGCCTGCAGCCCTTCCGAGTGGCACATTGCACGACTTCCTAAGACATCCGCCAAGGCGTGCTTCGCCCAACATGCTGTGACTAAGAAGAAATGCGTGGCTCGGATCGTGCAGCACGGGAAGAGCACTGTGGCGCCGACATACACGGGCCCCATGAAGAACTATAGGAAAGACAGAATAGAGACTCATCAGTTCTTTTTCTGCAACGACGACATTGACAGGTGCGTAAAGGGTAGCAAACGGAAGTGGGTCCTATCAGTGCCTAAGGTACCTGAGGTGTGGCCCGTGAAGCTTGGCACGAAGTTAACGAAGAAAGAGATCCTGTCTCTAGAGAGTGCCGGCTTCAGACTCCCACAGCAGAAGGAGATGTCGCCGAGAAGACTCTTTCAAGACCGGGCAGCGCCAGTGGACTTATCTGCCTACCCTACGCCGGCTTATCCGGATGAGTTCCCTACCCGGCGATTAGGAAAGCTCATTCGACGGAACAAGAAGGCCCCGTCAACAAAGCATAGCAATAATTGTGCCTCTGCCTTGTCGTTGAACGCGAAGGTGAGCAAGTTGTGCATGCTGCCAGCCCCAGCCCTGGGATGCATCGTCACATTGGACTCCGGGAAGGTTCCGAAGGTACAGCAGTATTACTTGACCATTTCGCAACACCCTTCCTGCACGTGCCCAAATTTCAAGGAGATGGCAATGCAGGCACTTGGGAAGCGGGGTCAATGGGCTAACTGTAAGCATCTGTACTATGTCTTCACTGTAGTTTGCGGTCTTAAATCAGAGTCGGAAACATTCATTCATGCACCTAGTTTTAGCTTCAACGAAGTGAAGCGAGTCCTGGAGAGTGGCCTTCTCAAGTACTTGGACAACTAGTGATATCTGATTTGTTGTTTGTACATGTGTCGCCTGAAATCATTTCAATGGTGAAGTAGTGAGACTAAAAGGGCCACTACCAAAAAATTGGAGTAGCACTAGATTCCATTTCTCCAACTTCGTGTGAATTTCGCTCTGAATATATATAAGCACTATAAAGAACTGTTTAGAGAGCAATGTAAGGAACTATTTAATTCCTAGAGAGGTCTGGATAATCCGATTTAAGAGGGAGTCACCCAAGTGTGTTCGGGCCCGAACAAACCTTTTTCAGGGATTAGGAGGGAGTCACCTAAGTGTGTTCGGGCCCAAACAAACCTTTTTCAGGGATTAGGAGGGAGTCACCTAAGTGTGTTCGGGCCCGAACAAACCTTTTTCAGGGTTTAGGAGGGAGTCACCCAAGTGTGTTCGGGCCCGAACAAACCTTTTTCAGGGATTAGGAGGGAGTCACCCAAGTGTGTTCGGGCCCGAACAAACCATTTTCAGGGTTTAGGATGGAGCCATACAGTAAGCGCGCCCGGACTCGAACAAACCTTTTTACAGACTCCGTAAACCTATTGCACTCTCAGTCAAAGGGAGCCTAGGAGGTACAATAATGACCAGGGTAAAAGCCTTTGACCATATCACACCGACCACGAGGTTAATGCACGACCTTGGAGACCCTAAACCGTTTTCAATTCACGGTCCGCTACAGTAATCTATATCCTCGTCGGAACCGCTCTTTCTATCTTCGATTGCTGTACGTGTGAACGAGTGTATGCTATGTTGCATATGCATGTTCTAATCACTTTCCTTTTGTGCACAGCAGTCAGAATTCATCGTGTTCCAGTTCTTGACACTTGCTTCGATTTTCATCATCCGCATAGGACGTTGGATGACGGTCCTCCACATCCACTGCTGGCAAACGACGTCTAATCCAATCAAATTGTTTTATCCAGTCAGGGCTGTTCTGATTACAGCTTCTTCTATCCCAAAAAATACCACTGTCATCTGCTTTCGAAGAGCAGTCAATAGACATCAAGGGATCATCTGGGTCATCAGGAGGTATCCATAGGATCACATCCTCGCGGAATCGCCTTGTTGCAGGTAGAATGAACTTGCACATCCATTTCGTAATAACATGTGAATGTGTAGCTCTCCTTAAAATAACCGGCTGGTGTACGTTCATTCCTAGCTTGTCTCTGAAGACGGGATGGAAATATTCTGACTCTCCTAGCACCATTTATTGGTCTGTAAACCAGCATCAATTTGTGGTCGAGGTAATTAGGTATTGAAACAAAGTAGTCCGCAATGCATCAATCAATTCCCAGGTGTATGGATTTATCCCATAGTGGCCCTTCCTCAGAAAGTACCCTAAACCTCGAGGAGGACTGAATTGAAAGACATATACTCCATCAGCCTGAATCTTCCAACGACACTGAGGTTCCTTGGTATGCGGTCATTCATCACAGATTGGACAGTCATCGCGCAAGTACCCTGCCAACTTGTTTCGCTTGCTCAACAGTTTTGGATGGTCCTAAACTTAGAGTGGTTCAACAGTATAGGATTGCACGCAATCCCATCTTCTTGTTTCATACGAAAATTTGCGGAATAGATTGTTTCTTTTACATTTACTAATTTATACGTTGTCGAAGCAAAGAACCTAATAGAGCTACCAATAGAACCTAATAGAGCTACCAAATGTTCTGGTAAAAGAAGGATGACAATGTATTCAACTCAAATTTAAGCAGTCATTCACTTGGTTGGATGTAAGCAAAAAATGATCAGTAATTGTAGTTCGATGATTTGAATCGTCGGAGGCATGTGAGGAGTTGTCCGGTTGAAAGTATGTTGAATTATGTAAGGTCTCTTTAGCATGTTCACAAAGATACAAAGTCTACACTGTCATACAACAGTGACAATATCTGTACCTAAATCAATATCATAATTAGAACAGAAGGCCGCTTCCGTGTGACCGTCACCTCAGTACACGTCCCCAAAATAAGCCCTAGCTAAATAGTTTTTATTACACCGTCCCACGGCTGCAGGCCCGTACTGCCCACTCATCCCAACACCGAGATTTTCCACGGCCATAGATCCAGGTCCTTCAGTCATTTCACTGAAATGGACCACGGCCATAGGTCACATTATGAACTATATTTAGAATTTTAAAAAATAAAAACATTGTTAGTCCATAAAATACCGTAATCTTACTGCTCTAAATCATATTCTCATCCAAATTTCCGCAAAGTTACCGCTCACCGCTCTCCGCTCACCGCTCAAGGCTCGCACTTTAGCATCGTCCATGGTGCAGTGTTTCCTTTTTATGGAGAAGTTGCGTATTTTTTTTACACTTTTGGACAGTTATAGAGCAACCCGAGTCGAGCCATTTCTGATATGACTACACTAGTCTTGTCAAGTGTTTCTGAAGAAATCTTCTACACGCTCCCACTCTTGTATTTTTGTCATGTACTCTTCGAAGAAGAAAGATTCATCAAACTCACACACATCTCATAATAGATCTCCAACATGTTCAACATGTTGCCATTCGGAGGAACAAACATTCTCTTCATGGGCGACTTCATGCAATTTCCACCTATCAATGACGCACCCCTGTACACCACAAATGTTGAGCCCACATTCGCTTTCACAAAACATACACAAAAAAAAATTATTGGAAAAAGCCTATGGGAAAATTATGTTCGACCAAATACAACCATTCTCTCAAAACAAATGAGACAAGCAGAAGATCTAGAATATAGTAACCTATTAAAAAATATCCGAGAAGAGAATTTCTCTAAACAAGATTATGAACTATTAAGTAGTCGATTTTTAACAAATCTAAAAATCAACCTCCTTGTACCTCCATGGGAAGATGCATGCTACATTGTTCCACGCAATGATCTAAGAAATGCAATCAATCACTACATGATTGAACACAACCTAAAAAAACATAATCATACATCTTACACCATTGTAGCTACAGACACATACAAAAAACAACCCCTCCGACAAGATATACAATTATTAGTGCGACAAACGATTCCTCCTAAAAAGAGCCAAAACCTCCTCCCATTCCTCAAATTATATAAGGGAATGAAAGTTATGTTGACCGAAAACATACATACAAAATTGGGCCTAGTAAACGGTGCAATAGGAGAAATCATCCAAGTCCTCCTTGAGCAACCTAATACATCCACAAAGACCTCTATGCACGCACCAACCCACGTCTTGGTGGATTTCTCAAAATTCATGAGCATCCAACCAACTCTACCTCAAATAAAACTTGAAGGACTACCTAAAAATGTTGTACCCATTGCACCTATATCCAGAGTTATGGTGTTTGAATATCCGACACATGAGTACAAACACAACAAAACATTTAAAATAAATAGATACCAACTACCTCTTATACCTGCATTCTGTCTCACTGATTACAAAGCACAAGGACAAACTCACACACATCTCATAATAGATCTCCAAAACCCTCAAGATGGAAAACCGCTCAGTATGCACAACATCTATGTAACACTATCACGTCTCCGTAGCATACAAGGCCTCGTAATACTTCAAGACATCACATTTGAAGAAATCAATAAATATAAATTTAACAAAGGAAGTGTACAATATATGCTAGAGAACCATCAAACTACTTCCAATAATCAACTAAACAATAAAGAACTTAAGCATCCTCCCAAAAAAATTATAATAGACACGAAGGACTACAAGATACACCTTCCTAATAAGCCACCAAAAAAGGAACATACACAATCATCTATATCTAAAAATATTCAATCACCATCGTCTACAAATATAAAAACACAAAATATTGAACAACTAGCCAACAACTACTGAATTACTAAATATCAACTAACACAAAATCACGAGAAGACATTACTGAATCCTTCAGGATGGTTAAGTGATGAGCACATGGGAGCCGGAATGCAAATACTCTATGAAAGCCAACTACAACATCAAGGTTATGAAGAACATTCTTATGCCACATTGCACAGAAGATCAAAATATACAACAAACTGTCTCCAACATCTATTCATAAACGGAAATCATTGGATACTAGCTCTTATACAACCAAACAATATACATTACCAAGCCATAATATACGATTCCAAAAAATCTCAAAACTCATTGTTACCATATGACACAACATAAAAACTCCAACAACTCATCCCATCTGTAACATTTCGATATATATATATATGCAGACGTAATGCAACAGCCAGACAATTCATCATGTGGAGTGTTTGCATTAGCATATGCAACGGACATTGCTTATGAAATAAATCCTGAAACGTCAATCTACAGTATATCTAATATGCGACAACATCTACGAGATAGCATTACACAATTCAAACTATTGCCTTTTCCAAAAACAACATAATGAACTATTCAACCATGACCAACATAAAAACCAACCACCTTCTTCCAATATATACCTATCTACCATTACATTTACACACCTATCAATCGTAAATACCAATCGTCACTGGTAATGCGGAGAGCAGCGAAGCCCTAGTAAAATAAAATGCTCAATGTCTTTGAATTTGCCAGATTTTCTTCCTTTCAACCTCGCATGTTGATAGCAATTAATTTCATCACTAAAGTCTACAAATGGCATAGATAATGAAGCAAAGATCAGGCCTCCCAGAAACGAAATGGATTGCCAAATAAAGGGATCCTATACCCCAAAACCGTCACTACATCAAGGGAACGTCATTCTCTACTGAAGACGGACATTAGTCATCCGAAATCTACAAAACGAGAAGATAGTTGGTGGCAGAAGAAAAGAGCGTGAATCGTTGTGAGTTCAATGCTAGGGTTTGTTGTTTACATGGCGATGGTTTGAGAAGGAGACGAAGACGGAGGGAGAGGGAGAGGGAGAGACGGAGAGGGAGAGTGCAAGGGGGAGTCGTAGCTATGGAGCGAGACAGGTATGGTCACGGGCGGAGCGCGCTTCGTTCTGTGGCTGTGCGGCCGAATTACCGCCGGGCAGATGAGGAGGACGGCTCCGAGAGCGATCCTGAGCTTCGTCGCGACCCGGAGTATCGTCGTATCAAGCGGGAGAAGTTGCGGCGTCAGCTGAAGAAGTGCATTTGGAATGTGACGCCGAGCCCGCCGAGGAATCGACGGGATGAGGAGGAGGGGAATGGCGTTGGAAACGGTGGCGGGACGGTGAATGGGATTCATGAGCAGAGCGAGAGTGACCGGGAGGTGGCGCATCATAGGAAGAGGTCGCATGAGAGGAAGAGTAGGGGTGGTGATGAGAGCGAGGAGGAGGAGGAGGAGGAGTCTGAGGAGGAGCGGGATAAGAAGCACAGGAAGAGGTCGCGTGACCGGAGGCACAAGGGGGATGAGAGTGAGGAGGAGCGGGATAGGAGGAGGAGTAGCGGGAAGAAGTCTCGTAGGGTTGAGGAGAGTGAAGAGGATTCCGAGGTCGATAAGAAGAAGAGGAGTGGGAAGAAGTCTCGTAGGGTTGAGGAGAGTGAGGATTCCGAGGTCGATAGGAAGAAGAGGAGCGGGAAGAAGTCGCAGCGGAGGGTTAGAGTTGAGGAGGAATTGTCTTCTGATTCTGAGGTTGACAGGAAGAAGAAGCATAAGAAGAGGAAGCATGATAGGAAGGGTGAAGAGAGTGAGGAGGAGGATGATGAGTATCGGAAGCGGGGGCGGAAGTCGAGCAAGCGGTCTCGTAAGCGGAGGGATTCGTCGGATGAGAGTGAGTCGGACCGTGAGGTGGAGAAGAAGAGACGGAAAGGGAGATCGAAACGGGGAGGTTCGGATGAGAGCAGCGAGGAGGGATCGGATTTGGAGCGGAAGGGAGGGCGGAAGTCGAAGCGGGGGAGTAGCAGAAGAAGTAGCAGGAGATCGAAAGAGAAGACGCGGAAGAGGGAGAAGAGTGAGGAAGAGTCTGAGGAAGAGGTGGAGCCAACGCGGAGTCATAGGGTTGAGGAGGAGCTTGAAGGACCAGGATCATCGCCTTCAGAAGCAGCAGCTGAGAGCTCTTCAGGGGGTTCCGACTCGGATGAAGCTGAAGAGGGGAAAGCTTTATTGGAGGTTGCAGCTCCGAATGAACTTGACGAAGAGGCTTATAAATTCAAGGAGTTATTGGAGGCGCAACGGAAGGGTGTCGCAGGCGACCTGGAGAGTGAACCCATGATTGGACCAGCACCGGCACCGAGGGCCGAGGGGCACATTAGCTATGGTGGTGCGTTGCGACCAGGAGAAGGAGATGCTATTGCTCAGTATGTGCAGCAAGGGAAACGTATTCCACGACGTGGAGAGGTCGGTCTCTCAGCAGACGAGATTTCCAATTTCGAGGACTTAGGGTACGTTATGAGTGGAAGTCGGCATCAAAGAATGAATGCCATTCGTATCCGGAAGGAGAACCAGGTGTACAGTGCCGAGGATAAGCGTGCGCTTGCTATGTTCAATTATGAGGAGAAGGCTAAGCGGGAGCATAAGGTTATGTCAGATTTGCAGCGTCTTGTACAGCGTCATATTGGAGAAGAAGTTGCGCCAAATCATGATCCCTTTGGGACGACAAAAGCTGATGAAGTTCCAACTTGATTTTTTGGTTAAGCTAGACCTAATCAGCTTAGAAGGTGAGCTATCTGTCTCGAGCAGGATATGTTCTAGCGGAGTGCCGCGACGATTGTACATGATGAACAAGGTTGAATTAGCCAGTATAGCTTGAAAGTGTGAGCGAATTGGAAGTTCAGAAACCTAAATCTCATTACAGCACATTGATAGAACAGTGCAATTGACGAAGACGGATATGTCCACTGGTCATTGCCAGCGTTGATAGGTTAACGCTTCGCGGGTGTATTTCTACCTTTATGTGCTACACACGTTCAAATGCTCAGACATGATACATTATTTTTCCTAGACACGCATCGTCTGGTTTTGTATGTTTTGACAACATCTGAAGATATTTAGTGCGCAGGCAGAGTATCACTCCTGCATGGATTCCTCTGCAATCCAGATCTCTTCATCATAATCTCAGCGGTTCACCAGTGAGACTCTTTTATTTTCAAGTACCAATTATTTGATGGAGTGATGCTAGTTTCCTCTACATATCCTCAGCTCCTTGAGATTGCGAGGACATTCCGACTCCTGGTTGTGCTTAACATCTTTGCAACCAAGCTGGATATTGGATAGGATACGTACAAAATTGATTTACATCTTCAGCAAGCTTGATTACATCTTCAGCCCGACAGAAACATCAAACACACCCTTCTAGCAAAGTCAGAGTCAAAATTAGGAAAATCACCAAAATTAGAAAAACAGGATCCAAAATAAGAAAGAATGATCTTAAATTAGAAAATAGGATCCAAATAAAGGATCTTAAATTAGAATCCAGATTAGCAAATAAGATCCAAAAAACATATAATATGATCCAAAATTTACAAAATATGATCTGAAACAAGATAATATGATCCAAAATTAAGATAAATGATCTAAAAAATCAAAAATAAAGAGAATAGAAACCATGATTATGAATTTAGGTTCCAAAATCAGAAAATATGATCATAAATTTGGAAGGTATTATTCAAAATTAAGAAAATGTGATCTATAATAAGGAAATTATAATCCAAAATGAAAAAATAGAATCTAAAACTATAAAATATCAGGTAAATTTAGAAATTAGGATCCAAGAGTAGAGTAGGTTCCAAAATTAGGAAACTAGGAAAATATTAGGAAAATAGGAAATTAGGAAAATATTAAGAAAATAGAATCCAAAATACAAAATATGATAAAAAAAACATGAAAATATAATCCAAAATTAGGAATATATAATCCGAAATTTGTTAACAAGAGAAGGTCTTAAACCGGTAGTCCGCGCTTAATGCCAAAGTTACCTCTTTATTTCCAAATTCGGAGTAAAAAGGAACCTGACTATTGCTATAATTTGCAGTGAGCTCCGAGAGAGGTGGAGAGACCTCAAATGATTAGGGTTCCAAATGGTGAAGAGTGTGTCCCGGCTCTATATACCCAGACTCCCGGTTTAAGTGATTCTTGTCCTCGTCAGCTAGATCTATTGAATGGCAGAGAAATGTGCAATCTGGAATCTCATGAAGTCGACAAGTCTTGTGCGAAGACCTCCAATTTGTCGAGCATTGACAATGATGGCCTTTGATTGGTGGTATGTAAGATCTGAGTGTCGCAGTTGTAATTCCATGGCGATAAATATGTTCATGTGCACAGAATGTGATACACTTTGAAACAACATCAAAGCAAGAATTTATGGTAGAACGACCAAAAATGGTGCAAATTTCAGCCTGGTGAATCTACTGCAAAATTAACAGTGGAAATGATTTTCATGCATGGGGAAACTAATTAAAAAGTTGGAGCAAGTGGAATCATCATTTTTGGATTCTTCTACAATTAGTTATGATTTTTTGAAGATGAATTCATAGGTGTTTCTAAAATGGTGCCCTAAAATGGCACCCTATAATGTTTTCCATCAATACATGGTACTATTGGGTGGAGAAGCTATTATGTACCTCTGAGGGAAGATGACTAGAGCTCCATTTTCGGCTCTGCGCCATTTTTGGTCGTTCTACCATAGTAGGTTAGGCTTGTAATTACTTTGTCCTTGCAGAGAAGGTGTTTCTTCCTTGATTTTGAGGTATCATACACATAGAAATTAATATATAGATGCTGTGTCATTGCTTGAACAGTAAATAAGCTCTAGAATTAGAAAATTTCTACACAATTGTTGAATTACAACTCATTGATTCAATCCATATGAATACAAATATTTTTGATGTTTGCACCATTCACGTTCTACCCTCCCAACAGATTTCAAGGTGATTTAGGTGGCTCTTTTGTGGGCATCATAACGCTTGCCATATTTTATCCAACATGAGACCAATTAATGTACACATGAGATAGTCTAGTGCTTATTCTATACAGACCTGATAGGGTTTAAGCACATTGGCTCCTCATCGGCCTACAAGGCTAGTCTTGCTATCCTTCCGAACTGCAAGAGCCAAATTCAGGTCCCATAGCTCGCACCTGATCGGCATTTCCACTTCGTAGAATGGGTTTTTCAGAACATAATCCGTGTAGAGCTCGTAAATAGTTTTCAACAAGTTATCAATGCCCGGAGTCTTTGGCTCAGCGGTCACAAATATCTTTGTGCCTGCGCCAGTAAAAAAAAATACTCACTCACTACAGTAGACGAATATAAGGGATGAGAGTAGAATCTCAAAATGATGGGTCTTAAAATGACTCGACCACAAAGTGTGTGCCTAACCAACGCCTGGAAACAGATGCACAAGCCATGAGCTCCATCGAAGAGGTTAGTAGGGGTTTAGAGACCACTTTCCCCCCTCCTGACGGCATCAAAATCACCATGACAATGACGAAATACCTGCTACATTTTAGGAAGGTCCAGGAGTCGCGTCTTATCATACCTGTGAGAGCCTGGAAGCAATGCAGATCGAAAGTGTCGGCCTCAAGAAGCTCAATCCCAGTACAACCACCGACGGGAGATAACTCTTTCGAAATTGCATGCATAGAGTGCCAGAGACTCGCAAGTCTCAAGCTGTCATTCGTGTCCAGGCGCCCTTGTGTTCCATAATCCTGCACAAACTCAAAAGGTCCATGCCCACTCTCTCAGTACGAGCTCACATAGTAAGCTGATGCATTTCCTGTCCATCAAAAAACACAGTTCCAGATCATCTCAACATGACAATCCGCACTTATCAACCACAGATAGTACGGCATACATTAAACTTACCCCGTTCAACACATATTATCTGAAAATCAGGGCGTTACCAAATGTCATCATTCTAATCACGTTTCATTCCACCAACATCCACTCGTGGAAGTTTGACACTCAAAGAGTAAAAAACCCCAAGCACACAACTGCATTGACAAAGAAAGCCTTCCAAATCGATACACCAGGTCACAGGATGCCAAGTCAAATTCACAAGGCAGCTCTAGGTATTACCTTTCCCATTAACTGAATCGAAGTGATTTAAAACCCACAACCTAGCTCCACTTCCTGATCCCCTAAATCAACTTGTTCTACTCCGCAAACCCTCAGATCAACTACGAACAAAATACCAAGCACTACAGATAATTGAATCAAGTACACTGATCCCACAAAAAAAATTATAACTATGTCCAGTATCCTTCGCAACCCTCCCCACCCTCCAAACCCATCTCCCCATACCAGCTACACACTTGCAATCCAAATACACCCACCCCATCCAAACACAACCTAAACCTCCCCAACTCACCCAAAACCCTAAAATCAACACCAACAATCACAGCATCCAAATCACCTGCTCCCACATCCAAAACTCCCATCACCTCCCGATCCCAAAACAATCACCCACACTACTAAATACCCCCATGCTCAACATAAAAACGAACATCACAAAAAACATCAAAGACCAACACATAAACAAATGCATCGACGACCAACACACATCAATGGTGCCAGGCTTTGTTCGAGTTCCCACCTTGTAGAAGATGAGTCCACCAGACTTATTGATGACAAAGATGTTGAAGATGACGGCTGCCATGGCTGCCACTGCGATCCTAGCTTCAGAGTGGCCAACAAGGTGATGTATCGAAGCTCCGGATCATCACCTCCATGGACAGTCTCTCATGCAATTGAGCTTCACAAACTTGCAGCAAACATCACCTTCACCAAACATCAGCTTGACATTACTGGTTTTTCTTACCGCTGATCCGGGCCTCAATTTCTCCGGTACAGCAACCAGGGCATGCCCGGTTCTCAGATATACGGGTTTTCCAATTAACTGATTTTCTCACCGGGTCTTGGGGCACCGGGGTAGCAGAACCGGATATGAGCGGGTTTCGGCGTCCAAGAAGCCTCAGGAGCTTGGTTTTTTTCACTGCAGATCCGGTTCTCAATATGTAACCGGGTCAGGGGCGGGTCTCAGCAACCAGGGAGAGCGTGGGGTTGTCTCTCTCGCGAGGAGGTAGAGGCGCTCACCTGTGGCGATGGCGGAAACCTGGTGACGAAACCCCAGCTTTCGTCTCTTCGTCTCGCGTTTCCTCTCCCGCCTATCCACGGCCACCCTCATGGCTTCCCTCACGGACAGCGACGCCGACGGCACGTCCTCCGACTACGAAGACGACGCCTCCCTCTGCGACTTCCTCGAGAACGAGGTTCTGCGCGACCAGGAGCCTGGTGACGTCGACGTCGAACCTCCGCACTCGGAGCCATCTCAAGCTCGCGACGAGGACGCGCCCGTTCCCTCGCAGGTATGCATCGATTCCACGTCTTCTTTTCTCTCTGTGCTCATGTTTACCAGTATGTTCTGTTGTTGTTGCGAAATAACCGATAATTGAATATCGGAATGGTTTCGGTCGCTGTGTTCTGTTGCGGTGGCGTTGGAAGTTTGTTCACAGATCTTGGTATGTGATGCGTGGCTTGGTATCGGATTCTGTGCTTTGATGTCGACGGTCCATATGATAAGATGTTTGCACTGTATGATTAGTGTGGAGTTTCTATTTTCTGTCCTCGTCAATTCCGCTCGGTAGTGACTGTTATGTGACATGAACTATGATTGAAGATAACGTAATACATGTTTAGTGATTATTTAGTTGAACGAAAAAGAAGATTGAATGTCATGATGGTTGCGGTCACCATATCAGGATGATGCTGTAAGTTACGCTCAGATATGCACAGACCTCGGTAGATTTGGCCAAATTTGACAGAGTTTTATGATTTCTGTCAAATTCAGTTTTGAGTTTTTGATGGAGCATGTGGTAAGCTGTCTGCAATGTAAAATTGGTGTGGCTTTCTATTACTTTATCCTTGTAGCGATCGTGAATGATGAGTGGAATATATTGATGATAGGATTTCCAGATGGTTGCGATCACCATGTTGTGATGGCGCTGTAAGTTTTGCAGAGCTCTTGCGATTAGCGATCACCGTGTTTAGCCAACCATATTCTGTCGTTGTATAAATAAAATAAAATATAGGTTGTATAAGGTGCATGTGTTTGGACATTTGTGCTGTAGGATTTTTGTGGTTGTTTTGTTTTATCTTTTGTTTTACGTACATAGGCTATATTATTCTTTTAATTTACAAATAGAATAATCGATAATTGAATGTCAAGATGGTTGCGGGTACCGTGTTTAGTTGCGATGGCGCTGTAAGTTCTTTCCTAGTTGATCAATGCGCAGATCTTGCGATGTAATTAGCGTGTTTCGCCATTCGAATTTTATTGTCTTCTGCCGATTTTTTTCATACTGCGGTGTTAGAAAGAATGTTCTATGTAATGCTCATTATGATCAGAGAATATAGGAAGCGATTGGTGATTAGGAAATTTTAGTATCGAACTTTCTTTGTGACTCTCGAATACGTTAACGTGGAACCATTTACATAATCTGTTATGAGGATGGGAAGTTGATGTATCGTTATGTTCTGTGAGTAGTCTACTAGTATTTTATGCGTATTCAGAGAAGTTGCGAACCTTGACCACCATTGATATGGTGCTGGATGCTAGACCTGGCTTCCACACATCGTTCATCAGCTGACTTTCCTGCCTGCCCCTCAAGCTGGAGCCTGTGCAGTCCCACAACCAGGTTGATCTGGTACTGCTCTCCTGTACCCCTAGTTGAGAGGTGGGTGGTGTTTCTGATTTGAGCAGTTACCCCCGAGTGGGTGGTATGCTGGGGGTTTTGAAGTAGCCAGATGTGTCTGGTTCACTGTTCGACATCTTGTCTACATACTTGGATTGTTTTGCCTTATCTTCATGTTTGAGTGTTTTATCCCTTTGGGTAGGCAATTCCGGAAGTTGGAGCGTCTCAAGTCAGCATTCAGACTGGGAACTTCGGAAGGGTTCCACCAGAACTATTTCAAAATATATTGCGATTCCTTTCATCAGAGGTAATTCACATTCATCAATATTGTGATATTCACACATCTACCGGTGCTCTCCAAATTGTACCATTCCGTCATGGTTTGTGCTACTTTCTTAGTGTTGTGTTCCAGTGTAGAGCAGTGCAGGGATTTTAAGGTCCTCCTGACTTGGGTGTCCAGTGTTTGAAAATTGAATGCCATTTCTATTTCAGGATCTGTCAACATGTACAAGCGTATGCCGCTTTCTTCGGAGGGCCGCTTCAGATGAGAGTCTCTGGCGTAAACTGTATGTTGCTATACCATCTATGGTCTTGATTTACTCCTCTGTTACTAGTACATGAAATCGTCACTACCAAACGATATGACAATCAATTTGAGATTATCGCAGAAAATTTGAGATTATACTCCTTTTTTTGTTGCTTTTTGGTGATGACCTGAAGATTCAAACATTATTAGCTGAGAATTTCTAGAAAGATATACTTGAATATCCAATTGGAAAGGCCAAGATTGCATTGGATATGCGAGGTAAACTTGGTTCTTTATAATATGAAGCTCTTTCGATTGTTGAACTTAAGTAATGTCTAATATTTCAAATTTGTCTATATTTGCAGGTATTGTCTCAGATGGGGTCCTCCAGCAAGACCAGATGGTCGTAAGGAACCCCGAGGAAGCGCATGGAAGAAACTATACTTTGAAGTGAGTGAGAATTTCCCTTTGCCTGCACTTTAGCATGAATAATTTCTTCTAGCCGAATTCGGTTATAGTCGAATTGTGTTTTCCTGCATGATGGCTATTGATGTTTAGTAGTTGTCACATCTTCCGTTTGAGGTCTTCTAGAATGTACAAGCTATCTAAATCGCTACTTGCTAACATTGAGGAGGTCAACTTTCAGATTCTTATAGATTTTGGTTTCTGAAGTTGCATTTTACTTGAGTCCGGTACGATACACATGTATTCTCACCATTTGTTGGATGTGAGCAGCGTGATCATGCTGATATGGCGGAGTTTGTACGAAACACACCTGGAGAATTTCGTGACTTATTTATCCAGATGCAGGCTGCCAAACGCAGTCAGGCCCCATCGAAATCTCAGGTGACTTGTCTTGCATACCAGAAAATCTCGTAGCATATAATTTGCACCTCATTTGATGTTGGTGAGGTATTTTGTGCTAATATTTCAGGTCCATTTTGTGCCTGACAGTGGACTTTATTCGATCCTTAATGTATCTTTCTTGAAATTATTTGGACGACTGAGGCTTTAACGGAGTCAATGAGTATGAAATACGCGTTTAATTGTACTGAACTCTGCGTTGGATGTTTGTTGGATTTTAATGTGAGTGAGTTTACATGCGGTGAAGTGTTGATGTTTGTGTAAAGTTCACTAGCAGTGTATCAATATTATGATCTCACTATACAGATATAACATACAACTTACATTGAACAAGATATCATTATGTTATTTCTGAAACTTTGCGCCACTAACATTTGTTTGGTCCTGTAGGTTTATGACGACCTGGTAGTGGTGGATACATCTATTGCGGATCAGATTACGGCCTGGAGACGAAGTCAAAGTCTGGCAGATGTATATACTGGTGATCACTCGTGCTCCGGCAGTACTTGTTCTTACTATCAAATCGGGGATGTCTTTTTGTGCGAGAAGACTGGCCGAGCTCACGGTAATTCTTAACTCCTGCCCTCTTGAAGGATCTCGATTATTACTCTCTGATACGCGAGTGTTATCTGAAGTATCTTTGTTTGTATGGTACATCAAGCTAGTTTGTGTAAATCTTGTGATATTCTTTTACAGTTACTTTTTGGACATATCTAACTTGGCGATCTGTTCGTGTTGCAGTGTGCGATGACACGTGCAAAGAAACTGTTCTGGATTCTTCCAATGACCTTCTTGTGTGTACCGTATCTGGTCGCTGTTTCGACCGCTGGCTCTCGCCTGCCGAGGAGAATGGAGCTGAGTTTGTAAGTATTCTACATAGTTATTGGATGCATGAAAGAAAGAATGTTTTATGCGGTTATTCTCTGATATTGGTGTTTAAGGATGAAGACACATGCACTTACCATATGATACACGTTGATTTGTTTCAGAGCCAGCAGCAGGCAGACGCGAATGCAGCGGCCGAAGAGGGGGAGCCTTTCTTGGGATCTGGCCGACTTGGTAATGAAATAGATCTTGCAATTCTTGTAAAACTTTTTTTTTCCATTGAAATCTCATTTAACTAAATCTTTCAAAAGGTCTCGCAATGCGATGTCTAAATTCATGCATGGGTGTACAGGACGCGCATACCTATTGGGATATAATTGTGTGGACGATCGAGAGCTAGATGAGGCATTAAGGTACTAGTTTTCGCTCAATAAATAAAACTCTCATGATGTTGAGTGTTGGGATCGTGATTTTTGGTGTGGTGTTTCTGTCGATAGCACGTTGTCTAATTGTTTTCTGAGATTGACTACTCGTTATGTCAGGTATTACCTTGTTATGTGAGTAGAAATTTTATAGTTTTAACGTTCGTATGTTTGTTCTTTTATTTATGTGGTTACGAGCTTGTATTCCTGATTCCTAAATTGCAGATTCATTACGGTGTGAAAATGCTGATGACGCTTTGTTCTTTTGCAGGGAGGTTGTATATCCTAGCCGCAAAAAGTCGAAATCCTGCCATAGTTGCTCTTTCACTTGAGACTACTTACATTCAGTTGATCTAACAAGCCTGCACTGTCGTTGCTATATAATTCGTTTGCGGCTTGTCTTAGTTGTACAATTCTTCACCTTGCTTTCATTCCCTTTTAGGTGATTTTAGGGAGTGTTTTCATGGCAACTTCAAAGTATTCTCTGCATTTAGATTCAAGAGATTTGCCAGAATCAATTTTGTCAGGGATAGTGTACATACTTATCTAGTGACTTCAGTGATGCAAGTTTCGGCTCAAGATGCGTGGTCGGTTTCAACTAGCAGCAGAGATTACTGGACTTTCTTGTGATTTCATTATGATGTAGGTCTCGCCACATCTTACACGAGTGCACATTTTGTTTGTGCGAAGGAATGACACTCCGTATCATGATTCTTCCTCATTGTCTGGAATTTAGTTAAAAGCATCATTAGAAATTTGTACTGATTATTATTTATGTGTATAATGAGGTAATAATTTCAAAGTGGACGTAGGCTTAATCCCGAAACAACGAAGCTAAACGTTGAAGCTCAGGTGGATTACATTGACTCTGATGATGAACTTTTAAAATGGTTTCAAAACAAACTTTGTGAAGCTTCTTTTCTGATGCACAACCACTTCCATATGTCTTGGTATATTATAATGAGATATTTAATACTTGCCTTCATGAATGTTGTGAAAAGTTGACGCAGATGTGCTTGAAATGTAATATTAAAAAATATTAAATTCAGAAAATAGTAATTCAAGTGGGAATTTTTAATTGTGATGAAATCAAAGGTTTGGAGGCCATGCAAAGCTTTAATTTGCAATTTATGTTGTTTTCAAAAGCAATTTGCACGTTTTAAAAGACATATCATTTTTATATGTCTTCAAAGATCTACCACAGTAATCCTCTTATGTACTTTTTGTAGAATTTTACAAAATTCATTTCTCAAAAAGAAAATACTATTTAAAAGGTATTTCAAAAAGTCTTAGATAAATAATAAGTGCAATCGAGTCCACATGTGGATCCATTCCATCAATTTCTCTTTATGGTAGACGCACATAAAATTACTACAGCCCCCAAAACTATCACCCCCAGTATGATCCCACCAACCTCTAGAACTTCTAAAAGCGAATTGTTCGTCCTCATTTGGAGGACTAATTTGCTTATTGGTCACTTTATTAGTGGATGAACTCTCACAATCATAGAATACGGTTTTGGGTTCAATGGTGAGCAAAATTGAGGACCACTATTATTGCTCATAGGAAATTCTAAGTTAGAAATGGGTCATAGAGTAATTTACACTTTGAGATTCTTTATTAAATTAAGAATTACAAATGTCATTATACAAATTTTTGCATTCCTTATAAAATCCTATTTTGAAGATTGGAATATTTTTTAAAGAATTTTTGAATTGCTAAATAAAGGTCAGATTGCTTGAGTTGGTGGTTATAGGTGCATCTACCGTAATGCTTCATTGCTTGTAGCCTATGGAACCTAATATAATCAATGTGACAATTTTTTTGTTTCCTACATTTTCAAATATGAAAGCAAATAGTTGAAGAATGTATTGAATAATAAATTAGTTGTTATTCTAGCCATTTATTTTAAATCCTAATTAGTATAAATTATCAAATAATATATAATGATGATCTCAATGTGGGTTTTTAATTTGTCCTACGATGCATGACTTACAATAATATTTTAAAACTGAAGTTGTCAAATAATGCCAATCATAATATAACTCAAAGAATGTCGGCTTTCCAGTACAAGTAGCCCACATCATTAAAGAAATTTTAAAATAAATCCAAATTGTGCTGTCCACACTAAGCAGAATCAAAAGTGTAAGGAAAAAATAATAAAAAGAAAAGAAAAGAAAAGAAAAGAAAAGAAAAGAAAAGGCAATCAGAACATGGAGAGAGAGAGGACCGGTTCTGAATCAGAACATGCAGGGGCGAGGGCGACGGTTCCAGACGGAATCCACCTGGGCACCAACCCAAATACTGGAAGTGACGGCATGCACTCAACTCAACGCACAGCCGGAGGAGAATGAATCCTGCAACAATGTCCGCAGCGTTGCAGCACAATTGAGGGCGATGGCGATGCGGAGGAAGTTCAAGCAGCCCGAGGATCACCGCCGCACTCTCGTGGCCCGCCATGGCTTCGCAGCCACTGCCGCTGTCGCCTCCGAAGCGGCCCTCTCGTATCCCCTGGATACTCTCAAGGCTCTCAAGCAGGTCCGTGCCTTAAACCCTAAACCTTCATCCTTAAACCCTTGCAAAAGTCTCTGAAGCCCTTCTTCGCATGAATTGGTTCAATTTTTGAGAAAGAATTCTGCGATTTAGGTTTGCAATGTGGAGGATTTTATTTTCGAGGTCTATGTAATGAGCACGGGGAGTAGGTGTCTGCCAATGCAGGGAAAATTGCAGGGGAGCATGGTTTTGTGGATGCGAAGAAGGGTTTGAGCGCGTCTACATTGGCGTCTGGAATCAGGTCAACCGTTGGAGTATCGGGTTAGTATGAAGAGGGCCCTGCTTTGTTGCGTTTTTTTGTTGCAGTTGTGTTATGCTGGGGTTGAGATCGTGGGGATTTAGATTTGGAATTTTTTTTGCTGTGCAGGTTTTTATGGAGGATTAGGGTGGCATGTTTTGGGAAGGTTGCCGGTGCTGGGTACGCGGTTTGGTGTTTATGAGCTGTGTTGTGCCTTTACTACAGGTAATGTGATCAACTAATTTGCAATTGATCCTCACATGTTATGCGTTTGGGTTTGTCTTTGTTGTTACACGTGCTGTATGGGTTATATTGTTCCAGCCATTTCTCTGATATGTTTGTGAAGTTGTTCACTTTTGCTTAGAGCGCATGTGCTGAAGATTCTCATCCAGGATTGTGGCTGTCATTTGGATTAGGTCCTGATGTGTCAGATCCTTCATGTTAGGGATTGCCGATTGTAATTTTACTTCTTTTAATTTCATGTGTTTTCTTATTTGGGTGATTGCGTTGTTCTTGTGAATGATTTAGAAGTTTCTTAGATAGGCTTGTTGGTTTGTGATGTGCGTGTTGATTTGAAATCCTGACAGTGCTGTTGTACTCGAGGGTGCTACAGATGGACGAGCTTCGAGAGAGGTCTCCATCTCTGAGGCATTTATGGCCGGTCTGTGTGCTGGCTCAGTAGAGGCATTTGTGGCTACCCCGTTCGACATCCTCAAGTTGCGAGGCCAGGTAGCGGCTGTCACAGTACCTGCAACAGGGGCAACTTTACCAAACCCTAAACCCATTTGGAATCAAATTGAGCAAGGTCTCGTTAGTTTGCCTAATGCACATCCCAAAACGGTGACTGCTATTAGAAACTACGCGTGGTTGGAAAACGGAACCGGACAGCCTCCACTTATAAAAGACGTATCTGGATTGAAACGTTTGACGGATGTAGAGGGAGTGACTGTGCTTTGGCGAGGTCTGCGACCAGGGATATTTCGGGATGCTTCCTATGCCGGTGTTTTCTTTGGGAGTTGGCAGTTTCTTTATGAGATGATGCTGGAGTGGAAAGCGTTTGACATGGAACCCAAACCCAGGTAACTTGACGGTCGCCTTGTATCTTCTTTCCTCAACTCTCTTCTGAAACTATTTATGAATCTATAAGATCTCTAATTGCAATGTTCTGCTGGGGGTTTTAATATATGGCCAATTGCAACAAGTCCCTATTGAGCTGAGAGCCTTTTCGTGCATGACGTGTAACATAGAGGATGATTAGAGAAAGTTTATCGCAGCAGGGAGAAGAGCCATTTCTACTTTTTTGATGCCTTCTATGAAGAGACTGGCACCTGCCATATCATTTATTTAGACTAATTTTTTCTATGGGTAACAGTTCGTTGGAGGAAATTCCTCCACTAAAGCCATGGCAGATGAGTGTGAGCGCTGGCATTGCTGCCTCTGGTGCTGCAGCTGTCTCGCATGCTTTGGACACTGCGAAAACTAGGAGTCAAGCTACTGTTATTCCGAAGGTAATATCATGAAGTTCCACATTGAGTTAATTTGTTTTTTATGTACGAAGACATACTGGAGGCGGGGATTATCTTCTCATTTCTATTTCGTTCCTGGGCCTCGATATCATATGTCCCGGTGTAAAGCGTGGTTTTGAGATCATAACCCTTGGTTGTTGATTTTCAGCACATCGCCATGGAGAGGAAATTGCTCAAATGGGTAAAGCCTGGCAGCTGGCTTCAAAGAACAGCAGGTATACTTCCTTTCGACCAGCCGATGCTTTGGAGGGGTTTGAAGATTAGAGCATTCCAACATGGATTGGCCGCCGCGGCGTTGGTGGGCACATACGAAACAGCTATGCAGTATTTCATGCGCCACAGCAGAAGGTGATTACAAAATCAAAAGTGTACCTTTCAATACCAATATTGGACAGTGGACGAGAAGCTCACGTTACCTTTGCGTAGCTCTGTGACTCCGTACGTCCTGCATAAGAAGAGTGAACGACTTCAGCTGCAATGATCAACAAACTACGTCATGAATCACTTGCTTTGTGCCATTTTCGAGCTTTTCCTGTCATTGGAATGAGACCTACACCACGGTACACACGAGGCGGCGTTTACGTGGAAGGACAAACCAGAAGGTAGAATTTCAACCACGGCAAGCATCTGCAAAGACTCTGCAGTTATTACTTACGAAGCCTAAAACTTGAAAGCAGTACAGTCCTCTTACGGGTGAAACTTAAGGTGCCTCATAGCTTGTGCACCATAGCCACCAAGCAAACCGCTTACCCAACATTCTTTGAAGGCTCAAATGTTGAAGTGTTCCCAGTGCTGGACTCTGGAGCTTTCCTTCTCATAATAAAGTCACCTTCGGATCCAATGAGTGTGTCCACTTTCAGTTTAAAGAGCATTGCACAAGCGACACAAGTTGCTCCCACAGTAAGCTTTCGGTCAATCCCCCCGGCCATTAAGGCTTAACAATCTTTATCATGATCTTTTTTCGCTTTATTATCTTCTGTAACCCATCCGGCTGCTCTCCTTCAATTCTAATACCCCTGTTTTTCGCTGCAGACCCTTCTGCGAACCCTGCAACTTCCAATAAATGGAAATTCTATCCACCTGCGCTCCTAAGTTTAACCTGTAAGTCAATACCAGAGCCGTCGGTAGTTCCCATAAAACATCCACAACAGCGAGAACGTGCGCAGCACCACGGTGTTAATGAGCCTCTGAACCCCACTGACAGCCGAAAGAGTCAACCAAATTAGAAACAATAGAATCTAGGACCCAACTCGTCGTATTCGCAACGAACGAAACAGCACCCTCGTCCCTCCATCCTCTTTTTCCTTGGTCCTATACCACCCTGGGCCCAATAATATCATGCCTTGCACAGTCACTGATGATGTGTTTCCATAAAAATCACGCCAGGTAGTATGGAAGTTGGTAGAATTCGTCCAATTGGGCAACGAACGAACCCAAGTGGTGGTCGTCTCTCTCAGCCAAAGGTAGAAAGTTTGGTGCAGACGAGATAAGTCGCGACTCTGAATTCGGAGAATTGGGCAGAGACGCTGGAGGATCGCGATGGCGGTGGTGAAGGTGTTGATGTTGGTGGCCGTTGTTGTTGTTGTTGGAGTGTTTTCAGTGGACGGGAAAGTGGAGAAGGAGGTGACGGAGCTTGGGATTGGAGTGAAGTTTAAGCCGGAGAGGTGTGAGTTGAAGGCGCACAAGGGCGACATCGTGAGCGTGCACTACCGCGGCATGCTTGCGGACGGGACCGAGTTCTATGACAGCTACAGCAAAGGCCAGCCGCTGGACTTCAAGCTGGGCCAGGGCTCAGTTATCAAGGGCTGGGACCAGGGGATTCTCGGCATGTGTGTCGGGGAGAGGCGGAAGCTGAAGATCCCGGCCAAGCTTGCGTACGGGGATCAGAGCATCGCGTTAAGTATTCCAGCGGGTGCGTCACTGATCTTCGACACGGAGCTCGTTGCTGTGAATGGCCGCACAGGCCCTGGCCCTGATGATTTTGTGGAGGACCTCATCGGGGACCTGCCTGCCGAGGACTTGGAATTCGGCGACACAATCACTCCGTTTTAGTCCATTACAGTGAAGTAGATTATAGCTCTACGTGCCGCTTGATCCGATTTTGCATCTGCGTTGTTTGCGATTTCTGTGATTGCTTGTGGTGGCACTCGGGAACAGATTAATAGGACCATATACTGGTTGAGGTTTAGGGCAGCAGTTTATAGTTTCCAGAGCAAAGCGAGATGGGTGTAGTTGCATATAATCTTCTTACAATTACCTCTCCGGCCTCAACCTCATAGATTGTACATATATGAGAAGGTTGATGCGGGTGAGAGGCTTGGCCGTCCCGGAAGTAGAACTTGCTAATAATTCACGTTGCCGTTGTTGTAAGTATGCTTGGACTAGGCTTAGTGTATCCTTTACATGATGTTATCAGCCTTGTGGGGAGTGGCCAGGGTGTGCTTTTAACAGTACTTGATATGAATATATACACATGAATTATAGTCTCTAAGGAGTGACTTACACTGAATTGTGACTGCTTTTGGATACCAAGTTTGTTGATTTGCGGGATGATTTTGTGGAGGATACTTCTGCATAGCTGTGGTGCTTTTCGTTGTAAGGCACATGAGAGGAGGAAGTGTGAGGTTCAAAGTAGGGTCTCTCCGAAACTGGCACAATTATAGGGTGTTGTGTGTTGGTTTAGTGCCAAGAAGTAAGTTCCAAAGTGTCAAGACTAGGTGGGCTAATTTCTTTCCTTCTGGGCATTTCAAATTCATGTCACTGACACTAATTCTTGATTTTATGTGACCAATTCTTTGCGTTTCATGACAATGTTCTTGGCTTGACGTATCACCTCATTCGCCGCTTATGGATCCTGTAAGCATGAGATGGCCATGGGCGAAGTCAGCAAAAAGGTCAATAGTTAGTCGGCCTGTTGATTGAGTCAATCAGCCTGTTTATTGAGTCATTCAAAGCAGGATTTCGTAGCCCCTCTTGCTCAGGATTTCAGTATTTGCATGGGTGGTGGTGCAGAAAAGGAGGTAGGTCTGAGGGAAACCTGAGCTCCAAGTTTATGGAGTGTGGACTCTGTAGTACTCATGTTGCAAGATCATGAAACATGTTTGGAAGGGTGGGTTGGTTTCCATGTGATGTACTACGAAAGTGTAACTTCCTACAAGTTAGTACACATGTAGTGGTTGGAGAATAGAGAGCCTATCTCTCAAAGTCTCTTTCTACAGGCATTCAGGAGTTGGAAAAGACTCAACTCCCCACCTTCCATGTTTGTCTACCAGCTTGGTGGACATTGTGTTGGAAAAGTACCAAGATCCTGGACTTTGAAATCCCTTTTTTTATGTCCTGCACAGATGAGGACACTGCCATAAGCAACCCGGATTGTTGCAGTTATGGCCTGTTTTGACCGAAGGATTTTTTTTAATAATAGAATTGTCATGGGTATTCATCTTATCAGAATATATTGATTGCCAGTACTTCAATTTTAACTCCTTTTTTGAAGAAGGGAACCAGTACTTCAATTTTAACTCCTTTTTTGAAGAAGGGAAAAAGAAGTTGAAGTTTCTCATCAGATTCTTTTTTAATTCTAATAGAAAGTGAAGGCCTTGTTGGAATATTGGTGTTCTAAGAAATCCCTCTCAAGCAAAGAGAATTTGATCATATCCTCATCTTTACGCTCGCTTTCTGAATTATAGACATGGCCTGAATAATAAACCTCACCCTCTTCTTAAATCAAGAGTTCAGGTATATAAAACGGGGACAGACTCTGCACCAATTGAAACCTTAATCATGTGAAATTTCTCCACTTCTCTCGGAACTCTCTACAAATCACAGCAGTAGTCAAGATCCTTTGACTCCAAATTTGGAAACAGGGAGGTAACCTTGGCATTGAGTGTAGGGACTACTAGTTTAATGACAAGACGAGCTCTCTCCCTCCTCTTCCCCTCCCTAATTCTATTTTTAGGGGCCTATGGCCTTTTGTAAATAAATTTTATAATTTTAATGGAATCTGGAACCCCAAATTAGTTTAGTAAAACCAAGCTACTAAATTTAGATAATTTGTATATTTTGTAATATTTTGTAATTTTTTTTTTTTTTTTCCCCCATCAACAAAATATTTACAAGGGCTTTTTGCCTCCTCCAATTAGAGCCCTAGTTAGAGGGCCCTCGTCATTAAGAAGCAGAACATGTCAATGCAAGTTGGGAGGACATGGAGCGTAGTTTTTTACAGAAGTTTAGGAAGCTTAAGACTAGTTCCGAGGTGCTTAGAGCATTAGGGACAATCACCCAAACAATAGACGAACCCGTCGACAAATTTTATGATAGATTTAAACAGTTGGCTGACAAACTTAGCCAACGACCCAAGGAAGAATATATGTGTGAATGGTTTAAGAAGGGGTTCCTTCCATGGATACAACAGGATATTGTTATCCGTGGAGTCAAGACGTTGGAAGATATTCTTTTCGCAACCAACGACAATAGTCGTGAACTTACTGCCATGCACGAGGCCATGCAACAAACTCAAACATCGTTATTTTCCACGATACGACAAGACGCTAGGACTGCGCCACGACTCTGTGAAACCTATGGTAAAACACAACATGGTAGCTATCGTACCGTGTACGATGAATGCAACAATATATGGATGTTTTTCATCCGTGTCAAGCGTGGAGCTTGTGACCCTGTCGATTAGAATACACTCGTTTACTGTACTCGTTTACCCACTTGCTCTTAAACAGTCAGTTACCTTCTGTTATTTAGGTTAACTTGATGGGACGTGCGTTCTGTATAGGTTGAGCCCCTACTCACCCGGCGTAACCCACGTGTGGGCACTGCCTGACATATTTGTGTAATTCTTGAGCTGAAATCCTGCTTTGGGTTAAAAAATCAAGAACCAACAAACTTGGGAAATGATCCGAGAATGAAACCAAAAAGCCAGGGCTCAAAGGCTGCCACAACCTGGCAAGGAGAGGGAACTTCTAAAAATAGATAATCTAAGAAGAAAATCCACTAATTCACTTCAAACAGAAAGAACTGAATGAAGGAAAAGCCAAGTAAAAAATTTAGAAGGCTGAGTCAAGAGAAGAAGCGATCCCTTGACTAAGAACAGAAACTAAGCTTCCTCACTAAAATCATGAATTTAAATGAGAAAACTAAAACCAAATCCAATGAGGACTGATCCCAAGCAAGAAAGTCTTGCAAATCCTTCTAAAAATAAAAGGAATTTGTATAATTCGTGAGCTACCTGTAACAGCAACTTCAGATCAAAGACCCAGCTTACAGGCAAACCTTCATAACTGTTAATCCTTAAACGTCATATGCTTTCATGATACCACTCCCAAAATCTCATTTAAACTCCATTTTAAGCATTATTCTATTTTTAATTTTCTTGAGCTCTATTCTAAGAAAGTATAGATCTCTTTAAGGTGCTCAGTTTGACATTCTAAAAATCCAATTTGGTATAATGGAGTGTAAGTTATGAGCAAGATTCTCTCAAAAAAAAACCCAGCCCATCAGGCTGGGTCTGACGTTTAAGGGTTAACGGTTGGGAGCATACTTATTGGTAACACTTAGGGAATAGTAACACTTATCTTATACCTTATGAAATTATCTTTTATTTTATGGACTTATCTTTTACTTTATGAACTTAAAATATATGATCTTTAACTTTATGATCTTAAAAATACATGTACCAATCAATTTGTTTCTAAAATGGAAACTAGATTTACTATTGCTTGACCTCAAAGTTATCTCCCGCCAAACTATGGTTCTCACGAAAGTCCTTTTTTAGAAAGTTATCACTTATCGAGGTAAAATTAACAAAGTCGGGAGCACAACATTAGGTCACACTTAACACATAACACTTAGAGCATCCCTAGTAAGCCTGTAAACCTGTAAGCCTGTAATCATGAGAACGTCGTTCTCCCAAACTTGAGTGTCTTTCCGAAGCAAAACATTCCAAAACCGTTTACAGGTTTACAGGTTTGCCCCTAAAAAACCTTCCAAAACCAGGTTTCAACCTGTAAATTACAGGTTTACAGGCTTGATTCCCCTGCTCGCCTGAACCGCAAATCACGTCTTTCCTCATCTTTCTGCTTTTCGCTTTCAGGTTTAGCGTACTACTGGGGATGCTCTTACTAGTCTTAATTTTAAGGGAGCAGAAATCTCCAGAACACATATATAGTTTTAGAAAGGTAACACTTATTGAGGTTTAACTGTACTTGACTGCGAGACCCAGCTTACTTGACTACCGGAGGGGTCTGGAGAAAAACGCGCGTTCTTTACCGAGATTTTGCGCAGTTTTTGCATCTTGGCAGCTACAACAATACGTTGCGTGCGGAGCTTCTGAAGGCCCCAAACGTCACTCGAATCCTGAACGTATGTGCCTCAATTTCCATTTCTCCATCTTTCCTGGTATCGAGAAAATTTGGTTTACATCTGTTTCATCATAAGCAATCATGCGGAAAGGTTATTTTTCAACGTCTTTACTGTTGTGTGGGCTTCTACCTTAATCTCGCAGCTCTAGCTCTAAGTAGAGCTATGAAGACTGACAAAGCAAAGAAGCGGAAACGTGGGAAATCTTCTGCGACAGAGGGAACGGTATGTAATCGAATCCTGGATAACTCGTTGCAGTAATCATATTTGTTTATAGTAAGCAGGAGTTTGAGTCTTCCTTGTACTTGCTCTTGTTTTTTCCATAAATCTGTTTACTTACATTCTTAGGCTGTAGACAAATATCTGCAGCAACGATTTGCAATTTGCAGCATATTCTCTGGTTGATGTAGACTAATCGAATGACATGTAATTTTATTGTTCTTGTAGGGTATAGGGTATCTCCAGTTATGTATCAGGCTGAAAAATGGAGATATTGTTCCTGATCGTCAACCTACAGCAGTCTACCTCTAGGATGTCGCAAAGTTTGAAAGTTTCCTTGACTTTCGGAAGCATTTGGTGAATGAGACCATGGCCAGTTGTCTGAGTCACCTCCGCGCAAACGATTTCGTCTCCCGACATGCAGATATGGATATACCGACTTTGGAGGATTTCAAACGGTGCCTTTCAGAGGCAACTTTTACTGACCCCATTCAAGTAATTCAACTTGTTCCAGGTATTTTCATCCACAGTAACTTCATTGTAACAAAAAGAATTGGATATCCGGAGCTGCAACACCTACAATCCCTTGATTATATCTAAACTATCATTTGGATATATCATATCATGTGTAGAGGAGCTAGCGAAGGACGCAAAGACGTTGTCTGGCCCAGGCATAATCGCAGGATACAAAAAGTATTGTCCATCATCTTATGATTTGCACACTGTTAAGCACATTCAGCATCCATCGAATGGCGACGGACCCCTCTATCGATGCGATAGACCTTTTTTTGATACTCTACCAGGACCATTGTTGCATCCAGTATTTGGAGAGTTTGAAGGTAATCTTCAGAACTCCAGGTTGCTAACTCGGGAGGATCACTCTTTTGTGAGAGTTTTGCGACACGAGTATAGAGTTTTTCAAAACAGATAGTAAGCGTCAAGACGAAGTTTCAAAATTACTTGGTCATTATCTGAGGAGGAAAGTAGGCACCAAGATCGAGGCCGGAAGCATTATGTCCTGTGATGGTTGCATCAGAGGCAACTCTCCATTTCCAATCTATGCGATTTTTGAGGTGGAGAATGAGCTTGCATCTACAAGTACGCTGAAAGATTTTCAAGGCTTGGCATACTATTGAACTATTCCCGGTTTTGTATTGAGGGGATGAAGAGCACAGCATTCTTGTTCTCCACTTGCCCGGCGTTCCTTATAGAGTTATGGGGACCTCACATCAGAGTGAGTGCCATGACTTATCACGATTGAGTGACTGCCACTTTTCTAACATGTCTTGAAAATATTGTCCATTCAAACTCTATGAGGTTGGCCTCTGTTTTTAAAGCTTTGAAGCTGAGATTGGATAGCTTGGAAACTTTTTATGGCAGCATCCAGGGTAAAGCAGAAGGATCCAAACGCCTTCCTTTTCTAGATGAACTTGCTCCTTACTCACTTTGGTTGAAACCGAACTACAAGTTCAAGAATAGTATTGGTAACAAGCAGCTTGTGTTCCTTGCGGAGGATGCCAACAAGCGAGAGGTTGTCATCAAACTCTACAGAAGATATGGTGACCAGGTATGTTTTGTCCTGATTTCAATTGTTAATTGACATATTGCATTTATCAAGTGGCATGTTCTGTAGAATTGTTTTCTAGGTATGTATCCATGTTTGACTTGTGTATCCTTGTTTGACTTGATGTTGGGCTTATGGTTCTGTTGATGTTGGGCTTATGGTTTTGTGTGTTGTGTTTTCCAGGTACACAGGGCATGGTACGACATGGGTTATGCACCGGAGTTGCTTGAGTTTCAGAGGTTGGCTGGAGGTTTCTATCTCGTTGCTATGGAATTTCTCGGGGATCCATGGAAGACATTCTTGTTGCTCGATGACTCGGAGAAGAAAGAATGCCGATCGGTTGTTCTTGACGCACTCAAAAAAGTTCATGGTTTATCTGTATTTGGCCCAATGAACGCAGGGTCTGTCCATGGAGATGCCCGTGAGGGTAATATTATGGTGCGGCGAAGAAACGGGGTTTTTGAAGTAAAGTTCATAGATTTTGACTGAGCAGGCCAACACGGTGTTAGTACGTATCCTTCCAAAATGAACCATGCACAGATTGCTAGGCCTGATGGAGTATCAGATGGAATGCCAATGCAGCAGAGTCATGATGTTCACATCGTCTCGAACCCTCCTGGAGCATCTTCATATTCTTGGAGGCGGCATGTGTAGTTTCATGATATTACAGAGCATCATAGAAATAGGTGGGTAGGCATATTTTGATTAACAGAGATTACAGATGTGAGGCTGTCTTTGTGGTAGATAATCCTTTTGGCGAATATGCACATAAACCCTTGAACGTCCCAATCCATCACTGATTTCAAAAATGTGTTATAAAATGTTTGATGATTCACAAAAATAGGGTCCTGGAATGCATCGTTGTTACCGCAATTGCGATTAATGAGGACTCTATTTGACGCCAGGGTTTTGATTTTCTGCATTCTCGTTGCATTCAGTCACTCAATTGTTGCCTCTGATCAAAGCCATAGTCGAAATCCATCATAATTTCTAAAATGTACATATACAATAGTGGTCGGCACTTGCTTTTGTCTTGCTCATAAGAAGCTTGGCACGAGCATTCGGTGTGCGATACTGCTGATCACTTCATGGATGGCGTTTCTTCCTTCACGTGGCAACTCTTGCGGCATCGTGTTAGTATTGGAATTGCAGCTCCAGTGGCAGCGATGGCGCGAGCCTGTTTGGCTGCAGCTCCTCCGGCCTTCTTACGCTCCGCCTGGCTCTTTTCTAAGCAATCGTACTACTCCAACCTCTTAATCGAGCTCCCATTCTTTTTTATACATTTCTCAAATCGTTCATTACCGCAGTGCCATTTCGCCCTTCCCAATTTTGCATGCACCCTAGCTATCTATTCATATTTGATAGCCATCTACTCATGAGGTCAGGAGTTTTTCGACCGTACGTGAGAGCGAATTCTTCTTCTTTGGAGGCGTCAGTTTCTTCGAAACCCGCTGAGAATGGCGCCCTTACCAAGTAAGCTCACACACAGCATTGTAATTATCAGTTCTAAAGTGTATAAAATTTCTAGTCGCGTTACTTTTGACGCAATGCGATGAATTGGTGACCTAGAATCGTGACCGACATTCTATGATACT
The DNA here is from genome assembly GCA_014871385.1 of Ceratodon purpureus. Taxonomy (NCBI): domain Eukaryota; kingdom Viridiplantae; phylum Streptophyta; class Bryopsida; order Pseudoditrichales; family Ditrichaceae; genus Ceratodon; species Ceratodon purpureus. Next base: position 4,869,265 of record CM026431.1, read on the forward strand.
CAGAATTGAGTAACGAGAATGTAGTTGATACATTTTCTTGTCACATTATCGCATTGTATCAGAAAATGTACTAATTGGATACAAAATATAAAAGTTAGGAGATTTTTCAAATTATGACCTGAAGCATGAGGCCAGCCCCAACCCAAAATGGGCTGAAATTTCAAGCCATCAGCCCCAAGGAAAATTGACCCCACATCTATACATAAATCACCACAACCAACGCCGACAAACACAACTGCAAACAAAGAAACATAACAAACACTTCCAAACCCCCACCAACCCGAGACAAAAAAAAACAAAAAAAACACCACTCTGTGATCAACAGATCATGTAAAGCTCAAGCTTTACTACTCCATACTACTCACCCCAACAGCTTACAATGGACTCAGGAAATCACCCATTGCATGATCCAGGGCAATAGCAAACTCCATCATCGCGTACACACTACCTCTACCTAAACTATGTACAAAGGCCTGGGTCTACCATGTTCGAAACAGCCACATGAAATGAATGCTCGCTCTGCAACCAGAGCTCGACAGATCATGAGTTCGATCGAAGCAGGAATTAACCGGGAGAGGACTATTGTACAAATGCATCTGTGCACCCTGCACCACTAGGCACCAGCTCACTCGCGCATGCGGTGACTCATCAGTGGGTCGATTGATTGCTCGCTCGCTCGATAGATCGATAGATCGATCACTCCACTATTGTCCCCACCGCGCGCTCCGGCGCACTGTGCTTCATAAACAGGTACTTCTCACGCGGGCTGTGCTGCACTCGCCTGCGCGGAGGGATGCCGGTGCGCGAGCCCGCGGCGTCCCCCTCGTCCCATCCCTTCTCCGTCTGCTGTCGCCTCCGCCCCGCTAGCATCTCTCGCCATATCTCGCCGTCCTGGACATTACTAGTGTGAGCAAACAATCACGACAGGCTCGGCTTCACAAGTCACCCATCGAGGTACCCGCCCAGATATTGGGCGGGTATCGGGACGGTATCGCATGGGTATAGGCATAGTATCGTCTAGGTATCATGCAAAAATGAACTCGACGTTGCAAATTTTCGACGTTGAGAAGGATTGCAGACTTGGGAATGGAATTGGAGGAAAGTGGATTGGAGGAAGGTGGATCTGGTTTAGGGTTTGTGTATTAGGGTTTGGAGAAGTGGGAGTGGGAAGAAGAGTGATGAGATTGAGCTATGGAGGTAGAGAGGAGAGAGGAGTTCATGAGCTGGGAAGAGAGAGGAGTTCATGAGCTGGGAAGAGAGATGAGTTTGGTGTTTACCCGCATGATGTTGCCTTCGGGAGGTGGGCAGCGAGCTGGCTGGTCGAGATCAACAGGCTCCGAGGGATGGTGGATGGCCTCGAAGAACTCCTGAGGTGGCATCCCAAGGGTGGCGGCAGGGCTGATACGGTTGCCGCCGACTCGCTCTTCCTGCGCACCATCAAGGCGAGCAGAGAGCATTCAAGGGGTGAGTCATGGGTGTCCTTGATTTGAGATGAGTGAAAGGGAGGCTCACCGATGGTGTGCTATGTGGTAGCGCTGAAAGAGACAGAGGTTGTGGGATTTATGTCGACGCGACGCAAGATGTGAGCCACTGAGGTCTATCACACGTCAGTTATCTTCCCGGTATTGATGGCTAGGAGGTGTCCCCACGAATGCATTCAAGATGGAATTCGAAAACTGACATACGACGAGATTATCTTGTTTTAGTCCATGAATATGATTCGAAACATAACGGGCATGCGCCGGCCTGACGGAATCCTGTTTATGGGATTTTCTGAATTTAGAACCTCTCATTGCTCTACGCAAGTTGTGTCCTATTTCTGCACCAGTGCCTTTCGAATCCTTCGTTGACTGTGCAACCTTGGCTTCGCGGCAAGCGCCGCTCTAAACCATGTCCTTCAAACTTTCGAGACGGCAAGTAGTAGGTCTCGAACATTGTCCCTCCAAAGCGAGGGTCACTGCTGAAACCTACTGGCATTCCGCGTACAAGATGATACTCTGGCGCATTCCTGTTTTCTTGTACGCGTTTCTTGGCTTCATTCGTAAATATAAGCACCCTTGACCCGGTAGAAACTACCTTGCTCCGGATACATGCTACAAGCTATCTTGCAGACTGCATCAATATTAGGTCTAACTACCATTTTGTGTCACTACTGCCAATTCTGAGATGGGCCAAAGGTAGGGAGATTGGGAACTCTGTTGTTTCACCAACCGGCATTCTCTATGACACACCGCAAGCTGAGCGGTTCATTACTTCAACGAAAAATATAACCCACGCCAACCAACCCGGAATTGGACAATGACACATCAGAGATGAGAACAATTGGCATCCAGGGAAGAGGCTCACCACGAAAAACTGATGTTTCAAGCGATGGCTGGGTCGAGTAGTCCGCGAAGGCATTGTGGCTGCACCCACCATCTTCTTCCCCTTGCGGGCACTTCCAAGCCAACCCCTGCACAGCGCAATACCACCTCTAATTTAGAAACTAACCACTTGCCAAATTGGCACAAACAATTGGCAAAGAAGCAAGAGGCTCCCCCAGCCACCGTAAGCTTCATCTTTCTCCCATTCTCAAAATCTAGAATGCATACCCATACTCATCACTCTCGAAAAATTCAACACACCGACAAACCAATTAACGTCAAACTCCAAAACCAGCAATTTTCTCCCACTTCCTAAACCAACACGCACACCGAGCAATGTACACCTTGATGACGGACACATTTCGACGACGCTAGTTTCGAAATATTCACCCTAAACACCGATTCTCCAACTCTACTACTTCCCAAACCAAACTGCACCATCATGTTCTCGACCCCGAAACCTCTCCAAATTAGGAATTCATACATGATCCATGACATCCCAGTCAAACTAACAGCTACAAAACTAGACTGACCCAGCTCAAAACAGCTTTTTATGTACCTGAAATGAGAGCAGTACCAAGTTAAGTTACTGCAACAGAGAGCTGGCTGTGATGAGTCTGCAAAGCTCCTGCAACTGCAACACAATGCATGGATCTCTGCAAAGTGAAGTAAGTTGTACGACGTCCAGAAGTGGCAGAGTCCGAGTCCTCTGCAGTGAACTTTGAAGGTGAACACACAACAGCAAAAAGCTACAAGTTCTTAAAGTGAAAACTGTAGCTAGGAATTTAATGACAGAGATAAATATAGCTCCCCGAGTGATCAAGTTGGAGTGGGTCCAGATGTAAAGATGTGAAAAGGAGATCGATCAACACGAGTTGGAGATGGTTAGGATAATGTTTCACGCCACTCCCTGTGCGGAGCGCGTCGTCGATTGGCGATGCTCGCTGGAATCGATGGCATGACGAAGTATTCTGCGTCGTCCCCAAAGCTGCGTCTCCCATGCAATCCCTTTGTGGAACCTGCATTTGGGTCTCTGGAGTAGGGACATCAAGTCTGCTGTGTGTATTCTTAGAATGCTTTCTATTGTCAGCCTGGGGAGATTTAACTTATGTGTGCTGTTGACGATTTCAATGGAATTTCCCTGCAGTGGAAATTGTTGGTTTTTTTGGATTTTTGTGCAAAGATTTTATGATTCTATTTTAGGTGGGGAGGCTGCATTAATTTTTGGGGTAACATGGACAATGGGTTAAGAGCTTCTCCACATGTGGTGAGTGTTTTTACGTGCCAATGGCATTTGTCTAGTCCCGTTTTTGGCATTGGGTAGTTTGTTTTGTTTTGTTTTTTTTTTTTTTTTTGACACATACGACCCTGATTTTCGAGGGTTGCAGCAATGGACTGGCATTGGGGTAGTTTGTTCACGCCAACACCATGATGGCGCCCCACTAATGAACCTCCCACCAATGGCAACCGCTTGAGTATTTTGGAATGCTAAGGTGGAGGCACCTATAACTGACCAGTTAAGAGATTTACCACTAAGATTGGAGGTGTATAAGTTGAGGGAGATTTTTCCTTGAAGGGGAAATAGGTTTAAGGAGGAATGCAACTTTAAATGTCATGTTTACTTCAATATTTCATTTACTATGAATTTTGATAGACATTTTTTTTGTAATATATATGACCGATATGTAGGCCCACCTATAACCGACCACCATGACACCAAAACTTGATCAATGTGCTACTACCAATATATTCCCTTTGATTCCCTTTCTACCAATCATGCTTGATACTTTCTTCTAAATCTCCCAAGATTTTGAACAGTAAGTGGTTGGAAATGGAGGTTGGAAATGGAGAACTCTACTGATTAGTTATGGGTACATGGTCGGCTATGGGTGCCTCCACCTTACCTCCACTGATTTCAGGTTGTTCCCCCCATTGTTCCTTCCTAACAACTTTGAGATGAGTTCCTTGCTTAGGCTGAACGAGTTCAACATAAAACAAGATAATGTCAACCTACAAAACAAGGCGGTAACAGTTTACTTCTTTCACCACAAAATAGCGTTGGAGACATAAAATTTGGCGTTGTTTTGTAGGTGCTTAACGTTGGTGCATTGCTGGTGGGGAAAAAGATATACTGTTGGTGCGGTGAATAGTGCCGCAGTTTTATCGTTGGCGCTCTGAAATAGGCCGCCGGTGGAGAAGTTCTAAATGTTAGTTGGCGAATTTATTTTAAATATGAAATTGATTCTAAAACAAAATATAAATGGGTTCCTAACTATGGTTTGTGGAACATGCTTTGTATTTTGAGAAGCTTTTATTTTTAGAAGCAAAATTGAGTGACTGAGGAAGATGAGTTTAGTGACGGACAAAGGGACAAATAAACACCATTTTTTTTTTAAAGATTTTTATAATATGTAAATTTTAATGTGTACTCATGTTTTTTTCATATAATAATTTTGAGTAAAATAAATTATAAAAACTAAAATTAAAATAATCATATCATTATGTAAGTCACTTGGAAGCTATTACTAATTTTTTTTGTTGCAAAAACGCCATAGTAAAGTGGATGTATAAATTTATATTTTATCATATGGATTTATAATTGCTTATGAAATGATTTTTTTTTTTTTTGCACCAATGATTTGCGGTGGCTAATGGGCCATTGCAAAATCTAGTAACATAACTTTTTATTCTTACTTTTGAATTTGAGCATGATAAGTGAAAACAAAAAAAATTGATACGATGCAAAATTTTCTTTTGATTTTTCTTTTGTTTTTTATGTTTATTTTATCCAAGTTTTGAAAAATATGTCTGAAATAATCAATTATTCAAATCAAAAACCTTAGTTTTAGTGACTAAAATATTTAAATTTTTTTGAATTTTTTTTTAAAACAATTATACTTTTCCTTTTAATGACATTCAACCATATTAAAAAACATCTAAAATTTGTATATTATAACTTTTATTTTGTACATAATTTAAAAATAATTACATAAGACAAATGTTGTTGCACATTCATTTTACAATAGAAAGTTACCTTCACATAGTCAAAGGTTAAATGTTGGAGGAATAAGACATGAGGTTTAGAGGTTTTAAAACTGAAAAATCAGTTCATCGGTTTTCTTAAAATGAGCAAGCTTCATACTTTAATGGAATCTATCATACTTCATTACATTAATTTCATTATTAAAAGCTCATATCTCTAATTAAACTATGTGATGGATTTAAGGGATTTTTGATTATTTTTTGTCAAAATTTGTCATAATTTGAGATTCAGAAATTTATCTAATTATTTTTTGAACAATATTTCAAAAACTTATAGAGGTACCATTTCACCGTTCATTTTCTCTAAAAATCAAATATGGTTGTTGAAATCTATGTTTTTATATATCATTGTTTTTATACCTTCTTCTGGAAAATAAATTGCATGATTGAAGGTTCAAAAAGCAAAATTAATCTCATAAATTTTGCACGGGTGTACTCAATTTAGTTATCTAGAACATAGAAAAAAATATGAGCAAAAAATTTGAGGTAACAATCATTAAGTCCTTCTTTCAAACAATGCCCAAAAAAGCATTTGCACTAACTTTGAATGTTATGATCTCACAAATGGTACAAATCGAACAGTTGAAAGTTTATAATTATAGCAATATTGATAATAGGTAGGTTTGAGATCCTAGAGCTTCAACCACAAAAAAACATTGAAAAATTTGACCATACCTCAATTTCAACATGGTCGTAGAAAATCATAGGTTTTTTATTTTGGAAGTCTAAAAAATACTTGGATTTCTAAGGGTTAACCCCTAATGTCGAAATCAACCCGATCACGGTCGATTCTGGTTTGGTCAGGCTTGTAGTTGCTAAATTTAGATCAAATAAAGTTTCTATTTTTGGAATATTGTAGAGTTTTTTCATACCTTCCCCAAAAGTCATCTCATGCTTCAAAATTCCTCATACTCTAGGAGATATCCACAATCAAAGTTTGAAAACACTATTTGAAATGTGCCCAAAACTGCCCAAACTGCAGTATATGCTCATTTATTCTCAAAAACTACCCAAAATCAATTAAATTGCAGAAACTTGAAAAATTCACCAAAAATTGAGATTTTACTTTTTTTCAAGTTTTGTGTTTTCTTCAAGTAAATAAGGTTTTAAGGCATTTTCTCACCGTCTGGATTTTTAATCCAATTATTCTTCACATGCCTTTTTCATTGTCAAAGATTGGCCATTGTAGTTGAATTTCAGCATACCTCTTTGTGAATAATCTAGCATTTCTTTAGGTTTTATAGGTCGTAGGAGGATAAAAATTGCAAAGGCATGTTCCTAACTCACCTAAGAACAAGAATTTGAAGAGCTCCATATTAAATTTTTTACGAAAAATGGTTTTTTTTGCCTTCAAAAAATCAGTTAGCCTTTTTCCAACAAGCAAAAAAACTTTTTTTCCATCTTTAAACATTACCATCACACAATTGGTAAGGAATTTAGATTTAAGAGTTGACATACACATGCACATACAAGTTAGGTACAAGATTTTACGGTTGCATGCTCAAAAATACATCAAAATTTGATAATTTGCACCTTGCATTTAAATAGGGCAGTTTTGAGGGTTTTTTGCAATTTTGAGGGCATTCGACATTAGGGGTTAATTGTGTTTGTTTGATTTTTCTTGAATTCATTTGAGTATTTTGTGGCATAAGCTCAGACCATCATACAAATCAATGAGAACTACCAATTGGACACATCATCCATATGTGCGGCATGACATCATCCATGTAGCATGATTGATCCAGATACCGCGTCATTCTCCAAGCAATCTAGCACAAATGACAACCCTTATCATTTAAATTATCATTTTTCTCTGTCATGGAATCTAAACTCTGGAATCTTGTCCTCCAAACCGGAAGTACCCATTCCTGCCACTCTAGAGGACCATGTCCAGAAGCAAACTTGCAGGATGGGGAGCTCAAAATCATTAGCTTCTATCTCCATTGATCTCCCAGACTGTACTGTAAATCAGCAGCCTCAAACCAGTGGACAAAAAGCAACAACTTCCAGACTTACCAATCCTAAAAAACCATGCTACCTTGCCTTGAACTGAAAGGCAAGCAACACTAGATAGTCCTTTCAAACTGCAAAAAAAATAAACAAACCCTTCATGTTAAGTAGCTCTGGTAGGCCACATGATGTTCCTCATGTATCATTACACGATATCTGAAACCGTATATCACATCTTCATGGACGACCATTGCATACTTTTTCTCCTTATTCAGCCATTCACATCACTAGACCAATGACCCTGTTATCAAATGACCCTTCCAGAACTTCCACCCGTCCACAAATCACTAAAAGCTGGAAATAACTTGCTACTTCACCAAGCTATGGAACTTGCATGTTTCTAGAAGTCATGTTCCAGTGCCCACCGCTATTGACCTCACCATTCATGAGCTACTAACTTAACGCTCCCATCACACTAAGTGTACCACAGTTGCAATACCTGCAACTTTCAACAGCAGAAACGGACCTTGCATCACGGATTCATCAAGGCTGGAACGTCATTGAATCTCTCATCTGGATTCCGAATAAGTGGATACACACCTCTGAATATCGATAGTACTACAACATCAGTCAGTCTCCGAAACTTAGCCTTATGACGTGCCTCGTCGAAGCAGTGAGAAGTGAGATTCTGAACCTGGTTTAATGGATGTCACTCCGGAGTCGATTGCATCAAGGTTGGGAAATTGCATCAGGGTTGAATCAAGGCCTGTTTAATCTCCGATCTGGAATAGTGATCTCAAGGAGCTGGGATGTCAATTTCGATCTCTGATCTGAAGTAGACGCATGCCAGTACGTCTGTCACGACATACGGTGCTAGTCAGTCTAAGAACTCATCAACCTCGCAACGTGAATCGTGGGAGCAGTGAGCAACTTCGAGATTCACGTCGCGATGCAACTTTGAGGGACCACTTGTTGTAACAAGTCGCTTGTGTTCTAGAATCCCCGAATTTGGTCCTTGAAATCCGCTCTGTGTCACTGTTCTCTGGATCTCTGAATCTGGTTCAACCGCGGCACTGTCTAGATTTGAGTGATGGTGAATCTGAGCGATTGGAGGGGAAGTGGAGGTTCGGAGATGGGACTTGGACTTTGGGAAGCTCGCATATTGTGAGCTTTTTCTCGGGATTTGCGGGTGGCGGAGCCCTAAAGTGGGGAGGGGAAGATTCAACGTGCCAGCGGGAGGAGGAAAGCAAGTTGGTGCGATGAGATGAGAGCGGAGTTTGCCGGTTGGGTTGGTCCTGGGCGTGATTCGGTGGTGGTGGTCTCCGGTTTTGGATCTTTAATTACCATGGTGCTGCTGATCGTGGCCAGCACTCTCGCCCTCTTTTATGGCAGATCGATCTGCTCGCTGGTGGCGTCCGCCCCTGCTGTGGCCTGGCTCTTGTCACGTGGGGAGGATTCGGAGAAGAAGAGTGATGTGAAGAAGAAGAAGCCGGTGCAGGATCCTCGACTCCATGGCTTGGACGACGCAATTGGGCGGCGCTGGGCGAGGGCGCAGTTTTACCGCACCCACCCGAATTTTGACCACAATTGCCTTTCCGTATGTGGATTGGACTCCCAAGTCACCGTCTCATGAATAGTCTCGTCTCACGGTTGCTCTATTCTTTCAACAGGATATGAATTTCTAGTTATTCGTTAGGTTTGATGTCTCATTCAATCGTTTGAACTTTGTTGCAGGAAAGCGATGTCGCCAAGGGGCTCACCATCAGTGAGGTGCACTAATTTCTCTCTCTTTTTCTTTTTCACGTCATGTTTTTTTAGGGGAAGGAGACTTGGGGGTTCGAGTTGGTGAAGTTGTTGGGATTTTGTGAGATAGTTTTTGAAGTAAACTCACTTAGCACTTGGTTGATTGCAGACTTATGTGTTGAATTCCAAGGGTGTGGAGGTTTTCGTGAAGAGCTGGCTGCCGACAGATGAGCACCTCCATGGTGTGATTTTTCTCTGCCATGGTTACGGCGACTCTGTCACCTTCTACGCTGAAGGTATAGAAACGAATTCTAATTTCCCTTGAACCCAGACCAAACCTAGTTTTTAAAACGATGATTAATAAATGATTTATTTCTTCATGTTTCGCCAACAGAAAATTAAAACCTGAGTGCAATGCAGGTGTGGCGCGAACCTTGGCACTGGCTGGGTATGCCGTATACGGCATGGATTATCCTGGCTTCGGCATGTCAGAAGGATTGCATGGATATATCCCCAACTTCGACAAACTTGTGGATGATGTCATCGAACAGTATCGGATTATCAAAGGTAAGGGAATTACCTTGCAAGCATTATTTTTCGAATTTTTGAAAGGGAAGATCTGTGTTTTTAGTGAATGGAATGTGAATCTTACTGAAAAGAAGTTGTTATTTTTTTGCAGGTCGTGCGGAGCTGAAGGGGCTGCCTTGCTTTTTATTCGGTGAATCCATGGGAGGAGCTGTTGCCCTGAGAGCGCACCTGAAGGTACCCACCATGTGGGACGGTGCCGTCCTGGTGGCGCCAATGTGCAAGATTGCCGACTCAATGTACCCTCCCTGGATACTAGTGCAAATTCTGGTCACCCTTGCTCGTGTTATTCCCAAGGCCAAGCTTGTGCCTGGCAACAACATCGCTGAAATTGGGTTCCGTGACCCGGTGAAGCGAAAGATCGTAAGTTAACCACCTTTCTTCTGCTGCTGAAGACCTTCACTCCATCTTCACCTCAAGCGTCAGTTATTTTATTTGCAACACAAGTGGGTACTAGTCTAGGCTATCAGTATCTGCATGTACAGATGTGTGTACTCATTGTGTTTAATGCATACAAATACATGTATTCAGAATACGCTTGCTTGCATGATCGCTTTAGAATGAACGAAGGTGAACATTCTTGCCAAGCTTGGTGATAAAAGTAGATACATGCTTGAATCATCCGCCACATTTTGGAGCAATTATAGTTGTTTGCTCTCAGATGTACTAGTTCAGGAAACAGAGTGGGTACAAAAACATGTTTGAACTATATAAATTTATCTGCCGACCAAGCTACTAATCTATGTGCATCACCTTTGCAGGCCGATATGAATCCTGTTGCGTATGTAGGTAATCCTCGGCTCGGAACTGCCGTTCAAATGCTCCGGATAACTGATTACATCGAGAGTAATCTTCAAGAGGTACAACTAGAAGCCATTCCAGTAAATCTTCAAACAAATCCACTTCCAGTGTTTTTAGATAACCTTGCACTTTTTTAGACCATATTTGCGCATATGATTGATCTTGATTTGTTGCTCGTGCAGGTTTCGTTGCCATTGTTGGTACTTCACGGTGGTGCTGATCTAGTCACTGACCCTGCCATTAGCAAACTACTTGACGAGAAGGCCAAGTCTACCGACAAGACGCTCCGGTATTACGACGATGCTTGGCATTGCCTGTTGCAAGGAGAGCCGGATGATACGATTCACGTCATTATGAAGGATGTTATCTCGTGGCTTGATACTCGTGCTGCAACGAAGACATCATTTCCACGGCTGAGTGAGAGAGAATTCGACGAGCGAGTGGCTGGAGCTGTACCCAGTTTGATCAATTTTGGTAGATTTAACGTAGCGACCCAGGCTTCATAATGGTTCATATTGAACACCTTTTTAACAGGTAAAATGTCTTGAACTAATGGATCAACACTCTAATCCGATATGACATCTTATGTAGGTTCTTGCACCATATTTGGGCATTTTGGTAGTGGATTAATGCAACTGTTCAGCCTGTTGCAATGCACTGGAAGCTGAGTGGTTTGTTCAAACTTCATATGATTGATTGCCTGATTGTAGAATTGGAATGGTTTTCAATCGGATGTGGATGTTGAACTTAGTGAGTCATGACGTTGTTGAAGAGTGAATCATATTCACAGTATTCTTCAGTGGTCGAAAGGCCACACCCTTACTTTGAGCAGTGACTTTGTTGAGTTGACATGATGTGTACAACTTTCGATGGCATTCAATGCTTTAACTTCATCTGGTGTGATAAAATGATTCCCAATCAAACCAGCGTCTCTTTTTTGTCGAAAAAAAATCTAGATTGCACCAAAAGGGTAATAGCTGGCTCGAAAGGTATAAGAAAAAAATGATGACAATTTTATGTTCTTTTTTGCCATGTCGCATTCCGTTCATTGGCTGCTCAGGCTTTGGCAGTCACACAATCGATTTCCTCCATCGCCAAGGAATCAAGGATTTGTTGCCCACGTCCTCCTTCTTCATCTTCTGTTTGTCAGGGTGCTTCTTTCCTTTTTGCAACTCTTCCCAAATGCTCATTCATCGTTATCGTGCTTTCGGGGTCAGAGTTTTCTAGAGCCTTGGTCAGTCTTCGGAGTCTGCAAGTAAGCGCCACGTATTAGACTCTTTGGAAATACATTGAGTTCCTGTGATGCCTACTTTTACCTACTTATGGGTTCTTGCGACTGTGTGTATGGCCCTCCTTTGCGATTGATCTGCTGGATTTCTCTACTTCTGTACTGGATTTGTGAAAATTTTGTCAGGTTTACTTGGGCGATTCTACAATCCTTGTTTCACCATGTTGCGCACGATGGGGTCGTCTGGTGATGAATACAGTAGCGGGCCAAAGATGTAGCGTGAGAGCTAATTGCTGAAGAAGCGCCTCAGCTAGGAATTAAATTTGAAGATGCAAAGTGAGGCTGCAAAGCAAGAGGTAGACAAGAAGAAGCGGAGGAAGAAGTTGCATGCTCAAGAGAGGGCTGCGAAGAAGAAGCAAATGGAGTAGTCCTTGGCAAAGATCTCAAATGTCTTGGCAATTTCAGACGACACTCAAGCCCTTGCTTTGGACCAAAGCTCTAATGGTGGTAGAATGGATGCAAATGAGGACCATTCTAGGTGATGCAAATCAGTAGGGAAGAATCAGATGATCAAGAGCTTCATGCTTGTGACTTGCCGATGGTACATACCCGATGTTTGTTATGATGAGAGCAACGACTCTGGATCTCCACCTGCGAAGAAAAAACACAACAAAAAAAACTAAAGAAGTTTCATGAGACCTGTCTGGACAATGAAATTGCCTTGGGTAGATGGCACTATCCACACGGTGAGATCATGTATCCTTTGCTCCATGTCTAGCAATAAGCTGTGCAAGGACTTGACTACGCTGTGATTCACAGAGAGCTCCGAGAGAAGAGGAGAGCTCTCAAAGATTAGGGCTAAAAATGGTGCAGAGTGTGTCCCCACTTTATATACTCATGGTTTAAGAAGCATTAGGGCAGCGGAATCACAGACAAGGATAAACATTGCGAGAATGTGGGCTTCCACGTTGTAATCACTCACAAGTTTGCTAGAGTCTGATAATAACAAGGCTGATGCATTCATAAGGAAGATGGTTCAATTTTCAACATTGTTCCAGATTGTATGAGATGCTGGAGTGTAAAAGTAGCCATGCCTTGTATGACATTTTGAATGTCCTCAATCTTACAACGAACCACTTGAGTGACTCGAGTGGATGTGAAATGATTTGACCCCTGAAGTCGAAAGGCCTTAACATTGCCAAAATCCCTCAGAACTAGCCTTTTCCATTACAAGGTGTAAATTTTCAAGTTTTGATGTATTTTAGGGTGTAACCATAGGATTTAGTACCTTACATGTATATGTAAATGTGCCTCAAACCTTAGATTCAAAAGCCTTACCGTTTGTTATATCGTAATGTTCAAAGTTGGAAAAAAATAAATTCCTTGTTGCAAAATGGATTTGAAGTGTTTTGTGAGCCAAAAAAATTAATTTCAAAAGTAAATTTGAATTGAGGTTCTTCAAATTCTTGTTCCTGTGCGGGTTAGGAATATGTCCATGCACTTTTTACCCACATTCGACCTATAAAACCTAAAAAAAATGCTTAATTTTTCACATGGAGGTACGCTGAAGTTCAAATACAAAGCCCAGTCTTTGATAGTTAAAAAGGCGTATAAAGAAATATTGGATTAAAAATCCGAGCTGTGAGATCATGCCTAAAAATTGTATTTACGTGTAAAAAAAACAAAACTTGAATAAAGTAGAATCTCAATTTTTGATGGATTTTTGAAGTTTCTATGAACTAATTAATTTTGGATAGATTTTGAGGATAAATGAGCATATAGTACAATTTTGGGAAGATTTCAGCATCCCTTATAGTGTTTTCAAACTTTGACTGCAAATATCTCCTAATGTATTGGAAATTTTGAAGCATGAATGCTCTTGTTGGAAAAGTATTAAAAAACTCCGCAATCTGCAAAAAAATCAACTTCATACAACCTATATTTAGTAATTGAGAGTCTGACGAGAGTCAAATCAACCTTGGTAGCGTTCATTTCAACTTTAGGGATTAATACATATTTGCTTTAGATATAAAATGAAGACATACAAGTTTTGATGTCCAAAAACTATACTTTGCAAACATATTTGATCTATGAGAGATCATTAATTCCTTTAGGTATGGAAGTTAAGTATAAGCTCACAAAGTTTGAGCCTCATACGGGCTTGGAAAGGGTAAAAATCCTTGATTTTGTGAAACATGGTGTGCTAAAATTGCCTTACATTCTCCAAAATGAAAACTACTTAAAGGCTAATCTAAAAATGTCCAATTAGAAATCCAAACTATAGATATATTGAAGTCAATGATGGAAAAAACCACAAAAATTTTCAATGCAATCATGATAGATCTTAAATTTCTAGAATTTTTTGAAGTGTAAATTGTATATTTTGCTTTTATTTCAGAGGGCGATTTTGATAAAAAAAAAAAAAAATGGTCCAGTGGATGGACCCTCTGCCATATCATAGATATTGAATGAAATTCATTAAGTTTAGCAAACAAATGAGGATTGGATGAGATATTTTATATGGATGAAAAATGGAATTTAGATGAAGACTAAGCTTTAGCTGAAGACTAAGCTTTAGATGAAGACTAAGCTTTAGATGATAATTGTCATTTGGATGAAAAATATCAACATTCTCTTTAGATGGAAATGATAAGTTTGATGAAAATTTTCTATTGGATGAACACCGTCATAACTGTGTATGGATGAAAGAATATTGGGCCCATTGTTTTCCAAATGCCTGCACTTTAAAATTTGTCTTGTCACTTTTTGTCCTTGAGAATGACGGGCAACTTAAGTTGAAAAGGGGAGATTTTGATTGGCTGCCTAAGATTTAGAGCATATTTTTCTAAAATTCATAACTTTTTCATCGTAACTCCAAATGCTTTGAAATTTGCGCCATTGAAAAGCTACCGTTGAAAGCTACATGGAGTAAAAACTTCAGAAGATAATTAAATTTTGAAACCTTAGAATAGCCTGTTCAAAAGTGTTGCAACCCGAATATGGTTTCAAGTTTTCAACGGCCTTTAGGAGTTAAATTCACTTTATACTCTTTTTTTAAACCAAACAGTGCATCCTTATTATATTCCATAACAAAAACTTCTAAATTTTTGTTAAGAAGTGCCTAAAAATATTGAAGTTCTAAACTACTACAAAATATCAATGTATTAATACTATCGCTATTCTACTATAATTTGGAACTACCCTATAGTTCAAAGAATTTTCTAAAGAAAGCCTTTAGCCTCCAACTTACCACTAACTACTCAAATGTATTGCAAGTTTATAAAATACAAATCTCATATATTTTATCTCTATTAAGACAATTGGATCAAAGTCACACATTTTGACTAATAAATCTTAATCTAAGCATTTTTTAGTAAATTCAGCAATAAGATTTTTAAATAAACTTGATTTACTACTCATATATCAATATTGGATTATTGATTTTTCTTCATTACTGAGATCATAAAGATGAAAGTAGAATAAAATTTAGTTTCACCAATTGTGAAACATTTCTTTGTCAAACTTTAAAGCTTATCCCTATAAAACTCATGTATACTACAACTTGGATAAGTTAGTAATTTGAATATGAATTTGGTTACAAATACATTGCAATTAAAAAAAAACCAAAAAAAATCTTTAAAATATAAAGTTTTTTAGCTAAAGAATTTAAACAGAAAACAAGTTCTTCAAAAAATCATAAATTCACCCCAAAAATCACACAATTAGGTTGGAGTAAAATCTTGCTTCATAAAAATTTCATGCCAAAATATTACTTTTTACTACTTCATCTAAATTATTTGGACTTAATGGGGATTGGAGGAGCTTTAGAGGTTAACATAGTCATTTATACTGGTAGAAATTTTGAGCCAAATATCCGTCCAAAAATTCAAGAAATAACTCAAATCATAACATCAATTTAAAAAAATTACTTACATGCTCAAATTTTGAAGTATTGATTTCCCATTATGATATCAATAAAAATTAAATCTGGTCTTTGGAAACCTACTCATGCATTGAGAGTCTCAGGTGGAAGAATAGCCTTTGATGAACCTAGTCTTAGGGCCGGTTTACACTACGGTGGAGAAGGCCTCCGGTCGGTCAAGAATGCTTGGCCAAGACATGGTTATATGATGCAAATGGTGGATGTAACGGAGAAGAATTTAAGGCAATAAAATATTTCAAAAGGAGTCTTGACCGGTTGTAGTCTAAACACCTAGAGGAGAAGCTTAACGGACCAGTCCACCGGAGAAGTGTACCGGTGAAGAGAAACTCACCAAATTGTGAAGTTTTTTTTTGATAAAAATCACAATTCTCTACATTCACATTGTAACAAAAAAATTCAACAAGAATTGTTTTCATAAAAAATGAATATGCATATGTATGACAATTTGACTAAACTTCAAAATTATTTTGTTATCAAATTATGCGGAAGAATAATAAAAATTTTGGTTGATTTTCACTTTTCATAATTGAAAAATATCTCATGGTGATATAATATTCAGTTTTAGTCAAAAAATAATAATTAAAATTACCAAATTGCCAATTGTCAATTTTGGCCCACATATCAACACCTAATCAATAACAAAAATACCATTGGTACCCTACATGCTTATGTCTTAAAAAACATGATAAAAAGCCCAAAAAATAAACTCTAAGCCTTCAAAATGGCTTTGTAAAAAAAATTACAGCATGTAGAGCTAGAGTGAGAAGTGTATATACGCAATTTTAAGAAGAAGAGGACACAAGTAAAAGGTTGAGGTGGACTACAAGCCAAGGAGGCTTATCTTGGCAATCACGAGGTGCATGGTCCAAATCTCGATGGTAGAATCTACGGCTCAGATTTGTTTTGAAAACTGATTTTTAATTAACTTGGGCTTCTCTAGAGGTGGAGTTTCTTCTCCCGCCTCTTGAGGCCGGACAAGAAACTCCTCCTCCGGAAAAGCCCAAGTCCAAAAAGTGCTGCCATGTAGGCCGCCATGTCATTTTATAATCCATGAGAAAACTTCACCACCATTCTTGTCTTCACCTAGTGTAAACACCTTCCGGTGAAGAGTTGCATTTTCAGCCAATCACATTTCACAAATGCCCTTTTTTTCATGACCGGTGGACTTCTCCACCGTAGTCTAAACCGGCCCTTAGAATGTATAAGCCTATCATTTTTAATGCTAGTTGAATTTATGTTTGAACAATTGGCCACCAAATGAAATTAGGTAGGAAAATTGAGAAACTAAGGACCGCTTAATAGTGTAGTGGAGATATTCATTGGTCATGAATTTTGGGGAAATGGAGCAATGTGATTGGCCAAAAATAAGATTCTTGTCTAATTAAGGTTTATACTATGGGCCAAAAAATTTGTAGTAAAGAACTTCAAATGTAGATGAAAAAATCATATGGTTACGTAAATGGCAACATTTTTTATAAAGGGAATTCTCTTTTGCCAAGTTTCTTGGGCAACCTCAATTCCTTGGGCAAGAAATCTGGCTTATAGAGTTCAACTCAAACTTTATTAAAAAAACATCTCTACTATTCTTGTTATCATCTCCTCTCATGTATTACCTTTTTTTTTTTATCAAAGGACATATTGGAGACCATTGAAGCACTTTATAAGTTTTCTAGCTCCCCTTTCTATACTAGCTAATGCACTTTCCTCCTAATGTGTTGATTTCCTTCCTCAAATGCTTCAAGTATTTCAAGTATTTTTAGGACTATTGGAGCTATCCTTTGGACTTTGTTGGCCAAATAGACTTCTCCTCTTGGTGCTTACACAATGGCCAATCAATTTCCCCTGAGATATGTTTCAATATTCTTCCATCTTGTCCTGCATCCTATCGTTTGCCTCAAATTATCATACATTGAGCAAAACTCTTGACCAACCAGTGCTCTTCTGAGGCATAGTGTAAAGCGGCCCTGACTGAATGCAACACTTGTGTATTGAGCTGTGAGCTACGGTGAGAAAAATTTGCCTGAAACTGGTATAGCACATGGCATTGGTATCCCATGTATTTTGTCGTGTACAGTAGCACACAACAAATTCTGCACATGAAAGTTTTGTCGGTGCTCTGTTTCCAAAAACTTAAAATTTTAAAACAAAAACTAAATTAAAAAAATGAAAAACAAATATTTTTTTAATTAAATTAAAAATTGACAATTTTTTCAGAATTGCGTTGATTTTTTTCGTGAAATTTGTCGCGCTTGCCTTGGAATTTGTTTATTGTTTAGCAACTGTAAGTCATAAGGAACTGCGCACAGAAGTTTCAATGAATGGAGGGATCCAGTGCGTTGGATCTGAGTTTTGTCATGGTACCTGGCACAACAAACTCCCTCATGTCCACAGTTGCGTTCTTTTCCTCTGACATAGTGCAGGAGATGCATCATGCTGAGGTGAGCCTTTGATTTTTCCAGATACGGGGCCACTCCCATTGTAAATGGACCTTTCTACTAAATTTCTATGGCCCCAGCACTGCTTCGGTGAACATGGATCAATGACATGTATAAGGCCGGGTTCAGTCTATGGACTACTTTCATTTTTCTGGACCAAACTATGTCAGGAGGCTGAGCACAGTGGAAAAAAGTTCGGCCTCTCGAAGGAAGTTTGGGAAGCCTTGGCACCATAACTTCCTAAAACTGTTGCCTCGAAAGCTCTTTTGGAGGCAACATCCATTGGACTTCAGCCTCTAGTCTGGAGGCCAAGGGCAAACTTTGGGCATGTTAGCATTTTCATTGGTCCAAACCAACGGCATCTCAAAGTGTGGGCATAGTGTGAACCTGCCCTAAGGTAAAAGGACCATTTAGTGGAAAGGACCAATTGTGGCAAGTGTTAGGTGTGTAGAAATTGACTATGATGGGACTAACTATGGTCCCAAGTTAACCAATATCGGTGTCAAAATAGGGGATCTTTTGCATACATAACTTATAGAAGTGTTGTCTACTTTCCTCTATTTTTAGCTCATTACTATTTGTTCTTAAGAACATCTTACATTTAGTTTTGTGCTCATCTATTATTAGTTATTAACCCCTAAACGACAATGCACCCCCTAGGGGTGCAAATGGAGTTTAGGCATGTACCTGTGAATTCAATTTGGATGGATATTTTTTGAAATTTTAAATGAAGGTGTGCCGTTCCGAGAGCTCCGTGTGCATATTTTTATTTTTCAATTCCGACATCGGGATCAAAAGTTATGAAGGTTTAAGTGTCAAACGCTGCTCGTTGGGCAGCTACTAAAATTTTCTAAGCCACTGTGAATGGAGCAAATTCTGCCCAAAACTGCCCAAAATTGCCAAAATCTGCCAAAATCTGCCCAAAGACAAAACTTTGAAATTCCACCAAAAATTGAGATTTTGATATTTTTCAAAAATGAAAATTTCCATGTATAGAGAAGGCAGTAGATCATGTTTCCACCGTTTGGATTTTTAACCCCTAAACGTCTGAGAGTGCCTTTGCGGCCAATAGAATACCGTGTATTTTTCTAGTATTTGGAATGGATTTAGACCTTTTATAGGTTTGAGTTCATCACAGACACTGAAATTTACATCAATGTGGTTCTAGTGAGCTATTGAGATCTCAATTTAGATCTTCTTGTTGGTAACAAATGTCAATTATACAGTCACGTATCTACTACTCCCATGGGACGTTTAGGGGTTAATCCAAAATTTTCTCATATGCTATTCTTATTGTCCAAAAACGGCCTTTGTTTGTGAATTTCAGTACCCCCCCCCCCCCCCCCCCCCCCCCCCCGGAAAATGATTTTTTTGGCAACCTTCCACAACTTTTTTGATTATAATTTTCTTATCTCAATTAGCTAACTCAGTCTTCTTTGACGTGCATCAAAACCGCCAAAATCCATAATGCAAAAAAATGGTTTTTTGGGCCTTCAAAACTCTGTTGTCCGCTTTTTTTGTAGGGAAAAAAAACTTGTTTTTCTACTTTGAACGTTATGATCTTGCAATTGGTGAAGAATGAGTGTGTGAGATTTGGTGGACATGTAGACATAGAGGTTAGCTAGAAGATCTTACGGTTAGATGTACTAAAAAAGACCCCAAGTTTGCAAAATCCACCTTGCTTTGAAGAGAGGCTGTTTTGAGGCTGTTTTGATGAAAAATACCCTCAGAAATTTAAGGGTTAAGACCCTAGTGTGTAGAACTTTGAATTTTATTTTATTTTTAAATTCAATATAGCTCCAAAAATTTGATTTTTTTTTTTCCGGGTTCATATTCTAGATGATTGCCCAACCTTTAAGAATTTTTTTTCATCTATTGTGCCATTTAACCAGTAAAAGGGCTCCAATTATGTCATTTGTTTGTTTGTTTACACTCATCTCTAATCCTTACTCAAACGGTTGCTAATAGTTAATCAATTGAAATTTTTGTACAGAAGTTTACAGAGATAATAATGGAGCTAATAAAATACAATATCCATCAAATTTTCCAAATACATCAAATGAAGGTCCATATATCCCCCAAAAAAGTGAATAATGAAAAAAATTATATAGAGCAAAGAAAATATATTTTTGATTTTGATAGAAAAATATATTTGCCATAGAAACATAGTAAAAAATTTATTGATTCTCGAGTGTATTTGATGAAAATATACCAATATAAAAATAGGCTTAATTATTTTTTCATTCATTAATCTTCAAACGTTTGGGTCTGTCACTACAAAAATAGGCTTCAACTATAGACGTTCTATTTGGCTACTATATACCAAGATTCATGAAAATATTATTTTAATAATTCTTTATTGAACTTTGATGGATTCCTCACTATTGTATAACATTAAAATAATTGGATGAAAATTTATCATTTAGATGAGAGTTATGAAGCTTGAAAGAATGATATCAACCAAGTTTTGGTCATTTAGGCATTCATGGGTTAAAACATTTACATTCTTATTCACAAAAAATTCAAAGAATATGAAGATAATTGAAAACATGTATGCATGCTTTTAAAAAGAAGATATGTATGCATGTTTTTTCTATGAGTTTTTTCATGCTTTTTTATGTAAATTATAGAAATGACAAAAAACTTACAATAAAATTTCACTTAGGAAGATCTCATCTAATTAAGGCATGAAAATTCATGGTTTCCTAAAGCATATCATTTATAAAAATAAAATTATACTTCCTACAAATTAAATAGATATTCTTGAACTTATAGTGTTTTTAATAAATCCAAATTTCATTTCATCGTTTGATATTTATAATCAATTATGGCAATTTATGATGTGAAAAAAAACTTATGTTGATTAAAGCTTATCCAAATGTCTTGGCCGCACTACTTTATCAACCATTGGATACAAAACTAATGAATTCTAACTCCAATAACATATGAAATAAATTCAAACTTAGAATAATCATCCTTTAACAATATCATTCCTCCTAAAGAAACTTTAAATAACTTATAAAGAATAGTTGTTTATAGGAGAATGTTTTAGGGATTTAGGCATGTTTTTAAGATGCCATTTTGAGTGTAATTTTTTGAAACCTTTTTCTACGTTGTGGAAATGTAACAATTTTGTAGAAGTATATATATTTTTCTATCAATCATCAACACAATTCAATTAGGGGGCCTAAATTAGTTTTTAAAACTTTGTCAAGAATTTTGGGCAGCAATATGTGACTCCTCTACTACATCTAGTTCTTTTTATTCCAGTAAAAATATATAACCTTATCGGATTTTGTCAAAAAAATATATATACTCTAGAGAAATTTTTAGATATTTTAAAAAAATTATCTATTTTGATTTTTTTTCCCTTTTCTTTGGCCTTGATTCAAGAAAATGCACCAACATCTGATTTGAGCATTTGGGTTTTGATATTTTTAAAGTTTGAATTAATAATAAAAGAAAATGCATTCTAGCAATGATGTAGACCATATTCATTATAACATTTTTTTGATAATGCTATACACCTTTGTTACACCTAAGATTTGGTATCGGTGCAACTAACATGTCTTGAATCTCCTTTAACACATTAATCAAAAAATCTCAATGTAAAGTTAAAACAAAATGTGATAAATTTGTATAGCACTTTTCAAGAAAACCATTTTTTTTACTTCAAATATTTCAATCTTACAATACATGCCATAAAACTATCTTAATCAATAACCACAACTTTTCTTGCTTATTTAGTATAAGATTCTACATTTGATAGTTGAAATAAACCTCTTTTTCCCCTCATTTTACTTTCTTGCACTCAAAATGGCAATTTTAAAGTGTTATTGGATAAATCATTATCAAAGAATTTTAGAGGTTCAGTTTGTAAATTTCTTAGAAATTTCATGCAACTCTTATGCACTTTTAGATTGAGGCCAAGTTACATATGCTAAATAAGCAAGAAAAGTTGCTTATCTTATACTAAATAAGCAAGAAATTGAAGTTGCTTTTAGCATATGCAACATATTAGAACAAATTGAAGTTCAAACCAAAACCGCCTTTTATTAACCCCTAAGTGCCCAGGAAAGCCAAAACGGCTTTTTGCTGTTTTGGTCAGTCTAGATAAAGGGGTTAAAATTAATATTTTTGCCTAATATTTTTACTGGATGCTCCTTGTACTGCAAAGTGTATGTGGTAAAATTTGCAAAGCCAAATTCTAATTTTAAGACCTTCATCTAGAAATTTTAGGTTTCAAGTCCAAAACGGGCAGCTTAAAATTAGGCTTTTTTTGAAAAACAATTCTTGAAAAATGTTCATAACCAAACCACCACTCAAATTCCAAAGAGACCCAAGTCAAAAAAATATACCAATTTTACAAGGGCAGCCTCTAAAAATTACAAAGACAAGCTTCAATATTTTCAGTAATTTTTGAATTAATTCTTTCAAAATTCGTCAAAATTTGAGATTTTGAAATTTTTCAAAAATAATTTTCTTCAAAAATAAAAAACTTATAAAGGCACCTAATCACCGTTCAGATTTTTCTAAAACCAAATATACGTGACGTCATGCATGTTTTACTATATCAACGTTTTTAGACCTGCTTCTAGAAAATAATTTTTATGAGAGCCATAAAAAGGAATGAGTCTTTCATAATTTCCATGGAGGTACTCAACTTGATTACCTACATGGAAAAAAATATGAGCAAAATGTTTGGGGTAACAATCTTCAACTCCCCCCTTGCACCATTTTGACTATGTCATTCAGCCAATGCCCAAAAAAAGTTTTGCTGCAACTTTGAATATTATAATCTCTAAGATGGTAAACATCCAACGGCTGAAAATTATATCAGTACTTTTAAAGAAGGTTTAGTACAAGATCTTACGGCTGGATGTCTAAATAAAGAAAATTTGTTTGGTTCAAATTGTCGGTGGTCAAAAATCACTGTTTTGGAGATTTCGAGACCCAAAACATGCTTGGGCACTTAGGGGTTAATCAATTGTCAAGTTCCGCAAAAATCATGAATTTGGATCCCATATCAATATTTGAACATAGCCTTTGAGCTTAAGCATTAGCAGTAGCAATACTCTCCAAAGATACAAAGAATCAACAAACACAACTTATTTAACCCATAAACGGCCAAGGGTGTTTTTGCTCAAAACCGCCTCCAAATAGTGTCTTTTGAAACCAAGCCGGATAGTGCAAAATTGGAACCAATTTTGGTATTTCCAACCATAAGATCTTGTATCTAACTTCAAATGCCTATCAAATCTCACACTTTCATTCCTTACCATTTGAAAGATCATAACATTTGAAGTTGAAGGAAAAGTTTTTTTTACCTTGCAAAAGGGGACATCAGTCTTTTGGGGTCCAAAAAACCCTTTTTTTTTTAGTAGATTTAGAATGCGTTTCTTTACGCTCTTGTTCCTAGGTGAGTTAGGTACATTTCTACAAAATCTCATGCCCGTGCAAGGTGTGGAACCTTGAGAAAATCCTCAATTTCCACAAGGGGGTATGCTGAAATTCACATACCCCCTTGTTTTACAATAAAAATAGCATACGAAAGATTCTTTGATTTAAAATCCAAACGGTGGAAACATGCTCTAGTGCCTCTTGTATATAAAGAAATTTTTATTTTTGAAAAACACTAAAATCTCAATTTTTGGTGGAATTTCAAAGTTTCGTCTTTAGGCAGATTTGGGCAGTTT
The DNA here is from genome assembly GCA_014871385.1 of Ceratodon purpureus. Taxonomy (NCBI): domain Eukaryota; kingdom Viridiplantae; phylum Streptophyta; class Bryopsida; order Pseudoditrichales; family Ditrichaceae; genus Ceratodon; species Ceratodon purpureus. The sequence continues at coordinate 4,893,051 of CM026431.1, forward strand.
TGGGCAGAAATTGCTAGCATTCACAGTGGCTTAGAGCCTGCCCCTTAAAGGGCTTTTTATGCACAGAGAAGCATAAATTTTCCTCACTTCACCCAAAAAAAAATTAAAAAAAATATCCCTATAAATCTCTTGAAAAACAAAAAAATTCAAAAAATTTCAAGTAAATTTGAATTTTTAGGAATGTGTCCAAAGTCCAAAACCGCCCCCTCTAGGACTATGGCCGTTTAGGGGTTAATCCCTAAAGGTCCAGGAAACCCGATTGTGGTTTTTGCTATTTTGGGCAACCTAGATGACAAGGTTAAAAGTAATATTTTTGCCTAAATTTTTTACTGGGTGTTCCCTTTACCACAAGGTGTACGTGGTAAAATTTGCAAATGTGGACAGATTCCAGAGCTCTTCCATGTCTACAAGCCATTCAAAGTGAGTAAATGAAATTACTTTAAAGTAAAACTCATGATATTAACGTCAAACGCCACATACCTTGACAAATAACTCTATTCTCTGTTGACAAATGCATATTTTTTAATTTTCTAAAACCTTGAATTATGTATTCATGGTTTGACTTGGGTTGATTTTTCACTCTTTGATTGTGAAATTTGACACTATGTTAAGCCTAAAGGTTCTGGACATTAGATGTTGAATTGACAAACTTTGAATTGGTTGATTGGTAGATTATAGAGCTTAGAGGAGTAACTTGAAAGGTGACGTCAAATTTGAAATTCTAGTTTGAACCTTGGTTGACAAGTCCAAGGTGGTGCGGCCATTGCTTAATGTATTAAGTCCATCATCCAATTACCTTCATACTTGATTATGAAGTAGAACACTGTCAACATGATAGGAGGTGATTCACAAATGATGTGTGTGAATGAATGAATTAATCCACTAATAACTTATATACAGGCCCTGAAAGACCTATTTCAATAATTCTTAGGAAAACAAAAATATGTCTTTTAAAAATAAATAAATACATATTTGAATTGCTCACTTAAATTTCTATATGTGAATATCATTCTTACAAAGAAAACATTCTTGTAAGTATGTTGCGTAACTCAAACTAACAAGGATTAGCACCATAGCAAGTTAGTCCTACAATTTTATTTAAAAAAGAATAAAAATTTGGATATTGATCAAAACAAAATAAAACGATAAATTAATTTTTGTAATATATTTTCTATTTTGAACCTTTTTTTTTCATTTGAATTTTATATATAAATACATAAATATTCTTGCAGCAAGTGGCAAACCTGCAACGGTGACCGTGATACGGTGGTGTCCAGCACCTTATTGAATTGAAAAAGTGGGTGGGCTTAGAAATAACTGTAGGAGCTGGATTTCAGAATTCAAAGTCCTTGAGAACTTTATATACAAGTCTTTTGAAAATAAATATATAAAACATGCACATGTATGCACAGTAATGTGGTGGCAGTTGTACCATAATCTTTGAATTGCAGCCAACTCTGTGTTTCTGACAATTGCATTCGGCCAGCATTTATGAGACTCTTCAATCAGTGAGACTGTGAGCTCAGTCAGCAAGTGTAGAAAACTTGTAATTTGGACAAGCTCCAAAACAAACCACAACTAGGACCCAAGGCCCACTTTCCATGTACAATGGTGGAAATTTTTAATTTTTTATGGGAGGTCAACTCAACTCTTCTCTTGGGTCTGTATGGTTGAATGCCTTAGAACCACCAACTTAACCCTTTAGTGCCCAGGGAACCATAATGTGGTTGCAAAATTCAGTTGGAGATGAATATCTTGAAATCCAAAATGAATTTGCTCTCGATTATACCTGTTTAGATTTACGTTCTTCTCATAGGCTCACAATGCAACAATCAAATCTCAATTCGGAGTAGTGTAGAGGGTCCAAATCGATAAGAATACATCAGTGTAGCAATATACGGCAACGAAAAGAAAGGCGGAGGTGAAGAGAATACGGAAAGGAGAGTACAAAAGATAAGGGTCTTGGTGGGATGAACTTTGCTCATGAAGAAAGTTTTAGTCCATGGGTGATTGTTTCCGTTGACATTGTAAATGTAGATGGATGATTCTCTAGAAAAAGAAGTGATGTGTCATTGGAGTAAGGCTAAAGATGATTGCCATAATGATACACTTCCTTGTTGATACGATATTACAGTAATATTGTACATGTAGTGTATTTAGAGGAAAATACAGTAGATTTGAGGTTTATTATTTACTTTTTTTCTTTTATGCCAATATTCTAACTCTTCAACCGTTGTGGATTGCATTACATTTGAGTCATGTCAATGGGGCGTAGTGTACAAAAAAACATGCTAAACCGTATACTATTTTCATGCCTAAACCTTAAAAATCCTCTAAATCTTTTACTAATTTAGCACATATATATTTTTTATTTATCCTAGAGATGTTAACATGGGACATAGCTGAACCGCTCTTTTACTAAATTTAGAAATTTATTCTGGAATTTATGAGGTTCCAAACTTACACCCCCTGGAAAAATACACAAAACTGCAATCTTAATGTCCTCCATATACGGACTATATACTTCAACTTCCCAAGGTTGGATTAGGTCCATGTTTTGCCCATAATATTCTACTACCCTTGGGTACAGTATTATACGGTTAGATATAGAGCAGTACGAACCTATTTTGGTTTTTGCCAAGAATGGCGCAGAAAGCCAGAAAAAACAGAGTTGCTGGAAAAAAACCCTGGGCACTAAAGGATTAAGCAGTTTAGGGTATTTTGAGCAGTGGTGAATTCTGAAGAAAAAAAATGAGAGGCTTTGAAATAGGATTTCAGAAGGATTGGAAAAAAATGCAACAAGAAATATGCATTTCTCAATTCTCTATAGAATTCCAAAGTGCAAATTAACGTATGACCCAAAACCCATCACACACTCTAGTGTACAAATGAGCTACATATGTTTTTTGACAATCTAAAAATTAGGCCTGATCGGTTTTGGAGAATCTACTTATTGGTTTGGGGGCAGTGGATGGTAGTAGGACAACCAACCATAACATTAACCCCCTAAAGTTGGAAGGCCTCAAAATTGCCAAAAATCCTCAAAATTGGACTCTCTCAATACAAGGTATAAGTTTTCAAGTTTTGATGTATTATGGGGGAATATAACCATAGGATCTAGTACCTTACTTGTACATTTATGTGTATTCCAAATCTTAGGTTTAAACTCCTTAATGTTTGTGAGATTGTGATGTTCAAAAGTTGGATTTATTTTTTTTCCTTGCTGCAAAATGGATTTGAAGTGTTTTGTGGAAAAAACCCAGTTTTAGAAGTAAATTTGATGTGAGCCTCTTCAATTTCTTGTTTCTAGGTGGATTAGGAATATTCCTATGCACGTTCTTTCGTCATACAACTTCTAAAACCTAAAGAAATGCATGATTTTTCATATGGAGGTATGCTAAAATCCATAAACAAAGGATGGTCTTTGATATTAAAAAATGCATACAGATAAATATTGGATTAAAAATCCGAGCAGTAAGACCATGCCTTGAAATTTTATTTACATGTAAGAAAAAAAAAACTTGAAAAAAGTAGAATCTCAATTTTTGATGAATTTTTGAAGTGTCTATGGTCTAATTAATTTTGGACAAATTTTGAGCATATTCTGCAACTTTGGGCTTATTTCAATATGCCCTAATCGTGTTTTCAAACTTTGACTGCAAATATCTCCTAAAAGTATGAGGAATTTTGAACCATGCATGGTCATGTTAAAAAGATATGATAATTGTCTACATTGTGCCACAATGACATCTTCATCCTGTAAAAATTGATTTATGGGAAGCCTGACCAAACTCCAAATCAATCCCTTTTTGTTGAGTTGATGCTTTAGGGGTTAATTAACCCCTCAAGGACATTGCCCACAAATGGACTTTTTTGAGACTTTGGGCAGGTTCCTTCAAAGTGTTTTGTAAGAAAATGTATTTTTTTATTAAACGTCTAAAAAAAGGTAATGATCCTCATAGTTATTTTTTTCAATCACAATAGCTCCAATTTTTCCCTACACACATCTACATTGTCAATATTTTCATACATGTAACTGACATAATTTCCTTGCTAAAATTTCTCTTTACAAATCTTCAAAGGTTTGGTATCCTCTCAAGTGATATTCAAACATACAATGTGACTAATTTTTATAATATTTTAAAGTGAAATTGTTTCACTATAACAACAATTATTCTTAATAATCTTAGAAGCAAGTATTTTAGGTACATGTACAGTACAAAAAATCTCAAACGGGTGCGGCAAATTATTAGGAATTATCTATATTCAAGAAAAACGACCTAGAGGGAAATGACATCTTTTCTAGATGTTCAATGGGGAAAAAATGTATTTTCACAAAGCAATTAAAATTCCCTATACCATTAAAAAACTCCAGAAAAAAATAAAAAAATAAAAAAATTGACATCATAGAAATTTGCTCCAAATCTCAAAATTCATGTTCCAAAATGATTGCGAAATATGGGTATCTTATACATTATCTAGCAGCACCATTGTAGACAATATTAAGTAAATTAAATGAGGTAAAATGAGAAAAAGTGGAATGTATAGAATGCAAGAGACAATCAATTTTTATTGATGTTTATTATTGTTTCTTTTTTCTTCTTCCTATTTTCTAGTATGTTCTAGTCCTATTAATCTAATTATTTTTTTTGGAGCAAGATCAACATTCTAATAAATTTTATCTCATTCAAAATCTAGTTAGCTGTTATTAATGAAATGGTCTGACAAATTGGCCCCTAAATTGATCTAAAAATAATAAATTTGAAACTTCTAAATGGTAGGACCACTATTGTCTTGTATACCAATGAATTATAAAGTTAAATTGCATGGCAACCTAAATTAGCTTTTCATGTAAAGAAATTGTAGCTAGGATAAATCTTTTTAAGTAAGTACTGATTTCAACTTCCTATCTATATTAGAAATTTTGAATTGAATTTTAGATTTCAAATTATGGTTAATGAATTTTAGAAGAAGAGTTTAGATAGAAGAACATTTAATCTTTTTAGAGATTGACTTACGTAGAGAATAGAAAGAAGTAATTCCAATCAAAATGATCAATTTGAATTGAATTTTTGTTGATTGTAGCATCAAGTTATACTTAATTATTTCACTCATGTATATAGGTATCAATATACTAAGGATTAGAAATGTACTTGTTAACCAATTTTTTCTTCTAGGACTTAATTTCAATCATTAACATGCCCATACTTGTGTGTCCTAACTAAACTCTTAGTTGAATTAATCAAAATAATTTTTGTTAAGTATAAAATAATATATAAGAACTTTTATGCCATGATTGTAATTACCTTTGGCAATAGAAGTTGTTACATTCTCTAGTAGTTGTAGTCTATAATCTTGCATTGCAAAAAAAAAGCCAAATATGCTTTGATTGAATTGCATTCAATGCAATGTATTAGCATGTAATGAAGCACTAATTTAATGAAACAAGTCTATGTGCGACATTCTTTGTGGAGAATCTTTATCCAATATCTTTATAGGATGTTATAGTCTTCCAAGTAAGAGGAGCTTATCATTGTTGAAGTTGGACACCCACAACTATGACTTTTAGAATTTTCCCATATACAAAATGAACGTGAATTGATTTTTCTAATATCCATATTCTAGAAATTAACCAAAATGTAGAAAGTTAATAAATTTCTAATGTTTGAGGGCCCTTTTTATACATTTTTGAAGTTTATATTCATAGAAGAGACGACCCAACAATAGATGTACCATTTTCCAACGTGAATCAATGCACATAGTTGGAAGTGCAATGATTGGCTCATAGTTCACTTGTGGCAAATGAAGACCATGTCTAGTAGAATAAAGACCACGGTCCATAAGCACATGGTGATATAAGGGCCGGTTCAGACTATGCCCAAGTTGAGAGGACGACAATTATTTTTCTAGACCAAAGTTCAAACTTTGTCGAGAGACCGAGCCCAATGAAAAGAAAGTTTGGTTTTTTGATAAAGGTTTGAATCAAGCATTTTGCTCGACGCAAATTATTACTCTAGACGCTATTGCCTTGGCGCCATAACTTCCTAAAAGTGTTGCCACCTAGACTCTTTTGGACCTTGGCCCGTAGTGTGAAGCCAAGAGGCCGGACTTTGGCCATTTCAGCATTTTTGTTAGTACAAACAAATGGCCTCTCAAAGCTTAGGCATAGTGTGAAACGGCCCTAAGAGCCATGACAATTTAAGGTGTTCCTATCGTCCAAACCTGTTCATGAAAGCGAATGTTTTTTGGTACAATGAAAGTATTACAAAGGTACTTCATGTCATAGCTGTTGAAACACTGAGAGGGTGGCTCTTGTAAGCCCAAATGGATGTTTGAAGCGCCCTGGACGTATCAAAATATTGGACTGGAATGTTAGTATTATTGGTGAGAGTACTGGGAAGAATAGTAACTCTGGCCCGGCCAAACGACCAGCTTGAATCAAGAGTCTGCCCGGGTACCCGGGGACTAAGTTATAAACTGTTATGACCCTGTTTCCCTGCTGGTGAGAGGTGAGTGACACTGTTTCTTTGTACAATGGAAATAAAGCAACACATTTCAATATCTAGTTGCAACTGCCCATAATAACTAATACCCTGCTTGTAAGAGGTCGATTGTTTCTCTGTGTACAATCATTTTGTAGAGTGGCAGACAATGAGTAAATCATCTTATTGCCATATTCATTAAATTGGTCAATCTTATTTATATTCAAATAAAAAAATAAATGAATTGAAAACACACTAGTATTTAGTACAAGACATAGAAGAACCAAATCAACAAGAACTCATCAAAACTTACAATCTTTTTCCTTGAAGTAATTCAAAACAAAATTATGAATTGGTTTTGTCTATGTCTTTGTTCAAGTTATTAGTTGCTTGTTTAGAAAGTAAAAGTACTACCAAAAATTTATTGATTTTAGGACCGTATCACAATACTAAAAGAAATTCTAACAAATAAATGTATTAAAATTGAATCTAGAAATTTGCGAGGAGGAAGAAAACAAATATGTAAATTTTTTATCCTCAGAAACATTTCTTTCCCTTAAAATGTTGTTGGGGTGAGAGATTCAAATCTACCAAGTACCTACACGTATGGATTGGCTGTTCAATTCCAGCTACACAATTGCTTCTCTCCGGATGGATTCCTTTGTCATTGGATTGGGGTGGAACGAACATACACTTAATTCAAGTCGGTCTCCTCCAAAGACCAAAGTTTTTCTTCCTCTGCCACGATTTCCAGAACAACTTGCAACCTCACCGGGGCTTGCAAAAAGAAATCTCTCTGTGTCGCTCTGTCAAAAATCTAAAAAGGATAAAAAATAAAAACACCAACAGGTCTTCAAAAACCTGTCTTACTTGATCACACCCAACTATGAGTCCAAATTGACTTTCCAAGCTGTGGAGTGCAAGACCAGCAAGGTCTTGCAAGCTGCTGATGCATCGTTGATTTTTTAAACCAAAGGTGGTTTGACGAGCTGGGATTATTTTTTTGGCATGTCATGTTAAGCTTTTGACTTCGGTCGAGCAAAGCTCTGTCAAAAGTGGCCTAGATCTTGTGATCGGAAAAGCCTGTAGAGTGCGCCGACGTCACCTCAAATAAACGTCCTGCCTGATTCAGTACCTGGACTCAAGCTCTTGGATGATTGATCTATTGGTCAGACGTGTACATCTATGTATCAGCCATGCTAACTTTTCCGAGTGTACGTAGGCACTGCACTTCTCCATCAGCTACTTCAACTGGTGCCCCTTCAGCTCACAACTCATAAACCTACAGCCAACTTCTAGGGAGAAGGATTTCACAGCACTGAGACTTCAAGGCTGCGAGTTTTAGCTGCAGACTGTTTTCCAGGTACAGCTTGTTGCACCATTTCGTGCTGCTCAGTGCTCTGCATGTAGAAAGGATATTCCTATGTGAGCAGTACAGTCCACCGCTTCAAGATGATTGTCTCAGTCTGTTTAGAAATACAGAGCCTGCAGAAGTTGCGTTTACGTGATTGAGAGCTAACAATCTATGATGCAATGCATGTTCACTTGTGTAGGGACGTGGTTCCAGTTGAGCAACTATGGGATTGCATCCAGTTCTAGCTGCCACCTTGTGCATATTCGCAAGCATTTGCACAGTGGCTATGGGTAAGCACCTATAAATCTGTTCGTACCTGTAGATGTTTACATGATTCTCTTTCCGATGCAAATGAAAACCTGATGGTTTCACTGCAGTTCCGCTGAGACAGGGTTCACGGCTCTGGCGCTCAGAACATGAACTCTCGAAGAACTTGACACCGGCATTATTATCAGAGGACCCACGTAGACTGTCGATTTTGAGAAAGTCATGAACATCCTCCATTTATCACGATCCCAGTCTTTTGATCTCCTTTCAGTACTGCAGTCCACACTGCACGACTCAATTAATTCATTTGAAGTGTTACTGCAATGCTCCGCCTAGAATTTTAGGTCCTCGTTGTTTCACAATCAGAGCCAGTACTAATCATCATATCCATATCCTTCTCTTTCTTTTTCTGTGGATGCAAACGAAGATAGCAAAGACTCGGCGACCCGCACCACCGTACTCATCATACTCCGACACCACTTGATGAATTGGCCACTACTAAAACGAACATGATTCTAAGACTAGACAGTGTAACTATCCTGGTACTCACCTCGTACCTTGTTGTTCGCAGCTACAAAGTCAGGAACGCTTCACGTCACACATTACACACACGAGGTCCGAGGAGGCCCCAACCGCACGCTCCTGCTATCCGCAGGAACCAACAGCGCAAACTTATCAGCTGGAGTTGGATTCGGGAGCGTGGTGGTCTTCGACAACGAGATCAGAGAGGGGACAAGCAACAGCAGCAAGCTCCTGGGCAGAGCCTCCGGAGTGGCCATCGGAGTGATACGACCGAGTCCAGCCACCAAGGGCGCCACCCGGGTGCAAATGCACATGGAGCACATCTTCGAAGAGGGATCCGAGTACGACGGTTCCACCATCTCCGTCGTTGGCATCTTCTTCTCCTTGACGGGTCCCTGGGAGGCCAATGTGCCCGGCGGCACCGGCCGTTTCAAGGGATACCGAGGCTATGGAGTATCAGCTCAGCTGTCAGAAACCGCTGGACCACCTCCTGTGTATATTGTGTATAAGTGGGACTTCTATCTGACTAAAGAGAAGTAGTTAGACTGATCATTGTACTAATCGAACCATACAATTTAAATATGAGTTCTAGCTATCATTGATGTTCTCTGGTAAACCTTTTCAATTAATTTGAAGAACAGAACTGCCCTGTTTGTAGTTTCAAGTGACTATGAAATATCCATGATACCAGTGTGTAGACCTTCAACTGAGATTCTTGAATGATGATTGTTTTCGGTGATTTAAGTTGGATCTTTTGCTCCTTCGGTAGCAGCATCAGCACCAGACACCGCCACTTTCGGAGCTTTTTTTTCTGCTGGGGCATGTTTTTTCTGCTGGGGACATGGTGCAGTTGGTGTGAAAAAACTACACAAAAGGGTGGGCAATCATAGAGAGTATAGACAAAAAGAAAAAATGAAGTTGGGTTGGATTTTTTGTAAGCTTTTAAAGGTGTGAAAGGGAAAGTTTTGGTATCTGATACTAGGAAGCTACCAAAACCATGTGCTAGCAAACGAAAAACCATGTGAAAGTGTTGTGGTGATTTGAGGGACTTTCATGGCTCCACCTGTTGATTTTATGGTACTCGGAGACGGTGATGCATCTAGGCTCTGTTATTGGTACTTCCAGTTATTGGTGCTGAGGCTCCTACCTTACTCGGCTTAAGTTTGTCAAAGGCTCTATTGGGACCCTCTGGAATTTTGGAAGTGTGTGTGGCAGTGATAGTTTCAAAGAATGTCAATGCAACTGGTAAGGTGCAATAATCCTTTGGAAAAAGAACTCTTGAGGCTTATTTCAGATAATTGTGTTTTTTTCTTCTTTTATTAGCTTTGATTCTAGGAAAGAGGCATCGCAAATATCTAATTTTTTCTTTTAAATAGTATAGTAGAAAAAAATATTTCATCCATCTGTTTATTAAAATTTCATCCATGTATTAACCCCTAAAGGTCCAAGGTGTTTTGGCACCTCCAAAACCGAAAACTGCAGATTTTGACCACCTTATGGAAATTGATGTATGTTTCCAATAAAATTTGCTATCTAGTATTTCCAACCATAACCATAAGATCTTCAACCTAACTACCTGCACTAACACCATCTTAAATTTCAACCGTTGGATCTTTACCATTTGTGAGATTATAACGTTCAAAGTTTACTTCTTCTTTTTTTTTTTTTTTTTTTTTTTTTTTTTTTTTTTTTGGCTTTGCCGGAAAGGCATAGTCTAAATGGTGCCAAAGGTGACTTGATGATTGTTACCCCAAAGATTTTGCTCATATTTTTTTCCATGTAGATAACTAAGTTGGGCACGTCCATGCAAAATTTTGGAGACTCATTTTGATTTTTTAGGCTTCATGCAAATCATTTTTCAGAAGGAGGTACAAAACCCACAATATGGTCAAACTTAAATAACGTTAAAGATTTTTGGTGTGGAAAAAAAGTGAACGGTGAAAGGTTACATCTATGAGATTGTGAATTTTAGGAAAGAACGAATTTGAAAAATTCCTAAATCTCAAATTTTGACCATTTTTGAAAGGAAAAAAATGTAAAATTACAAAAAACTTTGAATCTTGTTCATGTAATTTTTTGAGGTTGTCCTTGTAAAATTGGTAAACTTTTTGACTTGAGTCACTTTGGAATTTGAGTAGTGATTTATATTTCTAATTTCTTTTTTTGAAAAAAACCTATTTTAAAATTGCCCAAAGTTGAGTTCAAATCTAAAATTTCTAGATGAAGGTTCTAAAATTGGAATTTGGCTTTGCAAATTTTACGATGTACACATTAGGATAAAAGGAGCATCCAATAAAAATCTTGAGCAAATATAACTTTGAACCCCTTCATCTAAGTTGCAAAAACTTATGTTATGAAATTTATGTTTTTTTGTTTTGTTTTGAATTTTAGATTGGGATTAGAGCCTCTCAAGGAGTAGCTGCTTGTTTTAAACTTGGCACTTTGATACACTTTTCATTATGCGCCGGGTTTTTTTGGTTAAGAGTTTTGCCTTCTTGGCTCTTTGCACATTTATAAACTTTATGGGGCATGGATTTTTAGAGAGGGTATTTTACCAAACTTTGAATTTTGTAAGTTGTCTTTGACAATTTCTAATTTAAAATGTTTGCGTAATTTTGATTTTAGATGACAGATTTTGATTACATGTCACCCACTATTTTCAATTTTACTAGTTAATGCTAATATAACCCACCTCAGTTAAAAATTTGCATTATAATCTACATTGTATGTCACCTTGTAATAAAAGATTTTATGTATAGGGATAGACCAAGTTCAAGGAAAAATAGTGTCTTTTTACAGAAAGAACTAAATAAAAGATGCACAAGTTTTGTCTATTTCTTAATATAGACATTTTTGACAAAAAATCTTTTCCGTTAATTGTTGTTATTGTATTCACACAAGGAAAAGTAGATTTTGTGAGATAGAATGATGTATTTAAATCATAAAAAATCACCATGCCACGATAATACTAATGCTCTTGTGTTGTTTGTCCACTATTAGTATATAAACCTACAAATATACTTATTATGTATCATAGGGTGATCCAGGATTTGAGAACCCAGACTGAGTGTCGTATAGGGAGTATAGATTCTTGAACTAGCATACATGAGGTCTCAGGTTCAAGCCCAGGAACCTTGACCTTGTGTACACTAGCCTGAGAGTCTCCACTTCCTATACGACACTGAGTCTGAATATGATCATCACACTTTGACTTGTCAAATTTTTGTATTACATCAATTTTTAGAGATTGCAAAGTAGTACGACATTGTGAAAAATTGTAAAAGAGAGATGAAAATTTTGTATTATTGCCAATAAACATTTATTTTTTATTTTTTATTTTTGGACAACTTCAAAGACAATCATGTTAGTTTGTTGTATAAAAATCTCAAAGATACTAGAACCTTCTAGCAAATGTTTTGGAGTTACCCGACATAAAAATAAAAATAAAATGATTTAAAGGAGCATAATTTTTTTTTTAGAGGCCAAATAAAAAATACAAAAACATTATATTCCCAAGAAACTCTTATAATTCCCTACGTCCTCACAATTTTCCAAAATCACATTCAATATTGACATTAGACAAACCTGCCAAAACCTCCAAATCATAATTATCTACGGAATCCACAAACAACATCCTAGTAAATTAGAGGTTAAAAAACATATCAAAAAATTTTAAATTACAGTTTTGAAATTCTTGCTTTACCTATTATATATCTAAATGATTTTACTGAGGTTCTAAATATACAAAAGACCAACCAATTCTCTTGCAAGCATAAGAAACTCTTCTCACCAGCACTAAAATATGTTCTAATCAAAGTTACAAGAATCATGCCTCATGGCATCCGAGAGATTCTAGACAGACTAGATCATGACATTTTTAGAGTTGACATTGTAGGCTCTGCCGACTTTTCATTTGGGGAACACACTATTGTATATCCATCGAACTCCCCGGAGAACCTTATTTTAGCCACGTAGAACACTATTCATATTCTACATGTAAAACCCTGAAATCACAAATTCTAGGTTCTACATTTTTTTTTAATAATTATTTGTTCTAAATTTGGAATTTACAATCCAAATTTAGTCAGGAGAACCTATCCTCCGGAACGTGGACCAATGTCCTACAAGTTGGGAGGTTCTGCTAAGACCCACCCGAGGTTGTCTACTATTGATTGAATAGACAGTTTGGAGAGGAAATTTTTAATTCTGCAAATTTAGTATATTTTTGGAGTGTATTCTTGGAGACAATCCTGAATCAAGTGCACACTGCAGGAGGTAGACAAATTTGTGATGGTTTTTATCAAGATCTACCACCAAAGAATGAATCTAAATTACAATTTTCACATCTATATTACAATGTAGGACACTTTGTCTCACACGACGGTTCTGTGGTCGAATCCGCCGAGGAGACAAATGGATGGCCTTAAACAAATGCCCTGCTCCACTGCTCCGTTCCTCCGGATCCGCCCATTTTGTTTTTTCTATTTCCAATTGGCTACTCTCTTAACATTAGCATCCGCTGCTTCTTAGATTTCTGCATATGGATTTGAAGTCTCACTCGTACACATCCCATGCAATTTGATGCAAAAAAGGTAGAGGAACGAGTTGGCGCCCGTGTTGTATTTCTGCCCTTTACTGTTTGGAGGTTGTGTCTCAAAATCCGACCAGCCTGGCTTCAGAAAGTGTCCAAGCTTATTCTAATTCCGTGCATGTATCAAAAATTTGAGAACTTCTAATTAGTTCATATTGGTGCACAAGTGCTCTATTTTCAAAATCCAACCTCTCATGAACACCATGACTCTATGATTGGTTATTCGCCACTCTAAGCCTTCAGACTTAAAAATTTGTAGAAAATTGTAGTAATACTCAAAAAATGTTCTTTTTTTGGGGATGCCTTTGCAATAGCTTTGCGGAGCATCCAAAAACTATAAAAAAATCTCTCACAAGTCTAAGTATGCAAACTTGAAATTTGGGCAGATAAGGTTGACACACCTATAGTCGACACATGACCAATAGCCGATATCTTCTAATTCCTAGATTATGAAAGAACAGATGTACCTCATTTGTATATATCGGCTATTGGTTCGGAAGTACTTTTCACTTTGAAAAATTGTACAAATTTCAATATTGGGAGATAATTCATGAAAAAATGCTCATTCTTCATGAACATTATTTTCCTATGAACCAAAAATATCTCCTTGTCGATAACCCAAGCTTTGATATGCTAAACTGCTTTAAGTTGTCGGTTATAGGTGTGTCAACCTTATTGGTCCCACTACCTTACTCTGGACCACAATCACCAAAAAATACTTCTCAACTTACTGCAGCAACCGATGTAGAAAACTGGAAGAACTCTAGAAAACTGAGTATCCCCAGTCATGACTCATGTGACTGCCCGGTGTGTTGGAGCCCACAGTATTTTGGAGTAGATGTGCGGGTGATTTTGATATGTTGTGGAGGTCGATTGCCGCGCATTGGCTCTGAACTCTCAACCTTTCCTGCTTTGTTTGATAAAATCTTGCTGAGGATAATTTACTTTGTTGCATATTATGATAGTGTTTTAGTACCGTATTTTTGCTATACTCTATAAGGCTAGTTGTTTTTGTACAAAATAAAATGTAAAATAAATAAATAAATGACAGCTTACAACCAATGAAAGGGTTCTTTGTTCTGTACAGAGAAGTCACTGTAATCAAATTATTTCACGTATTGGGCATATTACACTAGTTGAAACCATGACCTGTTTGATCAGAAATTTTGGTCAAATTGGACACAGGTGACTAACTTGTGTCCAATTTGACCAAGATTTCCGGTCAAACAGGACATAGTTTCCACTAGTGTTAAAATTAATTATAATTTTAAATATGAGAATACAATACAATTAAGATTGAGTACTAATCAGTCCTAACAACCTATTATGGATAGATATGCAAGCCTATTCACAAGCCTAGACAATAAACCTTGCTCTCATCTAAATGACAGGGCTGGCCCTCCTCTCCCTTCCTCCTCCCTGATTCTAAAACTTGATTTGAAAATCGGATGTCCTATCATTTTATTGCAAAACCTTGCTCTAGAACATGGACTTTGCAATGGTGTTAGAATGGTTCTCACACGCTTTTTGTACCATGTTTTAAGAAGCACGTTTACTTTTCGATCCGCATGTAGGTGAGCACGTTTTTATACCACGGATTTCTTTGACTCCTTCTTCTACGGTATTGCCATTCCATTTCACTAAGCAACAATTTCTAATGCAATTGGTATTTGCTATGACAATTGACAAGTCTATAGGGCAATCCGTAAAGTATGTAGGATTATATATTAGAGTCAATTTTTAGTCATAGACAACTATATGTTGTGCTTTGAAGAGCAACTTCTTCAAATCATATTGCAGCTTCGCTTCCACAAAATAGTACCGTGTCCAACATTGTCAATGTTATTTACTCAAAAGTTATGTTGCAATGAAAATTCAAATTTTCATTTTCATTTCAAGTTTCAAGTATATGTCTGTTTTTTTCAAAAATTGCATTTTTTATTGAACTAATTTGTCATTTCATTTATGAGATCTTTAATAACAAAAAGATACTTATTATATCAAGAAGACGAATGTTTCATGTTATTTTATTTTATTTTGTCCCATCTTCTTGTTTTATTGTATTGATGAAAATATATTTCTTTGTTGCTTTTTTACTATCAATGGATCGTATTTTTTAACTTTTTAACTTCTTCATCTTTTTTCATATGAGATATTGAATAATTCTATTTTTTCTATATTCATGTTAGTCTGTCAGGTAACTGAAGATATTTGATGGATAATTGAATGTTCGAACAACATGTGGTAGTGTTTAACTAGAAGATGAGAGGAAATAAAGATGGATGGCTTGGAGTTTGACTACTCCAAGTAGACTACATATGCACTAGAGTTAGACAACTCTATAAGTTTAGCGCACTGGAGTTAGGAAAAGTCTAGATTGAAAACATGTGCACAAGAGTTAGATTACTTAAGTTGAGGTGCACTCGAGTTAGACTATTTAATATGGAGTGCATTAGAATTGACCTATCTAAATGGTAAAGAGATAAGATTGCTCTAGATGTGGGAGTAAAGGATAGGAGGATCTATAACTTAGATTCAAGATTGGAATAGAAAGTAAAATGAATAGGAATAGACTGTAGTTCTTTTGGAAAAAAAACTATGGTGAGAAGGTAAAGTCACTTCTTGAGTGATTTATTATCTAATGTTGGGTGCTGAGCAATAAATCAATTCCATTCATTTTCTTTTAATTAGTATTTTAAAAGTTGGTGGCAAACCGTGAGAGGTTTGTTATTATTCACAATGGCAACAATAAAATCGAGCAATACGAGTGAGTCTATTCATAGCATTTGAAATGACGTTGGATCTAGCAATATTAATGTACGAAAACATAAAAATAAAATAAAAATAAAAATAAAAAACTTTCTAGAACCCGTGGTGCTTGTCATAGAAGGGAAAAACTTCCCTACCCCTAAGGGTGGGTGGGCGGGACATCCCTTTACAGGGCAACTTTTATCACCTTCCTCACCAAATTTCATTCTCAATCAGCCCATTCTCAATTCAAACCTAATCAAATCTGTACACTCTCTTGTGATTCCAAATTACCAGTATAGACACATAGTGCTTTTCACCAAAGAATTCTCAATCAACACACTACTTACAATATAGTAGTGTATGACAAAACAATCCAAATAATAGAGAAAAGTTTGTCTTAAAACTGACAATACAAGATCAAACACAAAATAGTTTGAGTCTCCAGAAATCTTCTCATCCCTTGAATGTTGGTGTAGTAAAGTAAGAAAAATCCAGAGGTAAAGGACCTCACCTGTCCCCATAAACACAACCAGAACCACAGTTAGGATTATGTTTGTAGACAAGGTGTCAACAGCCCTTTACAGCTTGTTATTGCAGTCACAAGAAAAATCAAACCCTACACCAAACATATAAATCAAAGGGAGAGATGAAAGAGTCTAATTGCAATCATAAATTAGAGGACCTGACTAGTAGTTCCACCAGACTCAGCCATGTTGCACTTTGCTTCAGCTCCACACCACCATATACCAAAACTTCACAAGCTCTAAAAATCTCTCACACACATGTAGCAAACTAGAATTACTTTCAAAGTAGACAAGTAAACAGATGCATATGGCAAAGAAACTCCCAAGGTTTTATACCCTCAAAGAAGTCTCTAGAGATTCACTTGTTTGTTATATGGACAGGAATAGCCTCGCTGGTCCAATCATCTCTGACCCTTAGATGAAGGTTAACCTAGATCAAATGGTCACAAATTAGTGACTTGCTAGAGTAAAGTTCAAGTTTGTAGTAAGCCCCAAGTAAAGTAAGCTTCAAGTTTGGAGTAACTACCAGTAAGCCATGTGTAAGGGAGGTGGGTGGGTTTCACTAATTTACACCTTATTCAGCATATCATGCCATAATAAAGCGACTATGTAATTGCTTGCAAAGTTTAGAAAGTAATGTGCAAATTTATTTTGCAAGCCTACATAACTGAAGAGTGCAACTTCTGTCTGAATCATTGTAATAAAAACCTTATTTAGAAAATAAATTCTAAATTAAATACGGGTATAAGATCTTCCCAATATTTAAAAAAGAAAAAAAAGAAAAAAAAGAAAAAAAAAACATGATAGGTTTTTTCTAGACAGTGTTTTAGACATATTCATAACAATATAGTAAATTGGTTTAAAGGTTGTTATGAGAATTGTTTATGTTGTATGTTTTTGAGTAGTAATGTCCAAGGGATTGAAGAGTATAAAAGACATATAGAACGAATATTGCTAAATGAATTTTTTGATAATGAATTTGAACATGAGAAAAACTAGCTGTCTTCTAGAAGATTTAAGAGTCTGATTAGCGAGGAGGTTAAAAGTGCAATATGGAGTTTAAAAAATTGGGTTAATCAAATTCTAAATCCTATTGATCTTTGTTGCATTTTTTTCCATCCCAATCTAAAGTTATTTTTTTGAATGGAAATAGGAAGTTTGCTAGATGTAGCTATAGTATCATTTACACATGTCACATTGTGAAAGTTGATTATATATCGAGAGATGAAGAATATGCTTGCAAAGCATTTATTATTTTAGTTGAAAGAAACGCTATGTCAACAATGTACATGGAAGCAACGAGTTGTCGTTTTGTTCATCCTTTATTAATTAAGTTGTTTGCTATCCATCCTACATAAGCGCATGGATATATGCAATGGTGGGATCCCGGAAATTTGAGAAGTATGATTAACAAGTATAATAAGAAGTCACCTGTAGCACTAAGAGTGGACGAGGAGAATGTGAAGTTGTTTCAACGACTACGAATCAGATTGTCTTGGCACTTTTTCCATGGTATGTTCTTTTTGTGATTTGTCTCATGAAAGCATTTTGTTGCATAGAGAAAAGGACAATATGTACATAGGTGATTGTGATTGGGGATTTGTATGTAAAATAGACTTTCCTCACCAATTCAATTATCTATATTGATCACAAAGGAAATTTGATTTAAATAGAATGAGACGGCCATTAAGAGTCTCCATGGACCAGAAGTAACTAAATTTAGTTTAGCAACCTATGTGTATGTTAAATCAAGGTTAGCTTTTTGGATTATAGGCTCTTTTGCACTATATATTAGGGGCTCACAGAGATTGTGTATACAGTATTGTAGTTGCACACAAACTTCAAACGCTATGGTGCACTTTTAAAAAGAATAGAGACATTTCAATGGTCAATATATATGTTGAGGATTGATCAAATAGAATGTTATTGAAAAATAAAATAAAACATAGACAATGTTTAAGGCCCTCAATGAGTATTTTTTATTTTATTTTATTTTAAATAAATACATTTGATATTTTATTTTTATTTATTTTTTAATCAACTTATTTGAAGTTTATAAAAGTTCTTTAATATTAAATTAATGTCAATGTGATCATTGGCACTAGTTCCACTACCTACTACAATGCATGCTAGTGAATGTTATGGCTTTAGACAACTCAAGCTCAACACATGTCTCACTAGTATAGATACAACCAAGGTGATTGTAACTTATATTGAGCAGTAGTTTTTGATATTGAATGTAGTCTATATTTTAATTGTATTGATCTTGAATACATTAACCCCTAAAGTTCTGAGGGTATTTTTCATCAAAACTGCCTCAAAACAGCCCCTCTTCAAAGCAAGGTGGATTTTGCAAACTTGGGGTCTTTTTTAGTACGTCCAACCGTAAGATCTTGTAGCTAACTTCTATGTCTACATGTCCACGAAATCTCACACAGTCATTCCTCACCAATTGCAAGATCATAACGTTCAAAGTAGAAAAACAAGTTTTTTTTCCCTGCAGAGTAAGAGGACAGCAGAGTTTTGAAGGCCCAAAAAACCATTTTTTAAAGTAGATATGGAATGAATCTCTCCATATTATTGTTCCTGAGTGAGTTAGATACATGTCCAAAAAATATCATATTCAAAAAAGTTGTGAAAGGTTTCCAAAAAAATCATTTTCCGCTAAGGGTATGCTGAAATTCACATACAAAGGCTGTTTTTTGACAATAAAAATAGCATATGAAAAATTCTTGGATTGAAAATCCGAATAGCGGAAACATGCTCTACTGTTTTTTCTATAAATAGAAATTTTTATTTTTGAAAAATATCAAAATCTCAATTTTTGGTAGAATTTCAAAGTTTTGCCTTTGGGCAGTTTTGGGCAGTTTTGGGCAGAATTTGCTGCATTCGTTGAGCAGCGTTTGACACTTAAACCCTCATAACTTTTGCATCGAGTGTCGGAATTGAAAAAAAAAAAAAAAAAAAAAAGACCCACACGCAGCTCTCCTTATGGTCTACCTTCAATAAACTTTTCATAAAATCACGATTAAAATTGCAACCATAGGTACATGCCCAAGTTTCAAAAACGCCCATTCTAGAACAATTGTCCTTTAGGGATTATGGTATTTGAATGAACAACAATGGTCTTGAATGAACAACAATGGTCTTGAATGAACAACAATGGTCTTGAATGAACAACAATGGTCTTGAATGAACAACAATGGTCTTGAATGAACAACAATGGTCTTGAATGAACAACAATGGTCTTGAATGAACAACAATGGTCTTGAATGAACAACAATGGTCTTGAATGAACAACAATGGTCTTGAATGAACAACAATGGTCTTGAATGAACAACAATGGTCTTGAATGAACAACAATGGTCTTGAATGAACAGCAATCGTCAAGTCTAGTTGATACTTTCACACCTTACTTGTTGAAATTTGAAAAATCATAGAATTTATTTTTAAATGTTAAAAAAATGTGTGAACACTTGGATTGCATTTATGAATGAACTACTAATGTTAAATAAACAATATACCTTAATGATCTCTATTGAATTGAAAGAGATTGTTTATCTAAGTTTAAACCATGATACTAATATATATTTTCCATTTCAAACTATGCACATTGGATAATATGCATGGTCAACACCCACCATGTATACTTTTAATTCTAATTACTATTCACAAGGTTACTCTAAAAAACCCGCTTTATTTGAACCGATGTTCATTGGTTTGATTCAAACACCCAAACTATTTGAGCTATGTTATGACGGACATTATTCAAAAGCTCCCAATGTACTAGATTTT
The DNA here is from genome assembly GCA_014871385.1 of Ceratodon purpureus. NCBI lineage: Eukaryota > Viridiplantae > Streptophyta > Bryopsida > Pseudoditrichales > Ditrichaceae > Ceratodon > Ceratodon purpureus. The sequence goes on from CM026431.1 coordinate 4,913,337, forward strand.
AAGCATGCTAATCAAGGGCTCTTCTAGATGATCATCAAAATACATAGTAAAACATAAAGTTTACGTCTGTAGAATCTAATTATTTTAATTTTGTAACCAATGAAGCAAGTTCAATGCAAGGGATTGACTGACTCCCTCAACACACATGGGCAAATCTGTCATGGGATCAGGGAAAGCACTGATGCTGGCCGATGACTGTGAAATCTGTAAAATAAAATTCATTTATTTTATTGATGGCTGTAGAAGCTCAAACTGTGTAAAGGATGCGGAGCAGTAAATTTCAATGGAAAATGTAAATTCATGTAAACCATAATACAGCAGAAATTATTGTAAGTAATGAAAGAGAAAATTTGAACTATCAAATTATTGTTTTATGAACAGACTTTGAAGGTCAATACAATCGTTCAAAGCATAATTTTTTGATAAAAATTGGGTTAGTATTGGTTTCAAAGGATTTTGCTGATTTTTATGAAGGCGATTCCTACCACTTTTTGGATAACACAAAGTTTTTACAAAAATATATGGCATTTAGCTAAAATGAATGTTGAAATTCAAAAAATTCACATATTGAGAGTAACACTTGAATTAATCTTTAAAGGTCTAAGCAAAATGTTTAGGGTGCTTACTGCTTTTGTCTTTTTTGATCTTCTTCCTCACAAGTCTTTGGATAATGAGACATTTAAGGAATGATAAGTTGATAACTCATGAAGTTTTTGTTCTATTCTTTCATAGGATTTACATTAGTAGAATATGTTTTTTACTAAAATTATACATTATGTCAAGTAGAAATATCTGAAACTTTGTACAAGCCAAATACGCATCAACTTTAGTTCAAAAAAGACTTACAGGAATGTATTTATAATTCTAAAAATCATAGTTTTTAAAGAAAATTACTATAGTGAGAGTATGTCAATTCTATTTCACACCAATATATTATATTCAAAATATTAATATGTTGTCTTTGATCAAGTTCATAAAGAACCTTAAATTATTTATTTAAATTTTATAATGAAACATCATTGATAGCATTATGGATCTAATCTTTTGGATAGAATCAAAAATTAGGAATTAAACATATATGTTTGTACATTGGTTTTGAATTGTTTATTGAAATATGATTTATTATTAAAAAAATCAGATCATTACATTCAGTTTCACTTTCATGCTAGAAGGAATTAAATTAATTATTTTTAACCTTCAATTATGAATGCTTAGTATAAAACAAAATTATTGCAATTGACTTACTAATATATAACCTCTTGCATACCGCAAACCATTGATGTCCAGCAACTCCAATTCAAACCGTTTCTAAAATCCATTCATCATTTCAATTGAATACAAAACTAGTGCATGTTGTATAATCCATTATATTTTGTATTGATTATTGTAGCTTTTTACTCCAAAGAAAACAAGCTATTAACCAGAGTTGTTTCTGATCATGTAAGTTCTTACATATAAGTTATCATGTAAGTTCTTACATATAAGTTATCATGTAAACTCTTACATATAAGTTCTTACATATAACTTATCATGTAAACTCTTACATATAAGTTCCAAATGTAAGTAGAGTTTTAATTCCTAAGGCTCCTTGACGACTAAACCATATGTAGCTCTATTTTGAATGATCTTTAAGAGATTAAGGTTTTATTTTATGTTTTCTATACAGATTTTGAAAAAATTTGTAGTGCCAGTGTAGAGATTTTTTTGTTTTAATCATTATCTCATGAAAAATAATATGATCAGATTTTAATTATATGGGAAAGAAGATTAGTTGTCATTTTTGTAATATTTGAAAATTTAATAATTCAAACAAATTACAAAAATAGAAATAACATGCTTCTTGTAATTCTTTGTTATAGATGCAACTCAATATTTGGACCAATCGTCAAATTTATAAATACAACTAAATAAAAAACACGTAAAATCCATTATGTTTTCAAAAATTTCTTTTAAACCACTTAGATGATCAAGAATTTATGAAAAAAATAATTTTATAGATGATTTCTATGATTTTGATTAATATTTATTTTTTAGAAATAAATTCCATTGGAATTGTAGAAGTTACTATTAAATTCAATTGGAACTGTAAAAGTACATGTAAAAATCATTGTTCGCTAAAAGTTATGTATTTTTATTGTATTTTATTCTTTTTCAATAATATATTATTTGGTGGTCAATGACCACTACAATTTATAAATATGTTTATAAGCCACTATAAATTTGTAAATTAAAAAGAAGACTTAAACACCACTATGATGGGGAATTTTGCATTGACAAAGTCATTATAGCTTAGAAGTAATTTACACTATAATGAAACTATATAATTTTAAGTTATATTATATTTAATTTATTAATCTCTATAATGAAGGAAAGAAATACAAAAGTATGTTAAAATATACACTATGTAAAAAATTAGATATAAATATATGAAATTTCTATAATCTACCAAAGTATTTTACATTGACAACATATCTTTTAAGTTCAAATTTATATATCTTTTAAGTTCAAATTTATATATCTTTTGAATATAAAACCAAGTCCTTTAATGATTTTTAAGATTTTTAATATTATAAAATAGCTAATGAATGCATTTTTTACATGCAATTGTGAAGATATACATAAATATAAGAAAATTAGATTGTGTCAAAAGATATATAGAAAGTAAAAGAAGGATTTTAAACAACACATAAAACAACCTTTGAAGTTGTAAAAAGGTTATTTGTTTTGAAATGACACATAAAATGGGTTTCATGCAAGGTTTCTTATAGAATTTTACAATATAGATTTGATATGCCTTTAAATAAATGTTTGATAATTATTCAAATCTATGTATGCCAACTATTCAAGCACATGTATATCAATACTTCAAATATATGTATGCCAATTATTCAAAGCCAACTTAAATTGTTTTAAGCCATGTATCCCAATTGTTCAAAAGCCAATTGTTCAAATGTTTTCATATGAACAATTCAAATGTGAATGTGCCAACAGTTCAAATGTGCGCATGTATTTTAATAAACAACATACCATTTGTTCAAAAGTCAATTGTTTAATTATATGTATGTGAATCGTTCAAATGCATGTGTATCTCATTATATTTTGATATGTGTATGCCAATTTATAACATCCATGCGTACAAATATAATTAAATATAAAAACTTTCACAATTCATTGACAATATTCATTATTAGAATTGTGTTTGTTTAAAGTTGTAAAAATCAACATTTTATACACACACCAGCCAAACACAAAAAATAAAATTGCATACCTTTGTAAAACACCCATGCAAAGTAGTATATCCATAACTCAAAGTGCATCTAAGGCCTAAATTTCTAGATTTTGGATATGCTTCTCTATAGCAACCTCTAAAATTGTGATGAGAACAAAATTTGAGAAAGCTCATCATACACTTGACTAGTCAAGATCCACTTCACGACTAGATTAATAAACTATGAAAACTTCTACCGTTAGAATGTGAGGAAGCGATGAATGCTTAAAAAAGCGACGCGATCAGGATTTGGAAGAGCTGGTGTATCAACTCCGTTGGTCACAAACCACTTCAAGGCAAAAGTAGTGAAGTGGGATGACATCTACCATTACAATGTGAGTTCTCTAGCTATTTCCACCATCTTCTTTCATCATGAAGGGTCTTGCGGTAAAGCATTTAATTGCTTCTTGCACTCATTGCCTTGTGTTCAGATGTCCCTTGAGTCACCAATGACGAATAAAAAGATGTGTTGTCAAATTCTATATTAGCTTCAAGGGACTTTTGGTCTCATCAAATTCTAAATTAGCTTCAAGGGACTTTTGGCCTCGTCAAATTCTAAATTAGCTTCAAGGAACTTTTGGCCTCGTCAAATTCTATATTAGTTTCAAGGGACTTTTGGCCTCGTCAAATTCTAAACTAGATTCAAGGGAAATATGGCCTCGTGTAGTTTGGTGAGAAGCCATGGATTACAATAGAAAGAAGTCATAATCCTTCTTTATTTATCAATGATGACTTGATGCACAAATAATATAGCTAACATCTCATATAAAATTACTTCCTTTTAACCCTTAAAGGACTAAGTGTCCATTCATGTAACAATTGATAGTTTTCTTGCTATGTGACTCTTGAATGTGATTTTTTGAAAAAGATTGTAAACATAGGAAAAAAGTATTTTGTGTAAGTTCTTTTTTTTTTTTTTTTTTTTTTTGAGTGGGCCTTCAAAAAATAAAAACTATGCTTCTTAAAGTCATATTCCATAAGAAAGGGTAACTCAATATATTTTGTTACACTCTATTACTACCTTTGAGACTTTTTATACAAATAAATAACATGTTTGCCTTTGAAGTTGTCAAAAAAAACTTGTTCAGTAGTGGAAAAATTCAATTTTTGAGGAATAAGAATTTTCTCATCTTTTTTTGGTTATGATGCACAAAAAGCAATTCTTCATCACATAAAAAGTAGAGGTTTTGAAAAATCCAAATGTAAAAAATAAAAAATATATTGTTTAACATCAATAAAAAATGTACAAATTAAATTTTTACCATACAAAACTGCATCAAGAAAAAGATAAAATGTGTCTTGGTAATATTATAAATTTATGTCCCTATCCCAAATTTTTTCACAATGCAACATCATTTTGTAACCTCTAAATATTGGTATAAATGAAACTAATATCATGTTTATCATATTAATTTGAAACTAAATCTTTGTATAATGAAAAAATTTAATAGTAGAGGGAAGTCAAAGTTTGTTGATCATTATTAAATAGGAAGTACACAACAATTCTATTTACTTCAAAGTCTACAATTTTCCAATTTGTGACATCAAATTTAATGAACATGCAATTGGAAATGCAGAGAAAGTTATTATTTTTATCTTTACTATTTGCTTTAGTGACAATTTTGAAGTGTTTTTGGTGAGAAATGATCAAGGAATTTTGTGAATTGATATAATAATCCAAATTTGTTTATCAAACTTTTGATAAAATGAAATCATATCTTACATTCTTTCTATTTACAAGTTATAGCCATCTTACTTAACCATCACATATAGTCAGTTATATACTCAACTTTATATCCTTAGTTAGATATCTTCTATCTTGTAATTTTAATCAACTTTGTCGTCTCAATTGTCTTAGCCATCTAAGACATCTCAACCATGTGTTTTTGGTCATTACAATCATTAAAGTTATTTCACTCATTTTAGTCATTTCAACCACCTTCGTCATCTATGTCATCCAATTTATCTTAGCCATCTCAATCATTTCACTATCTGGATCATCTCAATATCCCAATCATGTTGGTATCTTAGTCATCTCAACCATCGCCGTCATCTCAGGTATTTCACTGATTTCATTCATTCATTTCAGTATCTTAGTCAGCAAAGTGACCTTAGTAATCTCAACCTTCTCATGTTGGTATCTCACTCATCTCAATTATTTCAATCATCTCATTCATTCATTTCAGTATCTTAATTAGCGAAGTGACCTCAGTCATCTCAAAGTCCTCAGTTATCTAAGTCATGTCAATCATCTTCACATCTTAGCCATTTGACCCAAATCAAGTCAACCACCTTAACATCTTGTTCATTGGATTAACTCATTTCAACCATCTTGGTCACTAAAGCATCTTAACCATCTTAATCATCTTTGTATCTTAATTATCTCAAGCATCTCTGCTATCTCAATCATCTAGGACATTCTAGTCCTTATTTCAGTATCTCAACTATCTCATTCACATCAGTAATCATCTCAAGCATCTCTTCTATCTGAGTCAATCATCTGGGACATTCCAGTCCTTATTTCAGTATCTTAGCTATTTCATTCACATCAGTATTTCAATCGTTGGACCATCTTCACACCTCAATAATCTTATTCATCTCATCCATCTTAGTTATCTTAACTCCTAAAGCTTATTGGTGTTTTTTGAGCCAAAACTGCCAAAAACAGGCCCTTGTTGATAGAAACCTATTGAATTCTAAACTTCAACATAAAATAGAATATGTAAGCATACAATCTTGTACCTACCTTGTCTAAAAAGTTCCATACCTTATAAGAGCTCATTCCATTGTATACATTGGGAGATTATAAGGTTCAAATTCCTTGTAAAGTTTTTTTGTGATACTGCCCTAGCACTATACATAAGTCTTGATGCCCAAAAAGTACACATTGCAGACACAATCTAATATATGGAGATCATCAATTCCTACAGTGTAGAAGTTAGGTGTACACTTACAAATTTGAAGCCCCATATGGGCTCAAAAAGAGGAAAAAAACCTTAATTTTATCAAAGGGGATGTGTTGAAAATGCATTACATTCTCCAAATTAAAAACTAGCAAAATGGTACTATAAACATGTCCAATTAATAATCCAAATAGTAGATATGTTTTTTAAAATTTGAAAAAGAACCACCAAAAATTTCATTCAAATTGGAGTAAAACTCAAATTTCTAGAATGTTTTGAAGTGTATAGGGTATTTTTCCCGGTAACTTCTCAGGACAATTTTAAAAATAGTGAGTCGTGTGGATGGACCCCTACTACATCATAGAGAATGGATGAATATGTTAATTCTAGATGGAAAATGAAGATTGGATGTAAAAATTTTATGGACAGAAAAAATATTTTGAAAGCAAACTAAGTTATGGATGATAATTGTCATTTTGATGACAAAAATTCAAGTATGAAGACAAACCTCAAGATGGAAATGGTTAGTTAGATGAAAAGTATTTATTGGATGAAAAATATCATCAATGTACATGGATTAAAAAATAGTGGGGCCATTCTTTAGCAAGTGTCTACCCTTTAAAACTAGTCTTGCCACTTTTTGCCCTTGTGGATGATAAGCAACTTGGGTAAAAAATGAAAGATTCTGTTTGATTACATGATGACTTTATTTAGAGAAATTTCTTCCAAAATTCATATATTACTCTGCATCGTAACTCCAAATGCTTTGAGAATTGTGCCATTGGAAAGGTAACGCTGAAAGCTATGTATAGGAAAAATACTAAAAAGTTTCAAAAATCTAGGAGCGTAAAATAACTTGCCTGTAAGTTCTGCGACCACAATGTGGTCTCAAAGAGCTTTTGAGGTTAACCATCTCAATTTGTAAATAATAAAATGTATGCGGATATTACAAACCATATACATGCATACTTTCAACCAGACATGATATGTACATATAATCAAACCCATATATTAGATGAATTTTTATACTTCTTGTTTTCATGATGTTTTTTATATAGTATATTATGCTATTATATATAAAATTCAATAATTTCCAAACCATCATGCAGCAAAATTAGTGAGAACTTCAAGACCACTTATCTTCACGCCAAACCAAAATTTCTTCAAAATTTTGAACATCATATGCGTAAAATTTGGGCTACTCTGCAATAAAAAGTAATCATATTGCTGTTAATGTAGCCCACAGTATATGCACGGATTAGGTACCATGGTAATTTATTAATTCAACGACTCTCTAAACATTTGCATCACATCACTCATTTGAGCTGTCGAGGCGCCATTCATCCGTGCTACTGCCTGGCTCCCTCCACATTCACTTCTGTCAACTGAGCCATCCATCCGTGCTGACAGCTCTCTCTCTCTGTGCCAAAGGGCACTTCTCTCCCGTGACTCTTCCAATCCTGCACTTCACATCATTCATTCATCCACTAGGCCAGCAACCCAAACCCGACATCATCTATGCATTTCATGGATTCAGCGCCACCTGGTGTACCCAGGTTGTAGATGATGTGTTTCGATGACAGCTTTGGGTTTCCAACATCAAATCCTCACTCTAGCTCACACATGAAAAACTTGGCTATGTCCGCCGCATGGAAATTAAACCTGTCAACACCTGGCCGGCGCTCATCTTACACACAATTAAGGAAGGCCAGTACCCAATTGTGTCATCAGACATAAATATAACGATGTCTACTCTAGGCGTACATCTGTACTTCTCAAATCTAGAAAATATGTAGAAGATCTAGTTCTTGATATGCACAGCGACCTCTTAGACGAAGTTGGTGAAGTTTACTGCATACGGTACACTGTATAATCGATTGATATCCGCTAAATCAGCACAGGTGATACGCATCTAATACACATGTAATACCTATACGATACTTCGGCACCCAACGTTGTAAACCTGAGCACCTCCCTTTTACACACAAGAGGACTCGAAGGCAGTCCACAATGTGCAGTGTTCTCAGTTGATATCCGCAGTACCAGCTCAGATGATACTGCTTCGATACCAGGCAATACACGGGTGATAAATTATTTGATACCAATGTGATACTAATTTGATACCCAGGTGAAACTGCATCGCTCCGACAGTGAAATCGGCTTGCGCTGGCGGCTTGCGAGCTGTGCACTAATTTACAGTAGAGATGGCGACGAACTTCATTTTACACTCTCATGTCCAGATTTGCAGCTGAGCGACACTATTCTCCAAGCTGAGCGACACAAACTGCCAAGAGAGATACCGAGTTTCGGTACCGACAGGTCTGGTTTCAGCAATGCTCTCGTTTGTGTCTAGATCTGCGTGGAAAGATGACGGTTGCAGCTGGGTGTTTCATTCATCAGGTTGGCTAGTTTTTTGTTTCGAAAGTTTTCCTTTCTAGACTCTAAGTCTGGGTACGTTCCAAAGTTGGTGAGTCTTCGTTTTGGCTGTTTGGCTTGAAGCTGACGTCTCTCTTGGTGCATATTCTTCTTTGATGCATATTCTTTGTCACTGTTGTGGACATCTAACGGTGCGGTTGATCCGTTCCTGTTGTCGATTCAGTGTTTTCTGGTACTTATGCTATGAGACGTGCATTGATCATTGCACCGGGATTGAAGCTAACATGTTGAAGGTGGCTTGTCTGTGTGAGTTATGGTGTTTGTAATTGGGGTTGTTTGTTATGTGATTGAGCCGTGTGGGCTGGTTGTTTTGTTTTCCGTGTAGAGGCGGCTCAGGCATATCGGTGAGAATATTATGTTTCTGTGGGGAGCGTAGTGAGGGAAGACAACACTGTTTTGCCTGAGATTTTAGCTCCGTGTTTGTCGTTGCCCGTGGGTTGTTCGTTGCGTAATTGAGGCGTGTGAGCTGGTTGTTTTGATTTCCGTGTGTAGGCGACAGTGATCTCAGGCATGTTGGTGAGAGTAATTTGTTCTGTCAGGCCTAGTGGGGGAAAGTTATAATGTTTTGCCTGAGATTTTAGCTCTATGTTTGTCATTCGTGCATATTTGTCATTTAGAGGACGCTGGGCTTGTTGTGAGCTTCTAGGTGCTCATCGCTAGTTCAAGTATGTTCTTAGTGTGTCGCTCTTGGTGGATATTCTTAATGAGTCGCTGTTATGGACACCTAACGGTGAGGTTCCACTATTCTCTTCACAGAATATCCACAGGTCTGGTTTCGACAATGCTTTGATTTGTGTCTAGATCTGCGTTGAAAGATGATGAGTGCAAGGTGTTTCATTCATCAGGTTGGCTGGTTTTTGTTTGGAAAGTTTTGCAGCTTCTAGAGTCTGAGACTGGGTACGTCTCAAAGTTTGTGTGTCTTCGTTTTAGTTGTTTGGCTTGAAGCCGACGTCTCTGTTGGTGCATATTCTTATGAACTTGTTGTTTTGTGGTATTTGTGACATATGTGACGTGCATTTATCTTTTGCAGCGAGGTTGAAGCTAGTATGTTCAAGGTGGTGGCTTGTCTGTGTGAGTTGTGGTGTTTGCAATTGGGGTCAAGTTTGTTGCGTTTGCGGTGTTTGGGGTGGTTGTTTTGTTTTCCGTGTGCAGGCGTGATCTCAGGCATGTCGGTGAGAATATTTTGTTTCTGTCAGACGTAGTGTCAGACGTAGTGAGAGAATATGATATCGTTCTAAAGGCCTGAGATTTTAACTCCGTGTTTGTCATTCGCCCACATTGTTGTCTGCAGCAATTTTAAAGGACGCTTGGCTTGTTGTGAGCTTCTAGGTGCTCATCGCTAGTTCAAGTATATTCTTAGTATGTCGCTCTTGGTGCATATTCTTAATGAGTCGCTGTTATGGACATCTAACGGTGAGGTTTCACTATTCTCTTCACAGAATATCCACAGGTCTGGTGTCGACAATGCTTTCATTTGTGCGTTAAAAGATGATGGTTGCAGGGTGTTTCAATCATCGGGTTGGCTGGGTTTTGTTTTGAAAGTTTTGCAGCTTCTAGAGTCTGAGTCTGGGTACGTTCCAAAGTTTGTGAGTCTTAGTTTCGGCTGTTTGGCTTGAAGCTGACGTCTCTGTTGGTGCATATTCTTGTTGTGTCTCTATTGGTCCATTTTCTTCTTGTGTCACTGTTGGTGCATATTCTTTTTCTTATTGATTTGTGGTATTTGTGACATATGTGACGTGCATTGATCTTCTGCAGTGAGGTTGAAGAGCTCTAGTATGTTCAAAGTGGTGGTTTGGCTGTATGAGTTGTGGTGTTTGCAATTGGGTTGTTTGTTCCGTATTGCGGTGTTTAGGATGGTTGTTTTGTTTTCCGTGTGCAGGCGTGATCTCAGGCATGTCGGTGAGAACATTTTGTTTCTGACAGGCGTAGTGAGGGAATATGATATTGTTCTGCAGGCCTATGATTTCAACTCTGTGTTTGTCATTTGGGCGCATTGTTGTCTGCAGGAATTCAGAGGACGCTGGGGTTGCTGTGAGCTTCTGGGTGCTCATCGCTAGTTCAAGCGACATACTCTTATTGTGTCACTGTGAGGTTTCGTTTCTTTTGTCAATTCAGTGTTTTGTGGTATTTATGCTATGTGACTGCATTGATCTTTTGCTATGGGATTGAAGCTGATATGTTGAAGGTGATGACTTATCTGTGTAACCGGTGGTGTTTGCAATTGGGGTTATCTGTTGTGTAATTTAGGCGTGTGGGCTGGTTGTTTAGTTTTCCAGGCGTCTGACGCATGTCGATGAAAATGTTATTGTTTTGTCGGGAATATAATGCTGTTTTGCCGGGGATTTTAACTCCGTGTTTGTCATTCGCGCATGTTGTCTGCAGCAATTTTAGAGGACGCTGGGGCTGTTGTGAGCTTCTCGGTGCTCATTGCTAGTTCAAGCGTGTCTTACAATGGAAGGCAACTCTAAGGAGGACCTTCCTCCTCCTCCACCACTGCCTCCAGGAGCTGTTCGTGGCCAGGTTTCAGTCTATGGTGGGGGTGAGGGAAGCAGCCATGGAGCAAGTACGTCTCGTTCTGGACCGAGTGGAGGGAGAAGCAGCACAGCCCTGGTTGCAGGAACATCCCAGGCAGGAACGTCTCGCTCTGGGCCAAGTGGAGGGAGAAGCAGCACAGCCCTGGTTGCAGGAACATCCCAGGCAGGAACGTCTCGCTCTGGACCAAGTGGAGGGAGAAGCAGCACAGCCCTGGTTGCAGGAACATCCCAGGCAGGAACGTCTCGCTCTGGACCAAGTGGAGGGAGAAGCAGCACAGCCCTGGTTGCAGGAACATCTCAGGCAGGAACGTCTCGCTCTGGACCAAGTGGAGGGAGAAGCAGCACAGCCCTGGTTGCAGGAACATCCCAGGCAGGAACGTCTCGCTCTGGACCAAGTGGAGGGAGAAGCAGCACAGCCTTGGTTGCAGGAACATCTCAGGCAGGAACGTCTCGCTCTGGACCAAGTGGAGGGAGAAGCAGCACAGCCCTGGTTGCAGGAACATCTCAGGCAGGAACGTCTTGCTCTGGACCAAGTGGAGGGACAAGCAGCACAGCCCTGGTTGCAGGAACTAGTGGAGGGATGAGTTCAGCCCTGGTTGCACCTGCAGACGTAAATCCGCTTAAGAAAGCGATGCGACCAGGATTTGGGAGAGTTGGTGAACCAACTCAGTTGGTCACAAACCACTTCAGGGCAAAAGTAGTGAAGTGGGATGACATCTACCATTACAATGTGAGTCCTCTAGCTATTTCCACCATCTTCTAGAATCATCAGAAAGGATTTTGGGGTTAAGAATCTAATTGCTTGCACTTACTGCCTTGTGTTTAGGTGTCTATTGATCCACCATTGACTAGTAAGAAAGTGTGTCGCGACATCCTGAACAAGCTTCAGCAGACATTTGGCCAAGTGGAATTTGGTGGGAAGCTATGGGCTTACGACGGAGAGACGGCCCTCTTCACAAGTGGGAGTTTGCCATTCAATTCAATGGATTTTCCAGTGTTCCTGGACGATTTCAAAGGGTCTTCGTTCAGACCTGGTGATAGAGGTGGAAGACATGGTCATAGTCCACCCATGGGTAGTCCACCACCAGGTAGAAGGCCGTGTGAGGTTTATTTGTTGATGAACTTTTGTGGTAGTGGGTGATAATTTGATAGATGTTAACCATCTTTGTCGTGTGTTGAACCATGCAGGTAGTCCAGGACAAGAGATTGTTCCGAAGAGGCGGAAGACCATCGCAAGAGGGAGAGATTTCACGGTGAGAATAGAATTTGCTGCTAAAATTCGGATGAGAGCAATTGATGAGATGATGAGGGGAGCCACGGGGAGGTGCAACCAGGAGCTCGAAATTCGAGCCTCGGAAGCACTTCGCGTTCTTGATATATTACTGAGGGAGAGTGCTTCACAGAGGTATGCATTGCTTGGTTGTTCTATATATATAACTTGAAGTTTTGGTGCTTTTTGTATAATCATTCCTGGCAATATATTACTGATTCAATGATGTACAGAGGCTACCTCCTTGTAAGAGACAACTTCTTCCATCCCAGTTTGGGCATGCCCTGTGACCTCGGTGGAGGAGTTGAGGGCTGGCATGGTTATCACTCGAGCGTAAGACCAACAGGCTTAGGGTTGACTCTCAATCTCGGTAAGTGCCATTCAAGGCTTGCCGATGTTCGTCACGTAGTTCTTGATCAACTGTAGTCTACTTTTGGAGCACATTATACACCGATCCGTGAGTCTCGATCACACTATACCATTACACTAGTTTATTCCCATTTTCATTTCAAGCAACTAGTGGTGCGGTAACGTGTTTGCACTGACCGTTACACTGGCTGTGAATTAGACATCACCATGACCACTATTGTGAAGCCCATCATGGTCGAGGAATTTCTCAAGGAAATGTTCAAAGTAAATAACCTCTACGAGCTGCGAGAGAGGCAGAAAGAGTTTCGGAAAGCGAAGAGCGTCCTCAAAGGCATTCGGATCGAGACTACTCATTTGCCGGTGTCTCAATCACACAAAATAGCGGGATTCAGCGATAAGAACATTCAACTTCTCAAGTGAGAAACAGTCTTCATCAATGCTCTTTGGTTAAGAATTCTGTCATGGTTATGTAGCCTGGATTCTCATTTACAAACTGATATTTGTACAGATTCACCAAGAAGATCAAAGATGGTCAGGGTAATGCTAGAGAGGTGGAGTTATCGGTGCAGCAATACTACTGGGATACGTACAATTACAAGCTGAAGTACCCAAATTTCCCAGCATTGGATGTCGGCAACAAAAAGAAGCCTACATACATGCCTATAGAGGTAATATCTTCCTTTCTATCTTCTGATCTCTTCCTTTTTTTTTGACAAGTCAAGGTAGCTAAGTCTCCTGTCTATGTGATTCTATTTCACTTCACTTCGCTTGTTGTTGTGTCTTCGATCGCAGTTGTGTAGGATAGTTGCTGGACAACGCTACACGAAGTCCCTCTCTAGTCAGCAGAGGACGAAGCAGATTGCTGCTTGCAAGCAGGGTCCAAGAGAGAGGCAGAACCGCTGTGAAAGAGCAATGCAGGTCAGTCAGTACAACTCCGACAGACTATTGGCAGAGTTTGGTCTACAATTCGACCAGAATCTGGCCAAAGTAACAGGCAGAATGTTACCTGCCCCCAAGGTATTGACTAAGTCACCTGAGTGTACGACATTTACATTATGCAAAGTATTGTCTAATGGAGGAATTTGCATCAGAATAAAAATGATCAATTTAGCAACTATTTTGTCTTCTCGTGTGAACAGCTTCGATTTGGAAATGGAAAAACGGAGGCACCTTATCAGGGTCGCTGGAATTTTAGCGACAAGGTACTGTTGGTTTGCGTTGATATGGTCCATTACCCTTTTTTTCGCTGAACTGTGTTTTTAAAATTAATCATGGTTTTATGTTTTGAACCAGATTCAACTTTCTGAATTCTACTTAGATCCTGTCTTAATTCTGTTGAATCTGGGTCTGTGTGTGCAGAAAATGCATCAGGGGATTACCATTCCTTCTTGGGCTGTGGCTGTGTTTGACGAACGTTGCCGAGATGGAGCTGAAATTGCAAGGCAGTTGAAGAACTGTTGTTGCAGACAAGGAATGGTGATGTCCTGAAGTGCTTCCACTTTAAACAGTTTTTGTTAGACAAACGAGTCGTCACCTCCATATTGGATACTTCTTTGCCATGCTTGCATATCTCATGTTTTTAAAAACTGTCTTCGTTTCAGAATATGCCGGAGGTAACAGCGGTGGTGAAGGAGACCCAGGATGAACGATACCTTCCACCTGAAGAAAGAGTGAAGGTGATGCTGGAGGTCCATATGAAAAAATTCTACCCCGAGTTTATCCTGGCTATATTACCAACTGATGCTTCCAACAGTGACCTTTACGGTGTGAACATCTCTCCACCTGTCCTGCTCTCTTACCAGGAATCCTTGAATCATCTCTCCTCTGGAAGGCAAAAACACAGAAACTGTCTTTAAAATGCCTAAACCAGTTTCTTGATATGATGGCAGTTGCGTTCAAGCGACACTGGGAGATAAAGTACAAAAAAATATCGCAGTGCATGATCAGGCCAAGGAGTCTCAACGCCCAATATTTTGGAAACCTTGCTCTGAAGATTAATCTGAAGGTACGAAGTAGCAAAGGCGATGTCCGTCATTTGTTCACCTTCACATTGGCATAAACGTTTGTGCAATGATTGAAAGTTTCACTTCTATAATTGACATTTTGGGCCGTGCACAGATGGGAGGATTAAATTCTCCTCTATCTATGGATGCGTATATATTCCTAACTAGGAATCGGGAATCCACCATCATCTTCGGGATGGATGTGTCCCATGGCTCCACTGGGGAAGATGCCCCTTCTATCGCAGCGGTGGTTGCAACCAAGAACTGGCCAGAAGTCTCTCACTATGCATCTAGGGTAAGAGAACAGCCATCACGGATGGAAATGATAGAAGGTCTCCATGTCGAGGGCCAGAACTCCGGAATGATCAGGTAAATTAGATTCCTACTTTGATATGTTTTGAAAGTAGTGTGATGAAGTCCGATGCATGATGGCTAACATTGATTGTTTCTGGTCAGGGATTTGCTTCTTGAGCATTACCGTTCATGTGATAAAGAACTCATTCGTAGACCTGCCCAGATAATTGTCTACAGGTACTATTGACCTCTCTCATCTCTGCACAGTGTGTAGTTCTATATTGCTTGTTTTGGAAATTACTTCCTGTTGTGAATGATCTTGACCCGAGGTGTTTGTTCTTTAAAATAGTTCTGCTACTTTGAATGTTTCCACATCGATGTGTTTGATTTTTAAGCGCAAATATCTGGTTATACATTCAGGGACGGAATCAGTGAGAGCCAGTTTGCTGAATGTATTGAAAAAGAGGCGATTGCAATTAAGAGAGTACATTCTAGACCCTACCCTTCTTTTTTCTTCATTAATTCCTTGTTGATGGGGTGAACTTTGAGATCGCATTTCTGTTATTAAGATATCTGTACTCTTTCCTTTAACATGTCCTTTGTTCGTACAGGCGTGTAGAGATCTTGAAGAAGGTTACGAAAATTTTGTGAAACTCGTTTTCATTGTTTCACAAAAGCGGCACAATACGCGTTTCTTTCCTCAGGGGCAAGCAATAAAAAGCGGAAACGTTATTCCGGGTATTGATTATCCTTTGCACAATTCTGTATGTGTTGTATGTGTTGCAAGGTCTCAGTTCCACAGAATTAGCACGGCGATATGGGTTTTTAGTAGTTTAGCCAGTACGTGCACTTGCATGAAGCATTGTCAATGTTGATGTGCAGGTACCGTTGTCGACAAGGATGTCTGCCATCCACATAACTACGACTTCTTCCTCGTCAGCCAAGCTGGCTTCATTGTACTCCTTCGAACCCATATAACTTTCTTTCAACAATTATCAATAGTCTTATGAATCAGGAAGCATTGTCTGACTCTCTTGCTGTGACCATGTGCAGGGTACATCTCGCCCTACTCATTACCATGTGCTTGTAAATGAGAGCAAACTTTCTCCTGATGACATTCAGGGCCTAACCAACAATTTGTGTTACACGTACGTGCCTTGGAACTGTCATTTTCGGCATTCTTTCATTGTTGTTGGGTTTCTTGTAATTCTGAGTGACGAATGGCCTGTTGGTACATTTATTTTTATGCCATATTTTCTCTGATTTTTAACTCACTCGCTGTGTTGGATGACGATGTGATTTGCACAGGTTTGGCCGTTGCTCAACTTCAATATCGATGGGTAAGTCTCTTTTTAAGAACGGTGTATTGATTAAAGACTAGATTGGATTTTTCTTACACATCTTTCACTTGGTTCTGACTTCCATCCGGATTTCTCAATTGTGATTGCAGCCGCGCCAGCAGCTTATGCTCATGTCTTGGCGGCAAGGTACAGGAAGCTGGTAGATCCTTGGCGAGGATCTGATACCTCTTCTTTGAGAAGCGGTGGAAGTGGAGGTCCAAGTGTAGTTAAGCCTCCGGGAGATGCATATTTCGAAATGAAGATGAAGGAGGAGTATTCCATGTTTTTCTGCTAGTTGAAGTATGCACAAGAACTTGGATTTTGTTTTCCATGGTTTTTCAGTGGACCAGCCAATTTTGTATGTTATTTTAGATTCGAAACAGCAGCTCTTTACATTTTCAGCAGAACTCAAGGTTGGTGCACTAGAGGGAATTTTGTACAAGTAATCCTTCAGACAACTTTAGCCAAGGTGCAAGACTTTTGAAGTAGAATTAATTCATGGACATGATATCCAGTTGCTTGTTTACATGACAATCTCAGATTCCAAATTTATACTTTTGTAAATTGGCTTAGTACATGGAGATGATACCGAAATCTGAGCCTTTTTCCTTCTGTTCCGTTGCACACTTCTGTGCTTTTGGACCTGCCCAAGGGGGCACTAGAAAAACAAGCATAACACTCACTCTACAAACCCGAAGCAGATTCTGCCTTCGACTAAAGCAGACCTTCCAAGATTTTTGATGCAAACTTTCAACTAGTAGCTCAGCCAAATTTATCTTTGTAAATTGAAGCATTAAGCTAAACACAGATTTCTAATGGTTGCTAGAAACCAGTTTTGCATATCACCGTGCAATTGCTCAAATTGAAGTGATGTCAAATCAGGCATTAGCTGTCTACTCAGCGCCTTCTATTCCAAATTGAAGATTTCATTTCAAATCTTTGAAGACACAGAACTTAGAAATCAAACTAAAGATGAATCAGTTCTCCAATTCGAGTAAACCAATTGGCTGCCTAATTGCTTGAAAGCTCAGACTGTAACCTTCTTGGCGAACCGCAGGATATACTTGGCAATCTGCTTCAGGTGATCTTCTAGAACAAAATGCCCACCGTCTAAGAGGTGGAGCTCAGCATGGGGCAGGTCCCTGAGGTACGCCTTAGCACCTGGAACACCGAAGATGAAATCATTCTTCCCCCACACAATCAAGGTCGGAAACTGGTATTTCCGAAACGTAGCTTGAAAGGCAGGGTAGCGCTTCAGGTTGGTCTGGTAGTCATAGAAGAGGTCAAGCTGGATCTGAGTATGTCCTGGCAATTGCAAGAAGTAGTAGTCTAGATACCAGTTGTCTGGGGAGATTTTCTCCACATCTTTGGCTCCTGTCACATACTGGTAGCGCGTGGTGTCGAATGTGAAGAGAGTCAGAAGAGCCTTCTCATTCTCTGGAGTTCGGTCTTTCCAGTACCTGTACAGATTGAAAAACAGAGCTTAGGTTGCCAGGGCCAACATGAAAATTAACCATCAGACTGCAGAGAAAGTGGTTTATGGAGATTGATTATGAAAGGATAATGGAATGATGTAGTACTTGCGAATGGGGTCCCAGAAAGAAGTGAGCCCTTCTTCATGAGCGATGCCATTCTGCACAACTAAGCCGAGAATGCGGTCTGGATGAGCTTCCATCAAGCGCAAGCCAACTGGGGCGCCGTAGTCCATAATGTACACAAAGTAGTGGCTGATCCCAAGATGCTGGATCAGCTCTTCAACGGTGTTGGACAAATGGTCGAACGTGTAGTCGAAGTCGGTGGCAGGTGGGGACTCGGTGTAGCCAAACCCTGGGAAGTCGGGTGCCACGACGTGCAAGAAACAGGCCAGAAGCGGAATCAAGCCTCGGAACATGTGGGACGATGTGGGGAAGCCATGGAGTAGCAGTATAGTCGGATGAGACGGGTCGCCC
Source organism: Ceratodon purpureus (assembly GCA_014871385.1). Lineage (NCBI taxonomy): Eukaryota > Viridiplantae > Streptophyta > Bryopsida > Pseudoditrichales > Ditrichaceae > Ceratodon > Ceratodon purpureus. The sequence goes on from CM026431.1 coordinate 4,931,703, forward strand.
GCCTCTCTGTAGAACATGTTGATCTCCGAGAGACTCGCATTGCGGTAGTACACCACATCATTCGTCATTGTTGATGCCCAAATCTGAACCTCTCCTCTCCTTCACGAATCACTCACAACCTGCCAAGAAGTTCACCATGAGATCATCAGCTTGAACGTCATCACAACTTCAAAACAACTCCCACTGGTTTCGGTAACTGTAGGACATGCTTATCTCCCTAATCTACTCAAAAAATCCAACAACAGAAAGAAATACACATGTTCTTGCATCTACAAAATAGTTATCAGTACAACAATGCTCCAGTACTACCTAGTTTATAACAGACATGATACAGCCCTAATCTGCAAGATTTTTCTTGCGTTGAAGAGACGTACTCACCAGATTTTCTAACAAGTTAATTCGTCAGCAAACGGATTCGGGATGAGGTGGATGTGATCGACTCTGAGCTCGGTGGTCCAATGCTATATAGTGGGGGATAGATCAGCTATATTATATACAAGTCGTTATGAAAAGATAAGGGCAGGAAAATACTCCTGCTGCTGCCGAGCACAAGCTTTCGAAGCTGCGCAGAATATATTGGCCGCAGCAGCTGTGACGCAATCAATGCGAGCATCTTCCATCAGCGACCTGGACCTGTGACAACACTCGTGTGCGGAGTGCTTGTCTGTAGCGAAGTCGTCTTGCGCATCCCTGTGCCCCATTACCTGCCCAGATTCAGTGCATGGCATGCTTTCGAGGGCTGGCGGAGATTTATGACATCATTTACCCTCTTGGTATAATGCAGGTGAACACATCATGAATTCTGGCACATATAATAACAGACTCGGGCCTCTCAGGAGGGAGCCAGGCCCAAGGATTATGAGGTCAGGAAGAAACTCACTCATGGAATGCTTCTCTAGGATCTCTCTCCGATGTCGAATTGAGATGAATATGCTTCTATCTCACGGTGCGAGATGAACCCACATGGCGAACAGAACTGGTCCTTGAGCATGCCATGTGTGCACTGTGCAGAGATCTGTTCACCCTCATGTGGGTCGTACAGTCTGTATCTTTCAATACTATATATTATATTCTATTGAGTAGGCCTTGATCTGTGCGACTTGGTGTTCTTGGGAGAGGAGGTAATTGGCCCATTTCTGGTTTTTTAGATTTTGTGCTTTTACCAGGTTTCGGCCCTTCGGGTTAGTGTTCATGTATACATGAGATGTTAAAACGGGAGCATTGGAGCTAAGTTGTGGATTGCTGGAGTGGAGAGAGATGAAACGATTCACTACAGTACTGTACAATTCAAACTGAGAATTCATACTCGCAAAACACGAGTATGGTCTACCAAGGTGTTTCCATAACGTGGAGATAATCAAGGATCGAGCGAGGTAATCGGCTCCTGTTCTTAAAAAACAGGATTCATGCACATTGGGTACCTCTCTTGTCAGGATTTCGATTGCTATTTTCGTAATTTGTGGGAATCACTGGTGATTTGTGTATTTCTCTACAAGTTTCCGAGCTTGTGTGTATGTTCACATGAGCTTTACCCTTTGTGTTGTCACTGTACCATTCAATGAGTGCAGATTCCGGTGGCTGGTTCAGGCAAAGTTTGCAAAAGTGTTGTCAATCCGATGATGGATTCCAGTGGCAGGGAGCTGGCTACCGTGAATACCAACATGTAAGGTTATGTGCTAAGAAGTTTAGTGCTTCGATTGTGAACTTTCTTGGTGATCCGATTGATTGCCGATTGATTACGATGGTTTCATTCAAAGCTCCAACCATCAAATCCTGTGTCACTTCCCTGGTCTCTCCCGAACTGCCCACTATCCCAGAAAATCTCCACCTCGCCTTCTCCCCTGCCGACCTCGCAGACCTTCGTATCTTCACCCCCGTGATTCTACTCTATGAAACCCCGGTGGATTCCGAGTTTGAGACGCTCGTTGGGAATCTGAAAGACTCCCTCCGGAAGGTGTTGGTGGAGTATTATCCTCTCGCAGGCCGGATAGCGAAGGGGGAGAATGGGGTGGCAGAGCTCCTGTGCGACGACCGCGGAGCGTACTTCACTCAGATGGTTGTTGAGGAGACGCTGGAAGAATTTGGGGGCCGCGATGCCTGTTTTGGAATCATGGGTATGGGGGCTGCAAATCTCAAATGCGAAGGATTCCAGGTTTATACTCTAAATGAGTACAAAGAAATCCCTCCCCTTGTCATTCAGGTATTTCAATCCTTCTCTCTTATTTTCGAGCTTCAGCCCTAATCGAGCACTTGTTCGCATCAAATTTTCTGCCACATTGGTACACGCCAGCTGACATTGATGTCAGGTTTTGATCATGTAGGGATTCATAGCTGCGAATATGACAACAGATATGTATTCTCAATCAGCTGGAATGTATACATCTCTTTACTTTTCAAGTGAGAGGAGGTTTGTTGAGTTCTTCGTGTGTTGTTTGGATAGGTCACGTTGTTCAAGTGTAAGGCAGTAGCATTAGCAGTGAATTGGCATCATCAAGTGGCGGACGGCGTGTCTGGGTTTAGCTTTTTGAAGGCGTGGTCTGAAGTAGCGCGAGGTCTACCCATCACCTCTCCTCCTGATCATCGGTAAGGTTTTCATTTTGGATCACATTATCAAATTATCCTGCTTTTTCAGAACTGTGTGCAGCTAGAATTGCGGCCCAATATGTCGAGTTCAGAAAATTGTTGTTCACTTCCTTGTGTCGCTTCTCCTTCTTATGAATCTGGTGTTACAATTACTATCTCAAAATGCAGAATATATATCTAATGTTTTAAATCTTCTCCATGTGTAGACGCCACTTGATGTCAGCTCGATTGCCACCACACCCGCTTGAGGGCTGTCCTCCGGAGTACAGAGTGTTATCTGCTCAGCCACAGGAGCACCATGCCCAGAAATCAACCCAATCAAGGAAGAAGGTGGAGATAACTATTTCAGGAGAAGAAATACAGCAGCTGAAGAAACAAGCGGCGGAGGGAAGTGATTCAGGCCCGTTCTCTTCTGGCGTATGCATTTCTGCTCATCTCTGGAAGCTTGTCACTGCTGCCAGGGGCTTGAATAGGGACGACTCCACAAGTATTTTCTCAGTTTTGGATGGAAGAACAAGAATGAAGGATTTTCCGATGAACTACTTCGGAAATTGTATCTTCGTTAGGAAAGCAGTCTCTTCAGTGGGAGACATTGTGGACATGCCTTTATGTCAAGTAGCTAAGCTCATCCATGATTCTATACATGGAGCTACAGATGACTACATTAGGTCGGTACTGGATTGGTTTGAGGTCACAGGGACTCAGAATATTGTTCACAATCGGCCTTCGATTGGTACGCATGATCTACTACCTACGTTTTGGAGATTTTTCCCAATTTATGAACTGGATTTTGGATTTGGAAAACCGACCTATGGAGGCAGAAACAGTCCCCCAGCAGGTGCTGCAGGCTTTGCTGCAGTGAGCCCCACGCCTTCCCGTGACGGATCTGTGCTGATCACTGTATATCTCTATCCCGATGCCGCAGATGCTCTCATTTCAGAACTGGGACTAGGATGCTAATGGAGTGCTGGAGTGAGCATGAATTAGTATGGAGGTCGACTTCTGTAACGCACCACCTCTGGATTTCTATGTCAAGGTGCAGGGAGACTTCTGCTTGCTTAGGTGAGAGGCTGAGAGCTCGTTCATTCTCGTTTGAACACTCAAGATTAGAGAATATGACAGTGCATTGCGAGAGAAACCGAGTGTGAGGTTATGCTACAGTGAAGAAGCAAACCTAGTATACCTATGCTACTGGTAACTTGTCTCATTTTTCTCAATGATTGATATTTAGAAACCGATTCAAAATTGATACGGGTACGAATCTAAAACTAGGTGAAGTTCCCGTGAGATCATGACTAATGTAAGTTGTGACTTGTATACACCTGAATCCTGATTATCACTTTGAATAAAGTCACAGAATCATCATGACAGATCTGGCTGGACGATGGTAAACACAAGCAGGTTAAGTTGATACTTCGAGTAGGCTTTAATGCATTTATATTCATGATTACGGTAGTTAAGGACTCATCTTTGTATGTGACTATTTAATTCCTGAAGTAAAGAAAAACCCGCTTTTGCAATATGAAAAGCAGAACTCAACAATGGCTTCAAAATTTAATGATACAATCGTACCCCGGACCTGTATGAAAGTTCTCTCTGAAGTCGGTCAAAGAAAAAATCACTGATATGAATATCCAACCTCTGCCATACCTTTGTAGCAATATTGTAAAGGCAATACATGTTTGCTACCTCGTTCCTCAAGAATGAATAAGAATACGCAAGCAAGTAATCTCCACAAAAACTCCCGTAAACTGCAATTTCGGCATCACCGCTGCTTCTAAACCAACGGTACAAATCCGTTGGCATGCGGTCAAAAACTCTCCACTCCTGCTCCGTTCCATCAACCAGCTCCCACAACAAAAGAGACGATGAATTCACATCATCAACCACGTCCAAGATGCGGCCATCCCACGACCCCAACGTATCATTGCAGTATCGAAGGGGCAGCATTGATAGCGGTGATTGAGCTGATCCACCAGGAGCGTCAATCGAGCTCCAACTCGCCTCTCCAAAATCATACACCAGAATCTCCCTTGTGTGTTCCATCGTGATATACACTCGCCCATTGCAAGAAGCACAACCAGTGGTTTGGTGCAAACCCCCTCGGACATATGGTCGACATGGCTTCGTCACCCATGAGGAGTTCATGGAATCAAAAACCTGAGTATCACGCACCGGGCTGCCGAGAACAATCTTAAACGGACGCTTCTCGTTTTGCTCTCTCTGCAATACCATCATTCCGACTACCGTTTGCTCCGGCCCATAGTCAGGTACTCGTTCGACGCTCCTCCTTCGGGCATTGCCACGGGGGGATCTTCCCTTCTCATCTGGAAGATTCCAATCATACACCATCACTTGATGGTGTAGATCTCTATGAATATACGGATAAAGGCGACAAACCAGACCTTCCTCTGCAACGAATTGATTATACGAAGGAACTGAATCTCGTGAATCATCCCAACTTTTCCAAGCCCAGTTTGGTTGATATTCCAAGGATGGACTAGGCATTCCGAGGGTTGGAGCATTGTAACAAAATGTACGCTCAGGCTTGCAGCTGTAAACCTTGTTGAAAGTCAGGATTCCGTCAAGCCTGAAACAGCTGCCATTTCTGGCGTGCAATGTGAAGAAGGGCTTGTGCAGCGGCTCCTTCAGCGCCATGCGCTTGCAGGCAACGCCGTACCAGGCTTTGCAGACTGTTCGGAGCTCGAAGAAATCGTTGAAGGGGAGCCTGCAATACACGTCTTCCAGGAGGTCGATGTGGTTTTGCAACGTGCCCCATATCTTCGGGTCCATGAAGATGGGTAAATTCCATGTGAAGATGCTTGCACGATTCCCGGACTTCTCCTTTGCTGAAGCGGCTTCCTCTTCCTCCTCCTTCTTAGCTGCCGCTGCTTGCTCCTGTGCAGCATTTTGTCTCGTGTGGTACTTCTTCTTCGGTGCCATTGTTGTGTGTGAATCGTCTCTCAGAAAAGAACGCAATGTAGACTCTCCTAAACACAGAATACCCCTCTCTCTCAAGTTCCACAGCTACACTGCTGAAATTTAGGTCACCTGGAAAGTTGTACAATCCAAATCAGAAAAACTACATGATAGCAAACAAAGGACCCGATAGCACCACCATGCACAAAAAACTCCTACACTCTGTGGGAGATAATCTCCTCACCTGCTTACACCTGATCTGAATACCTAGAATTCACATCACTAGAGTTCAAAAACCCCGGCACAAGATTGAACTCTAGCTTCAAAGAAAAATACCACAGCAGTCACATACTTATCAACCTCGCAGGAACAAGAGTCCTAATTTTCATCTTCCAAACCAAACACAAGACAGAGACATACCTTCAATTCAACAACAACCCATGTCAAGCTGGTTCGCACAAAAGCTTGCTCACAGCTCCGAAGAAGATGAAAACCTGCCACAACAACCGTCCTCCAAACATCAGCACATGAGCATACAAAACTCTCACACACAGGTAACAAACCCATTGAAAAAAATCACCAAAGATTGTACCTTTACTGCTTCACCAGCATCATTTCAACCCCTAAAGAAACTCCCTCAAGAGTAGAGACTCAACACAAACAAGATGTTGGACTCTGAGCAGAGGTAACTTGCTTGTCCTGCAACCAGAGATGAAAGTTTTGAAACGTTGCAGAGCAGGTGAGTGAGGCAATTGCATCTACCACAATTGCATCCTCCACAATGATGAGGAATGAGGATTCATGTGCAGAGGGCGACCAAAGCTGCACCTGTGACTACTCTTAGGGCGCTTCCCACTATGACAGAAAGGTCCAAGTCCAGAGGATGTCGCCTCTAAAACAGCCTAAGCCTAAGGTCAGCATGCCTATTCCCGAGCATTTAAGGAATTCTTTTAGTTTTTCATAAATGGGTAGCATGAACATTTTTTCTTACAATAGCAAATGCAGTAGGAAAGTATTCCAAGTTGGATCATAATTTTTTAACTTTTCTTCCCTTTATTATGAATTTCTGAAGTGGGGGACAAGTAGATGCCTATTATCGAACATAGGTGAGGCATGAAACTGTCCACATTCCTTCTCACATGCCCACCCATTTGTGAACAAGAATCAACTAATGAGAGGAAGGCAACTGGCAAGTTTGTAAAAGGTAGGTAATCATGAGTTCTACTTTGGGTGGAATTATGTTTGGTTTAATATAGATTAGTAGGGCTCGGAAATAGGTAGGTGCTCGAGTATAGGCATATTGACATTATATGGCAGTACTTTTTGGAAGTAATGGTGCCAAGGCAACGTCCTCTCGAGCATATCTTGGATTGAACAAAATGTTTAACTCAAACCTCTATTGTGTAGATTTTTGGAAAACGAAGATTTTACTTCAAACTAAATGTGTGATTTTTTTTAGATGAATTTTATGATTTTTGGGGAGGTTTTTATTAGCAAACCCGATTTATTTTCAAATTCTTGGTAATATTTTCTGTAACATTTTAAGATTTTTTTAAAAAAATTTGTAATGTATTTTCAATCAAATTCTTATTTAAATTGCTAACTTACCTAATTTGTAGTATACATGAATTTTATAAAGGTAGGCTTCAAAGTTTGACAAGAAAATGAAGAAAAATCAATAGCCCAATCTTATATATGAATGTATATCAAATTAATTTTAAGATTTTAGAGCTAAATCTACTAAAAAAATGCTTAGATTGAAATTTATTAGGCTTGAAGTAGAAAGGAGTCAATTTTGGCAATATTTGCTCCAAAAACACCAAGAAACTTTAAAAGTTGATTAACCCTTTGACAATTATTGGCACTACCCATATGTTGTTTTAAAATAAGTTGAATTTCAATTACTCAAAACTTTGCCATAACAATGAATCTATTGCTGAAGCTTTTGCACATATTCTTTATTAGCTCTTATACATTTTCCTAAGTTTTTAGAATTTTCCAAATTTTTAAAAAATTCTACAAAATTTTATAAATTTAGTTCATTTGTCTTTGCCTTTGGATTTGAACTTTAAATCTTTTTAACTTTTACCATGAGAGCATAGAGGCACGGAGAAGGAGAACATAGATGGGCGGTGAGAGATCACAAAATTAAGGTTTCCAATAAAAATGGATTGTCTTTGCTATACATTCTTGTAAACACAATTCAAAGATAAATATCCATAGATAGAACTCAAGTCTATGGATTCAAGATAAGCTTGTCGTAAGTTTCTTGCAAATTATTGACATAGATCCTTATGGATCCATATATTTGTCAATAAACTAATCAATTCTTGAACATAAATAAACCACCCATTATTTACTATTCTATTGGTAAATTTTTACTTTTATAATAAGTAGAAAGATAATAAGATTTATGCACAAGTGCATTTACACAAAATGGCCTTGGATTTGTTAACAAGAATATTCTACTCTACATTAGTTGTGCTTGTAGTCATGAAAGACTGAAAGTATGCAATTCTTGCATGATAATTTGTAAGCTCAAAAAAGTTTATATGCTAGCACTAGTAGAAACAGGCTCTAACTACACCGAGCTGTTACACCAAAAAATCTCTTTGGTGTTCATTTATTTTGAGAAGTGCTTTCTGATTGGTCTCTGTTCGTTTTTGGTGTTCACATGGAAGAAAAGCTATAAGAATATTGCAAATCAGTAAGGTAGACTACTATCCCTGGGTGTAGATGGAACTTGTCGATCTGCAACGAGACACCAGACAGCCTGTGTGGGTCCGAAGCAATTAGTGATGGCCATTATGTGGGTCCGGAACTAGGAATTAGTGATGGCTATGGTGATGGCTATGGTGATGGCCATGGTGATGGCCATGGGCGATGGCACTCCAGCTTCCCCCACCGTTCACCCTCACCCTCTCGCACACTCCCTCCCTCCCTTGATGTCGTTGCTTCTCTCTCCTCTATCCATCTGCTGATCCCACGCCCTGCTTAGAGTTGTGCATATCGCTTGCCCTGCTTAGAAATCACTCTCGTGGTTTGTGGCACACTCTTATGGCTTGTGGAAGCGCTGCATCAACAAAACCCTACATCGACACTACTCTCATTCTAACTTTCTGTCTGTCTGTTGTTTTGTTTATGTTCCAGCAGTCTCGAGGTCTTCCATTGAGGTGGGTGTTTGGATGTTTGGGTGTGTGGGTGTTGGGGTGTGTGCGTGTGTGGGTGTTCAGGTGTTCAGGTGTGTGGGTGTTCAGGTGTTGGGGTAAGTGGGTGTTTGTTGGAATTGTTTGTGTGGGTGTTGGGGTGTGTGGGTGTTTGTAGGAATTGTTTGTGTGGGTGTTTGTAGGAATTGTTTGTGTGGGTGTTTGTAGGAATTGTCTGTGTGGGTTTTTTGCAAATGGCTATTGATGTTTTAGTTGGTTTTTCATTGCAAATGGCTATTGATGCTCATCAAGAATGTGTGGTTGTGACAGGGAAGTGACAAGTGAAAATAGATGTGACGTCATATCAACCAAGCTCCTATAATAAGAACACACATAAATACAAATCATCCAAATACAAATCATCCACTATTTGTCACACAATATTATTTTATTCATGCATAAATTTTCTACAACAATTGGTCACCACACCACTTAAATATAGGGTGTGAGTCACATGGGTGGGGACGCCATTCATTATGCAAATGGACCCATACAAATAGTAAGTGCTCCTTTTTAGATGCCCTAAAATAAGCCTAAATGGGTGTCCAATTACACGAAACAGTAATCTCACTACACCATTTCGAAAAATTAAAATTAGGCCTCTTTTTGGTGTACATCTTGGTGTAGTTGAGGGGCTTTTCTACTAGTGTAGCCACAATCTCTATTCTAATTATGGTAGTACATATTATTTTGGATTTCTTCATTAATTTGAATGCATTTCAATGTAATTTGATTTTAAAAACATTCCTACATTTATTCATATATCTAATTCTCAACATATTTAGGAATTATTGAAAAGTGGTGTTAATTGATCAAGGTGAACCTTCCATGCTTCAACTAGTTCTATATAACATACTATAAAACAACTCTAGAATTTTTGAATTTCAAAAAGCCCAAAAATTCTTTAATCTTTCTTGGATGGAATTATAGCAATCCATGAAGCATTGGATCATGAACAATAATAATAAAGAGAGGTCGTTTAGATGTATTGACAATTTGCTCTTGCATTCTATAGTAAGATTATATTGCACGCTTCCATCACAAGAAGCATCCAATGTGGCCGTGACAACCTGCATAACCTTCTTCTGTAACATACCTTTCCGTCCACGTGGACAGTGCCCAAGCCGAATTAATCTTAACACCTCGTTCACAAAAGCTTCCTTTCAGACCGCCACAACCCTTCTGCCGCTGATTGGTAGGAATTGCGATACAAACCCTAAAAAAAAAACAATTCTACTTCAAAAACCTTGTTCTTTTAGAAAGTCGAGATGACGAAGGAGTACTCGTTGTAATCGATTTAAAAGCAATGAATTTGTTTGGAAACTGAAAAAATAATTAATAATTAAAAAAACTTTAAATAAAATTTTCTAATACTATTATCAACAGAAAATTAAAAGAAAAATTTGACTTATTTCCTCTTGTAATTCTCTCTTCTCATCCTCAATCTTAATCATAAGAACGAAATTCTCAAAGTGAGTATGAACTTGTAAAATTTTCTTCAAATATTCTTCACAATTGACATTGACCTATAAAAAATGAAACAATAATTAAACAAAATTTTAAATATAAAACTAAAAAATATACAAACTTTAATTTCAAACAATAACCTCAAATAAAGACTTTGATAACTTCTCATTTTGAAGTTTCAAATTATCAACTTCGGTTTCTAAATCACGAAATCTTTTACAATAGTATACTTTCGCAGTAAATATTTTCTGAAACACGCCCTCAAGTTTCTCCATTTTCGTTTTGTGATCATCACAAACTCGTTGCAATTCATCATTATGATGTTCTTCAACTTTCCTTAACCCCGCTTTATGATATTCTTCAAAACTAATAAAGTCCTCCAAATCCTTTTGGAAATTACTTGAAAATAGATAAAAAAAATCAGGTTTTAAACAAAATACATTAAAAATTTGTTAGCTCCTAACAAAACCATGTCTTTCATTGCCTAGAGTACACATCAAAGAAATTCTACGTACAAGAATTTCATCACCTAAACTAAAACCTCGCATTATATACAAGAACATTAACCACATCGCCAAATTTCACCGCACATTCTATAAAAGAATATAACAAAAACCTAAATTGTCACTAACATGGGCCTGCCTTTGGAACAAACAGAAGAATTAACATCGGTTTGCATGTTGGCTTTGTTTAGGAATAAAACCTAATAATTCAGCAAGAAGAAAATACTCACAACTATTAATTAAACTGTCTACATCAATATACCATACGAACAATTTTAACACAAGATGAATATTGTAATGACAACAAGCAATCCTCGGGATCCAATACTACAAAACTTATAAAATAGTCTGCAAAAAACAAAACGAGTTAACGCACGAGTTCTCAAGATCAGAACTTAGTCAATAAAACACAAGCAAGAAACCTTATACATAACATTGCGAATTACTGGATGTTAATGATAGAATCAATTTTGTAACACAAGACACAATACAAAAAGGAGTATGTGCAACCTCATAACGACAAACTTCTCTCGCTTGTAAATGTGTGGCGATCAATCAAATGCTTAAAGACATGTCTATCTACTCACTTATTTCTCAGATAAGTTAGGACTTTATTAGGACTCGACATAACAACTCAAATCAATGTCAAAAAGCAAAGAGTCATAGAACAGGAATTACATATGAGGCACGTGTCCTTCTACAACCACTAGAGCAGTTGATTGAATTTTAATTTAATAACACCTAAAACACTAATTAGACCTCAAACCTTCTCGTGAATAAAAAATTTGTAAAATTCAAAAATGTCATCCATAAAAACCTTATAATAGCAGTTTGGATTGGCCATTAATCAGTTGAGAAGGAGCATTGCATCATGGACAATAATAATAAAGAGAAGTCATTTTGATGTATTCTTACTATTCAAGGTAAATATTGCAAATTTGGACCTTGGAAGCATGAAAATGATTTAATAACTCACTTGGAAAAATATCATTGCTGTTGTCTATGAAACCTCAAAGTTAGTAGAACTCTACTAGGTCCACAAAGTACAAAAGAAAAAAAAAAATGGTAAATGAAAAAAAAGAATTTTGATGTAATGTTTAATTTTTTGAAGAGAATAGAAAGGTGTTTTGGAAGAAGACTTAGCATTGAAAAAAGAAAACATGGATTTCATAGGCAGCTTTAGAAGAGAAGACAGAGGTAGAATCTTCTTTCAAGAGTTGTCATATTTTACTTTATTTGGTGAAAAATGAGAGCAAGTTGTAAGATTTTTTTGAGTATTTATCATATTGAAGATGATACTATAGATTTACAAAAGTGTGAATTTCTTCACTACAATCAATTTTTTCCAAATTTTATATTGCAAATGCTGAGTAGCATGAAAAGAATAATAAAAGAAATCAAAAGTTACTTTGATACTAAAAATTTGGAAAAGAATGAGAAGTTTTAGCTGAGTAGATGTTTGAATGGCATCAAATAAAACTCATCCTTAAAAGGTATGTAAGTTCAATCATTCTTTTTGAATTTATTTTTTATGAATGCAAATGATTAATTTTTTTTTTAAGGATTTAATGTCATGAGGATAAACCTTGGCATTACTGAGGCTGGTAGCTCCACATGTGCAATAATCTTTGTGCCACCGGTGTCGATTATCACGCAAGCTCTAGCTCCTCCATCTCCAGCTCCTTTTTATTGAGTGTGGCATTGTCCATCTTGCGCAAGCATATGGACTCCACATCCACTAAGTCAAGGCTGCGAGCCAAATGCACTCTGACGGTGTCTAGAAACCCTAAAACCACCGACAGCTAACCATTCACCATGAAAAATAAATTGAAATAAATTTTATACCTTAAGATTCATGGTTGTGAATTGAGGCCGAATTGGACTGTCTTTGATTTTGTGTAGGTGAGTGATATGGATGCGGCCGGTATTCACGAACATGTGTGCGGCCAGTAATTCCTTCTCCTTGAGTTGCCATAATTTCAAGTACTTGCAAATCACTCTTGAAGGTAATAACAATTTAGGGTAGCAGGGAATTGAGAGACGATGTTGAAGGTGATAAAGATTTAGAGTAAGAGAGAAAATAGAGACGAGAACATAGGCAAGTTCTCCTTCGAAGAGTGACTTTGGAAGGCTCAACACTATAGTAAGCGCTCCTCAAAAATCAACCTAGAATGTAGATTATCTGTACATAGTAATGGAAATGTATTTTCCAACCTAATAGAATGGAAATCTATTTTTGTTTTTTGACATGAAATCATATACTTTATGTACGTTCAAAAAATATTAGTTTTGTTGTGCCAATCTGAAATGATGAATTTTCAAAGAAAAAATGAACATAATTTATATTAAATAAAAAATACATTCTAAAAGTCTGAGCCTTCTAGAAGTAGAGGACATTGTAGTGAAGAATAGCATGGTATAATCCATGGTTCCGTGTTATACTATATCAAAAAAAATTGTATTAGTGGATATTAATAAACTAAAGTATAACCAAACATAAGTTTTTTAAGATTGGTTGATTAAATTTAGATAAAAATATATTTTTCACATAATTATTTAGCGGCTAATAAATTATAATATTATTGTTTTTACATTTTGATTATTTTTGGAATAAGAGATACTTTTGGAATGTCCTTAGAATAATTCTTTTTGGATAAAAATTCTTAAATTGAATCTTTGAAGAAGGCTTTTTATTGGCTTACAAATTTCTATTTCTTGTGCCATTGGATATGGTTGGAATAAATTTAAATTACCAATTAGGCTTTCTATTGGCTCAACTATAGTTGGCTACTATATCTTCATTTCTTTAAAATTTAAATGATTTTTAAAATTAAAAATTCATCGACATAGAAAATTTTAAAATGGAAACAAAGGTTAAATTTTTTAAATTCTAGTGCGGGAACAGGAGGTGTCGGTCGAGAAACGGCGCCACGCGCGCCGTGAGGTCGTAGTGCGCCATAGCTACTACTGCAATGCAATGCCGGAGCCAAAGGCGATGAGCTCCACAAAAACTCTCAACCTTCAATAACACACCCTCTCCAAACAAAAATAAACAAAAAGAAAAGAGAGACAAGGTACAACACTACAAGGTTTAGGTTGTGCAAATTAACTAATCTCATGTGACGCACTAAATGCATTGCCCTCCGAAGCAGTGCCGAAGCATTATCCATGAACACCAAGACTTCGAATGGGTTGCAATGTTGGAAAAATAGAGGCCACATGTTTACATTTACAAAACTTAGCCTAAAAACTGAACTAATTTGCGATATCAATAGAACAAGCAAATCACCAATGAACTTTGCAAAATCACAAAATGTAAAGAAATACAAAATTTAGTTATTCCATTGATTAAAATTACATGCGTTTCAGAGCTCTTGTATCACAATGATTTCTATAAAAATCTTTGATAGCAAAGCGAATTTTATCCTTCAAAACTAATGGATATGCCTTTTTTATTTTCATCCACCGATTTTCTGGTTCCCGTAAACCCTAAATCCTTCGATGAAGGCATTCTTCTCTTCATGTGTCTACACCTTCTTAGTCTTCAAAATTACACTCTTTTTTGTCTTGGAAACCTTCTTAATCTTGGAAACTAGACTCAAAGTATTGGAAATTATACTTTCAGTTTTGAGATCATCTCCTTAGCTCCTTCTAACTCCGCTGTAGTCATTTTGAGCTTCTCCTTCAAATCTTTCTTGTGAACCGACTCTTCTTTGAGCATTTTTTCCAACGACTCCAACTCCGACTTTATTTGCAATGAATTTAAAAAAGAAGTGAAGTGTTTAATATTTAAAATAGATTTTACGTTATCTTAGTTACTTTTAAGGTCTAGAAAATCACATGTATATTTGAAATCATAGGTGGCATATATTTATGTGATTATAAAGTTTATTATTGTTTTAACAATAAAATATATGTCAAAAATTTATATATCATAGAAAATCTATTTATTTCCAAATTGTCATAATGAGCACTTATATGTGTAACATATATTGTGGTTCTTATAAATCTAGTAGAGCTCTTGCCACACACAAAGCTACTTGTTTATCAGAAGATATTCCACGTGAAAGACCTTCGTCGAATAAAAGAAATCTTCCAGAAATAAGGTCTGCTACACCAAGTTTCTTCACTTCAGAAGAAGCACCTCCCCCAAATGAACATTCTCTGCCTAATCAACCTTTAAATTTTCATTTGCATGAAATAAATGTTGATGATTTTGATGATTTGAGTGATTGTTTTTATGCATACCTTTCTGAACTACCTTATACTCAATCATCTACTTATGCTTATGATTCAACTTATAGTCTTATACAATGAATTAGAATGATTAAAAATACAGCTAGTTTATCCAACAGTGATATAGGCAAGTTGTTAAAAAATGTATTACTTCATCCTCAATTCAAATTAGAAAATGTCACCGTAAAATCCGCTGTAGACGTTCAGAATTATGAAAAATTGTACTACCGCGAGGATGATAGATGGCAATCTCAAGAATCCAAGGCTATAAGTTACACCATCACGATTCATTTGTAGCTTTGAAGACTCTGTTTTTGTCATCCATTAATGCTGAGAATTTTGATATCAAGCCTAGTATCAAACATGATGCTAGTGGAGAAGTAATATATTCCACACTTGCGACAGGAAAGTGGTGGCATTTGATGCAAGTAAGTGTTTAAGCTTTTGTTTGTGTTTGTTAGGACATTATTATCAAATAATTTTCTATTTATTTTATTTCATTTATTAAGATATAAATATGTATGTCTTTTTTTTCATAGGATCATGTGAATTCTGAACATGGTTATGGAGGTATAGCGTCATTGATAATTTATAGTGACCAAACATAACTTTCTAAAGATGGAAAAGTTAGTGGCCATCCTATCTACGTATTGCTTGCAAATATAACTTGTGAACAAAGATACCAATAAGAAAGTCATTGTCTTCTTGCTGTACTACCTTATTTTTCAACTCAAAATCTGAACTCCGTACAAAAATTAGAACCATTTCAAAGATGCCTTGATCATGTCTTGAAGCCATTCGAAGAAGCCAAGTTCAGGTAAGTTTATTGTGTCCTTAGATTCCTAATATTTATTATTGCCCTTATCATGTTGAAAAAGACCAAACAACTTCTCTTTAATTTTATTTTTTTGCGTAAACACCATATTCTATTGTTTTGTGTTCTGTATTTTAGAACTCCTTATTTATACATGATTTTTAACTCCAATAATATTATACACACATGTTAACAGGAGTTTTTAATTTTCTGTTTTTTTTTTGGTGTATTTATTACAGCGGTTTAGATCTTATAGATCCTTTTGGTCATGAGCACAAGGTTTATCCAAGGTTTTACTCTTATGTGGTTGATCACTCAGAAGGTTGCAAGGTAATTAAAAATTTTAATTTCAAACAATTCACCTTATTGGTTTATTTCTTTACTTTATTTAAGTTATATGTTTATTCATTGATTAAGAATGTAAATTTTTTTAATTTTTTTCCTCCACGGGTCACATGTACTTTTGACACCAATAAATTGCAACATCCTTGTAGTACTTGTATGGTGCCTACAAATGAGTTGGCAAATGTTGAGAAGATGGTAGCATATCGGACTGAACCTTTAATGAAGGAAATTTATGAAGACTTAAGTAGACTACAAGGCAGAGCTAGAGATGTATTGTCGAGAAGTCATTCACTACATCCGGTTAAGGTATATAATTCATCTTAATTTGCCAATATTGTGTGTTACTAGGGATGTTTTTTATTTCAATTTAAATATCTACAATTATTTATTTATTTATTTATTTATCGATTTAACAAATTTTAGTTTAATTTTATTTAATTATTTAATTTTTTTGAAGACATTGTTGTGTTTTGTTGTCTAGTGTGCGTTGTGGGATTTTGCTGGAGGGTGTACAAATTTTGGAAATCCCTATTTTACTATCAATGTTGATATACTCCATCAAGCAGATATTGGAATTTTTAAGACAATTATGGACATTGTGATCAGGGGTTCTTAAGGTCCTACAATAGTTCCGGAAAAATAAGTTTTCAGTGAAAATAATCTAGATAACCTGTATTAATTTTCAATTTTGAGTGCTAGGCACTGACAAAGGTGGGTATTTTTGCTCAAATGCAAACTTTGTCGCCTTCGAGCACCAGAACATTATGCAGGTATGTTTCTTCAACATAGTAATATCTTTAAAAAAAATCATAACTTTGTTCATTATTTTCCTGCAAAATGTTGAAATGGGAACATGTATTTAAAATAGAAAATGATGATTGATAATTGTAATATTTTTACTAACAAGTAGCCACTTTTCAAGTGATTGTGTATTGTTTAGTGGAATTATTGCCAACCTTCGTAATCAAAACCATTCTAAAATTTTTATAATGGTATGAAATTGCATGTCGTTCTAAGGAGTTCACATGGCATTACTTTAAATGTAATGGATGAATATATGAGAAGGTATGTTTTTGAACTTCACATCCTATATATAATGGGGTTGATTTTAACAATTTATTCATTTTTAAACTGAAAGATTGCAAAGTAGAAGAGATAAGTTAATTTATTTTATTATTTTGATTTTTTTACAGGGCGGTACATTCATTTACAACAAATTTGCATAGATGGCAGAAGTTTGATTTCAAGATTATCAAGGTTCACAATATGATACATTATTTGTCTTTAATTTGTCGCTCTAGAGCTCCCGTGGAATATAGCTCTAACATATACGAACATCTTCATATAGCGCTAATGAAAATTCCATATCGCGCTAACAATAAAAAAGAGTATATGGAATACATCATAAAACACAACAGACAATTAGAAGCCTTAAGACGCAATGCTGTGGAAATGGATAGGTTGTTGCCTCTTATTGGAAATAATAAAGCATTGGACAAGGTATATTTATCTAACTTCCTTCAAGAACTATCTGTAATGATGATTTTGAATGGATAAGCAAGTGGAAGTACTTTTTATTCATTCAAAATGTGATTGTCAAGTTAATCTTTTGTTTTCCTGTAATTCATAGGCTTTGGAAAGTGAAACTCATATCTTAGCCGGGTTCCAAGGAAGTTTATCTACAACAATTTTAAATACTGAATTTAATGTGAATTATCTTTTGGATAAACCAAAGTTATATATTATCTTAACGGCCCAAGAGGAGGTCCTAATTCATTTGAAGCAATGCTTGGATATTTTTATAAATCAGCATGGATCAAGGGAAGCTCAGGTATGTTTACAATGCAAAAAACTATTTTTATAATTTCTATTAATAAATTAATTAATATTTTTAAACGGTTGTTATTTTGTGATTGCAGACTATGCAATTTTATAGGCTGTTCAAATTTTGCCAAATTTTCAAAGAGATGATTATTTCTTTGTAAATGCTTATAAATTTTTAAACAATATGTTCATTCTGCACCTTTGTACTCAATCATACAATCGTAGGAAGGACAAAATTAAAAATGATTATGTTATCTCAAACTATATGTTTATTATGCACATTGTATTCAAAGAACATAATAAAACATCAATTACTTAAATGATATCGGTTAAAAAAATCCCTTGGAAAAGTAATAACACAATACTAATTGAAACAATACTACAATCCTTGCAATTTTTAGAATACTGCAATAGTAGCTTATAAAACAGTACTGCTACAATATGTATAAAACAGTACTGCTACAATATGTTATATGACTTTTAAATTGCAACAATACAACTCATTGACACAGTACTGCACTCTCTTAAACTGCCACAATACTGCAGCAAATTTCTAATATATAGTACTGCAGCAAGACCCTTGCAATACTGCCAACATACTATACAATGTACAACTTGCAATAGTACTGTTGCAATACTGCAGCAACCAAAACCCATTCTTGAGATGTGCATGATTCACAGTGCAAGTCTCCTTTCAAGCCAACCACACCTGACAGTGGAACACCGAAATTTTCATCACCAAAGTCACCCTCGACATCACCATAGAATGCACAAAACACAGCAGAACATCACAACTCCATCTCAGCCATCCGACCTCCAAAAACTCTAGATCTCAAATAATTCTACATCACAATAAATTCACAGCTAAAATGCACCACAACTAAAACACTCCAAGCCTCCAACTCCCAGAGAATAACACATACAAAACTATCACACACAAAACTATCATCACACACAAAACACATCAAACAGATTCATGTTTTGACAAACAGTTTGAGTCTCAAGCCCATGACTACAAAACTATCACACAAAACTATCACATACAAAACACATTGAACAGATTCAAGTTTTAGACAAACTATTTGAGTTTCGAAGCCATGACTACAAAACTACACACAAAACTATCATCACATACAAAATACATTGAACAGATTCAAGTTTTGACAAACAATTTGAGTTTCGAAGCCATGACTAGTTGTAAAGATATTCAGACAAAATGATGTGAGTCTCCTCGGGCGACAAAACCAGGAATTTACAGCAGCGACTAGCGGATGCTGTAACCGACCAGGAGATGTAGTGGAGAGGGCAGGGGAAATCAGCGGCCGTCCAGCGGTCGGGGCAAGGGAGGCTCCACGAAGAGTGCGAGGGCGCGCTCGAGGAATGTGGGTCGGGGGAGATCCGCGCCACAGGGTCGCCGCATCGCCACCAACTAGTTGCAGGCCTCGGTAGATTCCCCCTCAGGAAAAAACTCCCCAAGTTTCTACCACTAGCTGCCTAGAATCGAGTCAATTCACTCAATTCTCGTCGAACCCGGAGCTCCTGGCAGCGGAAGACGCCAACAGGCAGAGACTCAGAGGCTCCGAGAGGCTCCGAGAGGCTCCGAGAGGCTCCGAGAGATTCAGAGAGAGGGAGAAGGAGGATTCGAGACGACCCAGTTGGAGTTCAGGAACCTTTGGGTTGCTGGGAGGCGTTGGGATTTGGAGACTCGGAGGTTGAGAGTAGGGTTGCCATGGCGGGGACATGGCGGGCTCGGGCGATGCAGGAGCGGATGGCCAGAGCGCTCACTAGCAGCGCCTTGTTTGGAGCCCGCACAGCTGCAGTGCCTCGTCGTTTCCCTCGGTATGCTAGCATTGGATTTTAGTAGTTTGTCTAGTTTCTAGTGTTGTGGAATGGGTGATCGTGTGATCGATCGGGCGATTTTCGGTTCTAGGTTACATGAGGGGTTTGATCGCTCGCATTGGGGTGAATTTGGGTTATGTGGTTTGATCTAGTACTCTTGTTGAGGTTTTGGGAGCTTTGGGTGATCGTGCGATGGCCATGGATGGTTTGGGTGGAGTGTTGGTCAATGGGAGAGTACTAGTTTTTCATGGGGCAGCTGATCGTTGTGGTTTTGCTTCGATCGTTAGATTCGAGTGTCTTTGGCTTGCAAGCTAGAGGCTAGTTTTGCTGTTTAAGACTGCGGACAAGTGCATTTGTTAGGGATGTTTTAGGGCAAATTTTGGGATGAGAATTAGGTTTGTACTGCTGGCCTTTGGCCCTAGTTATGTATACGAGGTACTGTTTGATGAGAGTTTCTTGCGATCGTTGGTTGTAGATTGAGCATGAACATGAACGTGCGAATTTGAAAATTGATGTGTTAAAACCTAATCTAAACTTTTTCTAGTGATACTGAGATATTTGCTTCTATGCAGTCCTCCAGGAGGCCGGACAAAGCAGTTGGATTTTGTTCTGTCAAAGAGGTGGGTGTACTTAGTATCCACGTTTGTGAATGTGTTCAGAAAGCAGATGCTAGCTAGGAATGGGTAGGCTTCAGAATGCTGTTTTGTCTTTGGTCGCAGCGTTATTGTTTGGCAAGTTGGTGTAACAATTTTCGGGTACGTGAGTGTTGCTAGACAACAAATGCCTGACTACCTGCACGTATCGATGCTGGTGGCCTGCTGTGGGTTGAGAATCTGATTCATGACAATGGCGTCATGAATTTTTCATCGCAATGTTTCGTGGGCACGTGCTTCTTAGGATTTGTAAGGGTCTAGTTTGAGAGGTGGCTTTTGATCTTGTTCATTGTTCTTTGACAACAGGAATGACTTCACTACAGTGTCGTTCATTGCAGAACGCCATGGATTTTTGACTCCTAAGGTACATTTTAGGTTGTTGCAGAGATGTCTTTTAATCTGTTGTAGCATATGACATAAGCTAGTGTCTGAACACTAAGTGACGTGGCTTACTATTTTTTCTCACTCGTGAAATTCTATTCTAGACAAACTTCTAGAGTATTTGGCCATAACATCAACAGTAAGTCGCAATGAACCTTGGAATGTACAAGGATAGCAGTCACAGGAGACATCTGACCTTTACATAGAAGCGTTAGCTCAATGACGAAATAGTAGATATTTTGTTCACCAGTTTGAAGTGCATATTTTTCACTCACATGAGGGGTGAGCTCCTCTGATGCAGAATCTGCTTTAGTACCTGACAATTGGCTCTTGCGGTGTGGGTTGGGTGTGTCGGCATTTGGGATGATGAGTAGTTTTCTGGTGGTGTTCGTGGATATGCTTCTGGAGGTACATCCTCCTCTTCTGCATCTCCGAGTTGCATGAAGCCTTATAAACTCTAAATATGGTGCTCTTCTGCATTGCCTGTGTGAACCATCTGTATCCGTGAATTTTATAGTCTATGTTTGAATCAGATGCTGAAATTAGGAGTAGATGCTGCAATTACTGGCTATGTATGAACCACGTGTAGGTCAAGGTTCAGCATTACTTTCGTGATTTTTTTCTTTTGACTGACTGTGTAATGTGTGGGTTGAGACCACAGATCTACCTCCTCATGAAGTTATTACAATGCCTGCGTTGTCTCCAACAATGGTAATTTATTTCTGTCCTTCAATATCCAAACCTAGAGCATAACGGTTTTAGAAGGTTAGTGTTTGTTTTTGATTCCTTCCCAACTTAATCTTGTGTTGGTGTTTTTAAAATGCTGATGAATGTGTATTTTGTTACAGACCCAAGGGAACGTTGGGAAGTGGAAAAAGAATGTAGGAGATGAGGTATGAGCTCTCCCGCCAGGAAGACTTTTCCTGTGTCTTTCTGCTCTTGCAATGAAGTGACAAGGATTTATCAACATACTGAATCAGGATATTTGTTTCAGGTAGCAGCTGGTGAAGTCTTGTGCGACATTGAAACCGACAAAGCTACTCTTGACCTGGAGTGCATGGAAGATGGGTTGGTTTCTCTATCTTATTTTAATTCTTTTGATCGCCTTTAGCCGTTGGGAAGTTTTTAGTGCAATATGTTTAGTTCTGAAGCACTGCTTTAACGTTCAAACTTGGTATCGTAGTCCAAACAGGAACCCTCTACTTAGAGCAGAGTTCTTTACGTTGTATGGTATAGAATCACTAATAAGTGATGTTTTTTGCAGAATTTTGGCGAAAATTCTGATGCCAGCTGGAACAAAGGATGTGCCAGTTGGAAAACCCCTTTGTATTATTGTACGCTCTGACTTACACTTGCCCTTACTAGTAGCTCAATTTTTATGTGTCAATTCGTCCTTCAAAATTGCTGTTCTGACTGAGTATCGTCTAATTGGAGGGACTCTTACGATGAAGGAGATCGTGGTCTAGACGTTAACCTAGAGATCGCTGCGACAGGAATCATGACCAGTGTGATTATGGCCTCTGAGAGGCTAGAACGTCGTCGTAATATCTTATTGGTTATTGAATTAATGCCATCACGTAGTACTTGATAAGTCGATATTGGTGACATTTTTTAGTGCTCTAACGTACCAACGGCAAACCGAGTAACGGATTTGATCTGAGGTGCGTGATGATGCCGTTGGTGTAGGCTGAGAGCAAAGAGAGCTTGGAGAAGTTTGAAAGTTACAAGGAGGATGGGGCAAGTTCGGGTGGTGGCGAAGCATCGCAATCAGCGCCTCCTCCCCCCAAGAAGCAAGCACCCCCACCTCAACCTCCATCTGACCTACCCCCTCATGAAGTTCTCGCCATGCCAGCGTTGTCTCCAACAATGGTACAATCTTTGGCTTTGTTATAAGAAATTTGAGGGCTTCATTTTCTTAGTTGAACTTAGTGTAAATTAACCGCAAGATTTCTAAGGTTGACCAATGTATCAACCGGTCATTTGTTGTCTCCAAACTAAGCTATGTTTGCTGCGTTGTTGCAGACCCAAGGAAATGTTGGTAGTTGGAAGAAGAAGGAAGGAGATAAGGTATGCTTTTCGTGTGACGTCTGTTATCTAGAGCTTATTCCATGTCTACTGTACCTTTCTATCTGTGGTTTTTCTGAATTGTTTTCTAATTCGAAGAACCGCCTCCTGTTTAATAAATGACTGTTGTTGAAAATGCAGATAGCTGCTGGAGACGTCTTATGTGACATTGAAACTGACAAAGCTACTCTCGATTTTGAATCACTAGAGGATGGGTATAGAATCTTAAACCTTTAAGGGACGGTTTGGTCTTAATATGTCCCAGTGCACTTACAGTAGCCTTTGCATGTACGCAGCACTTTGTATCTTCATGATCCGGCTGAATGATGAAAAATCGTATTGCTGGTTATTTCAAAGGTTATATTGCGTAATTGCTCATATCTCTCTTCTGTGTTCTTTTTTCTTGCAGAATCCTGGTTAAAATTTTGATGCCAGCTGGCTCAAAGGATATACCAGTTGGCAAAGCACTCTGTGTAATTGTAAGCTTGCATTGGCTTCCGAGCAATCAAATTATTTACCAATTGAACTAGAAGAAATGGATATTGGTTTCCATTTGCAACGTATAGTCTTTCTAGATGCTTACCTAAGGAGATTAAAATCCGTAGTACAAGTAGTGTGATCTTGTCGAGTCTCGCAAGATAATTGGTCAAATATGCCCGTTATCTTGATTTAAACGAGCTTATCTAGATATTAGTACAAAGTCATCAGTTTCAATATATGGGTGTTATGTTCAGCAGTATAAATACTCGTCTAGGTTTTCTCAAAGTAGTGCATTTGTCTATCTGAGAATCAATAAAGAGCAGTTGATGGAAAGAGACTTCACACTGACATTTCCCACTCTTCTGAATGCAGGCAGAGAGTGAGGAGAATATCGATAAGTTTGCTAATTACAGTGAAGGAGGGGCTGGAGGAGGGCAATCTGCACCCGAAGAATCTCCGAAACAGCAGCCGAGGTCTGGCACAACCTCCGCACCCCCGCCTCCAAGAGCACCACCAGTTGATCTACCACCTCACCAAATATTGGCGATGCCTGCGCTTTCTCCAACTATGGTACTCTCTCTTGCCTTACTTTCATCTAATTGTTTCAGTACTGACTTTGAATTGGTAAGTTACAAAGTCATGCATGGACCTTTACAATGCTATCTCTACATGCAGCTCATTCACTTTGAAACTGGGATGTTACATGCAGACACAGGGTAATGTTGGAACCTGGAAGAAGAAGGAAGGAGACCAGGTTCGAGATTCCTTAAAACCCCTCAAAAAATTTATACTTGAACTTTTTCTGTAGCTTACATGTATGTTCAATTTTTCTTTTATCGTTCGGCTGTCTGATGAGCATTTGGGAACATAACAGATAGCAGCTGGTGATGTGCTCTGCGATATTGAGACTGACAAGGCTACGCTGGACTTTGAGTCACTTGAAGATGGGTGAGCACTAAACGAGAAAGCAGAAATTGTTAACAGTCGGACAATGTGGTCAAGTAGTCAAAGTTTAATTTAAAGAGCTTAGTTACGATCTCGTTGTTTATCTACACTTTCACTGGGTTATATTATGTCATGCGGTTTCTGCCCTGAGGATGGTGAAGTTTTAGATATGGTTTACTATCTTTTTTGCTGCTGCAGGTATCTCGCGAAAATTATAATATCGTCTGGCAGCAAGGATGTCCAAGTTGGCGAGGAGTTGTGTATAATTGTAAGTTATCAATGCCAAATTTACTGGAGGTTGACTGGGTGACAAATTGAAATGCCTAAGGTTAAGTTGTGAGGTAGATCGTCTAATGGAATGAGCCTTTTCCACACAACCTTGTGTTTTGTGGTTGATGTGAAGTGTGCATTTTTATACAGGCTGAGACAGCAGAGGATCTTGAAAAGTTTGCAAGTTATAGTGGTGCATCTGCTGCTCCTGAAGATCCAGCTCCACAGGCTGAAGGTTCTACGAGTCAGTCATCTTCAACTTCGGCTCCTCGAGCTCCAGCTCCCAGTAGGTTAGGTCCTGCAGTGAAAAAGCTACTTTCCGAGAGTGGTCTTGATGCTTCACAAATACAAGGAACAGGCCCTCGTGGAATTCTCGTAAAAGGTGATGTATTGGCTGCCGTGAAAGGTGGAATGAAACCTCAAGCAGGTGGTCCTGTGAAGAGTGCTCCTGCTAAAAAGGATGAACCGTCGAAAGCACCATCGAAAGCACCAGCAACTGACTCACCACTAAGTTTCGAAGATATACCCAACTCTCAAATCCGCAAGGTACAATGTTTTAATGCTTTTCTCATGCTTCTTGTTCGACAACCAGGTCATGGTTATCTATTTTATAGCATCTCTTGTGGGGAAGCAATAAATGGACCGACTGTAGAGTGCTCGCTTTAGTTAAAAATATACGGCTTGCTCTACAAAGTAGTGAGACCTACAATTGATTGAAAAATTTATTTTGCCACTACAGATTATAGCAAAGAGGTTATTGGAGTCTAAGAATGGCGTTCCTCATGCCTACCTACAAGCAGGTAGGAGATCTACGTGCAATTGCTATGTTGCTTTGTTATAATTCTACTCCTGTCCGCACTTTTGTGTACCAGCATCAATTTGCTCGAAACAAAATTCCATTTTCAAACTCTTGATAATACATAACGTTTAAGGCTGAATGCCCGTTTTTTGCGTTGTCTCCAACAGTTATTAATTATTGATTCCCGGCTCTGGCTTTTAGATAACGTTTAGAAGGATAACCCCAAACACGCCGGCTTGGGATGCAGTTCTGCTGTTTGCAGTTAAATTTATTTCTGACCCTGTTTTTTCCATATGTGCAGCAACAAATTTGGACCCAACACTACAGTTTAGGAAAGAGCTGAAAGGTCTTTCACCCTTCTCTTACTTTTATGCTTTGGTTATTTGCTTTGAAAGTGGCTTTAGATTGTTCACAATTTCTATACCTTTAGTCCGAAATCGGTAGGAAAGGTTTTACATTCTCGTTGGCAGCGACAAAAGCTGTCAGTACGCTATGGCCTTTCTTCTTAACACAATGGAATTGATATTCTGCAGAGAAGCATGGAGTATCAGTTTCAGTAAATGACTTTATCATCAAGGCTGCTGCTCTGGCTTTGAAGGAGGTCCCTGAAGCAAATGGTAATTATTCACTATGTCAATCTGTATGGAAGTTTTTTTTATCGTTAATGTGTTCAGAGCTTTGTCTAATTTCCTGCTTAATTTCTGCAATGACCTTCGCATGTTTATCGCTTTTCAGAGGGAAATATATTTGTCAGTCTTTGGCAAGGTCTATAAAACTTTATAAGGAATGCACACAAGAACCTAGTCTTTTTCATTTTAATATCCACTGAGGGGAGTGCAGTCGTGTGTTCTTGAACTTCAACAGGGCCCTTGACCTCGTTTCTTACGTTTGACTCGTATGCAATGGTCATTGAGGACCGATAATGAGTGAGATTGAGCACTTCTGTTAAAGGTTTTATGTTACATTCATATGCATTGTCTGGCTATTTATTTGGAGTTATTGTACTGTGCAGCTTTTTGGGATGACAAAGTAGGGGACAGAGTTAACAACGCGAGCATTGATATATCAATTGCTGTTGCAACTGAGAAGGTACTATTTTCTAGTACCTCCATTTCATCATGGAATGTGCTCCAAGATACATTCCAAGTGAATCAACATTCTTTAATAATTGAAGACAACTGACTGTGCTTTTGGAATTGTAGGGTTTGATAACACCGATCCTGAAGAATGCTGACCAAAAGTCTTTATCAGCAATTTCGGCTGAGGTAAACCTCGTCACGGTTATCACATTTAATGTTCTACAACTTTTATTGTTTTGCTGAGAGAATGATACAAAAGAATCGAGAATTGAAATGCTGTCGAGTGTTTAAAGGCTCGTTAAGATTGATGTGAAAGGAAGTTTTAAATTTATTGTGACCCTGCTACAGGTGAAATCTTTAGCTGAGAAGGCTCGGACTGGGAAATTGAAACCACATGAATTCCAAGGCGGTACATTCAGGTCAGCTACTGATTGCAAAGAAAGTCACCAATGCATACCTCTTGGTTCCTGCTAAAATCTGGAAAACGTCAGGTGATTTTCAAGGAGATGTACGTAAGGATTTGTGGTTTCGTCTATCTAATGATGACTGATTGGCGTTGTGGCTGATGCACAGCATTTCAAATCTTGGTATGTACCAAGTAGACCACTTTTGTGCCATCATCAATCCACCTCAGGTACTCTTCAAGTTAATCTGATTCTAATATCTAATTTCTGTTTCGGTTGTTATAAATTGGAGAGTGTTGTTTCTAATATATTTTTCTGGCATGTAGGCATGCATACTCGCAGTGGGCAGGGGTGTACCGAAGGTGATTTGGGATGAAGTCAGTGCTGGTATTGAATCAATTCTCGCACTCCTCAACCACCTGAATTGGATTAGCTCAAATTTATTTACTCCTATAACTCATATGATCTGTAGAAGATAAATAACCTCCCTTATTAAGCTTTTTGGTTACACTCTACGAATTGCAGCATTTAGTCCTTGGTTATCAGCCGCGGCTTAGTTTCTGAATCAAAGTTTAGTCGTTTTAGATGTAATCTGGACCTCAATTTGGTATCACATTAATGCTCTCAAATTGCTGTGACAGGTCCAAAGACTGTGACAGAAATGTTAGTGACCATATCCGTAGACCATCGGGTTTATGATGGTGATGCTGGAGGTGAGTACTCCTCTCTAGTGCCATATGTTTTAAATTCGTATCGAATACCCTATGGGACTCGTATCTGCTTACGTTTTTTCCAGAATCACTCGTTCCTTGCTCATGAACAATGAGAGTTATTTTTTTGTCAAAATTCGTCAATTGAGTTACGTAGCAGGGGAACGTATACAAGTTCCCAGTACTGGTTTCTATACCTTTAGAATCCATTCAGAATGTTTCACACAACACAAGAAAAACTATCTAATATCATGTCTGTTGCTATTGCAGGTCGGTTCTTAGCAGCATTTAAGAAGAATTTGGATGACCCCCAGATGATGCTGCTGTAATACCCAAGTGACTGAACTCCCTCTCGCGTATTTGTTAGCCATAGAAAGAGGCTCCTATGCATCATGTGCTACCTTGTAGAATCCCCCTTTTAAGGTTCCATTGCTACCCCTTAAGCAGGCAACTACGGCAGAGTGCATTCAAAAATCTGGACTCTGGAGGGAAGTTTGAGCGGAAGGTAAACTTTAGTAAACAGTTATTTCTTGTCCCCCCAATTGGGTTTGCCTGCTGAAGCGGATGATCGCAGAAAAAGAAGGTAAGGTTTATTATAGAGGAATGGTGAGCTGGAAGCTCTGCCCTTAGTCAGTGTGGTCGAGCTGAAGGTTTGCTGATGACCCCTGTGGCGACAATTTTTCTTTTCCAGAAAAGACCATGGCCACTGTGGCGATTGTAATAATACCATTTGCTGTATTTTACAGAAGTTGGGGTTTAGTGAAACGATGCGACAAGCGGTTTGTGTTATTATTTGCCTGTACAACCACAAATTTGTTTTTGTGATTGTATATCTATGCTGAAGAAGGGAATTACTTAGTGTATACAAATGACTTGTGTACCAAACGTTTGGTCTCTTTTAAAAGATAAAATTGAGTTAGAAAGATAATGACTAAGAGCATCTCCAGTTGACCCCTAAGCCCTTAAACCTCCATCCGGCTTCTGGGTTAGAGGCTTAAGGGTCCTCTAAGCTCCCAGTGTTGACCTCTAAACTCCCAGTGGTGACCTCTAAACATCTTTCTCATCCAAGCCGCGACCTCTAAAGGGCTGTCGACCTTTAAATTTCGGCCCATTCAAGGCCATCCTTAAAATGCCGGAAATAGAAAATTTCAAGTTATCATCTCTCTATCTTCTTTCCACTACACTTAGGTTTGGATTTCTTTCGCAACTTGTTAAACAGTTTCACAACAACCAAGTAAAGAAACCGTTTACATGTCACCTTTACGGGAGGACCAAAATTCCACTCAACCTGTAATTGTGATGTAACTGTCCATTGAAGGACCTTTAGGGGCTTACAATTAGGGGACTATTGGGGATGCTCTAAGGTCAGCTTGCCTATTCTCATACCTTTAAGGGGTTCAGAGGACTATTGTAGATGCTCTAAGGTCAACTTGCCTATTCCCATGCCTTTAAAGGGTTCTTATAGTTCTTCACAAATGGGCAATATGAACTTTTTTCTTTACATTAGTAAATGCAGTGGGAAATTTTTCCAAGTTGGATCATAATTTTTTAAGTATTCTTCTATTTATTATGAATTTCCAAAGTGGGGTACAAGTAGATGCATGTTATGGGACATCAGTTGGGCATGAAACTGTCCACTTTCTTTCTTATTCTCCATCACATGCCCACCCATTTGTGAATAAGAATTGCCCTATGAGAGAAAGGCACGTAGCAAGTGTGTAAGAGGCAAGTAATCATAAACTCCACTTTGGATGGAATTATGCTTGATTTAATATGGGTTGGTAGGGCTCAGAAATATGATGGGTCTTGAGAATAGGCATGTTGACTTTAGTAGAGAGTTCTTTTTTAATAGAAGTGTTGCGATTACAATGTGGTGTCAAAGAACTTTAGGGCTTAAAAGATAAAATTGAGTTCCCTAGAAAAATAAAGACCAGTACAGAATTTTTTACAACATTTCATTCTTTAACAGTAGCAGCCCTTCACTCTTGCCGGAAATAAACAATTATCACATTCATTGTACTTGAATCCATGTGGCTTAGTTAGTGATGGAGCAATGAAGGGAAGTTGATGGGCTGGAATCGTTATTCACATGAAAGCCTTTCTAGATACTTATCTAAATGAGGTATACATTTTGGTATGGGTGTTGATAAGGACATTTCAAAATATGTAATGAAGTATAAGGCTCATAGGTGTTTGTAGATTTATGATATAAAGTCTTATTGGAGATTTTTGCAAATGGAATTTTTATTTTATCAAACTTGTGTGCATAGCATTAGTAATTGGATTTGACGGTTGGTGCAAAAGTTTTTTGTCTTTTCCAATTTAATCAAAAAGAATACTTACGGAAGATTTTTTAATTTCTTTTTCTCTCACATAATATAAAAAAAAACCATATTTTTATAAAGTTTATACAATTTTCCAACCATCCATCTTCATCCAAATAATTTGGATCCCTTGAATTAGATTAATTTCTAACGTACATCATATTGCAAATCCTTAAATTTGTTAGCCACTGAAGCTTGTACATCAATACTATGGTATTTTAATGCTAAGGCTTTCTTTGCATCTTCAACCATAGGACGTCAATACCTAAGACTTCTACAAATCATGCATAAAAAATTTCAATAAATTTGATCACATGGATTAGAAAATTATAGAGTTTGAATTAAGAAACATCGTTTCCTTTATCCTTTCTAAAAAGGATCAATAGACTTTGACTTCCCTTTACGTAGATACTTTGCCCTACATAAGTTGAGGGTTTAATACTAGTATGATGTACATGATATTAGTTACTTGTGCACCAAATTTTAGCGGTTGCCAGAAGATGTAGAATTGTAGAAAAAATTGTGAAAGGAACATGGATGTATAATATTGCTATTTCTCATTTGTTTTTATTTTTTAAAATCCATATTTTATTAGAACATGAATCCATGCAATCAAAACAAAGATTTATATGTGTTTCCACAGTAAAGAAAAGATGAAAAGACTTTGACTCTTTGTGGAATGAAAATCTACCACAATAAAAGATTTTTTTTTATGGTCTAAAAAGTCATGTTGATTGTTTGCATTAAAAATCCGACACGTAGTTGGAAGGTCTAGCAAAAGATTTGGAGTGGGCTGAAAAGTAGGAAAATCACTTTTAGATACCATATATGAACTTTCCAATGTCTAGTGCAAAAAAATTCTATTCAGGCAAAGCTCTTGCCATTTCCTATTTCTTCAAGAAATTCAAAAAATCAAATCCAAAATTGACATTGTAGGAAATTTGTCCAAAATTTCAAAATGTCCATTCCACACCTATGGTCCATAGGGAATTAAGAATAAATATTGTTAATCAACATATCTTCCATTATGGCTCCTACTAGTTCCAGTTGGTAGTATATCTAGGCCCTTTAGTTGCTATCAAAGCCATGCCCATATGTACCAATATTCAAGGACGCGCCTTCTTGATTAAAATTTTGTCTAGTTGATTGAAATTCTGACCACTCTGCCTCCTACTACTTCTACCTTATAGTACAACTAGCCCTTGCAGTTGCTATCAAAGCCATGTGCAAGTGCCCTATGTTCAAGCAAGAACTGTGTAGATTTGTGTGGTCATCACCCTTGTCTTTCCACCGTGATCTGGCCTGTATCTTCGCACTCTCACCCTTAGATTGCTCAAAGGCTGTAAGTCTCTCTTGGAGGCGTGCTACTTGAAGTTGCTTGGCTATTGATAATTGGTCATTGTACAACTCTACTTGGACTAACTCCAACTCTTCCTCACCTCTAAATCTTTCTTCTTGAACACCTAATTAGGTTTCTCCAAGCAGTATTGCATATAGAACCTAATAATTTATCTTTCTAAGTTTGTCAAAGAAGGCAGTTTCCCTAGGGAGGTCTTCCTACATTTTCCTCACCTCCTTCCCTATTTCTTTTAGATATTTCTCATTCATTAACCATCTAAAAGTGTACCAACATTCAAGCAAGAGTCTTGTTGATTTAAGTTTTGCCCATTTTGTTTCCTATTCTTCCTAGTTGTTAGTACACCTAGTCCTTTTCATTTATTATCAAAGCCATCATATAGAAGTGTACCCTCATTCAAGCAAGAGTCTTATTTATTTAAGTTTTGCCCATTTTGCCTGGGCACGCAAAATATTTTTGGACCCCCCTGCATGTTAGAGCGGCATGCTTGATGAGTGGTGAATGCACTGTTGAATCTATTTGGCGAGGGGTATACATTTCCCTCTATAATCATAATATTTAGCAAGAGCGGGGCATTTTTGGCAAAGCCCGCTAGGCTAGAGTGTTTAATAGAGCGCCCATTGGTGCACATTTTTTAAGAGGGCCCGCCAAGTGCCGTTGGCGTGGCTGGTTGGCAAGCCCATTGGGGATGTCCTAATAGATGTATACCAAGATTTATAGGGAGTATTATAATTTCTACTCTTGCATGTGGTGTCACTAATGACTGAGTAATCATAATTTACATTCGTGTCACTGAATCACTCAAGTTTACTGGCTAATAGATGTGTACCAAGATTTCCAGCCAGTAATCATAATTCTCACTCTTGCATGGGATGTGACCAGTGTTTTTTTAGAAAGAAAATTTTTGCCAGAAGGCGAAATAAAAATAATAATTGGTTATATTTGGCTATAAAGTCATAAAATCACTCAGTGGTAAAAGCCAGAAATTACCCAATAGATAACTTGGATGAAGCCATCATTCTCCCAACAAATTTTCCTTTTTAAGGTGTCTAGTTACATAATATTACATAATACCCAAAATTAGTGGAGAAAAAACAGGGATTGCAAAAGAACTTCTCCATAAATTTTATTGATAAAGCCAAAAATTGTTCCCAATGTATTCCTTGTGGCCACCCTAGCACCAAACCAAAAATTCTAGGATTTATACTGGATGTGACTAATGACTCAAATTTACCAGCTAATGGACATATACCAATTTTTACAGCCCATAATCATAATTCCCCTTTTGCATGAGCTATCACTAATAACTTGATTTTGGTGGCTAATGAATGAATTTTGGGAAGTTATGTGCATTTTAGTAAATGGCGTTCATGGATAAGTGGTGGTGATAGGTTAGTTTAGTCTATGATAATTTAGAAGGCTTTTGCTCTAAAATAAAGTGTCTAATTTCCATCCAAAGTGATAGACATTGTCTCATATGGAGACCTAATCTAAAAAACATTAGTTTTTCAAAAAATATGAAAAGATTATTGATATCTTTACGTACTCTAAAATAAAGTTTAAAAAATATATATTCATACATCTTTATTTGAGTTATAAAATGATGGCAATTCACTAATTGGCTTTTAATTTGTAAATGCTGTATATTACGTGTAATCTATCTAATCAACATAGATACAACCAATATAAATATGTTTATCAATATTAGTACTTCACGTCACGCTTCAAATCATTGAACAATTCAATATTGTATTTCAAGTCTCTTTAGGATGCCATGTATGTCATATACTTTTTATACGCCACAATATTTCACGTTTCTTTAATAAAAAATAAGAACTTATTATCTTTTAAAAAAAAAATCATGATATTTTATAATACACTAGCAAACAACATGTTGCAATGCAATAGAAGAAAGCGCAAGGATTGCATTAGCTATAATATTGGGAAAGTGAGAATCAATTGAAAACAGAAAAGGAACATGGGAACATAACGGTATGACGGATGAAAAGTGTGGATGCAATATTTGGATGATTTTGTGACATGGTATTGTGATGGATTTCAAGTAGGGTAGTGACATAGTATTGTGACAATTTTTTTTAATAGAATCTCGGGGGATTCACTTAATGTTAAATTCTACAACCAGCTGCGACCAGCACGTATTTTATGGAGGGGTATTATTTTTCAGGGGTCGAATATTATGGTATGTTGAATTAGATAATACCCCTGTTTTGCTCAATTGATTGTACTGTTCATTTTATTATAAATTTCCTGAACTGGTTTTGAGTGGATGCTAAGTTAGTTTAAAAAATTTGTTTTAGACGGTTTGGGGTCGGACCTAATGCAGAATGTAAAAAATGCCGAAAAAATCCAATAACATGCTGAACATCTACGAAATTCAACCAAATTCCAATAACATGCTGAAACGCATACATTCCACGCCTAACTAAACATGCCACAGAATAATCTGCAGTACACTGTTCATTCAAGCATGCATCAAGATGTACGGTGAAACATGCTAAGAACATCCGACCCCGGTAACAACTACATATTATCTCTTCATTCTCTCATAAAGCCACAAGCATCAAGAAGTCACAGGTGTAGAATGAAAGACCAAGCATAACTCCAGCAAATTCTGCAAAGTACTCCACCTCCGACTGCATGTGTCTATGAACACAGGTGCAAAACTTTTGTATCTACTGTGCACAAGGGTTTGGTATGCATCAACTACCTATCCTCAAATAATTCCTAATTTAATTGATACAAGCATCGTCTCGAAACAACGCAAAAATGAAGAACAACGGAATTCCAAAGGTAACAGCCAACAAAAAGCCGTTACACTCCTGAAGCTGTCGCAAAAATTCTCAAAAGTGAGCATTCAACCTCCCGAGCGCCATCTTCAGACCTGCATTCAAAGAAAAAGCATCCGAAGTCAGTACTCCGGGCACCTGCAACCTCCCAAGTACCTCTCGGATCACGGCACCAAATTAAGAACCTGAAAAAGGTGTACTTAATCGGTTTAGGGAAAGTGTTTAGATTGAATGAAATTGAACTCACACATTCACATGAAACTTGGTGCTCTCTAATCCAGTCGACTACCGAAACACAAGCATCAACATGTGACAGTTTACCCAGCAGCGCGTACATCATGAAGAAGAAAAACCCCTATCACCCGTTTCACCCCTACAACACCGAGAGTTTGAGAGAAAACAGTAGGGAAACTAACAACGACCGTAGACATAAGTAACAGCACAGAGCAGGAAGGAACTGACCTCGCAAAGCAAAGGAGAAGACGACCTGATCAGAGTTCCATCTTCTTCTCCTCGATCTTCGTTCGCACCGTGGCCAGGTCCTCAATCTTCATTTTCCGGAGCTCCTCTGCGTCTACCTCGGTGGGTGCGAACGCTGCGAAATTCCTGGACCAGCTGCTGCGGACAAAGGAGACCTTCTCCACCCAGCCAGGTTCGGCGATGAGAAAGTATTCCCACATCGCCAGGCGTAATGCTTGGAACTCCTTCGTCGACTGAAGAAAGTCCCGGGACTCCTTGCAGATGTGGGAGTACGTCCACATCATCTCCAGGTCTTCCCAAAGCGGGTTCACGCATCCCCAATCCTCCCACGAAGACACCAACCTCAGGCGCACAAAGACGGGCGAGAAGATGGCGCTCATTAGAGCCGGCTCCATCGTACGTGCGGCGGATCACAGAGTTCCTGGACGACGGTGCAGCAAGGTGAGATCGCGGAAATTGATTGCAGAGACGAAGTGCAAACAACGAGGGAGTATGGAAGCAAAATGCAGCAACGTTGTGTGAGCAAAGGGGTACTCAGAATGCAAAAATGGCTGAGAAGACTGCGCCGACAGCAGGGGTAGGGACATCATGAGAGTTTCAGGACTCTAGATCTACGAGGCGTAGGTTTTAGGGTACCTGATGATGACGGAAATGGGCTGCACTCAAATCCCAGATCGTGGGAATGTCTGCGCGTCCCATCTCCAAAACGAAATGATTATTCCACGAACCTGGGGTACAATCGAGCTTGTCAAAACATACTCTTTTCTCATCATGAACAGAGTACTTAATCCACGTACTTGGAGGGACTGATTTGAAAGGAACTGATTTGAAAGGAACTGATTTGAAAGGAACTGATTAATCCATCAATAATAGGGACAATGAGATAAACCCAAAGAACCCACCTGACGTAACAAGAGAACCTGATTTATCCTTTTCATAAAAAATTAAAAAAAAATTTAAAAATTTAAATTTTTTAATTACACTTACTATGACTAAGCGGGAGATTCATTACATTCAGCAGCCTAATGTAAAGAGGCCTGCTACGACCAAGGCTCTAACAGACAAAGATTTATAACCAGAGCTTTTAAAAAAAAAAAATACACTTGTTAAGGGGTACTTAAAGGCGCACCTCACGGAACACCTTGAATGGAATAAAAATAACCTGAGAAGGAAATAAAAAACCAATCAGAGATTAATCTTGAACAGTTCAATCGACCTGATACAAGTCAATATTATATCCAGCAACTGCATCATTGCGATGAAATCCAGAAACATAGATCTTCAGTAAGAACAGAATCCGATGGTTACAAAAACTAAGCAAAATACCATATAATTTTAATCCAAGTAATTCATATCACAGTTTCAGAAAATTGTATATCATACCATAATTGAGGGCATAAAAATGCCTCCCGGAGTAGCAACACCGTATGCAAGATTGAACAGAACTAAAAAACAACATTGAGTGCAGGATGAGACTCCGTATGCTGAAATAGGTGTCCAGTTCGCTACCCATCGCAAACAACTGCTTGATTCTCTGCTCTCCCAAAAGGCCAACCACTTAGGTAATGAATAATGATGCATAAGAAGTTAACGAACATAATAAAAAGATCCATTAGAATCAATCATCATCGGAGTAATCTATAAGTGATCGTCTTAAAATAGAGTGCGGAATCAAACAATGATATCAGTAAATATCATACCTCGTGAGGAACTGTATGCATCCAAAATTAAAATTAAAAAACAACTAGGTGTTCCACGAATGAGGGCGGATAATAAACTTATCGAAAACAAAAAAATCCGCATGAACTCCATATCACTGTTTGGAGACAAAATCATCTAACACCTGTTTGTCTTCCTCTGCGAGACAATAAACATTGTGTCTACTGTCGAAGGTAAGAGCAATACTAGAAATGATACAATCTACATCTATCCACTGAGTGTCCGTGACATCGTATTTAAATTTATTGCGGCCTGTTCCTTTTGAAAACCAATTGAACATAACTTGGACAGTTGGAGAACCACTTACCTTCTTACCTGTAGTGGTGGCGCGGTTGAGCAAGTCGATGGGGTTACGTGAAGGGCCCCATTTAGTGCCGTAAGACCTCCTGATTTTTTGAACCCTCCCAATCCACCATGACCCCTTATCTGACCCGGTTGTTACAGCTACGGGTGATCCTCTCCTTTGCTGGCTCTGTCTACTACGTTTTTGAGCGGCTCTGCAGGTAGCTGGTGCGGATTGTGTTTCGTCTTCTTCGAAGTAGACTCCACAATCTGTCCCCAACCCGACAAGACATGTGCTACTAGAGGTAGAAGCAGATAAGTAGTCCTCGGCATTGTTAAAATAAACAGAGTTTTTTATTCTAGTTAGACGATCTTTGGACAAAAATGGATTACCATTAAGTTCCGAAACTAACGTAGATTTGTATATCACCTTGTTACAATACGAAACCACAGGTGAGATGCGTGGGGTCGCTGTCGTCTCAGTTGCTACGTTGTTGCAGGGCAAGTCTTCGCCTGTACTCAGAATTTCCCGAATGGCGTGTCGGCACTCATCTTGGGCAACTTCGACCGGATCCAAGTCATCTTCAATCACAGGTTCTAGGCCACATTCAGTCTGAGGGCACTCTTCCAAGGGATTAATGGACACTGCTTCTGTCAACAATGACTCACGCAGAACCTCGCCATCACCATCCTCTCCCCGCACGGGCGTCACTGTCGGCACGTAGCTCCAGTGCTTTGAGTCTAGAGCCTCCACGACCCAGGGCTCCAGAACCATCTCTTTTCCCGAGCAACACTTGAGGGTGCCATATTGAGGGTCCGAAGCATACTCTGGGCCGATTTAAGTCCTTCTTTCAGGCACTTAGCAATATCATCGTCACATTCGAGTCCAGCGAAGTCACTGAGGTCTGCAGCCCTTTCGCCCTCCCCCAACGGATGAAGCTTTGCCCAAATGTTTCTCTACTTATTATGAACCCTGTCAAACCGTAAGCCATTTTCTCCGTACTCGATTGCAGCCAGGTGGTTTACTGTGTTTGCGCACCCCAGGAGTTCGTGGAAGTCATACGACCTCTCCATGCCCTGCATTCCACCTACCTTGCTGAAAAAAATCTCACAGGAATCTGACCCGGTCAAATGCAAGGGGACAGCCAAGTCTGAGTGGAATTCTCGGAAGTACTTAATTAGTAGCACTACGAAGTGGCAACTTAATTGGATGTCTAGGTAACACTGATTAGATACGAAACACTCCTGCAGTGACAGTGTCTTTGTATTTCCGCCAACACTATGATCTCCAAACTTGAACCAAAGTTTCCATAATCGGAAAAAGAAGGAAACCTTTGCTGCGAGGACCACTCTCTCCGTCAACGTGAGAGACAACACTAAGCCAGAGATGCGTCAAAGATAACGCCGTTTAACGCGGTTTTTAACGCGGTTTAACGTGGATTTTTTGACTAGTCCAAAGTGACGCGCCCTGTCACATAGGTCTTTTGATTATGACGCGGCGCGTCATAATACGTTAAAACGTTTTAACGTGCGCACGTCATCTCTGTTAAACCACGTTACTCGGAATTGCCAGAAGTTACCTAGGGTCAGTAAATCGAGGGAGTTACTTTTTGCGACGTGAGCATTTCCCGCTGTTTTTCATTCCACGTTGGAGTTTACGTGGATATTTCCCTCCATTGTCCATTCCACGTCAGATATTGCGTGGCGGTTGACGTGGCACTTGATTTCAACGGTTGAGATGGTGACACGTGTCATGATCACGGATCGTAGAATATTCCCGGATGCGTTTATGGTGTCGGGTTTTGTATGTTTACAAAAACGGTTTAGGGTGACGGTTTTTGTGTGTTTACGTAAACGTAGTGTGACGTGTTTTGTATGTTTACGTAAACATAGTGTGGACGTTCATTATGATGTGTTTAGACGCTCATAAACGCATGTGTCACGTATTTGAATGCGTTTTGAAAAACGCATTTAGGCGGAAGTTGACGTTCGCAGTGTCAACTCTTTGTAACATTAAAGTGGATTTTGGGTGTTCACTGAAACGCAATTTAATGTTTATGTGGACGCATAGCTCATGATCATTATGACACATACAAACACTATTGAACGTAAGCAATAACGTTCTGGAACACAAGAGAACGTCATTTAAAACACAAACGAAACATCAATTAAAACACAATTAAACACGCTGTAACTTTTTTGATACAATGTTCTGTTATTCAAATACAAAATACATAAAGTCTACCTCTACATTGCGATGGCATACAGCTTTCTACCAAAATGAGCTCGTCCACTTCTTGGAGGAGCGATTGGCATGTAGAGGACTCAAACGGTGCGTACATCCCAGGAGGCTTACGCTAGATTCTTCTTAATCTACACAGCCCACGTGATCAAGCCAACGGTGAGGTCACAGCAACAAATCAGCCAATCAATCCCATCTGAAGGTTTAGTATCAAGAAGCTCTTACCCCTTTAAAGGTTTTCACCGGCAGTGTAGCATTCTGTCCAAGCAATTTCTCCAAACCCTCAACTTCTTCCTGTGTACACAATTGCGTCATCAATAGGATAGAGGAAAGTAATGGCCTCATGAAAGTAATATTCAACTTCTACACTTTCACACACACACACACACACATTCCTAGCTCCACACTCACACACACACACACACACACACTCCTAGCTTCATACTCACACACACACACACTCCTAGCTCCAGCTGAAACACCCAGATAGAGAGAAAAAGAGTCAATCCTCACTCTAAAACCCCCTCAAAAACCTAGCCGCCAAACCCTAGCCGTCAAACCCTAGCCGCCAAACCCTAGCCGCCAACCCTAGCTGCCTTCATTTTTTGTAATACATTTGAACGCACTTTATGTTACAAGAAACGCACTTCCCGTTACAAGAAACGCACTTTCTGACCCAAGAAACGAGTGCGTCACTATTGACAGCCTCCTAGACTCCCAAATAAAATATTGCAAGTCAAATCTTACATTCCACGTCACCAAATTCCTCCACGCACACGTTCCACGTCTGCGCACGCATTCCACGTAAGATATGTTCATACATTTTTTGTAACACATCTTAACGCAATATCACGTTACAAGAAACGCGCACGTCAATGTTGACAGCCCCCCCGGGCTCTCAAACATTACTTGACCGGTCAAACCCTAAACCTTCCACGTCAGCCTATCACCCTACAACGCATTCCACGTCAGCACAGTCATTCCACGTCAGACTTCTCGGTACGTTTTTTTTAACACACTTGAACGTGGCGCATGTCACCTATGACGCCTCAATGTTATAAGAAACGCGCTGCTCTGGATACTACTATGGTCAACCATAGTCAAAACAACCTTCCACGTCAGCCATTGACTCTTCAAGCATTCCACCTCAGCGCACTCATTCCACGTCAGTCAATGTGTTACGTTTTTTTTAACACATTTTAACGTAGCACCTGTTAAGATTGACGTCCTTCCTGTCATAAGAAACGTGCTGACGTGGAGACTTACTATATTTAGTCATATCTAAAGTTCTTTGAGGTAAAAAAGTAGGTGAAAAAATTATTGTCCATCAGGAACGTGTCCGTTTAATTTAACGTGATGTCGTTATTTGGAACGTATAAATTTTATTTGCGTTTCACCCATATCCTCTTTGACGCAGTGACGTTATTGGTGACTTTTTCACGTTAAAACGCTTGACGCACGCCACGTTTAATTGGATATTTTTTCCACACTAATTCAGGATAGTGTGGATTTACGTCAAGTTTGACGCATCTCTGCCATGGTGCAATGAGAGAAAAATGTCAACATAATCAGCGACAATCTGGAAGTACATTTGAGTACCAAGGGTTCGTTCCTGATGAGCGTCCCGATCAACTTGAAGTTTTTTGAGACTGTCTCGGACCTTCACAGAGCAGAGTCGCTAGGCACTCGCCCAATTTTGGCGATCCGCCCTTTGAACATCCTCCAATCTCAGACCATGATCATCGTATGTAAACTTGTTGTATACCTGACCAATGTGTTCAAGTAAACATATATCTGCTCCTAGCTGTAGACTCTTAACAGCGGAATCTAAAGGATTAATTAATTTCTTTCCATTATGGACATAATCTTGATCGTGTAAGCCAACAACCCGTCCTGAATCCAGAATTGAACCAGACAACTTCCATCCCAACCACCCCACATTAAACCTGACCCCGGATACCTCTGTAAAGTCTTGTAACATTAGTTGCCGTCGTCGCGAATCTCCATCAGAGGCGTGTCCGATAATGGGGCCGACAACTTCCTCACAGTGTTCCTGCCACAATCCATCAATTACCGACCACTGTTCCCGAACCCAAGCACTATTGAAGCAATTACAGGTGACATTCACGACCAGCACAAGCCTCGGCAGCCTATCATGGAGTGGATTAACCATTATGACCCTCGCAAAACTACCGATGCGATTTAACTTAAAGGCCTCAACAACATTATTGTAACCATCCTCTCCAGACCCTACAACAGGCCTGAAATGGGAGTCACATCGGTGATCAGTTTTGGAACCACAGAAACCGACAAGAACATCATTACGAGAGTCCCAAGAAATTCTACTTTTAACTTTAGTCTCGTCCTCCGCCAACATAACTGGTACTGCCCCTGTAATTCCGTAGGCAGCCTTAGATTCCCGATAGATATCTGCAACACATTTAAATATCGAAGCATGTTCTCCTGCGATAAACTGCACCCCTTTCTTATTCTCTCTTTTAGTACTCGAGTAAGAAGGTCCAACAAAATTCAGCGCAAACAAATCAACCATCCGACGCCCACCGTATATTTTCATAGCTTGTGAGAATGACTTGGTATTTTTTGAGTACCTAAATCCTCCTTTGGCACGATTCAGATTAGTGGCGACATCCCTGAGGAAGTCCCACAGTGCTGGCTTTCCCCCAAACGCATTGGTTCTGTGAGCAGCCAGTATATTGTTACAGAAAGTTAAGACATCCTTTCTGTTAAAACTCTCTACGGCGCTCAGTTTCAGACCCTTCGAACATAGTTTTAGTTGCGCCACCTTAGCTTTCATAAGCCAATGCAACGTTTTTTCTTCTTTGAATTTTTTGGCGAGGACTCTGCTACGACCAGCCAGTTCCCTTATGGACAGATAGTCAACCCTACGGCCAGGACAGTGATCTCGGAAGCCTCTCTTAACCAAAGCATGATTTTCACGAACCACCCTAAGTCGGAAGTCATTCTCACGTGGTATTTCAAGACATTCAGAGCAAGTGTAATTCTGGAATGGTTCATTATTTAAACTCAGACGCTTGCACCGAGCATGACAAAAACACCCATCCACAGTCACAATCCCTCCACGACCCATGAACTCAGCAGAGGTGGCTGGTTCAGGAACCCA
Source organism: Ceratodon purpureus (assembly GCA_014871385.1). Classification (NCBI taxonomy): domain Eukaryota; kingdom Viridiplantae; phylum Streptophyta; class Bryopsida; order Pseudoditrichales; family Ditrichaceae; genus Ceratodon; species Ceratodon purpureus. The sequence continues at coordinate 4,973,577 of CM026431.1, forward strand.
CATCCTCCCTGGTTTCGGGTCATGCAGAAGAGGGAGTATCTCGTGTTCGAAACCCCCATATGACACGGACTGACTCCTCAATCCCCAACACAGTAGACTAAGCGGGTCAAAATACTCACCAGCTTCCGAAGAGGAGCAGTTCCCGACTGAATGCTTTTCGGAGGCCTTAAACCAAGCATGCAGATCATGTTGGTTTCCAACAGTAGACCGTGACGAAGAAGACGGCCTACCTCTTCGACCGGTGTATAGTGCATTCGAGGAGGTTCTTTCTCCCGCGCTCAAATCTTGCAAAGCCTTGCTGTGCTTCAAACCATGTAAGTGATTTTGCAAATTCGCCTTCAGATTTTTCCGTGCGGGACATAGTTGAAACATTTCTCCATCGACCTTGCATCGGACCTTATACCAGAAACTCTTGAGTTGTGTCAAATCTTGATCACCGACAACGACAAAAGGACCCTGCCCTGAGTCAACCTCGCCATTCACCTCCTCCAATATGGCCAATCCTTCTTCGACAAAGCGCCTGTGATCAGCGGCCGTGATGATGATGGCTTTCCCCTTAGGCGCTTGAGACTGCGGATGGTTGCAGTATTCCACGCCCTTTCTTCGACACCAAGATCTGATGTGCAAAGAACTCTGGAGGTGAGATTTCTTGAAGTTGGCGAAGACGTTGTGAATGGCAGATTTGGAATGATATCCAGTGGTGCCTCCAAAGTCTTTTCCGCATTCCTCGCAATGCAGCTTCACCACCCCAACCTCGTTTAGGTCGTAGGATTTCAGATGCCACAAATGATCCTCAAAATCGATCTGCCCCAATTCTTTTTGCAACTTCATAACCTGCGCTTTATACTTCTCCATCACCTCGTCGCCGACCAGAGTAGATAGCAAATAGATCGCGGAGTACGGTTCACAGGCATCCGGTACTGCTGCACATGGGGTCGTAGGAGTCGGAGGGGGGGGATCTCCAAAAACATCTTCTTCGCTTGGGAACTCCACAACCTCCACCGGGACCGACACGTCTCCTTCGCCATCTGCTTCAAGTCGTCTTCGCTTGGCTGGTCCTTTGTCGCCAACCTCACAGTCAGGAATGACGTACACCTTCTCTCCGACAAGGTTCATCCCCTCGAAGGTGCGCTTAATCCTACATTTTTCTTCCACATCCCAGAACACAAAAGGCCACTCTACGCAACCTCCTGCCTCCAATTTCGCTCTCAAGTCCCTGCAGGACTCATTCTCACGACAAACAAGAGGACTGATAAGTTCGGGATTGGACTCTTCGTCCACCAAACTGTATAGTTTCACCTTGCATGTAGACATCTCCGATCCAAGAAGCCGCAACACACAAAACCCAAAACCCTAATTGCAAAACAGAACAACTACAAAATGAACCAGAAATCGCAAGGACAGACTCACTGGACACCACAAACGGTACTCCAACCTACCCCTCGAGAGCATCATCCGATCTAAGCCACACACAAGTTTCGCGCCCCCCCGAAGTCCCGGATCTGACACACTCCAGCTTTTCCACGCGCTGTGATTGCTCTTCCACGCGCATACTGAGAGAATCCTAAAGGACCCGCCCATTTTCCCCCGCCTAGGTCTGATACATCTCAGCCATCTATCCAAAAATCCCCCCATCCAACGGTGAACATAATACCCTAGACCCTAATTGAATACCCTAGAAAACCTAAACCTAGGTCCCTAAATTAAATCCAGCCACTGATTACAGGTCTAGATCCCATAAATTAATATACAGCATAGTACATTAATTAAAAAAAAAATCAAATACAAACCATTAACATGTACCCTATATTACTTACAATTAATTTGCACTATTTATTAGAAGCCTATATTTCAAATAACATTCTTATAATTTTTAGGCAAATGTTATAAAACCTACCGTATATTTGTTCTCTCCTAGTTTCTACAGTTTTTATTAAGTGAATCTCCCGAGAATAGAATAGATTTAGCCTTCTTTTGGACTACCAACTGTAGGACTTTATGCACAACTTCAACAAGATGATGCATAGGAAATCTCAATGATTTTGACTTGGTTTAGAAGATTATAGAATTTGAATTATACCACTAGTAGAAATATGGTCCTTAATGACTCGTCCATAATGACTTAAATGGTCCAAAATGACTCAAATTGAGTCATTTTGGACCATTTAAGTCACTATGGACGAGTCATTAAGGACCATATTTCTACTAGTGTTAGAACATTGTTTTTAAAACCTTTCCAAACACAATGAATAGACTTTGACTTCTCTAAGTGTAAATATGTTATACTACAGAAGTTTGAGATTTTATATTAATACAACATACATGATGTTAGTTATTTAAGCATCTAATTTTAGAGGTAGCTAAAAGATGTAGCATTGTTAAAAATATTATAAAAAGGAAGATGTGTTTATATTATTGGTAATTCCCAATCTTTTTAATTTTTTATAACCGACATTTTATGAAAATATAAATTCTTACATCTAAATGGAGTCTATAGTTCAAGACAAGCATCTTAGATGACTAAACTACTTTTTATTACCAACATGACATCTTTACAAATAACTCTAGTATATATATCACAACATTTCTTTAATATGTAGCATTGACCAAATTTTAAAATATATTGTATTCTAAATTATAAACTATAAACAAAAAACACAACAACTATTATAATCAAATTTGGTCATGGTGTAGCATATGAGATGCACAACCTCTATTTTACACATTGTATTTTATTATGTGGAAAGGTTTTGTTAGTACTACTACCAATTATGTTGTTTGCTAATAAAGGAATTAGAGAAAAAAATGACAGTCTAATAGGATAGTAAAAAGGACTCTCTATAGATTCCTTGATTACATTTTTTTTGTCCTTCTTTGGATTAATTCCACTACTACTGCTCACTTTGGGTAGTGGATGTTATGATTGCTTTTAGGAGAATGACTTAATATCATTTGAAAACTTCAGTACAAGACATGAAAAGTGTTAGGGGCCTCTTTATAGACACTAGGATTACATTTACATTGTCCTTCATACAAGAAAAATATCAGGGGCCTCTTTGTCGACAGGCAATTACATTTACTTTGTTCTTCGTATATCAAAAATGTTAGGGGCCTCTCTAGGGACCCAATGGTCAAAATTACATTTATTTAGTCGTTGGTACATCTAAAGTGTCAGGGGCATCTTTGCGGACCCAAGAGTACATTTACTGAGTCCTTGATATATCTAAAGTGATAGGGGCATCTTTGCGGACCCAAGACTACATTTACTGAGTCCTTGATATATCTAAAGTGACAGCGGCATCTTTGCGGACCTAAGAGTACATTTATTGAGTCCTTGATATATCTAAAGTGACAGGAGCATCTTTGCGGACCCAAGAGTACATTTACTGAGTCGTTGATATATCTAAAGTGACAGGAGCATATTTGTGGACCCAAGAGTACATTTACTGAGTCCTTGATATATTTAAAGTGACAGGGGCATCTTTGCGGATCCAAGAGTACATTTCCTGAGTCCTTGATATATCTAAAGTGACAAGGGCCTCTCTGTGGACCCAAGAGTACATTTACTGAGTCCTTGGTATATCCAAAGTGCCAGGGGCCTCTCTGGGTACCCAAGGGCCATAATTACATTTATTTAGTCGTTGCTACATCTAAAGCGTGAGGGGCCTCTCTGTGGACCGAGAATTACATTTATTTAGTCGTTCTATAGACTCTTTCCACTATTGTTATGGTATGTAACGGTTACTTTATGGAAGATGGCTTAATACCATAATATTTTAAATACCACATACATGTACTTTGCATTATACTTTAATAATAAATTCTTAAGTTAGTTAAAAAAAATCAATTCAAGTTCACCTATAAATTTGCCACACACACCATTACAAAATTCTTCTTCTCCACTCCATATTAAGTCAAATTTTTCTTTTTTGAAAATTTCAAAGATTTCAAAGACTATTCAGGAAATAATCTACTCAAATCCCACCTCTAACACAAATCTCAGCAAAATCCAAAAGAATCGACTTTCCTGTAAAGCTCTGGCATGATGCAACCATGTAGATTGCAAAAACAATAATCACTAGAAATGCTCTCCAGGAAAATGAGAACTTGAAACTGACTCATAAGTAAAGCGAAATGATATGAAAATGACTATTTGATCACAATCGCAACGGCAGCAGTCAAGTGCTCATGCACAACCTGCCAGAGCTCTCGCGGGCATACACCGGATATCTCTTACAGTATCACCCCAGCATCACCACACTATCACACATCATCACAAACGTATCACCCACGTATCAACCATGTAGCACCCATATATCACCCATGTATCACCCGGATATAAATCGAAGCCCATGGACGTCGTCTGTTTCTAATCGAAGAGCTTCATAAGCAGGAAGGCCAGAGTTTTGCGCTGCATTGTTTGTGTTTTCTCATGCAGATTGTTGTGCTCGTACTTGCTTAGATATTCTAGCTATGGTGTGGTAGCTGTGGCTCTGGAGCTCGAGCTATCGGACCTGAGAAGAGCTGCTTTCAGGAGGTGCAGATGGAGTTGTTTGAAGTTTCGATCATTTTGTTGCAACAGTTGTTCATGGATGCGTTGTCAGAGAGTTGGAGTGGTGTAAGGAATGGCTTGACTCTAGAGAAGGAGCTTGTGTTTAGTGGTTGGACTCCTTGCATTTTCCTGCTGTGGTGTTTTGCTGGCGAGACTCGGGAGTAGGACCGACGTGCGTTTTTAAGTGGTTTGTATTGTCAATGAAGTGTTTTCAGTGATGTAATTAGACTTTTGTTTTGTTGCGATTGTTTCATAGATGCTTGACGAGAGTAATGTTGGCGTGCTTGGCTTCGGGAGGTCGTTTTGGTAGTATCTCGTGTAGGGGGAGGTTTGGACTGGTTTTTACTTGCACTCTTCCGCTGCAGTGACGTCCCTGTTATCCTCATCGAATCACTGCCATGTGTTTTGCTTTGTATGTACAGAGTAGGAAGACAGAGACCGACTTGAAGTTTCTGAAACGCGAGTAGTATCTAGAGTTATGGGGGAGCCCAAACCGCCGAAGCCTCCTTCTGCGGAGCTTGTTGGCTTGCAGTTTGGCCTTGCCACAACCAACGACTTGGTATGAACGTCGACGTCTTTGCACTTAGCTTCAGTCTTATATGCTTATGCTTGTCTTCATGTTTGCTTAGTTCGTGGCTTGTACAATCTCTTGCGGAGTATTCCAGCGGGTTGGGTAGGGGTTGTTGCTTACTGCGAGCATGGAGGTTGAAGTGCCTAATCGAGTCATTTGTTTCCTCTGGCGATATTGGGGACAGGTTGGATATTCTGTTATTAAAACAGGATGCAACGATTCGATTAAGACGCTTGTAGACCCTCGGCTTGGATTACCAAGCTCTTCAGAAGATGAAAACTGCGGAACTTGTGGGGGTACCAATTACGAAGAATGTGCAGGTGAAACTGGTCGATTAGATATAACGAGTTTTAAGACCATATCAGTTATCTGTATTGTTTCGTGTCCCCTGCTTGCTTGGTAGTTGTAGGCCTGATATTTGCTAAGTCTGTACCAGATAGTCCATATCACCATGGTGGTTTATCTAAGTTGGTTTCATGTTTCGTCAAGGTTGCTTTTAACTTCTGATGTAAAGTTGGTGCATTAAATGAACCTCAGCGCTTCAAGTTATGTATTTCCTCTCTTCTAACATATTGTTCATGTACTGCTTCCGTAGGTCACTTTGCGCATGTAAGGCTCTCCCAACCAATACTTCACCCCAACCATACGCGGTTGCTGCTTCATGTTCTTCAGGCAATATGTGTGGCCTGTGGAGTCCCGAAAGCGAAGAAAAAGGTAATTACACGACTCTTGTGGGCAATTTTCTGGTTTTGCTCTCCTGCTGTGCTCTTTTCTTCCTTCTTAATCATTTGTTTTCCTTGTCCGTAGCGTGTAGCATTTCAAATCTGATTAGTACTCAAAACCCTGACTAGGCACGAGTCCTGTCCACAGTTGTATAACAAGAACTCAGCTTCTAGAGTCTTTAGTGAGAGAATGACACACAACCCGTGGAGCCTAGTGATGCCTTGCACTTGTGATCTCTTTCTCGACTGTTTCAGAAAGGAAGGTCGTGGTATTTCCTTGCTTGCTTGAGCTGAGTTGTTTTATTTGATTAGGAACTCACACCCTGCACACCAAGGCCATAAAACTAACGAGTAATGGCTTTTTCAATGTGGCATTTTATTTAGTCTTAAATTACAAACTCTATAATCCTTTCCTCTCTCCTTTGAAAGCGTTTACTACGTGGTCCCACAAACCTCGCACTTACTTGAAGACATTATCTCAATTGACCAGAAATCTATCTTCTGTGAACGCTGGAAACTAAGTTCCGGGGACTTTGTTCCGGAAGTGGTAAACGAGGGTAGAGAACAACAGTCTATCCTTGAGGCTGAGTCAGTCGAGGTACTCTTTCCACTATATCACCCTTCTTCACCGCATTTTACATGTATTTATCAGTTTTCTTATTGTGACTTGCTATGTCCACTTTGTTGAAAGATAGTCTTGTGCATCAAATCTGCAACTTCCTTTTTAAAAAGCAAAACGTGCTATGTTTGTGCAGAGATGTGGCCCAAGTGATCGAGTTGTTATAGACGTTTCGTCAGATGAAGATGACATGTCTGGAATCCTTCGAGTTGCCTCGGCAGTACCGCCTGGGCCTCAGGATTTCAGAGTAGATCCTGGATCACCAAGTCAGTCTTCAGCAATGACAGTTCCGAAGTCCAAAGGCAAAGCTCACGCCAGTGGATCAACACATCTTGAATTTCCACAAAACGGGTCAAAGAAGTCCGCAATCGGTGCAAAGAAGTACGTGAGTTTGACATCTCTATTGCCGCAGGTACGTACGGTGCCGTTAATTGCATTCTCTACATTATCTCCACTCCAATGAAACTTGCTCAATGGCCTCAACATGGTTAATGATCTCTCACACTTTCGTTTTGATGATGTAACGAACTTTTAGTTTGATCTCAAGTGCTCACTTAAAACCTGTTTTTCATGTATAAACACCCCTACTCTCGAGTCTCTGCATGTGATTTATTGAACATTGCATACTACACTTTCTGAAATACATTGAGCCTAGAAGTTTAACAGCTTAACTTAGACAGTGCAACGTTGTTCGCATAGATTTTGTTGCGGGTTTTGGCAGATTATGCTTCCTAGGCTTCTGATTTAGTGCACTTTGTGTTTGTAGAATCCTGGGAAATTCTCCGAGAAAATGTACAAAGGGAGACCAGCAGGTTTTGACGTTCTCGATCCGGACACTCTTCAGACTGCTACGTCCGCGGGGTCATCAGGATGCAAACATTGTTCACCCATGTATCCTGATTATCGACCGATAAATGTGAAGGTTCTCCCAATGAAGGGGAGAAAGCAGGATGATAAATTTGAGATAGTCGTCTTGGAAGTTGAGGCCTCCAAGAAGAAAGAAGATGACTGGCTCCCTGATGATTTTTGGGCTTTCCTTGACGGGAAAGCTCTTCACAAGGACAGAGACGCTAAGGTTCCATTGAAACGCGTCCTGTCACCTTCGGAGGTGAACTCCTTGCTAGTCAACTCTGTATTCTTTTCGCCGTCAATCTACCTTGAATGCATGCATTTGCAGAATATGATATGTTTGTTGGGCTGGAGTCTTAAGTCTTCTCTATTCTGTTTATTTGCTTTCCTCATAACAAGTGAAGTCACAGATTATCTTCATTTCGTGTCGTAGTTGATTTTCATTCTTGTACATTACAGTTCTAGTTTCAGAATGGTTTGGCTTGTCTTTCGAATGACTGTACAAACTGATTGATTTCAAGGTGATGGATACATTAGAGTTGCTTTGGTATGATGTCTTGGGACCGTATACTTAAAAAAATTCTTCAAAGTTAGCTCAACATATAATTGGGTGGTTCCCAGTAAAATATTTTCAAAGCTTGGCATCTGTATCTGTTGTGAAGTTCATATAGTTTGTTCTTACAGTTGAGTGCAATCCTCAGGCATTGACTATACTCAAGAAGATACCAGAAAAAGCTATTGACAAGCTTGGGATGGATAGAGAGGTAGCACGTCCTGAAGGTCTCATACTGAAGTGTGTGCCCATTCCTCCCAACTGCACGCGCACACCGGATTACAAACATGTAAACAACACGACTGTTGTGCGCTTTGGCACTGTAAGTTCCACTAAACTGTACCGCATCAGTTATTGCATGTTTCTTGAAATTCCCTTTCTATGATGAATTTTGCCTATTAATTTGTCGCTGATTTATTTGCTGACCTTGAAAGTATCGGTATTGTCGTAAATCATCTATTCTTACTATTGATTTCTTGGGATCCGGGACTCAAGGTTATTCCTTGAGACTCCACAAAAGAGAATACTGAATCTCAAAGGAATGGCCAGTTTGAGGAATATTGAGTCTTTTACTAGAACAGGAAATGGAGCTCACCATTCCCGTGTGTTTGGGTGTTGTTTAGGATGATGTCACAAGAGCCTTGCAGAATCTGGTCAACGAGATTATACACATACACAAGACTAGATTTGGGAAGGCTATGAACAAAGCGCAACGAGATGAATCGATAGCGCTTCAAATCCTCACTGCTGAGTATTTGCGGGAGAAGGGAGCTCCTAAGGTATATGCTTGGTCCTTGCTATTGTTGAGAGTGGTTTCAAAGATTCATTGTACATGACTAGCGAAGTTCATTCCACCAGTTGCAGAAGATAATGGTAGATTACTAGTTTTCCTTTGCTGCAATATTTCTGGTGCAAAATTGCGTATTAGAGCTAGATAGTTTCTAATACTTTATTATAATGGGTATGGCCAAGTTACTGATGTCAAAATGAGTGTCCTGACGTATATTTTTCAGGTGCAAACTTACTAGTTCTAATGTTTTTTCTTTCTTTATATGAGAGCAGGCAGTGCCAGGTGCAGAGCCACCGAATAGAGACCGAAACGGTCGAGTCACGAAGCACGACGATCATCGCTGGACCAAGGAATGGCTTTCAGAGCATCTCTTGGCCAAGGGTGGGAACTACACTGCGAAGGCTGTCCTTACAGGTGATCCTTCGATGAACATAGAGGACATTGGAGTTCCCTGGGTGATTGCACAGAAGCTGACGATGTCAGAGAGAGCATCCCGGTTGAACCGTTCCAAATTGCAAGAATATGTTAACAGATCCCAGGCGCTAGAGACAGGCCCTGATAAGCCAGGTGCTCTGAGAATCGAACGAGATGGACAGGCATTCCAGGTCTTTCCAAATAGCACACATAAAGTGCAGATTGGCGATGTGGTACATCGCAACATTCAAGATGGTGATTACATCTTTGTGAACAGACCCCCGTCTGTTCATAAACATTCGCTCATGGCCTTGAAGGTTCGAATTCACCATGAACTTGTCATCACGATCAATCCCCTGATTTGTCCGCCATTTGGTGCGGACTTCGATGGCGACATATTTCACATATATGTCCCACAGTCACTCCAAGCTATGGCAGAGGTGGAGCAGTTGATAGCAGTGCCTCAACAAGTAGTATCCGAGCATGGAGGACAGCCGCTTCTTGCACTTACTCAGGTAATAGACTCACGGTTCAAGTAGACTTGCATCTGAATTTAAAATGAGTAAATATAAATGACTAAAGTAGAGTGATGAATCATATTTATTGTACTATCCTCTCTCGAGTTATTGCGGTTCTTCTGATCATGAGGAATCTAGCTAACATAACATGGTTTTTTAACACATCCACCTTGTTGTTTTGTGTGTATGCAGGATACATTAATGGCAGCTTATCTGTTGACGAACACGAAAGTATTCGTGGACAAGCCCGCCATGGACCAGTTGGGCATGTGGTCCTCAAAGCTGCCTCCAACAGCAGCCATTCTAAAGTCTCCGAAGGGGGGTCCATTCTGGACTGGCGAACAGGTATTTGGGCTAACACTGCCATCGGAGTTAAACCTGGAATCTCCCGATGGAAGTGTTTTGATCCAAGATGGAGAAATCACGAAGTGGAGTAAAGGAGCAAACTTGCTGCGCAAGGAAAAGGGGAGTATTGCAGAAGCTCTCTGTCTTCAATTAGGTCCACAGGCGCTGGTCGATTACTTGAACAATGCGACTGGGCTGTTGCATGCCTGGCTTCAAGGAGAAGGGTTTAGTACGGGGTTGGCCGACTTCCAGGTTACTACCAAGTCAGCAGAAAGAAAGAAAATGCTCCAGAGAATCTTTGAAGAGTACTACCAGAAATCCATCGACGAATCCTGTAATTCGGTGCGCATTCTTGGTCCAGATCAAACCCAAGAAGCCATGGGTAGGGGTCCACAACCGATCGTGAACTCCGATAGTCTGACCAAGAACATACGAGTTCTGGAGCAGGCTGCGCAGCAGATATTTCGAAAGCGAGAAGTAGATGCTGAAAAAGTCGTACTAGAATACGCTCAGAAGGACAACCCTTTGATGCTGATGGTAAAATCGGGAAGCAAAGGCTCGAGAGGGAAGCTTCTTCAGCAGATTGCGGGCATGGGGCTCCAGCTTTTTAAGGGAAAACATCTCTTACCACTTGCAGGCTCCCACAGTCATCCTCCAGTGTCAGATGATCCGATGTTGAATTGGTGGAAGGAGAGAGGTCTTGTTCAGAGCTCCCTTGTTGATGGGTTGACCCCTGCTGAACTCTTCAGCCACGTCGTTGCTGATCGCACGAGTATACTTCGGAAACACGTCGAGGTGACTCAACCGGGGATCCTTTTCAAGTCCTTGATGCTGTTTCTGCGGGATCTGCATGTTTCGTATGATGGGACTGTTCGCAGTCACGGTGACAAGAACCTCGTTCAATTCTGTTATGGAGGAGCTGAAGCCTTGCCGAAGCCAACTGGTGAATGGGAAGAGGATGATCGTAAACGATTGGAATTATCTCGTTTAGCCGGTGAACCTGTTGGAGTGTTGGCGGCAACTGCCATTTCTCAACCTGCTTATGAAGTTATGTTGGACGCGCCAAGTTTAAGTGGTCCTTTCAATCCACGGCCTCTTGATCTTGTTCAGGTAGCAAGTCCTGCCTGCATCATCAAAGTTGTTCCAGTTTTTTTTGCTATTAAGTTAGACTCTACTTTTTTATAAGTTCCTCTGCATGTCAACTGCTTCTGGAGCATTTGGTTGGTAGAAATTTACTAACTTGTTGACATCCAGGGACCCTCGATCAGCGCAGTTGGGCACTGGATGCTTATTTTTTCCAATTATGAACTTGATTGAATTCCTTGGATTTTCCTTCTACTTCAGATGACTTGTTATATCATTAGAATAGTATGTAGATTTCGCTGAAGTCCGTCAAAGCGAGCATTGAGTTTGTTTTTCTTTTCTAGCTATAATAATTGTGTTCAATTTTGAAACAGGAAACGCTCTATCCACGTGCGAAAACAGATTTGAAGCAAAGTGATCGGTGTGTGATCATAAGACTTGGACAGTGTCTATGTACCAAACCACACTGTCTGGAGAAGAGTGTGCTTGCCGTCCATGCTTACTTATCAAAGGTCACCTTACGGACACTAGCTGAAAGCGCTGCTATTCAGTAAGAATACGTACCCACGAGCTACTGAATTCTAGTAACTATATAATTCTTGTAGATTCTAATGAGGTTTCACAGATTGGATTTGACACAGCATTTGATTTGTCCACTGATTCCACCAACCTTATACGTGGAGATGCAGTGCCACTGCAAGTAAATGTGTAACGTTACAAGGCTCAAATTATTGACGTTCACATTTGAAGTGTCATGTTTTTTTCTATTTCACGTACATTATTAAGAATCCTGCAGAGACTGATTCTTCCGCATTGGGTTTGCTAGGTATTGGAACATGGAAGGCACCTCAATACCTGCTGGGCCAAGTGGTGATGCGTTTCGATTCGGCTCACCTTGGCTAGGCCATATTAAGCTGTCTCTGGTAAATCATCTCTACTGTGATAGTGAATGCTTTCATTGATTCGACTCAAAATTGAATTTGTTTCAACGAGCTACTTAGTCATGCGCTTATTCTGAAGTCAAATTAATGTCTTTCCCTTCCCTAAGTGTCCTGCAGTATCCTTTGTTTTCTGAAAGAGATCATAGAAAAAATATTAACTTCCTAGAAGGGTAACACCCAACAACATGTAGGGTCCTCCTTTTCTTTTTCTTTGCAACATGACTTTCCTTGAAGCTATGTCCATAATCGTTTGTGTCAACTGTGTTTATTTAGGACATGATGGAACAACACAATGTGTCCGTTGAAGATATTGAACAGCGACTTCGTGACAAGTACAGTGCTAATATCAAAAATCCGAAGAGAAACCCAATGGGCCAGTTATTTTTCTCTTCAAGGTCAGTTGAATTTGGGTCATGATCTTATCTTGTTTCGACTTGTTTAGGGCCCTTGCGTACAGTTCGAAGTATTTAGGGCTTTGAACAGAGGGGTACATTTACTTCTTGTTTGATACATAGTTGGCCAATCTTGATTCAATTCTGAGCACCTAACAAACCAAAGCCTCACAACCTAGACGTCTAGACTATGTAGATGCTCGGCTTTCTAAACTTCACACAAACAGTTTTTTAGAATGTGAAAACTTCTTCCCTGAATTCCCTTGTGTGCAGTCTCGACTGCAGCATTTCCAATGGAAGAGCCTGTCTTCATTTCTCGCCAAGACTACCGAAAAATTTACAGAACGAGCCGGATGATGACATTTACAATGCAACATTATTGGCTCTCCTGATGAAAATAAAAGCAACTATAATTCCTGGACTTCTGGATTCCACAGTGAAAGGTATACGTTGTTCAATTTATAATACTGAGTAGCTAATATGATGTCTAGTAGTAGAGTTCCATTTTGTGACCATCACTGTAATTTTGTCAATTGCAAGTCTGATTGACCCTTAATGTTACTCCATTGAACCCTGAAGAAGGTTTCTGTTAGATCCATACAATACGTGTTTAACGCCTCGTTATTTCCCTCGGTTATTACAAGACAAACGACTTAGTCTGTGTGCAATTTTTCTAGGTGATGAGCGATTGGAATCGGTAAGAATTGTTAGCGAGGGACCAACTCGGACGACCTCGCACAGGGACTTGCTTCCTACCTGGCATAATAATCTTGGCGAGGAGCTGGTTTTAGAAATTATTGTCGCGCCCACATCGAGATCAGATCGAGGGATGGCTTGGACAGCAGTGATGGAAGCATGTCTTCCTTTCATGGAACTGGTGGACTGGAACCGGAGCATGCCTTACAGTATTCAGGAGATACGGCATACCATGGGCGTTGAAGTAGCTTACGAGACCGTTAAGAAGGTAAGAGTTTCGTTATCAATCTTATGTGAAATCTTCCGAAGTGGGAAATCTTCACTATTTTTGCTTTCATGAAAAATGAATAAACATCTCAATTCAGTAGCTAGAACTTACATATGTATGAACCACAGTACTGAGTTTCGACCTTTGTGAACAGAGACTTCGCGCAGTGTTGGAGAACACCGCTCCGCATACTCATCCGAATTCTGAGAAGTTGATAGCCGACGCAATGACCTTCTCGGGTAATGCGAACGGCTTCAACATTTATGGTTTTCAAGACATGCTTAAGAGCACAAAAGTTTCAGCTCCTTTCACTGAGGCATCGTTTCGGGTAAATACTCCTGCCTCTTTCTATAGGATTGGTGTGATGGAAATTGAAGTATTTAGAAGGATCTGTGTAACTTTCTTACCTGCAATTTCTGTTTCAAGTCATGTACTCAGGTTTAGGTTTGTGATGTAAGTTGCATTTATTCATAATTTATCTATTGAATATGTCTGGCCCCAAAGTGAAGAAGATTTCTGCTTCATCTATTAGACGTCTAGCTATTATTGTACATATGACAAGATTCCCAGCTTGCTGTTACCAAGTGGTGTGTATCACATTGCATGATTCGGTTATTTCTACATTTAAATTACAGATCTTAGAGATTTCTACGAGAAGTTTTACACTTTCTACTCTTAGTGCAAGTCAGGGTATCACTGCGGAAGGAACTAATTTATACCAAACATGATCTGTCACCGATCTGCACTCTTCCTGTCTATGGTTTTTTCTGATACTCATCTCTTTTTGTATTATGTTTTCTGTTTTTATATAGAAACCGTTAAGAACTCTCTTCGAAGCAGCTGGAAGAGGAGCAATCGATTCAGTTGAGGGCGTGATGACTAATTGTGTTTGGGGCAAAGAAGCTCCATTAGGAACAGGATGCAGATTCGACGTGCTCTGGCAACCTTCGAAGGCAAGTATATGTCCCATCTTGTACCATTGTCCCTTAGAGCAACTATAACTTCCATCTTCGCTACTTGCATGCAGGATGGAATGATTACCGATAATTAACCAACTGGAAATTGCGATAAAATTGTATTCTTTAGCACTCGTCTCAAAATCCCAATGTTACTTTCATATGTCACTATGCAGCATGCAATATGTCTTGTCTATCACGTATTTCCATCAAAATACATTGAAGAACTTGAATTTGATTATGTGAATGTCTTCTTACATTCTCCAGGTACAGCGACGATCTGCAACAGTGCCACAAGCCAAAGAGGATGTGCATGCGATTTTGAAAGACCTGGCTGAGAAATGTATCCCAGATCAAATTATTCCACTCTCACCGCCTCCTTCACTCCCGGGCTTGCGTATTTTGCCAGCAGGAGGAGACCTAGATTTGGACGATGGAGCAGGATTCTCACCACAGCACGCTCCTAATGGCGATAATGCAGATGACATGTGGGGTTCGTCAAAGAAAACCAAGAATGGAGATGATGGAGCCTGGGGAGACTCTCCAGTAGCCACAGTGGATGATGGTGAGTGGGGTAGTGTTGGCAAAGCAAGCAATGGAAATGATCCAGCTGGGGGTTGGGATCAGGATGAAACAGGAACCGATGGCATTAAGGAGCAAGAAGAAGTCGAAGAACAAGATGCCTGGGGGTCCCTCAGTAAAGAAAAAAATACGTCTGGAGGTACTTGGGGCGAGACTAAAAACGAAGAGATCCAAGGAGGATGGGAAGGTGGTTCATCAGGAGTAGCTGGTAATGAAGGTGGATGGGCTGATGAAGGGGATGGATCTGATGAGGGTAAGTTGCAACCGGATGGAGATGATAGAAATGATGGTGTGGAAAACAAGGTACACACTACAAAGAATTCCTCCGAAGGTCTAGGAGGATGGGAGTCGGGTAATCAAGGTGAGGGAAACAGCACCACCTGGGGGACAGATCCTGTTCAAGAAACTGGGGTAGGTGGCTGGGCCCGTGGCTGGGGTTCTGGCGCACCTGAGGTTGCTGAAGATGATGGTTGGAACTCTTTGGCAGGCTCGTCTCAAATCGCCGGTGCTAGACAGAGTACCGCAGGTCAAGCTGATCAAGCATCAGCTCCAAAGATAGTAGTTGACATTTCTCCTTAATCAATCTGTGAGGATCTGACAGAGTTGTCCATTGGTTTGTAGCGTAGTTTGAGCTTCCTTCACTCGTTAGGAATCTGCTGACTACGATGGTTATGGACATCTCTGATGCAAGGAAGTAATTGCTGAGTTCTTTGCTAGAGGGTTACGGAGAAGGTATGGAGAAGTTCTTGGACAACAGACTGAAAGCTGCTTTCTTGAGTTTTGTGTTGACAATACGGGCTGGGGTAGACTTGACGCGGAGTTTTTATTCTTAAAAAACATTACTCTAAGACAATCGAATTGTGAGGTTTGGACATGTTACTCACGGACATTACGACTTACGTCTCAAAACCATACTCCTGATATTGTTTTAGTCTTGAAGCAGATGACATCCAGTTATTATGAAACATCGTCCATTTCGTGCTTTTGTTCAGTACCAAAGGATGCTCTGTGCGAGTTCTCTTTTGTGTTTACAGTGATGCAGGGGGAATACAATTTGATACGCTCATGGTAAAATGACCAACATTATTCTCATCAGAACAGACTGTTATTGAATCTGTCAAATGAGGAACATTTTAATTACACTCCACTTTCCACAGTGATAACCCATTCAGTGCAACAACCCATTGCACTTGAGTACATCCCCAGTTTCCCTCAGGTGGTGATACCAATCTTCTAAGAAAAGTTTTGCTTCGAATGAGGATTCACAAATAAAGGCTGCAAATATCTACCAAAGGTATCCATCAGGCCTCCGCTGAAATTCGTGATACATCTATGATTTATCCGCATAAGATTGCGAGTCATTGTAATAGCCTCACCAAACATGCTAATTCATAGCATTCACAAACCGTAAGATTCTAGAGTTCTCCATTTAATATATCCTGTACAGTCCTGTCTGTTAATAATTTTAGCTTATAGTTCACTCCTCTTTGCACTAGCACAAACAGTGATGAATCGTTCAGTGCAACATCACGTCTAACACATTCTAAGTCACCTGGTGATACCAATCTTCTAAGTAAATCATCACTTTGAATGATGACTTACAAATAATGATCATCAATCTTGAAGCTTGCAAAAAAAACAAAAGGAATTTAAACAGAAATTTTACAAAATAAAATAGCCTAGCAGCCTAGGTTTGCCGATTATCAACTATTTTATACAAACAGAATCGAGATGATTGAGACTCGTTCCCAATAGTCACTGAAAGTGATATTGTAAGCTGCTGCTAATCTTTAGTTTTCAATTGCATCTAAGCAATCATAGAACTGCATTGAGCAGCACTCAACAGAATTGAATGCCATGAACCACAGTAGAACACAACCTTGTTTTGGATAAACCTACTAAGCCCGCAAATCTCAACCAAAGATATCAGTCAAACCTCCGCTGAAGTCTGTGATACATCTTTGTCTTGTCTGCACAACATTTCAAGTCATTTGAATAGCTCCACAAAACATGAAAATATATGGCATTCACAATCAAAATATTCCAACACCTCAGTATATTGGATCCACAACACAAAGCATACTGGCTTCGAAGAGATACAGAGACAAACCTGCAAAAATGACTGGATTGTTGAACCCAGTCGGGTTTGCTAAGCGTTTCAAGTACGATTGGTTGGTGGTCTTAGGCGTCTTGAAAAAACCGTGTTTTCCACTAACCAAACTGCAAAGATCATTCCATCATCAGAAAAATTATTATAAGTTTCAATATCTTCAGAAAGTTTCCCAAATTCACTGGAGATGACTTTCCTTGCATTAACAAGCACGGAACGAGCACAACCTATACCCATCTTGAGCACTGATTTCAACTACGCCTTCGTCGTAAGCTTTTGTGACGAGGAAGCTACTAATGTACATGATAGCTTGTGAAGGTTATGAAGGATGTGAACAAAGTTTGAGGATGTAGAGACCCAAGATCTGCTTGTGAATGCAAATGATGTTAGTTTTTGATTGAGATTTTCAGTTGATGCTTGTATACAAGAGAAGTCGTACCCTAGGGAATAGAATCACAAGCACCTGAGGTAGCTGGCATTTCTACAATCTCGTGAATGTAATCCAACAGGGTTCTTTCTGAGCTCTAATGGTAGATTGCGATAGGCAGTTTGAGAGTATGGACACGGTTTCTTCGTCAAAGAGTCCATCTCCTCCCCTGCTTTCGACGTTCTCTTCTCAAAGTAATTCTTGCTCCTGCACAAAACAATCGAACAGACAGGTTGCATATGTTCCTCTCATGCGGCATAATTGCTTAGTAACCAATGTACATGTCTTTCACTTATTTTCAATCTTTACACATTGAGATTCTTCTGGTACCAACACCGTTGTAAAGCATTGCAATTTAGCTCTTAGGACAGTGATTCCTGATGCAAACCTGGTGACAATATGCTTCAACATTCTAGTCTATTACACAGTTTCCCTGAAATTGTCCCTTAAGAGCGAAAACTACCACGATCATCAAATTATGTAATACGGCAATTAGAACTAATGTAGGGGGATAATTTACGTGAGATCGTTAAACTTGAGGTAGGCTCCTGGCTTCTTATATCCTGTCGGCTTTAAAGGGTGCGGTATCTGCAAATTATGCTCTCCAGAAGTTGATTCAGCTACTAAACATTCAATCTCTCAATTCACCGAACTTGCATATAGATAACTACAAAAAATCAATACACCGTATAACTTATAGTGCATGTCATGCATTGGTGATAGCACGAAATGTACATTGAGGAACCTCACGTGTTTTAATGAAGAACACAATGTCCTATTAACTCCACAAAAGAATCTCGTCTCTGAGGTGCATGACCCATTTTTCAACTGATAGAAACTATTCGATACAAGAGAGCATTCAATGAGTGACAAAATGAACTCACAGCCCAGATGGCGCCACTCGTCAAGCGAATGGTTCGGACAGAAGTATGAGTTTTGTCGCTGTATTTGGAATACTTTTCTCGAGGGAGGTACGCCGAGGCTGGCCTGAAGCTACGCTCACATTCCCGGTGATTGGGATCCCCATACTTGACCTCCTTGGAGATTGGGTCTATGGTGTTGGGAATGGGAGTCCTGGGAAAGGATCTGGAAGTCCGGGGAGTCCTGGGAGTGGTGGGACTAAGTCTGGGAGTTATGGGAGTTCTGTTGATAGCAGCAGGGCATGTCTTGGGCCTGGGTCCACAATTTGCCCTTGCTTCCTCTGCTAAGGCCCCCATCTTCCCAGAGACTCCGCTCTACAGCCACTTGCTTCAAATCTGCGTCAATTTATTTCAGCAAACAGTTCATGGTTTTAACATCAAATAGTTCGACGAATGTCAAATACACTTCTGCAAATTAGAGTTTTCAGATGTGTTTCTTCAGTCTGTTCTTTGATGAGGTTGACATACGTATCCAGGACAAGGAAATTTGGGTAACAATTAATCACGCATAGAATTGTGTGAAATGAAGGATGGTGGCTGGTCTGAGAATGAAGATGAATTCGTTGGGAAGCATCTTCATTTTGATAAGGACAACTCTTGTAATTATTTGATGATTGTGTGAAGCTTGAGAGTGAAACTTAAGAGGATAATATTCGGCCTGATGATCAGAAGAGAGAAGCTCCAGGGGATCCGGGAGAGGTAGAAGAGGGATGATGATCAGCTTACTTGATGGATTAATTAGCCGATTAGGCAAAACTAAATGGCCTTGAATTTAGCGCCGTGGTTGGCACGGCGCTTTCTTTTGCACTCCGGTTGTTATGGAGAAGCGTGCTAGTGTGCAACGCTTGAGAACTTCACATGAAGGTCCCTCAACAATATTCACTAACAAGATGGGCAACTATCCTGCACACATGGGAGCGGTTACGGTGGCAGTTTTGAGTAAACATAACAATTGACTTACGTGGCATTCTAATCCAGGTGCTGACGAACCTCCCATGACAATTCAGCTGACCATGGCCTCCCTTGATGATCTCTGTTGCCTAACCGTTGCTTGTAAAATTTGTAAAATCAACCGATCATATGGTTTCGAATACTGTAACCAAATACTAGACAGGTACTATTTTGATCACGCCGTGTCATGCAAATACGCCATAATCCAAAACTAGAGACGTAACTTGCAGCATTTTAGTGGAAAACGACTGAAGCTTCTTAAGTCATCTCATTAAAAACTGTAAGAAATATCTCATGTTTATTCCGATGCCGATGTTTAGATAATTTTATTCTCTAGGTCAGTCAAAAGATAGGCTTTAGTTTGCAGTGAGCTTTACAATGACCCACTACTGATGCTCTAAGGAGGTTACATTGGGAAGATTATTCCTGAGCTGGCTGGAGCCTACAATACTTCGAAAACACAAAGTGACTCGAAGCGAGAAGCGGGGCAGAGCTCGGCGATGAAGCCCGGAGGCAAGTCATCCGGGGGATGATTGAAGTGGGCGAGCGACGACGCGGTGCCAACCCGATGAGTTCGGCGCCGGGGAGCTTTGGCCAGCCTATAATAATCACGCTCCAAACTCATACATCTCACTCGCTCTTCTCTCCTCTGCAAACTCCAAGCTTATCCTTCTGTCTAGAGTACCTCTTGTCTTGTGGTTGTGTTGTCAAGGTTGGCAGCATTGCTGAGTGCACCACACCGGGTCGCTTTGGTGTCCCGGACATGGTGTCCTCCTCCTTCCCTGTTGCCTACATGGAGCTGAATCTGTCTCTGCCCTCAAACCGCTCATGCGGGATGCATGGGCCCTGGGACTCGACACCCAAGAGGAGACTGATATTTTCGCGTGTCTGTCGTGATTGTGTTGTGTTTCTTTTCCGATTTAGGGTTGCACGATGAGGATATCTTTCTGTTTGGTTGAGAGCACGCTCAGTGAAGCATCCAAACCTCCTACTCATTCTGAGTGCGTGTAAAGTGTTGTTTGGAGGCAAGTGATGAAACACTTTCGAATGGGTAATTTGCGCCTGACTTCTGTGATGCGAAACACCTTGGAGAACTGATGCCTATGGTTTGTGAGGGGATTCTGGTGTTGTTGGGTTGGGGCCAGTGAAGGTATTATTTTGCATTACCGGGTGAGTTTGGGTTTTAGTCCGCCAACCTGCCACGAAGGGGGTAGCGTTTGCTGTGACCCCACGTTCGACCAGGGTTAGGCGGAGATGGGTTTTCACTTCTCGATAGGAAGCCATGTGCAGGTCGATTGCATGATGGTGCCATTTAGGGTGATAACATCTAGAATGTATGTGACGCCCGAGGGCGAGAGTTTCCCAAGATAGGAAGTGCCGTATGTCATCCAAAGCCGGCAGTGGATTAACTCTCCCCTATCTCTGTATCGAGGCCCCTGTCTTGAAGGCTTGGTATTGGATAGATGGCTCCCGATGTCGGCGAATGACTTGACACGGGTTCTTGAGGGTTAGCGATGTTGATATGTAAAATGGTGGTCGGGAGTCGTTTTGGGAGAGAGGCGACCCGCGCACCTTTACCAATACCAGGAGTGAATGCAATGCTCAATGGTTTAATGGCGGTTGCGCGACATTTAAAGCCGTGGTTATACTGGATCATTGGGTGCTTGTTGGTCTCTTTGAAGCCGGGAAACCCACGGGAAATCTAATGACTTCATGGGGAGTATATGAGTGCTGGCTTGTTGGGGTTGATGTATCCCGTATATGCTGTTATGAATTTTCTGTGGTAGATCAAATTTCAAATTCCTTGTAGAGTGAACCTTGTCACCGTCAATTATCTTGTCAACTATAGAGCAGAAGCTGGACCCTTTGTCTCGAAGGTAATCCTGCAAGGAAGAAACCCTTTGAAGGGACATTGAAATGTTCTAGAAATCAAGTTTCGCAAGATATCTGCCCCGAGATGTTCAACATCTTGCAGTTGACATAACGTTTTACCTGCGAGGGAATTGTTCAGTAGATCAGGTTATCAAAATTAATCAGACCGGTCTCTCCCATGTTGTAGAGATGGACGCATGTTGTGATTAATTTTTATAACCTGATCCACTCCACAATCCTATAATCATGATATTGCAATAACATAACATATAAGTCATGTCAACAATAGAGACGAATTTTTGTGAACAAACTCACATCTCATGCATGTATTTTCATACAAATTCTATATTTTCACGCACATCCATGTTGCGTCTGCAAAAGGAAGCGGTGTATACTACCTCTCGAATGGAAATCACGAAATCTCCAATGTAAACCTACCACTTCTGATTGCGTTGGGAGAGAAGAGATTCTGAGGAGGAAAGGCAGAGAAGAGAAGAAACAGTAATATGGGACTCTACACCTGTATTGATTCTGTTCCTTAACCTAAATTTGTAAAACTGATGCCCTGTCGATGAAAAAATGACGCGGTTCTCAGCAAAACAGCATGTCTGAGAACGCAAATGATAATAAATGAAGAACACAGCATGTCTAGAACATCTAGGACAGTAGCTCTGGTGAAGAACTGCGAAAAGAACCTATGGTAAACCTCGAAATTCTCTTAATGAATGGGATGGAATCATCGGAGATAGAGATTGTGGAACGAAAGGGAGAGTTTGCAATTAAGAAATAGATATTTATCGACCGAACCCCTGCTCTCACTTGGAGGTATAAATATTTCCAAAGATGTTTCCAAGATAAATATTGCAAAATTCAATATTGTAAAATTTAACATATAATGTTGAATGTTGTGTGGTGAGTCGTGAGCTTGGTCGACCATCTGATCAGATGATGAAATCGAATATGGCGTTGCAACCGGGTGAGCTGGACCCACGTCTGTGAGGCAACCTACCGGGGGAAATGCTGGAGGCGGTGTTCGCTCGCATGCCCACGCACGCCATCTACCGCCTCAGAGTGTTGTCCAATATCCAGGACCAGTGGACAGTGTTATTCCACCTTCACCAGGCTGTGCACAGAGCTGCAACCCAGCCTGTATGCACTTCTGTGGGAGGTGTGTAATAGTGAAGACGAGATACGAGTCAAGGATCAGGAGCACAACGAAACGAGTCACAAATGAGCACAACGAAAAGTCACAAAGATCAGAAGATCACGAGCACGAGCACTCGAACTAACTGGCCGCAGCATCGTCCAAGTCATCCATACAAACAGTTACAACAAGATAACTGGTGTCACACATTCACCCAAGTGTGGCAAAACCATCTTACGGACAACTGCGGCCTCACCCGTCGCTGACAGCACACATCGTGTCAAGATACATACGAGATTAAATCAAAATTCAAGGAACTGGAAGGGTTCAAAGTTCACACCTTGCGAACTGGAAGGAACTGGAAGGGTTCAAATGGATTCATACACACCGTTATCAATGAGAAAGGTATACATGTCGGTGATGCTATTCAGTGCAAAGTCTCTACAACTGAACTGCCATTGAAAGCAGATTCGAGCGAAGATGCCAAATCGAAAGGTTACAAGGGCTTCAGACTTGTGGGCTCTAGTAGAATATCTTCACAATTCAGAGCCTGGTGCAAGACTACCGAAAAGCCTAGCATCTCTCTAAATATTGAACTCTATTCGGACACATTATTGCAGTCTGGAGGCAGGTAGCAGAATCAAGTACAACCTCGAATTTCAGTAGAACTCATCAATCAGGCGCCACATCGATTTAAGAATTTGAAATACGCAGAAGACTGCAAATATCTAGAAGTACATACTGTCCAATTGAATATGCATGCGGTGTCAGCTTCCTCAGAGAGCCGATCGATCAGTGCAACTTCTAGTCAGCTTAAAGAAGCTGCCATCAGTAACAAACCTTTATAGAAAAGGTCAGGCTGGAATAAGTAATGATTTCGAAGACAACGGACATGGTCGGGAAAAAATGCATGATTAAAAATTTGCTTTGTGAAAAGTCACACTTAATCCCTCCGTCCACCTCAGCTGTACCCAAGTGTATCTGCTCCGATCAACACGCTGATACGTTCGCTGGCACCGAATTCAACAACAGAAGAAGTGGAATTCTTCGCAGAAACAGAGCATAAACTCAGAAAAATCTGCACCAACGTCGCCCACCATCACATCTGAGCCTGTGCATTGTCTTCAGTCTCATCCATCGCCTGGGCTAGTATCTGCTCTGCCCGCTTCCTTTTCTCATCCTTCTCTTCCTCTTTTCCTGCTGAACCACCTGCCTTCCCTCGTTTCGGAGGGGGAGGGGGAGGAGGTGAAGGACTTCTTCCCAAGCTCAACTGAGCAGCCATGGCCTTCGCGCGTGCCCTCCTCCCCCAATCGAATGTGAGGGAAACTGGCATCCTCTCCTTTGCCTCCGGTATTGCACTGCCCAGAGATTCTCGTGGGCTTCCAATAGCTGATTCAGAATTCTCTCGGCCATCCTTCGCACCTTCCAGTATCGGAGCAAATGCGTCCAGAACAGAGGGAAAGGCAACCTGCCCATTACCTTCTTGTTTTTTGTTTTCAAAGTTTCTTCCTACATATCATACACACAGAACCCCTTGGTAAATGCTTTGTATACATAAGAAAGCTGATCATGTCCATCCGTACATTACTGCCTCGTTCTTACCACGTAACTTCAGGAATTCTGAAACACTAATGCACGTTTTATTGATTCTTTGTTCTGCCACTCGTGAAATTTATGTGTACGTTTATTTTGATTATTTCGTTTCTCCAGCATCACAAGCTTTTTAATAGATTAAATGTTTTTGCTAAATTTTCGGAATAAACGATTCTGATATGTTAAGGTTACTGCATTAATTCACTACATAGCTAAAAATGTATCAATGCCTAAACCCTTGCAAGAAAACGCTATTTCAAAGGGAGTTGTGACAATAGTTGTAAAATAGTTGCAAAATAGACAACAGTCACAGAAGTTGTTAAATAGACCAACTCACCTGAGAGAGTTATGGGGGTCACTTCTTTCTCTCCGGCTGCTAAAGGAGGGGCCAGAAACGGGTTCTGTACATTAGGTCGTTTACCTTTCCCTTTCCCTTCTGATCCGGTCTTCGCCACCGCAGGTTGATCCTGTTCTTTCAAGGGCCACTGTTGTTTCGTAGGAGCCTGAGCAGCATCAGTCCCATTAGTCAAAACGCCTGCAATTTTGGGCAGAATGCGGCCCATTGTTGGATTACCCACTGCGCCAGCCGAGGTGGGCGTATCCAAAGGAGCTCCCGCCGCCGAGAGGCGCACATGGAGAGAAAACAGCGACCTCTCCGCCTTGCGTCTCTGCCTAGCCAGCTCTAACTTATCCATCCTGGGGTCACTCTTCCTATCCACCCACACAGGCGTGGACTGATACGTATGAGCATCAGGAAACGCAGGCAACCATGCTGGAATGTGTGGAAACGGAGGCTCCTCTCCCAGCTGAGCAAACGTCGGAACAGGAGTCCTCTTCTTGTGGACAGGAAACTTCGGGACAGACCTCGCAAACGGGACCTCCTCAGCGTACTCCACATACCGCATCACATCCCTAAGCGCACTCGAATTCGCAAGACACCGATTCGACGTGTCCACAGCGGCCCCGGGCCCCATGTCCTCCAGCGCAAGAATAACATCGAACGCATTGCACTGCACCCTTCCGGCCAAATTCGCATAAAAGTGCGCAGCCTTTCCCAAGTCACTCAAATACCGCAATGCAATATCCGTCAGCGTCTCCACCGCCGTCTTCTGAATCCCATGAAACCCTAATCCCTCACAAACCTGCGAAACCGCTGTATTAGCGACCGCCCGCGCAAATTCATCACCGCCCTTGGAACTACTCACTCCACCCCCGTCGGAATTCGCCGCCTGCACGAGCTCATTCCTCGACGTGCTCTTCTTCACCCCACCTTTCTCCTTCTCCCTATTAGTCTTCGCTGCCATGATCCTTCGCTGCAAGCTCCCTCCTCCTCCACATGGACGATCCTACTCCCACCAATCACTCTCCTGATCACCCAACACTCAACACAAGAAAACCAACCCTCCAAAACCAACTCCAACCACCGGAAAAAAAACCCAACCTCCACTCTCCAAACTAAAACCCTAACCCACAAATGTCCCAACCGATGCAAAACCAAAATTCCTTCCGACTACGCCCTGCTCCAATCCATAACTTCACCACCCCACAGTCGAATTTAACTACACGTTACGCTCCTGCATTGCTCCACCAAATGCTCCGCCCTGCCTTCCCTTCTCCTTCCCTGTCCAGTCCTTCCCTTTCACTCCACCCTTTCCTTCAGTGCAAGCTCCCAGCTCCAAAACCCTAAAGTAAAATCCTGGTTTCTAAATGGATACCATATATTCAGGCATCGAAAGAAGGCGCGTTGTCTGCTCGATAGCTGAAGCTCCCAGTGCGTGAAGCGCTTGCAGCGATGGAGGTCATGTGATGGTGCCAATGCACGCAAGCAGACACGATTTCAGAGTCCAGGCTTTCACTTCGACGTCAGTTTGCTGTTGTGTTCTGGAATGTATACTCAAAACCATCGCTGGACCCCAATACCGATATCATCTTTCTCTAACCTAGATATCAGATGTAATAATTCGGGAGTGGGCTAGATTAGAGCGGGTTTTAGGTGCTTAGCGGCTTTGGGTGCAAACTCGTTCCCGACACTGACAATATCTATGAAAATTCTCGACTACAGAAATGGACTTCTTTAGATTTGATAGATACAGACGGTTTTATATACCAGACGGGCTTCGCCAAGACATCAGATTCAAAATGTTGGGCACAAGCTCTGTCTCCGACTTGGTGTGATGTTCTGGGAAGTGGACGCAAATCCGGTACTCGGCGCTCCGGGGTTGAATAATCTAGCTTAATGATATATTCAGAAATTAGATTGTAAATTAATGATAAATGATGATTTTTAAGGTGCAGTGATAGTTTCGGGATTGCAATTTATTTTTATTTCTGAGTCCCTTTCTAACTGTCTCTCTCTCTCTGGTGTTCTGATGTTCGTGTTGGGTTCTGGAACGCAAATATCCTGAGTTGTTGCTGCGCTTAAACCAGAAGTCCGGAGCCTATCCGCACTCAATGCCGAGGTTATCTTAGAGTTATTGGATTTGGAGGTCACAAGAACTTGACTATTACTGTAATTGGAAGAGAGCTCCAAGAGAGGTGGAGAGTCTTCACAGGATTAGGGTTACAAATGGTGCAGAGTGTGTCTCCGCTTTACATACCCGTATCTCTGGTTTTAAAACAGAATTATCTACAAAAATTGTAGACCTTGGAGATTGAATTCGACTTCTGAGAAAGTTGTCAGTTTTAGGCACCATGCTTCTTTGGGTATCCACTAATATCGTTGGCTCATGATCCAAGGAATCCAGTACCGGACTTTTAGGGGCAGTTTATCACTCCTTGTCTAGCAATTAAAGAATAAATTAATTAAATTTAACTTTCCAATCAATAAATAACTTTAAGTTCAACTTTCATTCACAATTGATGAAGTTTCATTAAATGTTTGTTATTTTGGAAGACTTGACTAAGCCAAATTTTCATTAACACAAATTTTGGAAAGAAATTTTTTTTGCAAATGTTAGAATTTCAATAATTTATTCTTTAATTGAGATTACATTGTTGAGAAGATGTCTATATAACTATTGGTAAATTTATGAAGCATGAGCAGGACACAACATCTCAGAGCATATTATGGAAGAATTAGAAGAAAGGTAAAAATTGAGTAATGAAGTAATGTGATGGTAAATGAAAAACAATAAAAATCAATTTATAATATTAATGATTAGTTTGAGGCATGTTAACATGTAAATGTTATTCACTTTGCAAATACACATCTCTGTCACCTCAATACAAACAATCTCCAAATACAAGCAAATACATGAATTATGCATTTTTAGGTTTTGTTTGAAACTTCCAAAAATAATATCCAAAATTCATAAATTTTCAAGGATCGCTTTATGATCCAAAGTTTTGAATTACAAGCAAAATTTATGTTATAAATCAGAAAACTTATTTAAATTGCTTGTGCACTTAGGATTTAGATATAATTTTGTATAATTACAAGATACGTTTTTAAGTTAATGATCAATAAATTTATAATATATTCAATAATAAATGAATTTCTTAATCAAATATTGATTTTCTATGCCTAAATAATATAGAAATTTCAAAATTTAATAGTAATATTATTTTAAAATTTGATTGGAGGATATCAAGTATAAGTCTAATAAAGTTGGATGCTTTTTAATACCCCTCTCAACTTAAATTATTACAATGTGAAAAGAATTCCTTCATATCTGATTTCATTTTCTATTGAAGAAAATTTTATTCATTCTTTGAAATACATACAGAGTTTGTTTATGATTAATTCATTTCAAGTATTAATTTTTTTATATTATGAAGAAAACTTTTTTTTTAAACCTCTAAACAACTATTTTTTCTTTAACAAACAATTATAAACCTATGTTGGCTCCTGCAATGTCAATTTTGAATGTGATTTTTTTGCAAAAACCTCTCAACATAGGAATCACTAGAACTTTGTGTCAACATCATTTTCCCCTGGGTTTTTAGGACTAATATTATGTTTTTAAAATCATAATTCCTTACAATGGGGCAACTTCAAAATGTTTCTATGCAACTCTATTATCTTTTGGTTTTTTTTATTTATAAAAATAACTGACAAGATAGCCTTTGAGATTGTCAATAAAAACCCTAGTCTATAGTAAAAAAATTCATTCCACGAATCAAATTTTTTCCACCCTTTATGGTTAGGTTGCAAAAAACACAATGTAGTCACCACTTGGCTACAGTGCTAACATGGATAAGAAGGCATGTAACAAAAGTAAAACTAGATTTGAAATCAACAATCAAGCCCTCTCTTTATGCAAGAGGTGTAATTCAATCAACATTTATTCATTCATTTACATGAACATGTGAAAAACAACGTATTCAAACACTTAGCTACACTAGCATGGACAAGAAGGCATACAATTCTAACCTCAAAGCCGCAACCTTTTTGAAGCTTCAAAGTGCTCTTTTCCAAATTTCAAAACAAAAGTAGACCTAGCAATACATATTATGAAGGTTCCTTTTTTGACCTTGGCCCTTGACCCTAATCCTAGTCAAAATATTTCAAGCTTAGTGACGCAAATATTTGAGCAGGTCATCGCAGATCGTTTCAAACGAAGGCCGCTCCGCTGGATCTGGATCGCAACACCTCTTAACAATATTCTTCACAAATTCTGGTGTATCCTTTGGAAGCGGCGGTCTGTCTCCGTCTCTTAGTTTTTTCTGAAATTTACTGCCCAAAACACATCTAGAGTGTCCACCATGGACAAGAGGGTCAGACATGCATTTGAGAGCCTCCCCGGGTGATACTCCTGTCAAGACCTCTCCGAAAACTAAGCCAAAACTGAAGACATCAGCTTTGTACAGGTCGATGTTCTTCCTGTTATACACATCTGGATCCATGTATTCAGTAGTTCCTGCTATGGAAGGTGATAGTACAACACAATCCTCGACCTTCAAAGCTTCACCAAAGTCGGCCAGCTTTACAGAGAAATGATCTGGAAGATGTTGTGTCCCTGACACATGAGTATACAAGATGTTCTGAGGTTTGAGGTCCCGGTGCACAACCTTAGTACTGTGTAGATACCGTAATGCCTTGGCCACTGGAAGTACAAGGCTGATTGCGTCCGAAGCAGGAAACCCCGTGGTGCCACCCCGTAGACCGTAAAACGACGTCGATTTGCTTCTCTTGTCGAGATGTTCTTTTAGATTACACTCCATGGACTCCATTAAGAGAAGTTGTACCATTTTGATTGTGACTTCCCAGTACCCAACCAATCCAACAGTGTACGGATGGCGGCATTTCTTCATGGTGTTCGCTTCGCTCTGCAGTCTTTGATCGGCCGGTCCCTCCCACACTAGCTCTGGTTCCTCACACTCTAATTTAGCTCTAGGTTTGCTCCAACGCATCTTCACAATAAATTCTTTGCTAATGTGTGTGACTCGGAAGACAACAATATCCGGCTGATCCTTGGTTATACCAGGCTTACTATATATTATTGGAGTTTTGTCAAAACTGAAGTCTGTCACATGCTTGCTGATTTCAGGTGGGGCACTGACAGATACTGGTTCCTCCATCAATTGGTTTGCAAGGTAATGTCCATGTCCATATTCGCTTTGCACCTTCCTCTTTAACTCTGTCTTATCAGACTTACTAGCAGTTAACATATTCTTCACAACTGTCTCATCGATAATACCCGTTCCGTCGAATGGGTTGACACCTAGATTGGTGGGATCAATGATCAGCCTATGCAAATCAAGAAGAACCTCACGGAAATGTTCTTGACAGTTACCAAGTTCCACAGCTTTGAGGAGCCAGTTCTGAGTACAACAATCTTGCACCAATTTCAATGCATTTCGGACCGCGCAATATAATTCTCGAAGAACAAAATGTTGTCGTGCGAATCTGGGCTTGCATAAACTCGTCAGACGTTGGCATTCCGCACTCAAAAGTTGGCACTGGCTTCTGTTAATCTGCAGAGATCCGTGACTCTTCGTGATCTCATCGACAGCCCACAAAAGACATCTTCGGCATCTCTCCGAATTCGGCGGCCCCACTGAGACACGCAAGCGATCTAAAACATAAATCCAGATAAGAATCTCACAATCAGACTCAACCTGGATAAGCAGTGGAGTGCAGTTCCAGTAAAAAATTCTTGAATGCCTTAAAAACACACGCAGCTAACCTGTGAGCCTATGTTAGAATCTCACCTCACACTCAGAAGATGCTCAACACTTACAACTACGGCTTTAAGATTGCTCTTCAACAACTCATTGATCCTCTAATAATAAAGAGTAAATTTCCACAAACATAGCAAGGAAAACAAAAATTCTCACATTCAAGCCATTCTACAGCTAGTGGGAAACTAAGAGTTTGCCAACCCTGAGAAACATGGTTTAGCGCCAATCTAATTGTGCTATTGTGAAGTTTTAGCATCAAAATTTGCGAAGTCATCAGAATGGTTACAGACATTTGTCATTGGCAAATTTGGAGCACCACAAATTCTCCAGTTTGCTATGATGGTATATCACATTCTCCACTTTATATCTGTAACCATTCTGATGACGCTGCATTCGTAGAGGGTTGAATAGGTTTGGCTAATGGAACTGTCCACAACTTGATTGAAACTGTGCACGCGTGAAGACCATTTTGCCATTGTTTAGCCACATCCTTGAAACACAGTATGTGGCGACCAAGAAACAGATCGTGCAGAGGACGCTTTTCCATAATCCCATTGGCTGCAAATATGCCACAAGAAGAAGCCTTAATAAGAGAACTCTACATAGCATTACATATTTAAAACTATTGAATTCTCAACAGTACGAGCACTGCGAAACAAAAATGACAACCAGGTGATAAAGCCGATGACTAAAAAGAATGATCAGAAGGTGAATTCAAACCGTGCTTGCTTTTTCAATTGCAAGATTGCTTCAAAGACCAGCAGGAAGTTTAAAGCAAGACATCTATGTTCGAAGTAAAATGTGACTATATGTATCAAACCCCGAATGAAGTCGAATCCGGGAATGGTGCTAAGATATTGAAGAGTCTCTGAAAACCCTACATCAGTAAGAGGTAAAGAAACACCCAAGGCCCAATATCATAGCAAGTGTACCAAACACAAAACTACTGAAACATCAAAAGAAAAAACTCAGAAGACCTACCTCAGCTCCGGACTCTTCTAGAAGGTGCATGGTGGAGAAAGAATCCCCAGATGCATTGAGAGCATCTAATGTCTGCTCCATTATCCTGTTGATAAGCACATTAAACCAAACATCAATGAGTCAGAATTTGAACGAGACGATTACTAAAACAACTTCATTACAAAAATCCAACGTCGGTAAAAGTTGTCACTATCTATTCTGGGTGCCACGATAAATGGGAGTATGTCCACACAAATAAGAGCTCACTGTCGGTAAGGTGCACCCTCACAAAATGTCCGGAAGAAGCAAAGGGGGAGGCTGTGAAATGAAACGAGACTGTTCTAAGGCAGATCTACTTAAGCCTTTCAACCGAAAGCACACAGGGTGACTTGGAGAGGCAGAGCCTAGCGGTGAAGGTTACGCAATAACGCACCAGAAGCACAGATGGTCATTACAGGATATCTGTGTCGCAATCTGCACATCCAGGTCCTGCAAATCTGTGATCAACTAGCAATCTCTCATTTACAATAGTGGTTAGACTCGACGGAACATCCAAGACCGCAGTCGAAATGTAGTAAGCTACCAGGTAGAATGGTCCAAGGAAGGTAGAATGGTCCAAGGAAGGTAGAATGGGTTCAAGGACAATCCTTCAGACATGTCCAATCAGACTATGCCGAAAAAACCCAGAGGCATGATGGGGGTATTATTCTAATCTTACAAGGCTTCAGGATGCCTCCAAAATGGAATCAATAAAATCATAAAAAAGTGCTACTTGGAGGAGTACGGTGTGGAGAAATTATGGAACCGACTTTGACAAAGTGGGCAGTGTAGAGCGATTTCGGGTGAAGGTGCTCTTTCCAGCAGCAATGGCGGTCAGTCCTGCCCGGCTTCCCACGTCGTCCACAGTACCCGCGGTCTTTGCTACCGATTCTTCGATTTAGATACTGTAGTACCTCGCACAGCTTGCTTTAGTTCGCTACTAGGGTTTGGTCATATACCGCTGCACCATCTTAACTTCAATCCTTCGATGTATGCAACTTCCGTTCTCACCAACCACTATTTTACTTCACCAAACCTTGGCACACTGTGTCTGATCCTGGAATAATCACCTTCTCGGAGACATTCCATAGCCCGCAGATTGGATATTTTCGCACATGACACGGAAGGAGTTGAAATCGGCTGTGGGCAAGTAAGACCCAGAGAAGGTGTCAGTTTACGTTTGAGCTCTTACTGTGGAATCATGTTAGAGGTTATGTATGATCTTACGTGCCAGTAGTTGGGGTTTATATGCAGGACTCAAGGGTGAGTGTCTGCTTTTTTTTTTTTTTTTTTACAACCTTGAAAGTATGCCAGGGATCAAGGTGTGCACACAAAGAACGTAGAAAGACGTGTGTTGCTACTCATTCTGTCGCTGGAAGCAAATTTTTTCGCTCGTAGTATGAAGGTCGAGCTATGTGTTTGACAACCCTAAGTGTTTCTGATTAAAAATTTATGCATTGTTGATACGACAACCTCTGAAAAGATCATACGATCTGATAGATTGTGTTGCTGCAAGCGGAAGGCGTGGCCGTTTGTGAGAACTGAAGGTGATCGGGACCAGCTGTTTCTTGTCTAGAAGTCTCACTGCTTTGTTACTTATGATTCAACTTAAATATCGATTCAGTACCGATGGAAGTCCCAAGTGAATAGCTTTGTTGTGCCTCCTACAATCACCTTACAACGGTTTATGATCGCAGCAGCTTTGTTGGTCTTTGTTGTGCAGATCTGCCCAGGGCTGAGAGGAAGTTCCGTTGAGGTTCAGAGAAGGTTGTACTACAGGAAATTTATTAGAAAAAACAACCACGAGTGGCATCTAACCACAAAGGTGACAGAATTAAAGGTTCGTTCTGAATACATTACAGTATATGAGTTGTGCACCATTTGCTTGACTGGTTGTGGAGAACTGCTGCATCGGGGACCTCCATCCCCTTCGGCCTCGTGTTGCTCTCCAATTGTGTGATGGCATATTGAGGCCCATGATCACCATGGCAGCCAATATTTTTGATTTGTGTTACTAAATGGAAGAGTTTTCTGAAACATGTAGTGGAGTGCTGTTATGTGTGAGGGATGGTAATGTGTTGAACAGCTTTGAAGAGAACTGGGAGAAGGTTTAGGACTTTTGTCTGGTCAGAGGGCTTGTTCTTTAAAGCTTGTAAAGGATGTCCCTCTCATACTTGATCACACTGAATAAATTTGTAACGATAGATCTTTGATTTTGTTCAGGATTCTGAGAGTTGAACTGCTGGTTATTGCCATGTTTTATTAACAATATGGTTTTGACTCCCAGGTCACTGCTGTATTGGACAGTCAGATTGGAATAGCTAGGCCGGGACGATTCAATGCGTTTGCAACTTCTCTATTTCGAGGCAGAAAGGTCTATCCAGGGCCAGGTTTAGCAACTCCATTCGTGTGGTAATGAAAATTATACATAATGGATTACGTGAATAACAGCATCCATTCTATAAGAAACTTGCGAAGTTGGGCCCACTTCATTACACAATTTCCGCCATCTGTGATCGAACACAAAAGGAGGAACAATAGTCAGTTCTTGAATTTGTTGGAACAACTCTGGGGCACAGAGAACTTGCTGTGCCATCTTTCTAGTCCGACATTGAAAACATACAGGCTGTTACTGCGAGAGCTTGACGATGTGATAGGAAGGGCCATTGCTTTAGTGAAGGAGGTCTATTTGTGTTCTGAGCTCCCTCGAGAGCATTACTCTGGAGAACATTATCTTGAATTTTTTCTGGAATTGCGGTGGTGGACATGGGTGGTGATTTGTGTAGTGGCTGGTGGATTTATAAGGACCACATTCGGCCGGGAATACTTTGTGATACCCAAGGGTATATTGGATCCCGCATCTTCAAGATTACCAAGCTTTCTGCAGAAACTGCATCTGTGGTGTAGTGGTTCTGATGGTTATGCAAGGCACCTGCCATCGTATGGAATCGAGGCGTTTCTGCGGAAGGCCGAGGGACTATCAACGCTTAGTGTATGGTTGAAGACTACGAGCGGAAGACTCTTGAACGAATCTGATGTCGACACGGAGTACATCATAGAAGGGAAGGCGTTGGTGCCAGTATCAGGTGCTTACAAACCACCACGGGTGCGAGAACGCAAAGTTGATCTAACGCAAGTTATCCTGGGAGTGAGTCATTCAGCATTGGTTATCAAATGCGAAGACTCTGGAACAGAATATGCTTTGAAGAGAGTGAACGGTTTGGATCTAAAGCAACCCATCCTTGCGCACCTCTTCCATCCACATGTTGTTCGACTATTGGATTTTTGGAGAGAGAATGGTTTCTTGTTTTTGGCGATGGAGATGATGGAGGGGGATCTTGCAGAACTCATAGCAAGGCGTTTAAAAGAATCGAAAATGCCATTTACGATGGATGTGGCAGTCGACTTCATGTTGCAGATTGCCAAAACTATGTTGTATCTTCACGATTTGGGTCTCACGCATCCTCATCTCCAAAGTTCTGATGTCTTGTTTAAAGTAGCCAAAGATAAATCCAGGCTGGGCAAGAATGATAGTCATTATCTTTTGAAGCTAGGTGACTTTCGGTTTTATGCAAAGAATGATTTTAAGTCAGTGACCCGGCAGAATGTGTACCAATTTGGCTTGATCTGTGTGGAAATACTATCCAATGAGCCGTTACGCTGGACGTTTGAGGAGAGAATACTGGGGATGTCTCAGAAGCCAAAAGTCTGTTTTGATGCATTGCGGAATGGATCTCAATCTTCAATACCAGGATTGTTGACCGAGTGCATTGGAAAGTGCTTAAATGGAACTACCCAATTCTCTGAGGTTGTCGTAATGCTCCTGCTATCGCAACTCCAAGTACTGACAAAGGCTGCAGAAGAGCCTTCAGGTGGTGAACACCTACCGCTTGCCAAGCAACAAGGTATGGTGATTTAGGAAAACTTGAGTAATAATTGAGTTATGTTCAGAGTCTAGTATTATATTAGCTAGCGAGTATTGTTAAATGCATCTAGTGCACTTGAAAATTCAGAAGATTCTTAATGTGTCGTTCCAAATTTTGCCAGATGTTTCGTCAAGGCCAGGATCCTCTTCAAGGTTCCCCATTATTCCTGAGGTATGATTTCTACAAAACATGAATTTTGTATAGTTTACCGGGTCGACATTTTGTGTAAGTCATGAATTTGTTTGGCAGGGTGACTGGCAGGCAGACCGATTGCCTTTATCAGAAGAGCGAAGAGCGATGGTAGGCACAAGCGGATGCTCGCGCCAGTTGGGATGTCTGAAGTTGTCCGATACTTCGTGCGCGACAAGTGGGTCAGATGAGTCGGCTAATGTCAAGGCACCTCCGAGTGAAGTTCATCCTGTGAGTGCGTCTAGGTCGTTCTTATCTGGACGGAGTGAGAGCATAATGGAGCAAGAGGAGATCCGTGTGGTATACAGTGCTGGTATCAGTGAAGGGAAGCGGCGGACCAAGCGGCGGAGTATTGCAGTGAAGGGGCGGATCAAGCGCTCCAAGACTCACTGGAGCACTCCAAAGCGGTACAAGACTCACTGGAGCACTCCAAAGCGCTCCAAGACTCACTGGAGCACTCCAAAGCGCTCCAAGACTCACTGGAGCACTCCAAAGCGCTCCAAGACTCATTGGAGCACTCCAAAGCGCTCTAAGATTCACTGGAGCACTCCTGCGACTGGGTCGAGTTTCATATCTGCAGTGGAGGCGCGTATCGAGCGCTCCAAGACTCACTGGAGCACTCCTGCGGCTGGGTCGAGTGGCATATCTGCGGTGAAGGCGCGTATCGAGCGCTCCAAGACTCACTGGAGCACTCCAAAGCGCTCCAAGATTCACTGGAGCACTCCAAAGCGCTCCAAGACTCACTGGAGCACTCTAGCGGATGGGCCGAGTGGTGCTGGCATGGCTGAAGACGAGGATGGCGAAGGTGAGTGCGAGGCCGAAGAGAGCAACGTTTTTGAATTCATGCACCCCACTTGGAGTGGATCCGTATCTGCAGTGGACACTTGGGGTGGATTCGCATCTGCAGTGGAGGAGCGTATCGAGCGCTCCAAGGCTCACTGGAGCACTCTCGTAGATAGGCCGAGTGGTGCTGGCATGGCTGAAGGCTGGGATGACGAGGATGACGAGGATGCCGAAGAGAGCAACGTTTTTGAATTCATGCAGCTGCAGCGCCACCCCGAATGGGGTGGATTCTTTCGCACATTTGGGTATGAACTTAAGAATGGAAGATACCCAAGTCAAGGTGCGTTGGAGATTGGGGAGAAGTTTGCAGAGGGTGGGCAGGCGGAGCTCTTCCATGCCAAGGTCACATGGGTGCATCCAAAGGATAATGAGATGTTTGAGAGAGAAGGAGTTGAGTTTGTATTGAAGGTGTTCAAGAAGGGGACATCCTTGCGAGACATGAAATATCAGTGGCCCAATGGAGTGTTTCAAATTCAAGTGGAGGAAATGGAAAATCTGAAGTCCCCTACACCCAAAGTGACCCCAAGCCACTGTTGCGAAGCACTTCAATGTATATTGTTGGAGGATGGTCGATTTGCATTTTTGATGGAAAAGTTTGATTTTGATCTCCGGAGTTTGATTATACACATGGAATTGAGAAGGGATGGAAATTGTGGGCCATTTTCAAAGGAGGATGGTGAAGTCATGATGTATGATATTGCATTAGGGGTGGAGTGGCTCCACAATCGCAACATCATTCACAGGGATCTAAATACATCAAATGTACTCCTGAAACAATTCAAAAGTGGATGGCCAAAGTGGCGTTGTTTTGTAGCGGATTATGAATGCACCATTGGGGTTGTTGGAACGGGATATTTTAGGGCACCGGAGATATTGCAAGCATGCAAAGAGAGGATGGAAAGTCAAATACCGGAGGTGTTTTCAAGAGCAGCGGATGTTTATGCTTACGGGATGACTTATTATGAGGTATTGACAGGGAAGGTGCCTTTTGAAGATCATCCACTTAATATGTGCAAGCCTTTGTTGACGGATCTTGTGATCAATCAAGGCCTACGTCCAGAGATACCAGAATTTGTTGAAGGTTGGGCACGTGGACTATTGAAATGGTGTTGGCAAAGTGATCCAAGTGCAAGACCTACGATAGGAGAAGTATTGGAACTGATGTCAAAAAATTCAACATCTATTAGAAGGCTAGAGAAACTTGTGGACGGTGAGGAACTAGGGACATTTTGAAGTTGATATTTGAAAATGGATGTTAAAGATGTTCATATCTTGAATACATAGATACGTAGTGTAGAAAGTATTATGAAGTAGAGTCGGCAAAATTTGTCATAGACCGTGTTCTATATATTCTAAAATTTAATTGCTATTTGAGTGGTTTACTTAACTAAAAGTCTAATGACATTGGTAGATTGAAGGTATTGGAAGCGTTAGAAGTATTGTTTTGGTGATGACATTGTAATGAAAGGATTTCTTTCTAAATGGAGGTTAGGTTAGAAGAGATTAATGTTTATATTTTCTATGAGTGTAGGTAAATGATTTTTAAATCTATATTTGTATGAATGAAATTTATTTATTTTTACAAATATTTTATGAATCAGGTGATAGTTGGACTATGTTATCAGCGACTAACTTATTTATCTCCATTGTTTGTTGTCACTTCATACTAGAAATATTTTGCACTATAAAATTGAATGTAATTAGATGGTATTAAATGTTAGATCAATCATGATGGTTGAAGTTGATTTTGTAAAATTCAATGTTGTTTTTTTCATTTCAAACAATGCAAACTTGATGTGCCTTAATTGTGAATTTTCTATAATGCAATAACTTTGATTCTTTGGCACTTTAACTCCTAAAAGTGCGTGGTGTCTTTAGAGCCAAAATTGCCAAAAACATACCTTTACTAATAGCAACATGCTGTTTTCTAAATTTTAGACATCCAATTATGTATTTAACCATAGGATTTTGTACTTAACTTATTCAAAAAAGTATATACCAAATTTGAACACAATCCACAATATAGATTGTTAGATAATAAGGTTTGACTTCAATCACTGTAAAAGTTTTTTTTGACACTGCTTAGGCCAAGAGTATACCAAAGTTTTGATCTCCAAAACGTATACATTGCTTTTTGACACTGCTTAGGCCAAGGGTATACCAAAGTTTTGATCTCTAAAAAGTATACATTGCAAAACAGATTTGATCCATGGAGGGTCATCAATTCTTATAGGTGTGCAAGTTAGGTATAAGCTCATAAAGTTCAAGCCTCATACAAGCTTGGGACGAAGAAAAAATCGTTGATTTTGTAAAAGGGGGTGTGCTGAAATTGCCCTACATTCACCAAAATTAGATCTACTAAAAAGATAACTTTAACATGTTCAATTGGGAATCTGAATAGTGGATATATTAAGGTCAATAAGAGATAGTATCAAAAACACACTCAATGCAATAGGAGCAAAAGTAGAATTTTTAGATTTTTTTGAAGTACCAATTGTATATTTTCCTTTAATTTTGACACACGGTTTGGCAATAAGGGGTCCTGTGGATGGACCCCCTGCCACGTCATAGATACCAGATGAAATTTGTTAAATATGGATTAAAATAAAGATTGGATGTAATAATCTTCTTTGGATGAAAAAATATTTTGGATGGAAACTGGACAATGGATGATAATTATCATTTGGATGAAAAATATTCAGCAATTAAGACAATCCCTTTAGATGGAAACTATTGATTAGACAAAAAATCCCTTTGAATGAAAACTGTGAGTTTTGAGCATTTTGGTGTAGTTTTAAAATTTTGACCATTTCATATATCAGAATGTTTAATATGCCTTTACATAGACTTAATGTAGGTACCAAAAGAACAGGGTTCAAGGAACATACTACAATCCAAGCACGGGTGATAACTAACAAGTGAATATGAAGTGTGCTGTTTTTTAAAGCTCAAAGCTGATTTTGAGCATTTTGGTGTAGTTTTTGAGCATTTTAGTCACTTTCTAGGGTATCATAAGGTATCTTACACACATCTTCTTAAAAAGAACGTCCTCAATTGAAACTTAATTTGACCACTAGTTGTAAATTATGAAAATGAACTTTTCCAAAGTCTTAATTTCTTCATTTGGGGCCCTCTATTGTCTTTAGAGGATGTTTTTTTCAATTTAAAAAACATTGTCCGGTGAAAAAAAAAACCCCAAAATGTTTCGTGGAAAACTAGGTCTCAAAAACGTCATTGCGGTACTTCTCGTCTGCCCAAACTTTCATCTGAAGTGGTCATTGTCATTTCTAGTGACCACAATTCACAAACGGAGGGCACCGTGGAATCAAAAGTGATTTCCGACAACATTTGACAGATGTTCTTATCACTTTTTCAAATGATTGCATTGACTTTGTCGGACTTTAAGGTTCTCGTACGGAATTGTAGAAGACCCGAATTCGTACCATATTCTCCCACACTTTAGATAATCAAGTCTATTTTCTATACCCAAACTTCTTCCCATCATACCAACAACCGAGATGCCACTTTTTAAAGTCTTCGCAATAGGGGCTGAAATTGGCAATAAGCTAAGCACTTTTGTGGTACACTTTGTTGTGCTTCCTCCCGTGATCACTAGGAAGTGATATGAAGTGTGCTATTTTTCAAAGCTTAAAGCTCATTTTGAGCATGTTTTGGTGTAGTTTTTGACCATTTTAGTTACATTTTATGGTGTTAAAAGTTATATCATATGCGTCTACATTAAAGGGTGTAAGCATGGTAAAGTGGACCAAAAAAGTGCTTAACTATTTGTCAGTTTCAGCCCTTTTGCAAAAATTGCACAAAATTGACGGAAAGATGTAACTGAAGTCAATTTTTTTTGCTAATATGGATTCTCAACTTGTTTTTCTACAACTTGGAAAAGTTTCGTGCAAAGTAGACACTTTAAAGTTATTGTATGAAGGCTTTAAATCCAAGCAAAGTGAATGCAGTCATTTGGAAAAGTGAACATAACGGTTTAGGGTTTTGTCCGAAATCACTTTTAATTTCGCGGTGCCCTCTGTATATTTAAGAGGTATTCTAAAATAGTCAATTCATATACTCATTAATTGGTTTAGCGTTCCAAAAGTACCGCAAGGATGTTATTTAAGAGGGTCACTTCCGCGGTACTTTTTGTCACTTTTTTTTCACCAAACATTGTTTTTTAAATTGAAAAAAACATCGTCTAAAGACAACAGAGGGCACCAGATGACGAAATCAAGACTTTGGAAAAGTTCATTTTCATGATTTACAACTAGTAGTCATATTAGTTTCAATTCAGGATGTTTTTTTTATGAAGATGTATGTACGATACCTTCTGACACCCTAAAAAGTGACTAAAATACTCAAAAACTACACCAAAATGCTCAAAATCAGCTTTGAGCTTTAAAAAACAGCACACTTCATATTCACTTGTTAGTGGTCACATGTTGCACTTTGTGGTCCACTTTATTGTGCTTACACCCTAAAAGCACATCTTCAATTTGATTACTAATTTACTAGTTCTAAATCATGAAAATTAACTTTTCCATTGTCTTAATTTCTTCATTTGGTGGCCTCTATTGTCTTTAGAAGATGTTTTTTTCAATTTTAAAATGATAGAAGTATTTGATTAAAAAAACTCTCAGAAAATACTATAGAAGTGACCTTCTTAAAAAAACATCCGTGTGGTACTTTTGAAACCCTAAAGTTTAATTGAATTTATAATAAAAATTTGAATGAACAATTACATCTTTCCATTACTTTTGTGCAAATTTTTAAAAAAGGCTGAAACTGACATTTAGATTTAAGCACTTCTTTGGTCCACTTTATTGTGCTTCCCCTTCCACCTAGCACAACCCGGACACTAGTAGGAGATTAGTCATTTTTCACTTCCTAAAATTGAAAAAGGAGTAAAACCGCGCCATGCACATGGGCTCTGTGAGTACTAGTGAGTAATTTGGTCACAATATGACAGAAACATCAATATGATATTCAGCTACTGTTCACTGCATTCACTGAAAGGGGAATGAAAAACGACGCATTTCCTACTAGTAGGATTCACTCCCCCCCAGCATTCGTCCCGAAGCTTGGCAAGAATGTAATCCGACTCGCTGCCAGGCTTCTATTAATTGCAAGTCCACTGAAGCCTTGATGAACCCATCCAATCATCATCATTGTTACGTTTGAGAGACTGCATCGAAGTGACGGATCAGCTCCATGAGTAACAGTGTGTCCACGAATGGATATGAGGTTAACTAAACTGAACTTAAGATCGCCTGTCAGTTTCGTGGTTTAACTTTCCGCCCACATGTATCTCCCCTTTCGCCCTTGCACTCCAAATGACCCTCACCACTGTCTACCTCTCACTCGGTTGCTCGCTGGAAATGTTATCAAAAAGTGACCCATTGTCTCAATCCTGCATGTGATGCATGGAGCAGGGGCATCGAGTCGACTGGAGAGAATCATGAAGGGCTGCAGATTCTGTGTCAGCATTGCGCAAGTACAGACTTCGTGACCGACGTGATTACATTACCATGGGCCCAGACAATGGCTGATCCAACCATTCCGGGTCATTGTGAAAATATGACAAACTCATGTGATTTTTGCA
This sequence comes from Ceratodon purpureus, assembly GCA_014871385.1. Lineage (NCBI taxonomy): Eukaryota > Viridiplantae > Streptophyta > Bryopsida > Pseudoditrichales > Ditrichaceae > Ceratodon > Ceratodon purpureus. The sequence goes on from CM026431.1 coordinate 5,015,130, forward strand.
GAGTTCTCTTGGTCCAAATGATAAGAAATGATAGCTTAGATTTGATTCTTGATTGAGAGGAAGCATCCAAGAGGATGAGTGGAGTGTGAATCGTGGGTGTATTCCTAATAATGACTGAAGAATGTTGATCGAGGTGCAAATTATCTGAGAGTTTTCAGATGTGATGATGTAAAAGAGAATGTGCTAGATTCGCAGATCGACAGAGAATTGTAATCAATGGATACGTGCAAGTGGAAGATCACATACAACAACCCGAATCACTGCAGTATGATGGAGCTTGCGCACACGCCGACGCGACCGCCCTGGCGGCCTGCAGCGTCCAGCATCACGGCGAACTTGGACCTGGACGTGCCTCCCCCGCAATGGAGTTCCCGGAAGAGCCAGAAGTCGGTGGAGCTGACAATCCCGCCCCAGTACATGAGCGCCACCGACCTCATCGCTGCGATGCCCAAACGGCACCGGATGCCGAAACCGCAGAGTTTGAGCAACGCGCTAGCCGTCGAGGAGCCTCGAGTGTACCCTAAGACTCCATGGGCGCCTTCCTTAACCTCGCAGCTCGAGGCGGCCGAATTTGGAAAGTAAGTATTTACTAAGCCACGCTTTTGGAAACCCATTTCCCGCCAGAGTTATTTGGAATATTGTGCGTCGTTGACAATGTTTATGGAAATGTTTGTGTGCAATTGCAGGCCGTCTAGGAGATCTTCAGAGCACACACCGAAGTCGGTGTTGGATCATGCGAAATCCACATCGTCCGATGCTAGGTCGAGGTCAAACACGGGGAAGCACGGGTCGCAGCTCGCCTCGCCTCCATCCGCCGCGAGGTCCCTGCTGAACTCTGCAGCTCAGTCAGAGCGGGATTTCGGCGGATCTGAGCGCAGTTTCCCCATTGCGTCGCCTCGGCACAAGAGGTCGCATCAATCGTCACCTGCGATGTCGCAGCAGGGTTCGCCTCCGCGCAAGAATGCTTCCTCAAACGACCGAGCTTCCCCTGCATCCCCTGCGGGCTCTGCAAGGTCACCGGAGCGCTCCCCCGGCCACTCGCCTCCATACTCTGAATCGGGCCACAACTCGCGACATCGCACAACAGCTACAAACTCCGGCCTCGCCTCAGTAAACGACACCTCCGTCTCGCAGTCCACTAACCCGAGGTCATCGAGATACGACACGCGCGGCAGCAGCAGCCGGATGACCACAACCGACACACACAACAATAACCTGCCCTCCAGAGGCACCACGGGAGGCTCCGTGCGAAGCATGAGCGCATGCTCCTCCGTGACCCACAGATCCATGGAAGGCTCCCCTGCGTCTGGCCGTTGCAGCCCGCCGACGCCAGCCAGCCCCTCGTCACCGACCTACTCTCCATACTAAGGCCATAACCCATGTCCATTCCTTGACCTTGGCCCACAATATATGACAGATATACAGATTTTTGAGCATTGATACCATCTGCACAGATGTGCAACTCCTACAACATTCTATGTAAGTCCTATTCAACCTTTACTTGACCCTTTCTTTGTTCATGATGCTTCAAAGACACAATGCTCAACCGTAGTGCAGAAACAAATTTAGTATTTTCAGAAATGGATTTTGAATGTTAGTTGAAAGAAAAGTTGAAATTTTGCCAGAGTTCATTCCACATAGTATTCAAACATGGACAATGAAATGTATATAATACAATTGATTTTATTAACGATCACTCGGCTGGGCAACCACAATCACAATTGAACGGCTGCAGTGCACAAGGTCATCAAAAAACATGATGCAAAAATGACCTCGTAAAAAGCAGAGGATGGCGGGGCTTGTATCGGAGAAGGCGGCAGGCTTTAGATCATCTCGAGCACCCTCTTCCACGCAGGGCGAGAGGAAATGGATTCCCACCATGCCTTGACATGGGGTCGCCCGTCGAAGCAAACACTGCCCTTCTTGTATTTGTCGAAGAGCTTCCAGCCAGTGGTCAAGTGGGAGAGGTCAGCCAGACTGATGAAATCTCCCGCCAGGAACTGGGTGGTGGCAAGACGAGCCTCGTAGATGTCCAGCACCTTGCCGAACTTCTCCAGGCTTTGGGCCAACTTCTCTTCATCTACTGGAGAAGCAGCCGCGTATTTGAGAGCGTCTTTGCATGCTCCATTGAAGTTCTGGGCTTCCACTTCCAACCACTGCTCCACAAGCGCTCTCTCGATGGGAGTAGCTCCGTAGATGGGAGTGCCTTGACCTTCAAATTTGTTAGCGATATACCGGATGATCGCCCTCGACTCTGTTTCACAACAAAATATCGGTTCTTAGAATTCAGACTGATTTTCTTGATCACAGCATTCTAAAGCGGAAACAGGGTCAATGTCAAGAAACGAGTTCAAAAAACTAGAAGGACTTGCTCACAAAATGTCTGAACCACCTGGAAGGTTGATGACTATTGAGTAGAGCAAAGTTACATATCACATCATCTAGGAGCCTAGTCTTCGAATTACACATATAAAGTAAGTCTATAGATTCTTAGGAAGGTCTAACATACCAAACAGAGTCAAGTCGCCATCCTGGAGGACTGGGATCAAACCAAATGGCTGCACCACGAACAATCCAGAATCAGGATTCAGAACTCGTACTTAGAAATTCAAAATGTAGAAACATGAAAACACACAGTGAATCGAGGCAGCGTTAGACGCAACCAGGTGTTTCAAGCAGATCCACGCATTTCAAACCAACCCAAAGATTTCTAGGGATCCAGAGATCGCTCCTAGTTATAAACGTTTACATCGCTTATGCGAGCGACAAAAGCCAAGGACAACGTTGCGACTCAGCTGACCTGCAGGCTCTTGTGCTCCGGCGTCTTGCCTTCGCCCTTGCGGACATTCACAACCTTGAGTTCGAAATCTTCCACCCCTTTCTCGAACAAAGTGACTAGAACCCTTCCTGTGCACGTCGAGGCGGCAACCCCGTACAGTTTCAGCTTCCCGTCCGCCATAGCTTCACCTGCATTCCCAACCAAAACAAGGTCCAAAGGTCAGGAAATTCAACAACACTCAGTCCAACACATTACTCCACAAACAAGGCTAAGATCCAAAATCTGCTCACCCCTATATCCACCATTCCAAACAAATACTCCCACAGATCCCACCCCTTAAATCCAGCATCCAAAAAAACCATCTTTTCATCACACGACCAGGCTTCAGAATGCCTCTGACCCAATCTAATCTCCCACAGCACACAAAAGGCTCAAAATACAAACTCAGCACAAGGCTCAGAAAATCCAGATGCTCAACATGGTGGGATGTCGGTAGAAGGTGAGACTAACCTGAAATGGGTCACCGATCGCATTCACAGATGGGCAGCAGCAGCAAAGAAACCAGCGAGTGAGAGGGAGGCCTCGGAGATTGCAAGATGGAAAGCTTGGGATGAATCCTAGTTGAAGTTATGGTACAACGGCGGCGAAACGATGTTGGAAGTTTTGTGCTCAGCTGACAGATCCGGAGAATATACCAAGTTGGTGTCTCTTCCGGAGATTCTGTTGTGTCCCTTGGGCCTTCACGATGCTGCGCCTGCTTCTGGACATGCATGAGTGTGCCCATACATGCATGGGGCCATGAATGGGGACATGTATGATGTATGGGAGTAGAATGGGGGCCATGGAGATCAATATACATGCGTGGGTGCTGAGGTGTGTATGGGGGCATGTATATGAACCCGTGTTGTGGTCTCTGTTACCCTGTGCAACCAAAGTGGTGTAGGCACTTCCCCGGCGATAAACCTCACCCTTGTCTTAATGACTAGAGCCCCAACGGAGGCTTCCATTGGATGGAGCAAAAAGCCCACTATGAATTGCTTGTTGATGAAAAAAAATAATAAATTTTTTGAAATAATTTTAAAATAATTAAACTAACTAAAATTAATGTAATGTGTACACCTAGACTAATTTGGGGTCCCTGGTTCCATTTAAAATTATAAAAATAACTTAAAAAGGGCCGCATGTCCCTTAAAAATAGAATTATGGAGAGGACAAGAAGAGGAAGGCTCGCCTTGTTTTTAAGAGTATGGCAAGATTTATAGTCCGCGCAGTCACTTTGGTTGCTGTGGCTCTGTCCTCAAAAGAAAGAGGAAATTTGGTCTTCGTGAGACACCAACGTGAATAGAGTGTGTTTTTTCTAGGAGTGAGGTTATGTCTATAGAATGTAGGTTAATAGAAAAGAATGATTCTCTCTTTTTGTAAGAAAATACTCTAGCTAGTAATTGGTCACTAGCAACTAATGATACATAATTAATCCCTAAAGGTTTTTGGTGTTTTTTGAGCTAAAGTGCCAAAAATATACCCCTACTAATAGCAACCTATTGTATTCTAAATTTAGACATTAAATTGAATATATTATCGTAGGGTCTTGTACCTACTTTATTCAAAAAGGTGTATACCAAATTTGAGCACTGCAATCTACAGTGTAGATTATAAGATTATAAGATTTAAATTCACTGTAAAAGTTTTTTCCGACACTGTCCTAGTTGTATATCAGAGTTGGATGCCCCAAAACTATATTTTGCAAACACATTTGATCTGTCTTAGTAGGGTCATCAATTCCTGTAAGTATAGAAGCTATGTATATGCTCACAAAGTTTTTAATTAGCCCCATACGGACTTGGGAAGGGGATAAAATCCTTAATCTTGAAAAAAGGAGTGTGGTGAAATTGCCCTACATTCTCTGAATTTAAAACTAATACAAGTGTAATCTTAACATGTCCAATTGAAAATTGAAGCAATAGATATATTTATGTCAATTAAAGATTTCACAATCAAGAAAAAATCACAAAAGATTTCAATACAATCAAAGTAAAACTTGAGTTTCTAATTTATTTTTTAATTTGAAGTGTAAATTATATATATTTCTTTTTAATTCCGAAGGACTGCTAGAGTCATTTGGATGGACTCCCTGCCACGTCATAGATACTAGATGAAATTTGTTAAATTTGGATGAAAAAGAAAATTGGATGTAGTATTTATATGGATGAAAACACATTTTAGATGGAAACGGAGTTAAGGATGATAATTATCATTTAGATGACAAATTTTCAGAAATGAAGACAATATCTTTAGATGTAAACTGTTAGTTAGATGAAAATTGTTTGTCAAATGAAAGTTGTCATCAATATACATGGATGAAAAAATATTGGGCCCATTATTTTGTAAGTGCCTATCTTTTGAAATTGAGTCTTGACAGTTTTTGCCCTTGTGAATGACAAGCAGCTTGGGCAGAATATAAGAGATTCTGATTGATTGGTCGCTGCCCAGATTTAGAGTAGATTCATATAAAATCCATAATTTTTGCATGGTGACTCCAAATGTTATGAAATTTGCGCCATTGGAAAGCTAGCAGTAAAAATTACGTATAGTAAAAATTTCAATTAATTCCAAAAAATATGGGAACTTACAATGGCTTGCTCAGAAGTGCTACAATCATAATGTGGTTTCAAAGACCTTTAGGTGTTAGCTTCATATCTATTCGTGGACACTCTGTAACTCATAGATCTGCTTTGTCACTTTGATGCGGTCTTGCAAATGTGATAGTGATGATAATCAGACGGGTTCAGCAAGGCTTCAGTAAACTTGGAATTAGAAGCCTGGCAAGAGAAGTGACCCAGCACTTTGGAACCTTGTTTTGTGATCGCTTGCCCTAGGCGATGGTGCTTAAAGATAAACATTGTGATTGGATGAAGAATCCATGGATGAAAAAGATGATGAGTTGTCATTTCTATACTCCATTATACCAGAAAAAACCTATGTCATAGAACAACCTCGTAAAAGTTTCTATTATCATAAATATTCCTTAAGTACTTTCATAAGACATAATCACTTGAATCAAGCCTTCGCTTCTCAAATTCTTGTGTTTCCTCCTTTTTTTTCTTTTACTTCTTTGTGAGCTTAGTTAGGATGTAACTCATCTTGACTTCTTCACTAGTACATGCCCTTCTTCCCGTTTTTTACATCAATTAATTCCCCGTTTTTTTTTCTTCTCATAATTCTAATATTTCAATCCTCAATCATTACCATATTCTACATGTAGTCTATACAAACTTACAAAGTCATAGCAAAATTTCTACACATACACATATTTTGCTAATTGATATTCTTTCCATAACCACTGAGGCCTGTTAAAATGACGATTACATGCTGTTCATTGTCTTTATGCATGTGGGCAACACCAAACTGTATTCAGATTGTATTTGTATAAGTATTACGGTAATCCATGGTATTGGGTAAGAATTGCACTATTGAAGTTACATATATTCTGATTGTGTCAAGAGAAGAATTCTCTTTCAGACTGATATGGTTTATGAAGACATAAATTTTGCACCAGCTGCCTTGTGGAAAGGCGCAGGCACAAGTGTCGCTGGCGGGGTTTTCTTTGGCTTGCAAAGGCTATCAACTTTGGCTTGATGTCCTTGCCCATAGATTCCTACCCGAGACAGTAGAAGCTGCTCTATGTAATCTAAGAATCCCCAGAACTAGCCTCCTCGAGCTGGTCGCATTTTCAAAGTTTTCTGTTTTCCACATGCATATTTGTGCACCAAAAAATGGCGCAAATGGTGACAATAGTGCGAAGAATTCATACATCTCACTTTTTTCTGCTTCGTTGCAGCTCTAAGCGGGCACGCAAGGCTCCTGTTCCACACTTCTCTCGAAATGAAAAACTTCTTGACCGAAATTAAACCACTTGCCTATTACTCATTTGTATGGACAGCCAGGCCCATCTTTGAATCTGGGTCTTGGAAAAGATCATATCAACATGCCATGTTCATATGCTTCAGAGCATGTCGTAGCGAATTCTGGTTCAGGATTTAGCTGCTTCTCCCAGACTCAGCATTCTCTGAACTGGTATGCCTCAAAATCGCTGAGCGATGGACTCATTGATTGAAGTTTTAGTCGTAAATATCAAGTACGACACAAAGAATGTCCAGGGCCTTGGCAAATTGTCGGAGGTTCACCAGCATTCCCAAACCTAATACATTGACATGTGGAAATGTCCGCTGCCAATCCTCGCAACTGGAAATTTGGCTGGAAATGCCATAGTTGAAATACAACCACTGTAGTCTCTGATGATGGGAGAGTCGCATCCGTTCACATTCGGTGACTTGAGCATCATCTGCCCCTGTAACATAGGACAACTCCATTGGCATCCATCGAATATTGCTTCGGGAGGAATTCGGGTAACAACTAAGGAAATTACCTCAAAAAAACAATGGCTTCGTGGTGATCAACAGATCACCAAGAGAAGAAACATTCATGCCAAGACGAAGAAAGCATTGTTGCGTGCAATACGAAAGTCACGCTCCGAATGCCTCTGAAGAAAGCGAAACCCTAATCAAGGCAAGCTATGCTATCAACAAGGAAATCTGTATCAAAAACAGCCACTCTTCAATAATACACATCGGCATATCTTATCAGGGCTTCAAACCCAGATGATAAAACCCAAATATCCATCGACCCACATACTCATGTGAGATCCTCAAACATGGAAGACACAATAGCATGGGACGAGACCACCTGCTACGGAAGGCAGACTGGAACGCACACCCGCTCCGCAACCGAGCCAGACATAACGCACTGGAGACAGCACCCATCTGAGCGACTGAACGCCATGCGGCGCTCGTTAGCCAGAGCGCTCTACTCGCCCGAGCACGCCAGCTTCCTGCTACGACCGCAGCCCAAACTGGAAATGCTCGTCAACCAGTTCGTGTGCTCGCTCACCAAGGAGTCCATCCAGTTCCTCACAGGACCAGAGGGCGAGGCAGCACTGGCGTTCATCGTCAGCCTCCTCACGCATGCAACGTCCCAGTTCGTGGTCACAGACGAGGCGAAGCTGGCCATCCGCGTGTGCACCCAGGAGGCCACCACCGGGCTGATTGATGGCTTGCACCGCAGGCTGCAGGAGCATATGATGAGAGTGCCTCGCCTTCTGTTGTGCTTTGGTGTCGTTGTGGTGGGCGCTTACGGTGCGCTCTTGGCTGTGGGCTTGCTCTTGTGTTTGTGGCGCTTCACTCTCTTTGGCGTTGCTCAAGAAAAATCGCTCAGGTACTGTTTTCTGATCATGCTTCCCTCAACATTGTTCTTGGTTCTCATGCACATGAGTTACTCTATCTGAGTCTTACATGATGTTTTTCCAAGGCATTCGGTTCGTTTCAAGAGTCTTCTATGGGAGATCACCTAGCATCATACCAGACCCCAGTGCATGACCTTCTATGCTTATGGGATGTGTCACAGTGATTGTGGAAAAAAGAGCACTTCTCATTTGCAATGTAAGGGCTGAATTTCGAGCTTGCCAATCTGGGTTCCTAGTACAATTGGCAGGATGTGGTAGTTGTAGAATTTTAGGTTATGATTTACAATGTTCTTGGCTTGCCACATCCTGGTCGTATCGTGATCAGCAGAGTGGAACGGGAAGGCAGATTGACAGGCATCAGATTCAGCCCTTTTTTTTGAAGCAACTCATTTTCCCTAACATTGGCACACCATTAGATCTACTTCACGAGACATTTTTGCATGAATTATGCATTATTTTTTATCCTGTCATTGAGTGTGAACTCACGCTTAGCATTCCTCCGAAACTTGTGACCCGTGTTGGTTTTGGATCAGTGCCTAATGACATTGTTTAGAAGTCCCGCTTTGTGAATAATGTTTGCCATTGGTGAGAAGCAGTGACTTGATGTTGCGAAGGACATATTACTTCAATTGAGGATTTTGGTCACAATTTTTTTCAAAACCGGCCATAATTCTAGGGCCATTTGAAGGTTAGTTGTGAATGGAATTCTAAGTATTTCAAGCCAAGCTTTGCAAAGGTATATAGCAGGTAGCGTTATTGGATAGTCGACCCAGAGATGAAAGTATTTCTTAACCCAGGCCAATTTTTTCCAAGAAGTCAGGTTGAAAGGCCAATAAAAAGAAATCAAAATTCCTAAAGACCAAAAACAAGTTTTCAAAGGAGCTGGAACTCTTCGCCCAATTATTGTGATATCTTTGTCTGTAGCCACTTTCTTGGGATTGATATGTAGCTTAATATATGATAGGTAATGGTTTGTCCACTGGGCTTTTGTCTGTGCTTCTTTTTTTTTTTTTTTTTAATTTTTTAAAAAAAAAATTTTTTTTTACACACTTTTGTCAGTGCTTTTGTCTCAATGAACTTTGTTGCTTTACTGGAGTTAGGGCACTACTGTTCCACAAAAATGCCAATTCTGACTTCCTTGTATCTTAGAATCAGTGAAGTTGGATAAATGACAAAATTGTCAACCCTATAATTATTTCTTTCTCCATGAAAGTATCAGCTGACTGCTTCTCTTTGTCAACTACTTACCGTTCTCTCGAGGCGTGTCTTGTGATACTAGTTTTTGTAGGTCAACTTGCAAACGCAGATTGCAGTTTTTTTGTTCCGAAACAGTATCTACTACAACGATGTTATCATGTAAGATTTCTGTAAAACATTACAAGCACAAGGTTCTTCGCTGGGACATGGAACATGTTCTAAAGCACATGCCTTCATCCAACCAAAATTGTCATTGAATCGGGTTGTTCGCAAGTACGCATGCATGTACCTAACCGTTGGAGTAGCGAAAGATTCTGGCCACACGGGAAGGTGGGTGTTACAGTGTTGCCCAGGTACGTGTTTGCAGAAAGGTTTTCTCCTGGCTTGAACTTCTCAGTTACGTTAGGCCCTTTGAGAAGACTTTACTGCTTTCTCGCTAAAGTAGAAAGCTGAAATGAGGTTGAGGAAACAAAGTCTGATTTGCAGTGCCAACCAAAACAACTGAAAAAACAAAAAACTGCAGCCAAGTAGGATGTGTGGGGGTGAAGTTGTCATGATGACGAGGGACAACAAACAAGCACCTGCGTGCAGCTGGGTTTACACAGCATGCATTGGGTTCATATGCTACTAATTTGTCCTCAGAAAAGCCAAATGTTGTGTGGTAGAAGATTGATGCTTGTCACTGAAATCCTTTCAACAAAGCAGGTGATCCTCTGATCACTGCTTAGCAGTGAGTCAACTTACTGAATTTAATTGCAACTCCTGGAGAACAACTAGGACGGTCTCAATTTCCTTCGCTAGGGTGCATTTCCTAAGATTAGCATCCTCAAAGAATGCACCTTCAGAATACAAGGAGCGAGTGAGATTCATGATTTCCTCATGATGATTCTTGTGTGACTTCCCCCGCATGCATTCCGATCCCTGTGAATGACTTTGGTGCATTGAAAACCAATTTCCGGGAATGCTTCATTCTGGGCCCGGAGAGGGCCGGAGTGGGCCTTGTGTGACTCACCGTAGTGCCAACTTCTTACTCCATGAGCTTGAAATTACAGTAAGTTAAGATTTTTCTTAGGTACACAGACAGTGAGACAATGTGCTCTTCCGAAACTCGTGCCTGTCGTGGATACGAAACTGATTGCTTTTGGAGAAAACTGAACAGTGGTCACTGACAATGTTGTGCCCCTCCAACTTGGTCTGTCCGCCTCGGGAAGAGGCTACCTCTATCTAAAGTGATAACTCTGCTCCCTCAGTACTTACCGTCCCAAGCCGTATTCATCTTGTGATTGCAAGGACAAAATCCACTAGATAAGTACACCGGCACTCACATATCCGCACGTTCAACAACACTGGACATCTTCCAAAAGCTGTCCAACAAACACGTACTCTGTCAATATCCAGCAAGATCAATAGCCCGTTTGAATTTCCAAGCTCTTTCAGATCAAGCAACAAACCACTAACAAACATATTGTCATGCAGGCACGTTCGCAGAAAACGCAGTTTCAAACTCCAAGAGTGAACCTGAGAAGAGTACAGTTTTACCATAAATTATTGCAGTTTCAATTTCTATACACAAGCTGATTCCCAGCCAAGTTGGGCTAACTCGTAACTATCACTACATCTAAACCGCAACAATCAGATATTTTCACCAACACTAGCATCTGATCTCTAGTTCTTCTCCACTGATCATTCACATAATCACGCAACATAGACCTAAAGAACTGTTTTATACCCTAACTGATTACACAACAACCGTCGCGGATAAATTGAAATCTTCAGAATCATGTCAAATCTGATCGATCGAAATTCTCACGTTGGCAATTCATCTGCTCCCAAAATTGTAGAAGAATGTCCAACTTGCCGTGTGCAGAATGCTGCATGCTGAGTATCAGAGCAATTGATCGACATATCTAGCTGGTGTCATACGTGATCTCAACCTTGGCGAACTGCACGGGCTGGATAGTGGGCCCGAACTGCGCAAGCGTGACGACGATGTCGGACAAGTTCTGCTTCCCCAGAGCGACGAGCTTGGAATCCAACGCCACTCGCCATTTGCGGTTGCGGCCCTTGAAGATGGCCATGCCGGGGTGCGCGACGTAGTTGTACGCCCCGGCGAACTCCGGGCACGCAGCGGAGGTCCCCGTGACCGCCGTGGGGTAGAAGAGGTACGACCTCCAGTGCACTTGCATCGAGGGCTCAGCGAAGTCGACGCCCGAAAACTCTAGAACCTCCACGCCAGTGCTGTTACGCACCGCGGGACGTGCGACGCGGAACGTGATGGGGTCTTTAAAGAAGACGGTGTCCGGGGAGAAGTAATCCGCGGCGCCGATCATGGCAGTTGTCTCGGCTGCGGTCGCGGGGTTGCACAATGTCACGTTGTTCTCTTGCCCCGCCAGCTCCCCGTTCGTCGTCCACGCCGCTGGCATCTCCTCGTACTCATACCTGCCAATCCATGGTCGGACTTGCACTTGAGCCCAATTCACAAAACATTTTCATGAAAGCATACATCCGCATTATTGATACATCTGGAATGATCGAAAACCGAGGAATGAAAAAGAGCTGTAAATGAATGGATTACCGAAGAAGAGTGCGGTTTAACGTCTGGGAAACATTCACGATAACCAAATCGGCATTCTCGTCGTAGAACGTGAACTGAGCGTCGAGAAAATCCGGATGGGTCGGCTCCTTGCGCTGCGCGCCGGGGAGCGTCTTCCATATTGTCCAAATCCTGTCAATATTCACGTGGTGCCCGTAGAAGGCTGGATCACGAGCGGCGACGCCGAAGTTGCCCATGTCGTCGAATGGGCCCGCGGGTTTCTCCGGATTGGGATCCCCGAGCCAGAAATGCACGGTGCCATGGGGGTTATCCTCGAATGTCCCGGCGCCCGTGGCTCCAGCGTCGCCATAGCTGTATGGCATGCCAAAGAACAAGTTGGACGTTGGGGCGCCTGTCACGATCTGCGTGTAGATGAGCCGGTTGTTCTGGATGCGGAGCTCCTCGGGGGTTTTGGTCGTGCACCCTCCCTCGGTGTTCAAGTCGATCGTTAGCGGCGGCTCGGAGCAGTTGTTGCGGTTCTTGTTCCAGAGCGACGACGTCTTGTTGCGCGCGTAGAAGTAGGGAAGTATGTTAGCGTGTGGCTCCTCCGGCGTCTGGTTGTCCCAGTTCCAAAACGGCAACGCGAATGTGTCATCGTCAAGCAGCTTCGCCAGGATCCTCTCGTTGAAGTACATGAACATGCGGTGCCACGGCAGGAAGAGCCACCCGTTATGCACCTCCAGCGGCCATGTCTGGTTGGGATAGTACAACCCATTGTCGCAGTAGAGACAGTGCAGATTCATTTGGTTGGTCCACGATCGTGGGTCGGTGTCTGGGAGCTCACGCTGGAGTTTCACCCCGCGCTCCAGCTTCGCAATGTACTCCTCGTCGATCAAATGCGCCGCCCGCCGGAAGCGCACAGGCAGCGTCGGGTCGTACTCAAACTGACGCACCGGTTTACCTCTGTATGGCCGCGGCATGCAACAGCGTTCCTCGCTGTTGCAATTATCAGGCAAATCAGGTGCTGGAATCGGCACCGCGCTCGTGAACTTCACCATTACCATCACCAAAATCATCCCGACTAGCCCAAAATTCCACCGACAACCACTATGCTCCCGAAATCCCGCCATGGCCACGATTCGGAGCAGAACAGCAATCAATAAGTCAAACAGCAGTTACATTCATATCAATGAACTAGAATAGTGTTGAGGTATCATGCATCTTCAGTGATGGATATGGAAAATATGTCAGGGACTGGGACAGAGGGATTGCGCTGTATGTTGATGAAGGTCGCAAAGAACTTCGAAGCTCTGCCCAGTACTTGTTCTGTTTCTGTTACTAGGGTTGTGGAGACGGGGACAGAAGAGCAGCGCTGAGATTGAGCAATCTCAGTTGATGCTGGAGCGAGAGTCGAGACAACGTCTAGTACTGTACTCAACCTGGCTTCAGATTGTTATCTCTTGGGAGGTAGCGACGATTCCAGATTCTGCAGCTGTCGGAATACGACTGGTGATCGATGCGATCGAGTATTGTTTAGCAGTGCAATAGCATGGTTTCCTACTTATGTATCCAATTCATGGGCGTGAATTCTTGCCTGTTAAGCAAATTCTTTGTATGCCCCTTGACTGCAGGAGACGAAAAGGTATCAAAGCGGCACAAAAGGGGCCCATGGAGCTCGATGGTCGACGGTGGTGTACATGTCGACCCCATGGCCTGCCATGTATTTCAACTTCTCATCATGTCTCCTTTGTCTTCTCTCCGTATAATCCATAGCTAAGTGGGTTTGATTCGCCGTCTAAGCCTAGCGTAACCATTGACCAATATTCCAGAGACACTGCAGGTCTAATCCGACCAATATCAACTCCTAAGTTGATCATGAGGATTATGTATTTCAACAGACCATATGTACTGGAATTAGTGTCTCTCTGGTTCACGTATCGCACTAGGCTAATACTTTGGTACACTAGTTCATTATTCAAACACGATGGAATATTCTTGAAGTTAAGTGACCTCAAATGTTGCGCCTGACCGTTGATGTTGTACGTAACCATACGGTCGCACTGGATAGAATAAGCGAAATAATCATTACACTGGCACAGAATCCTTGCCTACAATCTAGAGGAGGGTAAACAAGACTCAAGTTCGGAACTCAGCTCCAGCGAGGCGTGGACTTGAAACATCTCAATGATGGTATCCGGCATAAAAGAATCCAATTCTTTTCGATAAAGCTGGTTCAACACTGAAGTACATCGCCCAAACAAAAGCACGATCGTTGTAGACAATTTCAATTTGTCAATTTGTCAATTTGTCAATCTTCAATTCGTCTTTCAATTTTCATTAGGACTCCCGGTCAAAGGGTCCACTCATGAGTTCGCAATATTATTAAATCACACTGCCGTGGCACAATCCCACTTCCACTTGCTTCTTCAACGCTGACTTTCGACCTTTCTTCCGATAGAGCCGTCCACTTTCGATGGAGCTGTTGAAGTCGCTGCCAGGCTCACTAGCAAGGGGATGTCCAAGTTGTCTTGTGTGAAGAACTTTATGTGCATCGCAAAATCAAGCAATCCCGGGTCGGTTTTTATAGAGTTTCATTGAATCTCCAGTGGCTTGCAAGTACAGGTGAGCTTTATCGATGAAAATAACATACTGTCCTTTGTGCGAATTGTCAACAAATGGATCACTGCATGCGCTGGTAGTCTCGGAACCCCAAGTTTCGTTAGGGTGCAGAACTCTTTTTGGATATGTCACATGGGCATGAGGCATGCCATAAAGTGAACCAGCTTTGCCACCGCGCGCAAGCATATATTGCTTCTCTAATCTGTCTTCAATTACTGTATGTTTAAGCTAGACTGTAACAGTTCAAATTCTTCCAATGTTCTCTTTCAACTGTCATTGAGTTCTTTGCCGAAGATAAGTTGGAATCGGTTCATTAGATCTGGATTTGCCGCTTTGGAGCTCATATTATGAGTTGACATGTGTTACGAACCTGTTAGGGGAATGTAATGCACAATCTCGTGTCCAGGTGATCAAAGTTTTTCATGATCCACGTGAGGTCACTAAGGTCAAGTACTAGTAGCGGCTCACAATTGGTGGAGGATGAAGCATGATCTACTACATACATGGCCTCTACAAGGCAAGGCCCCTACAGTAGAATGTTGAAGGGCTTTTGTGCTTCTTTTGACTTCAACTGGGCGACTCGGATACTTTTCAGAGCTTTACTGGTCACTGTAGGAAGTCGCATTTTATGATTCTCACGGGTGTATACCGTCGAATCAGCTCATGATCTGGGTTTGCGAGTTTGCACCGTATCTTTGCTCTTGATGAGTAACAAAGTCACGACGTACGAACGAGATCGGATGCCGTATGCATCCAGGGGTGCAAGTAATGACTTTCATGGTTCAGACATCCTCGAAGCCATTAAAAATTGATAAATTTGAGACTTGAGTCAGGCACATGCAAAATGGAAGGTTTCACTTCCTCCAATTGAGCCTGGACTAGGGAGATTAATGATGAACATTGAACGACCGAGTCTCGAGTGATTGGTGAACATGATGTAACAGGGGAGCAGAAGAAATTTGCAGACTCGCCTTCGAACGGTGATCACAGTCACGGTACTCAACAAGGCGTCATCTCACTTCCACGTCTCTGCTTGTGAAGGTTAACACAAAATTTAAGTGAAATTGTGTTAATGACAGAAGTTGAATCTGTTTCCCTCTCTCTGTTTCTCTCCGTCTATGTCCATTCGATACAAGCTGGAAATTAACAGAGAGAGGGACTAGCAAGATTTCTTGTTCAGATTAACCCACATGGATCAGAGAACCGGACATCATAAGATATGATCATGGAAAGTGATCACTTGATCACTTGACACTGGGTGGGTGCAACACATGAATAAATGTGATACTGAAAGAGTAGCTATCTTAGTCGGATGTCTGCGTATGCTTTAGCTGGTGCCACCCGCTGAAGCTCACTAAACTATGATCATGACAACCTAACTTGAGAGAATGAATATGTCAACCAAAACATCACTACACTTGATCAAATCAATTTTGAAAAGAAAAAAAGCTAAAGTTTCAGTTGGTGTATTGTGGGGTTCAAAATGACATTGCACTTACATTTTGACTTCCACACGCTCTTTTTGAGATGGCGCACAAGAAAAACCACAAATTTGTGTTGAAAGGGGAAGGTAAATTCCTGAGCTTTCTTTGCTCAATCCAATCACGAAACAAGAGTACTGAAAGTGTAAAATGTGGACGGCTCTAGGAATTTACAACAGTTCTTGGCTTCAACAAAATTATGCAATGATGGTGAAGGGCCCTTCAAGTGTTCACTCTCGGTGGCAGTGGTTTGTTTGTGGCTTGTGAACTGTCTATCTGAATAGCAGCCATTGGCTTCAGCTATTGCAGTCCCACATTCAACCCATAAAGCTGAATCCGATCTCAGTACTGCATTTCATAACGTGGCATTGCATGCTTTGAGGGGGGAAATGTTACTACCGCTTACTGAGCTGTTGCCATTTGCTTCCAAGAATTCAAACCCTGTGTCAAACTTTTTTCTGAATTCTGAAAAGTAAATAAATCTAATATTACTTTTGATCGTAGATTCGTATGTCATTAGTCCATTTACTGTACTACACTACTTCCTTTTTTGGTAGATTTCTACTCAGTAGTGGAAACCATGCCCGGAATGATCAGAACTAGTGACCAAGGTGGCATGACCACTTTGACTTGATTTTAAATTTAGTCAAAATGGTCATGTTTTTTGTCACCAATTCTGGCCATTCCGAGCATGGTTTCTACTAGTGACTTTTGATTCTCAAAGGTACCTTTATAGATTACTAGAACTCTAGTTTATAGACCTTTGAAGATTCAAAACAAATTTAATACAACTCCAAAAATATTGAAATTTCTTTTTTCCGTATTTTTTATAATCACCAAACCTTTATTTACTTTTTTCATACAGATTGATCATTGTGCCATTTAACTTGTAGAAAGGCTCTCAAAGTGACAATTTTTAGTGTTAGTAGTGTTGTTCCTTAAATGTATACTTAGAAGAGATAGAAGAAATGTGTCTGAATGGAGGCACCATTTGTAGATTACTAGAACTTTAGTTTATAATTTGAGCATAATATGGAGATTTGGAGATACGGAAGAAGCACAATAAAGTGGACCAAAAAAGTGCTTGGCTATTTGCTAGTTTCAACCTTTTTGCAAAAATTGCACAAAAGTGTTGGAAGAATAGAAGGATGAAAAACAAGGGAAAATGATGGATGACCAATGGAAGAATAAAAAAAAGAATGGATACTAAGATGTAATTGAAGTCAATTTTTTTGGTTAACCCCTAACTGCCCAAACATGCCATTTTGGCCTGATGTACAAATTCCATTCACATTTTCTCATCTATCATGCACTTTTGTTGTGTGATTTTTTTATTGAATTTTCTATGGGAAATTAGCTTCTTGTGTGTATCATCCGATCAAAAAATAAACAATTTTTGAAGAAATTATGCTTCATTTTGTGTTGCAGTGTTTCATCCAAAATTTTGAAGATTTTAGTCCAAAAGTGTTCTTGAAAAATAAACTCATAAAATCAAGCATCCGAAAAATCTCCAAAAACTACTACACCTAAAGTACTACATTACAACCCATCACAACAAATTTCATCCACTTATTGTCAATATCTTATTCATAATTGAATTACAAAATAATTTTTTATTTTATGTTTCAAAATTTATCAAAAAAGATTAATCAAAGGAGTCATAGATCTAATAGTATAGATAGAATCTTAAATTCAAGATGTATAACTTTTATTTATATATGAAGTTCTAAATATTTATATTAATTGCATTTTATAATGCATCTTTACAAAACTGCCTAAACTGGACATGGGTGAGGACGTTTAGGGGTTAATATGGATTCTCAACTTGTTTTTCTACAACTTGGAAAAGTTTTGTGCAAAGTAGACACTTTAAAGTTATTGTTTGAAGGCTTTCAATCTAAGCAAAGTGAATGCAGTCATTTGAAAAAGTGACTATAAAAGAATTATAAACTATCAAAAAATCAATTTTGATGAAGTGGTGCCCTCTGTATGTTTAAGAGGTATTCTAAAATAGCCAATTCATATGCTCATTAATTGGTTTAGGATTCCGAAAGTACCGCAAGGATATTTTTTAAGAAGGTCACTTACGCAGTACTTTTATTGCGTTTTTTTTCACCGAACATTGTTTTATAAATTGAAAAAAATATCCTCTAAAGACAATAGAGGGCACCAAATGAAGAAATTAAGACTTTGAAAAAGTTCATTTTCATGATTTAGAACTAGTGGTCAAATTTAGTTTCAATTGAAGATGTTCTTTTTATGAAGATGCGTGTAAGCCACCTTATGACACCCTAGATAGTGACTAAAATGCTCAAAAACTACACCAAAATGCTCAAAATCAGCTTTGAGCCTTAAAAAACAGCACACTTCATATTCACTTCTTAAGTTCTTAGTGATCACATGTTGTCCACTTTATTGTGCTCTTCTCCGATAGACTTTAAAGTTTAGTACATATGATGCATCAATTTGAGGAATTAGTAGCCACTATTTATAGAGTTCATTTTGGCATTAAAGTGAAACATTGTAAGATTACTTTAAATGAGAGAGGATTCTTTCAAATCTAAGCTACACACAAACCTTAGAATATAGAAAGAAATGAATTGTAATAAGTTCATCTTTGAATGTCATTTAAAATTTATTTCAAACTTAAATAATTCAAAGATTTTAATCTCAATAGTTTGGCTTGCATAAAATGAAGGGAAATAAAATTTACCAATGCCTAACTATGTCAAGTTAGCGCCTTTTGACAAGGCAAATATTCTACACAAATTTGTTATCGCAGCTAATCTACATCAGATATTGCCTATTACAAACTATTTAAAGATATTACATGTAATTGTTAACAATGATAAGGATTCATCACTTCCATCATTCACTTCAAACAATAATACTCAATTTTTAGCATATGTGTTTGTTGTTCATCAAATACCTAGGCTGTAGTTTCTTCTTTGTAAAAATTTCATATTTTTTTCACTTTTCTTCTTAAATAATTGGCAGACAACCAATCTTCTACTCTGGACTTTTAGAACAAATCAAATAAATGACAATATATGACACGAGTTTCAAATAAGTGACATCAGACTCGTGTCACTTATTGCACTTTAGAATGTTGACGGATCGTCGTTTCATTTCAAATACTGAGTTAATGGTCCACAACAACTTGTCAAAAAATGCATTGTGCTCTAAATCAATCATGGCATTCTTCGCCATATCGATGAAACCATTCCTACCTTCGCTTGGAATCCGCATTGGAATATTGTGCAACATCCATGCATCAAAAAACTATTTGAGACGCTAAGTCTCTTGAATTTCCATGTAGAATTACGGTCAAAAATGCCCTTGAAAAAATTAAAACCTCTTCTTGCACACATACTTCAAAAGCAGTGTCATAGAGAGGCTCTCATTTCTTTAGGATAAAGCTGCCTTGTTTATACAATGAAGTTTCTTTGGAGTTTCAAAAGGCTTGACATGCTTTACTTAGAGATATAATTATATAATATTTGCAAAATAAACCAAGTGTTTTTGCTGATGTAGATCAAAGATCTTTAAGAAGAATACTAAATTGTATATATTTTACATCTCGTGGCTATTTTGTGGTCATCTACAATTCCCAATTGATGAGAGTGTTATTTCTAATGTTGCCATAGATATCCTTTTGGTGGTATACCCTTCACACAAATTTGGTTATGTTTTGGAGTATATGGCGCAAGTTCAGAGGCATGAGTAGGTGCAATGGCCCATTAAGATTGTCAAATGGCTTCAATGTACACATCTAGATTTGACAAAAGCCTGCTAGTGATTTTCAACCATCTAGATTGAGTCTTGATTTAGATATCACACATTGTAACCATTATTGCCCTACTCGGTTGCTCGCTAAGAGCAACCGCACATATCACAATGCTTATGTGATTATAGTAGTAGTACCTCAAATAGTTGTACTAATTGTAGTAGTATAAGCATCAATAAACAAATGTCATTAGTGAACAACTGATTTGGTATGATACACTTAAATATTTGAGTCAATATTTTACACCTCCTAATACAAGGAAAAACGATTTTGTTCTAAAAAAATTTCAACAAAATTCTGATGATGCTATTTAATAATTAAAAACTCTTAATTTGGAGTAATTTTAACACAAATCTTCTTGATTGATGCTACTTGTTGATTAGGACCTCTTGATTTAAAACTATTTTAACACAAATATCTTTATTAAAGCATTGATTTAATGTCATAATAGTAATAAAAATGATATCCATTATTAATTCCACTCCTCACATCCCGGGCCTAATCATCTTCGCACCAAAGACAGAAGGCAACTTAACCTAGCCTAAACTAAGGACATAGCCATCTACCTACACTAGGCTAAACCAAAGGCAAAGGTCAAAAGGAATCGATCCATAAACCTCTGGACTCCCAAGTGAAGGCTTTCTCCGCTAAGCCTCCACTCCTCACATGGCATGTGACAAGCATATAAAAGTTATTCTTGTGAATTATAGTAATTACAGTAATCACAATAATTATAGTAACTATAGTAATTAAGCCTTTATTGTTGTTAATTATAGTAATTACAATGATAATTATATTTTTTAATTAATAAATACAGTAATTAGAGTAATTATTACAATAATAAGTTCTTGTATGTTAATACCTGTAATTAAAATTGCATTAATTACACTGATAAAAACTAAAATTGCAGTATTTAAAATTATTTTTTTAAAATCAAAAAATAAATGATCTTCCATTATTGAAATCAACAGATACATGTTCACTCTATTTATTTGAGTGCCACAACTAGCAAAATATAATTGAACTTGTATTGATTTGAACTACAATTTTTTGTAGTGTCAAATTCCATTTCTTTTGTGTTCTGCAATCAATTTTCTTTTTATTTCATTGTTTAGTTTACAAGATTTTTGCGAGCAAATTTTTGACTTTTTATGTTTATAATTAGTTAAATATGGATTTAAAAGTAGCAGCACTAAAAACTATGTAGTTCTAGTTCATTCGAGCCTTTAGAGATTGTTAAGTTGATAATGATATCCTTATGTTTTAGAAAAAATCCATTATTTGACACTTACTACATAAAACAAGGACATTGAATTATAATAATGCTGAAATAAAGATGTAGTATGGCAAAAGTTTAGATACTAAAAGTGTTTTATTTATACTATAAGAGAGACATAGGGTAGAAGGCAGGTCTTTGCATGTAAATCATAACTTTGGTGGCATTTTTGCGGCAACTCTTTTTTAAATGAAGATAAATGCTTGCTCATGACGCACATATATGGCGTTTGTGCAGCCAGAGATAGCTTACTAAGCTTTGCAGCTAGGTAAAATTCAATGTTAAAATCTCATTGATCAACTATTGTTTACAGTAAAAGAAAAGACGACAGGATGGAAATGAAACGAGGTATTTGAAAGCCAACCAACAACTTTGAAGCCAACAAGAATTAACGAGCAACTTTAAAGCCAACATCATATCATAATATGATCTTGAAATGTCAATCTTACCAAACTCCTCTACTTTGCTTCTCTCATCATTAGCACTGTATGTTGTTCATACATGGTATGTGTTGTAATCTTTATGGACAACTTTATGAACGTAACTTTATTGCACTTGATACTAGATGGCAGATGCTCATATTTATTCTAACCTTAAACCACAACATATTAAATTGTATACCTCATTGACAATCACTTCTTGCAAATTTGGTAAAGTTTAGAAATTCAAACATTAATGCTCCAAGAACATGCCTACAAAATAGGCGATGTCGCCCAACCACCTTTTAAAGATCAAATACGAGATATATAGAATTTAGTGATAGTGAGCCTCCTCAAACCAATTGGCAAAGATTCATCGTAGGCACTCAATCACGAGCTAAGTCAATTGTATATAAGCATTCGTAAAATTTGCAAAGAATATTAATCCAATCTAAACTAAGGCAAGACAAGCCATGATTGACCTTCTTCCTTTAACACAATTGAGATTAAAAATTACGGTCATGCTTCAAGACATGTTGACTACTTTTGTATCTAGAATTCTATGAAAAAGATGGATGTTTGTATTTTGAAAAAAATATGATCCAAAATTGTCAATACGTAATGCTCAAGGATTAGGGGTTCTCCAAATCTAAGGCTTGTCTGAATTAAATGTGAACACTTTGTACCAAAATCTACAAGAAATGTACAATAGTATTAATATACACCACGCTGGATTTGGAAGTCCAATTAAAATAGTCCAATACAAGCGGGATAGACAAGAGTTATGATGGTCATAACTTGCTAGAACATGCGCTTAGAACTTGCGCTCATTAATCTCATATCAATGTGTGTGGTGAAGTACTATGACAATGTTGCAATGTTGCTAGAGGCAATATAGTAACAAGTTTTTATTTATTGAAAAGTAAGTGCTTCACACATAATTATATTCAGTGTTATTGTAAAGATGGTGTCACCATGGCTATGCAATCCAAGGTCTTTAATGACTTAAACTCATTTACATTTGTTGGCTTGCTCATTTTATCAAATGCATTAAAGAATACAACAAATATTACTTACTCATTGCCATCTCCTAATTTTTTATGACCATATTAATAGCCACCTTACTCTTAAGATATGTCCAAATTTAAAACTTCACCATAAATAATTCTAATAAAAATATTAAATCAATGTATTTTATAGGCTCTATTGCCTTAAGCATTAGATTTTTAAACCTTTCAAAAACGCATTACAATTTGAGAGAGAGGCTTGAATAGTGAATTTCATAGAAGGCTTCATGTAAGGTGGTATAGTTGCATGGATTCCAAAAAGCTCTTAGACCCAAAACAAAATATATTTGCAAATGTGAGGTGGTTTGGAGTTACTAAGATTTATCTACTAAATTCCAAAGACAAATTAAGAACAAGTTCATTGTTTGAAGATCTTAATGAAAGACTTTAGAATGAACCGAGGAAAAAGAGAGTTTCAAATGAATTATGAATGTTGAATTTAACTTGGAAAGAGCCAAAATACTAAATAGGTGTTGATGAGATTGTTGGAATTTTGAGCTTAGACAAAACTGAGTACCAAAGTAGAATTCTATCTACAAATCCCAACTGCTAACTACAGCAGTGAACAAAAAGAGAGGAAATTTGGTCATTTTGACCAACAAGACAACAAGATTTGATGGGAAAAAAATTCGTCTCAAGAAACAAGACTCTTAGAGGCATTGGAATTAAATAACTTTTGCAAGTGTTAGACATTTCTTATAAAGACATAGACAAAATCAGCCCTTCATTGACTAACATCAATCTTAAGTGCCAAAATCATTGATATATCATTGAAAAATCATTAAAAGTTTGATTAAAAGTCATTGAAAAATTAAGAAATAAGTTTGTCTAAAAGAAAACAAAAGAAAAAACTAAAATTTGCTACACAAGAAGCGGCTTGAGCAAGGAAAAGGCTTAAAGAACAACCTAGAATTTGTGCAATCAAAGAGAAGGACGCCAAAGATTGAAAAGCGGCTTTGGACTCACTTGCTTCTTAAGAAGACAATGGGCTCTTTTAATTATTGGGGGTCCATCTCTAATAGATTCTTTAAGAATTTATGGCTCTCTATTGTGGAAGACCATCACATTGGATGTGCAAGTTTAATTAACAATTTACCATCACTAAAAGGAAGGCTCAAGGGGAGAAGCACAATAAAGTGTACCAAAAAAGTGCTTAGCTCATTGCCAATTTCAGCCATTCTTGCAAATACTAGAAAAAGTGGCATCATCATTTACGAGATGTTGAAAAAAAGTTTGGATATGGAAAACAGACTTGGTTATAAAGACTGTGGGGAATTTCTGAACGGATCCGCGGCTTCTACGATGTCGAACGAGAACCGCAAAGTGGGACAAAGTGAAAGCTGTCATTTGAAAAAGTGATAAGAAGATGGGGAATTTTGTTCAGAAATCACTTTCGATTTCGACGACACCTCTGTTTCTTAATTGCGGTTGTAGAAATGACCATGACCAAGTTCAAATGAAAGTTTGGGCGGACAAAAAGTATTTCAAGGACGTTTTTAAAACACTGTTTTCTGTGAAACTTTTTGTGAGGTTTTTTTCACCAAACATTGTTTTTTAAATTGGAAAAAACATCCTCTAAAGACAATAGAGGTGGCCAAGTGAAGAAATTAAGACTTTGGAAAAGTTCATTTTTATGATTTAGAACTAGCGGTCAAATTAAGTTTCAATTGAAGAGGTTTCTTTTATGGAGATGCCTCGAAGATACCTTATGACACCTTAAATAGTAACTAAAATGCTCAAAAACTACACCAAAATGCTCAAAATCAGCTTTGAGCTTTGAAAAACAGCACACTTCATATTCACTTCTTAGTGATCACACATTGCACTTTTTGGTACACTTTACTCTGCTTCCCCCCTCAAAAGTAATTATATTTGCTTGGACTAATATATTGAACGTCTTTTTGGCCCTAAAAGAAAATGTTCTTAGAAGTCACCTAAAGTGCCTTGAGAGGAAAAGCAAAAAAAAATAAAAAAGACGGATTGTTAAACAATTTGAAGGCATGGTTTCCGCAAAAATTAAGAAAAGGCTATTCATATGCTCTAGCATCAATAAGGCTCTAAATAGGTCGTTGAAACTAGAGTGTAACAAAATGAACATGATTACAATGCAAGCTTTGAATACAAAAACGATACAATCCACAAAGAAATTTTCTTAAAGCCAAGTGCATAAATTTGAGGTTTGCCAAATCAATCAATTACTAATAAACCAATATAACCAACCTTTAAGTTACACATTAATTAAAAATAATAATGCCATTTTTTTTTTACTGATAGTAATCAAAGATCTTATAATTGCATCAATCAATATTTTTATTTCAAAGATCTTTGATTACAATTGCATCAATCAATATTTTTATTTCAAAAGGGATAGTACATGCATCATTGATTGATACAAGTGCAACACTTTATGCTTATAGATTTTTTGTAAGAAATTCCAAGCCACTTTGAATTACAAAATTGCTAAAGTGAGTTTGTTGAGTTTTAAAGCAAAACCTTGGAAGATGCATCTTCTCAAAAATTACCCTTTACACATACATTTAATCAACAAATTCTAAGGTCCAAAATGTCAGTTCTTTCAATTTAATACATTGATGAAATTATGGAAGACAATGATACTTTATCATACATTTCATAAAGTAGTAGAATGATAATTCAAGGTAGCTTTCATTTGTAAAATCCATTCTTCTAGATTGTATTTATACTAGTTCCTCGGACCTCAATGTGGGCCTTATGTGGCCCACTTTATACTTGGGACCAGAATAAAGGTTGCCCTGAACTTCTTTAATTTCAACCAATATGAACCTTATCAATTCATTCAAATCGGGCTGAAGGCTTTATACAGTATACTAGGGACAGGCTGCAACTTCAATTTATCCTATGATCAACTGAAACTTGCCAAAGTAACTCTTCAAATTTTTCAAGTCCCAGTTTAAATGGCATTAAGAACTTGAGAGGGAAATTTTGACAAAGGTAATACCATAGCAGGTCGACCCAAAAATATTTCTAATAACAGAAAACCTAAAAATTAGAAAATCATGAAATATTAAAATATTAAAAAATATATAAAGATTTATTTTTGATTATATTTTGTTGTTTTTAACCTATTTGAGAGCATTTTTAGTGATTTTTTGGTTTTAAAAAAAACCAAGAAATTCAATCTTTAATAGGCGTTCAACCTTATTTTTTTCCCAAAAAAAAAAAATGTTCGTGCACTAGGTGGCGAACCTGCTTTGTGTTACGGTATGCGGCGCACTCGTGGACTCTTGAGCAGACTAAGCATGCCTGACTTCATGAATTGTATACAAACATCGATCAATCTCGATCAAGCTCACATATCACGATGACGAAACTGGTGACACGGTAGTCAAGCAGTAGCATGCTCAGGTAGGATTTGGCAACCTGGTGGAGCTGTGGTGCTAAGTTTGCAGCGGAAGACGATCCAATCTCAAGTATTCAAAGTAAAGAAACATTCCGCTCTAAAGAATTCTACATGACTACGTCTATCAGGGTAGACGTCATGTATTGAGCCAGATCTAGAGGAAGTCTGTTATTTGTTGAAAAGAAACTCCTTTCTGACTTCAGAAAACCAACACCGTCACAACAACTGCTTGCATTCAACAAGCAGCTTAGAAATCAAGTAGTGTTGAAAATCTTTTCGCCACCAGACAGGTTGGAATTGAACACGGATCTAGTAGTTGATTCAACAATTGAGACGTGTATTGGATCATAAACTACAGTTCCAAAACAGGGATCTAAATACGGTAATTGATGCATTGATCGTAATTTATATAATTCCTTTTTAAGTCAGCATTAATTCCAAAAAAAGTAGTTTTGTATCGTGATTGTGTTACTACGTGAAGAAATTAAGTGAATTTTGAATTGAATTTTAATAATGATCATCTCAAGTGACCATGAAGTTATTCCCGAAATTAGTCATGGTGACAGCTTGGCCATAGCCAAGGAAGAGACTTGTGATTCAGATCACCACAAGTATGAAACCTGTTTTGAGAATTTTGAAGTTTTGTATTTAAAATAGCTCGTGAGCATTCAAATTACCACCAAAAAGGTTTGCAAGATTATAATACAATTTTGTGCCGACTTAGGTACCGACTTTTAAAAAAAACCACAATTTACTCGCACGCAGTTCGACTGCCGGAGAACTTGAAAGGCGAGTACTCCCCGGGCTATTCACGAGGGCGCTTAGCTGACCATACAACGAAGGTGAGATCAAAATGACGCAATGAAATATGAGTCAGTTTGATCACTAGTAATGGCCGCGACACAAAATTTCACCTTTATCTTCGTACTTCGTAACTTTGCATTTCATGCATATTGATGTTACGGGGTTCGGATATATGATCATAGTCTTCCTCCTACTGATACCTATTAAAATCATGTTATTGCTGCAGCAATCTCGAGGTCAGAGTTAAAGCCCGGAAGGAAACGGGGTTGCTGAGGGAAGAACTGTGGGCAGTCTGTTGATCGGTAGTGGACATCGGCGGACCTTAAACTCTGCGATGATATGAACACATGAACGACTCTGTAAGTCTTTACAGACTCACAGCCTCAAGAAAAATCTTGCAGTCGGTAAGAAATAATATGTGTTGCCTTTGCCACGTTACTAGGTGGGAGCGAACAGACTCGACGCCTTGGGTTGTAGTCTTCGGAGAACTTCACCGACGACCTTGTGAAAATCGAGCAAAACTTCCTGAATATTTAAAATTCCTGATTTCAGGGGAACGGGTGCTTAAATTCTCCCTCAAAGAATGCTTCTACCTTATTTTTCCAAATATGAACGCCTTCATGAAGCTGCCGGTGTTAGTGTGATGAGGCACAAGTTAGTAGAAAATTGTTATCTCTGAGGAGGTCAACGAGATTCAAGTGAACAGCTCCGTTTGGTTAGCTTTGTTTACCCAGAGCTCTGAACAGCAACCCTGCTTACTTTTGAAATATTGAAGATTTATGATACATTACAGTCAAATCGATCACAACCACCGCCTCTATCCGAGTTGTATTTGAACAGTGATGATTGGAACTTTCACTAATTAGATAAGTTGATGAGGAATGCGAAACGTGTACAATGCCACGGTTGCAGACACGGCTACAAGAAAATGAAATAATAATATAATGAGTCGCCCATAATTTTTTTAAATTATCAAAAATTAGGAACCCAAGTTGAACTTGAACGTCATATGAGAAAATTCACATCAGGATCAAGGCCCTGATCAATATGGCCGCCAGATTACAATGGCCATAGACTGGCCCTAATTTTTGATAAATTTCAGCTTTAGAAAATGATATGCCCCATCTTGAAGTTGTGCTTCTCTTTCGTATCAAAGTCTAGCATTACAAATTTTGATAATTAAATAATTGACAGACATTTTTGTTGAAAACAACAACCGGGTAGTTAAGACATTGTGAAGGTCTGGCAAATGTGTGGAGACGCAATTTGATTGTCAAAATTTGGCGCAAAGTGGTATCATATTCAATAATTCTTGGTCAGCAATGGACCTGTATATAATCTGGACTGCATAGACACCAAACTCACAACTTCATCACTGTGCCGGCTTTTGTGTGTCTTGCTATTCTTGGCCATTAGGAAGTTCTCTCTTAAACACATAGTTTGATCAAGCCAGCTTGGTACCTTACAACAGCCCGTCCAGAATATCTGCCGTGAACATGGATCATTTGAAATTGTTGCAACTGTTCCAGCTCCCGCTGGTCTCCAATTCAGATGCTACTGCGCCAGTTGGGGCTCATATCTTCCAGCTTCACGGAGGCAACTGTTCGTTTGGCAGTTGCACGAGTCTACCAATCTCTCATCCGGATCCTACGCCAGATGACCATTATTGTTTTGATGTGAAGTGCCCCAAATGCAATCCGAAGACAGGGACTCTGCAAACTCCAAGTGCTGCATACTTGTCTGTTCGGACATATTTCATGGAGATGTGCAACTCAGGTGCAGGATCCACTCTGCAGAAGTCCGGTACTTATTTCCTGGAGTCCGCAATTCTGGCACCAATCTCACACCCAGATAAAGATCATGTCTGAAAAGGCATACTTCGTGGTTACTGTGGACAGGTCCGTGGCCTTGGTTTCCACTTCGAACTGATGATCGTCTCAATGTTGACTGCAATCTTTGATGTTTATTAATGTGGTATTCAGAAGTATGCCCGGATCATGAGAACATATCACTTCTTGTTAATTAAATCATAGATTTATACGTCGGTCTTCGAAAATTAGCTCAAGGATATGTGTCACTTCTGTGATGCAGAGTATAGTGAGAGAGACCGTATTAGTGTATGAATCAGTCAAATAAAAAGGTTCTTACGGAAACATGCACGATATATCTAGGCTTGCAGAATCCACTGAACCATCGTCTGGGTAGACTATTAGTTCCAGCTGAATGCAGCTTCTTGCATGTTTATGTAACTTCTGTGGAGGAAACTCAATTAATATATTAAGAAAAGCTACGTAACAGAAATATTGATCTGAGGGCCACTTTTGACTGATCTACAGTCGGATGAATTTTATTTGACGTTTGATATTTTATTTTATCACACTAACTAAATTTTACTCAAAGGTTTTCACTATGCTGAAAGATCTCTACCAAATGAGAACATTTCTTGTGTATAACTCCAAAAGTTGAAACCAGATGGCAGAGGGATTTATTAGAATGAGCTCATTTGACAAATTTGTTTGCGTAGCGGCAACTCTTCAGCATCAAACAAGCTGGTGTGAGATTTGGCCCTGTTCAAGCGATTGGACATGTTAGAAACTAATCTCAAAACAATTCAAAAACAGAGGATTGCACGAAGTAATTGTCCGATCCGGCAAGAAAAAACTGCATGAAATGAGACTGTCCTGTCATACCGCTAATTAATGTACTTAGGAACTCCACCACCGCCAAGGTTGTGATTGTTTTTTCCTGCTCGTGTAATCCTTTCAGCTTGAGATCTAGTGTTGATAGACTTGAGTGCCATGCTTTAACAACTGTGGAGTTTGCCTTATTCAATGATTAAGATAGGAAGCCTGGGTGACTAAAGAAGTCCTGATTACAGAAGGGCCCTACCTGATTGGCGAAGATGAGCCGTGAACTTGCATATAATTAGTCACCAACTTGGGTCATAGACTCTCAATCCGGTCATCCTCAATCTCGACCTGTAAATCCAACCTAGGCCTAATGTATTTCGTGCCACTTCTCAACTTGTGACAAAATCCATTACTTGCAAAGGTGAAAAAAACATAGAAGAGTTTATCTTTTAATTTTATTGAAGACGAGGCAATAAACAACAACAAAGAGTCAAAGACCTCCAAAAGGGTTCTATGTCATGATCAAAATAATAATATAATTATTCCTCACATTTGTCTCATCTATCATGTTGTCCTTAAATAAGTGAGTTAAAATTTTGATAATTTAGTTTTACTAAATGTTTTTTCTATTTTCCAGATTCAAGGGATTTTAATGTTTTACAAATGCAAAGTAGAAGAAATCTTTAAAGTTAAATCCACTTTATCATTCAAATCTACAATTTTTTAAATACAAAAAGACAAGTATGTTAAACAAAAATAAAGAAAATAAAATATTATGTATGCACAAGGAAATAAGTATACGTCATTGGTAGAAGTAAATTGAATGCCTCAAGGTAATCCTTTGAACATTGATTCTAGTTACTTTTGTTTTAAAAGCATCTCAAATTGTCAATGAAAACGAATTAACATTGAAGATATAATATTAAAAGATATATCATGAATCATTTAATAGAACTCTGAATAAAAGAGTCTAGAAGGAATGAATTTGAATTCCTTTATAAAAGGACCAACAATTGATCAAGATTTTAATAAAAAATAAAAAATTCTACGATTTCAAAAAAATCCATTCCTCTGTAAATATAAGTGTCTTAAATATGCAAATATAGAATGTGATATACTTCAAATAATTTGGTTGTTTTAAGAACGCAATAGTGTGAATTATACTAGATTTCAAATAAAATTGATTAATACCTTAAATTGATGTCTTATACCTTCAATTTCCTATCTTTAGTAATGTTGTAAAAGACACATATTAATTATAAATTCAATTCAATTCAATTTAAATGATTTTGACTTATGTTGAAATTGTCTATAGATAGTCATAGACGCCTTACTTAATTTAAAGTATTTTTCATCATAATTTTTTATATACAAGGGGGGAAGCACAGTAAAGTGTGCCAAAAAAGTGCTCCGTTCATTGCTAATTTCAGCCCCTATAGCAGAGACATAAAAAAGTGGCATTTCGGTTGTTGGTATGTAGAGAAGAAGTCTGGGTATAGAAATTAGACCTGATTATCTAAAGTGTGGGAGAATACGGTACGTATTCGCGTCTTCTACAATGCCGTACGAGAACCTCAAAGTCTGACAAAGTCAATGCAGTCATTTGAAAAAGTGATAAGAACAAGTGTCAAATGTTGTCCGAAATCACTTTTGATTCCACGGGGACCTTTGTTTTTGAATTGCGGTTGTAGAAATGACAATGACCACTTCAAATGAAAGTTTGGGCGAACGAAAAGTATTTCAGAGACGTTTTTAAAACACTGTTTTCCATGAAAAATTTTGTGAGGTTTTTTTCACCAACATTGTTTTTTAAATTGGAAAAAACATCCTCTAAAGACAATAGAGGGCCCCAAATGAAGAAAATAAGACTTTGGAAAAGTTCATTTTCATGATTTAGAACTAGCGGTCAAATCAAGTTTCAATTGAAGATGTTTTTTTTATGGAGATGCCTGTAAGATACCTTATGATACCTTAGAAAGTGACTAAAATGCTCAAAAACTACACCAAAATGCTCAAAATCAGCTTTGAGCTTTAAAAAACAACACACTTCATATTCACTTGTTAGTGATCACATATTGCTCTTCGTGGTACATCTTATTGTGCTTCTCCCCTATAGATGTTTATATATGTAGATAAAAGAAACTCATCATCCATTTGATAGTAATTACTTTTAAAAACTTCTTCTAAGCTTAAAGATTACTTTAAACATGAGCCAAAAACTAGTATTATTTGAGGAAATAAAAGATTTCATATAAATGATTGATAGGGACAAATAAATAACTTTTTAAGGATTTTCTACTTCAAGCCAAAGGCCAAAGCTTTGGAACTAATATTTCAATGAATAAATAATATTTTCTAAATGATTCTTATTATGTTCTACATTAGTTTTGACACAACATTAGGGGAAAAATCACGTCACAAAGGGGCCTTACAAATTGGCGCATGAGAAAAAAAAATTAAAAAAATGTGCCCGTGCACTTTTGCGATGGAACCACTCATGCCACCGTGGTGCCAGCGCTGCCGGTGAGAAGGGTCAAACCAATCACCTTGAGCTTGTGTCGAGCGTTGCTACAGTAGCAGCGCTGACAGCATGCGGAGCTGCTGGGCACAGATCCTAAGCCTCGCAGCTTGTGTCAGTAAGGATATTCGGCATCGTATTAAAGAAAGGACTTACACTTTAGCATAGTCTAAATATTCAACCATTCAACATCAACCAAGTCAGCACCACTAAGCACTCCTCTTAACTGTGCGGGCAATATTTCTAGCATTTGCTGCTAGCAGCAAAGGGGCCTTTGGGCAGCCGGTTTACCTAATCCGGGCTACCTTAGAGAGCCCTTTTGTGAGGTCAAATTTCTCCTAATGCTTGAACTTAAATTCTTAGCTTTTCCAAGAATTAAAGACCAACTTCACATTTTGTTTTAGTCTTATTTGGCTTCTTTTTCATCTAAAAGAAACATATCCTTCTACATGGCCTAAAAATTCATCAGTTTCATAGCCTCAATTTAAAGCAATGCTCTTCATTCTATATCATTTTATCTTGTATTATTCGACTTCATTCATTTCTATTCTATTTTTCTCTCTTCTAGCTAGCAAGACTTATAAGTACCGACCAAATAAACTTAAAGGTAATTCTTGGGGAATTAGCTCATTCGAAGAAGGAAAAACCTTTGAAACGGAAAGGTAGAGATGACGCCAACAGCATTTTCAATCTGTTACAAATCAATTTTCTTTCCTTTAACCATATCAGGTTTTAAATTTGATACATATGTCCTCAATTCAAAATATTCCAATTAACAATAAATTTGTACAACTTCTTGAACCGACTTAAGGGCCCTTCACACCTGGCCTTATGTAAGCATAGCGGAAATTCTGTAAAACCAGAGAGCTAAAATAAATGGATTCTATTCACACTGATGGGCTTTACGGTTCTAGGTTCCGTATAATAGGGGCGGTTGTACGTATGTGCTGTTCAGACCTAAGGTGTCATTTCATGATATTAGCTAGTTGCTAGGTATTGGATGAGGAGGGTGTCACACTAGGGAGTGGGTCTTAGGTGAAGGTTGTCATTTTGGAACAAGTCTTAAGTTGTCAAGCCCTCTCTTCTATGTGTCTTCTCTGTCTCCCTGGGTGTGCCTTGCTTATGTTATCCCTTGGCTCTGAAACGTGCAGTTGTTTTGTTCTTGATTACAAGCAGAGGCTTACACGGTACACCTCAACGCAACGGTTCAAGAGAAACCTGCAGGAAGTGCCGTGCTGGGCTGCCGAAACAATTGCTTCGTAGCCAGGTGATGGTGTATACGGGATCATTGAACACCCTGTCTGTCTTCGTCGCTGCCATCTAGAAACAATTGCCCTCTCGCCCCGCCGGACATCTCCCAGCTCCTCCAACGAGTTCTCGCCGTTC
Organism: Ceratodon purpureus; assembly: GCA_014871385.1. Classification (NCBI taxonomy): domain Eukaryota; kingdom Viridiplantae; phylum Streptophyta; class Bryopsida; order Pseudoditrichales; family Ditrichaceae; genus Ceratodon; species Ceratodon purpureus. The sequence continues at coordinate 5,048,304 of CM026431.1, forward strand.
GACAGCATTTCCTCCCTCTGTCAACCCGTCTCTTCTCCTCCTCAATAGAAAGTGAATTTTTTCAGAGGCATCCACTTTGAGAGTGCGTCGAAGAGCCATCATTCCAACGACCTGGTACCTGTAGCCTGATCATCACTAGTACTGCCTTCATCATGTCTTGTTTCTTCGTCGGATCTTTTCTGGGAGTTCATTCCCAAGAGTATACTCCTGGTGTCACCTCCAATATACTGATAATCGTGTTGTCTAAGAGATTGTCGGAGGACACAACGATGTCTGCACTGGACGAAGATATCACATCGAACAAATGGTATTCTCTGTAGGTAGCATTTGTGTCCAAATCCATTACAAAACAAGACCTGCGGTGTCCCTTCTTTTCAAGCCTGAACACGAACGTATGTATCCCACTGTTCGCTTCCTTGCAAGCTTCTTGTTCATGTTCTTACACCAAACAAATAACCGCAAACATTGAAGGAAACGGAAAGCAAATCAAACAAGTGCTTGCACAGGAATGCCTGGAGCGGGAGCATGAGCGTACATGCGATTGAGGTCCATCCTTCACAAACTTTGAAAATTTACAGCTTGCCGCAACGAAGAGGTCACAGTACAATTGCGGGGTCGAGCCAAGTGTGTGTTAAAACCAAAGACCGATGCTTCGTAATATGCCATCAAAGGTTCAACTAGATAAAAGCACCCTCAATGCCTCACATCTACAGAATCATAAGATTTTAATTTGCTATTAAAGTTCCACTTATCTTGTAGTATGCCCGAAATCAGTGGCTCACCTTTTCCATAACACCACTCTTAAAGGTGTGCCATGTTAGCATCCACCTAGACTCGGTGAATACGAACCACCGTGGGTGTGAACGCCACATTACATTTAGCTCATTTCTCTGCTTACCACCTCGGCCATAAAGCTGGGTGTGGATGTACCTTTATATTTCAATATTATCCATTCCGTAAAGAAAATATTTTTATTACAAAATTCCAAAGGATATCCATATGAATAAATTTGCTACAAGCATTGCTCATTCATCCAATTTCTTAATACAAATGTCATACTCATAAATAACCAAACGGACCTCAAATTTCTTCAAAAACCCACCATACAACCACTCGTCATACGACAAAATATACTCATCAATAACCAACCTCATCAACATTCTAAAACAACATCACCCATCTAGTTCAGAATGAAAACCACAATCATTAAAAAAAAATTAAGGGACCAACACCTGTTAAAGTCTCAAAATAAATTACAAGTTCTGAGTTGAAACTTCACACTACATGTTCACTCCGTTACCAAATTCATTACCATTCCAAATACAACCTCCTTTATTCCTCGCCGCAACAATCAAACTCTCATACAGAGCAAATTTGTCCAAAGCAGTCAGCTTACGCCATTGCATTCAGACTCTATTGCACATGCCGACATACTCTCAATGACTGAAGCAACGATTCAAAAATTAATATTTATGATACTCTTCACAGAAGAAACCCAACTATACACACAAGAGAACATTTGAAGTCGTCCTCATTACTCCACTAAGCAACGCAATGCCATCACACTTCTAGTCCTTCGTGATGTTCTCCCCGGGCGCATTCACCGTGTCCTGGATTGCTGCCGACGCCTCCCCCAATATGTTCTGGAACCCGCCCAACAGCCCCTTCGCACCCTCCTTCGTCTCCTCCGCTGCGTACCGGGCCTCGTCGCCCGTCACTCTCCCGGCGTGCTCACCGCGTCTCCGCGCCTCCTCGGCCTTCGCCGACGCCTCATTGCTCGCCCTCCCGGCCTTGTCCTGCACCGCCTCCCCGGTCTCGTCCGCCTTCTCCTTCGTCGCGCCCAGCGCGTGCCCCATCGCGTCTTTCACCTGCCCCGCCTTCTCCTTCACCGCCTGCCCCGCCGCGCCCGCGGTGTCCTGCACCGACCCCGCGAACTCGCCCGCCTTGTTCTTCGTCTCGCCCCACTTCTGCCCCGCCTCCTCCTTCGCCTCGTCCACGCGCGGCTGGTGCGCGCTCGCCGCCCGGTCCGCCTCGCCCTTGATGTCGCCCGCGGTGCCCTTCACCTTGTCCCCGGCCTCCCTCGCCTTGTCCCCCACATTGTCCTTCGTCTCCCTCGCCTTGTCCCCCACATTGTCCTTCGTCTCCCTCGCCTTGTCCCCTGCCCTGTCCACGCCCTCCCCGACCTTCGACCTACCCTCCTCAACCTCGCCCCGCGCGGCACGCAGCGCGTCCTCCACCTCCTCGTCCGCGCTCTTCACCTGATACTTCCCGGACGACTGGTACCGGTCAATACCCCCGCTCCCCCCGCCCGTCGACGAGCTGTACGAGCTCTGCGACGTGTGCTTCTCCTCATGCGACTTCGTCTTCGTGGTCACATCAAACTCCGAGCCCTCGAAGTTCTTCACCTCATGCTTGGTGTCCTCCGAGTCACGCACATAGTTATCCTTGTCATCATTAGTAGGCAAATCCTCCGTCGTCAACACGTCCGTGTCGATCTTCTGCGTGATGTCCTTCTCCGACCCCTCGTAGTTCGTGGCCTCCTGCACTCACATCCACACCACCAACCAAACATCACTAATTCGACCAAAATGCACATCCACACACTGACTGCATACGTTTATCCCACAATGTAGCTGGACTACAGCCATAGCGAGAACCCTAATCGATCACAAAGTCTGATCTACATTGGCACTAACAGCATCCCCACATGCATATGGAGCCTGGAGCTGACCTTGGTCGCCATGTCCGCTAAGTTGCAAGTTCGGTCACGAATCCCGGCCTTCCTCTCCGAGATAATCACAGTAGTTCTTTTCGACTCCGGGGCGAAATGTGCAAGTGATATGCAGAGAGATGAGCTAGTGCGATCGACTGTGACTTGAGATTGTACAAATGGGTTGCTGCAGGAGAGATGGATCGAAATGAGAGTGGATTGCTTGATAATTCGAGGTGTAGGGGCCGGTGGTATTTACCTGCTGGACTGACAGGATGGACTGGGATGGGCGCTCCTAGTCCGTCCACCTGGCGCATGGCATGCCTGAGAGGGTGCCACGTGGGATTGGCGATGGAAAGTGAATGGGGTGCGGGGGATTTTGGCACGTCGGGGGGTGCCAAGTGGATGGGGGTACACTTGGCTTCCCGGATGTGGCCGGTCGATGTGTGGTGATGGATCAGGATATGGTACCATGGACCATGGTGGTTCTGAAGTTTTACAGTACTGTACTGTACAGTGCTTCTAGTTTGTCTTCGATTTCGATTTGCGTGGCGTTTTGATATTTCTTGCATTCTTCAGGATCCTTGATGCACCTGCTTTTAAATTTGGTCTCGTACAATTCTCACACCATATTGTAAAAATAATGTTTCCTACCATTTGCTTCAAAAAAAGTAAAAAAATAATAATGTTTCCAACTCAGGAGTGTCACCACTTGAGGGTTGGATTAAGCACATGAAAAACCTTAACAAGAAAGCCCAATAATACTTCAAGATTCAAGTATTAAAATTCGTAAAACTATCATAAAAATCGTAATGGATTCTAGCTTAATCCCTAAAGCATCAATTCAACAAAAACGAGTTGATTTAGGGTCTAGTCAGGCTCCCTATAATTCAATTTTCACAAGATGAAGCTGTTATTTTGGCACAATATAGAAAATTATAATATTTTTCTAATAAGACCATTCATGCTTCAAAATTCCTCATACTTTAAGAGATATTTGCAATCAAGGTTTGAAAACACTATCATTTTGGGGCAAGATCACAAAAACTTCATGTACATACATTTGATGTGAGGATCTTCAAATTCTTGTTCCTATGTGGGTTAGGAATATAGAGCAATATTGGATTGGAAATTTATGATTTACAGTACATATACATGTATAAGTAAAGTACTAGTAGCTACAAATATTTTCTCCCAAATACATAATAGCTTGAAAACTTACACTATGTATTGAATAAGTCAGATTTTGAGGGTTTTTGGCATTTTTGAGGTCGTTAATTTCCAGAATGAATTCTTAAAATATAACTTTTGAACTACAAATTTTGAAGTGTTTATAAATCATTTTAATATGAAATGAAGCATAGAAATGTCACAAAAAACATATTATCTACGATAGGATATTCTAATAACTAAATTTGGTGGTGACATTTTGGCCACATCAAATCATTGGCATTTATAAGCATCAATTTATAATCATTCTTATAAGCCATTGTAAACTTATAAAATTAAAAAAACATATACATCCTCTTTGTTGAATAACTTTGCAATGAGAAAAAGAATTGATGTATAAAAAAGGAGCTAAAAATTTCCTTTAATATAATGTAATTTCATTTACAAATTAAAAGAATAACATGAATGCATGTTAAAATGTATCTTTTGTGGAAATATACATATATATAAATTCTCATAATGAGCCAAAAAAATTTTGTTGAATATATCAATTTTAACTTCAATTTTTATTTTTTAAAATACAAAAACTCAAAACTACTTTTGAGATTTTAAAAATTTCACATAGTTAGAAAAAACTGTATTTATCTTCTGCATTTTTTGAAAATACACACACTTATACAAGAAGTAGATTGTGTCTAAAGATACTTAGAATATAATCCAAGAATTTAAAATGACATACTAGCAATCCTTCAAGTAATTAAAATAGTTGCATGCTTTAAAAAGACACATGAATTAGGTTTCATGTAAAGTTTCTTATGGAATTGTCTTGTAATTGTCAAAATCAATCTTTTTGATAGTATGAAGTTTTGAAATACAAACAAATGTCACCTTCTAATTCTAGACATTTGTGTTACTTAAATATAAAAAATATTGGATAAATTTATGAAATTATTTTTAAAATTATGCACATTATTTTTATGCAATATTGACATAATTTAGAATTATGTAACTCTGAGCAACTGCGACAAACAACATGAATGAAATACTCATTTCTTTGGACCATTACACTTTAAAGTGAATGTGTACACTAAACAATTGGTGGACCTTTGACATCATTTGAAGCAAAACTCTAACCATTGCCTTTAAATTCAAAACTTTAGAACCATTGAAAATTAAATTCAAAATTAAATAAATCCAAATATATATATATATATATATATATATATATATATATGACTTCATCTCAAAGAGCTCAGAGTTAAACCTAAAAAATTGCAGCAAAACTCTAATGACATTAAGTACACGTAGCTCTTTTCATTTGCTATTGCAAGGAAAGCAGTGATGATTGATAGACAAGAGCAAATAAATATAAGCAAGGAAGAGCAACGAAAAGATTGGAAAGAAGTGAGCTAAAAATGAGTGAAGAATAGATTGTAGAAAGGTAGGGAAGAAGTAGGCGCTAGCTTGAGTCTACATGGGTATGAAGACATCTATTCAGTTTCAATTTGAAGAGTAAAAGGTTATACGTGTCAAAATAAACACACACGATTCTTGATTGAAGAAGCATCTAACAAATAGATAGATGGACAAACTCATTTTTTAAACTAATATAAACTTAAGAAAAACACAACATTTTCTATTAAGGACTTTTTCTTTTACCTATCATTTGAAATTCTATAGATCTTTTTTTAATCAATTGATATAATAAAGTTTTTATGAACTTATGTAATTTTCAAACATTATAAATTTTCAAATGCATTTATATATTGATTTTTTAATTTATAAAAAAATTGATTCTTAATGAACAATCTTGGTCTTCATATTTTTTTTTGTCATAAGATTTTAAGAACCTAAAACTAAATTTATATTCAATGTTAATTACGATAAGATATTGAAATATAATGTGCATCTTGTGTATTTTGAAAATTAACTCCACATTGCATAAATTTATATACTTTTATTTGTATATAGTTTTAAAATACACATTTATGTTTTTTTTGTTAATATTAGAAAATTTAGATAATAAAGATTATTACTATCTTTTCAAATGTAATTTTTGAGTTTAAAAACCAGTATATTCAAGTTAATAATATACTAGTATAATATAGAAATCCAACATATTTTTCTAAAAACATTTTCATTTTTTATATGGATTCATGACTTTTTTGTAATTTCATGAACTGAGATAACTAATAAAACTAAAAAACATGGAACTTTAAAATTTAATGCCATTCTTCAAGAATCTTCTATGTACTTTTTTAGTACAAATTCAAATCCTTATGTGGAAGATTAATGTTCAAATTAATGTTTTCCATATTATTTTTTCACATAGCTTCAAAACGCCTCTCTTCACAATAGATTCCAATGTAGAGATTGAGAATTAAAAAACTCATACACGATTCATCAATACTTAAACAAAGTAATATTCTTCATGGTGGGTTTTAATAAGAAAGTGCCAATTAAAGGGTTAAAGATTCAAGTTAAGCATGAAGATAACACAAAGAAATCGAAGAAGTTGGTGAGTAAGGCAAGGTGAAGTCTACTAGTACTCCTCAAATATTTAAAATATATTTTAAAAATAAAAAATTATATGATATAATATAATAAATTAATAATATTATTCAAAAAATTTAATGATATATTTAATCTTTATTAAATTATTTGATGGCCAAAAGGCCATCACAAATCCTTAGCGTCAATACACAATCATTCTACATATAAATAGTATGTTTTTATTATATTATTCATTTATTAATTTTTTTATTATGGTATATATTACTTCTTTGAAAACGTTTGTAGAACTAGTTTCGGAGAAAATTAATTTTTACAATAAAATGTAAAATTCAAAATCTCATTATTTTGTACATCAACTACTTAACTAATCATTCACAATGTATTTTCACAAAATATTAAATTTAACCTACATTCATGTTTATTTCTTTAATTTTTGAAAAAACAATTCATAAGAAGTTTCAAAATAAGATAAAAATACAACTTCAAATTTCACAATTTTATTATGATATAAATATAAATTACTTAGAAGCTATAATTACGTTGTCAATGGATAATAACCTTGACCAAATTAATGCAGAAGTTTTTTACTACAGCTTATAGAAATAATTATGCATTTACACCAATGGTGTTAATGATTTACAATGGCCAATAAAATTCCACACAATCATGTTTATATATATTTATTTATATGAATTGATTTATACAATAATTTGTTATAACATGTCATTAAATCCAACAAATTTGCAGCATTTTTTATAAACCTTTATTACTTCCATTATTCAATACCAAAATAACAACATAAGCTCTTACGAACTAATGAATCAACTCACACATATAGCAAACAATCTTAGAATATGACAAATTTACATAAAAATTGCAGATACTACCCCCTTAACCTCTAAAGGACAATCATCCACATTTGGGCTTTTTTGGAATTTGGGCATGTACCTATGAATGCAATTTACATCGGGATTTTCTGAAATTTTTATTTAAGCTGAGCCGTTTGGAGATCCTTGTGTAGGTATTTTTATTTTTCAATTCCGACATCAGGATCAAAAGTTATGAAGGTTTAAGTGTCAAACGCTGCTCGTTGGGCAGCTGCTGAAATTTTCTAAGCCACTGTAAATGCAGAAAATTCTGCCCGAAACTGCCCAAAATTGCGAAAATCTGCGAAAATCTGCCCAAAGAAGAAACTTTGAAATTCCACCAAAAATTGAGATTTTGATATTTGTCAAAAATAAAAATTTCTGTGTATAGAGAAGGCAGTAGAGCATGTTCCCATTGTTCGGATTTTTAATGCAATTTTTTTTTCATATGCTAATTTTATTGTCCAAAAACGGCCTTTGTTTGTGAATTTCAGTATACCCCTTCGTGGAAAATGATTTTTTTGGAAACCTTCCACACCTTTTTTGAATATAATTTTCTTAGAAGAATTAGCTAACTTAGTCTTCTTTGACGTGCATCAAAACCCCTAAAATCCATAATGCAAAAAAATGGTTTTTTGGGCCTTCAAAACTCTGTGGTCCCCTTTTTTTGCAGGGAAAAAAAACTTGTTTTCCTACTTTGAACGTTATGATCTTGCAATTGGTGAAGAATAAGTGTGTGAGATTTGGTGGACATGTAGACATAGAAGTTAGCTACAAGATCTTACGGTTAGATGTACTAAAAAAGACTCCAAGTTTTCAAAATCCACCTTGCTTTGAAGAGGGACTGTTTTGAGGCAGTTTTGATGAAAAATACCCTCAGAATTTTAGGGGTTAAATACCCCTATCAATCCTAGTAAAAAATGGTCTCAACTAGAATATTCAAACACCCCCGCAAATAACCATATACCTATTTCACAACTCCCAAATTACCAAACAAACTTAACATTAAAATTCCACCTACAATTCTGCTACTATACCGATGGCTCTTTTAAACCCTAAAAAGAAATAGACCCAAGTGAATGGCAAAGAGAAAGAGCTCGATACGATATTTATAGTTCTAAAGGCCTTAATATCCCTAAAAGACTCTACAAACATTAATATATACTATGTGCAGAAATGATAGCAATACATAAAACACTATTAAACGTATTATACCTACTTAACACTCAAATAAAGTTCCCCACATTGCACAATAGCCACCCGGATTAAGTCACACTTGCCTTCATAGTAGAATTACTACAACAACAAACACAACGAATTACACTATATAAAATCAGAACACACCTTAATATAGATGGCAACGAAAAAACAGATAAATTAGCAAAACCAGGGCTACTCCAAGCACATAGAAAGGGTAAACATTCATACAAACATGCCCATGCCACCCCGTACTATTTCCGAAAGGACAATTGGCCATCCATGATGGCTATTCCAGACAAAGGACCAGTTAAAATCCTAAAAAAATAAATGATTTAAGATCTATGACAGAGAAAACAACTTAGAAACAATGGCCATACAAACCCCCAACATTTGCAAATGGACAAGAATTGCAGATATAGACAATGAACTTTCCAATGAATTTTGGAAAAACCCAGCTATCACAGACAAACAAAAATCATGCCTCATCATATTCTATACGGGAACATACAAAGGCCAGGCTAGAAAACAAATGTTTTTTCAAAGGGATAGATTTTCGTCTATCACATGCCCCATTTGTAACTTCCATGAACCGGATTCACGGTTACATGTACTACTCGCATGCTATAACAACACATTCATTTACCTCGAGTAAAAAGACACAACAAAGCAGTCTCGGAAATTAGAAAATTACTAGTCTCATCAAAAAATCACGATGCTTTATCTCATGAATGCTAGCATCTCCAATGATAAACCTTTAGAAAATACCGTTCCTAAGTGGCTACTTCTTAGCACGTGTGGCAAACAAAGATGCCATTGTAACTCAAGATTTAGACAAGATATTATTTGCGTCAAAGGTTTACCATACAAAAGCGACCCGTACAGAAATAGACCCCAATCTTACCATATAATTCATTGGATTCACATATTGTAATGACCGATTCTCCTCAGAAACACTCGAAGCTAAAACTAACAAGTACAATCCATTAATTGCCAGTATCATTGCTAGAGGATGGAAAGTCGACCCCCTTAGAGGATGGAAAGTCGACCCCCTTATAGTCATCACAGCAGGCACTAGAGACACTATACACATTCCATCAATAAAACTACTTGCAAACAATTTCAAAATACCCATGCTTACCATCAAAAATACCTTTAAAAATATAAATACTATTACCATAGAATATGCTATGTCTATCCTCCTCTACAAAAGAAGAAAAGAAAACCACTAACCATTACCCAAAACAATAAACTCCCCATAGCCAAAACTATAAAACAATATCAAATAACTTTTTTTAGTAACATGAGCTACTTTATTTAATGTTAACACACAGGTGTAAAGTCTTTAATCACTTGTCTCGCATGGTGGGCTGTTGGTTGGCACAACTCATTTCTTGCCTATGATCGCTCACTGAGCAGTACCAAGCCACTTCATTCTCCACATCTGCTCAAACAAGTCCATTAGAGTTCGAACCCAAACGAGTTATATGAGACAAACGCTCACCATCAATCAACAATGAGCTCGTGGCTTGGTGTCCAAACTCACATTTAAATTAACTTATACGCACATTTATTCTGGTTTTTCTTATTGGTTTCATGTGACTAAAGTGTCTACTCTCAAAAGAAAGGAGTAGAGATTCTTTACTTCCATAAGTTTGTTCTATGGGCTGTGGATTGGGGGTAAATCGGACAAACACTTAATTCACATTGGTCTCCTCCGGAGACCAAAGTTTCTCTCTCCACTAGTCAAAGTAATCATTTCCTGAGCAACCCATAAGATACATGTTTATTAGACTTTTAAAATCGGCAGTCCAGGTATATAAAGCAGAGACACACTTTGCACCATTTAGAGTGGGTGGCTCAAAACCCCCGCAACACCAAATGTCGCAGACTAAACCTATACAAGCATGAGCCACATTATAGCCTGCAAATTCGAATTTCTATGTAATCATGGTATACATTTTAGGCCGAGCGATTTTTGAACCACCTACAAGTTCTCCTTCCAAAATTCATAACTAATCCAAAATTAATTATTCCAATACGTTAGTTTTATAAATACTTTGCACATGTTCCAAAAATTGAATCTTTTACTAACTCCCCAGAGTGCCTGTCAATCTGAAATGTGAGCAGTTTCTCAGCCACTTACTATAGAACCCTAATCCTAGGTAACCTTCTAGGTAACCTCAGCATTGAGTGCAGATGGGCGCACAAAATTCCCGTCTAAAAATTTGTAGGGGATCACAACTTACAAGAGATCACAATTGCCTTCTCTCAGTCGGTTCAAAGCCTCAAATCCTCCCTCGGAATAAGCTCGGAAGCCACGTGTCCACTGAAGCATGCCCCGCTCCAGGTGGCCGGCCACGGAAGTGTCCATCCAGCCAGTCACGCCCCTAAATACTTCCTCTACACAACAACATTGCAACAAACCTCTCCCGACACACAATCGACCTAGCACTCTCCTCACTTCTCTCCACTCTAGCGTCACCCCAATTGTACAATCTCAAGTCACAGTCGATCGCACTAGCTCATCTCTCTGCATATCACTTGCACATTTCGCCCCGGAGTCGAAAAGAACTACTGTGATTATCTCGGAGAGGAAGGCCGGGATTCGTGACCGAACTTGCAACTTAGCGGACATGGCGACCAAGGTCAGCTCCAGGCTCCATATGCATGTGGGGATGCTGTTAGTGCCAATGTAGATCAGTTGTGATCCATTAGGGTTCTCGCGATGGCTGTAGTCCAGCTACATTGTGGGATAAACGTATGCAGTCAGTGAGTGGATGTGCATTTTGGTCGAATTAGTGATGTTTGGTTGGTGGTGTGGATGTGTGTGCAGGAGGCCACGAACTACGAGGGGTCGGAGAAGGACATCACGCAGAAGATCGACACGGACGTGTTGACGACGGAGGATTTGCCTACTAATGATGACAAGGATAACTACGTGCGTGACTCGGAGGACACCAAGCATGAGGTGAAGAACTTCGAGGGCTCGGAGTTTGATGTGACCACGAAGACGAAGTCGCATGAGGAGAAGCATACATCGCAGAGCTCGTACAGCTCGTTGACGGGCGGGGGAAGCGGGGGTATCGACCGGTACCAGTCGTCCGGGAAGTATCAGGTGAAGAGCGCGGACGAGGAGGTGGAGGACGCGCTGCGTGCCGCGCGGGGCGAGCTTGAGGAGGGTAGGTCGAAGGTCGGGGAGGGCGTGGACAGGGCGGGGGAGAAGGCGAGGGAGACGAAGGACAATGTGGGGGACAAGGCGAGGGAGGCCGGGGACAAGGTGAAGGGCACCGCGGGCGACATCAAGGACGAGGCGGACCGGGCGGCGAGCGCGCACCAGCCGCGCGTGGACGAGGCGAAGGAGGAGGCGGGACAGAAGTGGGGCGAGACGAAGAACAAGGCGGGCGAGTTCGCGGGGTCGGTGCAGGACACCGCGGGCGCGGCGGGGCAGGCGGTGAAGGAGAAGGCGGGGCAGGTGAAGGACGCGATGGGGCACGCGCTGGGCGCGACGAAGGAGAAGGCGGACGAGGCCGGGGAGGCGGTGCAGGACAATGCCGGGAGGGCGAGCAACGAGGCATCGGCGAAGGCCGAGGAGGCGCGGAGGCGCGGTGAGCACGCCGGGAGAGTGACGGGCGACGAGGCCCGGTACGCAGCGGAGGAGACGAAGGAGGGTGCGAAGGGGCTGTTGGGCGGGTTCCAGAACATATTGGGGGAGGCGTCGGCAGCAATCCAGGACACGGTGAATGCGCCCGGGGAGAACATCACGAAGGACTAGAGTGTGATGGCGTTGCATTTGGTCGTGGAGGAATGAGGAATGCTCTGATTGTTTACTAGTGTGCACAGCTGGTTAATACACATCTGGGCAATTTGTGAAACGTAAGATTTTGCTGTTCAGTACTCCGTTCTGGAACAGGCCGTTACTGAGTTCGGAGGCAATGGCGTAAGCTGTTTGCTTTTGGAGAATAGACTGCTGTAAATTTTATTTCTGGTGGATTTCGTAGCCTCTTTCGGTGTTGTAGCTGGTGAGGCTATGAACAATCTGGGATGAGTAGCGAGCATTTTCTTGTACTGTAAAATTTTTGTTGAAATTTGGATGGTCACATTTTCTATCAAATTGTTTGAAGTGGTGCTTGGCCTCTGGAGGTGAATTATTTTATTATTATTATTATTATTATTATTTTAATAATTTTTATTATTATTTTTTTTATTTGTGTTTTATTTGTGGATGTGGTTTTTTTTGAATTCAGGATGGTATCATTGAGTTTGCCCTGGTCTACAAGTGTGTTGGTATCTTGAATACTAAGGTTTTGGATCTAGATAATCGGTGCACCAGTTGCCGCTGAGTTGTCTCATTTATTTGAATAGTTTTATCCAAAAATATTTGTAAACAAGAAGTTTGAATTCATGAATGCTAACTTACATCTTGCTCTGATTTTAGTATGTATCAAGCAGATGACTTCAAGTTTCCAAATTCGAAGTAATGATAAGCCGAATGAGTGCGTGGATTTCTAGATGAAGGGTAGATTGATTTAGGGATGGATGCTTGATTTCTGAAGTCAACCTTCTCTGTTTGATTGTCAATATATTACATACATTCAAGAACGAAATTCTTACCATTAGAACTGTCGTTCTTGGGATGATGATTAAGTGATTAAAGTCTCGTGTGGCAGGCAAGGTTTGGCAAGGTTTTGGCAACGTACATGGGTCCATCAGGTGTTCGGAAAATCAGATGTCACCGAGATTGTTTAAGCGGGATTGCTATCTAGTGATTATCAATACCCGAAAACAAACCCAGTGCCTCAAGGCTGACAGCATTGATTTGCACCGATATGATCACATGGAGTACTAGAGCATCCTTGATTCTTAGAAGAGAAATTGATGGAAGGGATAATTTTTGCTACCAGTTGTTTGATGAGTTGCTCTAGTGCATTATGCATACGATATGTCAATGACGTCAAGCTATGCTCAAACGACGAGTCATAAGTATGGATCCTGGAAGACACATCTGGATTTCAGCCACCACTGCTATGTGAAGTTCAATCGTGCTCGGCATTAAAGTATAAGTAAGCACCATAGTGTAAATCAGAAGCCGACGTTGCCTTCAGCTTGGATTCATCACCTCATAGCGTCCCGACTGGCCGGTGTCTACAAGCTCGAAGGTCTCCCAGGACTCCAGAAGTATTCTATCAGAAAACATTTGTAAAACATCTAAGTTCCTCACTCTGCTCGCTAAATCTGCTCGCCAAAAACTTGGAAGTTGATAACCCACTTGCATTGGAGAAACCTATATTTGAACATTCATAATAGTCAACTGTGGCACATGGCTTTGGATATGTTTTCCTAAAACAATTACTATGTCAACTTCTCCGGGCTAAATATACAAACAATTTATTCAAAAATATTTTCAATTCTGGATTTTCAAGTCCCAGGTTTGGATATAGTCTATATCCGTAAACTGATTCGAATTTCGTATAACTGTAGCCATGGTGGTAGCCGGAGCGGCGGAGAATCGGTAGCATTTCTACGGAGCTATTGAAGTACTGTACTCTCCGTGCACGACTTGTTCGGCCGAAAGTGAGTCTTCTCGATTGCAGGAGTTAAGCAAAGCTATTTTCCCGTCAACCCTCTGGAGCTCTTGATCTGCTCCTTGTGAGTTTTGAACCTGTTGCATTTGTTGATCATGTGCCGCAGTTTGGAGATAGCGACGACTTGCACTGGCTAATGATGCTAAAATTCTAGGCTGCTTCAATATGTTTCTCACATGATTGGAATGTTCGTGTGGTTGTGTAGTGGTTGCTAGTTGCAGCTACAGGTCGACGAACGCATCGAGGTTTGGCTCACCTGATCCGTATGTGCAGAGCAAAAGTTCACGTGAAGTCCAATGCATGATCAGTAGCGCAGTGATCTAGTGTTCTTGATCAAAGATTCACAATGACGTCCCTCATCGCTTTAATTCTGGCGACGTTGGCGTGCATTCAAGTAGCCTGGTGTGACATACCCGCGGAAAACGTCACGATTGAAGGTTATCCCCGACCCAAGAACTTCCCCAACGCACCCACCGTTGCCTACGGCGTGTTACCCAGTACCTACAACAGCACCGGTGGATTCGGCGACTGCTCCTGGTACGGTTGGGTGAACAAGAACTATGCGGCGGACATCGGAGCCACGTGCCTCAAACAAGTCTGGAACCAAGAAATTCTTACGATAATTGTGGTGGTATTTAATGGAACACATTTCTCCCCGAATGCATACGAGTACTATTACTGCAGGCCATCAAATAAACCGCTTCCAATCTGCTACGACTATGCTGCAAACGATATCATCTGCACAATCGGGTGTTTCGATCTGTCCAAGACCGGCCTTCGTCTTCCACCCGTCACCGATCCTTATAACCCACCTGCGCCTTCCGGCACCAACGTGAAATCGGACGCAGGGGCGTTCCAGCAACCCTCGGTGCTACTGCTGGGGTGGGCCATTGCTGGCCTCGGGGCTGTCATTTTTAATCAGCTTGGAGGTCCAGGTTAAGATCTTCTTGTTGTGCTGTGTTGAATATTGGATAAAGTCTCAGGCGCTTCAGGTTGAGATGTTCAAAGAGATTGTAGATTAGTGATCGAAGACATATTTATAATTCAGTGGTGCTCACTAGGATTTGAAAGTTTTCGACACGAGGTTACTGCAAGCGTGAACTTCACCTAATCTACAGAAGATCATGTGCTGATATTGCAAGTGCTTAATCTCTCATTCTCTGCTGATTTAATGGTTCATATTATTATTGGCAGGATATTTTGACAAAAACTATGATTGTAAATACTAGCTGTTACAGAGTAGACATGATGGGTCTGGAGACTAGCGCTGGAGACCCCTGACACACCGAGCGGGTCTCGCGTGAGGGAGGACGTTAGGGGCGCTGCTACCAGCGGACCCGTTGCTCCGGTAATGTTCGGGCTCTCCCTTCAAGCAAATATGCTCTCCCACGTTACTTTCACCTCCAGCCAATATGCTCGTCCACGTTACTCTCACCTCAAGTTTATGAATATATATCCTCGCCACTTGCGGACATGACTCGAGGAGCAGGGACGATGAGCAATAGAAATATATTTCGTTCATGAGGCCCAATTATGAACACGTGCGCCATGAAATATGCATCAGATAATACTAATTTGATACACAGTAAGTTAATGGTATTGCGTAGTACGATGATAGCACGAGAGCGGCATGATGGCGGCACGAGTGCAGCATGACGAACTGACGGTGTTATGGGACTGGTTTTCAACTAGTTTCGGTGGTGGCTGTCACAAGGGTAGGGGCGGTGGTTGATCAGTTATTTATCTTGTTATTCGTTTTGATCTTGTGAAATTCTAAGATTCCTTAGACTGAAGTTGCGGACTGAGTCTGATCAACGCTATAAGAGCAAGTGTGGGATGTCTTTTCTCTTCAGGTCAATTTCTTTGCAACATTCGAACTCTCTGCAATTGATACATCCTTTCGTTAATTTTCATTCATGTAAACTTAGTTGGTAGTTGCACATACGCGATTGCAGTGGCTCCCAGCAGGCTCCCACAGTCCCTGCCTCCACGTAGTATTTTCCTAGAATTTCGACGTCGTGAGTTGTGCTACGAACAACATGGCAGCCGCTCAGAGATGGTTCGATGCTTCGTCGGCAAGCTGCTTTGTGAGTGGAGAGTCTTTGGTAAAGCTGGACAGCTCGTTCGTCCTTGCTTTCCACAAAGTCGATTCCGTGAAGGTCGTAGCCTTCTTCCGTTTCGAGGAAGCCCGCGCCAAAGAGGCCTATCATGCGCTTTCCCCGAATTATGCCAAGGTGCTCATCCACAAGTTGGCAGACGACGTAGTGCTTCTTCAGTACGGATTGATCCAGTTTGTAGACATGTGCAAAGAGCAGGTGCGCCGGATCAACTGCGTCTTCCCCCACATGGGTAGTGCCCTACCGAACAGAGGCATCGAGAGATGGTTCGATTCCTCATCGGGATGCGTTGAGACCGTGCGGTCCTTCTGTGGGAAGAGTAATCTGGTGAAGCTCGATTGCTCCTTCATTCTGGCTTATCATAAAGACCAGTCTGTGAAGGTCATTACTTTTCCCAACGACGAGACCCGCGCCAAAGAATCGTATGCTGCGGTTCCCCTCCATTATGCCAAGGTGCTCATTCACAAGCTTGCAGAGGACACAGTGCTCCTCCAGCACGGAATATGCAAGTATGTGGACATGTGCAAAGAGGAGGTGCTCCGCATCAACTGTGCTTTCCCAACGGGACGTTGAGACATGGTTCGATTCGTCGTTGGCATGCAACTTTGAACTGCGTTGTTCCTGCCGCAGGCCCTACCGACGATGTGGCCATGGATGGCATCGTCGGAGACATCTTTCGATGCCAAATACGAATAAAACAGTTTAGTGGGTTAGCGTGGGTGTGTTGGTTCTACATTTTCAGAGATTACCCATAATACGTAGACGGAGGGTGTAGAAAGTCAATAATATTCCGTAAACCACTATGTGTATCCTCGACACATATAGTTGTTTTTCCTCAACTGTGATCTAGCAGTTCCACAGAGTTGTGTCTTTTGAATCTGCTCACCGTTGGTGTCAGAATTGTTTTAGACTGCATACGTTAGAATTGATTCAGAATATGTTTCAGAATTGATTCCTTTACTTATAAATTGTTCAAGAGGATTGCCAGGCTTCATATGATTGGTACAACGCAACTCTCTTTGGTGACACATGCTGCAATGGATCAAATTGCTAGGGTTTGCCTTCGGAGAAAATATAAAGAAGGCATCACATTGTTAAATTAAAATCCCTGTGGCCGCATATAACGAAGGAATGATTCAAAGAGATTGATAGGGGTGGCTATTCACTTCAAACCTTTATGTAGATACCTTTGTAAATGGTGTGCGTGTTCATAGAGGGTGTTTGAAAGACTTCCATTCTCACATTCCATCAGAATTATGGTGTTTGTCTACATCACGGGGAATATTATCGAGCCAGCTGTATAATCCTGTAAACACTCAGCATATCACGTCCCTCTGTTTAGAAAACCACTCAACGAAGCATGCCTAGCGTCCAGAAGTATCAGTCTAGTGGGCTTGGAACAAACATTATTCACACCAAGATGAAGCATGCTGGGATAGAAATCACAACAATTATCTCAAAGACTGTTTTGTTGGTTCGAGACATTGGATTTAGTTTGGAAATAAAGAGAAGATTATTCAAGGTGACTCACAAAGTCACTCATCGCAATCAACATCCCCAACTGTTGAAACCCTTTTCCACAAATCCACTTACATCGCCCTCATTTAATTTAGAGATTTCCTGTAGAATTACAAGCATGATGTAGAATAGTGGGTGTCACGGTCAGTGATTCATCCACTGGTTAGTGAAGTAGAAGAACCTGGATTAGGTATGCATAACCCCACAAACAACTCGTGAATGCCATCACCGGAGGATGGTCTGTGATTGAGAGTTTGAGGCTCTAATCTCTACTTTATTTTACACTGAAGTCGTTCAGTAAGCCATCCTCCCATCGTAACACCCACCAGTAGGAAAAGAGTATGTGATTCACCAAGCCATCGTCTCATCTTGACACCCACTAATCTTTCCAATCAAATGCGTTCCATTTTGTGCATCACAGCAGGTACAACATTACACCAGACACTGTATCTAATTGTGATGTCTAAACATCTCATCCTTTGAATATCACTAGTCTTGAATCATATACCAAGAAGACCTAATTGCTCAACAGATGAACCTAGAGCATCAGTAAAGAAATAGTACTCACATATAAGATAATTACAACTCGAACACCATCGTACCATTACAATTCAGGAATCTAAACCATTGAACTCACACCATGAAGAAACCTGACACACTGAACGCTCAATTTGAGATAACCCTCGTCTCCAACAAAAATGCACCGGAAACTAGACACGCAGTTGAAACAGCACCAGTCAAAGCAAACAATGCAAACCATTGAAATCAGAATTGCAAACAGCAAAATTGAATCTGCTAAGAGAATGAAATGCAAGCAAAGAATGTGCAGAATTCAGCTTCCTTTCTAAAACCTTGAGATACAATGCTGGAGGTTCATGGCGCAGACCTAATCTAAGAGCTGACAGGCATGCCGTCCCATTTCCTTTCTTGTCAGAAGCACAAACGAGGGGCAAAAATGGCAGAAAAACCGTAAAACGCTAGATTCAAGAATTACAAACAACCACCATAACAACAACAGCGGCTACAAACCCCGGCAAAGTGGGCAACTAACTTAGTTGAAGAGCGACTCGTCAATGTCGACGTGAATGTACTCGGTGTCCTCGACGTCCTTCTTGGGCCGCGGCGGCAACGGCGTGACCGCCAGGCCAGTGCCCTTGGAGGAGTCCTTGGGCCGGCAGTTCCCGAACGACCCACGCGTCCGCTTCCCCTTCGCAGTGCGCTTGTCCCCACGCCCGCACACAATGGCCGGCAACGACACCGAAACCGACGACGACGAGGTCGACACCGCTGCACCCTGCACCGCAACTGGGGCGAAGAAAGCCGACGACGAGCAGCAGAGAGACGCGGGCGCAACGATGAGCGACGCCATGGCTGAAACTCCCAACACTTCGAGATTGAAAACTCTGAAAGATGAGACCCACAGACTGAGCTTCAAGGTGCGAGGTTTCTAACCAACTAGTGCGACATCATCACACCATCGCCAGGAATTTGGGATAAGGTTGATATC
Source organism: Ceratodon purpureus (assembly GCA_014871385.1). Taxonomy (NCBI): domain Eukaryota; kingdom Viridiplantae; phylum Streptophyta; class Bryopsida; order Pseudoditrichales; family Ditrichaceae; genus Ceratodon; species Ceratodon purpureus. The sequence continues at coordinate 5,067,488 of CM026431.1, forward strand.
AGAAGCTGCTGCGTCTCCGAAGCGGCCTGTTATCGTACCCGGATGGTGGAACTGGTTTGTGGCATTTGTAGCCCGGGTATATGGCCTGCGCCGTATCGACCTACTATCAGGAGACCTATCAGGGCGCCTCTCAGAACAAGTCTTGTTGTCTTGTGCTGCGGTGTACGTGGTGATTGTGTGTTTTGCGTTGCAAGCAGGGCGAGTTTGTGCTTGCAAAGCAGGGATTTCAGTGTTTGAGCCCAACTTCTAGTTCGTTTTTAGCAAGTTTTCTGCTGCGATGGGAATGTTTGGTTTTGGTTGGGCTTGATTGGGGAGGTTGGGAGGTTGTTGGAGGTGGCGATGCGTGGTGGCGTGGAGGGCAATTGCGACGGAGGAGGGGTGCCATGATCACGAGGAGCCGAGGAGGGTAGGGTTGCGGATGATCCACCCAGTTGTTGTGATGATGCCTTGTGTTGGCTTCTTTTGGCTTGGCGATGATGATGATGATGATGATGAGTTTTTTGCCTCGATGGGTTTTGGTTGAGCTCGTGATTTGGTGCGGGCGATGGTTGAATTCTGGTTTTTTTGGGTAATTCATGTGGGTGTGGCTCTTGTGAGGCGCGTTTGAGGTGCTAGATTGGTTCATGGGAGTGGACGTTGATGATGATGAAAGGTCTGTCAGTTTTTTGTGTTTTGGTGAATGGGGTTTAGGGTTGTCTATACTGTTTTAAAGAGTGACGTGATTTTGAGTAGGGTTCAGAAATTTTGTCCAATTCTAGGATTTGATGGACTTACGACGGAGTTACGATGGATTTGCGTTGGAATTGGGATGATGGCTAACTAGCTGAGGTTCTCAGGAGCCATGTCATGTGGTGGTGCAGCTTTGATGTTACTTTTGTTCCTGTGATTTGATGGCATTTGAAACTTGGCACATTTCTGTGCTTGGAGTTGAAGATTTGTATTGCATGTCGATCAGTAATTGATACGTATCAGAGATTTTATTGGGTTCTGGCGATACTTTCCTTTCACATGATTATCTGTACTAGAACTGAGCGGTGTATCTCTCTCATTTTGTAGAGGAGCCTCGAACATGGAGAGCGGTGGGGAGGAAACGGGTGTGCCGTTGTCTATGATTCCGCTCCTGGAGGTGGCGTACAGTAAATGTCAGGAAGAAGAGAAGGACACGGACGGCATGCAAGGTCAAGAGCAGAAAGGCGCATGGCCTACGAGGCAGGAGCAGGAAGAAGCTGGAAAGAAGCGGAAAAGGTCGTCGAACTGGAGTGAGGCTGAGACGCTTCAACTGCTGGTGTTGAGGAAAGGACAGCTTCAGAACAAAGAAGAGAGGAAGTCTTGCCCGAAAGGTTCTAGTGCGTGGGATGAGATAGCCTCACAACTGAAAGAGAAGTTCACTCACAGATCTGGGAAGCATGTAGGCGAGAGGTGGGACACTCTCCGACGTGTGTACATGGATATTGAGGAGCACTGTTCCAAAACGCATGAAACGTATGCAGAGGTTCTAGATGCAAACAGGGATTTGTTTAAATTTATTCCCACAGAGTACACGCAGAAGTGGCATGAGTTGATTGCTGACTGCAAACCTGGGAAAAGGAGGGGAAAGAAAACCAACGAAGTTGTTAGTTTGCCAAAAGTTGCGGCATCGCCGTTGTTGGTTGAGGCTACGCCCTCCAGACCTGAACCGACCATAGAAGATTATTTAAGTACTTCGTACAAAGCCCCAATTGAAACGTGCCCTGAGGGCAATGTAACCCAATTGAGGATTGACAGAGCTCCGGCTGACGCTGCGCACATTGAATTTAGAACAAGCGAATTGAGTCCAACTTTAGTGGCACATCCCTCTGGAATCGCCTCTGCATTCGACACATTGATCAAAGATATAGATCATATCCTTTCATGCCAAAATGACCACGATAAGTCAGGTCAAATGTGTGGGAGAAACAGAAGGACAAGGGACTCTGATGAGAGGGCTGAAACAAATGGCGTAGGACTAGCTGAGGACACAGATTGTGATGCAAAGGTGAAAGTGGTTGCGTCTCTGCAATCTGTGTTAGCCGCATTGAAGAGTGCATCGGAATTTACAAGCTCAGGTAAAATTCATCCAGCGTTTGACGGGATGCGATATGCTTCATGTTACATACTTCTCTTCTATATTTTGATACCCGGATTCCGTTGATTGACATCCGTTTCTTTTCCAGAGTCATATCTTCTTAAAATTGACAAGCGCGAATTGAATCTCGTGGAGCACAATGTGCGTGCTTTTTCGGAAAGACACAGTAACATCGAGCAAACTAGGTGTGCTTCATCTTCCACTTTGAAGGACCCAATATCAGTGCTTTCCAGGGTCGGATAACTGTGCACATGTCAGTTTTGCTTTGGGCATCTAATTTCCACTTTCATTTCAATTTGGGTACTTGCACAAATTTTAGTGTCATTTATTATTCTGTTTGCAATGACGAAGTCTTCCGTTATTGGCAGGTTCAACGGTGTTGAAACTACCTTTAGAAAGGTCGTGTGGCCCCCAGATGATCCAGATCCTGTGATTGTCACACATGACGATATAAAATCTCTTGAGCCAGGGGAGCAGTTGTCAGACAACATTGTAAACTTCTATTTAAAGTGAGTTACAGTCCCTTATCTGGAATCTGATCGTGCGGCTTAACACTTGTTTCTTGCTGAACTTCTTATCATTATTCAACTTCTGCACATTTAGAGGTCTAAATGTAGCTTCAATACACTATTTGACAATCTAGAGAATTGCTTACATGTTGCAGAACTTGGTTCAGAAGCAGGAAGTGAAATACCTGCTGTGCAAGAGAAGAGCTCTGGGCCTGGGCCTTAGATTGAATGCATTGCCATGATGATGTCACTGTTATTGATCTCTTCACGTTAGTTCTTGACAGTCCCTCTTAAAAATATATAAATTTTCTACAATGTTTAAGGTGGTTATTCATTTTAGGGTAATGTATAGCAAGTATGATCGCTCATCGATAGACCGTCTTAGCATTTGTGTTGCCATCTTGCAGATATCTTCACTGTAAAAACACTCGAATTCCAGATGTACAAATCTTCAAACCTTTCACAAAGAATATATCGGCTAATTTAAATGCAGTCAAATACGGGAGTGTTCGACAGTGGATGAGAAGTATTTTTGACAAGAACTATGTTTTGATCCCAGTTTTTAAGGAGTAAGTCTCCGCACAAGTCTTTTCTGCATCATGTACGTGGAGTAGACGAGATTCTGTACAAGTCCTGTCGTTCATTGAGCCTGTACAGATCTTGTCATGATAATGCTGTTCGGTGTTGCATGTTTAGAATCCTTCACTAAGTGATAGACTCAACTTTGTGATCTCATTGGAAGACCAGGTAGTATAGCCTACAAGTCCATCAAAGCAGACGTTGTGAGTTTTACTTTCTGACAAGATTCTGATGTACTCAATGAATTTCACTACCCTTTTGAATAGGTTGCCTTAATCGTATAGATTTTTTTGTTTGACGCATATGAATTCAACCCTCAAAAGAGTCATTTACTTACACTTGTTTTTGTCGGTTGCCCTAACAATAGGGAACTGTGGAGTCTTGTTATCATATGTTTCCCTGGAAGACCTCTTGCAGGTAACAAAGATCCTAGTGCTTTCTGAACGCGTAAATATTGTGCCCTGCTTTCTTTGTAAATCTGGTTGAGGTTGTGCTGTGTACCCATGTTAAAAAAAACTCTATTCAGGAAGTTTAATATTTTGAGGGTGATGTGCAGAAGTATTGGAGTCAAGAGTATTAGCGCCTTGCATTTTGCACCTCAATCCATCGAGACAGAAGGCTCATCTGGATTTGGAGAGACATATAAGATTGTAATGATCTGATCATGATATCATTGTTTGCATGTGACGTTCAGACATTAAAGTTGTTTATTTTGACAGGGTAATCGGATTGTATATGTTACCAAGATTTCCTGTGAGGTCTTCATGTTTGCTGAAAGTGCATGGTTGATTTGCAGCATACTGCTCATGGAATGGATTTGGCAATATGGTGGCAATGTTGTTCCAAGGCAGATATCAGATATTCCTTTTCACTCAGTCGGGGTAAGCAATAAAGTCTTGTTCATTTATTTTCATTTATCTCCTTTAGAGTTTCTGAAACTGATGTACTGGCGGCTGTCAATATTGCACGTGTTTGAGAGTTGTGAACCGTTCATTCTCTTTTTTCACTGTATGTTTTGATTTGAAGGTTCCGCAGCAGGAAAACAGCAACGATGCTGGTTTATTTATATTGCAACATGCGGACCTTCTTCTCAAGAATGCACCCGAAACTTTCAACCTGGCTCAAAGTATAGGCTTCCCATTTGTAAGTTACTTGTGTCTTTGTCCTATAAGACTTTTATGTTTCAGACATCCTCTTTTTACTTGCGGTATAACATGTGTATTATGTTGCACTGACCGATCTGCAAGCTCCCACTGTTCGCTCAGCTAATGTTATGGTGCATGCCACAGCTCACAGAATGGTTTGGAGCTTCAACTGCCATGACGATGCGGACAACCATCAGGCAGGTCTTGCTGGACATGAATGATCAAGAGGTCTTGCAAAAACACCCCAATAGAGGCTGATAAAGATAGTTTTGCCTACATCAAGAGAATGTATTTATACTATTTTCACATAGCTACACACATTGAGCAACAGTTTTAAGTCTTGACTTGTAATCTTACAAGGTGTCTTTTTGAGCTACGGGGTCTTATATTTCAGAAGACTGTATGTTTGCGGACTCTGGATGCGATCATTACCACTTATGATCCATGAAATCTACTGTGCGCCACCTGAGCAAAATGTTTATTACGCCTTTCAGTTGCTGCAATATTCCAATACATTTTTAAATCTGTCATCTATGAATGAGGGGAGTAGGTGAGATTCTCTTCCTATAAAACATCATCCTTCTTGTCTTATTTACCACCAGACAAGGAGATGATCCGTCGTGGTCAAAGCTCAAATGAGGTTTTTGCATGACTAGTACCAGTCACTGAAAGTGGTTCTCAAAAACCTTGCTGGCTGATAGTCACTAGCCTTGCATGACTGGAACCAGTAATATCAGCCCAGAATGGTAAATTTGTAGAAGCTGAAGCCAATGCAACTAATTAAATTTACAGTCAAAGTGCACTCCAGCATGACGCAGCAAAGCCACCAATTTAAGAATGCCACCGTGCAATGCATTCAAGGGCAGCCTAAAATTTAGCGCTGCTCAGAGTCTACCAACTTCCAAGCGAGGAAAAATTGCGGTGACCTGCCATCAACGCAGCCCTGTCAACGAAGACCGATCAACCACAAATTGCATGCTTTTGCCTTCTCAGTGAGTGTTGAAAAAGGGTGAATGGGACATGTTTGGGACCACTGAACACCACTTCGTACATGTCCAAAACAGACACACGGGATAGCGTGCTGAAGAGACACAGAGTGAGGATAATCACGAACGCCCATCAACACAGCCCCATCGTCACTGCCCCAGCTACCAACCCAACACCAGAGTTTTCCAGAACTTGCAATCGATCAGTCGAATTTTCGGTTTGAAATTTGCGCAAATATCAGAAATGAATCACATGGTTACGCTGAATCTCTGCAGATTCACTACCGCGTTGTTTGCATTCTAATTCGAAGGTCGGAAAACGGGTGTGTTAGCTTCGATACCTCATGTCGAATTGTATGGCTATGGATGGCACTGCAGCAATATCAATAGACTTCGCGCTGTTGGCTAATTGCGTGGTGCAACATCATAGATATATGGACATGTACTTGCATCTGACAATCTGGTAATAACGATATGTAATTCCACAAATGACCACTGCGGATAAGACTTGTGAAAATTCGTATTCATAAATTATTAGTTTGTTAGGGCTCGCCAAACGCACAATATTGTGCTCACGGGTCAGTGGAGTCACGGCGTGCTTAGCCGCTACTTCCGCCAGGTATATTCTCACGATATGGTCCCAGTTGGTTCGGCACAAAAATAACACCAGCCACCATCTGCTACACACCTTCACCGTGACCATCGCACGGAACTTCAGAAAATTGCAGCACCGCCAAGGAAAGATGGGCGAGCTTTGATTCCGCGCGCGCTGAGCAAAGGTGACACATGAACAGTGCACACAGATTGACAACACCTCAAACTCATCAAGCCTGACCACCATGGGCTTCTCACAATTAACCAGACTCGCGACAGCTCAAGGCACGTCAAAATGATGCCAAGCTCATTTGGATCATAATTAACCACAGTTACCAGATTTAGTTTATAATAATATATGACAACACTTTATTTATGCACGTTGATGATCTCAACGGAATTTGCCAACACACTTAGAATCACAACATGTAAGAAGCTGGAATGGCAGGGATCAGCTGCTCCCAGATACAGTATGTGCACTATATATCATCAGGCTTGTACATCAAGTCCTGGGTGCGAAACTCCACCATAAAAATACAACACCCACCCAACTTATGAAACTTATGACCATGTACCCGAAATACATTCATGCTGCTGTACTGTACACATCATCTCAGATCCAAGGACGTGAGTCTGGATGGGTTTGTCTCCGCGGATGGCGCACTCAGCAATCCGCCATTCAGTGTCAGTCCCACTACGCGAGAGTGTCCTGGGCCATGGCTGCGGTGAAAATAATGTCATTCTCTACCACGAAATGACAAGCCTCATCTCCACGGGCGATGTTGAGCGCCTTGAAGGCAGGATGACGGCTCAACCACAACTTGGTGTTGAGATGGCAGATTGCCATCCCCTTGATGAGAGAACCCTCGTTTGTCTTCAAAGTCGTCTGGATGACCTTCGTCCCTGTGACACGGTGGCAGTAGTACAATGACGAAGGGAAGGCGAGGTGATGGCATACCACAACCTTCTTACCCTCCTCAACAGAGCCCTTGACAACTTTGACGATGGTCACCGGCGCTTTCGCAACGGAGGTGGAGGTGGATGTGGATATTGGGGCACCTTTTGTGGCATGGACGTTGACATTGTTGCCCAGCTCGGCCGCCACGAACGCTGCCAAAGCGTCGGCGGAGGTTGCACAGCTCCTGGCTTCCCCGGGGAGAGCCGCGCCGCCGCACAGGTACGCAGCCGTGGCAACTGAAGTCGCCATGCTAGAGTCTTGGGCAACTCCGAATTGCTTCATGATGCTCAAAGTGTTGTAAGCCGTAAGGGCCGGAAGGGCGTTTGCAGCTACAGCGGAGAGGAACGCTCTCGCAGGCGCAGCATCCTGCAGATTGTTCTTCAGCGTAATTATTCCACCTTCAACCAAAGAAGACTCCAGAAAGAAGTCCTCCTGGAGGTCGTTGATTGTGAGGACTGACGCATCTCGCAGACTCGCAGCCTTGGCTACGTCATCTGACTTGATGGAACCTGCAGTCTGGAAGTTACTGCAAATGAGATACTCAGCAGAACAGACCTCCAACATGAGCTTGTCCGTCAAGGAGCTGGTCGGCACCTCATCCACAAATGGCCTGCTAGCACCAGCCTGTACCATTGCCGCATCAATATTCACACACACCCATGCATGTGAGAAGACAAGCCAGCTGAATATGAGAACATCATGCACTGTACAGGAGCTGCACATATGATCAAGGGAAAAATGAGCTAGAACAGAAAAAAGGATGTTGGTGTACTTACCATGGTTGTCAGGCCGATCAGCAGCATAATCAGAATCGAAACCATCTTGGAAGTATGAGCAGGAAGTATGAGCAGATGAGTGAATATGAAGGGAGAGCTCAGAGAGTTAGAAAGCGCGGAGAGAGCAGTGGATAGTTGTTGGGATTCTAGCCAGGGGTGAGCGCTTCTTATATAGTGACCCAGTATTTTCAATCACCCTTGCCCGCACACCTGCCCTGCCCGAGTGGGCCTTGGTCGGAATACCAAGGGGGCAAGAAGGAGTCCAATCCGTCTCTGAAATGCAGTCGATCGACCCCACCTCGACATGAATGCTGCCTCATCGGCGTGATCATCGTGGTTTCGAAGCGATGTCGCGGATGTGGGATAGTCCAACCCTCCAGTCCCTCTCGTGGGTCTCCAGCTAGAGCGGTGATGGCGACGGATACCAACTTCACCACCAACATTCTCCTCCCTTCATCTTTAAGCCGCTTTAGTGTGAGACCCACGATGATGATTCACTGGGGTAATTTACGGCTTGCAAACTTGTTTCTAGATAGTCTCAGATGATCAATGCATCTTGATCCGAATTACAGTGGAGCAAACTGGAGCCAATGTCTAAAGCAAGCATGCTCGACCATTCAGATGCCTTTCTGATCAGACATCTACACTGAATCCAATTTGGCTACATGATTTTGTGAATCTAACCAAGTTACACACATCCAATTCGGCATTTTCGGAAAGCTTGCGATCTGAATTTGAGTCTGTCAACTCAGTACTCCATGTCTGTATTACTCTAAACCCGGGGTCGATTCGGCTGGCTAGTCATGGTGCACTGATCTGTGCACGAGAGTGGCAGGAGAACGAACAGCTCACCCCGAAGTGCGATGTGTCATGATCATGAATCATGCTCCGATATTAGTCCCACTGTAATTGTGATCAGAGTCCCTTAATGAACGTTTCCATAACAGTCTGAGTTTCCAGGAGCTGAGACAATGTAACCTTGGCATTTAACACGCCATGGATGACGAAGTGAGCCAGCTGATGGAATTTGGCCAACTGATGAAGCAGAGAGATAAAATTAAAGTTGTGCCAGCGGCTTCTTTGTCTGCATGCATCTGAGCGATATCTGCATGAGTCAAAGACGATTAAAGTGGAACGCTCTTGGTCCAGATCACTGCAATGGCAATTAGGTGAAGCAACTAGCCTTAGAGAAGTGCAGGCGCTGTGGAAGTCTCTGATCGATCGTTGGCTCCACACTTGAGGATGACCGCCATGGCCATGCAACATGAGTGTCCACTAGTATGGGCCAGGTTCCGAAGAGTTGGACACCTTTGCGTGCATTTGCGAGTTCATCGATAGCGATGCACCACCAACATCTCGTGATCATTTTGTCGCAGTACTGGGCGATCACCTAATTGACTCTTGAGCTGAAGATTCCACAGTCAGCAATAGTTCAGACATTTTCGAAATAATCCCATTATTATCCAATATTTCAAGCATTCTCCATTAGTTACCCACAGTCCCGGGCGTCATGGCCGTATACTCTTTTCTGAAGGAAATTGAAGGCTTGTCCTGTGAGTTCGAGAGAGAGAATGGATGCACACTTAGTTATGTGGATAGTCCATTATACATGGATGATTGTTACATTTGATGTGCATTGCATGTAATTTTCAGGATTAATTCAAATGTGTTTGAACATTTAAATTTTTTATTGAAAATGTCCAATTCGAGAATTTGGAAGAGAATCTGGCCAAAGCTAGGAGAATCTTAATATTGGACAAAATATGTTACACTTGTTGTGCACAGTACAAAAACATGATGTCCAACACATTGACAAGTAGAGCAGACGTTGTCATAATTATTAAATTGGCCAATCATGTTTATATTGGTTGCCTTACTATCCAAATAAAGAGTGGAAATGAAATGAAACTACACTATTTGAGCGGTCAACATAATTAAGATTGGCCAATGATACAATGAATATGGCATCAAATAAATTGATAATAGTAAATCACTAAATTCATGTAGAAGATAGTCTTGTTGATACACATCAAAATGTTTGTTTCAATTCACTAAATTTAATAGATAGAAATTTAGTAGATTAAAGGTTAGTTTACTTGTTCATACATGTCTTTTTGTATCATGTATTGTCTAAGTTCCACCTAAACCTACCATGCTTACAACAAAACTTGTTATAATTATCATATCCATAATAATGATGGTCTTCATCTATAGTCAACTTATGTAGACTTTCAAAACCATGTTCTAGCATTATAATGTCAAGAAGTCTTCTACAAGTCTACATGAAGCCTGAGATCACAATTGTTTGAGGTTTTAAACAGACAATTAGTCTGAATGAAATATGGACAACATGGTGCTAGTGATTGCAAGTTGAGTCTACATATACAAAGTACCGAGGGCCTACATTAAGGTTAACAAATACATGTGTAATACATTCAATGGAGTTATTAAAAGGTCATGAACTAGAATTAAGGTACAAAGTATGGTCCTTTTCTAATATTTACTTTGATTGGTAATTACAAATTACAGTCTTTTTCTTTATATTTACCATTGTATTTTCTTGAAAGAGTTCATATGTTGTACATCCTCAAAGGCACTTTGACAAGTATAGAATGACTCACCATGGTAGGGAGACTGAGTAGCATATATATTGTTGACATAAGAAATGTGAAATTCTTCAAACCGCGTATATAAGTTTGACTATTGTTGGTAGGAAGTAATCAAAGTTTCATTGAGACCCTGATGTAGTTCTACTTTATAAAATTTTGAAACACTTGGGGAATTTTGGAAGGGATTTTTGTTAATGTCCAAAATCCAATTATATTTCTAACATCACCACTAAACCATTCAAGCACCCACTAGTAACTTTACTAACAAGTTAGTCATTTCTACAATTTGATGTGAGCATAAATCATTGACATAATCACATTCAAACATCTAGCTTGTAGTACGTCTGTGACTAGAACCACAACAAATATTTTGGGTTCCAAAACTTGTAAAAATTCACGTATTTTACTTCATTGCCATCATTCTTTCATCCAATTTGTACCGTGTTTTTGCCCCCTATTGCCATGTTCTCCTCCAATTTCCCCTCCATGCTCCAATGATATATATATAAATCATAGTAATTGATGAGGTATTCTGAATGTGCATGGTGGCTTCTCTTTTTCCATGTAAGCTGGGAAGGATGGTAGTTACAAGGGTTATATTGATTCATAGTTGCATATTCACCATTGTGTAGTAGGGTTAGGCATACATTCAAAATTTCAATTCCACATTGTTTGATCAAGCACACATTGTCCAAAAGATAGCTATTGTAATTTGTGGGGGTGACAAGTTGTTTCTACCTATCCCCCAAATATGCATGAGGTGGAAACAGTATTTCTATACCTCTTTTGCATTTTTACAATCATAAAAAACAATGTGTGTAGGTTTCCAATGGCCTATTAGGACAAATCATGCAAGATTGATTTATCTCAGAATTGAATTTATCCCTCCACAAATTTGTTGCCACTATTTGATGCCAAATGGACCACATAAAGGCGGCCTCCTTCTTGGATCTCCCACCCTTCGAGACTTCTTTTCAATTGGGGGTGAATCTAAATTGATCATCTCCTTTTGACTTCTCTTGGATTGGTTTGCTAAGGCACGATCTATCTATTAGTAATCCTTGAGCTATACATCATAAAGAGAGTGCGACAAGTCCATTTCCACAAGGCAAGATCTATGCCTGGTACTTCAATGCCTGGTCTTCCAAAATATGTATGTCAAGTGGATATTATTAGGACAATGACCCAAGTTGAGTGTTCAATGACCAGATGTGGAATGTTGACAACCCAAGCAAAGATGAAAACTTGCAATGAATAATGAAATTAAACCAAAATATCTATAGGTCTAGAACATGGGCACAATGACAACTAGGTCTCTGCCTACAACATGGATGGAGACAGTTGATTCCTGAAAAAAGGCTTTGCAATCATCATTGAGATTGAGATTTTGGTTGCATGTTGGACGGCGCCAAGTATTTAAATTAGACTCCAAGTCTGCATCTATAACTGTAACATCACTAGTACTGTAGTAGGATATGTACTTGGATACTAGTGGGACAGTTATTTGCAACTAACATTGACATTGAATGAAGATCTACTACTGTGACACCACTATAAATACGACAACTCAACTCGGTCGGCCTATTGAATATTGGCGATTTATTTAAGATGAAGAATTTGCGATCAACATTTGACTAGACGCTTCTAGATTGTTCTCTATGATGTTTAGATGGCAAAATTAGAATAGAACTGGAAGAGTATGCTTTTTTTGAGCACTATCAACTATGCACTTTCTTGAGAAGTACAAGTGAATAAAAATTTAATTTTTAAAAATAAATCTCGAATGTAGATCCTACCACGAAGAATTAAATCATGTACCTTGTGCTGATCAAGGCAAGCCTCTTTGGCTTGCGGTCCATCTCCACCTTTTTCTTGTGTGTTTTTCTTGTGTCTCCACCCTCTTAGATATGAACTCATACACTTCCCTTGAAATTTCCTTCGGGTTTAAGATCTCTTTAAGAGTCCATGGACCACAAAATATACTACGTTCAGAAATGATGGCAATATATAAAACACATGGAGAATTATTAACCCCTAAAGGATGAAGCAACCTCTTTTGGGTTGCCCCAGAACTTGAAAACCTAGTAAAATGCTCTAGAAGGGTCGGATTTGAGTGTTTTTTGTTCACAACCTCTTTAGAATCAAGTTGGCAATAAGAATACGCTAAAAGTTTGGTGAAAAAGTGAAACCCTGATTTCAGAAAAAAGAAAGAACATGCGTCGGTCCTCTGTTTCTACAGTGAAGTTAGTGTTTCTAGAGTGAAAATGTTTCAACCAAACTTTGAGCACATTGAAAACTGAAATGAAGATCTCTCCTTGTGGATTTATTTTTTTAGCATTTTTGTTTTTGGGAATGCTTTTATGACCACTCTTTTATGGCTTCACCGTTTTGGATTTATTAGAAACCCTTTTGAATTTTGTAAAAAGTGCCATGTTGAAATAAATAAAACTCAGAGTGACGCTTATGTCAAACCCATTTTCTCCAAATTGGACACTCGAAAAAATCTAAAAAAAATTGTGCATGTTCTTAACATACTAGAGAAGAAAATTAGCTTTAATTGCCAAGTTTTGATTAATTTTTGAATTAGCAATTTTCAGTCAGACTCGGAAACTCACTGTTTGTATTTCAGAAATTCACTAATCTTCCAAACTTCATATGTTATTATCTTCGAATCCGTTGCTTCTCCAAAACCAAAATTTGATACAGATTTTGGTAGCCCACTACTTTCAAAGATCTTGTGGTTAAATTGCTTATAGTGATTTTCAAATTTGTCTCACTTTGGAAAATGCAAGAATGGCAATGTAGGTACTGAAAAACTATGGAAATACCCCTTCGTCCTTTAGGGGTTAATACAGAATCCTTTAACGAAGCTGCATATAATTTTACTGATTGTCTAAATGTATTATAAGTCTTACCCAATACACAAATGGAACATCCCTTACTTCATAATAGTCACCCTGATGAAGTCGCACTTGCATTCATTGTAGAACTACTTCAATAAAGGAGACACTTAATTTTGCTATACAAAGTTTGAGCCCACATTAACATAAAATCATGGCCATACAAACTCCCAACATTTGCAAATGGACGGGAAATGCAGATATAGACAATGAACTTTTTAACGAATTCTAAGGAAATCCGACTATCATAGACAAACAAAAAACATGTTTCATCAAATTCCGTATGGGAACTTACATGGGCCAAAACCTGCCTCATCAAATTCCGTATGGGAACTTACATGGGCCAAAACCTGCCTCATCAAATTCCGCATGGAAACTTACATGGGCCAGCCCAGAAAACAAATGTTTTTTGGAAGAGAAAGGTTCCTATCTATCACATGCCTCATTTGTAATTTACGCGAACCGGATACATGGTTACATGTATAGTCACGTGCCAACAAAGACACATACATTCAGTCCGAGTCAAAAGACACAACAAAGCAATTTGGGAAATTAGAAAATTACTAGTCTCATCCAAAAAATCTCATTGTTTTATTTTCATGAATGCTGGCACCTTCAATGACAAACTTTGAGAAAATACCGTTCCTAACTGGCCACTCCCTTACACGTGTAGCACAAATAGATGCCATTGAAACTCTAGATTTAGACGAGACATTCTTTGCGTCGAAGGTTTACCTTACCAAAGCAACACCCCTACAGAAATAGACCCCAATCTTACTGTACAATTCATTGAATTCATATGCTGCAATGACAAATTCTCCCCAGAAACACTTGTACCTAAAACCAACAAATACAACCCATTAATCACCAGTATCAGTGCTAGAGGATGGAAAGTCGACCCCTTTAATGTCATCACACGGGTCGCCAGAGCCACTAGACACATTCCATCAATGAAACCACTTCATCCCTCACATCTACTCAAACGAGTCCATCACGGTTCGAACCCAGACCATGTAAATGAGACAAACGCTCACCAGCAACCGACAATGAGCTTGTGGCTTGGTGTCCAAACTCACATTTAAATGTATCCTAAAAAGTTAATCACTACTAGTTCTTGCTATTGGTTACTCGTTATTGGTTACTTGTGGCTAAAGTGTCTACTTTCGCAAAGGGGGAGTAGATTTTAACTTCCATACCTTTGTCCTATGGGCATTCAATTAGGGGTGGATCAAATAGACACTTAATTCACATTGGTCTCCTCCAGAGACCAAAGTTTCTCTCTCTCTCAAAACAAAATATGACCCATGAGTGTTCAATGACCAGATCTAGAATGTTGATAGCCCATGCAAAGTTGAAAAACTTGCAATGAAGTCTGTTGTCGCCCTAGACATTTGTCTAATGGGGGTTGTATTTTAAATTCTTTGCAATAAAAATCGTTCATTTGCTTCCAAAAGAAATTTAAAAAAAAAGATAAAAAATTAAAAAAAATTAAAAAAATTCAATGAATAATGAAATTAAACCAAAATATCTACAAGCGTAGAACATGGGCACAATGACAGCTAGGTCTCTGCCTACAACATGGATGGAGACAGTTGATTCCTGAAAAAAGGTTTTGCAATTATCATTGAGATTGAGATTTTGGTTGCATGTTGGACGGCGCCAAGTATTTAACCCCTAAAGTTTCTGAGGGTATTTTTCATCAAAACTGCCTGAAAACAGCCCCTCTTCAAATCAAGGTGGATTTGCTAAGTTGGGGTCATAATTAGTACATCTAACCATAAGATCTTGTAGCTAACTTCTATTTCTACATGTCCACCAAATCTTACACACTCATTCGTCACCAATTGCAAGATCATAACGTTCAAAGTTGAAAATAAAGTTTTTTTTTCCTGCGCAAAAAAGAAACAACAGAGTTTTGAAGGCCCAAAAAACCATTTTTTTGCATTATGGATTTTGGCGGTTTTGATGCACATCAAAGAAGACTGAGTTAGCTATATGCATTGAAAAAATCATATTCAAAAAAAGTTGTGGAAGGTTGCCAAAAAATCATTTTTGCTAGGGGGTATACTGAAATTCACAAACAAATGCCTTTTTTTGACAATAAAAATAGCATATGAAACAAATTTGGATTAAAAATCCGAACGGTGGGAACATGCTCTACTGCCTTCTCTATACATAGAAATTTTTATTTTTGAAAAATATCAAAATCTCAATTTTTGGTGGAATTTCAAAGTTTCATCTTTGGGCAGATTTCGCAGATTTTCGCAATTTTGGGCAGTTTTGGGCAGTTTTGGGCAGAATTTGCTGCATTCACAGTGGTTCAGCAGCTGCCCTACGAGCAGCGTTTGACACTTAAACCTTCATAACTTTTGATCCTGATGTCGGAATTGAAAAATAAAATACCCACACGAAGATCTCCGAACGGCCCAACCTTCAATAAAAATTTCGAAAAATCCCGATGTAAATTGCATTCATAGGTACATGCCCAAATTCCAAAAAAGCCCAAATGTGGATGATTGTCCTTTAGGGGTTAAATTAGATTCCAAGTCTGCATCTATAACTGTAACATCACTAGTACTGTAGTAGGATATGTACTTGGATACTAGTGGGACAGTTATTTGCAACTAACATTGACATTGAATGAAGATCTACTACTGTGACACCACTATAAATACGACAACTCAACTCGGTCGGCCTATTGAATATTGGCGATTTATTTAAGATGAAGAATTTGCGATCAACATTTGACTAGACGCTTCTAGATTGTTCTCTATGATGTTTAGATGGCAAAATTAGAATAGAACTGGAAGTGCTTTTGACGGGCACTAATAACTACCCATGCAAACTTAGGACCGTGTATGGTTTTTGGTAGTGTTCAAATGTTTATAACCTTGTGTAACGAAGAACCTTGGATAGTGTGGAGCCATTGAACCTAGTAATCTTTTTTTGATGTGTATGAATGGGCTTAAATTTAAGGAACATTCTCAACTTACGGTCATTATGTAGAGATTCTCACTTAATGATAAATTTGAAACCAAATGCAAAACAATATTGTAAACAAAACCACCATGCATGTTTAAAATTTAAATTTGAGTTTGTGTAGGTTTTAAAATTTATTTCGGCTTCCTTAGGTATTTTAGAATTAAAATTTATCAAGTATTTTCATAAAATGAGCGGGATTTTTGTGTTTTATTGAACCCTTAATGCACCAAAGCAACAAAAATGGTATAATTTACGGTCAGATCAAGCCAGCCATAAGTCAACTTTTACAGGATGAAGTTGTTATTTTGGCACACTTTATACAATTATGAGATATTCGCAGACAAAGTTTGAAAATGCAATTAGGGCATACTCAAATCTGCCCAAAACTACAGTATATGCTCAAAAACTACCCATAAAATTAGATCACATATACTTCAAAATTTCAACAGAAATTGAGGTTTTACCATTTTCTAACTTTTGTATTTTTTACACGTGAATACAATTTAAAGGCATTATCTCACCGCTCGGATCCCTAATCCAATAGTGATCCATATGCCTTTTTTACTATCATAGACAGGCATTTGTATTGGAATTTCAGCATACCTCCATGTGAAATATCAAGCATTTCCTTAGGTTTTATAGGTTATAGAAGGAGAAAAAGTGCATGGACATATTCCTTACCCACCTAGGAACAAGAATTTGAAAAAGGCTCACATCAAATTCTCTTTCAAAATTGGCTTTTTTGGTTCACCAAACACTTTGAAACCCATTTTGCAACAAGGGAAAAAAACTTTTTCTCCACCTTTGAACATTATGATTTCACAAACGGTAAGGAGTTTGAATCTAAGATTTGATGTACATATACATGTACAAGTATGGTACTAGATCCTATGGTAATTATGCCCAAAATACATCAAAGCTTGAAAACTTACACCTTGTATTGAAAGAGTTTAGTTTTGAGGGTTTTTGGCAATTTTGAAGCCTTTCGACTTTAGGAGTTAAATACTAAAGCTGTATCCACAAAATTCCAAAATTCATCACTTTCTGCACAATGTGACCTTAAAGCGGAACTTCATTCTTTTCATCGGTAATGTAGCACAATGTATGAGGTAAATTTTGTGTCATATTTTTTTTTTTTCTGAAATTGGACTTAATGTATTATGACCTTTGATTTTCATGTGAAAACAGATTAATAAAAATTATCTTGGGTCTGGATTTGACTCTTGAATTTTTTTCAATCATGTGCTGAGCCTTACATGACTAGAACTAGTCACATCAGTCTAGAAGGTAAGCTTAAATTAACAAAAGCTTAAGCAAACTCATGCTATCTTAAGGCTGGTTTATACTACGGTATAGAAGGCCTCCGATCGGTCAAGAGTGCTTGGCCAAGACATGGTTATATGAGGCAAATGGTGGATGTGTCGGAGCAGAATTAAAGGCAATAAAATATTTCAAAAGGAGTCTTGACCGGTTGTAGTCTAAACACCTAGAGGAGAAGCTTAGCGGAGAAGTCCACCGGAGAAGTGTACCGGTGAAGAGAAGCTCAACAAATGGTGAAGGTTTTTTTGATAGAAAACCATAATTCTCCCTACATTCACATTGTATCAAAAGATTTAAACAAGAATTGTGGTCATAATAAAAGAATATGCATATGTATGACAATTTGACTAAACTTAAAATTAATTTTATTATAAAATTATGCGGTAGAATAATATTTTTTCTGATTGATTTTCAAATTCCATAATAAAAAAACATGTCATGGTAATAATCTATTCACTTTTATTAAAAAAATAATTAAAATTGCCAAATTGCCAATTGTCAATTTTGGCCCACGTATCAGTTCACCTAATCAAGAACAACAATACCATTAATATCTTATGTGCTCATATCTACGAAAACATGATAAAAAGCCCAAAAAATAAGCTCTAAGCCTTCAAAATGGCATTGAAAGAAAAATTACAGTATGTAGTATTAGAGTGGGAGGTGTACAAATTCAATTATGAAACGGAAAGGCAACACCACCCACATCCAAACAATACACCCCTCGCACAAGGCCGCACCTCCCACCTCTGTAAGAACCCGCGACCGCGCGGCACCCGTGCCCGACACCCACAACTTTTACTACTTGCTTTTGTTTGTTACCTTTACAATTAAACCCCGGAGGAAATTTCAAGGGAAATGAATGAATTCATATCTAAGAGGGTGGAGACACAAGAAAAAGACACAAGAAAAAGGTGGAGATGGACCGCAAGCCAAAGAGGCTTGCCTTGATCAGCACAAGGTACATGATTTAATTCTTCGTGGTAGGATCTACATTCGAGATTTATTTTTAAAAATTAAATTTTTATTCACTTGTACTTCTCAAGAAAGTGCATAGTTGATAGTGCTCAAAAAAAGCATACTCTTCCAGTTCTATTCTAATTTTGCCATCTAAACATCATAGAGAACAATCTAGAAGCGTCTAGTCAAATGTTGATCGCAAATTCTTCATCTTAAATAAATCGCCAATATTCAATAGGCCGACCGAGTTGAGTTGTCGTATTTATAGTGGTGTCACAGTAGTAGATCTTCATTCAATGTCAATGTTAGTTGCAAATAACTGTCCCACTAGTATCCAAGTACATATCCTACTACAGTACTAGTGATGTTACAGTTATAGATGCAGACTTGGAGTCTAATTTAAATACTTGGCGCCGTCCAACATGCAACCAAAATCTCAATCTCAATGATGATTGCAAAGCCTTTTTTCAGGAATCAACTGTCTCCATCCATGTTGTAGGCAGAGACCTAGTTGTCATTGTGCCCATGTTCTAGACCTATAGATATTTTGGTTTAATTTCATTATTCATTGCAAGTTTTCATCTTTGCTTGGGCTATCAACATTCCACATCTGGTCATTGAACACTCAACTTGGGTCATTGTCCTAATAATATCCACTTGACATACATATTTTGGAAGACCAGGCATTGAAGTACCAGGCATAGATCTTGCCTTGTGGAAATGGACTTGTGGCACTCTCTTTATGATGTACAGCTCAAGGATTACTAATAGATAGATCGTGCCTTAGCAAACCAATCCAAGAGAAGTCAAAAGGAGATGATCAATTTAGATTCACCCCCAATTGAAAAGAAGTCTCGAAGGGTGGGAGATCCAAGAAGGAGGCCGCCTTTATGTGGTCCATTTGGCATCAAATAGTGGCAACAAATTTGTGGAGGGGATAAATTCAATTCTGAGATAAATCAATCTTGCATGATTTGTCCTAATAGGCCATTGGAAACCTACACACATTGTTTTTTATGATTGTAAAAATGCAAAAGAGGTATAGAAATACTGTTTCCACCTCATGCATATTTGGGGGATAGGTTAGAAACAACTTGTCACCCCCACAAATTACAATAGCTGTCTTTTGGACAATGTGTGCTTGATCAAACAATGTGGAATTGAAATTTTGAATGTATGCCTAACCCTACTACACAATGGTGAATATGCAACTATGAATCAATATAACCCTTGTAACTACCATCCTTCCCAGCTTACATGGAAAAAGAGAAGCCACCATGCACATTCACAATACCTCATCAATTACTATGATTTATATATATATCATTGGAGCATGGAGGGGAAATTGGAGGAGAACATGGCAATAGGGGGCAAAAACACGGTACAAATTGGATGAAAGAATGATGGCAATGAAGTAAAATACGTGAATTTTTACAAGTTTTGGAACCCAAAATATTTGTTGTGGTTCTAGTCATAGATGTACTACAAGCTAGATGTCTGAATGTGATTATGTCAATGATTTATGCTCACATCAAATTATAGAAATGACTAAGTTAGTAAAGTTACTAGTGGACCGTGCTTGAATGGTTTAGTGGTGATGTTAGAAATATAATTGGATTTTGGACATTAACAAAAATCCCTTCCAAAATTCCCCAAGTGTTTCAAAATTTTATAAAGTAGAACTACATCAGGGTCTCAATGAAACTTTGATTACTTCCTACCAACAATAGTCAAACTTATATACGCGGTTTGAAGAATTTCACATTTCTTATGTCAACAATATATATGCTACTCAGTCTCCCTACCATGGTGAGTCATTCTATACTTGTCAAAGTGCCTTTGAGGATGTACAACATATGAACTCTTTCAAGAAAATACAATGGTAAATATAAAGAAAAAGACTGTAATTTGTAATTACCAATCAAAGTAAATATTAGAAAAGGACCATACTTTGTACCTTAATTCTAGTTCATGACCTTTTAATAACTCCATTGAATGTATTACACATGTATTTGTTAACCTTAATGTAGGCCCTCGGTACTTTGTATATGTAGACTCAACTTGCAATCACTAGCACCATGTTGTCCATATTTCATTCAGACTAATTGTCTGTTTAAAACCTCAAACAATTGTGATCTCAGGCTTCATGTAGACTTGTAGAAGACTTCTTGACATTATAATGCTAGAACATGGTTTTGAAAGTCTACATAAGTTGACTATAGATGAAGACCATCATTATTATGGATATGATAATTATAACAAGTTTTGTTGTAAGCATGGTAGGTTTAGGTGGAACTTAGACAATACATGATACAAAAAGACATGTATGAACAAGTAAACTAACCTTTAATCTACTAAATTTCTATCTATTAAATTTAGTGAATTGAAACAAACATTTTGATGTGTATCAACAAGACTATCTTCTACATGAATTTAGTGATTTACTATTATCAATTTATTTGATGCCATATTCATTGTATCATTGGCCAATCTTAATTATGTTGACCGCTCAAATAGTGTAGTTTCATTTCATTTCCACTCTTTATTTGGATAGTAAGGCAACCAATATAAACATGATTGGCCAATTTAATAATTATGACAACGTCTGCTCTACTTGTCAATGTGTTGGACATCATGTTTTTGTACTGTGCACAACAAGTGTAACATATTTTGTCCAATATTAAGATTCTCCTAGCTTTGGCCAGATTCTCTTCCAAATTCTCGAATTGGACATTTTCAATAAAAAATTTAAATGTTCAAACACATTTGAAGTAATCCTGAAAATTACATGCAATGCACATCAAATGTAACAATCATCCATGTATAATGGACTATCCACATAACTAAGTGTGCATCCATTCTCTCTCTCGAACTCACAGGACAAGCCTTCAATTTCCTTCAGAAAAGAGTATACGGCCATGACGCCCGGGACTGTGGGTAACTAATGGAGAATGCTTGAAATATTGGATAATAATGGGATTATTTCGAAAATGTCTGAACTATTGCTGACTGTGGAATCTTCAGCTCAAGAGTCAATTAGGTGATCGCCCAGTACTGCGACAAAATGATCACGAGATGTTGGTGGTGCATCGCTATCGATGAACTCGCAAATGCACGCAAAGGTGTCCAACTCTTCGGAACCTGGCCCATACTAGTGGACACTCATGTTGCATGGCCATGGCGGTCATCCTCAAGTGTGGAGCCAACGATCGATCAGAGACTTCCACAGCGCCTGCACTTCTCTAAGGCTAGTTGCTTCACCTAATTGCCATTGCAGTGATCTGGACCAAGAGCGTTCCACTTTAATCGTCTTTGACTCATGTAGATATCGCTCAGATGCATGCAGACAAAGAAGCCGCTGGCACAACTTTAATTTTATCTCTCTGCTTCATCAGTTGGCCAAATTCCATCAGCTGGCTCACTTCGTCATCCATGGCGTGTTAAATGCCAAGGTTACATTGTCTCAGCTCCTGGAAACTCAGACTGTTATGGAAACGTTCATTAAGGGACTCTGATCACAATTACAGTGGGACTAATATCGGAGCATGATTCATGATCATGACACATCGCACTTCGGGGTGAGCTGTTCGTTCTCCTGCCACTCTCGTGCACAGATCAGTGCACCATGACTAGCCAGCCGAATCGACCCCGGGTTTAGAGTAATACAGACATGGAGTACTGAGTTGACAGACTCAAATTCAGATCGCAAGCTTTCCGAAAATGCCGAATTGGATGTGTGTAACTTGGTTAGATTCACAAAATCATGTAGCCAAATTGGATTCAGTGTAGATGTCTGATCAGAAAGGCATCTGAATGGTCGAGCATGCTTGCTTTAGACATTGGCTCCAGTTTGCTCCACTGTAATTCGGATCAAGATGCATTGATCATCTGAGACTATCTAGAAACAAGTTTGCAAGCCGTAAATTACCCCAGTGAATCATCATCGTGGGTCTCACACTAAAGCGGCTTAAAGATGAAGGGAGGAGAATGTTGGTGGTGAAGTTGGTATCCGTCGCCATCACCGCTCTAGCTGGAGACCCACGAGAGGGACTGGAGGGTTGGACTATCCCACATCCGCGACATCGCTTCGAAACCACGATGATCACGCCGATGAGGCAGCATTCATGTCGAGGTGGGGTCGATCGACTGCATTTCAGAGACGGATTGGACTCCTTCTTGCCCCCTTGGTATTCCGACCAAGGCCCACTCGGGCAGGGCAGGTGTGCGGGCAAGGGTGATTGAAAATACTGGGTCACTATATAAGAAGCGCTCACCCCTGGCTAGAATCCCAACAACTATCCACTGCTCTCTCCGCGCTTTCTAACTCTCTGAGCTCTCCCTTCATATTCACTCATCTGCTCATACTTCCTGCTCATACTTCCAAGATGGTTTCGATTCTGATTATGCTGCTGATCGGCCTGACAACCATGGTAAGTACACCAACATCCTTTTTTCTGTTCTAGCTCATTTTTCCCTTGATCATATGTGCAGCTCCTGTACAGTGCATGATGTTCTCATATTCAGCTGGCTTGTCTTCTCACATGCATGGGTGTGTGTGAATATTGATGCGGCAATGGTACAGGCTGGTGCTAGCAGGCCATTTGTGGATGAGGTGCCGACCAGCTCCTTGACGGACAAGCTCATGTTGGAGGTCTGTTCTGCTGAGTATCTCATTTGCAGTAACTTCCAGACTGCAGGTTCCATCAAGTCAGATGACGTAGCCAAGGCTGCGAGTCTGCGAGATGCGTCAGTCCTCACAATCAACGACCTCCAGGAGGACTTCTTTCTGGAGTCTTCTTTGGTTGAAGGTGGAATAATTACGCTGAAGAACAATCTGCAGGATGCTGCGCCTGCGAGAGCGTTCCTCTCCGCTGTAGCTGCAAACGCCCTTCCGGCCCTTACGGCTTACAACACTTTGAGCATCATGAAGCAATTCGGAGTTGCCCAAGACTCTAGCATGGCGACTTCAGTTGCCACGGCTGCGTACCTGTGCGGCGGCGCGGCTCTCCCCGGGGAAGCCAGGAGCTGTGCAACCTCCGCCGACGCTTTGGCAGCGTTCGTGGCGGCCGAGCTGGGCAACAATGTCAACGTCCATGCCACAAAAGGTGCCCCAATATCCACATCCACCTCCACCTCCGTTGCGAAAGCGCCGGTGACCATCGTCAAAGTTGTCAAGGGCTCTGTTGAGGAGGGTAAGAAGGTTGTGGTATGCCATCACCTCGCCTTCCCTTCGTCATTGTACTACTGCCACCGTGTCACAGGGACGAAGGTCATCCAGACGACTTTGAAGACAAACGAGGGTTCTCTCATCAAGGGGATGGCAATCTGCCATCTCAACACCAAGTTGTGGTTGAGCCGCCATCCTGCCTTCAAGGCGCTCAACATCGCCCGTGGAGATGAGGCATGTCATTTCGTGGTAGAGAATGACATCATTTTCACCGCAGCCATGGCCCAGGACACTCTCGCGTAGTGGGACTGACACTGAATGGCGGATTGCTGAGTGCGCCATCCGCGGAGACAAACCCATCCAGACTCACGTCCTTGGATCTGAGATGATGTGTACAGTACAGCAGCATGAATGTATTTCGGGTACATGGTCATAAGTTTCATAAGTTGGGTGGGTGTTGTATTTTAATAGGTGGAGTTTCGCACCCAGGACTTGATGTACAAGCCTGATGATATATAGTGCACATACTGTATCTGGGAGCAGCTGATCCCTGCCATTCCAGCTTCTTACATGTTGTGATTCTAAGTGTGTTGGCAAATTCCGTTGAGATCATCAACGTGCATAAATAAAGTGTTGTCATATATTATTATAAACTAAATCTGGTAACTGTGGTTAATTATGATCCAAATGAGCTTGGCATCATTTTGACGTGCCTTGAGCTGTCGCGAGTCTGGTTAATTGTGAGAAGCCCATGGTGGTCAGGCTTGATGAGTTTGAGGTGTTGTCAATCTGTGTGCACTGTTCATGTGTCACCTTTGCTCAGCGCGCGCGGAATCAAAGCTCGCCCATCTTTCCTTGGCGGTGCTGCAATTTTCTGAAGTTCCGTGCGATGGTCACGGTGAAGGTGTGTAGCAGATGGTGGCTGGTGTTGTTTTTGTGCCGAACCAACTGGGACCATATCGTGAGAATATTCAATATACCTGGCGGAAGTAGCGGCTGATTACGCCGTGACTCCACTGACCCGTGAGCACAATGTGCTTTTAGCGAGTTCTTACAAATTAATGATCAATTTTCACAAGTCTTATCCGCAGTGGTCATATGTGGAATTACATATCGTTTTAACCAGATTGTCAGATTCAAGTACATGTCCATATATCTATGATGTTGCACCACACAATAAGCCAACAGCGCAAAGTCTATTGATATTGCTGCAGTGCCATCCATAGCCATACAATTCGACATGAGGTATCCAAGCTGACACACCCGTTTTCCGACCCCCGTGTAAGAATGCAAACAACGCCGAAGCGAATCGGCAGAGATTCAGCGTAACCATGTGATTCATCTCTGATATTTGCGCAAATTTCAAACCGAAAATTCGACTGATCGATTGCAAGTTCTGGAAAACTCTGGTGTCGGGTTGGTAGCTGGGGCAGTGACGATGGGGATGTGTCGATGGGCGTTCGTGATTATCCTCACTCTGTGTCTCTTCCGCACGCTATCCCCTGCCGCACGCGCTGTCTTCAGTGACTGTCTTTGAGTCTTCAGTGGTCCCAAACATGTCCCATTCAGCCTTTTTCAACACTCACTGAGAAGGCAAAAGCATGCAATTTGTGGTTGATCGGTCTTCGTCGACAGGACAGCGTTGATGGCAGGTCACCACAATATCTCCTTTGAGACTTTATGGATGACTCTAACATTATGAAAATTTCTCTAAGGATCATTAAAATGGAAGCTTGAATATAAATTCCTATTAGTGCAAACTAGGGGGAGAGCACAATAAAGTGGACCACAGAGTGCAATATGTGATCTCTAAGAAGTGAATATGAAGTGTGCGGTTTTTTAAAACTCAAAGCTGATTTTGAGCATTTTGGTGAAGTTTTTGAGCATTTTGGTGAAGTTTTTGAGCATTTTAGTCACATTCTAAGGTGTCGTGTGGCCCCCAGATGATCCAGATCCTGTGATTGTCACACATGACGATATAAAATCTCTTGAGCCAGGGGAGCAGTTGTCAGACAACATTGTAAACTTCTATTTAAAGTGAGTTACAGTCCCTTATCTGGAATCTGATCGTGCGGCTTAACACTTGTTTCTTGCTGAACTTCTTATCATTATTCAACTTCTGCACATTTAGAGGTCTAAATGTAGCTTCAATACACTATTTGACAATCTAGAGAATTGCTTACATGTTGCAGAACTTGGTTCAGAAGCAGGAAGTGAAATACCTGCTGTGCAAGAGAAGAGCTCTGGGCCTGGGCCTTAGATTGAATGCATTGCCATGATGATGTCACTGTTATTGATCTCTTCACGTTAGTTCTTGACAGTCCCTCTTAAAAATATATAAATTTTCTACAATGTTTAAGGTGGTTATTCATTTTAGGGTAATGTATAGCAAGTATGATCGCTCATCGATAGACCGTCTTAGCATTTGTGTTGCCATCTTGCAGATATCTTCACTGTAAAAACACTCGAATTCCAGATGTACAAATCTTCAAACCTTTCACAAAGAATATATCGGCTAATTTAAATGCAGTCAAATACGGGAGTGTTCGACAGTGGATGAGAAGTATTTTTGACAAGAACTATGTTTTGATCCCAGTTTTTAAGGAGTAAGTCTCCGCACAAGTCTTTTCTGCATCATGTACGTGGAGTAGACGAGATTCTGTACAAGTCCTGTCGTTCATTGAGCCTGTACAGATCTTGTCATGATAATGCTGTTCGGTGTTGCATGTTTAGAATCCTTCACTAAGTGATAGACTCAACTTTGTGATCTCATTGGAAGACCAGGTAGTATAGCCTACAAGTCCATCAAAGCAGACGTTGTGAGTTTTACTTTCTGACAAGATTCTGATGTACTCAATGAATTTCACTACCCTTTTGAATAGGTTGCCTTAATCGTATAGATTTTTTTGTTTGACGCATATGAATTCAACCCTCAAAAGAGTCATTTACTTACACTTGTTTTTGTCGGTTGCCCTAACAATAGGGAACTGTGGAGTCTTGTTATCATATGTTTCCCTGGAAGACCTCTTGCAGGTAACAAAGATCCTAGTGCTTTCTGAACGCGTAAATATTGTGCCCTGCTTTCTTTGTAAATCTGGTTGAGGTTGTGCTGTGTACCCATGTTAAAAAAAACTCTATTCAGGAAGTTTAATATTTTGAGGGTGATGTGCAGAAGTATTGGAGTCAAGAGTATTAGCGCCTTGCATTTTGCACCTCAATCCATCGAGACAGAAGGCTCATCTGGATTTGGAGAGACATATAAGATTGTAATGATCTGATCATGATATCATTGTTTGCATGTGACGTTCAGACATTAAAGTTGTTTATTTTGACAGGGTAATCGGATTGTATATGTTACCAAGATTTCCTGTGAGGTCTTCATGTTTGCTGAAAGTGCATGGTTGATTTGCAGCATACTGCTCATGGAATGGATTTGGCAATATGGTGGCAATGTTGTTCCAAGGCAGATATCAGATATTCCTTTTCACTCAGTCGGGGTAAGCAATAAAGTCTTGTTCATTTATTTTCATTTATCTCCTTTAGAGTTTCTGAAACTGATGTACTGGCGGCTGTCAATATTGCACGTGTTTGAGAGTTGTGAACCGTTCATTCTCTTTTTTCACTGTATGTTTTGATTTGAAGGTTCCGCAGCAGGAAAACAGCAACGATGCTGGTTTATTTATATTGCAACATGCGGACCTTCTTCTCAAGAATGCACCCGAAACTTTCAACCTGGCTCAAAGTATAGGCTTCCCATTTGTAAGTTACTTGTGTCTTTGTCCTATAAGACTTTTATGTTTCAGACATCCTCTTTTTACTTGCGGTATAACATGTGTATTATGTTGCACTGACCGATCTGCAAGCTCCCACTGTTCGCTCAGCTAATGTTATGGTGCATGCCACAGCTCACAGAATGGTTTGGAGCTTCAACTGCCATGACGATGCGGACAACCATCAGGCAGGTCTTGCTGGACATGAATGATCAAGAGGTCTTGCAAAAACACCCCAATAGAGGTTGATAAAGATAGTTTTGCCTACATCAAGAGAATGTATTTATACTATTTTCACATAGCTACACACATTGAGCAACAGTTTTAAGTCTTGACTTGTAATCTTACAAGGTGTCTTTTTGAGCTACGGGGTCTTATATTTCAGAAGACTGTATGTTTGCGGACTCTGGATGCGATCATTACCACTTATGATCCATGAAATCTACTGTGCGCCACCTGAGCAAAATGTTTATTACGCCTTTCAGTTGCTGCAATATTCCAATACATTTTTAAATCTGTCATCTATGAATGAGGGGAGTAGGTGAGATTCTCTTCCTATAAAACATCATCCTTCTTGTCTTATTTACCACCAGACAAGGAGATGATCCGTCGTGGTCAAAGCTCAAATGAGGTTTTTGCATGACTAGTACCAGTCACTGAAAGTGGTTCTCAAAAACCTTGCTGGCTGATAGTCACTAGCCTTGCATGACTGGAACCAGTAATATCAGCCCAGAATGGTAAATTTGTAGAAGCTGAAGCCAATGCAACTAATTAAATTTACAGTCAAAGTGCACTCCAGCATGACGCAGCAAAGCCACCAATTTAAGAATGCCACCGTGCAATGCATTCAAGGGCAGCCTAAAATTTAGCGCTGCTCAGAGTCTACCAACTTCCAAGCGAGGAAAAATTGCGGTGACCTGCCATCAACGCAGTCCTGTCAACGAAGACCGATCAACCACAAATTGCATGCTTTTGCCTTCTCAGTGAGTGTTGAAAAAGGCTGAATGGGACATGTTTGGGACCACAATACACCACTGCGAACATGTCCAAAACAGACACAGGGGATAGCGTGCGGAAGAGACACAGAGTAAGGATAATCACGAACGCCAATCAACACAGCCCCATCGTCACTGCCCCAACTACCAACCCGACACCAGAGTTTTCCAGAACTTGCAATCGATCAGTCGAATTTTCGGTTTGAAATTTGCGCAAATATCAGAGATGAATCACATGGTTACGCTGAATCTCTGCCGATTCGCTTCGGCGTTGTTTGCATTCTAACACGGAGGTCAGAAAACGGGTGTGTCAGCTTGGATACCTCATGTCGAATTGTATGGCTATGGATGGCACTGCAGCAATATCAATAGACTTTGCGCTGTTGGCTAATTGTGTGGTGCAACATCATAGATATATGGACATCAACTTGAATCTGACAATCTGGTTAAAACGATATGTAATTCCACATATGACCACTGCGGATAAGACTTGTGAAAATTGATCATTAATTTGTAAGAACTCGCTAAAAGCACATTGTGCTCACGGGTCAGTGGAGTCACGGCGTAATCAGCCGCTACTTCCGCCAGGTATATTGAATATTCTCACGATATGGTCCCAGTTGGTTCGGCACAAAAACAACACCAGCCACCATCTGCTACACACCTTCACCGTGACCATCGCACGGAACTTCAGAAAATTGCAGCACCGCCAAGGAAAGATGGGCGAGCTTTGATTCCGCGCGCGCTGAGCAAAGGTGACACATGAACAGTGCACACAGATTGACAACACCTCAAACTCATCAAGCCTGACCACCATGGGCTTCTCACAATTAACCAGACTCGCGACAGCTCAAGGCACGTCAAAATGATGCCAAGCTCATTTGGATCATAATTAACCACAGTTACCAGATTTAGTTTATAATAATATATGACAACACTTTATTTATGCACGTTGATGATCTCAACGGAATTTGCCAACACACTTAGAATCACAACATGTAAGAAGCTGGAATGGCAGGGATCAGCTGCTCCCAGATACAGTATGTGCACTATATATCATCAGGCTTGTACATCAAGTCCTGGGTGCGAAACTCCACCTATTAAAATACAACACCCACCCAACTTATGAAACTTATGACCATGTACCCGAAATACATTCATGCTGCTGTACTGTACACATCATCTCAGATCCAAGGACGTGAGTCTGGATGGGTTTGTCTCCGCGGATGGCGCACTCAGCAATCCGCCATTCAGTGTCAGTCCCACTACGCGAGAGTGTCCTGGGCCATGGCTGCGGTGAAAATGATGTCATTCTCTACCACGAAATGACATGCCTCATCTCCACGGGCGATGTTGAGCGCCTTGAAGGCAGGATGGCGGCTCAACCACAACTTGGTGTTGAGATGGCAGATTGCCATCCCCTTGATGAGAGAACCCTCGTTTGTCTTCAAAGTCGTCTGGATGACCTTCGTCCCTGTGACACGGTGGCAGTAGTACAATGACGAAGGGAAGGCGAGGTGATGGCATACCACAACCTTCTTACCCTCCTCAACAGAGCCCTTGACAACTTTGACGATGGTCACCGGCGCTTTCGCAACGGAGGTGGAGGTGGATGTGGATATTGGGGCACCTTTTGTGGCATGGACGTTGACATTGTTGCCCAGCTCGGCCGCCACGAACGCTGCCAAAGCGTCGGCGGAGGTTGCACAGCTCCTGGCTTCCCCGGGGAGAGCCGCGCCGCCGCACAGGTACGCAGCCGTGGCAACTGAAGTCGCCATGCTAGAGTCTTGGGCAACTCCGAATTGCTTCATGATGCTCAAAGTGTTGTAAGCCGTAAGGGCCGGAAGGGCGTTTGCAGCTACAGCGGAGAGGAACGCTCTCGCAGGCGCAGCATCCTGCAGATTGTTCTTCAGCGTAATTATTCCACCTTCAACCAAAGAAGACTCCAGAAAGAAGTCCTCCTGGAGGTCGTTGATTGTGAGGACTGACGCATCTCGCAGACTCGCAGCCTTGGCTACGTCATCTGACTTGATGGAACCTGCAGTCTGGAAGTTACTGCAAATGAGATACTCAGCAGAACAGACCTCCAACATGAGCTTGTCCGTCAAGGAGCTGGTCGGCACCTCATCCACAAATGGCCTGCTAGCACCAGCCTGTACCATTGCCGCATCAATATTCACACACACCCATGCATGTGAGAAGACAAGCCAGCTGAATATGAGAACATCATGCACTGTACAGGAGCTGCACATATGATCAAGGGAAAAATGAGCTAGAACAGAAAAAAGGATGTTGGTGTACTTACCATGGTTGTCAGGCCGATCAGCAGCATAATCAGAATCGAAACCATCTTGGAAGTATGAGCAGGAAGTATGAGCAGATGAGTGAATATGAAGGGAGAGCTCAGAGAGTTAGAAAGCGCGGAGAGAGCAGTGGATAGTTGTTGGGATTCTAGCCAGGGGTGAGCGCTTCTTATATAGTGACCCAGTATTTTCAATCACCCTTGCCCGCACACCTGCCCTGCCCGAGTGGGCCTTGGTCGGAATACCAAGGGGGCAAGAAGGAGTCCAATCCGTCTCTGAAATGCAGTCGATCGACCCCACCTCGACATGAATGCTGCCTCATCGGCGTGATCATCGTGGTTTCGAAGCGATGTCGCGGATGTGGGATAGTCCAACCCTCCAGTCCCTCTCGTGGGTCTCCAGCTAGAGCGGTGATGGCGACGGATACCAACTTCACCACCAACATTCTCCTCCCTTCATCTTTAAGCCGCTTTAGTGTGAGACCCACGATGATGATTCACTGGGATAATTTACGGCTTGCAGACTTGTTTCTAGATAGTCTCAGATGATCAATGCATCTTGATCCGAATTACAGTGGAGCAAACTGGAGCCAATGTCTAAAGCAAGCATGCTCGACCATAGATGCCTTTCTGATCAGACATCTACACTGGATCCAATTTGGCTACATGATTTTGTGAATCTAACCAAGTTACACACATCCAATTCGGCATTTTCGGAAAGCTTGCGATCTGAATTTGAGTCTGTCAACTCAGTACTCCATGTCTGTATTACTCTAAACCCGGGGTCGATTCGGCTGGCTAGTCATGGTGCACTGATCTGTGCACGAGAGTGGCAGGAGAACGAACAGCTCACCCCGAAGTGCGATGTGTCATGATCATGAATCATGCTCCGATATTAGTCCCACTGTAATTGTGATCAGAGTCCCTTAATGAACGTTTCCATAACAGTCTGAGTTTCCAGGAGCTGAGACAATGTAACCTTGGCATTTAACACGCCATGGATGACGAAGTGAGCCAGCTGATGGAATTTGGCCAACTGATGAAGCAGAGAGATAAAATTAAAGTTGTGCCAGCGGCTTCTTTGTCTGCATGCATCTGAGCGATATCTACATGAGTCAAAGACGATTAAAGTGGAACGCTCTTGGTCCAGATCACTGCAATGGCAATTAGGTGAAGCAACTAGCCTTAGAGAAGTGCAGGCGCTGTGGAAGTCTCTGATCGATCGTTGGCTCCACACTTGAGGATGACCGCCATGGCCATGCAACATGAGTGTCCACTAGTATGGGCCAGGTTCCGAAGAGTTGGACACCTTTGCGTGCATTTGCGAGTTCATCGATAGCGATGCACCACCAACATCTCGTGATCATTTTGTCGCAGTACTGGGCGATCACCTAATTGACTCTTGAGCTGAAGATTCCACAGTCAGCAATAGTTCAGACATTTTCGAAATAATCCCATTATTATCCAATATTTCAAGCATTCTCCATTAGTTACCCACAGTCCCGGGCGTCATGGCCGTATACTCTTTTCTGAAGGAAATTGAAGGCTTGTCCTGTGAGTTCGAGAGAGAGAATGGATGCACACTTAGTTATGTGGATAGTCCATTATACATGGATGATTGTTACATTTGATGTGCATTGCATGTAATTTTCAGGATTAATTCAAATGTGTTTGAACATTTAAATTTTTTATTGAAAATGTCCAATTCGAGAATTTGGAAGAGAATCTGGCCAAAGCTAGGAGAATCTTAATATTGGACAAAATATGTTACACTTGTTGTGCACAATACAAAAACATGATGTCCAACACATTGACAAGTAGAGCAGACGTTGTCATAATTATTAAATTGGCCAATCATGTTTATATTGGTTGCCTTACTATCCAAATAAAGAGTGGAAATGAAATGAAACTACACTATTTGAGCGGTCAACATAATTAAGATTGGCCAATGATACAATGAATATGGCATCAAATAAATTGATAATAGTAAATCACTAAATTTGTGTAGAAGATAGTCTTGTTGATACACATCAAAATGTTTGTTTCAATTCACTAAATTTAATAGATAGAAATTTAGTAGATTAAAGGTTAGTTTACTTGTTCATACATGTCTTTTTGTATCATGTATTGTCTAAGTTCCACCTAAACCTACCATGCTTACAACAAAACTTGTTATAATTATCATATCCATAATAATGATGGTCTTCATCTATAGTCAACTTATGTAGACTTTCAAAACCATGTTCTAGCATTATAATGTCAAGAAGTCTTCTACAAGTCTACATGAAGCCTGAGATCACAATTGTTTGAGGTTTTAAACAGACAATTAGTCTGAATGAAATATGGACAACATGGTGCTAGTGATTGCAAGTTGAGTCTACATATACAAAGTACCGAGGGCCTACATTAAGGTTAACAAATACATGTGTAATACATTCAATGGAGTTATTAAAAGGTCATGAACTAGAATTAAGGTACAAAGTATGGTCCTTTTCTAATATTTACTTTGATTGGTAATTACAAATTACAGTCTTTTTCTTTATATTTACCATTGTATTTTCTTGAAAGAGTTCATATGTTGTACATCCTCAAAGGCACTTTGACAAGTATAGAATGACTCACCATGGTAGGGAGACTGAGTAGCATATATATTGTTGACATAAGAAATGTGAAATTCTTCAAACCGCGTATATAAGTTTGACTATTGTTGGTAGGAAGTAATCAAAGTTTCATTGAGACCCTGATGTAGTTCTACTTTATAAAATTTTGAAACACTTGGGGAATTTTGGAAGGGATTTTTGTTAATGTCCAAAATCCAATTATATTTCTAACATCACCACTAAACCATTCAAGCACGGTCCACTAGTAACTTTACTAACTTAGTCATTTCTATAATTTGATGTGAGCATAAATCATTGACATAATCACATTCAGACATCTAGCTTGTAGTACGTCTATGACTAGAACCACAACAAATATTTTGGATTCCAAAACTTGTAAAAATTCACGTATTTTACTTCATTGCCATCATTCTTTCATCCAATTTGTACCGTGTTTTTGCCCCCTATTGCCATGTTCTCCTCCAATTTCCCCTCCATGCTCCAATGATATATATATAAATCATAGTAATTGATGAGGTATTGTGAATGTGCATGGTGGCTTCTCTTTTTCCATGTAAGTTGGGGAAGGATGGTAGTTACAAGGGTTATATTGATTCATAGTTGCATATTCACCATTGTGTAGTAGGGTTAGGCATACATTCAAAATTTCAATTCCACATTGTTTGATCAAGCACACATTGTCCAAAAGACAGCTATTGTAATTTGTGGGGGTGACAAGTTGTTTCTACCTATCCCCCAAATATGTGCATGAGGTGGAAGCAGTATTTCCATACCTCTTTTGCATTTTTACAGTCATAAAAAACAATGTGTGTAGGTTTCCAATGGCCTATTAGGACAAATCATGCAAGATTGATCTATCTCAGAATTGAATTTATCCCTCCACAAATTTGTTGCCACTACTTGGTGCCAAATGGACCACATAAAGGCGGCCTCCTTCTTGGATCTCCCATCCTTCGAGACTTCTTTTCAATTGGGGGTGAATCTAAATTGATCATCTCCTTTTGACTTCTCTTGGATTGGTTTGCTAAGGCACGATCTATCTATTAGTAATCCTTGAGCTGTACATCATAAAGAGAGTGCCACAAGTCCATTTCCACAAGGCAAGATCTATGCCTAGTACTTCAATGCTTGGTCTTCCAAAATATGTATGTCAAGTGGATATCATCAGGACAATGACCCGAGTTGAGTGTTCAATGACCAGATGTGGAATGTTGACGGCCCAAGCAAAGATGAAAACTTGCAATGAATAATGAAATGAAAGCAAAATATCTACAAGCGTAGAGCATGGGCACAATGACAACTAGGTCTCTGCCTACAACATGGATGGAGACAGTTGATTCCTGAAAAAAGGTTTTGCAATCATCATTGAGATTGAGATTTTGGTTGCATGTTGGACGGCGCCAAGTATTTAAATTAGACTCCAAGTCTGCATCTATAACTGTAACATCACTAGTACTGTAGTAGGATATGTACTTGGATACTTAGTTATTTGCAACTAACATTGACATTGAATGAAGATCTACTACTATAACACCACTATAAATATGACAACTCAACTCGGTCGGCCTATTGAATATTGGCAATTTATTTAAGATGAAGAATTTGCGATCAACATTTGACTAGACGCTTCTAGATTGTTCTCTATGACGTTTAGATGGCAAAATTAGAATAGAATTGGAAGAGTATGCTTTTTACGAGCACTATCAACTATGCACTTTCTTGAGAAGTACAAGTGAATAAAAATTTAATTTTTAAAAATAAATCTCAAATGTAGATCCTACCACGAAGAATTAAATCATGTACCTTGTGCTGATCAAGGCAAGCCTCTTTGGCTTGCGGTCCATCTCCACCTTTTTCTTGTGTCTCCACCCTCTTAGATATGAATTCATACACTTCCCTTGAAATTTCCTCCGGGGTTAAAATGAAAAGGTAACAAACAAAAGCAAGTAGTAAAAGTTGTGGGTGTCGGGCACGGGTGCCTCGCGGTCGCGGGTACTTGCGGACGTGGGAGGCGCGGCCTTGTGTGTGGGGTGCATTGTTCGGATGTGGGTGGTGTTGCCTTCCCGTTTCATAATTGAATTTGTACACTTCCCACTCTAATTCTACATACTGTAATTTTTCTTTCAAAGCCATTTTGAAGGCTTAGAGCTTATTTTTTGGGCTTTTTATCATGTTTTCGTAGACATGAGCACATAAGATATTAATGGTATTGTTGTTCTTGATTAGGTGAACTGATACGTGGGCCAAAATTGACAATTGACAATTTGGCAATTTTAATTATCTTTTTAATAAAAGTGAATAGATTATTACCACGACATGTTTTTTTATTATGGAATTTGAAAATCAATCAGAAAAAATATTATTCTACCGCATAATTTTATAATAAAATTAATTTTAAGTTTAGTCAAATTGTCATACATATGCATATTCTTTTATTATGACCACAATTCTTGTTTAAATCTTTTGATACAATGTGAATGTAGAGAATTATGGTTTTCTATCAAAAAAAACTTCACCATTTGGTGAGCTTCTCTTCACCGGTACACTTCTCCAGTGGACTTCTCCGCTAAGCTTCTCCTCTAGGTGTTTAGACTACAACCAGTCAAGACTCCTTTTGAAATATTTTATTGCCTTTAATTCTGCTCCGACACATCCACCATTTGCCTCATATAACCATGTCTTGGCCAAGCACTCTTGACCGATCGGAGGCCTTCTACACCGTAGTATAAACCGGCCCTAAGATAGCATGAGTTTGCTTAAGCTTTTGTTAATTTAAGCTTACCTTCTAGACTGATGTGACTAGTTCTAGTCATGTAAGGCTCAGCACATGATTGAAAAAAATTCAAGAGTCAAATCCAGACCCAAGATAATTTTTATTAATCTGTTTTCACATGAAAATCAAAGGTCATAATACATTAAGTCCAATTTCAGAAACAAATATGACACAAAATTTACCTCATACATTGTGCTACATTACCAATGAAAAGAATGAAGTTCCGCTTTAAGGTCACATTGTGCAGAAAGTGATGAATTTTGGAATTTTTTGGTTACAGCTTTAGTATTTAACTCCTAAAGTCGAAAGGCTTCAAAATTGCCAAAAACCCTTAAAACTAAACTCTTTCAATACAAGGTGTAAGTTTTCAAGCTTTGATGTATTTTGGGCATAACTACCATAGGATCTAGTACCGTACTTGTACATGTATATGTACATCAAATCTTAGATTCAAACTCCTTACCGTTTGTGAAATCATAATGTTCAAAGGTGGAGAAAAAGTTTTTTTCCCTTGTTGCAAAATGGGTTTCAAGTGTTTGGTGAACCAAAAAAGCCAATTTTGAAAGAGAATTTGATGTGAGCCTTTTTCAAATTCTTGTTCCTAGGTGGGTAAGGAATATGTCCATGCACTTTTTCTCCTTCTATAACCTATAAAACCTAAAGAAATGCTTGATTTTTCACATGGACGTATGCTAAAAATCCAATACAAAGGCCGGTCTATGATAGTAAAAAAGGCATATAGATTACTATTGGATTGGGGATCCGAGCGGTATGATAATGCCTTTAAATTGTATTCACGTGTAAAAAATACACAAGTTGAAAAAAGCTGGACGGTTCTAGATTGTTCTCTATGATGTTTAGATGGCAAATTTAGAATAGAATTGGAAGAGTATGCTTTTTACGAGCACTATCAACTATGCACTTTCTTTAGAAATACAAGTGAATGAAAAATTAATTTTTAAAATTAAATCTCGAATGTAGATCCTACCATAAAGAATTGAATCATGTACCTTGTGCTCATCAAGGCAAGCCTCTTTGGCTTGCAGTCCATCTCCACCTTTTTCTTGTGTCTTTTTCTTGTGTCTCCACCCTCTTAGATATGAATTCATTCATTTCATTTGAAATTTCTTGTAGGATTAATATCTCTTTAAGAGTCCATGGACCACAAAATATACTACGGTCAGAAATGATGGCAATATATAAAACACATGGAGAATTATTAACCCCTAAAGGATGAAGCAACCTCTTTTGGGTTGCCCCAGAACTTGAAAACCTAGTAAAATGCTCTAGAAGGGTCGGATTTGAGTGTTTTTTGTTCACAACCTCTTTAGAATCAAGTTGGCAATAAGAATATGCTAAAAGTTTGGTGAAAAAGTGAAACCCTGATTTCAGAAAAAAGAAAGAACATGCGTCGGTCCTCTGTTTCTACAGTGAAGTTAGTGTTTCTAGAGTGAAAATGTTTCAACCAAACTTTGAGCACATTGAAAACTGAAATGAAGATCTCTCCTTGTGGATTTATTTTTTTAGCATTTTTGTTTTTGGGAATGCTTTTATGACCACTCTTTTATGGCTTCACCGTTTTGGATTTATTAGAAACCCTTTTGAATTTTGTAAAAAGTGCCATGTTGAAATAAATAAAACTCAGAGTGACGCTTATGTCAAACCCATTTTCTCCAAATTGGACACTCGAAAAAATCTAAAAAAAATTGTGCATGTTCTTAACATACTAGAGAAGAAAATTAGCTTTAATTGCCAAGTTTTGATTAATTTTTGAATTAGCAATTTTCAGTCAGACTCGGAAACTCACTGTTTGTATTTCAGAAATTCACTAATCTTCCAAACTTCATATGTTATTATCTTCGAATCCGTTGCTTCTCCAAAACCAAAATTTGATACAGATTTTGGTAGCCCACTACTTTCAAAGATCTTGTGGTTAAATTGCTTATAGTGATTTTCAAATTTGTCTCACTTTGGAAAATGCAAGAATGGCAATGTAGGTACTGAAAAACTATGGAAATACCCCTTCGTCCTTTAGGGGTTAATACAGAATCCTTTAACGAAGCTGCATATAATTTTACTGATTGTCTAAATGTATTATAAGTCTTACCCAATACACAAATGGACCATCCCTTACTTCATAATAGTCACCCTGATGAAGTCGCACTTGCATTCATTGTAGAACTACTTCAATAAAGGAGACAATTAATTTGGCTATACAAAGTCAGAGCCTACATTAACATAAACGGCAACAAAGACGCAGACACATTAGCAAAAATAGGGCTACTCCTAGCGCATAGAAATGTTGAACACTCATACAAACATGCCCATGCCACCTTGTACTCCTACCAAAAAGACAATTGGCCATTCATGATGAAAGTTCTAGACACAGGGACAGTTCGAATTCTAGAGAAACAAATCAAGGAATATGATAGCGAAAACAATTTAGAAATCATGGCCATACAAACTCCCAACATTTACAAATGGACGGGAATTGCAGATATAGACAATGAACTTTTTAACGACATTTAAGAAAATCCAACTATGACAGAATCATAGACAAAAAACATGCATCATCAAATTCCGTATGGGAACTTACATGGGCCAAAACCTGCCTCATCAAATTCCGCATGGAAACTTACATGAGCCAAAACATGCCTCATCAAATTTTGTATGGGAACTTACATGGGCTAGCCCAGAAAACAAATGTTTTTTGGAAGAGAAAGATTCGTATCTGTCACATGCCTCATTTGTAATGTACGTGAACCGGATACATGGTTACATGTATTAGTCACATGCCAACAAAGACACATACATTCAGTCCGAGTCGAAAGACACAACAAAGCAATTTGGGAAATTAGAAAATTACTAGTCTCATCCAAAAAATCTCATTGTTTTATTTTCATGAATGCTGGCACCTTCAATGACAAACCTTGAGAAAATATTGTTCCTAACTGGCCACTTCCTTACACATGTAGCACAAATAGATGCCATTGAAACTCTAGATTTAGACAAGACATCCTTTGCGTCAAAGGTTTACCTTACCAAAGCAACACCCCTACAGAAATAGACCCCAATCTTACTATACAATTCATTGAATTCATATGCTGCAATGACAAATTCTCCCCAGAAACACTTGTAGCTAAAACCAACAAATATATTCGCACAGGTGGAATAACATAAGGCAACAAAATAGTCCATCTGGGTCTACTATGGAGAACCAGGTGCTCTCCCTCATTTCGACCCAGCCCACTGGAGGTGGAAAAATGGGAAGCCATTCACAATGTATAGCGCTAAACTTGGAAGGGAATTCCTCTCAGACAAGGAAACTTTAGTGAAACCAGTGCAGGATAAATGGCGTCACGAAGCAATAATCACAACAAGACTCAATTGGAAAGGAGTGTGGGCAGACCGCTCTGAGAAAGAGGCTGCTTTCATGTGGTCGATGTGGCACGAGGCTATTGTAACAAACACTTGGCGGGCCAAATACAACAATCCCGACTGCGTGGTGTGTGCAAATGGATCCCAGGAATCCTACATCCACAGATTCTACACTTGTCCATAGTCCTGGCTCTTCTGGAAATTTGCTTTTACGGTGGTACACTGGTTGGTGAAGGGAATCCAGAACGTCAGCCCACCCAAGGAATTTACTATGGAGCAGTGTCTCTTTGGCAAATCGGTTCGTCTCAGAATGATGGGAGCGTGTAAGGTTTGGTCCCTGCTTCGGGGGATTATCATCCGGGGATGCTGGATCTCCAGAAATGACGTTGTTTTCGAGAGCAGTCGCTGGACTCCTGAAAGAATAAGGATTTACGTGTGGGATTCCATCGTTGAGTGTGGCAAGGTTGATTGGGTTAAAACTGTTAGGAAGATTAGAAATACAAACGATGCCGAGAAGATTCAGAACACTCTTTGCGAATTTGATGCCATTTGGACATCTAATGATGTGTTATGCACTAGATTAGATATGCAGGTGAAGTGGCACTCGATGCCCACTAAGCTCCCTAGGACTTTCTGTCCGATGAGGGTTTGTATTGTGTTCTTTCTTTGCAATGAATTTCTCTTCATTTGCTTCAAAAAAAAAAAAAAAAAAAAAAAAAAAAACCAACAAATACAACCCATTAATCACGAGTATCAGTGCTAGAGGATGGAAAGTCAAACCCTTAATGTCATCACAGCAGTTGCTAAAGCCACTAGACACATTCCATCAATGAAACCACTTCATCCCTCACATCTGCTCAAACGAGTCCATCACGGTTCAAACCCCGACCAGGTAAATGAGACAAACGCTCACCAGCAACCAACAATGAGCTTGTGGCTTGGTGTCCAAACTCACATTTAAATGTATCCTAAAAAGTTAATCACTACTAGTTCTTGCTATTGGTTACTCGTTATTAGTTACTTGTGGCTAAAGTGTCTACTCTCGCAAAGGGGGAGTAGATCTTAACTTCCATACCTTTGTCCTGTGGGCATTCAATGGGGGTGGATCAAACACACACTTAATTCACGTTGCTCTCCTCCAGAGACCAAAGTTTCTCTCTCTCTCTAAACAAAATATACCTGTCAGGTGGATATCATCAAGACAATGACCCATGAGTGTTTTATGACCAGATCTAGAATATTGATAGCCCATAAAAACTTGCAATGAAGTTTGTTGTCGCCCTAGACATTTGTTTGATGGGGATTGTACTTTAAATTCTTTGCAATAAAATTTGTTAATTTGTTTCCAAAAAAAAAAAAAATAAAAATAAAAAATAAATAAAAAATAATAATTCAATGAATAATGAAATGAAAGCAAAATATCTACAAGCGTAGAGCATGGGCACAATGACAACTAGGTCTCTGCCTACAACATGGATGGAGACAGTTGATTCCTGAAAAAAGGTTTTGCAATCATCATTGAGATTGAGATTTTGGTTGCATGTTGGTCGGCGCCAAGTATTTAAATTAGATTCCAAGTCTGCATCTATAACTGTAACATCACTAGTACTGTAGTAGGATATGTACTTGGATACTAGTGGGACAGTTATTTGCAACTAACATTGACATTGAATGAAGATCTACTACTGTGACACCACTATAAATACGACAACTCAACTCGGTCGGCCTATTGAATATTGGCGATTTATTTAAGATGAAGAATTTGCGATCAACATTTGACTAGACGCTTCTAGATTGTTCTCTATGATGTTTAGATGGCAAAATTAGAATAGAACTGGAAGTGCTTTTGACGGGCACTAATAACTACCCATGCAAACTTAGGACCGTGTATGGTTTTTGGTAGTGTTCAAATGTTTATAACCTTGTGTAACGAAGAACCTTGGATAGTGTGGAGCCATTGAACCTAGTAATCTTTTTTTGATGTGTATGAATGGGCTTAAATTTAAGGAACATTCTCAACTTACGGTCATTATGTAGAGATTCTCACTTAATGATAAATTTGAAACCAAATGCAAAACAATATTGTAAACAAAACCACCATGCATGTTTAAAATTTAAATTTGAGTTTGTGTAGGTTTTAAAATTTATTTCGGCTTCCTTAGGTATTTTAGAATTAAAATTTATCAAATATTTTCATAAAATGAGCGGGATTTTTGTGTTTTATTGAACCCTTAATGCACCAAAGCAACAAAAATGGTATAATTTACGGTCAGATCAAGCCAGCCATAAGTCAACTTTTACAGGATGAAGTTGTTATTTTGGCACACTTTATACAATTATGAGATATTCGCAGACAAAGTTTGAAAATGCAATTAGGGCATACTCAAATCTGCCCAAAACTACAATATATGTTCAAAATCTATCCATAAAATTAGATCACATATACTTCAAATTTCACCAGAAATTGAGA
Organism: Ceratodon purpureus; assembly: GCA_014871385.1. Lineage (NCBI taxonomy): Eukaryota > Viridiplantae > Streptophyta > Bryopsida > Pseudoditrichales > Ditrichaceae > Ceratodon > Ceratodon purpureus. The sequence goes on from CM026431.1 coordinate 5,109,386, forward strand.
TTGTACCTTTTTTCAGCTTGTGTATTTTTTACACGTGAATACAATTTAAAGGCATTATCATACCGCTCGGATCCCCAATCCAATAGTAATCTATATGCCTTTTTTACTATCATAGACCGGCCTTTGTATTGGATTTTTAGCATACGTCCATGTGAAAAATCAAGCATTTCTTTAGGTTTTATAGGTTATAGAAGGAGAAAAAGTGCATGGACATATTCCTTACCCACCTAGGAACAAGAATTTGAAAAAGGCTCACATCAAATTCTCTTTCAAAATTGGCTTTTTTGGTTCACCAAACACTTGAAACCCATTTTGCAACAAGGGAAAAAAACTTTTTCTCCACCTTTGAACATTATGATTTCACAAACGGTAAGGAGTTTGAATCTAAGATTTGATGTACATATACATGTACAAGTACGGTACTAGATCCTATGGAAGTTATGCCCAAAATACATCAAAGCTTGAAAACTTACACCTTGTATTGAAAGAGTTTAGTTTTGAGGGTTTTTGGCAATTTTGAAGCCTTTCGACTTTAGGAGTTAAATACTAAAGCTGTAACCAAAAAATTCCAAAATTCATCACTTTCTGCACAATGTGACCTTAAAGCGGAACTTCATTCTTTTCATCGGTAATGTAGCACAATGTATGAGGTAAATTTTGTGTCATATTTGTTTCTGAAATTGGACTTAATGTATTATGACCTTTGATTTTCATGTGAAAACAGATTAATAAAAATTATCTTGGGTCTGGATTTGACTCTTGAATTTTTTTCAATCATGTGCTGAGCCTTACATGACTAGAACTAGTCACATCAGTCTAGAAGGTAAGCTTAAATTAACAAAAGCTTAAGCAAACTCATGCTATCTTAGGGCCGGTTTATACTACGGTGTAGAAGGCCTCCGATCGGTCAAGAGTGCTTGGCCAAGACATGGTTATATGAGGCAAATGGTGGATGTGTCGGAGCAGAATTAAAGGCAATAAAATATTTCAAAAGGAGTCTTGACTGGTTGTAGTCTAAACACCTAGAGGAGAAGCTTAGCGGAGAAGTCCACTGGAGAAGTGTACCGGTGAAGAGAAGCTCACCAAATGGTGAAGTTTTTTTTGATAGAAAACCATAATTCTCTACATTCACATTGTATCAAAAGATTTAAACAAGAATTGTGGTCATAATAAAAGAATATGCATATGTATGACAATTTGACTAAACTTAAAATTAATTTTATTATAAAATTATGCGGTAGAATAATATTTTTTCTGATTGATTTTCAAATTCCATAATAAAAAAACATGTCGTGGTAATAATCTATTCACTTTTATTAAAAAGATAATTAAAATTGCCAAATTGTCAATTGTCAATTTTGGCCCACGTATCAGTTCACCTAATCAAGAACAACAATACCATTAATATCTTATGTGCTCATGTCTACGAAAACATGATAAAAAGCCCAAAAAATAAGCTCTAAGCCTTCAAAATGGCTTTGAAAGAAAAATTACAGTATGTAGAATTAGAGTGGGAAGTGTACAAATTCAATTATGAAACGGGAAGGCAACACCACCCACATCCGAACAATGCACCCCACACACAAGGCCGCGCCTCCCACGTCCGCAAGTACCCGCGACCGCGAGGCACCCGTGCCCGACACCCACAACTTTTACTACTTGCTTTTGTTTGTTACCTTTTCATTTTAACCCCGGAGGAAATTTCAAGGGAAGTGTATGAATTCATATCTAAGAGGGTGGAGACACAAGAAAAAGGTGGAGATGGACCGCAAGCCAAAGAGGCTTGCCTTGATCAGCACAAGGTACATGATTTAATTCTTCGTGGTAGGATCTACATTTGAGATTTATTTTTGAAAATTAAATTTTTATTCACTTGTACTTCTCAAGAAAGTGCATAGTTGATAGTGCTCGTAAAAAGCATACTCTTCCAATTCTATTCTAATTTTGCCATCTAAACGTCATAGAGAACAATCTAGAAGCGTCTAGTCAAATGTTGATCGCAAATTCTTCATCTTAAATAAATTGCCAATATTCAATAGGCTGACCGAGTTGAGTTGTCATATTTATAGTGGTGTCATAGTAGTAGATCTTCATTCAATGTCAATGTTAGTTGCAAATAACTAAGTATCCAAGTACATATCCTACTACAGTACTAGTGATGTTACAGTTATAGATGCAGACTTGGAGTCTAATTTAAATACTTGGCGCCGTCCAACATGCAACCAAAATCTCAATCTCAATGATGATTGCAAAACCTTTTTTCAGGAATCAACTGTCTCCATCCATGTTGTAGGCAGAGACCTAGTTGTCATTGTGCCCATGCTCTACGCTTGTAGATATTTTGCTTTCATTTCATTATTCATTGCAAGTTTTCATCTTTGCTTGGGCCGTCAACATTCCACATCTGGTCATTGAACACTCAACTTGGGTCATTGTCCTGATGATATCCACTTGACATACATATTTTGGAAGACCAAGCATTGAAGTACTAGGCATAGATCTTGCCTTGTGGAAATGGACTTGTGGCACTCTCTTTATGATGTACAGCTCAAGGATTACTAATAGATAGATCGTGCCTTAGCAAACCAATCCAAGAGAAGTCAAAAGGAGATGATCAATTTAGATTCACCCCCAATTGAAAAGAAGTCTCGAAGGGTGGGAGATCCAAGAAGGAGGCCGCCTTTATGTGGTCCATTTGGCACCAAGTAGTGGCAACAAATTTGTGGAGGGATAAATTCAATTCTGAGATAGATCAATCTTGCATGATTTGTCCTAATAGGCCATTGGAAACCTACACACATTGTTTTTTATGACTGTAAAAATGCAAAAGAGGTATAGAAATACTGTTTCCACCTCATGCATATTTGGGGGATAGGTAGAAACAACTTGTCACCCCCACAAATTACAATAGCTGTCTTTTGGACAATGTGTGCTTGATCAAACAATGTGGAATTGAAATTTTGAATGTATGCCTAACCCTACTACACAATGGTGAATATGCAACTATGAATCAATATAACCCTTGTAACTACCATCCTTCCCAGCTTACATGGAAAAAGAGAAGCCACCATGCACATTCACAATACCTCATCAATTACTATGATTTATATATATATCATTGGAGCATGGAGGGGAAATTGGAGGAGAACATGGCAATAGGGGGCAAAAACACGGTACAAATTGGATGAAAGAATGATGGCAATGAAGTAAAATACGTGAATTTTTACAAGTTTTGGAATCCAAAATATTTGTTGTGGTTCTAGTCATAGACGTACTACAAGCTAGATGTCTGAATGTGATTATGTCAATGATTTATGCTCACATCAAATTATAGAAATGACTAAGTTAGTAAAGTTACTAGTGGACCGTGCTTGAATGGTTTAGTGGTGATGTTAGAAATATAATTGGATTTTGGACATTAACAAAAATCCCTTCCAAAATTCCCCAAGTGTTTCAAAATTTTATAAAGTAGAACTACATCAGGGTCTCAATGAAACTTTGATTACTTCCTACCAACAATAGTCAAACTTATATACGCGGTTTGAAGAATTTCACATTTCTTATGTCAACAATATATATGCTACTCAGTCTCCCTACCATGGTGAGTCATTCTATACTTGTCAAAGTGCCTTTGAGGATGTACAACATATGAACTCTTTCAAGAAAATACAATGGTAAATATAAAGAAAAAGACTGTAATTTGTAATTACCAATCAAAGTAAATATTAGAAAAGGACCATACTTTGTACCTTAATTCTAGTTCATGACCTTTTAATAACTCCATTGAATGTATTGCACATGTATTTGTTAACCTTAATGTAGGCCCTCGGTACTTTGTATATGTAGACTCAACTTGCAATCACTAGCACCATGTTGTCCATATTTCATTCAGACTAATTGTCTGTTTAAAACCTCAAACAATTGTGATCTCAGGCTTCATGTAGACTTGTAGAAGACTTCTTGACATTATAATGCTAGAACATGGTTTTGAAAGTCTACATAAGTTGACTATAGATGAAGACCATCATTATTATGGATATGATAATTATAACAAGTTTTGTTGTAAGCATGGTAGGTTTAGGTGGAACTTAGACAATACATGATACAAAAAGACATGTATGAACAAGTAAACTAACCTTTAATCTACTAAATTTCTATCTATTAAATTTAGTGAATTGAAACAAACATTTTGATGTGTATCAACAAGACTATCTTCTACATGAATTTAGTGATTTACTATTATCAATTTATTTGATGCCATATTCATTGTATCATTGGCCAATCTTAATTATGTTGACCGCTCAAATAGTGTAGTTTCATTTCATTTCCACTCTTTATTTGGATAGTAAGGCAACCAATATAAACATGATTGGCCAATTTAATAATTATGACAACGTCTGCTCTACTTGTCAATGTGTTGGACATCATGTTTTTGTACTGTGCACAACAAGTGTAACATATTTTGTCCAATATTAAGATTCTCCTAGCTTTGGCCAGATTCTCTTCCAAATTCTCGAATTGGACATTTTCAATAAAAAATTTAAATGTTCAAACACATTTGAATTAATCCTGAAAATTACATGCAATGCACATCAAATGTAACAATCATCCATATATAATGGACTATCCACATAACTAAGTGTGCATCCATTCTCTCTCTCGAACTCACAGGACAAGCCTTCAATTTCCTTCAGAAAAGAGTATACGGCCATGACGCCCGGGACTGTGGGTAACTAATGGAGAATGCTTGAAATATTGGATAATAATGGGATTATTTCGAAAATGTCTGAACTATTGCTGACTGTGGAATCTTCAGCTCAAGAGTCAATTAGGTGATCGCCCAGTACTGCGACAAAATGATCACGAGATGTTGGTGGTGCATCGCTATCGATGAACTCGCAAATGCACGCAAAGGTGTCCAACTCTTCGGAACCTGGCCCATACTAGTGGACACTCATGTTGCATGGCCATGGCGGTCATCCTCAAGTGTGGAGCCAACGATCGATCAGAGACTTCCACAGCGCCTGCACTTCTCTAAGGCTAGTTGCTTCACCTAATTGCCATTGCAGTGATCTGGACCAAGAGCGTTCCACTTTAATCGTCTTTGACTCATGCAGATATCGCTCAGATGCATGCAGACAAAGAAGCCGCTGGCACAACTTTAATTTTATCTCTCTGCTTCATCAGTTGGCCAAATTCCATCAGCTGGCTCACTTCGTCATCCATGGCGTGTTAAATGCCAAGGTTACATTGTCTCAGCTCCTGGAAACTCAGACTGTTATGGAAACGTTCATTAAGGGACTTTGATCACAATTACAGTGGGACTAATATCGGAGCATGATTCATGATCATGACACATCGCACTTCGGGGTGAGCTGTTCGTTCTCCTGCCACTCTCGTGCACAGATCAGTGCACCATGACTAGCCAGCCGAATCGACCCCGGGTTTAGAGTAATACAGACATGGAGTACTGAGTTGACAGATTCAAATTCAGATCGCAAGCTTTCCGAAAATGCCGAATTGGATGTGTGTAACTTGGTTAGATTCACAAAATCATGTAGCCAAATTGGATCCAGTGTAGATGTCTGATCAGAAAGGCATCATGGTCGAGCATGCTTGCTTTAGACATTGGCTCCAGTTTGCTCCACTGTAATTCGGATCAAGATGCATTGATCATCTGAGACTATCTAGAAACAAGTCTGCAAGCCGTAAATTATCCCAGTGAATCATCATCGTGGGTCTCACACTAAAGCGGCTTAAAGATGAAGGGAGGAGAATGTTGGTGGTGAAGTTGGTATCCGTCGCCATCACCGCTCTAGCTGGAGACCCACGAGAGGGACTGGAGGGTTGGACTATCCCACATCCGCGACATCGCTTCGAAACCACGATGATCACGCCGATGAGGCAGCATTCATGTCGAGGTGGGGTCGATCGACTGCATTTCAGAGACGGATTGGACTCCTTCTTGCCCCCTTGGTATTCCGACCAAGGCCCACTCGGGCAGGGCAGGTGTGCGGGCAAGGGTGATTGAAAATACTGGGTCACTATATAAGAAGCGCTCACCCCTGGCTAGAATCCCAACAACTATCCACTGCTCTCTCCGCGCTTTCTAACTCTCTGAGCTCTCCCTTCATATTCACTCATCTGCTCATACTTCCTGCTCATACTTCCAAGATGGTTTCGATTCTGATTATGCTGCTGATCGGCCTGACAACCATGAACGCCATATTCATTAAATTGGCCACTACACGTTATATTGGCCACTTGAAATAGTGTGAGTTCCTGAAAATTAAAAAACACGTACGGTGGCATAATGCAATGGTGAGTAGATTATGGAGGGATTAAGGAGAAATAAAAAATAATATTGGAAATAAATTTCATTGAAGGTAAAAGAAAAGGTGTTAAAGAAGAATTTAGCATGTTTGACAATAATGGGATATAAAGAAATGTTTGTAAAGATAAAGAATTTGACTCATGTAAAGATAAAGAAATATTTGTAAAGATAAAGAATGCGACTAATGTAAAGATAAAGAAATGTTTGTAAAGATAAAGAATATGACTCCAAGCTCCAGCAAGCTCACTCCCCCATCCATCCAGCACCCCCACAACTCTCCCATCGCTTGAATTTCCAAACCCCTCGGCCATGCAATGCAACAACCCTCACTCAGCATACAAGACATCCACAACCAGTAAGCATAAAAAAATTCAGCCTCGCCTCCATCCTCAACTCCTACCTTCAATAGCTTTGTCAAAAACAAAGAGAGGGCATTGGCAAAGCATTCAGGTTTTTGAATAGGTGCAAGCCCATATCCCATATCGAATGGGTCTCCTAGGACAGCCTTGAATATAAGTGAGAAATGGGTGTTCCCAAGATGTGAAAGGGGAACCATGTAATGCGAAGTTGTCGTGGCAGCCACTGTGGTGCTAGTGCCGGATTTCGTTCACCCATGGGCCCCTCTCCACCTACCCCGACCCTAACCCACCCTACCCTACCCTGCCCTACCATCTCCACTAACCTTTTTATGGATTTTTACACAAGTTCTGTATTATATTTTTCTCTTTTAATTATAAATTTCCAGCACTTATTTGATGTTTTGAAAATTGAATCTCAATTCCCACTTAAATAAAAGTTCTAAAAGTATAATCTTCCAATTTGAAAAAATTGATTATAATGTTTATTTTTTGATTAGGGATTATTTAATTCTCTATTAAATTTTGTATAAGATAGAAATTCAAATTTTTTGTTCTTTGGTGATTTGAATAAAATGATTCATGTGAATAAGTTTAAATGTTTCACAGAATGAGTCTCAAAGAGGTTGAATCCATTCATCATGTAGGAAAGTAGTAGTTTCCAACTTTCCAAAAATGCACTCAAACGTTTTCATAATTAGTATGATTTTCCACATCAGTTTTATTTTAAGTGAGGCATTTGAATATCAGGATCTAATGAAGTAGCATATAACATATAAAACCCAAAAGTATGGAAATCTTTTGTCATAAAACTCACTATACAATATCAAACACAATTTAGTAGTTTTTGAGTTCTTAGAAACCCTGAGTCTTATTCTTTGAAATTTGAATGTTGGTGTAATAAAGTATGAAAAATTGACAAGTCAAGGACCTCATCTATAAACTTAGTTAGAATTACAACCAAAACCATTATAGTTATGTTTATGTTTGTAGACAATGTGTCAACAGTCTTTTACAGCCACAAGAAAAGTCAAACCATACATATAAATCAACGGAAGAGAGGAAAGACTCCAATTCCAATCATAACTTGGAAGCCTTAATCAATTATTCCATCCAACACTATGCTTTAGCTCCACACCGCTATATACCTCACCAATGATTTATCATAAATTTCATCTTCTAAACATTATATTATATTTTATTTTATTTTATTAAGATCCAATCCTCGAGAGATTTTACCAGCCACTGTATGATCATAAGGACAAAATGATTCAACTCTAATTTTCGAGGTATCCAAATTTTGGATGATGTGACTAACAATTAATATTTTGACCACTTTCAAGCTTTGAACACCACATTCGCCATCACAAACTGGCTCAGATTTTTTTGCACTGAAATGGAAAACAAAACTCTGTGACACAACAGCTCAATGCGTATCAAGTCTCCTACCGTCGTGGAACACAACTTAGGTGGCTTGGATAAGGCTGATGAGCTAGTGTTATTTGACAACCAGGTCAATTACTGGAATCAGAATCCCTTCACTCGAAATATAGAACCAATGTATAATTTATTAATTTACCAGATTTTGCAGAGGAAACTGGTATTTCAGGGAGGTAGCTTCATTTTACAAAATAGGAAAAAAGGTTATCATCTACATTGTTATTTTTATAATTTCACTATGGAAACCGGGCCATGAATCTGATTGACCTCCACGGCCCATGGGTGAGTTTACATCCAAGTTCTGAGTCTGCTTTTATTTACATTTTTTGTAGAAATTGCAATTGTCTATTGGTGAAGTACTTTATATTTACATTATTCTATGCACAAATCATGCTCGGCACTTCCAATCGAATGCCCATCCTCTTGGCATGAACTTGAAGTGTCAAACTAATATACAGACTCGTTCTTATTTGGAACAGTTTCAAATTTCAAGCTTAACCCAGGCTGATTGAACTTTGCAGTAAGTTTGCTCCACACAATATTATGTGCACTGTGCAGCAGCTGCATCTCTGTGCAGCAGCTGCAAGTTGATCAGCTAATTAACTTGAAGTGTGGGCTTCTCAAGCTGCTGTGCTGGCTCACATTGCTTGTACCCTAATCCATACCCACTTTGGAACAAGTTTTGCACAAATGTCTCAAAGTCCAGTACATGGAGGCTTGTGCTTGCTGTGCCTGAATCTCCGATAGACATACAGAGACAATGAAACTAAACCACCAAAGTAGCTTTACAGACAAGCATGCGATCAGAGTGGTGACTTAGGGATAAAGATATAAAAATATAAAGTATATAAAAATATATAGATATAAAAATATAAAGTACCATATCAACTACTACAGCTATTATTTTACTCTAAATCTATATCTTTGCTTCTCTTATTGGCTCCATTAACTATTTTCATTTTGGTATATACACAAGCACCAACTTGTGTATATCCAATATTCCTCCTTGTTCCATGGTAAACAATAGTAGCTTTGAAACAAAAAATTGTACCATGCCTTGGTTGTAAAAACATGCCATACTCTGGCATTAAGAATTCTCCACCTGCACACAAACCAGTACCTCTATACTGGTTTTTGCTATGAAACCAACTAATAAAACCAAATCCATAATCTTTGTCTAGATGTGGCAAACTAGCAAAGTTTTCCGTAATTCCCATACCTAAAAATGGACTATCACCCATCCTACCTAGTCCAGTAGGATTCTTGTATAAGTCACATAGGCTTCTGTAAGTATTTGGAAAATACTTCTGTAGATGCTTGGAGAGATCCTTAACAAAACCGTCTGCTGCAACCTCTAGCTCAAAACCATCTGCAATCTTCTGTTCCTCTTTGTCTTCTGGAATTTTCTGTCTCTTCACCAGTGGATGTACATACTTACAAAATAAATAAAATAAAAAAGATTAAAATAAATAAAATAAAATAGATTAAAATAAGACCATCAAAATAACACATTCAAAATAAAACAACTGTAACATTCAAATTGAATGGAAAAAAAATTACCTTCCAAGTTTCGCAGCAAAGCGCCATCCAAACATGGCCATCAACCCTGATAGTTTATCGGGGGACCTTTCAACATAACCTCCACTTCCCCATAACCGAGATGCCCTACTTCCTAATGATGAAGCTTCATCATCTGAAATTCCATTCAACACTAAAATTCCTATAATTTCCTCTCCATCTAAAATAAGACAAGAATGAACTAATTCTACAGAATTAACCAAACTTTCTTCAAAATCGAATTCTTTTGACATTTCCTTGTAATTAAAAATTTTCAAAACCTTTACTACACACTTGACACAACTAGGAATATCAGCCCCCTCTTTACGAAGTCTATCAATTACTACCATTGCTTTTTCTCCCATCAAAACTTCTAAGGGTGAAGGTTTTTCTTCCACCTTACTCTTCCCACTTACATATGCAAGAGTAGAGTGTACTGGAGAAAACCCCCTCGCAGCAAGAACTCCCAAGTGCATCTTTCCCAAGTTGTGTGCTTCAACTTGATTCATAGAGTTCAAGTTCACACTGCAAAGTCCACACGTAAAGCTCACTTTCCCTACATTCTGCACCCAAAAAAAATAAAAATTCAATTAATAAAATTCAACTATAAAAATAGAACTAAAATTGTAAACTTGAAACAAAAAAATAATCCAAATTGAAAATATATATTCTATATACACATATAAACTATATAAACATATAAACTATATAAACATATAAACTATATAAACATATAAACTATAAATTCAAACTCAAGACAATTACAATCAGCAAAATAAAACTCAACTAGTCAAACCAATCCAATCACAAAACCAGTCACCAAGTCAATAACCAAACAAAAGAACCAAACAGAAATAAACATAAATGAACAGAAAAGACAATGTAAAATACCCCCTAATACTTAAAAACACTGTAATCACATACTAGTAACTAAACCAACAAACAGTGGTAGCAGTGAAACTAGTAACTAAATGCTAGTAACTAAATGCACAACTAAATGCATAGTGACTAAACCAGCGAACCAGTGAAAGGCGTACTGAATAAAGAAAAACTCCAAACTGAAAACCCAGTTAGCAAAATAAAAAGGTCTAAAAGGAAACTGAGAACAGCAAACAATAAACCAAATCTGACTAAACCAAATCTGACTGATACCCAGTAAGTAAAACAAATAAACAAAAAGACACCCAGTAAGCAAAACAAAAAGACAAAAAGCAGTAAACAAATGAACCACATGAAGCTCCTCCTGGCTCTAGAACTGCAGTCATCAATTGCATAGTTGATAGACTGGTTGATGGGTCCGAAATTTGACAGATACTTTAATTCTCCATAGAAGTGGAATTTGTGAAAACTGAAGCAGAAATTATAAAAAACTGTGATACGTTATGGAAAAACTGAGTAGAACAGAATAAATAAACCAAGAGCATAACCATGAGAACAAAAATCAACCGGATTAGTGACTTGCAACAAGAGCAATAGTGAGAAGCAGTGAGAACCAGTACTGAAACTAAGGAAACATGAGAAGAAACAAGAAAAAAAAAAATGGCAAAAGAGAAAAAAAGACAAAATAAAAAATGATCAGTGACTAATAAATATGTAATAAAACAACTACTTACTTTTGAATCTCTACTCTTCTCCTCTTGAGTTTTAACCCTTTTATCTTCACTTTTCACCTTCTCCTCTTTGCATTCTCTAATTTCAAGCTTCTTTTCAACTTCTTCTCTAGCTCTTTTCCTCTGTCTTTGGCTTAGACTTTTAGAACCCATACCTTCCAATCAAAACACCAAACAATAATTAGTATAAGATTTGCCGAAACTAAATGTAAAATGTAAAATGAAATATTGCATCATATGTTGTAATATATGACTAAATCTAATATAAAAGTGTTGTTTAGGACCATAGAAACAATAGAAAGTGGAATCAAACTTACAATTTATTGGTAGGGAAAAGGAATTTCTTCCTTTGTCCACAAGTCCAATAGAACTATAGAGTTTTCTTCCTAGGTATAAGTAGGTTTTAGTGGATGAATACCAAAATTGATATTGATATCCCAAAACCTACAAAATACCCCCTCCCAAATTTCCACACCTCTAACAACATTCTTATATTGATTCAATCCTCTACAACAACATATAACACAACCTTTCAGAATGCCATGCAAAACAAGCTTTAACTATGCATGAAATTAATACTTCATTTCAATACCTCCTCTTAGACGAAGTACTACATGTAGAGTAGACTCCTTCTGGATGTTGTAGTGAGCCAAGGTATGCCCATCTTCTAATTGCCTATGAGCAAAGATCAAACGCTGCTGATTGGGAGGAATGCCAATTTTATACTGAATTTTTGTCTTTACAGCATCGATGGTATCAAAGCTTTGAATCTCCAAGGTGATGGTGTTGCCAGTCAATGTTTTCACAAAGATTTGCATACTACCCTTTAGCATCGGTTGGATTTTACTTATGTGTTTGGGCCTATGGCCAAACTGCAAAGTCAGAAATATGCTTGCAAACAAAGCTATTAATTCTACTCTGTAACCGGATGAGCATTGCCTGTTGACGGTTCTCCGCACGGTCTCTGTTGCCACCACACAATTAGGCTGGTCAGACTCTAGACTTTGCAACTAATTTTAGTCAGCTACAAAAGAAACTAAAAAATCATTCCGGATGGTTGGCTACAAAGTGGAAACTTAGATATTCAACGAGCTCAACTAAGAATCCCACCTGGGAACCAAGCGAAGAATGCAGCCATGCGGCACTCATCAGCACGCTGTGCACCGGGAGCAAGGACAATCACAATGTCGCCCACTTCTGCAGCCTTCACACCTGTTTTCTCAACGACAGCCTGCATCCAAAACTCGAGTTACTCCAACAGCTGCGACCAAACTACCAACCCTAGTAGACTTATGCTCAACTTCCTGATCGACAGTAAGTGGCACAGGCATAACGAACATAACAGTAAAATTACAATGAGCTAATAAAGGTGGTAGAGCCTCTGACCCTAAGGACTGGTGCCAACAGGTCATGTGGGTAAGTGTCCTTGAAGCCCCCCCTCTTCGCTCTGCAAATTTCCATCCGGTATGCTCTGCAACATGAAGCCGAACATGATTTCAACACTCTTTAAAACCGAGTTCTAAGAAGTGCCGCAAAATGGATTCAACACTAACACTCGATACGTCACTTCACCAATAGGTTGTCAACAAAGAGGGTACGACTACAAAGACAGAACTCAGTATTGAAGACTTCATAGCACTTACGCCACAACAACGACATCATCGAGGAAGTCGGAAGACCGCTGATAAGCTGCGCTATTGTTGGCGATCGAAGACTGCAAGAGGAAAACACCACATATCAAGTGTGTGAACCATCAGCATCGACTTCAAAGGGTTAATTAATCAACGAAAATTCTCATTTGTCCATTCTTGCATAAGTCAGGCTTAATTTCTCGTAATGGTAAAGAAAAGCAATGTCGTTTACAACCTTCTTCTACTTTATTCCCACTGCCATTGCCAGCAGACTCTTGGCCACTGCTTCCTTAGGCTGAAACTAAGCAAAGCAATTAAGAACAGTACAGCTTTAATTATTAATGTACTCAGTAAATGGCTCAAGCAATATCACAGTGTAGAGATAACCGAGTCTGAAATACTGAATTAATTCAGAAATATGAAACACAAATGTTGAGCTCTACAACAGCTACCTTGCTGTCTTTTTCCATCACAAGAGAACGGAGCCGTAAGTGAGTTGTCTCCACAATTATTCCCTTCGTTAAATAACACTCGTCGCTGCCCTGTACAAGACCCCGATGAATCAATAAGTAAACAATAAAATGCCAGATCGATAGTACAGTACTTTCAATTATAAACAGTGAATAGACAAGCAGTGTTCAGCTACTAGAGCCTTTGTGGAGTAAAGAAGGTGCTCACACTTACTTGCAGTGTTCTAGATAATCTGTCCACGATGGCTTTCTGCACCAACAACGAACCGTTGGGAGAATATTAGGGAATGTGTTAGCTGGCTCGAAGGATTAATCAAAACTCTCATTTATCCATTCTTGGAGGAGTCACGCATGATTGCCGCTAATGGTAAAGAAAGGGTACATAAGTGAGTGCTTGGGTCATTGCATTGGTGTCATACCTTGAAGCTTTGCTCATTGACAACTATGGTGCTCACAATGAATGTTATCGCCATCACGAGTAGAGCCAAGTAGAACAGCTTCGTGAACCAGACCAACTTCTTCAATTTGCTGCTGACAACTAGGCTTTTCCCTGACGGCTGTGTGATCAAAGAAGCGAATGGTTAACATGATTCTGTAAATAAATCACGTTTTAAAATAGCAGCTAAAGGTATTAGCGTGAATCTCTACGATGGGTCCGTGGGCTTGGCAAGGCAACAAAAAATGCCATAACTGTCCTCAGGAAGTATGCGAGGCAAAGCCTGTATTTTAAAGAAAAACAAAAACGAACAGAATTTATTCTCCTGCACAACGTAAGCTAACCCTCAAAGTGTCAAATGTACGAAGTGCAAAGATCCTTCTCGCTCTCTCTCTTGCCCGCCCTCACAACTTACTGAACTCGCTACAAAACAGATCCACTCACCGATACCAGAAACAAAAAACCCAAACTGCACCGCTCAAAATCCTCACAATTCATTCACCCGTCACCCGTGAACTCAAAACCTACCACCTCCGATCACTTTCTGCTAAGGCAGCTGCTATTCCACTCACCCCGTGACTTTCTGCTCAACACCAAAGAGCTAAACCTTAGCTCAACAGCAAGCATGCTTCCCCTATTCCCCTCTCTCAACCCGAGAACCCTCGCCTCGGCACACAGGTGACGGAACTCACACAAAATAAAAAAAAAAAGACGCCCAATTCCCCAAAACCAGCTGTCAATTAGCCAAAGCCATGCTCCAGCAGTCTTGTCAAGTTCTACAACTCAATTCATGAATCTCAAGTTATTCCAAGCACAAGAACAATGATCGTGCTGTATCAACAATTCCTTTCAAAGCATTAACTCACAGCGTCCACAATAGAAACAAAAAACTATAATCCAACAATACTCATAACAACAACAGAGGATACTGTTAGGTCTTTCCAGATGCCAAACTAGGTCAAGAGGAAGCACTAATTCTAAATGCGCCTTCGATTTCTGAGGCTGAAGCAAACAATAGAATCGATCCATTGACTGCTGCTAGAGTCCAATACCTTGTCATAGAAGCCCCCGCCATACGATGACTTTCCTGCTTGAGCTCGCACTACTGGATCCTGCACAGTACAAACAAACTCAATCACCTCCACATCTGCCAAAACCATCCATTGAAATTGGATTGGAGAGTAATCCAATACAGATCACTCCACATTGAGTTCTTCAACAATAGTACGATTACGCTGTTTCACGGAGACACACAAACAGGCCATCACGAGCTCACTGATATTCTTGAGAGAACAGGCTCTGCCAATGTGAACTCGTTCGCCACGATATTCGCCAAAACTCAACTCCAAGTAGCGTAAGGGTTTCTTGGTACACATGTATTCTAATGCAAAATGAAAACTGCTTTGCGCAGAGGCTGTCTCAGGATAACCTAAAACCACGAAAAATGTAATAGATCACGGTTTAACTCCTTTCAGCTCTGGATGCTTGCAAGATTTCATACCGTAGCCCTTGGTTTTGCATAAGGAATCCAGTTCCACCACGACATTTTCGAATCATCACAGACAGCAAGAAAAATCACAATCCAGCACAATATCAAAGCGACAGTACACTGACAGAAAAAGGATTCACAGAAAAAAGAACCCAAACCAGAGAAGAGAAGCCTGGAAGGGAAGGGAATCACATAGGTTAACATTACTTACTTACACAATGTTATAAGAAACTCTCAACTTTGAGGGTTAGCTTACGTCTGATAAACATTCTCCTGCACAAGCCGACCTTGCATTCATAGCTGGAAGCACAATAACAGTGGCAACAACTTCGTGGCAGAGACCACCGATTGCCAGGTAGAGGAAGTAGGTCACATTGATTTTACAGCCTCTTAATTCGGCTACCTTGACAGACAGATAATATGGTTGAGGTATGACTTCCAATATTAGAGGGAGGAAGGGTTGAGGTGTGAACGTTAACGTACCGAAGGTGTAAACATTGGCAATATCACAGGCGTTTGCTTGAGCCATTTGCCTAATGCTTGCGACATTGTCCCAGCTTTCAGATATGATTCAACCAAAACTGATTCAACTAAAGAGTCCCAATCTCGACTGCAACTTCCCTCGAACCCTCCGAGTCCACAAACCAGTCCACCGCTCAAACCACCGAACCAGCAAGAGAATTTTCTTTTTAATTCAAACACCGGACACTCGACCAGCTAGTCTCGACTCCTTCACCCGGCTGCTGCAGCCCTTCACCAAATCTCCCACCATTGACCTCCTCTCGATCTTCCTCTACCGAGCAGTCCACAACCAGCCACCGCTGCTCCTCTTCTTTCGACCACAGAAACCCAGCGAATCTCCAAGCAAATCAGCAACCAAAACTGAGAGCCGAATGCGCATGCAGCCGCTTCTCCTGACCTCAGCCTTCCCCGACACAATCACCGCTCGTCACCAAAACTGCACTAGTCGAGAACCGCACACAATGCAGAGAGGGGGGAGTGAGAACTCACACCCCTGCGACGGCTGCGGCGGCACCAACTAACCTAACCTAATCCCCTCTAACCTAACCCCCTCTAACCTAACCCCTAACCTAATCCCCTCTAACTATGCCGATCCCCTAACCTAATCCCCTCTAACCGAACCCCCTCGAAGATCATGTGTCAGAATACCTTAGATGTAACAAAAACAAAAATATTTTCGGTGTATCATAATACCTTAGATGTACCAAAAACAAAAATATTGATAAGTCTTCCAAGATCATATGCACATCCTTTTCACCAAGTTCCTTGGATGTCCCGAATCTCTGCAGGCCCTGGATGATGGAAGACTAGAGGCATGTAAAGTTACTCAACTAAGCCACAAATTCAGAAAACCAGAAATAGTATGGAGAACTCTCTTCCAAATCCAAATTCCGCTTAAGTGCAAGGATAAAACTAAAATCTCTGGAAATGGTTGATAAATAGTCACCTTTAAATTTGCATGTGGAGGAGAATGAGATACAGTTTATGTGATGGAAAGTGATGAAAGAAAGGCTGCGAGAGCAAACCAAAATTACTCCCTATTCCCAACCAAGCATCTTTGCCATCACACTCTCTACAGAATCAGCATCTTCGTAGTTCAGAGATTATTCAGAAATGTCAAGGCGGCCGGGTTTTCAATAATCACAAACAAGGGATTTGGTCATGAGGAATTACTAAAAGCATAGTTAAACTGTAATTCCAGTGATGAAAATTCCAAGGTTTTTAGCAAAATATTTGAAGCACTTCAAAATCATTGAAAGTTTGAAAATTAGAATTGGAAGATTGAAAATCATACATGGAAGATTGAAAATCATAAATGGAAGATTGAAAATCATAAATGGAAAGTCAAAGATCATATATAGATATGGGGTGCATAGACCAAACTCTCCTCTTTGAAAACCAAAAAATGAAAATTAAAGATCCAAAAATGAAAATTGAAGATTTAAAAATGAAAATTGAAGATCCATAAATGATTTTATAGAACATATCTTCATGAAATACCTATATAAGTAAAATCAAGTCTTCAAATATATTCATAGTAAAACATATCAATCTTCAAATATGTTTAAGTCTTCAAATATATTCATAAATAAGCTTTTTCATCATGCCCCCCCTGCCTTGAAGTTAGTGAGGAGTGGTCTTTGTTTTTTTGGCCAAAACAAAAATAAGAGAGTCTAATGCAACGTTTTTAAGTCATGTTATCAAGATTTGATTAGACCCCTTTATATTGAAAGAATGGTACATGTTGACTGTTGACATAAGTACATTTCTGTTTACAAAGTAATATCTAGGTAAAATAAATGTGAACAAGTAATGTCATGTCTTCAATGAACTTGGCATATGCTAAACACTAGTAGTCCTACATATATGATGTTTCTAAGAAGAAATTACAATGTTTTTGTTACATAGTCACCTTTGAAAAGAGTTCTACTGTTTTCTCCATGTATAGGGTACTTTGTCATAAGTATTATATTGACGTAACAAATCATGCGATGTATGACATAATATGACAATTCAATACTCTAATAATAATCAAATCAAGTAGGTATGTGAGAGGTCAATAAGTCTGACACCAAGTGAGTGATAATCGTAATCCAGGTAGCCAAATATTGTGTTTTCCGATCCTCTTCATTATTGTCTATGTGATTCGTCCAGAACAGTGTACGCTTCTTTTTGAGGTGGAAGACCTCCATCCATTGAAGAGCGCTATTGTCCTAAAATTGGCAAAAACAGTCCAAGTCAATTCAAATACTTCAACTGCAAGTTTCAAAGTAACTAAAGATGTAGGGAACACAGTGTAGAGCTCACCAGCATGAGCAGAATTAACATCCTCGTGGGAACTGTCAGGGGGATAATCGGAAGAGTCGCTCTCTGAAAGCACTTCTCTGTCCTCTTTAGAGCATCTCACTGTGGGGTTGGACCCAATCTTCAAAACGACAATTCAGTACATCAAACAGTGTAGAGCAAGAGTGTCCCCGTTTATATTTGTTAATAAAATTGAAGTAAAAGTTGCATGACCTAGAATGAATGAGAGACCGTCGGATGTGACTGTGCAGTGTGTATCTCAAACACATGAACTATACCGACGTGTGACACGGGTTTGGATTACAATAGTACTTAAAAATGGTGACTTCTGGGCCAAAACAATTAATAAATGATTTGGAATTGGATGTTGAACATGGTTGAAGATCCTTAAAAATACGAGTCATGCCAACACCATATTCACTTCTCTTACCTGAGTAACCCCTCGAATTTTTAGCAGTGGTAAAGAAGTTTGAAAATTTGCTGGATTAGAGAGCAATGAAGGGAATTTGGGATTATTTCCAACAATCAAATTATTCAGCATGCACTCTCCCGTCGTGTTGTGAACCTGAATAAGAAAACAGTCACTTTGAAATAAGAGCTCTCATTGTACATTAAAAAGGCCGGATATT
Source organism: Ceratodon purpureus (assembly GCA_014871385.1). Classification (NCBI taxonomy): domain Eukaryota; kingdom Viridiplantae; phylum Streptophyta; class Bryopsida; order Pseudoditrichales; family Ditrichaceae; genus Ceratodon; species Ceratodon purpureus. Next base: position 5,128,164 of record CM026431.1, read on the forward strand.
TCATTAAGTTTGTAAAACATTTACATTGGTATATATAGTTCACATCTTATCAAAGATTGTACCGTGTTAAATGCCCTCTTTGGACTTCTAAATGATGGGCGAGTTGTATGTCAAAAAATCCCAATCATACCTAATTCCTCGTATATACTCCTCAAAAAAGTGTGTAGAACTAGAATAGGGGGTGGAAAACTCGTCTACAAAGTATACTAAAATGAAGGGGGGCACGTCCACCTACGGAAAAATAATGATTGTTTGCAAAACTATCAAAGCTCTCAAAACATTGTTTGCCAGGTGGATTAGCCTATATGGGAAAAAATGTTCACAAATGTTCACAAAGACTATCAAAGTTGTCAAGACGCATGGAGTAGTATAGTACGACCTCTTTGAGCACCCTCTTGAACTACAAAATCCTCTCAAACCTAGATCACTGCAATAGAGTTGATGCGGAGTCCTTGTTTCTCATATCCACCTGGCTGGGTACGTCCGTTACATCTATTCCGGATGGTACCTGTTTGGAGGAAATAGGTATTAGCAACAAGCTGATAACAAACGGGCGAATCTAATTACCTTGTTTACCATCAAACTGACTTAGTAGGAGAGGATCGGGTGTACATGGGACAACTTCGGGTTCACGTTCTATGAAGATGGGACTCACCAGTAGGATAGATGGATCTGGAATCACAAGCGCAGTTGAGGCAGGAATAACAGGCGGTGGAACTATTGGAGATCCTGCATTTGAGATACCAGAGTGAATCTCTGAACGGTTACCAGGTCTGGATGATGGCTCAGAGAAAGGAAATGGCACACGGCCAGCATGAAAATCATCATATATGGCCTTTAGGAGATCCTGCTTTGACTCAGCAAACTTCTTGTTCACACGCTCAGTTAACTCCACATCAATCTCGGCTTTCCGCTTTCTCATCCACCGCTCTTCAACAAGTTCAGTCTTGACGTCACGGAAAATCTCTGCTTCCAAGCTCGAAGGCGGGAGTGGGAAGGACGCGCTACCAGGCCCAGAAGATGTTGGCTGCAACGGAGTTGGCACTAGAAGAGGCTCCGGGTCTGGCTTCTCGGGCTGAACGATCACTGGGCAATGAATGAGGCCAGCCCTATTGACCGCTCTGGTACCCTTTCTTGGCAACACGCAGTTGTATTTCCGCAATAGCCTCGCACGAACAACTTCGTCCTCATCGTCAGAGGAGGAGTCTCCGTTAAGGAGAATTCGAGGGGGGGGAGGCTTGGCAAATTTCTGAAGGAACAGTTGATTTTCCCTTTCTCGCTCCTCCGCCTCCTTGGCACGCTTCTTGACAAGCTTCTCGTCTTCCGCTCTCCACGCCTCCTCGGCCAGTCTTGCCTCTTCACGCTCGGGTATTGCAACGTCCTCTGCAACAGACGGCTTTCCTGGAGGCATAGCACAAACAGTGGAACTCAGAAGCTGTCCATCCCCTTCCTGATCCATGTGCATAGCGTCGGGAGTTGGCTGCGATTGTTGTGTTTCAGGGACGTTGGGAGCATCATGGGGCACGGGCTCCTCAGTTACACGTTCCTCAGTAAGCGTCCTCTGGTCCTTCTCAACAAACACCGGGGAGGCATCGACTGGTCCGAGGTTGCACTCGTCAACATCCATTATATCCTTGTGGAGACTCGGGACATCTACGACAGCCTCCTTGGGGGAAGATATAGCAGGAAAAATTAACTTTCGCACTTGAGCAGGTTCGGAAGTCTGATCTCCTGCTGCGGGCAAGACAACCGCTCAAGCTCCAGGCACGGAGTCTGAAGAAGTGGCGACGGCGGCCTCTCCATCCAAGGTAAGCGTCTCCTGTGATGCGTGCTGCAACAGAGTTGCAGGGGTCTTGATTCCGACCCCAGCAATCTCTGCTGCAAGCAATTGTGGGGTAACCGAAGCGGAGTCGTTCATGGCGGTCAATCCTCCCGGTTCTTGCGTACGAGGTTGACGCTGTGCCATCTCAATCACTACCTCCTCCTGAGATGAAAGTAGCTCCGAAGCACCGCAAGGTTGCCTGCGGCTTTGACGTTGCTCGTCACGGCGCTTCTTCTCACCCTCGAGAGCTCTCAGAGCTTGCGCTTGCACCGCTGCGGCTCTGTCAGACCGTGTTTGGACCCTAGACTCTCTCTCTTCAGATTCCTCAAAATGCTCCTTCCCCTTCTCCGATGTGTGACTCCGACTAGAGACATCGTTCATATCTCCTTCATCTTCGGACCAACCCTTTTCTTCAAACTCGTCTCCGACGTCACTTGCAGAGCAGTGCGGGGAACAGACGTCGTTGTCTTTGGAGTAAGAATGCGTACTGAGAATGTCGTCATCGCTCTTTGAGGGCGCTGTAGGGTTTGATCTCTCGGGACACGCTGAGGCTGCGGTGTGTGTGGCTTGCATGTCAGCAGCTGGAGAATGAAGACCTGGCGTCTCCTGAGTGGATACGGTACCAGCCACGCTTGTCTGAGACAACCTAAGGCTTTGAGGGTCATCCTCTGTGTAAAATCCGCCCAGTCTAACATTTGGGTGAATTTCGTAGTTCACTAAAATCTGGGTATGCATAGGGTCATACTGGTCAACCTTATCACCGACCATGTTATCTTTTGCAGGGAGATAGTAAGTCCGCCAGAGAGAGGGGGCTTCGGTCACGGCCTTGCTAAGAATCTTTGCAGACCGTTCACTTATTGACTCGAAGGAGATGGTATTACGCTTCATCATCTGCGGGACAATCATTTCTTAGTAACCAAGAGAAAACAACAATTGCAAAGCCATTGTCGGATTTAAATTATTGCGATACAAAAACCTAACGGAATTAAATTCGAACTTAAGTTCGTAAGCTGTGACGATTGTTATAGTCTGGCTTAGGAAAAATGAGTAGGGAGGACATTCAGGACATACGCGGCAAGCCATCAGGGCCTTGGCTCTAGCAAATCCGAGAATAACGTTGTGATTCATGCGGGTATGCCGTCCAATGAAGCGAATATACGTCTCCATACGCAATTCATCAAGGGCCAAAGTACCTCTGTGCTCAGCCCGATAGTACTCTCGCTTCTCAAATTGATCACCGAAAATGGTCTCCTCCTCAACATCGTCTGAGACGTAACACTGTGAACCATCGTCATAAGGGTCGTAAGCAACTTCCAAGTACGAGATTTCAACCCGGGAATATTTGTTCTTATGGCCAGGCTCCCCATGAGAGTAATTGTATGGAACGTGCTTGCATCGATGGTTCGGAAAGAAATGAGAACGGAGTATATTCACCAAACTTCGCCTATCTCTTGGAGCGATGATCATCCAGGCATCATTCGTCCTGAATCCAACCTTCAATGCCCGTACCTCCATCATCTTCATGATCTGGTTCCAACTACTGCCCTCCTCTGCCTCTTCTGATACCAACGGAAAGTGACGCAAGTCTAGTATGCCAGCATCCAGCCTCTTTGGATTGAATCTCCACTCGAACTCTGTGACTAGCATTCCGCTCACGCCAAATGTTGCAGTACTTAAGGAGAATCTCCCTTCTGGCTTCCATTGAATAAAAACAGACCAGTTTCCAGCAGCGACGGACTTAGTGCGGCGATGATTGACTATTGCTTGGTCAATCTTCACAAGCACGTCGTGTGGCGGGAAATCTGGAGTGGTTGCGTTCTTCTTAATCGTCTCGCTTACAAAAGCAGCAGCCTCCTTAGCAAAGTATATGCACTGCATAATTGTCGAAGAAATAAGCTTATCGTTCTTCCACCTCCTCCAGTTTGTCTTGTTAATCTCCTGGTTCGCGTCCAGGAAAATGTTTGGCTTTTTGGGACTGAAATAATGAATTCGGTCTCCAATTGCCTTCACCAACACATCTTTCCATTTACGCCGCTCACACCACTTGTCAAGGGAGAGAGCGAATGTCCATTTCTTGGGGGCCTTGCCAAGGTAGATACGTGGCGGATTACTCAGTATATGGTCCGCTGCTACTCCAAGGCTCTCGAAGCTAACGCTGGCAAGTCCACGAAGCAAGGTTCCATTTACGTGAGCCAAATTCATTAGATCCTCGGCATTGCTGGATTCTTTAACTTCTTTCATAGTGTCGAGGTCGATTAATTCTCCAGCTTCGTACTTCTTGAAAACAGACTCCCATTTTGTCCAGATGTGGTCAGGAGCCATAATGATTTGTCGCTCGCCACGTTTCTCCCACTCTATACGAACTGGTTTGTCTGGATGCTCCTGCTTGACAGTGTGACTTAAAGACTGACATGCTCGCACGCGGAATGCCTACAACAAATCCAGAGCACAGTTTAGAAGGAGGCATAATCAGATGAAATTAGAATATATCCATGCTCATTCACCTGAAACTGCTTGCGAACTAAAGTTCGTGAAGTAATCCATTTAATCAACTGAGAAATAGTAATATGTATAATTCCAGCAGAGCGAGCTCTCTACTTTTTGCATTTACCTCTTACGCTAGTTAACATGACATGTGAACTGATACTGTAACTGCTTGAATAAACGCACCAAGCGAGCTAGACTTCGGAAAAGACAGTTAATCTTGCGGCATACAACAATCGGACGATCTTATCTTCTACTTGCTAGTCCTTACTAGCTAGGACAGGAACACTGAGGTAGAGATATATTCCTAAACACTCCAGTTAGAAATCGAAGCCAATTCAAAGACAGTGCTTACGAACCGAGGTTCGTAAGTTTCTCCACTCAAAGTAGAGAAAGTTGCCGTTGTTACATTCAAGATCCTCCCGTCTTAATTTTGATATACCTCCAAATTTAGTTAGAATGAATTTTATAAGTGAAAATGTATGTGCTCGAATAAACGCACCGAAGTGCTTAAATAAAGCGCTTAAGTAATAGACAGAAGAGAGGGAAGTTAAGTAATATCTAGACACTACAATTTCAAGGAGTTTACTACAAATTCACAACCAATGCTTGAACCGGAGAGATCATTGAATTCAAGGCACATCACATTGGGAAGAACTAAATTGTAATAATAAAATCTTACTACCTACAACATTAGTACAGGGCGCGAGATAGAGAAAGTCGAATAACAGTTTCACAGCAAATTCTTACGAACTGAAGTTCGTAAGTTAGTCTATTCAATCTGCAGAGTACTAAATTGGTGTTAAACTTATGAAATCCAATGAATTAAAAACTGAAATGCAAGTGCTGAAATACAAAGCACTAAATTTTAAGTGGGTACAGATAAGCTTGTTGACCTCATATTTAGATTTCGCTTCCAAGTCAACTGCACTCTCTTCATTCTGAGCAGCTTTCTTCTTTTTTGTAGAGGCGTTCTTGCGTACCATCGGTGGTTTGCCTTCCTGTTCGAACAGGACACGGCAATGAAGAATCGCATGTAGAAGGGATGTTAGATGTCTTGTTTCGTTCTGCCCCTCGTTGCATTTGTAGGACAGCGCATGCAAATGATGAACTTTATTAGTCCAAACAACCTGCACATCCCAAAGTTTCATCGTTTCAATGCTTGGGTACGCTTCTCGCAGAATAGCGTCACTGAGGCAGGACTTAGCAGCGTGCCATGTGTGTTGGCCGTTTATTATTTTGAATTTCCCGGCATTAACGCACTCAGCCCAATCCTTTGGACGATGCGCCAGATTCGGCATGACTGTAAGCACCGGCTTTACGAAGTTAGCCAAAATTAGATTTCGCTTTATGTCTTCGGCCCCAGCTTTTTCGAAATCTCGATATATCCTCCCTGATCTGTGATCACTCGGCTCCATGTGTTGAAGGGAGAGTTCAAAAATCTGATCACGTCCAAATATGTACATGTAGTCGGATTCTCGTATGAACTTCTCATTAAGCAGGGCACGTCGTCTCAGCTCCGCGGCTTTGTCTTCTACCTTCTTTGAACTCACGACAGTGACAACCTCGGTCTCCAACTCCTCAGGGATCTGCAACGTAGCATCTTCGTTCCTAACTATTGGATTTGCACTCCATTCTTTTTCCGAGAGTAGGAGAACTTTTGGAGGTTTAGGGGGTAAAACTCGTGGCATAATATTGAGAACGTCATCAAGTCGGCCAGGCAGTTCTCCACTCATAATCACAGTTTCACCGACGTTAGAGGTTGCTCCAGCAGTGATAATTTCTCTGGAGATGTCTTCGGGCTGGCTTCCAGGTACATCATTTGTGCAAGGAGGCGTCTCGTCATCGTCATCGTCTAATCCTGGTTGGCAGCGCAGCGACGTGGACTCCGGGATAGGCGCCGGTGTTACCTGTTTTGGTTTCCTAGACTTAGAAACTGGTTGCTTTGGCCGCGAAGTCTTTCCGGTTAGGGAAGAGGTAGCGCCAGGGAGCGTTGTTGTTGGTGTTGTAGGAACATCGCCACTCCTACCTCCCGTGCTCTTCTCGGTGGAAGCAGGTCCAGAGGAGGTTCTAGGGACGACATTACGCGGCGCAGTCCTTGACCGCTTCTCTTCAGCCAACTTCACTTTCTTCGCAAGCTTCTGGTTGGTCTTTTCTCTCTGTTTTCCCATTGAATCCGCTTCAGCTATGTGCTGCTCACGGTTTAGAAGTTCAGTTCTTGCAGACAACCCTGCTGCACGGCGGTCAAGCATCTTCGTTAGTCTGGTCCACTGCAAGGCTACATCATAACTGTGGGGAGGCATTCCTTGAAGGGGTCCAAAGATGGAGCCAATACAAGATTTCCAAGGCTCCCCCAGTCCAGCGGATTTGGTTAAGAAGTAATCCAAATCAAAGGGGTGATTGTCCGTGATTTGTATAATTAGCTTTGCAATAGACTCATTCCCGTAAAGAGTTGCAATCACCACGCCTGGAGCAGTAGCTATCCCGAGGATAGTGACTGACTTAAATGCCTTCCAGTGATAGTTGTTTTCGGACTTAAATTTTCCAACAGCAAGGGAAAAATGAACATTGTTTCTGTCCGAACTTGTTTCGGGCGTGATTGACCAAGCTGATCGATCAAGCTCATTTAGTGTCACTCCAATTTCACCGGTCACAATCTCAGATGCCAGCCCCTCCGTAAGTTTTGATCGATCCAGTTCAGTTACATAAGGAGACAGACGAATTGTCTGTTGCAAAAAACTATTTTGCTCCATTCCTGGGAGTTCAACCACACAGGAAAGGTAAAGCTCCAATAGTCATCAACTAGAATTTGTATTCTCTTAGTGATGTTATACAAATCTTCCCTCATCTCTACGAACTTTAGTTCGCAATCTAATGGTTAGACCTGCTACCCTTGCTCTGACTCTAGCGGTTCATGTAGTGACGTCGCAAAATTCTCCTTTGGAAGCCTCGGAAAAAAGGGATCGCCAACTCCAAGTTGCGAACCGGGGTTCGTAACCAGTCCACACTAATATGAATAAACTAGTCACTGCATTTATTATCTTGTCCATTGTAATTCTATTCGTTGTCAGATGTCAGAACACAAACGCAGCGGCAAAGTTCTGACTATACCATGTGCTTGGCAAATTTTGGGGGGGAAATAGTGGAAGAACAAGGATGGACTGAAGGGACCCTCTAATGCTCTTACTTGAATTACATAAGAATTGATTAATTTTCTTCCTATTTGTGCCATATAACAGAACACCCTCCCTCTAATTTGGAGTGTAGGAGCTTGCAAACTAAGTTCTATGTAAGTCACATACGGACCCGATCAACACCGACCAGAAAGTCCAAAGTATTGCACTTAAAGTAACAGAGACGACAGAGTGAAGAAAAATCGAAAGTGGAGTGTACATACTGAGGAGATATTTTATGTAATGCACTGCAACAAGGTGCGCCTTTGTTAACCCGCCTCCTCCTGCAAGCAATGGAATTCCCATCAGACATGTCAATTGAATTCTGATGATCAGAGCTTCAACTATGCCGAGAAAGAAGACCAAAAAGACAGAAACTTAATTTAGCAAGAGAGTAACATTGCGTACAAACCAGAGGTATATGACGAGACTTGCGTTCGGAGAGCACTCTCAGCCTCCCCCTCGTCCACGCCGCTAGCTTCTCCACTTCCTGCGCGCTCTTGACACTGCAAGGGAGTCTGAGGAATTGGCGCCTAACCTAACGGTTCTGGAAATAAGAAACCCTAGGAGGGGAAACATAGAAAGCCCGAGAAGAGAGCGAGGGCGTCGAAGCCTCACCTTATCAACAACAATGCAGCTTGAGGTGACCAACGTGGGAAGACATTATCCACAGCACCAAGGTTTCCGAAGATCTGAACGCAGAGCCGCGCAATGCTCCAACGCCGCCTCCAAGCCGTTTTGCAATGAACTCAGCAACACCGTCCCACCTCCGTAAGCAACACGCATGTCTTCATCTCCGAGAAGGACATCACTTACAAGACGACAAAACGACAACCACGTCCACAGCAGGTGATTGACGCCGAGAGCAGGAACGACAACGAGGTGCAATGGAAGCGGAGAGGTCGCGGCGATGGGAGCTGTCGCTGAGGAGAGGGATGTCCTCGGCGGTAGGGTTTAGGGCAGGGCAATGAAAGGGCAGCCCGGGCATGTGTACTTGAAATTTCCACGGGCAGAACTCCTCCAAGGCGATAGATTCTTTAGGTACGCCCACTCGGTCAAGGGCCCCTCCTCTTTCACAGCACCCACGTGGTTTTAATAAGATCACACTAAAAATTTAATTATATTTAAAATAAATTCCCTTTAATTAAATATCTACAATAGTTGTATTGACAATGGTTGATCATACGTCAATGTCGTACATAATGGCTAAGCCACCAAATTGTTGTAGATCCAAGAAATGCAACCATGACAATACTCTGACAAACAATAATTTTTTTAAAATACACACTGTAACCATTTGTCATTTTTATACACGCTAAATTTGATTTGTTTGTATTAAACAAAAGTTACATAATTTGCAATAATTACATGTAATGTCTATAAGATGAGTTAAAAAAATATTCTTTTTTTAAAAAATGTTTTTTTTTATTAAAAAAATTAATAAGCATATGTTTGTCTAAAAAAAGAAAATGTAAACATATACTTATATGATTATAAACACCATTTAAAAAAATAAAATTCATTAAATGTAAATTCCTTTTAGAATGCAACAAAATGTAATTGAATATTTACTTTGGGTTAATTTTAAGAACTTGAGCTCCAAAAGTTCCTATTGATGCTCCTTCACAAATGGCAGCCGCACCCAATAGCATTAATCTCTTAATCTGTCATCCAAAAATAAAATAAAAACTATAATTTTGAAATTTTAAGTTATTTTTCATAGTCGTTTAAACCTATAATAAAAATGTAGAATTAGTGAACGACGGTTGAGGACAGGCCAAAATATTTCATGCATTCCATGACTACTAAATTGAATTAATTATGGATACATTTTTGTTGAAACTTTCATCGTACTAGATAAATGTAAATATTTTATGTCGTATTAAATGTACAACTTTGCATGGGTGTACTCCACGTGTTCATTTGTAATTATTCTTCAGTATTTCATCATTAATATCGAACCTTTGATCATTAATCACAATTTGTTCATTATGTATTTTCCAACTGGGCTCAATAATTTGTATATTTTCAATATACAAATTGTTTTGAGGCTTAATTAAAGAGTAATATTTTGCCACTTTATCTATAGACTTTGGATTATAAATCATCATTTAGTCATGATCAGCCCACAGAATCAAATTATTCATCTTCTTCTGAGAATTACGAATTTTTATTTTTGAATTATTATTCTTGATTATTTTGTAATAGCAATCTAGAACCTTTAACAAATACTCATTCATTTTTGGACAAGTTCATCGACATTTTGAACTTTTTTTTTTTCCCTTATTCCGGTAACAGTCTTTTTTTGTTTATTTCCAAACTCGTGAACCAATTATAATTTATTATTTATTTTTTGCAATGTTTAGGAACTCTAATTATGATTCCGTGGGTTTTATTAGAGATCATCGTATGTTCCAATCATAAATCTATATTTCTTACGGAAGTTCAGATGTCAATTATACATGTAAGGATTTATAGAATTTCACTCTAGCCTTAGAATATTTGCAAATATAGCGTGATTATTTACCAAACTCGTTCAGGGTTGGCATTTTGACGAGCCGGATGTAGCCCGTGACTGCGCCTCAAGAAATTTTGTACTCTAATTGACCCTATCTCCATTTAAAAAAAAAGTAAAAAAGAAAGGAGTACGGTGAGGGACATATGAAAAAAAAGGGAAGAAAAATTAAATGCTTGGAAAAAAAATGAATGATATAATGAGTGAGAGCTTGAGGGAGACGGGAAGAAAGGAAAAACAAAAAAGCAAAAAAACAAGCGTCAGATAGGAGATAGAGATAGAAAGTAAGAGGAACAATAAAAAAATATTAAGGAAAATAAAAACAATGATCGACTGTGAAGTACGACAACGGAAAGATGAATAATCAGGCGAGAAACAATTCAAAAGGGGACGTAATTAATGATATAGTGAGCGAGGAAGAGATATGAGGACGGTGGTAGATATAAAATAAAGGGGAAAAAAATAGAAGAATAACGACAACAATGACTGATAGAAGGAGAGAGTTTATCATGTTTACAAGGGCAGTCTCCAAAAATTACAAAGATAAGCTTCAAAGCTTTTAGTAATTTTTGAACTTCTCGTTTAAAAACTTGTCAAAATTCAAGACTTCTGAATTTATAAAATTTGTTTTTTCCTAAAAATTAAAAATTTATACAAGTAGCTACTCACCGTTCAGTGTCTCCTTAGCTCACAAATTGTTTTAGTAATGCATGTTTTTTACTAATTTGTCAATTTTATACGTTCTTATAGAAAATATTTTTTTTAGGTCTAAAAGGCGTTTTCTGGCCTAAAATTTTGCATGACCATATGTAACCTAGTTAGTTGCATGGAAAAAAAAGTGACCTTATCAAATCTTCCTTTGGCCCATTTGCACCATGCCTCTCGAATAAGGCCCAAAAAAATATTTCTTGAAACTTTGAACACTAAGGTCTCACTAATGAAAAACATCCAACGGTTGAAATTTGGAACAGTTCTTTTAAATAGGGTTAGGTACAAGATCTTACGGTTGAAGTTCCAAAAAACGTTAAGAAAGTTGTTTCATATTCTCAAAGGCCATAGTGGTAATTAATTGCAATTTTGAGGATTGAGGCTCTAAAAAACACAAGGAAATTTAGGGGTTAATAATAGATTGAGATAGAGATAGTCAGATAGAAGGAGAGAGGGATAGAAAATAACGGGAAAACAAATACAGAGGAACGAGGAAAAATAAATGATAGAGTGAGAGAGATGCAAGGGGAATTTCCATTCCACACTTCATGTAATTTGAAATTGTGACTACTATACGCACTGCCATTTTACTTTATCATCAAAAATATAGCTGCAAAGAATGAAAGCCATTTTCCGTATGTTACATTTGAAGTTCACCATGTGCTTTTTCCATTGCCTAGTAATAACAATAGAACTTCACTTGAAAACTTCAGAAGAGAATGATATAAATGTTAGAATGACATGTCGCATGTTATATTGAAATAGGGATTTGATTCAAAACATTTCTTAAATTGCACTATTGTCAATATGTAATATTCTACATTAGAATGCATAGTTGATTTGCACAACATCAATTGAATACTTTTCAAATACAGCATGCATCACAACTCAATACAATATACAATCGTTCTTAAATGTACTCAATGATGTATAACCTTTCTTTGCCTTAATATAATGTACAATGTTGACCTTACTTTATATACCGAATGAACTCTAATCTTTCTTGAATATATTGAATGAGGATTTTGAGAAACTGTATTTTTCAAAAACACTGTATATCTTCCTCCTCCAAATTCAATGCAGTATTCCACGATCTCAAAGAATGGTTCGTTAATTGACAATTGTTTGCTATTTTAGAAATTCATAAACCCCATTGAAATTCATACACCCCATTGAAATTCATATCCCTCACAAAGTCGAAAACATCATTCTGAATATTGCATGATCTAAACTTCATATCACATTAGCACGTTCTCTGTAGACCCAACTACTATTTGCTCTACTGTGGAAATGTTTTTGAAGTTTCTTTTTTTAATAAACCGTCTTTTTTCATTCCACTCGTCAGTTTGAATAGAATTACCTTTCATTTTATATAATTAATCAAGAATTTCCTTGGCCAGTTTTTTAATGGAAGCTACCCTTACTTGTATACAGATTGGTTCTATGTTCCTTTTAATCTCACTATGCCATAACAAGGTTGCAAATTATCTTTTCAATTACAATTTCCGAAAATAATCATTATTATTCAGGTTTACATCAACAGTCTGTAGTCAATAGCTCACAAACTGAAAGTCCTTCTTCACCCTAGCTCTTTCCACCAAGTATGCCCCAAAATTTTTATTTCAAATAAAGCGTTTCCAATTTCATGACATTGAAACGCATGGCAATTTTCCCATCTACACAGTTTTTGCTGCACCTTTTCTGAAGATGACTACCGTAAATTAAAAATCAAATAGCATTAATTTCCCACACACAGCCGTCGCCGTCGTCCACCTTCCCTGCATTGAATACGTAGATAATTTGTAATCACTTCGGTGGGCAGCCCGGAATTCACTCCAAAATTTCGCAGTGGGCACTCATTCGGACCCTAAAACCAGAGGTATATAAGTTTCGGGGCCTCACAATTCTGTCTTCTTTTTTTGGCTCTCGTCATGATGCATCGTATGCTCTGAGATTTCTTGGGACTGCTCATTTGTTGCCGACGTCACTAGGACTGTTCTCAGCTCTGATAGGTGGGTTTTGTCAGAGATAGCCCGTCAGTGGCAGGCGTGTCAGTCAGTCAGTGGCAGTCCGTCAGTGGCAGTCAGTCAGTGGCAGTCAGTCTGAGTCAGTCACCTCGATATCTGTGCCAAAACTGACATGTCAGTTCTTTTGGAATCCGGGTTACGAACTTCAGTTCGAATCCTATTCTGTAGCCGGGTACTCTTGAATGTAACTCTCATTGCACGTTTCCAACTTCCGTTCGTTTATTGTATACGTCTGTCCATTCAAGTCAGAACTTTAATATAAATACACTTCCAGAAATTGACTTGCTATCCATCTTAGTCCTCAAACTTTATTGTACCTTGATGCTCCAAGGGCGGCTTAGGATTGCAGCACATTGCTTGGCTGCTCGCTCATGTCCTTCCCAACATAGGCATGTAATATAACGCAACATGGTCACTGATTCTGTTATCTCTTTGACTGTAGTACTTTACAAGAAGACTATGAAGTTCATAATTTGGTAGTTTAGTTTTGGTCTTACTCAAAATATGTTTTGTTCAAACAGTCTAGAATGAACATTGCTCACGGCCACTCTAATATGTCTCCACAGGAGTAGGGTCATTCATTTCTATTCTTGACCCCATTGATTCCGTTGGAGAATTCTCGACCGTTGGAAATCCTTAACTGTTTATATTGCTTCCTTCTTCTTTTCAGGTTCACTTTCTCATCGATCGCGGAAATGCAAATTACGATCTTAAGTTCGTAACCATCACTCTTACAACGTGAAGATCAAGGATTGTAGGGTTGGAAGTGGTGCTTCACAATTCTATCTGCGCAACCGATAGCAGAACACATCAAGTCCCATTAATTTTCATGGATATTGCTCAACTCCATCTGCAGTACTAAGGTATTATTCTATCGATACTATAACATTGGCTGTATATGTTTCCCTATTTCTTGAGGTGGTAAATGTTTTCTGAAATTGTCTCCGATTCATCAAGGTCCACATTACAGCTCCAAGACTTCTTCTTGCTTATTGTCAAGCACTTTATTGAACATGGCCTTAAGAAACCACTGCCATTTGTGATCTCCTCTACGTGATATTCTCTCCCACAATAATCTTCAATTGTCTTCAGCGTAATTGCTTAAGCAACCATCTTGCATACTTTGTCCAAGAATTGATACCAGCCATTCATGTCCCTTTTTGTGATAAGGTCCTCATGCAATATGGTCCAAGTCGCTAGTCCGAGTTACGAATTGAGTATTTGTCCTAAAAAGAGCTAGCTGATTTCAAATTGGTATTGTTGAGGAATGAGAGCCCAATCTCATGGTCACTATTTGTTTAGATGATATCTCACTAGCTTGAAGTTCCACCTCTATCATTGATAGATTGAGAAGACCCAGCAATGGCCTCACGTTTATTACAAGCAAGAAATATACATCATGGCTTCAATCATCCAATAATGGCTAGGCGTTCTTTACGAGCAAGAAATATACATCCTTGCTTCAATCATCCAGTAGCGGCTCCCTTGACAAGTTCCTCCTCTGATGAAGATGATGACTACACGCCAGATTCTGATGCAATACACATCAGTGATACAGACTCAACATCAAGTGGAGATGAAAGTAGTGGATGGGTATGTTTTCTCCAAGTTTCACGTTATGTTCCTTCTCTAGAGGTTATTATGTGTCATGTCTATTGCTATGGAGGACTATTGCTTAATCTATATTCCTTGCAATGAATAAATGTTCTTCTCGACCAAAAACATAAACAATGAACGATACTACAGCTTGTCTTAATATTCCTAAATAGGCCTTGGTCGAGTTTTTTTAAAACCAATGATGTTTTAACAAGGACGGTTACGACGTTACAAGTATCATCACTACATCATTATGATTAACGTGAATCCATATAATTTATAATTTATTGTGTTTCTGCACTTGAATAGGATTGTTCTTCATAGCCAACATTCTATAAACCGTTGCTTTTCTTCTCTACATACTACTACTATACATGTGGCATGCACGTCGCTGATTTGTGCGTCATTTCCATTGTTTTTGTCTTCATACCTCCTTTACTCTCCAAGTAAGAGTAGTCTCATTTGAGCTAAATAAGCTAATACCGTGTAGGAGCGGTATTTGTATGGTACTGCCTATCATTGTTTCCTACAAAGTAATAGAGCAGTAATGGATATCTCACGATCATGGCATTGGTGCCACGTTACGAACTTCAGTTCATTACTTCTCAATGCCTCTTCTGGGACGTTATTGTGTTCTCAATCATTACCACCTTCAACTTGAACAGAGACGGCAATGTGCAGGACACACCATCTACCTCTGATGTCTCGGATAACGAGAGTCGTGACAAACACATAGACAATTCACCAATTCCTGCTTGCGAAGATATTGCAAGAGAAGACTGGAAAGGACTAATTGTGGAAGCAAGGCATGAACACGGAATCAAGTTTGCTACTGCACTCGTGACTGCTACAAATTCAACAATGTCAGTGGATGGAGAGAACGACCTAGGGGATCACCAATTTGGTATTGTGGTTCTTGAAGTATTTGAAGGCGATTCTATCTTACGAGACCATTGTCTATCTTGGCCTGTAAACTTGCTTTTTTATAAGAATGTTAGTGTCTATGATCATCTCCGAAGGCACTCAACAACTATACTGGAGGACGAACTTAGAAGGGTAGATCGGAAAGGGAAGCGCACCTACGATACCTCCAATAGACCATCCAAGGAGAAGAAAACTCAGAAATGGAGGATTAGTGATGATGAGATATCCAAATTGTATATGGCTGACTGTTGCCACCGTCATTGCACCAGGGTATTTTCCCCAGAGACTGTTCGTTCGCTTCGATATGGGATGTATCTACACAATCCAGAGGAAAGGCGTTTGAGAAACCTTGACGTCCACCGAATAAGATTTCGCTCCTCGGATGGAAAAGAGGATTTGGTCATGCTTGAATTTAAAGAAGTTTGTATAAAAGGGTGGAAGCTTATCCACGGTGTTCCTGACCGAACGTTTCGTCGCTACAACAAACAAGCTAAGGACGGAGAAGGAACTCGACCTCATGGCAATCTTGGGAAGTCAAAGCCAAGACTAGCAACACTGCAAGCCACGGAAACTTTACGTACACTTGTTGACGGGCTTGCTGATCAAATGCCGTATACATGCACACTTCCTTCAGGAGAACGAGTTCCGCAAAAGATTCTTCCAAGAGGAATTCAATGGAAGCAATTTCTGCCTCAGATAAACAAGGTAGAATACTACTACTTCTACATCTAAGCATCCATTATGCTTTCCATGCATTCCATGATTTTCTAAAATTGATTGTAAAGTTGTAACTCATTACGTTCCATATTTTGTAACATGTGAATGTTCAAGTTGGCTTGAAACCTATTTCCGTTGCTCTTCTAAGTAAGATCCGTGTGGGTAAATATGCGGACTACATGATCAAAAGAAGAGGGGACCTTTTCGCAAGGTGCTCGAAGTGTGACTTGTACACAACTCTTCGTAATGCAGCACCCCGCGGATCAAAGGAGCAAAAACAGTGGGCCCTCAAATTCAACAAGCACACTAAAGCTCAGTGGGCAGCGCGAAATGTGTATTGGTCAGATCGTCTTCATTCTATTAACCGGCCACTGGAGTTTGTATCTATTATCCATGACAAAATGGATCACTCTAAGACAGCACTTCCATGCTTGCGGAACCGGACAAAAGACCTCGATGGCCTTTCAAAATTGCCTATATCGGTGACTGGGATGTATGCCCATGGTCATGCTGATGCAAGGTATGCCCACTATACGCTAGACGTTTATGCAAATGATAGCAATTTCACAATCGGTTCCATTGCCAAATTGCTGCGTGACTTAGAGGATCCTCCGAAAACATACACCAGAGCTCTTTTCAAGGAAAATGCAAGCAATCCTTTATATGATGCTGTGCTCTACGGAAAAGAGATGTGTTTGCCGTCACTAGGAGAGCCAGCAGACACTCCAAGACCAAACCGAGACCTTCCTCCTGTGTTGCATGTCCAGCTTGATAATTGTTGGCGGGAGAATAAAAATAGATTCGCTTTTTGTTTCTGGTCACTTCTGGTCGCAAAGAAGATTGTCCAAGAGGTGGTAGTCTCATTCATGATGGTTGGACATACACATGACGACATCGACGCTTCTTTTGGAAGATGGAGCATGGTTTTGAAAGAAAAAGACCATCCAACGCTACCGATGCTCATGAAATCCTATATGGATCTAGACGAAGATGGTCCCATGATTCCACATCTAATTGAAGAGGTTCCGGACTTCAAAAAGTTCATTGCTCCTTACATTGCATCGAAAGGTAAGAAAAAACTGCAGGGGCATAGCAAAGGAGCCCAATTTAGATTCTTCTTGCACGAAAATGAGTGGCCTTTGATGCAATACAAGTTAGCTTGTACAGAGAAAGAATGGAAACCTATACACGCACCTGGTATCAAATTGTGGAAAGAAGACAACGAAGGTAAGCCAATCCTTCCTCCAGATGGCGCAGAACCAAGTGCGGTTAAACCGCATAAGCTCAAGCTCAGTGATGATTTATTAAAGGGCATTGAAGGGTTCTTGGCTTATTACAACAAACTTCTGAAAGAAGAGGTTACGCCGGCATTCAAGGCACAACAACTGCATTACGTGGAATACTGGACTGGTGTACGAGATGCAATCAAATCAATGGGTCCTCAATCAACAGAGTCAGATACCGCCGGAACTCCTGTAGAAAGAACTCCTGATGAGGATGCAGAAGCGAGTAACTCTGGACAATGTGAGAATGAGGATGATGCAAATGATCGCGATATCGCCAATTCTTTGGAAACAGATGAGGTTCTCCTTCATCCAGAAGCATCAAATGTAGAGGATCTGCATGAAAATTACACATCAAATGAGAATGTGCACTGCGACATTCCTTTGCGGTTTGGATTTTGGCCTAAAACGAGACTCCCAATCGATGCGAGTGTATCAAGGACAAATAGTGAAATTCCTTTACCGCAAGCTCTATTTCAGGAAGGCGATCTTGATTTGGAAGAGCAGCCGTACATTGGTACAGTGGAGGGTAGACCCCCTCCTCCATTTACAGCTGCAAGGGATATTCGGAAGGGTTTTTTTGTATTTGTTAGACCAGGGGAAGGCTGTGAAGATCCAATCTGGTTAGGAAAAGTCATGGAGCATCCACAAATGAATGCATCGTTGCCAAATTATAAATCTCTCAAAGTAAGATGGTGGGTCCCGAACAATGCAAACAATCCAGCGGATGATGCATACCGTGGATGGAATACGCTCCCCATGTTTCCATATAAACTGGACTTCGACGCAAAAACACAGGACAGGATTTCAACAGATAGCGTTCTTGCTTCTTGGAAACCAGATAAGGGACGGATTCAAGTTGCCCCAACAATACAAATTCAATTCGCTGAGGACAACCTTCGCCGGATTATCGAGTTTGAGAACAGGTGCCATTGAATTCATCATCGACCACCAGTACGAAGAGCACAAGTCTGAGGAACATTTTCAAATAGTATAGTATATTAAAACCATCCCGATCTTTTGCTTCACAATGTCGGAATTTTACAATATTCATCCTGAACTACTACGTAGTACCTGATATATGAAATCTTAGATGCAACTGTACACTTTGCATTTTTGTTAATAGTTAGCAAAGAAGAATATAGGATCTCTTTTATCTAATGCTTAGACACATACTTAGTTTTTGAACGTATGACTGCTATCATCATATGCTAACTCCTTTGAGGACTTATATAAATACAATATTGAAGTAAACCTTTATGCTAGGCTTCTTATAACCTAGTAATTTCCATACTATAGTCATCCACCTCGGATGTTATATTTTTGGATCTTCAAAATATCCCCTATATCATGGCATCGAAACTCCTAAGCGGTCGCCTTCGAAGTCATTTCCAGATTTTTCGAATCTAGGACTGGTTCAACCTTTTAATCTCTTATAACTTGAAGAAAGAATACCTTAAGTCGGAGGGCAACAATGAAAGTTTGTACCCACGAAGATCATGAAGAATTTGAACACAACAAATAATCAACATCTGCGTTTTTCTAAGTAATCGTTGTTACACGATGGTTGATATTTAACAAACCATGATTGTGTACCTTTAGTCCTTAAAGATGATTCCCAATCATAATACAAACCAAAGTTCGAAAGCCGTGCAAAGACCGCACAGAGTTGGCTGAGTACTCACATGTCATTCACTCTTCTCATTGATTAAAAAATGTCTGCACCTCACATCCTTCACTTTTAGTCCTCACGTTATACATCCGTCGTAACCTTTTTTCACAGCAACTTGTTCCAATGAAGTTATTGTATTCCAGTGTAACTCTGTTATGTTCACGAGCACCAACGTTTATGTATGGCACTCTTTACTCACCATTATCGGTTCCCGTCTACTATGCAGTTGTCATTTTTTCCTTTGAATAAAATGCTTTTCCATTACTTTATCTTTTATTGGAATTTCTTTATCTTTACTAATTTTACCCTTTCTTTACTAAATTTACCTTTTCTTTACTGAGTTACTTTTCCTTTACTTTAATTACTTTTCTTTACTATGATTACTTTTCTTTACTATGATTACTTTTCTTTACTATGATTACTTTTCTTTACTATGATTACTTTTCTTTACTATGATTACTTTTCTTTCAATTTCCATTCAGATCTTTTAGAATTGTGCCGCATCTTTTACTGTTTGCTCTTGTATTCCGTATTAATGTTATTTCACGTTATTTTTTATATGTCCATATTATTCCACATTGGCACCCCATTTATAGTAAAAAGTATTACTAATTTGTACGTCCACACTAATATGGACCCCTACTTAAGGTAATATTATTGTCACACGTCAAATAGTATGACACTGAATGTAACGTGTAGTGGCCAATTTAATGAATATGGCGTTCATGGTAAGTACACCAACATCCTTTTTTCTGTTCTAGCTCATTTTTCCCTTGATCATATGTGCAGCTCCTGTACAGTGCATGATGTTCTCATATTCAGCTGGCTTGTCTTCTCACATGCATGGGTGTGTGTGAATATTGATGCGGCAATGGTACAGGCTGGTGCTAGCAGGCCATTTGTGGATGAGGTGCCGACCAGCTCCTTGACGGACAAGCTCATGTTGGAGGTCTGTTCTGCTGAGTATCTCATTTGCAGTAACTTCCAGACTGCAGGTTCCATCAAGTCAGATGACGTAGCCAAGGCTGCGAGTCTGCGAGATGCGTCAGTCCTCACAATCAACGACCTCCAGGAGGACTTCTTTCTGGAGTCTTCTTTGGTTGAAGGTGGAATAATTACGCTGAAGAACAATCTGCAGGATGCTGCGCCTGCGAGAGCGTTCCTCTCCGCTGTAGCTGCAAACGCCCTTCCGGCCCTTACGGCTTACAACACTTTGAGCATCATGAAGCAATTCGGAGTTGCCCAAGACTCTAGCA
Source organism: Ceratodon purpureus (assembly GCA_014871385.1). Lineage (NCBI taxonomy): Eukaryota > Viridiplantae > Streptophyta > Bryopsida > Pseudoditrichales > Ditrichaceae > Ceratodon > Ceratodon purpureus. The sequence goes on from CM026431.1 coordinate 5,148,341, forward strand.
TGGCGACTTCAGTTGCCACGGCTGCGTACCTGTGCGGCGGCGCGGCTCTCCCCGGGGAAGCCAGGAGCTGTGCAACCTCCGCCGACGCTTTGGCAGCGTTCGTGGCGGCCGAGCTGGGCAACAATGTCAACGTCCATGCCACAAAAGGTGCCCCAATATCCACATCCACCTCCACCTCCGTTGCGAAAGCGCCGGTGACCATCGTCAAAGTTGTCAAGGGCTCTGTTGAGGAGGGTAAGAAGGTTGTGGTATGCCATCACCTCGCCTTCCCTTCGTCATTGTACTACTGCCACCGTGTCACAGGGACGAAGGTCATCCAGACGACTTTGAAGACAAACGAGGGTTCTCTCATCAAGGGGATGGCAATCTGCCATCTCAACACCAAGTTGTGGTTGAGCCGCCATCCTGCCTTCAAGGCGCTCAACATCGCCCGTGGAGATGAGGCATGTCATTTCGTGGTAGAGAATGACATCATTTTCACCGCAGCCATGGCCCAGGACACTCTCGCGTAGTGGGACTGACACTGAATGGCGGATTGCTGAGTGCGCCATCCGCGGAGACAAACCCATCCAGACTCACGTCCTTGGATCTGAGATGATGTGTACAGTACAGCAGCATGAATGTATTTCGGGTACATGGTCATAAGTTTCATAAGTTGGGTGGGTGTTGTATTTTTATGGTGGAGTTTCGCACCCAGGACTGGATGTACAAGCCTGATGATATATAGTGCACATACTGTATCTGGGAGCAGCTGATCCCTGCCATTCCAGCTTCTTACATGTTGTGATTCTAAGTGTGTTGGCAAATTCCGTTGAGATCATCAACGTGCATAAATAAAGTGTTGTCATATATTATTATAAACTAAATCTGGTAACTGTGGTTAATTATGATCCAAATGAGCTTGGCATCATTTTGACGTGCCTTGAGCTGTCGCGAGTCTGGTTAATTGTGAGAAGCCCATGGTGGTCAGGCTTGATGAGTTTGAGGTGTTGTCAATCTGTGTGCACTGTTCATGTGTCACCTTTGCTCAGCGCGCGCGGAATCAAAGCTCGCCCATCTTTCCTTGGCGGTGCTGCAATTTTCTGAAGTTCCGTGCGATGGTCACGGTGAAGGTGTGTAGCAGATGGTGGCTGGTGTTATTTTTGTGCCGAACCAACTGGGACCATATCGTGAGAATATTCAATATACCTGGCGGAAGTAGCGGCTGATTACGCCGTGACTCCACTGACCCGTGAGCACAATGTGCTTTTAGCGAGTTCTTACAAATTAATGATCAATTTTCACAAGTTTCATTTGCAGTGGTCATTTGTGGAATTACATATCGTTTTAACCAGATTGTCAGATTCAAGTACATGTCCATATATCTATGATGTTGCACCACACAATAAGCCAACAGCGCAAAGTCTATTGATATTGCTGCAGTGCCATCCATAGCCATACAATTCGACATGAGGTATCCAAGCTGACACACCCGTTTTCTGACCTCCGTGTTAGAATGCAAACAACGCCGAAGCGAATCGGCAGAGATTCAGCGTAACCATGTGATTCATCTCTGATATTTGCGCAAATTTCAAACCGAAAATTCGACTGATCGATTGCAAGTTCTGGAAAACTCTGGTGTCGGGTTGGTAGCTGGGGCAGTGACGATGGGGATGTGTCGATGGGCGTTCGTGATTATCCTCACTCTGTGTCTCTTCCGCACGCTATCCCCTGCCGCACGCTGCCTTACGCGCTGTCTTCAGTGACTGTCTTTGAGTCTTCAGTGGTCCCAAACATGTCCCATTCAGCCTTTTTCAACACTCACTGAGAAGGCAAAAGCATGCAATTTGTGGTTGATCGGTCTTCGTCGACAGGACAGCGTTGATGGCAGGTCACCACAATATCTCCTTTGAGACTTTATGGATGACTCTAACATTATGAAAATTTCTCTAAGGATCATTAAAATGGAAGCTTGAATATAAATTCCTATTAATGCAAACTAGGGGGAGAGCACAATAAAGTGGACCACAAAGTGCAATATGTGATCTCTAAGAAGTGAATGTGAAGTGTGCGGTTTTTTAAAGCTCAAAGCTGATTTTGAGCATTTTGGTGAAGTTTTTGAGCATTTTAGTCACATTCTAGGGTGTCATAAGGTATCTTATACGCATCTTCATAAAAAGAACATCCTATATTGAAACTAAATTTGACGACTAGTTCTAAAGCATGAAAATGAACTTTTCCAAAGTCTTGATTTCTTCATTTGGTGCTCTCTATTGTCTTTAGAGGATGTTTTTTTCAATTTATAAAACAATGTTCCGTGAAAAAAAACTCAATAAAAGTACCGCCAAAGTGCCCCTCCTAAAAAACTTCCCGGTGGTACTTTACGAACCCTAAACTAAATATTGAGTATATGAATTGACTATTTTAGAATACCTCTTAAACATACATAGGGCTCCACTTCATCAAAAGTGATTTTTGGATAATTTTTTATTCTTTTATAGCCACTTTTTCAAATGACTGCATTCACTTTGCTTGGGTTTGAAGCCCTCAGGCAATAAGTTTATAGTGTCTACTTTGCTTGAAACTTTTTCAAGTTGTAAAAAAATAAGTCGAGAATCTATATTCTCTCTGAAAAAATTGACTTCAATTACATCTTTCTATCACTTTTTTGCACTTTTTTTAAAAGGGCTGAAATTGATTATGAGATGTCCACTTTTGTGGTCCAATTTATTGTGCTTTCTCCCACTAAAGATTGTTTTCGTAATTCTCATGTAACTAAATGGACTACATAGGACTAAAGTTCGGTCGGGAAGTTTCAAAGGTCATTGAACTATTATCCTCTTTTTACTGAGATTATTTAGTAAGTTATATATGATATTATGTGATACTTGGGTGATACTAATATGATATTTAGTTGTGATTTAAATTTTGAACCAGAAAATTCCTAAACCTATCGGTAGTAAGTTGCCGGATCTCCTGCACCATTGCATGGGACATACAATAGTGTGAAACCAGTCCTCAGCCAGATGGGCGAGTGACAGCTCGGAGCCACGTGGCTTCCGAATTTCACAAATAACTCGGCATTCTGACGCCTGTCGAGGCGAATTGCGAATTGCGGATGCTTGGCTCAAGTGCTCCATTCAGCTCTCTCCTCGTCTCTGTGCTACCGGGACTCGGTCATCGCTCCCTTCCTCGCCACGGCCATCATCTCACTGCATGCTACAGTCACTGCTTACAACCCGGTGCTGTTTTTTCTCTCTTTCGACCTCAAATTTGACCACAGTCCATCATTAGGGTTTGGTGGACAGGGTTCTCTCATATTCTGGATTCGCCTCGGCTGGATCTCTTTATCTTCACGGCCACCTTTCCACCGCACGGCGCAATAGCTGGGAGCAATCGGTTGTCGTGTTTGAGATCTATGTGGAGATCGATTTTGACCTCAGTGCATTATTAGGGTTTGGGGGCAGGGTTTCATTCGCCTCGATCTGATCTCTTTTTTGTCGCGGGAGTCGTTTCTCTGTGGACTTAATTTTTGAGAATAGATTACAGGTGATTCTGTTTTCTTTTGAGGTGAATTGGTCAAGCTGCAGCGTTAGGGTTTGGGGGGAGGGGAATCGATGGGTGTGAGCAAGGCGGAGGTGAATTTGAAGCGCTTGCTGAGGGCGCAGGGGAACCAGACCAACGAAGCGAAGCTTGTGCACTATGTGGCCACCATGCGGTCGTTGCTGGCTGAGCTCACGGGTGACCCCGCGCACCAGGATCAGTTGCGCACTATACCTGCTTCACGCGCTCGAGATTACGCGCAGCAGATCGATCTCGTGGCGCAGAAGCTGCAGGGCCGTGGAGTTCCGGAGCAGGAGCTCGTTGAGGATGTAGCTATGAATGATTGGGAGCCGTCCATAGATGTGGAGCCATCGAGAGGTGAATCCGTGCGTGAGGGTTCCGTGAAGGGAGATGGGGTGCAGGGGATGGGGGTGTCGTCCATGCGGAGGCGGCTTCGAGGGGATGATGTGAAGTCCGGGAATTCACCAGGGTTGCCAGTGAGGGAAGGTGTGAGGGTGGACGCTTCGTTGCAGTCGTTGGTGCAGCGGCACCGGCAGTTGCAGGAGGGGCTGACGGATGAGATGGTGATGTTGTCGGCGCAGCTGAAGGAGAGCAGCTTGTTGATGGACCAGGCGCTTCACGAGACTGACGAGGTCCTCGAGTCGACGGAGGAAGCGGTTGAGTATAGCCTTGCATCTACGAATCGGGCAAATGAGAGAATGGGCACTCTTTCGAGCCAGAGTTGGAAGACGAGCTGCTTGACGTGGCTCGTGCTGTTCATTGTGTTTGGCATGTTTATGTTTATGGTGGTGTTGATTAGGATCACGTAAGTCCTGGATGAAAGTTAATCCATGGATTGCGTTCTGTTCGATTCTTTGTAGTGCAATGCAGATGAATAGTATACGAATGGGACGTACAGGATTTAATCATGCAAGAGTAAGAGGTTTTCGGTCTTAAATATAGCAGATTCATGTCTCAGGACAAGGATGCGATGGATGCATTTGTACTTCGCCGCGTCTGGGCTCCTTCTTAATTGCGTAATAAGTGTACTTGGCCATGGCTCTTTAGGAATCATCGGCTCTGAGTTCAAATTACTAGCCGCTCATGAAGCGGGAGAACTCACAACAGGCCCCTTTATATTGCTGGTCTCTTTGGGCATTCCGTTGCTGATTAGCAGAGTTTGGTCTACACGCGTAGTGCTTTTGATCCCAGCGGCGCCGTTTGGTGTTCAGTCATGTTGCCTATCAAGCCAGCAGTTAATGAAAAGGTAATTTTTTGTCTTTCTGGCTCACATTGTCACTACTTCGTTTTGTGTTCGCTTTTTTATTCAGCTGAACTTGCGAGGGGAGTATGTGATTCCACTAAACCAGATTGGTTTGTTGGGGTGTACTTAGGAGACCGGCATTTCCACGAGGTCCACGAACAAACTGATGGATGCATTACCCTGCCCCATTTGCTTAAAGCCCCTGTTTCCGCCCGTGTATCAGGTACGTACACAAATTACATCCTACTTAAGTTTTCTTGGATTGCTCTGAGATCTGAAATGGGTATGCCAAGCCTCCTCCCCTCCAAGCAATAGGTTTTTTATTATTGTAGGTCGGCATGGAAACCTGGAAAGCATGCTTTTGGTTTTTGTTTTTTTGGTTCTTTTTTAGTTTCGAAGAGCAAAACTATTTTGCTGAGGCCATGTTTATGTTAGATTTGCAAGATTGTGATATGGAGTGGGTTTTAACGACCTTTCCTTACAGAGAACAATGCAGTGCAACTTTTTGTCTCCTTTATATGTGTGAGCAATGCGCTTGTGAAGGTGCAGTTTCGTGTATGTAGCTTTGACTTACGGTACAGAGATTATGAGATCCTGATTCTTATCGAGGGTTTTTTTTATTTGTGATTCAGTGCCAGAATGGTCACACTGCCTGCGCAAGTTGTTGCAAACTGCAGCTTACGAAAGGGACATGCCCTTCCTGTTCAGCGCCTCTTGGTGGTAATCGATGCAGTGTTGTTGAGAATATCATCGAATCACTGGAAATAAACTGCAAGTATGATATCTTGGGTTGCTTGAAAACGGTGCAGTACACCAAACTTAGTAAGTGGGCTGAGCACGAGGATGTGTGTGAGTTTCGCCCCTTCCATTGTCCAGTAGTAGGTTGCAATTACGAAGTTCCGAAGTTAATACTCCCCCTGCACTTTCAGGATAGTCACAATGGTCGGCTAGTATTGTCTGAACTGCAACCTGATGATCAGAGGAAAGCTTCTTTTACTATAGAGACAGGCGATAGTGACTATGATGTCTGTCATAGTCAGTATGTAATAGTGCTGGTCTCAAGTGATGAAAATACAGAGGACCAAGGTTCCGATGTAAAAAGCTTTTTCCTTATTCATCACCAGGTTGACGACGAATTCTGTAGATACAGCTTTTCCTGTACAACTTTTGGACCGAGCATCATGTCGACACGTTACCGCTTGTTAGTTGAAATAGAGAAACCTGGAAACCTCAAGGTTAACCACACCATAGAGGGTCCCGTCCTCGACAATCAAGAAGACAAAACATTACTCAGTAAGGTCGTACGACACGGAGATTGTCTTCTTGTTCCGAAATTGAATGATTCGCGCTTGGGCGGTTCGTCTGCGACGCGAAAGGACTTCTCGTTTCGAGTGCAGCTCTTGCTCCTGTAACGCCGTAGCTGGTCTATGATAGGCACTCTGTTCTCAAATTAGCGCCGTTGCTCAGTTATCCACCACTGTCTTGAGACAAGATGTAAGTTTCTTATCTTAAAATTTTATGTGAAGTCTTTAACTTCAAGAATTGCTGTGTGCCTTCCGCCTGTTACCTGGTCTTATCCCGTGTGACCCATTCAGTGTCGGGATCTTCAATTTTAATGCTGTCGGGCATCAATGTATGTTACGAACGAGTCTTATGTTCTGTAGGAGCCTCTCTCGTACGAGACACTGGCCTCACAATTGGAGGAGTATCTGGAAATCTTATTAGTAGATCAACTGCACGATTCAGCTGGGAAATTTTAACTGGGTGCTGATACGATGACGCACAAGTTGAATTGCAGTAGCAGATCAGTCGGTTTTCGACCGGGTCCACTTGACCAGTCTCCTACAAAATTGATGGACTGGTGTCGTGCATGTACAATACCCGAAGAGTTCCGTTGCCAGAAATTCAGTAAGTCGGCAGCATAACCCTCCCAGACTTTTAGTGCATCGAGATGTTGCAGTCGAGTTGGATGCAGTCCTTTTTTATCGACTATTTTGACCACTGCCCCAGTTGGCCCAGTACCCTATATTATTCCCGACTGAGAGTCCCGACTGACTCATAGTGCTGAGATCATATATCTCTTGGTAGTTCCTAGTGTTCCCTATCACTTAGCAATGCAGCATTCGTTTTTGCATCCAGGATTTTAGCTCTCGTTATCTGGTTGGATCACCATCTCATTCCTATCTCATTACAGTTCATATCCATTGTGTGGAATGATTTAGCAGTCCTCGAATTAGAATCCTCACTTCCATAATCTAGAAATTAGAACTAGATCTGTCCACTTCGAGCCAAACCATCGTCCCCAGATGACCATTGCTGCTGCTCATTATTCGATTGCATCTCTGCAATTTGTTACTCCCACGCAATGGCCACAAAACTCACCACTGCAATCAGCAACCGAACTCTGCAAGCATTAGTCCTGAAAGTCGGAAACCAAAACTACTTCGCCAAACTCGCCACGGTCGCAGTCGGTAGTGAGCACAAGGTGGAGATTGACGTCAACTGGACATACCAGGAATTCTCCCTGGAGCCTGTACTCACTGCTGGTGCAACACTGCAGAAGATCATCGTCAATTCAGACGATTGCTGCGACTTCGAGCGGATAACCATCACAGAGTCTGATGGCAAGCTGCAGGCGGACAAAACTCCTCGAGGGCAACTCAACGATGCCGACAGTGCGTCTTTCAACACCTGGAGGTCCTATTTCGGTTGGCCCAAGTTCAACTGGCGATTCTGGCTATGGACTTGAGTGTGAAGGCATGGAGGATCTGGTCATTGGGATGTTCTGCAGCTGATTATCGGTATGGTTTTTGTCGGTATACATGCCAATCTTCCTTGTATGTTTCAATTTCAATTCCGAGATGGTTTTGACTGCATTATCAAGGGAAGATTATGTGAAGATGTACATGTTGTGAATGTTTTGTGGATATGAATAGTTCTATGAATTTTCAACGTTCTACCTCATGGAATCTTCAACCATGGGTAGCCTCTAATTACCTGGTGGTTGAGTACAGTATTTTCAACAATTAGTTAGTTGTAGATTTTTATTGGTGAAGATTTTAAAATAGGTTTAGGAATAGACTACCTTTTAATTACTTTTTTGGAAAATATACTTAGAATTAGAGATTGTTGTTAAAATTACATGTATATTAGATTTAAAAGTATAAGTGACACTAGTTGTCATATTGTATGTCATAACGTCTTTATTATCCTTATGATTAATATCAATAATCTAATAATTTATGTAAAATGAGTGTCAAATGATCAAAATCTTTGTAATTGTCACCAAACAATCCACAATTGGCTTAAAGCATATCAATCATGAACATATTGGGGGGGAAGCATGATAAAGTGTACAACAAAGTGACCGATGTGACCAAATGGAAGTGATTATGAAGTGTGCTGTTTTTCAAAGCTCAAATCTGATTTTGAGCATTTTGGTGTAGTTTTTGAGCATTTTAGTCACGTTTTTGGATGTCACAATGTATCTTATATACAGCTTTAGGAAGAAAAGATCTTCAATTGAAACTTAATTTGACCACTAGTTCTAAATCATGAAAATGAACTTTTTCAATGTCTTAATTTCTTCATTTGGGGCCCTCTATTGACTTTAGAGGATGTTTTTTCCAATTTAGAAAACAATGTTCAGTGAAAAAAAAGTGACAAAAAGTACCGCGGAAGTGATCCTCCTAAATAACATTTTTGCGGTACTTTTGGAACCCTAAACCAATTGATGAGTATATGAATTGACTATTTTAGAATACTTCTTAAACATATAGAGGGCCCCACATCATCAAAAGTGATTTTTAGATAGTTTTTTATTCTTTTATAGCCACTTTTTCAAATTATTGCATTCACTTTGCTTGGGTTTGAAGCCCTCAAACAATAACTTTAAAGTGTCCACTTTGCACGAAACTTTTCCAAGTTGTACAAAAACAAGTTGAGAATCTATCTTAGCAAAAAAATTTGACTTCAATTACATCTTTCCATCACTTTCGTGCACTTTTTGCAAAAGGGCTGAAATTGACAAATAGATAAGCACTTTTCCTGTACACTTTATCATGCTTCCCCCCATTGTCAAACATTTATCATCGAAATTGTTGAGATTGTAACAACAAAGAAGTTTCAATGTGTACATACAATAATTTCTTAACATAAATACCAAAATCTTTTTCAATGCATATGATTTATGGACCTCCAAATTCATTTAGAGATGTCCTCCAATTTTTGGCACCAATGCATGTATACTGTGGATTGATTTATGGTGTGTGATGACTAGCAAGTCCACCCGAGCAAGTACCAACTTGAATCAGAGAGCGCCGGATTAGTGATCTAAAACACATCCCAGAGTTGTGACGCATGCAACTGTAAAACATAAATACTACTCCCAAGTTTGGTGTTGCCGACATCGCGATGGCAATCTGTTACCGACACCGCGATTACACGGAGTCATAACATGATGCATATAAATGACCCAAATGAGCTCATTTGCACTTATCACTCATACCCCACAAATTTGCACTTATCACTCATACTCAACCATTACCATAGTTCCCACCAGTGATCAGCACATATGATACAGCTTCTGACGTAGCTCGATCAATTTCCAGAACATCCAGAGACGTATATAGTTGTATTGGTATTTCTCTACTAATCTGTACTAAGTTGTAACTATACATTTAGGTTTCACCCCTTCATCTTATGATGCACGCATCAGTACCTTGCTTGCTTGAGCAAGAGTATAGTTATCTACAGTTTCCTACAGTTTACCTTTCAGATAAGAGCCTGGAGCCAGAACCTGAATTTCCGACGATGAGCTCCAGCATCTTAAGCCCCATACACGGATTATCAGATGGTACCTGTGATTAAAAACAAACACCAGTTGTTACCGACATAGTGCTTGTTCTTATATCCTTGTTAGACGAAGTCCAAAACAGGTCAGCACATAAAGGTGGTGTGTAGCCCTACTTTACCAACATTCAAAAGAATCAAGCAAGTCACAAACTCCTTTGGAGATTTTTAAAGTAAGTGTTTTAAGGCTTCTAATTGCAAGATGGGCAGACAACAGGTTGTAATAAAAGCTTCCCGGATAGTGTTACCCGGTGGCCAGCATTCATGATCCAAAAGAAGCTCAAGTTTTTGTGTCTCTTCACAAATGCTGCCGTCTCACGGTCATTATCACAATACAGAGAAGATCGCTTTGCAGACAGAAATCCCGTGAGATCTGGCCAGCTGCAAGAAACAAATATCAGTATTTCTTCCTGTGGTCGCAACTCGGTTCACTTTGGTATAACATGAAAGATTCAAGACATGTGAGGGTCTATGAAGTCCACAACTTACGTCAATTTCCGAACCCAAGTCTCTGTCCCCGTAGTGCAGGCAATCAAGTCTAGCTGCAAAATATAAGGTGCATATAGCATCATTGCAGAAAGCACAATAATTGCTCAAGGACAGTATGCTCTAGGCATCACCTAAGCATCAGAATGTTCATCTTCAATGATTCACTTCATCTGAATCAATAGTCACGGACTGCATCATGTTATAGTCCTCTAAAAGGATTATGACCACCCTTTCAGCTCATTCAAAGATTTCCAACAGATTCGCAGCAGTTTGAGATTGTCAAGTGACTCAAGCAATCAGCTAAATGCAAAAAGTATCGGTGTGACTTACTTGTCCACTATATATGGTGATATTTACTCCTGCAGCTAAGAGTTCATCAACCTGCGCAACACAAATAGACAAAAGGTTCATCTCTATCTTATGGCTCATCATTTTCATCTCCTATAGATTAGCTTAGACCATAATTAGATTTCAGTCCTACCAATTGGATGCAAATTTCCACCAATGCCTTCGTAAAATAGCCTAAATTGTGTAAATGGTTTACTCGTAAGTTTTGCAAGTGTCAAAAACTATTCAACCTTCCGCCCTGGACGTTTGTCCGATGAGGGTTGTTTCTTTCCCCGTGCAATGAAATTCGTTCATTTGCTTTGAAAAATAAAAATAAAAAACTATTCAACCAATACTTGTTCGCATCCGTATTTTAAAATGAAATTCAATGATCACACGGTGAATCTGATGAAGAAATCTTGTTATCACCTGCTTTATATTGTCCTTCATAAAGTCTCCAGAAAGAGCGCCAAACGCCAATTCTGAAAATTGTGACCAGCTGCAAACATGAAAGCGCAAGACTTTTAAACCAGATCACGAGCAGGTTCAATAAATTCCTTTCAACTGTCACTCTTTCATGTTGCATAAAGCCAATTATTGAAACAGATGTAGTAGCCCAGAAAGATACAAGTGAACATTGGTCCTGATCAATTGGATGATTTGGGTGCTCACGAATGGTACTCGAGAAGCAACCAATGAAGGCCAAATGATAGACACAACACAGAGAGCACCCTTGGATATATGATAATTATCCTACTTCGATCTTTAAAGAACTTCTGAACAATATCTTCAACCCCCTAGAGAACAATAGTCTGAGTCAAGGATGGAAGAATTGACCTGATGTTACTCGGAATGATCTTCAGCTTCTCTCGGATGGGCCCATTCATAAGTTCTGCTAAATCTGTAGTTTCAGTGACAGAGAGATGTCGAGCAGCCAGCCTAGCAAGCCCAGATGCATTTGCGGACAACTCATACGCGCTTTGATGATGCTTTAACAAGTTATAGAAGTCCTATTCCAGCAAACATCGTGACAATTACTCTTAGTAAATTATACAAAACAGGTGTCTTTTAACACCCGCGGGAACTACGATCGAACAATAGGAACGTCACAAGCACTGTAACGCAGAAGCTGACCAACTGAACCAGAACAGTGTCTTCTCATTGACATTTAACATGCCCAGATTGTCATTACTCAGAAATTAGTAAGAAATGATTGATTCGCACATACCACATCGTCTGCAATCTTCCTCACAGCCTCCTCCATATCACTCCATATCATGGTTGCACCTGTGAAATTCCCGTTTTCCATTTCAAATCGTGCCGAGTCTGCGTACCTGGAAGACACAGCCAAGCCTTTAGTACAATTCGTTTCTGCGTTCTCTTAAGTTCGGCAAGCCTTCAGTATATAAAATCCACGGGCCGGAGTTATCTACGAAGTATCTAAATACACTTCCAAATTATCTTGACAATAAAAATGCTTTTCCTTGATCTCCAAAAATCTCAGTCTAAAAACCGATTCAGCCTTCATTCGTAAAACAGGTTTTATTTAAAATAGTACGTGCTATTACCTAAGAAGAGAGCGAGCCTCTGCTTCATCAATCAGCGAGAAAGATTGCAATAGCGAGGGCCAGGAATACTGCTTCCAATGGATTTTGTCAGTAAAATGCCAAATAATTCTCCTATCAAGGTTTTTTAAATCTGAGCGGCACAGCCTTCTACATACTGAACATGAAAGAAATATGAACTGTACTACATTTTAGATATGGTGATAAATACTTCAAACGTGCGGAAGGAATTGTGGTGAAACGAGTTTCACATGAACAACTAATGAGCGAAGCAGCATGTCGAAATTACATTAGCCTGAGATGCTATTTAAGGTTCTACGAGCATGAGTACATACCAAGAAGTCAAGGGGCGAGGTCCAGGAATCTCCAAGCGCTATGCCTGCAGGTGACAACCGCATTTCAATTTTTAAGTTAAACAGAATTTTTTTCTGGGAGAACCTGGCAAACCTTATAAGTCAGATGCAATATCAATGTAGGATCTTCTTGAGATTAACTCACAAGTTCAAATTTCAAGTCTATTCTACATATAAAGCACAGTGCCGATATCATTTACATAATATTTAGTGATACTTTACCTTTAAGGTTGATATCAAGAGAGTCTGCGTTAGATCTCTTCAAAAGTGCTATAGCTAACTCGGTAGCAAACCTGCCTCCATACGACTCACCGATGACAAAGAAAGGGGCTTCTCCAAGCGATTTGTGAGAACCAAAAAACTTTTCCAAAAAGACCAACAAGTCTTTCGTAGCTTGGTTCTTCTCCCTTACAAAAAGGGTCGAATTCTCCACATAGCTAAAACCTGCCAAATCAAAAAGGAAGTAATGACAGTTCGATGGAGCAAAACTTCGACATACACATCAACCGGAATGCAACAGCTGCGAAAGATTGCAGAAGTTGCAGCGATAAAAAATTATGACAATGGTATTGATCCAAGTACCAACTGACAAACAAGGTAGGGGAGTGACAAGCACAACACATAGGAGTATAACAACAGATTTCATAACATATCCTCATGGTAGAGGTAACATTAATACAACTCCGGAAATCCGAAGGAAAATATAGGTGGGCAGCGACTTAAAAGCTTAACAAGAGCTATACCTGTACCGACAGGGAAGTCCTGATTGTCGAGCCAAATACCGCAGTCCCACATCACCACAACCTCAGCATTCAGCAAAATCAATACCACTACAACATAGGTTTCCAAGGAGGAGATGCTCTTGCATAGACAACAATGAACTCAACCATGCATTTTGGGTATGCGCAGAGTATCAACCTCAACACATGACAGGTGCTAAGAGATGTTATAATTGACAAGCAATACGGAGAGTGAGCTCTAAATTGAGAGGCCAAACATTACCACAAAGAGCATATGGCCCACATTCAGCCATGTGCTAGGTCGAGGCTTTAAGTCCACTGTAAGAGGGCCTACTTCTTTAAAGTTACCAAATCCGACCCCAGATCCACCCTGCACATACGGCCATTTATTTTCAAACTTTGCTTGACAAGTTTACCGGACAAGACCAGGAATATTACTCTAAAAAGATAATCAAAAAGAAAAATAGAGGAAGACACAATCTGAGTGACTAGCAACTTCTAAAGAATTATGGATGCTGCAGTCGAACTTGTCAACTCGTATGCGATCAACCTGTAAACGAGGAGCTGAAAGAAGCAAACAAGTAGTACTCAGATTTTCGAGTCATCACCCATTTGTCTAGAAAGTCTCAAATACATGAGGAAGTTTTCATTGAAACTTACAGGTCCACCTTGGAGCCACATGATCAGGGGCAAGTTGCTGGAAGTGATCACGTTTTCTTTGCAATACAACCACCAAAACAAGTGCACCCCTGCAAGAGGCACACATTCACTTCACACGTGTTTCTATAATGCACATCAACCTCTAGCTACTCATCCAGTCCATTTCCACTGCAATCTCTTCTCATGATAAATCAACACACTTCACACAATACTAGAATCTCCATCATACCAAATACAATCAATCTATACGTAAAAAAAAACTTGCACTGAAGGCCCCTCTCTCAAAATCGGATACGAGAACTTCAGAGATACCAAATCCAAGGCTCTGCCACTAAACTCCGCACATAAAATTATGTCAAACACACCCTCCAACATATGAATTCCCATTCAAAACCGCAAATCACATCGCGTGAGCACAGTCAGCCAGCACTCTCACATCCAGAACAACTCCATATCTTACACAGACTCAAAATCCCAAACTAGAGTGGTACCGGTACCCAGTTTCAAAACAGGCATCCTAAGAGCAGAGAAGAAATCTGCAGATACAGTACTCCACTGATCTCAAAACCATACAATCTGCACCTCTCCTAAAATGCAACTGAAGCTAGACATAGAATAGAGAAATTGACTGATGATTGAGTAGAAAGTAATCATGTGATATATGGTGGAATCACTCACCGGGGCGCACGTCAATGTAGCCCCACTCCTCGGTGCCATCGGAGGTGCCACTGGAGATGTCAGCATGAGAGGGAATGGGAGAGATGAGGAGCAGGAGGAGGAGCAGCAACGGTAGCAGCAGGTGCCTGGGCGCCATCGCCATAGCCAGAGATGGGGTGCAACCAAAACTGGGACCTTGGGGAGTCGACTCTACTTTTGAGAGGTGTCTTTGAGTTGCCGTTTTCACACTTCATGGAATGTATGACAAGGTGCTCACTGTCTGTCTTCTAATTTCAATGTGTTTTGGGAGATTTTGAAACTGGGTACCGTCACTCTAAAATACTGCAATCCAAAGAATTTCTTTTTTTTTATAGAATATACCTCTTCTTGTAAGTCAAATGTTATTCTATGTGATTGATTTTTCTATGCTTTTGAAGAAAGTGTTTCAGAGACATGTCAACTCAATTTCATGGTTGTTTAATCCCTAAAGTTCTTTTGAAGACAAATTAGTTTTTGGAGGTTTTGGTCATTCTTGATGATGTATCAATCTTTAAAATTCCATTTTTAAGTTTTTATAAATGTGGATAATTCAAAGGACTTTGTGAAAAGTCAATTTTCACAGGAAGAAGACTAGTGGTTTAAGAATTATGAAACTTTCTAGTTTTGAGACCCAATTGAGGCATTTCAGAAGAAATATATATATATAAATATATAGATATATATATATATATATATATATATATATATATATATATATATATATATATATATATATATATATATATATATTTATTTTTGGAAAAAAAAATCGTTTGAGGAAATTATTTGGAGATATGTAAACTCAATTTTTGATTTTTTAAGATAAATTTGCGGAATTCCTAAACAAATCCACTAAAGTTTGCCATTATTTATTATTTTAATCTCCTAAGATAATTAGTGTTCTTCAACAACCATCTTTAGAAAGGATGCAACTCAATTTCATCATCATTAATTCGTTTGAATAAAAAATTAATGAATTTTTTAGGTCGTTGTCTTTGTATAAATATGCCATGCTCATAAACTTTTCGGCCTTTGAATATTTCCTCCTTTACATTCTAAGGTTTTCCAAAGTTAAATATCAATAGCATCTCAATAAAGTCTCTTCCATAATACATTTTTTTCTCAATTATTTTGCATAACAATGTAGCCTAATAAAAACCTATGCATGGAATGAAACCTTCTAAGGAGGAAAAGATAACTTAACGTGCAGCTCCAAAACTTACAAAATCATCCACTTATTAAAGGCCACAAAACTTGACAATTAAAGAACCAATTATATTAAACCTGACCATTGAAATACCTACTCTCTGAGGCTGATTTATCCCCAGTTTTAACTTCTACATAGAATTTGCTTTCTGCACTTCTCTCACAGGTGACAAAATCTCAAAAACACTCTAAATAGGAACCATTCTTCAGAAGTAGAGATAAAAAAAAAAAATCACTATTTTCAATCAGAAATAGTTGAGGTGCATTTTCAAGTTTTTAGTTTAAACAATTAGGAGTTACTGTTTGTCAATAGGAGGTTAGTTCACCCTTAAAGAAATATTTATATTTTTTTGAAAAATAAAGTTTGTGCCTCAAAAATTTAATTTCTCAGTTTTTTATTTTTAGAAAATCACTTAAATTACCTTAATGATTAAAAAACACACATATCTTACATAAAATAAATTTTCAAAATTTTATTTTCCTATCTTTATAATCCATCAAATCTTTCTTTTGAAGATAGAATTATGCTTTTGGAAGGATACTCAAAAGGTCTTCAAATTTTGTACTAGGATAAATATCTTGTAGTGTTACTTTTGCACTTTCTGAAATATAATCTAAAAAACACTCATATTTTTTTAGCTTTTCTAGTGCATTGTCTTGTATATTCTTGAAGTAATTTGTAATATTATAGAAATCTTTTTCTAAATTAAACACGTCATTTCCTAAGTGCTGAGTTTGTTTAGTAAGTTCTTGTAAAT
The DNA here is from genome assembly GCA_014871385.1 of Ceratodon purpureus. NCBI lineage: Eukaryota > Viridiplantae > Streptophyta > Bryopsida > Pseudoditrichales > Ditrichaceae > Ceratodon > Ceratodon purpureus. The sequence goes on from CM026431.1 coordinate 5,164,772, forward strand.
GTGGTACGTCCCTCGCCAACTTCAAAAGCCGGAAATGACTTATCGAAATATCTTGTAGCAATTTCTTTAAATAAATATTTCGATTTAAGATCCATCCTTCTTGTTCCTTCATCAATTCACGAACAACTAAATTGTCTTCCACAGTACCAATAATGTTGACAAGACGTTTGTATTTTGATAAAGAAGGAATGACTTCAAGAATTTGTTTTGCAAAGCGATAAATATCAAGTTTGAGTGAATTGACTCTACCGTCTTGGTATGAATTCACATATGAATCACACTTCTTTTTTGATTCTTCTAAATTGAAATTCAAAACCAAATCCATTTTTTTAAAGTTAAATTTGAATGCTAATAATAATATAATAAATTGATCAAACAATCTCTATTCAATACTTCTACAAAAGAAAAAACAAGTAAAATCAAGAATATAAATGAATAATAAAATCACAAAAAAACTAACAAATAATTTATATAAAGAAAACCATATACTAATTTCAACTTAATCAAACAACATTACATAGAAATATATAGATTTGAAATAAGAACAACGTAAAATCAAAATATATTTAAAAAGAAGGTAAAAATATAGATTCATAGAAATAGAGGATTCAAAGAAAAATAAAAGTAAAACAAAAGTAGAGAGGAAAAATAAAAATGTCCTATATTTAAAATACAAGGTCTTTAAAATGAAAATAAAAGGTACAGAACACGAGTTACAGCAAGTACAGTTAAACGCAAACGCAAATATAGATAACCGCCTAATACCCGCACCCTGTCCGCCCAAACGGGTATCACCCAGGTACTGAAGCAAGAGAAGCGAGCACTTGCCTGGCTTCGGAGATGCGGAGTGTGGGATCCCCGAGAAGAAAAGCCGCAAAAGCACCGGAGCGATGGCGAAGAATCCTCTTCCCAAAATGCTGGACAATCCTCCCGGTCCTGCCCAGCACAGTAGTAGCCTACCACTGTCGCAATGCACGCACTCGTAGTGTAGGCCCACTGCAGACACTTTCCAACGATCCATCATATCAAGCAACCGAGCTCAGTCGGATCACCACCATCGCTGCAGCTGCAGCTAGCTCCACCAGAAATCATCGTCACGGAACTCCTCCCAACTCTCACCGGAATCCCGCAACTCACAAGGATCCTCCACCGCATGTGATTCCCCCCCTCCCCTTCCCCTTCCCCCTCCCTTCCACTGTTCATCTGCTCCCCCCTTTGCTCTCCCCACTTCCATCAATCATGACTTTCTTCCCCCTTCGAGCTCACAAACTGGGAATCCATCTCTAGATTCTCAACCCATGTCATGTGGGAAGAACACACCACATGTATATCAGTGTAGTTCTTTCGTTTCCTGCATCCCTGCATTGCTGTACCCACGTTAGAGATTAATTATTTCGACATTCTTAGCTTTTGTCTTCTGGGCTGGATTTTTTGGGGGGTGGATTAAGGGTTGTACTTGCTAGATCAGTCCTTGTGAGGTATTTTGTACCAGGTTTTTGGTTTGTTGTGTTAGGGTGGAGTTGCCCTTTTTTTTGGAAGGGAAGAAGGGAGAGTTTTGTGTTTTTGGTAGCTGGATGGGGAGATAAGTTGGGGATTTAGAAGAGGTGTTGGGTGGATTTTAGGGGGAGAAGTGGTTGAGTTTTTGAGGTGGGATTGAAGTGGTTGCTATGCCAGACTATCAGCCGTCGTCCGGGATGGCGACTAGGAGGGTGCAGCCGCGGAATTCTGACGAGGAGGCGAATAGGTCTCGTACCATTCGGCCGGACCTGGAGCCCGCGCCCCAGCCGTGGCCTGGGTTGCCGTATGTGGCGGTGTTGGTGATGTGCGGGTTTCTGGCGCTGCAGTTGTACCCGTCCACGCATTGGCGTCACCCGCAGGACCGGCTCAAGAGGTGGGTGCCGCATGGGGATCCGCAGATCGTCCAGGCCACGGGGAAGGATTCCTTCTACAGCACCTTAGATGAGGTGCAGGTGCAGCAGGCCGAGGACTTGGCCGCGCAAGAGGAACTTTCTGCTCTCCCTAAGGTCTGTCTTTCATCTCCGTGGTTTTTATTTTTGATTTCTGGTATAACATTTCCGAGTACTGCTACAGGGTAGTATACCGGTAGTACCATTCGTCTTTCAGAGTTAAGACCTTTTTAAGAATTTTCATCTTTAACCAACATGATCGAAGTAAATCATGTCTGAGATAGGTCAAAAAAAATGTTTGTATCAAGCACGTTGAGAAGGTTGACATTTTGGAAATTGGATTACCGGATCAGTCATGAATATTCTTCTTATGGGCGCTATGATCATTTCTGTAATTTGAAGCAGAATTCGACGGTGAGTTTTCGAGCCCTCAAGTACTTTATCTGGAAATGAGCGGAGGCCAATTTAATCTATCTGGGAAAGGAAAGAGAGAAATCCATAATGATCTTTCTTTCAGTTTGTGGGAGCTCAGTTGACATCTCTTCGGTGTGTGTTGAGGAACATTTGAGACACAAAAAATATTTTAGGGTTTTATGTCCCAAGAAGTTGGGCATGAAGATGGATTTGAAACCCATATTTTGGTCTTGGCATTTTTTTGCATCTGGTGGCTCAGAGATTTCGGAGTTAGGTTTGTGCATAAACTCAAGATGTCAGGGTGAATTCGCGCATTGAGCTAAGCATAAGATTGGATAAATGCAATTGCCTGTCTTGTGAGATGGGTGATTTTGGTTGTAACATTCGAAATTAGAATTCAGTGATTGATGCAACATACGAAGTTAGTGATGTACGATACAGCAGGGCAGCTTTTTCTTTGCTTGTCAGTAAGGGTGAAATAAACTTCGGCTGGGGACAAATGCGCTACTGGGAACCTCCCTGCCTGCACCCGACGTTTCTGGGGGTCCTCAAATGGGACCTTCGGTTCGTTGGTGCGCGGTTTAACCTCTGGGACTCGATCAAACATAAACCAATCTTCTTAGTGATTTAAACTATCAATCCAGTAATTCCCACTCAAATTTAACTCGGAATTCCATGACCTCAAGCCAGCTACCCTGTAAAAGTCAGGTACAAAGTCAAGTACAGGAAGGGGAGGTCCCGAGTAGTGCATTCTACCTCTTCCGCTGTTGGGAAATATCTCGCTCGTGCTGGTCTCTGATAGTTTAGAGGTCTGATGCTTGCAGGATGAGGATCACGACGAGGATACCTTAGCTTTCTTGAAGAAAGCTGGTGAGCAAGAAGTACATATCTTTGTGAGTACAGATGCAAGCGACTTTCGGCCACTTGCTGTGCTCGTGAATTCTACCATCTCCAATGCTTTGTAAGTTCTCTGACATCTGTTCTTTATTCAGGACTTACGTAATTGTCGGTAATTCGTCTTTGTGATATCGGAACAATGAAAAGGTTGTGTTCAGACGTGCCAAACTGTGGGAATTCAGTATGCAAGGAAGTTACTATTTTGGTAATCATATTCTGTCAAAGATGGCCTTGACGTTGTGTGAAGGAGCTTACTGTTGTTTTCTGGGAACAGGCATCCAGAGCGCCTACACTTCCATTTGGTGATGCCACCAAGCCATCGCTTCAGAGCAAAGCATTTGAGTGCTTTCTTTAGAGATGTGAAGATTGAGATAGTCAGGTAGGCCATTGAAACTCTACTCTTCCATGAGGTTCCAGCTCTAGCAATGTGTCTTTTAGGTTTTTGGAAAGTAATCCGTGTCTAGAATTGGATAGGTACTCATGATTTAGTTGTATTGGACTAGGTAATGTGCACGCAGCCCCTGGTTATGAGAGATAACCTTGTCGAGCTACGGGAGTGGTGAGATTGGTTGTCTTCATAACCAGGGGCTGAATGCACATTACCGGACATAACATCAATGGTTGGATCTTGTTCAATCTTGTTCGATGTTTATTAATTAGGTTCAGAAACGAAAAGATAGGCATCATAACTGCAAAGCAGTCCCCGATAATAGGAAATAACTTGTCATTCTGATCCAATGGTTGCCAACCACCACTACAGTCATGCGCTGCATTGACGTAATGAAATCATGAATTGTGTTAATGTTTACAGCGAAAATATTGATTTGAAAGAGATGGAGAGTCATATTTCTTTCCGGAACAACAGCAAGGCAAGACCAGAGCTACAGAGCGTGTACAACTTTGTACCTTTCTTACTTCCCCGCTACTTCAAAGATATTGACAGATTTATCTACCTTGATGCTGACGTAGTAGTGAAGGTATGGAAATTATTTCTTCTGTTTTTTTATTGTCTCCTCGTTTTTGGCATCATCGTTTTTCTGCATGAAAGTATGTGTTAGACTTGGATTGCTGGTACAGCATGGTCTATTCTGCTACAGATAAAATTGTGCTAGAATACCGATCATTGTTCGACAGGTGTACATGATATTCAGCTATCATTTTTATGAAGATTAAGCGAATGTATCACTGAGTTAAGTATTTATTCTGCAGGGCAATATTGAGGAGCTATTGCAGATTGATCTCGAAGATCGAGCAGCTGCTGCAGTAGAGGACTGTTCTCAAAAGCTTGAGACTTATTTTGATTTTGACCAACTGGCAAAGATCCAGGCACGCCCTAATAAGCCTGCTTGGGTTCCTAGTGTACCCATCAATTCAGAGGCCTGTGTGTTCAACAGAGGTGTGCTTGTGATCAATACCAAACAGTGGATCAAAGAGCAGGTGACAGAAGCTATTCTGTGGTGGATGGACGAATTTCACGATGCCGACTCAGTCCTTTACAAGTACGTGTTGAAGAAATCAATTCAATTTGAAACTTTGCATGGTTGGAGTAGAAGAAAGATTGCATAGAACTCAGATGGAACTTTTCACATGGCAAATCGTTTTTGGATTGAACGAAATAGCTGTGATGAAGCGTCTATAACATATCTAGCTGGCAATTGTATGTGATGGATATAGTGCTGCTGTACTCATTTATTTCTTTTTTTCTTACGTTTCAGGTATGGACTCTCGCAACCACCCTTCTTACTAGCACTATACGGAAAATACAAGAAATTAGAGACTCTCTGGAATGTCCGTGGGCTTGGACGCCATGAGTTCAGCGAGCATGAGCGGGAATTTTTAGAAAAGAAATACAATCACAAGCCAGACCGAAAACCCTTCATTTCTTTCGAAGCTGATTCTGCAAAGATTTTGCACTTCAACGGCAAGTTCAAGCCTTGGAAACGGGTAAGGCCAGTCGGAGCATCGAAAGATGTCATTTCACGTTGTGGGGCGAAAGGGGTCGAATGTGCCAAGCTTTGGTGGGAGTATCTTAGCCCTCTTGCTGATGAAATTCTAAAACACGATGATACTATGTAGTCTGCTTGGTAGATTTCGCATACCTGCCTTCCTCCAAAAATTGGGAGCACCATTGTACCACTAGATTCACTGCGTCCGCAGTATTGATTCACAGCTTGATTAAAAACAGATAGAGGTAACAGGCCTTGCAACAATCCTTGGAACGTTGTAGAATTGTCACAGCTCAAAAGTAGAACATCCAGAACTTCAGACTCGTAGGGGAGAGGATGTGAAGCAAGAAGAATTTCCATTGCCTTGTGAAACATTAGACACATCTCGAATAGAACCGGGTAGAAGGAGATCTCCAGGATTGCAGTCCTGGAAACTGTATCATGTAGGTCTTAGGTTAAACTTATTGAATAGGAAATATTACCGAAGGAGATATTCTACCATTTATCACTGTCTTCACCTACCATATTCATATGTGAACCTCAAATGTATACTCGCTTTATCAAACCTGTTTGGATCATTTCAGGGACCGCCAAATTGACCTTTCGGCTTCATTGACTCTATTTCTTGCAATACCATACAAACCTTCTAATATTATGTGTATAGAAAATTCAGGTGCTTAACTTTAATGTTATGAATACTAGTTCATGTTGTGTGAACAGTCCTGCTGACGAGTCTTTGAGCTGTCTTCACACGCTACCAGACGCTTCTCCGCCGCATAGGAATTGGGCCATGACCTTGTGACACTACATCCTCGTTTTGTTGCAGAAATCATGTTTTTTGCATCAAGTGCACATGCAATCTGGGTCCCAATGGCCATTATGGCCTGTAGAGTAGCTCTATCCCCAACCTATTGGGTAGCTCTATCCCTGCAGACTTTTGGTTCACTGGTGACCTCTTTAGACACTTGATTTAGGCTTCTAGAACAGGCTCTTTATATAGTGTGAACAGAAGTGTTTTAGATTTCTACACCAATTGGAAGTTTACATGCAATCGCTTAGTGACACACTAGTGCTTGAAATGAATGTGCATTGAAAAATTGATAGAGGAGTGCTTGATGGAAATTAGTGTGAAGTATCCGCATTAGTTTTCAATCCACACAATCTAAGGTGAACCGTGTATCAGGGCTTCCTTTTCTTGTTTTGTTGTTCTAGACTTCACCAATCTATACTAGTTTGGCTATAAGATGTGCAAAATTACGAATATCTTGTTGCAAAACGACATATTTTTTTATGCCTCTGGAGATTGCAACCTAACAAAGTACCTTCTAACTGATAATATGGATATGATGACATGGACATGATGACAGTCTCTTATCACCCCATTAATCCTCTTTAAATATAGGATTAGGGTGACATGGTGAGGTTACAGTACCCATGGTCAACAGTTAAGCCCTTGTGCATATGTGTAGTTGAAATCATCTTAGTCACAATTTTTGAATTCTATTAAAAATAAAAAATGAGAATAAATGCCATGAGAATCAAAGTTTTTGAAGTTACAATTATTTTTGATAAAAATCGTCAAAATGAAAAGATATTTCATCTCTTGGTTGAATGAATTAGTTTGATTCATATCCATAAGAAACACAAGAACTTTGCTTTAGATTTTGCTTTGGATTTTGCTTTGGCATCTATTTGGCAATAAAGTAGAGTGACAAGGCACAATAAATGTAGTTCAAAATTACCAGCCTGCACTAATGTTTAGAACTCCACAGTATAGGGAGAAAAACAAGGAAAATGAGACTTTTCAAAACAAAGTGCCATTTTGGAGTTAGTTGTAAAACTTCATGTGGCTCTTGTGTGGTTTGGGCCAGTGTTGATTTGTCACTGGTTAGAGATGCACTAGTAGCAACCTTGTCTCCCCTCATTTACTATTTCAAGCATTTTAGATGTCGGTGAGTCTGCCTAGGTCACAAAAGACAAGAAGGAAAGTGTCCTCTTCCACATTCTACGTAAATGTTTAATGAAGGACGACACTTTATGAGTGAGGAACAACAAGTTTCTTATAGCAACGATGGATTCACATTGAGGCTTTAAAATGTCAATGTGTAGATGTTTGTAATGGGATCAAAACTAAGATGAGTTCTGAGACCGAAGAGCACTTAGTTGCAGTGCGTAAGGTGATGAAAGGAACATGGTGCAGGAACTACTTTGCTAAGACTAAATCTGACACGGAGTCCATTGTGGAGTTTGATGCTATTACCGGAGTGACGTCTGTGATGAGTTGGGATGCACAGCGACTCTGCAATCCTGCAACGGCGCCGGATTGCTCGAAACAGTCCATTCTCGCTGTCTACTGACCTGGGCAGGCTCCAAATACTCACTTTTTCTCGCGCTTGCTAATGCGAGTGGTGCCGTGTTGGAGTATTGGATTTGTTAGTCCAGGTTGAAAGTTTTTGGAATCCGTTGGATTTGCTGGAAATGAACATTTTAGGACATTGTGGTGGATTGCGAGAATGAAATGTGCGTGGGATGAGGGCGATTTTTGATGTGCAATGGACGAGATGATGGTGATCAAGGTTTGAGATGAGCCTCAGGGTGGTGGCAACTTGATAACAGGGCGTAGCAACTGGGTTAATTTTCGTTTGCTTTTTCAACATTGTTAATGCTTTCATGAATGGTGAAGTACTGCAGTAAGTGGATAGACGTCAAATATAGTATTTTTTGTGAATGTACATGAGAGTGTTTGGAATTCTTATTAATGTAAGTACATGATTTACATTCGACATTGAAACTCGGCTTAGTACAAGCTTCAAGTTGATACGCATTGGGGAAGAACGATTTCCGATGCGAAGGTTTGGATGCATGTGGCGAGAGTAAGTCTACAGAGCTGTTGGATTTCTTAAATGTTCAGCACCTGCTATTCCTCTAGGAGGTGTTTGTAAGAACTTTTTTGTGGCTAAGTTGCGCCGACTTTGTTGTAGCTGTGAGATTTCAACTCTACGATTCACTTTAGGAGCAGAGCTAATGATGAATGATTCGGATGCTCTCATGGTGTCACCGTTCTCAGTCACCCATGTGGTATTCAGCCACATTCACGTGAAAACTGGACAGGAATGCACTCACAGCTCTTCGATTCTCATGATCTTCTCTATATCAGGTGATAGATTAAAGTATGTTACTCAGTGTCTCTTTAGGGGATGTTACTTTCTTACCGCTTTAATTTTCACTGCCACTTTGATCTTTTTGGAATCCATCGTGCTCCAAAGAGATGATTGGTAGCACATAATTTGTGTGTACGTTGGCTCTCCTCCAAAATTAGTCAATAGACTTCTCACAGTACTGTTGTGGTTCTGACTTTTCAAGTACAGTAAACCTGACTTTTGAGCACCCGTCTTTCTTTCCACTGAGTAGTACACTACAGCGGCAGCGGAATTTCCAATAAGTGGCAAGGGATCAGAAAATCAGTTCCGAAAACAGCAGTTCGGATCTTGACGCCGTACCAAAGCATCCGGGCTGCACCCAGAAGAGCTGCAGTCATGGCATCAGCAGTCCAAGCTGGGGCCTCCTGGTGGTGCAACTTACGTCAAGTCCTCAAACCATCCGTTTGGAGCTCTAGCTGCTGACTTCTTCAAGGTACTGTGCTATGCAGTGTGCACGCTTGGGTCGGGTGGAGATTCTGGAGAATGATCGGAATCTGATATCTATATCATCGAGGCACTATATTAGTTATGTTTCTTAAGCGGAGCCGTGGAGATTCGAGAAGTGGTACATTGTCCACTGCTTCCATGAGCAGTAAAGTTTATATCACTTGTCATATAGGTGCATTATGCACGTCAGCAGTAGATGTCTGAAGGAATACTATCGTCACTCTTGGGACTGGCTTTAAGCAGAATAAGAGTCTTTAAGCAGAATCCAAATGGACAGGAATTGCTTGAAGTTCAAGGTGTTTTTTGCTCTTGGAATAACTCACTTGTTTAATGTAACACTTGAGCACCTGCAAATTACTGAGAGGCTTGGAATGAGGTGGTTCCTTTCATTCCAAGGTCTCATATAATTTGTTATCCCTTCATCCTTGTAGAGGGTCCGGGATTGGCATCCCATCGCATAGAACGTTGAATTCATTGGCCTAGAAAAAGAGATGACTACCAATGACCCTTCTGTAATCAGAATTATATATAAAATCACTCAATTTTTCCATAGAATAGGTGAGTACATACTTTTATCTTTAAAATTCTTGATTGAAATACTTACCAATCAAGTCATTGCTTACCTACCACCACAATGTATCAGGTGCACTCTATTGTGTTCTGGGAATCATTGCCTTTTCAAGTTCGCTAAAGTTGCACACAGGTATCACGTTGATTTTTACTAGGTGCCGATGAAATTTTATTTTTTGTGCAATATTGAAATTCAGTGGCATTTGTTCACAAAAATAAAAATAAAGATTGAGAAGAATAATTTGTCTCAATATCCTGTCAACTACAGTAGTGTCTTTTAAAACAATTTAAATAAACGGAATGAGAATTTTATGGCAGAACAGAATATGGTGACATGTGTGGTGACATAAGTGACACCGTAATCCAGGAGAAGGAACTAACTTGAGGAACTACAGTTACCCCAAAGTCTGCAGGAAGCAAGCAGCCGTCAAGGCACTAATCAAATGACAAGTAAGACCTCTATCGACTCCATTTATCTGGACTAATGTTCTAGAAGTAGAATAATTCTGGTCCCTTTTTAGAAGAGCTGGCGTGAATTATGTGTTTGTTTGTTAAGTATCTCACATCAAATGTCCAAATGAGAAAGAAGAACTCAAGTTTTGTGTTTAAAGAAGCATGCGTGAATTATGTGTATGTTGGTTGGGTATCTCGAAGACTTATACTAGTAGAAATCATGTCTGCAATGACCATAACAGGTGACTAGAGTTATGACCATTTTGACCAGACTTTTCATAATTTGGTGAGAATGATCATGATCTTGGTTACATGTTCTAGTCATTGCAGGTATGGCTTCCACTAATCTAATTCCAAGTTCAAAATTCCATAGACTCATTTGTGTGGTTTTGAATTCTAAACTACTAGTGATAAACAAAAATGTAGGAACTGTAGAAGTTGTACTAACTAGTAAAGTCCACCCATCCACCCTTTTAAAGTTATCAGAATTGGAATATACATTTGAATTATGGAAGGACATACCAATGATATTTACAATTATCAAATAACAAAAAGGTAGTATCACCAACGTTTTATTATAAGACTACGAGTGTACGCATCCCTACACTACATGAGAAAATCTTATAAAGTATTTAATCATCTGGGTGTAAGCATGGTAAAGTGGACCAAAAAAGTGCTTAACTATTTGTCAGTTTCAGCCCTCTTGCAAAAATTGCACAAAAGTGACGGAAAGATGTAATTGAAGTCAATTTTTTTTGCTAATATGGATTCTTAACTTGTTTTTCTACAACTTGGAAAAGTTTCGTGCAAAGTAGACACTTTAAAGTTATTGTATAAAGGCTTTAAATCCAAGCAAAGTGAATGCAGTCATTTGGAAAAGTGAACATAATGGTTTAGGGTTTTGTCCGAAATCACTTTTATTTTCGCGATGCCCTCTGTATGTTTAAGAGGTATTCTAAAATAGTCAATTCATATACTCATTAATTGGTTTAGCGTTCCAAAAGTACCGCAAGGAAGTTATTTAAGAGGATCACTTCCAAGTTGAAGTTCCGCGGTACTTTTTGTCACTTTTTTTTCACCGAACATTGTTTTTTAAATTGAAAAAAACATCCTCTAAAGACAACAGAGGGCACCAAATGAATAAATCAAGACTTTGGAAAAGTTCATTTTCATGATTTAGAACTAGTGGTCAAATTTAGTTTCAATTCAGGATGTTTTTTTTTTGAAGCTGCGTGTAAGATACCTTGCGACACCCTAAAAAGTGACTAAAATGGTCAAAAACTACACCAAAATGCTCAAAATCAGCTTTGAGCTTTAAAAAACAGCACACTTCATATTCACTTGTTAGTGGTCACATGTTGCACTTTGTGGTCCACTTTATTGTGCTTACACCCATCTACACTTCAACATGTTGAAAAGTAAAAGGAAAGGTATTTTTTTATTCTCAAATACTAGGATTTGAGAGTATTAATAATGAAAACACATTCAAAAATCATGTAAAGTAAGGACAATACTTTGATATACTTGCAATTGACACAGTTTTGTTATCTAATTTTCAAATATTTTACTTTATCATCAAGGGAGAAGCACAATAAAGTGGACCACAAAAGTACTTAGCTATTTGCTAGTTTCAGTTTCAGCCCTTTTGCAAAAATTGCACAAAAGTAATGGAAATTTTTTTTTTGCTAATATAGATTCTCAACTTGTTTTTCTACGACTTGGAAAAGTTTCGTACAAAGTAGACACTTTAAAGTTATTGTATAAAGGCTTTAAATCCAAGCAAAGTGAATGCAATCATTTGAAAAAGTGATTATAAAAGAATCAAAGACCATAAAAAATCACTTTTAATTAAGTGGTGACCTCTGTATGTGACAATGTGTATGTTTAAGAGGTATTCTAAAATAGTCAATTCATATACTCATTGATTGGTTTAGGGTTCCAAAAGTAGCGCAAGGATCACTTCCGTGGTACCTTCTATGCATTTTTTTTCACCAAACGTTGTTTTTTAAATTGAAAAAAACATCCTCTAAAGACAATAGAGGCCATCAAATGAAGAAATCAAGACTTTGGAAAAGTTCATTTTCATGATTTAGAACTAGTGGTCAAATTTAGTTTCAATTGATGTTATTTTTATTATTAGTCTCAAGATATGTGCTGGTAGCTGCTTGTATCAGTTAATAAGTTCAATGGGAATCAAATTCAAATTAATTTAATTCCTAAAATTTCTTTAAATCCAAATGAAATTTTCGAGTTATGGGCAACTTAGATGAATTAGTAAAAAATATTATTTTGGCATATAAATTTTTGATAAAAAAAGATTTTACTCATTAACTAATTGTGTGATATTTTTTAGTGAATTTATGATTTTGGAAAAAAGTTTTAGCTACGAGCTCATTTTCATTTCAAATTTGGGCATCAAAGAACTTTTTATTTTAAAGATTTTTCTTAAAATTGTAATGTATTCTTAACCAAATTCCTACTTAAACTACTAGCGTGCCCAACTTTTAGTATATATAAGTTCTACAAAGGGAGGAAGTAAAGTTTGACCAAAAAATCCATATTTGTTGAAAAGGAATATTAGCCCTTTTTAGCTTTACAATCCCACAAGTGAAGAAAATCAAGAACATAAATTTGATATATGAGTAGATGTGGAATCATCAAAATTTTAGCAGTTTTATAAAGAGATAGAAAAAGAAAAAGAAAAATGATTAAATTTGGTAGAAAGATTCCATACTGCAAAACCTCTCCTTATATTTTAATTTTTTGGTCAAAATCTCCGATGCCTTAGATGAGCAAATAAACTTCGGCAAAGTCTCAGAAATCAAGAAATTTTGTTTGATCCACAATTCTTGGCCAATGCTAGATTCCTCAAATACATCAATTTAATTTTAAGATCTTAGGGCTAAATCTACTAAAAATATACTTAGGTTGAGATTCATTAGACTTAAAGTAGAAAAAGAGTCACTTTTGGCACTTTTAAGTTTTGATCAATTTGCAATAGAGAATTTGCATTTAATCTAATAAGCCAATTGAATTTGTGATTTGTTAAATGATCTTGTACATAAAATGTTTATCATTCCTTTGTCATGATTTTTATTGAATCCCATTACCTGGTTTATCTTAGATATATATTTTTTAGATATCTTTTTAAATTAATAAATTTTAGTTCATCATTTAGAAATTAGACCAGAAAATTTTATTCAACAAAAAAAATGATAAGAAAAAAAATAGATTTTATATATCTTAAAATAAATAAAAGCTATTTTAGTATGGATCTTTGTAGGAGTGATAAGGTGTTGAAATATTGAGAAATGGATTGATGTTGAAATTTGAATATCTTTTTCCAATCGTTATAACCAGGGTTGTCACGGTCGTCCGGGACGCTCGGGACGTGGGGACGTCCGCGGACGTCCGCCAGCGCCAGAGGACGTCCTGTGACTTAGAAAAAAAAAATCACCCGCATAGGTTTCACCCCGGGGTGAAACCACACCTTCTACGCGGGGGAGGGGTTGCGGGGGAGGGTGCGGCCGTCCCCGCGGAGCGGGGGGGGGGGGCCGTCGGCCGCGTCGGGAAGGGGCCGTCCCCGGCGACGGCCCCTTGCCGTCGCCGCGGAGGGGGGGGCCGTCCCCGGCGACGGCCCCTTGCCGTCGCCGCGGTGGAGGGGGTCGTCCCCGGCGACGGCCCCTTGCCGTCGCCGCGGTGGGGGGGGCCGTCCCCGGCCACAGCCCCTTGCCGTGGCCACGGAGGGGGGGGTCGTCCCAGGCGACGGCCCCTTGCCGTCGCCGCGGAGGGGAGGCCGTCCCCCGCGACGGCCGCGGGGACGGCCGCAAATTTTTAAAAAAAAAATCCCGAATCTTAAAATCTTCATAACGTTTTCAAAACGTCTCCAAATCGGGCTTATGAGGTGTTTTTTGGCATCTACATTTCCTGTAGATGCCATAAAACATCTCATAAGTCCAATTTGGACAAGCTTTGAAGAAGTTACGGGAATTTGGAGATTTCGGGAAGTTGAGGGGTCGGCCGTCGGCGGGGACGGAGGGCCGACCCCGGCGACGGCCGCGGGGACGGCCCTCCGTCCGCTTGGAGGCGGGGTCTCGCATGGCCTTCCTTCTTCTCTTGCGTTTTCTCTAGAGAGGGCCATCCCTCCCCTCTTCCCCTCGTCCAACCTTGACAAAAAAAATTCTATTTCTAGATACTCTAAAAACAAAATCAATACGGAATTAGAAATTTCAGACATATCCCTGAAATCATGGAAAATGTCCAAAAGATTTTGTAATCGGGATTGTGGGATCCGCCTTGATATTGGGGTATACTTTAGAAGGAGATATTTATGCCGTTCAATTGTTGGTGCTCTACTATGGTTTGCAAACATAATCTCAATGTTTAGAAGGAAGAATACATTTGTTTTGGAAATGAAATTATGGCCCATGGGCCTATAGACGAGGGAGGTATACGATGGGGGGTACAACTTAAAAGGTAATGAGAAGCTTATAAAAAATAATATTCTTTTATTTGAAGACATTATTTCGTTAGGTAATAAAGTTAAAGGAGAACTCGACATGGATTTCTCTTACATTAATATGACAAGTTTGTATGTTTTTGGCTTTAATTTTATATGGCAAGACAAATCCCTTTCTCCATAAATGGAACATTGGAATTAAATAAAGGATAAACTTGAAATTTAGAAATGAATTTGAATGAGAGGATTTGGAAGGTATGTTGTAGAGGACGTAACACTTAGAAATTAGATTTTAAATCAAATTAGATAGAAGTTGAAATTGTGTGAAGGAGGTTGGAGGACACATTAAATAGAATTGAGGATTGTAAAGTTGAATTAGAAGTCGAAGATGGTGGACAAAAAATTCATTATAAGTGATAGAGGATAGAAATTTAAATACAACAAATTTTAGTTCTAATAATAAATAAATTGATTAATTAATTAAAAAACCAAGCAATCTGACAAGGGTGGATGCTTAATTTTAAAAGGTGAGTGAATTTTGAAGGTTTGGGAGTTGACATTAAGAGAAATGTTTCTTGCTTTTGAAATGAAAGATATGCTAGTATTACATTTGAGTACTTGGGCAAGTGAATGCCACATTGTTTGCCTTCCATTCCTTTTAGACAAACACCGAGTCTATATGGCTTAAAGTTTAACAAATCTCGTCAATTTTTTATTCTGAGACTTATGATTTTTTTCCATCTTAAAGGTGATTCATAATCATTATTTTTATGAATGAAAGACATAACATGTGGATTCATCTAAATGTGGAAATACAAACACATACTTCATAGCCAAAAATTTATATTTGTTTATTTATTTATTTAAGTATTTAATTATTTTGTATTCTTTCTTTAGTCTCCGATTCTACCTTTTATTTTTATACTTTTTCCATTTGCCTTCCATTCTATCTTCTTGTTATTTTATTATTACACTATTATTCCATTCTATACTCTGAACTTTTTATTATTACACTATTTTTCCATTCTATCGTCTCTTTAGTTTTTTATCTTAACATTATTCTTCCATTTTATCTTCTCATTTTCCTATCCTTCCATTCCTCTCCCATCATCTATTTATTTATTTAATATTCCTCTAATCTGTCTCCCATTCTATCTTTTTACTTTTGCCTATCGGAAGAAAGGAAAAATAAATAAAAGATTAGGGGATTATATTATGTACAAGACAATAATAAAAAAACAGACAATTGAAATAAAATACAATATGACAGTAAATGAAACATAACAAATAACCGCGAGACAGACAAACTACAATGGGAAAAGGTTTGAAGGAAATAGATGTGTATAGAGAAGATAGATATCAAGGGAAAAAACAAAAAATAAAAAAAGTACATGAGAGGTAATAATAAATCAAAAAGATAATTAGAGTAAAAGATCAAATAAAAAATAATAATAATAATTGCAAGAGTGGAAATGACATACAAGAAGAAATGAGGAGTATGAAGTGAATAGAAAAAACCATGTCATGGTGATAACATTATGGCAAAAGAAGAAACTAAATAAAAATATCCAACTTAGAAAGGACTTTTTTCTTAAAGATTAAAGGATTAGATAAAGCACGAGACAATAATTGGAAAATAGTTAATTAAAATTACATAGAATAAAATGGTATTTGAAAACATAAGAAATAAGTTCAATAACACTAAGATATACAAACTACAGTGGGCATAATTTTAAATACCCAAGAAACCAATTAATTAGGAAAAGAGCATTTTCATGGAAAAAAGAATTTGTCTTGCCTTATAAAATTAAAGCCAAAAACATACAAACTTGTCATATTAATGTAAGAGAAATCCATGTCGAGTTCTCCTTTAACTTTATTACCTAACGAAATAATGTCTTCAAATAAAAGAATATTATTATATATAAGCTTCTCATTACCTTTTAAGTTGTACCCCCCATCGTATACCTCCCTCGTCTATAGGCCTATGGGCCATAATTTCATTTCCAAAACAAATGTATTCTTCCTTCTAAACATTGAGATTATGTTTGCAAACCATAGTAGAGCACCAACAATTGAACGTCATAAATATCTCCTTCTAAATTATACCCCAACATCAAGGCGGATCCCACAATCCCGATTACAAAATCTTTTGGACATTTTCCATGATTTCAGGGATATGTCTGAAATTTCTAATTCGGTATTGATTTTGTTTTTAGAATATCTAAAAATAGATTCTTTTTTTGTCAAGGTTGGACGAGGGGAGGAGGGGAGGGATGGCCGTCTCTAGAGAAAACGCAAGAGAAGAAGGAAGGCCATGCGAGACCCCGCCTCCAAGCGGACGGGGGGCCGTCCCCGCGGCCGTCGCCGGGGTCGGCCCTCCGTCCCCGCCGACGGCCGACCCCTCAACTTCCCGAAATCTCCAAATTCCCGTAACTTCTTCAAAACTTGTCCAAATTGGACTTATGAGATGTTTTATGGCATCTACAGGAAATGTAGATGCCAAAAAACACCTCATAAGCCCGATTTGGAGACGTTTTGAAGAAGTTTTGAAGATTTTAAGATTCGGGATTTTTTTTTTTTTAATTTGCGGCCGTCCCCGCGGACGGCCGCGTCTCCACGCGGTCGCCACGCGGACGGCCGCGGGATCGGACGGCCCTCTGCGGCCAACCATGCCGGCCGCGGGCCGTCCGATCCCGCGGCCGTCGCCGTTGCCGACCGTGGGGACGGCCGCGGGATCGGACGGCCCGCGGTCGGCCGCGCCACTCGAGCGGTCCCCGATGGCCTGCGCCGGGGTCGATCCGGGCCGTCGGATCCCGCGGCCGTCCCCGAGGCCGTCCCCGCGGTCGGTCACGGCGACGGCCGTGGGATCCGACGGCCCAGGAGGGCCCCCACATCCGACGGCCCGCGATGTGCCAGGACGGCCGCATCTTGGCCGTCGGATCGACGTGCGGCCGTCCCCAACGACCCCGCGGCCGTCTCCGCGGCCGTCCCCGCGGCCGTCCTCGCGAACGGAGGGCCGAGATGGGGCGTGGTGGCGGGATCGGCCGATCGGACGGCTGGGGAATGTTTTTAATCCTCCGGGGTCGCAAAATTATTACCGCGACGTAATTCTCGAGCGTCGGGGACGCCACGTCCGGGACAGGGGACGTCCGGGTCGGACGTCTTGACGTCCGGAGCCGGGTCGGACGTCTATTTGAACAACCCTGGTTATAACTCAACTTCCCCTTTTGTATATAGCTGGTCATTCTTGGGAGACATGAGGTTTTGTTTTAATGTTTTTTATTTTTGATTTAAAATTTTAGATAGTATTTCCTCTCTTTGGAGGAATTATTGGTTGCAAAAATGAAGGAAATGATGCCATTTAGTCATTTTAGAACAAAGACAATTTTGAAGCCGGAGAAACCATTTGAAAATGGCAATCATTTCATTGTGACTTTCATGTATTGTAGATCTTATTTTAGCTACAACAATAGGTGATGACATCCCTTAGATTGACTTACAATCTTTCAAATTTGATTCTTCAAATTAAATTATCCATCTTGACTCTATTATCAACTAGTAGGTTATTGATAATTGAGAAACACTTCTAGATCAACCCAAATGAATAATGATTTTTATTCTTATTTCATAAAAATTAATAATAAGTTGACATAATAAACTTATTTTGTACATCTTAAACTTGCAAAATTCTCTCCATAATTAAAATATACTTAAATTTTTTGGACATTCAAAAAGCTCCCTTTAGATGCGACGCAATGAGGCTCCGAGAGCTCTGCGCACCCACGAAAGGATCAATCGCGGCGTATCCACATACACATCGGGTCTGGTACTAAGTACGCATTCTCAATATACGATTGTCAAGAATTTTTCTTGTGATAATTAGGATTGTCTTTAGATTCAAGAAGTCCAACACAAGGGAACGACAATGGATGTCGAGAGAATTTTTAAAGGTTTTGGATATTGTCAGAGGTCAATAGTGGGCGTTGGACAAAGGACCCCTTCACAACCTAGGGTTTGGGCCTCTGCGTAGTCTGGTCCGATCTGGGCATGACTAGGCGGATCCAAGCAACGGATCACTATCGGCTGCGACGGTTGGGGATGCGATAGCTGAACTCTGCCCTGCTGGCACTAGAAGGTGACCTCCAAGGGAAAGACGGAGACGAAGTCTCGGACACGGCCACCACCAGCAACGGGATCGCGGTCCGCCATGGGGGGGACATCGAATCTCAAGACACTTAGCTATGCTGTAGCACTACATATGCAGCTTGCACACGCCCCCAAGAAGGCTTCGAGCCAAGAGAACAAGAAGTGGCGGAAAGGTTGTTGCGACACGAGCAGGTGGAGGCCGAATTAGTGGCGGCCACCACACACTTGGAACAGTTTTCAAGAACCCACTCAACTCGTGCCATGCCGGGTGAGACTTTGCTAGAGAGGGTGGAGAGGAGTAGGGCCGGATTCCTCATCAAGACAATGACACATAAGGTGCTACTCAGCAAAAATATAAAATCCAAAAGGAAATAGAACACTTCTAGAGTAAGGTGATCATTGCTTGTTTTGTAGGTGGAAGTTGACAATCGTCACGAGCTTCAATTGAATGGGCAATTGAGTTGTTCAAGGAGATCAAAGAGGGATGTTGAATTCCAGGTTGTGACTAGAAGAGCGGTTGCTACGTAGAGTGTGTTGATGCTCACACCACATCTATTCAAATGGGGAACCTGCAAAATGCAGCCATGGATACCGGGTTTTAATACTAGCAAACTTAGAGGAATAAAGATGCCAATATGGATAACCCTAAATTTTGTCCCAGGAAAAATCCTTTCTAGTTATATGATGATCTTGCTCAAAGCCTGGGAGTAGTCTTGGGTCGACACAAAGGCTAAGTTCTAAAAACTTAATAAAATTACTAAGTTCTAAAAACTTTAAACTGTAAACAGATTATGTCAGAAACTATTGAAACAAAAGAACAAACATAAGAAAAGAGAAAAACTAAACAGACTTATGATTGAGGATCGTAGAGGCTCCCGTCCTATTTAGTGACTTGGAGCTCAAAATCATGGAGAAGTTCAACGAAACCGCGAATGTCATCTTCCTCCGAAAGTTCTCCAATGGTCTTCTTGGTGGAAATCCCTCGAAAACGCCTCCATTCGTCAAAAGCGTTTCTAGCCCAGATCTCAAAATGCAGACTCCGTCTCTCACCACCCATTGAGGTATTTTTGAATTCCTTCTCGTCCAGTTCACGGAACCGGGAACTATTTTTCACACGGCCTACAACCAACAAACCGAAACAGAAAACTGGAAACCAACTCAAATCTTAATAGAAAAATGAAAGCCGCAATAAAACAAAACAGACAGTTTACAAATTCATATATTTATTAAACTTCAAAGATAGGCAGCTTAAAAAAGGGACAAACCTGAGGTTCTCTGATTATTGTCGTTATTGTTATCTTCAGCGTCGTCGTCGTTCGTATCATCTTCATATTCTGGAAAGTTTCCACTCTGTGGAATGAAGACATTATCGGCATCATCCTCCTCGTCATCATCGCGATCATACTTATCCTCTCCGCGGCAAACATCT
Source organism: Ceratodon purpureus (assembly GCA_014871385.1). Lineage (NCBI taxonomy): Eukaryota > Viridiplantae > Streptophyta > Bryopsida > Pseudoditrichales > Ditrichaceae > Ceratodon > Ceratodon purpureus. The sequence continues at coordinate 5,184,643 of CM026431.1, forward strand.
CCATCGCCCTCCCTTAAATCTTCTTCATCGTCTTCCTCTGCCACCGCCGCAAACATCCCTCCCTCGAGCAACTCTGCAATCACCTCGCCAATACCACACAAACCCAATATCAGTCTAGAGGTAATCTAAGTAGACAGTTATCTCTAAGCAGACGAAAGAAGTAAAATCAAAATAAAACTGAATGTATTAAGTGAAGCACTAAGCAGGAAAAAAAGATCAGACATAAAACTTACCTGGAGCCTGGAATCACCTCTCCAAGAACAGTAACCGCAGAAACCAACTCCTCCGGCGACGTTGGAATCACTTGTGGTGGAATCAACTGCTCAGGGACAGCGGGTAGCATCTCCTCTTTGGCAACTACAAATTCACAATAAACATATTAGATTCAACAAAGATGAAAAAAAAACCCAATAAACAAAGACAAATCACTAAATCAACTCAAATAAATTATTAAGATTCTACACTATACCTCCGCAAAATCTACACAATCTAGGATCTTGAATATAATTGTAGACAAGCAATCTCCGAGCCTCAGCTTCTCGCCAACTATAACTATAGACGACACATGAATCTGGAAAAAACATAGAAACAAAAATTAGATACAAAACTGCGCTGCCGCTCGGCTTCAGCGGCCTTCGGCCACACATGGCCTCTAACCTTCGTCAACATAGCCATATTTGCCGTCTTGAAGGACTCCAGGACCATCCGCTCGCGCAACAACGTCCACCTCATCACAAAGATCCAGGCTTGAGTCAAAAAACAGAAATCAGAAACCACTAATCATAAATCTGATAACTAATACATTCACAAAATACATACAATAGAGAAACAGAAAACAAATAACAACAACAGACAACAAGAAAATACCTGAATCATCAACCATCGGCTCGTACATAGAAGAATCATTGATATCGAACGAATCACCCTTCGAAGCTACAAACAAATCAAAGAAATATATTAGAAGACCAAAACACATGAAGAATCAACAACAAAGGACACAAAAAAAATGATACTGTTAACAAAACAATTTTATACAAAGATGCGCTGCCGCGCGGCTACAGCGGCTTGCGGCCGCACATGGCCCCAAAAAATGATTTAATCCTAAACCAAACTAAACATAAACAGAAAAGAATTTAAAACAGATTAATCTATTTTCATAATTCTTCCACCTGTTACAACTAATTAGTGAATGTATGATTACATACCTTTAATATCTGTTATGTCTTCAACTTCCTCTAATCCCTCGCAGACGATATTACTATTATCCTCAGGATTTAACGACCTTACAGGATTTTAATTATTTTTAGTATACAAATCAACAACACATTAGAACTAATTCCTTTATTAGAATTCATTTCTTTTATTACAAATCAATGAAATACAAAACGAATACTCACCTGAGTCGTTTGTGTCGATTGTGTCTGGGAGATATACTCATCCAGTACTTGGTTGCACAAGACGATGTCGAGTTCGCCGCTCACGCTCTCAACATTCTGTCGAATCTTCTTGTCCAGTTCGTGTTCACGCTCCAGATTCTCGAGAAACTCATTCTCTGTAACTTCGACTCCGAAACTTGGAACAGAACTACTCGGCATCACCATCCCTAATCAAACAATTAACAAAAACAGTTAATAAAGATAATACTATGCATTTGAAACATAATAAACATCAATAAACATTATACTATGCATTTGAAACATATTAAACATAATAAACTAGAAAATTAGATTAAAATGGAACGATTATGAAACTAATCTAAGATTACCTTGGGAGTAGATTACTTCGGTCTTCACAGATACAACGGTGTCGTTGCGTCGATGACGTAAATTAAACGAAGGAATAACCAGCATCTTTGGGATAGGCTGCAAGTCGAGATCACTGGGCTCCAGCAACCTCTTCTTTCCTGCACTCTTGATATCCTCCATCTACATGAGACAATAAAATTTAAGAACACAAGAGTCAAGAAAATGTGAAGCGAATTAAAATTAACAAGACCGAAGATAAAATGAAATGAATAAAATCAAAATATAAAAACCTAAACAGATATATAAATATAAAGAAAACTCACCTCGAACAGTAAACACAACGTTGTCGAAATTCCTGCTGCCGCTCCTATTAAACCTGCTGCAATAAGAAAAACAAGTTAAAATACTAAACAAGTTAAAACATATACACAGAAAGCCGTCCAGGTGTCTAACATTTCCAATTGAATCTTAAATCTTGACAACAATCATTGAAAGTACAGAAGAAAATGCGGCGCAAGGTACCTGACGTAATCAGACAATTGCCGAGGCTGCAATCGATCGCACCCAAAGCCGCACTAAACTGCAAGAAAACCATAGAACAATAAGAACAAAACGAGAGTACAAAGATAACTCTAAAAACCATTAACGAAGAAACGAAAGAAACAAAATCACAAAAGTACAGAAACGTACCGAATGACGAAGAACACAGACGCTCCAGAGAAAATCACCACCGACTTGATAAGAAACGAGAACAAAATGCAAGTGCGAGTCACAAAACCTACTAATACAAACTAAGAAACTTAAACCCTAAACGGCCGCCGCTAAAACCTCAGCAAATTAACAAGAAACAACTACCGCAACACCCTTAAAAGCAACAACGTCGAAACAAAACCAATCGCCGAAAACAATTGCTAAAAATATCGCCAAAAACAATCGCCAAACAACACAAAACAGCAAAATCTAAAAACAAACACAATACAAAAAACTAACACAAAACTCACAGCGCGCACCCGCAGACGCGGAGCTCGCGCGAGCAAAAATGGAAAGAGAGCGGGCTTGGGACCTCCACTTCCTATTTATACCCCCCGATTCCACGGCCACAGGTAACAGATGCTTCTGGAACCATCGCCCAATTACGACGAATGGTTCAGATCTTCCAAATTAGATCCTACGGCCACAAGATGTCCAGCACATTTATCATCCATTTCAAAATTGGACGAACGTACCGCGGTCACGGATGATCAATCCAGCTGTCAAGGATTCGAGGTCGCAGCAAATCGAGAACTGCCACGTGTCTTACTCTAGAATGTTCTGAGACAAAACCCATATCGTTTGCAACATGTAATTCTATCCCGTATATATTCATAAGAACTCTAGGTCTCGATATATAAATCAGACATTGAGGTCCGTAAAGGTTCTAAATGTGTCCGGGATTGTGGCTCGATTAATATCCGTTCTATATCCTGACCCACAGACCATGGAATCCATGTATATCTGTCGGGTATACAGGGCTAAGTCCTGATTAAATAATGAATCTTCATTGCCTGGCGTAATAATGTATGTGAAGTATAAATCCATAGTGAAAAGCGTTATGAACTATATCGGTTCCGTGGCAATTTTTCCACTTGACATCGAATCCCATATCGTTTGCAATCACAAAGGTGTTCAAGTATAAATCGATTAGCTTGTATAAAGTAATTAATATTCAATGGTAACGTGGCCTGGTGGTTCCCGAGAATGGGTTGTGGTGCAAACCACATGCACATGGCATTCACGCAATTCAAGGCCGATCAGCGTGGGGTACTCGGTCATCCTGGGTAGTGCTGGGATTGTACACGAGTACGCTTAGGTCAGCATGTTGACTTCCCGGGCAGCGTTGAGCAGCTGTCGGGCAGCGATGGGTAGTTGTCGGACATCGAGGGCAGAAACATAAATTTCCTTCGGGCGTTACGCCGGGTGAGGCCCCCGCAGGGGTGGCTACGCGATGGGAGGCACCCCTACGCTCGGGTCGGGCTACGCCCTACCCCTACGCTCGGGGTACCTCCCATCCCATGAGCCCCCCCTGCGGGAGGCTCACCCTTTACATTCCAACTCCCAACGGCTATAACAACATGGCAATATTCGAATCAATCCAGAAGCGCACCCAAACCCGTCACTGAACCCAAAACCACCGTCACCTACTAATCAACAACAACTTCCTCAAATCTATCTTCACCAAGGTTTTGGGTTTCAACGGTTTCTAGGTACAGTGACGGGTTTTCGGGGTCAGCCTTCCTCGACGTCAATCACGCAACATTGTCGCCATAATTGTGTGCATGACGAGATCAGACGACAATCAATCCGAATTCTAGAAAACAAATAGTGGGCTCTTGCGGATTTGTTACACTGATGGACACTTGACATGATTTGGGCAAGTTGCGGAAGCTGGGGTGTTTGGAGCAGCGATTGTCTACTGTTGAGGATGGCTTCGGAAGGGGAGGAGGATTTCGATACCGGTGAGTCGGAGCCGGGAGAGGGAGGTCGTGGAAGGGGTGGTGGTCGAAGCGGGACGATGAGTGAAGCGATGGTGGGGCAGGATGTGCATGTTGTGGGTGAGGCTGCAGGCGTTGCCGTTGTTGTTTCTTTGGAGGATGAAGGCTCTGGAGATGATACAGGTGAAGGAGTTTTTTGATTTGGGTTGATGGCTTGGATTTGGTGAACTTGTTGAAGTGTGTGAATTAGGGCTAGTTTGTGAATAACTGAAAGCTTATTTGACAGAGTTAGTCATAGACCGGATGCTCAAGGCGTTAGGAACGCGGGATTCCCGAGGCATTGCGCTCGAGACAACTCAAATTGGGCAAGCTGCTACACCACTTAGTGGACTGAGGTACTCTTAGGACTACGCAAGCATTTCATATTTTTAGCCCAATGTCATCGTTTGCACAGGATTATGTGAAACGTTTCACAGGATCACAGAAAAACATGATTCCTTTTGCAGTTTCCATCCTGTGAAACGTTTCTAGGCACGTAATTAACCACTGTAGGTGTTTCTATTCTTGTAGGCACAGGAGATTACGCCGAGTGTCTGCCGATGAAGAACCATTGGTTCCTATTCCAATGGCAGTTCTTGGTAACAAGGGTGACACACCTGGGGCATCGTCTAGGAGCCTTCTAGGTTCCTTAGAAGACGTTGTTTACCGGGTAAATAGACTCAAACAAGAGCTTCTGTGTGGGGTAAGTTTTCTCAAACTACACGTTCAATATACTCACATCAATATTCGAATGAAAAAGTGATAGTTATACATTACTAACAATGTGGAACTTGTGCAGGTGTGCCTAGAAGTTCTAGTTGAACCCACCACAATCATATGCGGTCATACTTTTTGCAAGCTTTGTTTAAAGACATCATGCAAAACTAAAAGCTTATGCCCCATATGCCAAGCCGAAGTGCCCCTGCCGAGAGAGGATTTCGTAATCAGCGTTATCCTATGGAATATCATTCAGTTAATGTTCCCGGAAGACATTGCCGATCGTTGGCTCAAGAAGCTAGATTAAGCCCTGAACATTAAAGTAGACACTGTACAGTTTAAATATACTCTCCGGGCTAGACCATTGATCACCATGTGATCCTAGCTTTCGGAAGAATATTACTTCAAGATCAACAAGAACCGGCATTCATCTGCGTATTAGTCCAACATTGTAAGCAGGGGGAGTCATTTGACCATATGCCTGCATGTTTCGGGAACAAAATCACAACAGCAGTTCGGGCGTGCCATTACAAACGCAGTGATCAGCACATGCTAATTAGTGACTCACGTGGAATAATTGAACACTCCATTTTGAAAACCCTTCGCATAATATTCTTGCATAATCTCAACAATGCAAAGCCAAACAATGCTCAATCTATCAGCAACTGCTTATCGACTCTGACCAATGAGACTGAAAATTTCAATTACAGATACACTTCACATACCAGTAGCTCAGCGAACTCTAAAACTTCCAAGTCAACGGCTGCTTAGATTTTTAACCTCTTGACAAAAAAATCTTTGGCAGACCAAACAACATTCACTAGCAGTAGATCCTCACCGAGTCAATGGCATATTCAAAAATGTACGCCCAAGCGTCCAGCACCAACAAATTGGTATATCCCCGGTATGCGGTAGGGCCAATGAGTGTCAAACTTCAAATCATCTGAGCCGTTTCATGATCGGTAGCCGCTGCTACACCAACACTTGCAGCCTGCAATGAGACCATCACAAGAGAGCCTGTACGTTAACGAGGCTCCATCATTACCTGGCAGTTTATCTTTAAAAAGCCACGGAATGAAAGTTACGAATTCGACGTCACCTGAAGAGATCTCAAGTGCAGCATAAAGACATGAAACAGCTCGGATAACAAAGGGTTGACAAATGATGGCCCTACCTCGTACCTTAGGTCAGTTATAAAGCTTACCTGCGACAAGCCAATGAAGTGAACAGGTTGATTCGTCTCCGTAGAAATGTAAAGCACCTGCGCGGGGAGGTCATACTGTGCATGCTGATCCCACGACCAGTTCCAGTACTCCTGCATACAAATATTGAGGAGTCGATCGAGGAACTATCAGATGTGTCGTTATATTTGCAGCATAATTATTCCTCCTCATTCCATAGAAATGTTCATATACAATCATCAACGCATTTCTTCGACGCTAATGAGCGAACTTCAAAGTATAACAGTCGGGAATTCATGTCATTCACAGCAATTAGACACACCGAGAAGAATTAATTAGTAATTTGAGATTTATAAGCTCATGCAGAGAAAGTCCGGACGGACTCTCAAGCTGGAATTTATTGCGGGCATAGGCTTGGTTATTGAACAATGACATTTACGAACACTAAGCACGTAGCGCTGATCATATCCATGCGCTTATATTGATCAAAGATGAAAGATTTTGAGAGTGACCTACCCGATCCGTGGACTTGAGGCGAGTATGACCACGGCTCCAGTACGTTGCACGTTGATGGCCAATCCAGACGTCAAATCCGTCATTCAGCAGCATAATCGGCAGGAGACTGCTACTTCGGTTTTCTAAGTCACCGAACTCAAACCAGGTATTGCCATTCAAAAACTCTTGATGCATAAGTAACACCGGGGAGCCCTTTCCGGCCTGCAAAGAAGACAATAATGATCACATGCACTCCAATTGCTGAATATAATGCGTCATGTTAAAAGGATTGTGGGCCGGAAGCACAATAAAGTGGACCACAAAAGTGCTTAGCTCATTGTCGATTTCAACCCGTTTTGTAAACATGCAAGAAAGTGGCATCTAAAACTTCTTGATGGAAAATGAAGTTTGGGATATGGAAAGTAGACTTGACGTACTACAACTTCCGAAATTTGCGTTTGTAGTTGTTGAGTTGAGACACCTCTATGAACACCACAAACTTGAAGAAAGTTAATGCAGTCATTTGGAAAAGTGACCATATTAAATCGTAGTTTTGACAGAAAATACTTTTGACTTCGTCGGGCCCTTTGTTTGTACATTACGCTTGTAGAAATGATCCGAGTGGTCGTGTTTGCAATCCTACATTGGCAAGAAGAATCTCCGAAACGTTTTTAAAACACTGTTTTTGGTGAAACTTTTTGTGAGGTTTTTTCACCGAACATTGTTTTATAAATTGGAAAAAAACATCCTTTAAAGACAATAAAGGGCCCCAAATGAAGAAATTAAGACTTTGGAAAAGTTCATTTTCATGATTTAGAACTAGCGGTCAAATTAGGTATCAATTGAAGATGTTTTTTATGGAGATGCATGTAAGATACCTTATGAAACCTTAAAAAGTGACTAAAATGCTCAAATACTGCACCAAAATGCTCAAAATCAGCTTTGAGCTATAAAAAACAGCACACTTCATATTCACTTCCTAGTGATCACATATTGCACTTGGTGGTCCACTTTATTGTGCTTCCCCCCGGTTTAGGGTTTTGTCAGAAATCACTTTTAATTTTGCGGTGCTCTTTGTATATTTAACAGGTATTCTAAAATAGTCAATTCATATACTCATTAATTGGTTTAGGGTTCCAAGAGTATCGCAACTTTGCAAGGATGTTTTTTAAGGGGTTCACTTCCGCGGTACTTTCTTTGTGTATTTTTTCACCGAACATTGTTTTTTGAATTGAAAAAAACATCCTTTAAAGACAATAGAGGGCACCAAATGAATAAATTAAGACTTTGGAAAAGTTCATTTTCATAATTTAGAACTAGTGGTCAAATTTAGTTTCAATTCAGGATGTTCTTTTAATAAAGATGCGTGTAAGATACCTTTTGACACTCTAGAAAGTGACTAAAATGCTCAAAAACTACACCAAAATACTCAAAATCAGCTTTGAGCCTTAAAAAACAGCACACTTCATATTCACTTCTTAGTGGTCACATTTTGCACTTTGTGGTCCACTTTATTGTGCTCTCCCTTCATGTACAACTTTTGTTCAACCTCAAAGTAAGAACAAGCTAATGAGCTGTAGCTCGTGGTGGTGTCCTATGGCTGCCCTGATAGGCCCACGCTTCTCTAACGCTCGGGCCGCGGCATTATACAAATCAGGCCTGCTTGGCATAGGGGATGGTTCCTCACAGCCCTGGAAGCTAAGAAGAAATTCGGATTGTTGAGAATTTTGCTCTTCTACAGTAAAGTGAATGACCTTGATTGGGATCCCCTCAGCATTCAATGGACGAAGGGACTCAGTTTATGAATTTTACCGCTAAACTGGGATGGAAGTTGCTCTTTAAAACGACATATCGTTCCATCAGTTGTAAAAAAGAAATGGAATGGGACCCTTGTAGTGTCGTACAAACTCAAATGGCTTAATTCCTAGGATCCACAACGTGAAAAGAAGGAGGGGGTGTTGCTCTGGGTCATCTGGCACAAAGGAGTAGCCATTAATGCGTGGATGAGTAAAGGTCAGGTTTCGATTGATGAGTGTTGTGCGGTGTTTAGGACAGGAACGAGAGAAATGGTGATGCATTGTTTCTTGGATTGCACTTCATCACAAAAGATATAAAGTAGTGCGCCCTCATTCTACATCTCATGTGCTCTTCTTCTCTAGAATTACCACGTACACTATCTGGAGCTACGAATCCCATAACTTCTCTCTCTTTCAATCGGTCTCAAGCAACATGCATCATTATAGACATGGCAATACCCATGCAGCCTTGGGGCAATTTATCCCTGGCACCAGCAGTCTTACCAGTACCGCGTTGAATCTTAGCGCAACACAGGTCTACACTAGATGCAACGCATACACCTGGTGCGCCCTAGGCACGCACTACCGAAAGGGCTCATGGTGCCTCAAGGGCACAAGGTGTCCTTGGGGTACGCAGCTCCCGTAGGCCACACAAGGCTGCAAGTGCACCAGCCCCTTGCACACCATCAGAACCTGACATACACCGTTGTTTGATCTTGAACTGGAAGCACAGTATTTTTGCACACCGGCTCCCTAGACGCTTTAAGGCCATTAGTCGTATTTGGCTACTCATGAGGGGAACCGTTATGTGGATGATTTAGTGAGTAAGAAACGATGCCTTGTTCGAAGGAAAACCTTGGCACCCGCTGCTCGGAAAAAACTTGCTGCAAGCCAATAGATGGGTCTTATTGAATACGGCCATATTGCTTGGCAGAAGACTTGCCGGAATGTCGAGAAGGTCGGCAACGAGGAGAAACAAAGGCATATGCTGGAGCAATTCCCATCTCTTTGGTGCTGTAAGGCAATTTTTGCTAGATGGAACAATGAACAACCTTGCTTGAATCTGGCTGGGCCCGGTCTTAGTAGATGTTGTAAGGAGTAGTCCTTTTCTTTTTGGTTTGGTCCCGTCCTCGTCGGCCCTGGCGGGGACGAGTTGTATTTGTGTCTCTTTCTTCCTGCAGCAAAGGGCTCCATTTCTCTTGTGTCAATTTTTATAAAAAAAAAAAGAAAAAAGGAGAAAGAAAAAAAAGGGGCTCTCTATATAATTGCTACAATATAAACTCAAGAAACATTTCACTCCCAAGGGCTAACAATTAAACAGGATGGACGGTAGTTTGATATTTCTTTCTGTGGAAGAGATCCTGCATAGTTTGTTTTGTTCTCTCGTTGAAAAAGTTTGTTGTTTTTTCTTTTTTGAAAGGGATCCTGCATAGTTTGTTTTTTCTTTCCTTGACAGAGATCCTGCATGGTGGGCTTGTATTGCAGAATCTGCCCTTCAAAAACAGCATGCTAAATGATAAAATTGGTGGAATCAACGATCTACAAAGTCGATCTTTGCCAATCTCGTACAGACCGTTTGCAAGATTTGATCCTGGTTGGGGCCAATATTGGCAGCCACTGACAGCTACAGCCCACTACCTCTGACAATACTCACGTTTCAAAATTTTCATTTGTCCATTTGGTCCAAACAAAAAAAAATCCAATAACTAAGGTAGGATGCTCTAATGTGGAGAATGACCAAAAATGGTTAAAATGTACTACATAAGCTCATTTTAGGGCGGAAAAGTAGACTCTTAGTGGATCGGATATTTATTAGGTCACAATAAATAAGGGTTGTACTAGGCACCTACATTTCTGCCCTTAAATGAGCTACTGTATCACAATTCAGCCATTTCTAGACTCTAGTCATTCTCTATTTTAGAGCATCCTACCTTAATATAAAAACTACTGCCTTGTAATAATTGTCAATTATTTGAACCATGTTCTCGTAAAAAGTACATATTGCATCATGATCAAAAATTGGTACTACTATATATTCTAAAATAAAGTATACCACTTTTGAAATAAATAAAAAAACAAATCAAAATTGCATTGAATTGCAAAAAATGGGAAAATACAAACTGGAGCAAGTAACATATCCCATTTTTCACTAACGCACTATTGTTTGGCAGTACACTATTAATTTGCTGCAGGTCGCTTTGTATCGGTATCTAGTTCATGCAGGCTCACCACCGCTTTTAAAGACTCGCTTCTAAGAAGGGACCAAATTGAGAAGATAGCAACAAAAGCAAACAAGAATGAAGGAGAATCATTGAAGATGGGCATGAATCCTGGCGCTGTTCACTCGCAGACGTCCTCTGGAGCTCATTCCAAACTCCAAATTCCAACTCTCCCAGTGACAAGGTGGAAAAAGGTCAGCAATAACTTACATGTTAGAATGCTCATAGAATGTGAAAAATACTTTCAGAATGTGATAGTGCTTTCACTTGGAATGTGAAAGTGGCAGCGGTGATGTTGTTTGCAGTCAGGTCGGATTTCCCAACCGACAAGAAATGGAATTTGCTACTTGCAAAGTTGCAGTGAAGTGTAGAGATGCGAGTTGCAGTGGTAGCCTCGTGGTAACGGTATACATGTGGAGGAATGCCAAGTGACCTTGAATTAATAGCCTCGTGCACACATGATAGTATGATCGAAGGGAGGCCCCAATTGCAATGGCTGTCGATCAACTTGTCAACATGATCGATGCATGTTTCATCATGTACTTCCAGTGGCACCCCTTCGGTACTGACCCTATGATTGCATTGGACTGAAATAGTCCATTGCATGGGAATATTGGATTTAATTCCATTATGTACTGTGGTAAGTTAGAACGTCCTAAAATCACCAACTTAACCCATGATCGGCCATGACCATTTCTCATCAAAAATACTCAAAAATATGCCATTTCTCAAGCAAGAGTGAATGAACTGAAATTAAAGTTTTTTTTTTTTGTATATTTAAAATTAGGATCTTACCTAAGACTTCTAAAAAATCATGCATAAAAAATTTCAAAAAATTTGACCGTATGGATTAAAACTTAAAAGAGTATTCATGAGGTTTGAATAAAGAATTTTATTTTTTTTAGTTTTAAATCCTTCTTAACCACAATCAACATATTTTGACTTATGTCTATGTCCAATTATTACAATACGTAAGTTGAGGATTTTATACCAATGAAATGTATATGATTTTAGTTACTTGTATACCAAATTTTAGAGGTAGAAAAAAAATGTAGCAATTTCAATAAAATTGAGAAAAAAACATAGGTTCATTTTATTGTTTGTACTCATTTTTTTATTTAAAAAATCCATTTTTGTTAGAATATATCCAGGAAAATAAATAAATTATATTTGTATTTAAAGTAGGAAAATAATAGGAACTCGTTCAAAAGAAAAAATCTCTTATCTTCTATGGAATGAAGACGTTTTTTACATCTAGACCCAAATGGCAAAAATGTGATAAAACTTGAATTCCTTGTAGAATAAAGGTTTTCCAAAATAAAATATTCCATTTTATTTTTATTTTTATTTTTATAATCTATTCAAAAATCATATTAGTTACTTCTCTAGAAAATTCTATAGGTAGTTGAAACTTGAAGGGTGTATCAAAAAAATTGAAGTAACGCAAGGATAGAGTAAACTGCTTCAAGCACCATAAATATATTTTTCAGATGTTTAGTGTTAAAAAAAATTATGTACCCGCGAAGCTCTTGCAATTCTTTGGATATAAAAAATCTAGATAAACACATTCAAAATTGACATTGTTGGACCTACCCCAAATATCAAAACGTCCATTCTATGACTATTGACTATTATGATTAAATTGTTGTGGATGTTTTTGGAGCACTTATATATAAGAACTATTTTCCATTTAGAAAGATGACTTTTTAAAAAGACTACAAAAATTTTCTTTGTTTATTTCTCAATGGTACAATTTATGTAAAACCTTCAAATTTTGTTTATTTATAAGAAACATTGGCTATAAATTCATTGGTGGTCAATCATGCGTCGCGTTAATCACCCCCCTACAAACTTCTATTTGAGGGCGCCGCCGCTGCCCGTGCCTTGCTGCCCGATGACGGGCCCCGCTTCTCCAAAAAGGGCCCGGGGTGACAGGCTGGGTCGAGGAGGGTTGACCCGGAGAACCTGCTGGCTGTCAGGCCGGGTCTCTTTTTGAACCCGATATTGAAATGATGGGTCCTGGGTTCAAGGTGGATGATTTTATTTGGCAAGTGCTATGGATGATTTTCTTTTTGCACTACCCAACAATAGAGAATAATCTAAGCGGATCCTTTTAACCCTCTACAGTGCGACTGTACCTGTAGTGTCACTGTAGCTGTAGTGTCAAGGGTCTAGTCAGTAGGAATGCTCTGTGCGCCTAGATTTGTGACAACCAGGTCCGTTTTTGGATACTACGTAACACTTTGTACTTCAAATGGTATTGGATATGTAGTGTAAGGAAAAATATATAATGCCGAGAATTTCGGATCTTGGAATTTTGAATTCTCGCACTACATCTCCCTTAAAAGGGGATATATTGGTGCTGATGGACCACAAGTTCGACCGTCTTCTATATTTCAGAAATCTTGAGATTTGTTTGAAGTGTAGAGTTTTTTCGTGGGTGACTGTTGTACTTTGTATAGGAGTGGTTGTTAGTTTTCTTGAGTTATCTAGTTGAAATACAAGGGTGATATGGCAGGTGAGGGGTCTTCAACGATTGAGTTTAGCCGTACTTGTTCTAGCGAGGATGATACACTGTGTGATTACAACTCTATTCCGGAGAATAGAGAGTGCATGGAATCTGCTCTAGAGCTACACCAATTACAGAGGGTAGAAGGTCTAGCAGGCTTCTCCGATTACAACGAAGTGAACGTCCTAGTGAGCGCTTTACCAGATCATATGCTGAACTGTGTTGAGGTCAAGGACGAGATTGAGTGTCCTGTGGTCCTTGCTGTAAGGGAACAGAGTCCTCACGAAACCCTCTCATTTGAAGAAGTTACTAGGACAAGAGATTGTCCCCTAGTCTCAGTGGTTTTGCCAACCGGAGTTGATCAACACTCCGCATTGATGATGGAGAGAGCGTTATCGAATGTTTCAATCAGTAAAGATATGTTTGTCCAAGCGAAGGACCTCTGCAACATAGCAAACAATCGTGCATATGAGTCTTGGATGAAGCAGAAGGAGACTGCTAGCATTAGGCTCTGGAAGGATAAGAACATTGGAGACGTTTTCTTTTATCAAGAACTTAGTCTGCTGGATATCAATAAGAAAGAACAAGACGACGCTCCCTTCACACTTGGAGTTCAGACATCCTGGCAGAAGGCTATGCTTGTAAGATTTGGCCATGGAAGTGCTATTTCGGTGGACGCCACGTTCGGTACAAGTCACACCCGGGTGAGTGAAGTCTCCCATAACCTGAGCTGTAGTAATTTTGTAGGTGTAGTGCAATAGGTTTAGGGATTTTTATTTTGGCATGTCCCAACACCTTGATCCAAAACCAACTCATGTGAGTATACTTTGATGCAGTATCTATTGTACACCGTTTTGGTGTTTGACGAATGGCGGAATGTTATTCCGGTTGCTTATATCATTGTCTCTAGATCGAGCAAGATTGCTTTGAAATCCGTGCTACAGGCACTAAAGGACAAAGCCATATCTGTCAAGCCTGATTGGGAGCCATCTTCGATAATTGTGGACAATGCTCGAGCTGGATTGAATGTCATAGGGTAAGCTTATACATTGACTTTATTTTCTTTTGAATTTAGTTTAGGATAATTATTAATGATCACGTGTAGTGCACCTTTCTCACAACTACAATGCACTACAGGGAGTTGTGGCCGACGTCAAGGATCCTAATCTGTTTCAGGCATGTGGAGAAGGCATGGGCCAAAAATGCGGCAAATACAATACGTCGGATCGAAGACAGGACCGATATCCTGAAGGGTGTTGAAGACGTTCTGCACGGTGTAGGGTATGTTGTAGGAACTGATCCAGTGGCATGGGCTAACGAGGAGCTTGACAAGATTAAGGACGCACAGACTTCGGGAGCTAAGTTCATGGAATATATTGATAAGTACTGGAGAAAGGACATTGGGAAGTGGAGTGCTGCAAATCAGGACTACCCTCATGCTGGCCAAAACATGAATGCTAGTATTCATTCATTCCAAGCTAGTTTGAAAAGGATTTTGATGTTGAGGAAGCAAAATGTCGCAGGACAGCGGTTGGATTGGTTAGCTGATGATCTCAAGAACAAGGTCACGGGACAGTACTGGTATGCTAGAGCCCTAAAGGAGTATGGTTTATATCGTAATATCAAGCAAGAGTTTATGAATGGTAATCCTCAAGAAGGGGCTTATTTCGATGGGGATTTAGTTTCTCTACTGAAAAAATCCGTATTGTAGAAAATTTGTGTAGCACATGTAGTACATGAATTTAGTGAACACTACATAACAATGGCAGATGAACACAATGATATTGAATTCTGACATGTTGTAATAAAAAAAAGCATTTGAGAACTATATATGGTGTGTACTTCCAGTCCCCTCCTTTCCAAAAAACGGGACAATATGATAACAAAGCTCTTGATTTTCTACACATATGACCACCCCTTGCGTTGCTTACAGCAACAGAAGTGAGTGCATGCTGACCCATCTGAACATGTCTTCAATGTCGGTGAACCCTCCAACACACCAGCTATCAACACCTAGCCTTACTTAAAGACTCATGTACCTTTCGACCTCCACATGAACTCTGTGTTTGCCACAAGTACATCAAACTCAAAATATACATAGTGTGACAATACAGATGTGATGTTCTACGTACTGTTATAAATGCAAACTAAGGCCATCCTTACCTTTCTGCATTTTAACCCCACTTCTTACTACCAAAACCATGTAGTGCAAAGAAATGAACTACGAACTACAAGATCAAGACCTACGGACTGTTATGATGTACTATACAACAACTTGTCCTACACTCCATTGTGGATGAGTAGTGCAATTACACATCCGTCTTGCCTGAAATTATGGATTTGGAAATTTTGAAATTGGCACTACAGCTTCCTTGTAGTGGAGGATAAATTGTTGGCTTCGGCCACTTATTCTATGGTCCTCCATATTTGTTATATGTTGAGGTTTGTATGCACGGTAGAGATTTGTTGGTATCGAGTGTTATAGTTCCTAGAGAACAGGTTGCTAGTTTCTTTGTTCCTTGATATGGTAGAGAATTTGGAGTGACTATGGCGACAGATGGGTCCTCTGTGGTTGAGATTAGCAGTACCTGCACTGCTGAGGGTGACACATGTTCTGGTTCCCCTTATGAGAGAAACAAGGATTGCTTCATATCTTCTGTGATGCGTCGCCAGGTTCCTGATATCATTGATCTCACAAGTCCTTCCGACTATGAGAGGAAGAGTGCGCTTGGTAGAATTGCATCGAGTACGCATGACGGGAGGTCATTGCTAGCCCACAAGGTGAACTATGTCGATCTTGAGGATGACAGTTGGTGTGATTTGCTCCTGGGTCGAAGGTCGCCGAGTCCTCAGAAAAGAACGTCTCATGTTGATATAAGCAGTGAGAGTCATCCACCTCGAGTAGTTCTGCCACCTCGTTTCGGTCATCACTCCCCTGAGGACGTGCCACACGGTTGTAGTATGACAAGCGCCTCCGAGGCATCACTACATGGCGCCATGTATCATCTTGAGCAACATCGTACAAGTGACTCAGTCCGAACTACGAGCTCTCTTGCTTCCACGGGGTCGGAGGATGGGAGTGTGGACTTAGCTGCAGATATGTCGTCGTGTTCTACAGAACTGTCCCTAGCAGGTTCAGCTATGTCTACGTCTCTGTCCATGAGATCTCAGCGTCCTGCAAAGCCAAGTCCAAAACCACAATATGTTGATTTTGTCTCTAGCTATTGTACATCAAGTTCATCTGTCTCTGAAAAAGAGAATTTAGAGGATTCCAGAGGTAGTCAGTACGAAGTTTCCTCGACTTCAAATCCTTCCTTCAATCTGACATGGCATGTTGTTGACGAGGGTTTAGATTCAAATTGTAAGGACAGCCACAAGCAATTTACAAACGTGAGTAGCGATAGGAATGTCAAGTTTGCTGCGGGGAACACTGTCCCTAAGGGAAAGGCTAACAGCGGTAGAGATGATAAACCAACAACCAAAGTGCCGTTGAAGAAGGAAAATCCGAAGGACAGCAAGCCCATGCGGCATATCTTGTCAGAGGATTGGGAGGAGGATGACCCACCATACCAAGGGCCAGAGCGAGAGGAAGAGCTAGTTAGAAGGCTTCGAGA
This sequence comes from Ceratodon purpureus, assembly GCA_014871385.1. Lineage (NCBI taxonomy): Eukaryota > Viridiplantae > Streptophyta > Bryopsida > Pseudoditrichales > Ditrichaceae > Ceratodon > Ceratodon purpureus. Next base: position 5,201,429 of record CM026431.1, read on the forward strand.
GATGAAGCAAACTCCTCCACCTGGTCCATTCTGTAGGGAGGATCTCACTTGGGAACCTATTCGAACCCAAAGCGGAGGCCGTTATTACATACACGAGGTCGCAGTCATCCCTTGGAAGAAACTTTCAGACTTCAGGGAGGGCGAGGGACAGGACAAATTGTATCCTTGTTGCTTCAACAAGGAGACACTCTACAAGAATAAGCCTGGGAGCTTGGTACTACCAAGGGCTAACAGTGCTGCCAAAGTTATTAAGTAAGTTCCTTCTCGTCCTTAATCTGCTCGTTTGTTATTTTCTATTGTAGTGTATCATTATATATACTATGTAGACAATACATGATTTAGGGTACCAGGTGTAGTGCATTTATTGTATTCATTCAACTCAGGATACGCTATGTCCTTTCCATGTAGTGCATATAGATTTATCGGTATGGTATTTGATTGAACTTGAGCAGGTTCAGCTGTAATTTTGGACCTGAAGACAATTCACATATCTACATTAAGGACCTGAAGGGTCTTCTTCAAGCAGAACAGCAAAGGAGGAAGAGAAGGGTCACTACTGCAGTAGAGAAGAAGCGCAAAGGGAAGAAGGTTATCCCGGATTTCAATGTAATGTGTACTGATAGAAGTACAGGGCAGAAGAAGCCACGCATAGGTCAAAAGGCTGCTGGCATGTCCAGGAAGCGAGGATGCCAACGGCATTTCCTGGCAAAGCAGAACTACATGGACACTACGTTGTGCCAATTAGTGTACAAGGTTACTAAGCACGTAAATGTGCATGGTGAATTGTGCCACGGTGTGACGGTGGCTGGATTCAAGCACTCCATGGGGACTTCATTGTCGGAGAATATGAAGAACAAGCTTGGCAGTATGTTAGACATGGGATTGACTTCTACACAGGTTATGATCCAACACAAGGCATGGGTGATGGAGATGGCACTGACAAACGCCCCAGTGAGCAGAGATATGTTTGTCCAGGCGCACGACGTCCGGAACATAGCAAACAAGCGTGCACAAGAGACTTGGATGAAGCACAAGAAGGAAACCGTTAGTATCAGGCTTTGGAAGGACGAGAACATCAAGGAGGTATTCTTCTACCAAGAACACGGTCTATTGGATGTAAACAAGAAGGAACAGGAGGATTCCCCATTCACACTCGGATTTCAGACAGTTTGGCAGAGGACTATGCTTGTGAAATTTGGCCATCAAAGTGCTATTTCCATTGATACCACGTTTGGTACAAGTCACTCCCGGGTAAGCATTGTTTGACATTACTTGAGTACTGAAAAATGTTAGTTGATATGCATGTAGTGCAAGTAGGCTCAGTGAGTACTCAATGTGACTTAGACCTAAACCGTGGTCTGATAACAAGCTTTGTGAGCGTTTTGACTTGATGCAGTATCCATTGTATACCGTTATGGTGTTTGACGAGTGGCGGAATGGAATACCAGTTGCTTATTTCATTATTTCGAGTTCCACCGAAAACGCATTGAAACCAGTGCTACAGGCGCTGAAGGAAACAGCTTTAGCTGTCAAACCTGATTGGGAGCCCTCGTCAGTGATTGTGGACAATGCTCAAGCCGAGTTGAACGTCCTAGAGTAAGTGGAATTAAATTTCTTTTCAATTCAATTAGCATAAGAGGATTTGTACTTATTCAAGCATCAATTGTACTTTATGACTCTTACAGCCATGTTGCACTACAGGGAGTTATGGCCGAGGTCCAAGATCCTACTCTGTTTCTGGCATGTTAAGAAGGCATGGGCAGAAAATGCGAAGAGCAAGATAAGTCGAATAGAGGATAGGGCGACTATGTTGAAGGATGTTGGTGACGTATTATATGGCAAGGGGTATGTTGTCGGAACAGATCCTGTGGCATGGGCTAACAAAGAGCTCGACAAGATAAAGGAGAAACGCCCTTGGGGTGCCAAGTTCATGAAGTACATCGACAAGCACTGGAGAAAGAAGATTGGGATGTGGTGTGCAGGAAACCGGAATGTCCCTCACGCTGGACAGAACACAAATGCCGGAATTGAGTCTTTTCATGCTAATCTGAAGAGAATTCTCTTGTTGGAGAAGCAAAGATTTGCTGGGCGCCGGTTGGATTGGTTAGCAGATGATCTGAAGAATAAGGTCACGGGACACTACTGGTATGCGAGAGCCTTGAAAGAGTTCGGATTCATTCGCAATTTCTCACAGGAGTTTCTCATTGCCAATGCAATCCTCCTTGCATATGGGATCCCCGACTCGTATGTTTACTTGAATCCGGAGGGGGAGGATATTGCGCTGGTAGTTTCCGTTGCTAATTATCCCAAAGTTTGGACAGTATACGGAACCGACACTGAGTGGGCACAATGTGACTGTTTTATTGGTCAACAGAACACTATGTGCAAGCATGTTATGAAGGTTTTTCTTATGAAGCATCCTGATATTGATGAAGGACTGATTCTTAGGGAAGCCGGGACAAGGTGTGGGATAGAGAGGACGATTCCGATGGTGGACGCGTTTGGATCGAAAAGGGACGACTTTGAGGGTGCCGAGGAGGACTTCTCTGGCCTCCCTAAGGATGAAAAGTACAAGGATGCATGTGTGCCAGATAGAGGCTGCACAGGGAAGCCTGAGAACAACGCAGGACTTGGAACAGAGTCCAATCCGATTGTTCTACGGGATGTATCTCATCCACAGGAGTACAACTCTAAAGATATTATGGAGAAATGCTTTGGTACTGAAGAAAATCCCATTGACCTTAACCCCGTTCCCCTGCCACAGAATCAAAAAACTAAAGAAGACAGCCCCGTGGAGTTGATAAAGGATCTCCTTGGCACAGCAGGTAAGCACACTGAGATTGGCCACCACCTGGTTGCTGATTTGAAGAAGATACGTGGGAAGTACAGGAAGATGATAGCACGTGGAATTGCATGCAACGAGCTGAAGGACACTACCCCGAAATTTCCCTTGCGGGAAGGTGATTGGTCATTGAAAAGGAAACTAGGTAGACTAGAAGTACCTAGGGCCGGTAAGCGTTGCAAAAGTTAGAAGGTAGACCTCAATGACTATAAGCTAGACTCGTGTAGTGCAATACAATGTAGTGCGAATGATATATTATACTATATAAAACTACATGGACTTCACTATGACCGAGACATTCAGTCGAGTGAAGCACTATTCTGGTCTTCCATGCTCAGACGGTCACATGTTTAATTTCAATAGATTAGTTATGTAATCCATGTTCTCAAAATAAGATTGTGACGGTAATGTATTACGTGTAGTGCATATATAAGTGTATTTGGCGAAGAAACCATGACATGTAGTGGTGCTTTTTAATTAGGCGATGGGTAACGCTGGCGCACGATCACGATGAATTTGAATTCTGTCGCAGTCCACATAGGAACTACATATTTAAGCTATATATATATATATATATTTATCCGTACTTAGTCATCTATTGGAAAGACGCTTTCTGTAATATGTCCTTTTCTAGCGGCTCTATGGTTGGACTTTTGACGTACAAGACCTACTTCCTTGACTACGAGATGTTCTCTGCTTGAATCCATTGATGCTCCTCTGTTGACCTCGGCAGTAATCCGGCACGGCATTCCGTCCACAGCACCTGAGACCATCGCCTTCCTAACTGCGTTCTTTAACTTCTGCTTCATGTCCAACACATCCCGAATGTCAAATACATCGGACATCTGCATCAACATAATGCCATGATGTAAGTATAAGTACACGGTGTGCCACATAAGATACCTTTATGTCACACAGAGATACCCAAGAATGCGGTAGCCACATACTCTAACAGTGCTACGATTGAATATAAAATCCAAAGGGGATTGATGCCCAAACCTCTGCTGTCCAGTCGATGTCGTTTTCCTTTCCCAGAAACGCCATGTATGTGATAACAAAGCACATGACGTAGTATCCACACGACCATCCATCGCTAAGTTTGGGGCAACGAACGTGAGTCCAGGCTTTTGCGTCGGTACAAGTATTCCATCTGGGCGATCCTTCCGACTCACCTATTGCCATACACCACAACTTGCCTAAACAGTCATGTAGTTTACGACCTCCATGGAAGGTGTTGGAATCTATGGCACCTGAGTCGAACTTGAAGAATCTAGAGGTCGACAATATTGCTAAGCTCCAGTGAGTACTGTCGACAATGGGAACTATGACTGTCGTACCCTTCATCCGTCTAAATCCTGATTTCTTACTATAAAACCTTTGTAGTGCGTCAATTGAGTCATCTTCTTTGATGAGCGTACAAAGGCTAGTTGCTATTAGAGAATTGCACAATAAAACCTCGTTAGGAAGGTATGACTGAAACCAAATACAAAAGAAATCCATGAGAGGCGTAGTGAGCAGTCCCTCTTGGGAATCTAGGGCTTTCATGTCCGGAATAGGGCGTAAAATCGTACTGCCCGAATCAAAAAGGAACTCCAGATGTCCCCTTGTGGTGTCGCCATGCGCCAGTCTTATACGTTCCATCATAAGATGGTAGGCACTGCAATACAGAACGAACAGCGTATCTAAGTGTACCAACAACATGTAGTGTAAAATAATAATATGTAGTGCAGAGTAATAAATGGATTTTAAAGAAAAAGTGCACAACTACGGGGCTCTACAGCCAGAGGAATATTACTTGGATCTTTAAGTGAACATGTATAGAGCAGTGACATATACTACCTACTGTTTACAGTAGGTGAATCCATGGGGGACATGAACAGTGCTACTGCTGTGCTCCCAGGTGGGGTCTCCTCCTGGGAAGTTATTGATGTCTGCTCCTCACAGGCTTCATCGGATGAAACCAATTTCAATGAACGAATAGGGGAGAGCATTGAACGCACACGACACGGACCTAACCTAAAATCAACATGTGTTGGAGTCTTCCTAAACCAACTTGATCCCGCCCGCATGATTGGCGGTGATGGGTTCCTTATGTGTAAGGAAAGAAGTTCTCTCTCCCTCAAGGCCCGGTCCTCATCTAGATGCGTCGTATTAGGTATGGTGGAAAGTGTACTTGCGGCTACCGTTGTAACCATTTCTAAGGACATAGAATGTTGTTGAACTACAGTCTTTCCACTTGGGTCCACAACTTCCAGCGGCATGACATTGGCTGTAAGGATGGTTTGAGCGGTAATTGTTTCGTTATGTCCAGGGTAACCCAGCTCTCTGAAAGTCCGTTGGAGCTCCTTCTCACGAAGCTCCATAAACTTTCGTACAACGCCATTTACGGACTCTCTCAAATCCTCAGGGACTGGTCCTTGATTGTCCAACCCCAACATTGACCACCCGATGTCCACATCCTCGCGTATACATAACGACCTTGACATCACCTGTATTGCAAGAGCAATCACATTTAGTGGCTATTTACATATACGATGGAGAATTACAGCGTTAATGATTGCTATGCAAATGTTGAAATAATGACCTTACTGAGTGTTTTTACCTCGTCGCAATGAAGGCGCAAAGTTGTAGGATCAGGTGGTCCACGAACCCACCACATGGCCGCAAGCTCGGCAGAATTTCTTCCCGTTCTGTGTAGGTCCACTATTGCTCGGCGTGCAACACGGTTGAGAAACTGCTCTATCACATGCAGTACGTCGTCCTGGTTCCATCCTTCGAAGCCCATTAGTCCCAGCATGTCACCCCAGCATCGACGAGGTGGAGCGCAAATTCCTCCAAAAATGCATGGGAAATATGCCCAGCCAATGTCAACAACATCTTGGGCACATGCGGAAAGGCATTTTGATTCTACCTCGTCCTTTGCTATAGCAAGTATGTTTTTTCTTGTCATGCCTGTAACTGGATGTGAAATCGGCGAGCGTCGTCCAAGTGAGATGCGACCATATAACTTGAGGGCACGAACAATATGGGGACACTCCAGTTCCAGCGTCATTGGCTCGAGCTTCACATCCGACTGTAGTGCACTGAGTATACAGTCTAACTCTTCCTGTGTATGAGACCAAGGACGTGGAGGCATTATTGGAGATCCTTCCTTGCATAAAATTCGGAACATGGGGGACCATCCCCAATCCCTGTCTTCCAAACGCATTTCTTGCTCGCAGTCATATAATCGGAGTTGGCCTAGAATATGAGACTTCCGCAAATCCTGTAGTGCAATATCTGCATTGAGTCGTTTGGAGACGTACAAAGCCTTGTCCTTCAGGTACTTCAGATAGTGCTCCAGCTTGGTAAGTTCGTTGGTTCTCCCGTCGTGATTTACCAACTCAATATAGGGATTCCATGGCTTCACAGACATCATGACGAAATTCACTTGTTCTTTATGTAGTGCGTCACGATCCCCCAAAACCTGCAATACAGAGAGCGTCGCAAATCAGGCATTTCCGCCTGCACTACACGAGTATGTTATGAATAAAGCTAAACAAAACCACAGCAAGTGGGGTTCTACACGCGCGTACCTGTGATTCTTTCCATTGTACCCACGGTCCTATAGAAGCATGTATGCGTTCTCCAAGTTCATCTCGTGATTCTAAAATTTGAAGCTCCGCCATGCATTCTTCATGGTTGTGTAGGAGTCTGCGATCGATGATAGTGCTAGCCGGTGAATCCTGGATCAGGTGATACAGTCCGGGACTACTCTGTACCTGAGGAGGACGGCCAATATTAGGGTACGTGTTCTCCACTGTTAGTGAGGCTGCATACCGCTGGGCCTTTTCCAGTACTTCTTCTCGCGTACAGTCAACAGAAAACGTATAAGACGATATGGGCGCATCTTCATGCACTACATTAAAGTGGACGGCTCCCATCTGCGACCCAATACGTGGGGAGGTATGAAACCGGGATGTATCCTCATGATCTGCTGAAGGCAGATTAGTTGTGTTGGGATTGTCTTGCATCCGTGAGAGCACCTCCTCCTCAGCTACTACGTCCTTCTTCCTCTTACGTGTGCCTGCTAGCGAATTACTCTTCTTCTTCACAGGACCTTTTGGATGTCCTCTGAAATGTGCAGGAGCAACTAGCGACCCTTTGCGATCTCGTTTGGAATACTTCACCCGGAAAACCGTATCCACTGTATCAGAATATTCTCCGAGGGTCTGCACTACAGTATGGCTATCCTTCGTGAACCTGTCATGCATTACCGTGGTCCTCTCCCTCTCAACCATCTCCTTTTGTGCGCATTCTTTCTTCTGGTAAAGCTTTGTCACATGTGGCTGTTGCGTAGTGCAAAGTCCCTCTTTCGGTACCTTCTCGTTGGGCAAGACTACATCCTTACTTGTCCCTCGACTGGTTTCCTTAAGAGACTCCCTAGTCTTTTTGGACTTTGGCTGCACTACACGAGGTACCTGTACCCTCGGGTTCCAGGGGCGGTGTCCCTCTTCCTCTGGGAACTTCAATCCTCTTTCCTGTAGGATACCTTTGAGCACGTGCTGTTCACTCTGAGTAAATGTTGGATACATTTTCAACACTCCAGACCCAACTTCTCTCCACTTATCACACTGGTCCTTATAACGATGATACGAAAGTGCATTCTTGTCGCTAAAGTCTTCATGACAGTAGTTGCACCAATAGAAATAGCGCTTCTCCTGCCCAGGGTTCTCGTAGTAGTGATAACGGCAGGTGTAGTGCGCCTCAACTACGAGATCCTTGTATTCCTGCTCAGTATATAGACATGCGCACGGCACTCTACCTTGCTTTAACTCTGCTCTATAGACCCTCTCACCTCCAACCTCATACCCCTGCAACGTAAAGCAAAGGCCTTCAGAGACCGTAACAACAACTTCTGGTACAATCACAAGTGCAGAATACAACGAAGTGCCTCATGATATTCTACTGACTATGACGTACCTCTTGCAAACCTTGCACTCCATTTAGCAATAGCGTCTTCCACGTTGCAACTCCAAGCCCGTCTATAATCCGCTTATCCTCGTTCACAATCAACTTATCATCCTCAGGGAATTGAATTCTAGGACCTGTCACACCCACACCTAGAAAAGATATGGAGCCTGTACTCATGGCTGGGGGCAAATGTGGTCTACTGTCAGCTGTAGCTCCGCTACAGCTCACACCCTGTTTGGGACGTCCCGGCACATGTTTTTTGAAGACAAGATCTGTATCTGTAGATGCATCGTCGTCTTCTTCTACACTGTTTCGCAGCCCCAACAACGGTTCAATAGCTTCGTCAATACTAGTTTCTCCTACCACGACCTGTTGAGACCTTGCCCTCGTAACTCTGCGGTTGTTATCTATAAAACCCGAAAAAAAGAAAACAACAAACAAAAAACCCCGGAATCAGTAGAGTGTTGTTCTATAGAAAAACGAAATTGAAAAAACCTGATAGAGTATGAGGACATCACTACGACTCATAGAATTCTATCACGTGTTTCTGCAACTATATTCCGGTCTCCACCTCACTATTTGTATGAGAATCCTCAGCATTCACCCCTGACCCTAATCCAATAGCAGAAGGACTTCATATGCAAGTTATGGCTACAAATCTCAATACCCAACACTTATATCTACACTTATACTGTGTTTCTTCCCAAAACGGACACTGAAAATGCCTCACCAGAACAACCCACTTGCAAAAAAACAAGCTACACTCAAAACGAGATACAAATGCATACTCATCCCTAACCCCTGCTCTCTGAACTTGTAGGACTCACCTGATTCCATCTCGTCGTCTTACTCTCTACCAAGAACTCTGCCACAACCATCGCCGTGCCTCTCACCCTTCCCAATCGATGAAACGCTAGAAATTACACCCATGATTGTAGGATCGCACCAAGATTCCGCAGGTTCCAACACCTCCCCCAACATGCCATCGTCCCTACAAAATGAAGACCCACATCCTCCTTGCAAAAGTTTCGACTCATGTCTACAATGAGGAGACCACGTCCTTTATAGCTAAGAAGGCCTTGCTACAGAACACGGGAGGAGCAGCACACGTGTGCCTGCGGACCATATGAAGTGGACTCTAGCCGAGACAGGCGGTGGCCGCGGCTCTAAAACTGAACGATCACCCTAAGCATTACCATGCTAGAAATTATTTATCCAGCATGGTGTAACTTCGAAGTGGATGGCTCTTTAAAAAATTAGAAAACTCAAAAATTAAATATTGAATAAACGTATTAAGATACTTACTAATTGAAATATTATTTAAGTAATTCATGTTTTTAACCATGTTATAATTTATTTTTCTTAATACAAATAAGACCTGTTGTAAGCAATACATTTCCTAATCCTTCTACCCATTTCTTCGCGTCATTTAAAGTTTCCCCCTTACCTAGGAGAAATAACGCACTATCCTAATACTTTATTTTTAGTTATTGTAAATTTATAAGGCATATGCTAATCCTTCAATGAATCTTGCCTTGTTCGACCACGTAATTTTAATTATGTTTCCTTGTCTTCTCCTCTATTAATTTGCATCTCTTCTATTTTTTTCTTAATTTAGTTTCTTACTCTAATTCAATGCTTCACATTGTTCTTATTTTTTTTACTTTCATTCCTTCTTTACTTCTTATGAAGATCACACATTGCATTTTTTTTTATTTTAAATATATTCACTTTGTTTATTCAGCCTTTTGTTTTTTGTGGAAGCCAAAACCTTATCTTATATTTCATAATATTCCTTGATTTACATATATAATCTATTTAATTAATCAATTTTCTATATATGTCTTTGTATTTTCCATGATATGCATCTCGGAAATTTATATTATTATTGCAATTATTTACATGTCTAAATCATATAATTTTATATTTTACCATTTGATGTTTTTTATGATTATCTCTATTGCAAATGTTTTTTTTTTTTTTTTTTTTTTTTTTTTTCTTCAATTTTTTTGCGATTTTCACTTTGCACATTGACCTTTTTTCCTTTATCTCTTAATTTAAATCGTTTAATTTCATATTTCAAATTTTCCTTTATCTCTTAATTTAAATCGTTTAATTTCATATTTCAAATTTTTTTATTTTATTTTCCAAATCTCACTACATCTACATTTTTTATTTTTATTCATCCTTGTTTCGTTATTCCTTACGTTCCAATCTCAGCTTACTTACTTATTACTTTTTTCCATTCGGTGATATTCTCACCTTGTGCATCCATCCTTCAATCTTCTTAATTACGTTCCACTTATCTATATACGGTGTATGTATTTGATGTTTTTATTATTTATTTAATATGTTATCATCCTCATATTTTGAATTTTTGGGTTTTTATTTACTTCTCGTAATTTATTATTCTCTTTAATCCCTAAACCTTATTCGTTATGGCATTAAACATTTTATCTTTAAATAATATATATATTTTGTTTTAATCTTTAAATTGTGACCAACCAATTATTTTTATTTTTATTTTTAAATATTGTGTTTATTTTTTCTATTATCTAATTCTCTTCTTTTAGTTTACCTTAGTTTCTTTCGATCAATTTTTATCATGCCTAGCTTTCTTCATTTGTTTTATTTGTTTTTGAGCATGTATGTTTCTCTAGTTTAATAAGTTTTCTTTATTCATGTATATTGTATTTTTTTATTGCATTAACATAGAGTCTTTATATTTTAAATGTATTCACTAAAATTTCACATCTGAACATTATATTTTATTTTCTCTGTTTCAATTTCAATCTACTATCTACAAGCCTTTTATTTCTAAATAATAATTTTATTTGATTCATTTATTTTCCTTCTTCTATTATTATCGTTCATGATATTCATTGTTTTACACATTTTATTTTATTTTTAATTTTACTCCACAGTGGTTTAGAAACTATTTTCTTGTATTTCTTTCTTCTTCTTCTAATGCGTTTGATATATTTCTCATTTCAATGTTTATTTTTTAATTCCATTTTTTTTTAATAAAAAAATCTTAATATTGTAATTCTGTATATCTAAAATCATTCACTTATTACTTCCTCTTACTCGATATTCATCCATTCAAAATCCACTGTCGTTTAATCCTTTTATAATTGACTTCCTTCTGCAATACACATCCTTCCCTTTTATATCCTCATGTATTTCCTTAACACCTTTTTCCCATTTCTTATTTGTTTTCCATAGTGGTTGTTTGTTTGCTTCAAAATCTGTTACGTCAGTATCCGTATAGTTTGTTTAATTATTTCACTTTTTTTTATTTGTAAAATTTGAATGTTCTCACTCAATATACTGGTTGCGGAAAAATAACTAAATAATTTAAAAGCCACAATCAAAATGTACAGTTAAAAAGTTACACAAAAATTTACCCCTCGAAATTTACATCTGACCCTTGAAAATGGCGGCATTTCAAAATTTCTTGCATCTATACACTACATAAATTATCACTCCTACGATGATTGTACACTTCATCAACAACCTCCTAAAATCCAACAGATACACTACATCTGCGTCGACCTGCCTTTCCGCTACTCAATGCAAAGACTATAGCTTCCTTCAATCCCTTCCGTAGTACAAAAATCTCGTTGTGCTCGAAACAGTCCGACATCTGCAAACATAATCGAAACATTAATATTATGTTGTATATCAAACGAAGAGACCCTAATCCAGAGTTGTGCTCTTCGTAAACTGACAAATATCCAAAGCACTACACTCAGCACAGCACAATACTCGATATACACTACATGACTACATTCACTACAACACTACAATCATTCAAGTAGTCCATAGAGCAGGTTACTTACATCACCCTCCCAATCCCTCTCGTTGGCGGTGGTTTGCTTCAAGTACGAACTCAACATCACAATATAGCACCCTACATAGAATCGACATGTCCAATCGTCTGGTTGCTGTGGACATTTGACATGGACCCATGACTGAATAGAGGACGCCCGCTTCCACTGAGGAGTACCCGGTCCATGTCCATTGGCCATGCACCACAACTTTGCCATTGCCACGTGGAGACATTGTGGCCCATGAAAGTTTGGATTTGTGTGATAACCTGAATCAAACTTGTAGAAGCCCTCGTCTGATATCACCGCCAAACTCCAGTGCCTGCAATCAAATACTGGTATGAACAGTATCTTGTCCTGAAAATTAGCAATGTAAGGGTTGTCCTCATAAAATCCACGTGGTGCGTGTTGTGAGACAGATCGATTTGTAAGGATTCTTAGTGACACTGCAAAATCGGTCTTGCAGATAAGTACGCCAGGAGGTGTATCACCCTCAACCCACTTAGCAAACCAATCCATCAATGGAGGACTCAATCCCATCCCAGATAAATCCAGTATCTCCATGTCTCCATCCTCGGTCAGCCTGATCTTCTCATCGCCAAAACAGAAGTCAAAGTATCGTCCTCTCACACGGCCATCTTCTAGAGAGATTTGGTCCATTGGGAGATTGAGTAAGCTGCAATAATAGAAACCCTTTATTTATACAATGCGCATGTTCAGATCCAGAAAAATGCCACAGGGAGCACGTAGCTACTTGACCTATACCGCACTACAGATTTCCTTAGCACTACTTCTTTGGACCAAAAGACAATTGAAGCAGTAAACACTATGCTACTCCTCATGAAGTAACAGACATAGGAATTGTAGGGCTACACTACCTACTAGGTGTGTGGACCTCTTCGGTAGCAGGTCCATGCACTACATCAGCAGCACTTGCAGCCTCCTTGTTCGCAGGTTCCTCCTCTCTTCTGAGAACATTTTGGCTTGCCAATGCTGCCCCTTGAATGTCTCCTTCAACCATTGCAGAGGCAACGTCTCCAAATGAACCCTCGTCTCTATGATCAAAGTCCAGTACCCGCATGGGTGTATGACATGTACCTGAGCCTTGACCAAGCATAACTTGAAGGTGATACGGAGTCTTGCGGTGCCATTGTGTACAACCATCCTCCATAACCACCGGCCTTGGCATCTTTATGTGCTCGCAAAGGAGACGTCTCTCCCTGTCCTCTGTACCAACATCTGGAGAGATCTCAATTTGAGACCAATCTAACTGTTGTGTAAACTGAGAGCCCACAATCTGGGACATCTGAGGAATCTCCAGATGATCCAAGTTTACAGGACTGCTCATCGACCTTGGCTCCGAAGCTCCTCCATCAGAATATCCAAGAAGCTTGAATGTTATGTCTTGTTCCTTGCAGTGCAACTCCGTAAGTACGTCGACGACCTTCTCTACACATGGTCTTAGATTCTCCGGCGGTGGCCCTTGATTCTCCAACCCAAGCATAGACCAACCCAAGTCGACGTTTTCTCGCAAGATAAACACCCTAGAAAACACCTGAAACCTCCCACCCAATACAATATTCAAGTAAGCCTCACATTCACCCTAAACTGGGCTGCACTACAGCTCTCTCATACTAAGGTAGATGTGCATTCTAGGCATTAAAAGCACTTACAAGACTCAATGCAAGAGCACGTCCAAAAAAAAACGCCAAATTCGAATGTAGCTCACCTCCTCACACTGCAGTCGTAGTGCACAGACATCCTCTGGTGGAGGGGTGTACCACATTGCAGCCACATCGGATCGATGCTCGTCAATCCGATACAGATCTACAAGGACACGACGAGCTATCTTTCGAAGAAAAAGTTCGACCTTCTCCAGCACAGGATCCTGGCTCCACCCTTCGAAACCCATCAATGCAACCATGTCGGAGCATGACATAGACCTTGGTTCTGTAGTTTTCCCGAATGTGCATGGAAAATAAGCAAATCCAATGTCAACCACGTCTTGGGCACATATGGACAATCGCCGTGACTCCACTACATTTTCAGCAATCTCCAGGAGCTTTGGCCTGGTTACACCCTTCACTGGGTGTGCTAGTGGTACACCGCGTCCCTCTATCATTCTAGTGTATAGTTTTAACGCACGCACTACATGTGGGCATTCGGACTCAAGACTAGACCTGTTAGTCCCTACCTCCTCCCCTAAAACCCGCATGATCTCCTGTAGCTCTTCCTCAGTATGCTTCCAAGGTCGTTGTGGTCCGGTACTTGGGAGGTCCCTGATAAGGGCCTGATAGATAGGCGACCACGACCAAAGCCTCTCCTCTACTGCATAGGCTTCCTCCTCTGTCTCCAATTCCTTCAACGCTTTTTGTATGTGCGAGTCTTGTGCTTCTTGTAATGCACCATCTACATATACCTGGTACTCCCGAAGCTGCTGAGTGTACTCCAGATACAACTTAAGCTTCTTTAGTTCGTTGTCTCTGCCCATCTTGTCTTCCATCGCACGATATGGGTTCCAACAGCTTGTAGCACAGTGTACAAAAGACTGCATTTGCTCTTCATCGGGAAAGGTGGCCATGTCATCCTTCAGAGCACGGGGAACGGTCTCACTGCAAATACATAAGTCAACCATCACAAATTGTGCTACACTACATCAACTCAGTATAGTTGTGCACTACATTAACTTAATGTAGCTTCATTAGTTAGGAAGTTAGCGATTTACTTACCACTCTTGCTAGGCGCCATTGTACCCAGTGACCTAGCGCTGAGATTATCTTCTCTAATAGTTTCCCATTACGTTCCATGCTGGTAAGGTGCTCCATGCATTGGATAGGCTGCATCAACAAGTCCTTCTCCACTACACTTATAGGTCCTTCACTGAGTAGGTAGTATAGGCCCGGCATAGGCACAGACTCTGGGGCATCACGAAGATCCCTAACATCATTGATAGTAAGGAGGTCTGCTTCACGCTGAGCCTCTCGAAGTACCTCATCGCGTCTCTTACTTGATATGTGCGATACTGGTGAGCAAGAGGTGGTGGGTAAATGGAGACCGTTATCTGCCATGGCCTCTTGAACCTCGCCTTGGTCCTCTGTCATTACAACGTTGTCCTCCATGTCTTCCTCACCTTCATCATAGATCAGATTTCTAGGTTTCACACAGAAATGTTGATGGTCGTCCCCTGTTCCTTCAGAATGTGCAACATTCAGTATGCACTGTGCCACTGCTTCTCTAGGACTATCAAACTCTTTGTCTGACTCCCCTAAGTCGATAGCGTTCCCTGAAATCCCCGCACTACCTGAATCCACCCTTGTCTTCTTCCTACTCCTGGTTTCACGTACCGACTGCAGCCGCCTCATACTCTTTCTCCTTGTCTCGAGCCCGTCTCTTTCGCTACCATCCCTTGTACTCTGCGACCCTGTCCTCGACCTTCTCCTCTTATTCCCGCTACCTCCTCCCACATCGGTTGTAGTGTCCGCCGAGGATTTGTGAGCAAAGTTTGGAAGGTCGGGAGAACTTACCACAGTATTCTTCATCCTTCTTGGACGCATCGAAGGTGCATGTAGTGCATCGGATCTGCGGCTTTTGGTGTGGCTCTTGTCCCCTCTGCTACCTGTAACCCATGTTCCCCTTTCACCCCCTCTACTCCTCGAAGTTGACCCTAAACCATCTCCATGTGCTCCAGTTGGATTTGCCGCCCCCTCTTGTCGTGGAGCCCAAGGCTGGGACCCTGACTTAGCTGGGAACTTGAGCCCGTACTCAGCTAGTATGGTCTCAGCAGCCTTGGTATCGCTAGGTTTGAATGTTGGATACATCTTCAAAATCCCTCCCTTACCATTCTTCATCCTCCTCCATTCTATGCACTGATTTCTGTGGCGGTGATAGGACAGTGCATTCTTGTCGGAGAAGTCTTCCTTGCAGTATAGACACCAGTACCATCTTCTTCTATCCTTCCCCTCGATAACATGGTAGACGTGATATCTGCAGTTGTAATGGGCTTCTACTACCAGGTCTTTGTACTCCTGCTCCGTAAACAGACATACACATGGCTCACGGCCCTGAGTGAGAGTGCACCGATACAGATTCTCACCTTTCACCTTTGCCCCATGTACTAAACCCACTGGCCCATTCAACACTATGTCCCACCACTTTTCAAATCCTAACTCTGCAATAAGCCTGAAATCCTTGTTCACCCTAATGCTACCAAGCTCTCTGCCCTGTTCATACTCAGGACCAGTTATTCCAATACCATACCCCTCGATTTGTGTATCAGAAATTGTTCCCACTCTGTGCCTCTCCGTGTTGCCCTGTCCATCGCTGATCATTTCTTCGTCCCCCCCACCCTCCATTGTCCCTCTGACCTCGTACCTGTAGAAATATTCCCTTCGAATCTTGCTCCCAGTTACTACTACCCTGCTCCCTGCGCCAGATTGTTCCTACTAAGTGTCCCCAGCTTGTATCACTTCCACATATCCATTCCACAATGTATTCCCGATTAGCTATCTTCTTCGAATTATCAACCTTGACAGCATACCTGATATCCGAAATTCTTTGAGATGCTCCAGTACCAACCCCAACATCTTCCATCCCCTACCATGATCGCAACACAACTCTGTCGCCACTTCTTCGGGTTGACATCCAGCATTAATCAGACATCTACGAACTCTGGAATTCGCAATCCTTACATTTTGCACGTCTGCCAGAAAAAGCTTTCTAAATGTAAGTGCATATTAAAAAACAAAACAAGACAATTTAGCAAAACATTCCGTTTCTTCAGCACCTGATGTTCCCCCCAACAAACCCTAAATCGATTTTTAGCCATTCTCCTTGCACAGAACATGCAACCCTAAACCAGAAAATCCGTGGATACTAAAAGCAATAAAAAGAGATAGCGTGCCAGGGCTCTTTTGT
Organism: Ceratodon purpureus; assembly: GCA_014871385.1. Lineage (NCBI taxonomy): Eukaryota > Viridiplantae > Streptophyta > Bryopsida > Pseudoditrichales > Ditrichaceae > Ceratodon > Ceratodon purpureus. Next base: position 5,217,968 of record CM026431.1, read on the forward strand.
GCTCATATCAGGAAACCCCGATCCATTTCGAGCTAGCTAGAAAACAAAAAACTGAAATCAGGCTGTCACTTAGCAATTTCTAGCTTACCTCTCGCATGTCTCTACCTTCAATTCGCAATCCACTCCAGGTACTCATGCCCTACCCATTCTTCATTCAGCTGTCATACACCGAAACAAACGTCCCTTAGAGAATGCTTGCTAACCCCAGAAATAGGAAACCCTAAACCTACATGAACAAGGTGAAGGCCATGCAATAAATGGTAAACAAATGGCAAGAAAGGCAGCAAAATGAAATTAGGAATTGGCGAGGAAACGAACCCATGCTGATATGGCGATTGATCACCTCCCATCCATGCTGCTACGTCTCCTTCATTCCATGGTGCCGCTTGATCACCCCCCCATCTCCAAACTAGAACCCGAAACCCCACGCCCCACTACCTGAGTGCAGACAGGATCTTTGTTGCCGTTGGTGCACAGTAGTCGCACCACAGTCGACGACGCAGTACAGAGAGAGATGCCTTCCCCAAACGCAAGACAGCTCCAAATGCAAGACATAGGTTTGATGAATGTAGGACGTAACCCTAAACTGAGATCCGCCGTCATCCCTAAACCTAAACCGGGTTTCAATGGACGGGGACGGGTCTGCCACCCAGGACCCGGTCTGGGCGGTGGGACCGGGACGGGTGAGCCACTGGCGCGGGCCCGGGCTGACCCCATGACCCGGCAGGGATGGCCCCGCCGCCTTTTCACGGGCTGCCCCTAATTCCCTCACAGGTCCAATTTTTGGGGTTCGTAGGGGGGTTGTTAACGTGACGCGTCAATCATAATGATTTAGAGATTATTGGAGAAGGCATTGGGGGGTAAGCACAATAAAGTGGACCACAAAGTGCAACATGTGACCACTAACAAGTGAATATGAAGTGTGCTGTTTTTAAAGCTCAAAGCTGATTTTGAGCATTTTGGTGTAGTTTTTGAGCATTTTAGTCACTTTTTAGGGTGTCGCAAGGTATCTTACACACATCTTCATAACAGAAACATCCTGAATTGAAACTAAATTTGACCACTAGTTATAAATCATGAAAATGAACTTTTCCAAAGTCTTGATTTCTTCATCTGGTGCCCTCTGTTGTCTTTAGAGGATGTTTTTTTCAATTTAAAAAACAATGTTCGGTGAAAAAAAAGTGACAAAAATAACCGCGGAAGTGACCCTCTTAAATAACATCCTTGCGGTACTTTTGGAACGCTAAACCAATTAATGAGTATATGAATTGACTATTTTAGAATAGCTCTTAAATATATAGAGGGCACCGCAAAATTAAAAGTGATTTTGGACAAAACCCTAAACCGTTATGTTCACTTTTCCAAATGACTGCATTCACTTTGCTTGGATTTAAAGCCTTTATACAATAACTTTAAAGTGTCTACTTTGCACGAAACTTTTCCAAGTTGTAGAAAAACAAGTTAAGAATCCATATTAGCAAAAAAAATTGACTTCAATTACATCTTTCAGTCACTTTTGTGCAATTTTTGCAAGAGGGCTGAAACTGACAAATAGTTAAGCACTTTTTTGGTCCTCTTTACCATGCTTACATCCATTGAATCAATAGTTGTGATCTAGCTCATGTGGCTTAATTAAGAGCATGGCCACCGGCTCGCACGCCGGTGAGCCAAACGGTGCCAGCGCCGAGGCCGGAGCCTCCCTCTTCCCCACTACTCCCCGTTCACCAGTCCCTGCCTCTCCAGCCACGGCGCTCAGGTGCTCCAACCCGGCAACCTGCCGTGCCTCTCCTCTCCTCACAGGGCGCCTCATATTCTGCAAGTAATTATTGTTTTGTGTTTCTTTCTTGTATTGAAGTTCAAATGGGAGAGATGAAGTACAGAGAGGGACAATTTTGAGGTATGTGCAATGAAGCATGGGCTTAAAATGGAACTAGAAGTTAGTGAGGGCGGGAGGGAGGGTCGGGACTGGGTGGGGGAGTGGGCGGGTCAAGTGACGCAAGGGCTGAAAACAGCCCCGCCTGAGAGGTCGCCACCGGTGGCGTCGGGAGCCACGGGTGGCGATGCTCTAAGGTATTTAATAAGGTATTTTGTCGCCTATGTGTCACTATTCCTACACTCCGCATTCTACAAGTACATCAAGAGTGTTTAGTTTCAACATCTTTTATTATTTGATTACAGACGTCCACCTATCCTAAATTCAATGATTATATTTTTTTGTGTTTTTTTTTTAGTGCCTTCCTTTAAGTTAATGGGGCTAATGGAACTATTACATACAAAAACACAAAGCAAAGGAAATAGTGGTACAAAATTTGTTATTCCATAGTCATTATTGGGTTGAAACTTAAAACTTCTAAATACAATATTATACTCGTTATATGTCCAAATCAAGAATTTTAAAAGCCTATCTTTTGTATTTTTTGATTGTGATTATAGTGAAAATGTGTTAAAAATCTAATTATAGCTGTATCAATATATATGACTTATCAACATAATTAGTGATAGTAGTTTAGTATGCCTTAGTGTGGGGTCTTCAATTTTCGGAAAGGTTTTAAAAATTAAAGTAGTGCTATTTGCTGAGTGAATTTGATGAATCCGTTCAAGATGCTCTGAATCCCATAATTCGGGCCCAAGCTTTAAAGTACTATATAGTATATGATGTGCTGGAATCTGGAGTGGGATCATGGCAGCCAATTCCTGCCTGATTTACCAGGAAAAAATAAATTATACTTAGTGAGGTCTCCAGCTAAGTGAGCTCGGCTGGGGATTAGGCCCTTTAATTAGAAGGACTTTGGTAGTACACACCTTGGTAGTACACATAGTGTCACCAGCATCAATTAATTAAAAAGTGCTTAAATAAAAAAATTATAACCATGATAAAACAGTTAGTGTAAGTGTTGATAGTAAAATTAGTGTAGTTTTCTCTCTGCAATGAAAGTCTTCTATGACGCAATACTGATAATGACAACAATGATAAGAATAAACTATACAATTGCTGACTACACCTTCATGTTCCTAAGTTCCTTCATGTTCGACATCCAACAAAACGACAATATCACTGCAAAAATACTCATGATTCACGATTTTGTTTCATGTAGTTTTTGCAGCAAAATATTAAAAAGCCACAACATCGACTGTTTTTGCTTGAATGATATCATGGTTCCGTGCTCAATGCCCATCTTCTGTCACCTGTGCATGCGCCTTTTTCTAATGTAACATACACTACTTCTGACGTGTTAATGCATGTTGAGATAACTTCCGCCCAATCGATCATCGAACCAAGGAGCCTATCACATGTGCAGTGCCGAGGTCTGTTAGAAACACTACCATATTCGTTAAATTGGCCGTTCGGCGTAGTTAATCTATCCGCTCAAATCATGTGTGATTTTGGTTCACTTTCTCTCTTGATTAGATTAGCGTGGACAAAATCGACTAAACTGTTATTTACGTTGATTGTTTTCGCTTGCAACACTCTTCTTTTTGCAGCACTTCTTGCAACGGAAGTCACTTTCATTTTGTTACAAATCTATAAAAAAATAATCATAAATGGTGAACCAATAACTAGAACAGCATGATAGTAAGAATTTCAGTATGCAACGGATCGACAACGTTGCTGCTCCACTCAAAACTGGGCGATTCACTGGTTACTGAAATGCTGACTTTATAATAATTACTAGGATCTGGCTGATTCGATTCAACTACTTCTGAGCTACGAGAATGTAATATTAAACTGTAGCGCACCTGCGCTACAGTCACGTGTCCAAATCGGACACCATTAAATTTACTGATATCCTTGCTGAATTCAGTGAGTGCATGTCTGGCTTATTCTGTCCCCTCGTGGTTCGTTGCATCTCTAGAAAAAATCCTCGCAGGACTCGCAGCCGTCCGGACTCCGGCAGCCCCCGCCCATCCCTCAATCATTTGTGGTGACTTGTTAAGTTACTGAATCGATTTAGAGAAAATCAGATTCTTCAAAACGATTTGTCAGACTCAATCATGAAAGCGTAAGTTAATCTCCTTTGTAAGTTAAATGCAATCAGTTGGTCTTCCTCCGCGAAAGTGTAAAATTTTGTTCCTTTGCACCGATAGAAATCTGTACTCTTTTGACATGAAGATGCCAGCCCCAGACATTACAGACGTAATGGTCTTCAAGCGGCATCGAATCGCCTTGTTTAAACGGTTCAGGTACATTTGAGTAGTTGGAGTTAGACAAAAATAGTCGAAGTTAGCCTTTTGTGAAAGCTTCTCTGATGCCAGTGTAGAACAATTTGGAGTTTGTGCTTGAAGTATATACTGGACCCGGTTCTCTAGAGTTCTTTGGGATGAGCTCACACCTGCGCAGCTACTCAACTGGCAGCTAGTAAAGACAATGATATTATGGAGATGAGAGATTCCCGGAGCGCTGACGCTGACGCAAACACTAGTTAGTAGCTAGTGCGAGTTCACTTGGAAGTCAGCTTGGACCATTTCGGTCTCGAGGCTGAGGCTATAAATTCCGCCTGCTGCAACCGCTTAGCCACACTTCTGTTCAGTGTACCCCTATCCTCCAGGTAAGTTAAACCTCTCTGAAATTCCTTTCGAACGTCTGAGCTAGATGCGGCAGTGTTTGCATACCGGGCCGCATCCTCACACAATTGGGTTCGTTCTATGAAACTGGCATGATGCAGAACTCGGCGATTTGAATCATCTAAGTTTGCACAAGTGTTTGCTTTTGTGCATACTTCCACAAGTTTGCTGAAGCTTGCTATGTTGGTAAGCTTCGCTGTACGCACTGCTGCTCGTCACGGAACTGGTGCAGTAGACAACCGACAGTCTGAGTCATCAATGACTCACTAATACTAACATGCCGTCGTCGTTCTTCAAAGTAGGTCTCCAATCCACATGATATTTAAAAATCCGTCGGAGTGGCGCTGATTTAGGAAACTAGGGTCTCATTCTAGACAGCAGTGAAAGTAGACGGGATTCTGGCACTTCCACTGGTGCCAATTGCTGGCTATTCCCAGTGCATCGTGCCATCCTAGTTTACACAGACGGTATCCTTCCAGATCTCTCCGAGATGGCCCAGTATTAGCTTTGTTTTTCAGTACCACGATGAAGTTTCGGACCTCTCGGTGCTTAGAAGGCAGCTCGCTGCCTTGGTAAGGACATTCTGATTCATATCATTGCTTTCTGCGTCATACGACCCATCTCTAGTTTGAATCTTCGCATGGTTTTTTAGGATTTGAAGATAAATTGTAGTCGGTATCGCACAGATTTGAACCCATTTGTTCTTTCATGCAATTAGAGTCAAAGGACACCGAGACGTTTCTTTGACCTTAGGTGACGCATGTTACCGAATGAATGCACACTTAATATGATCTGCAGAAATATAAATGCCCACTGAACTTGTCTGGGACAATTTGGAGGGGTGCTTCAGTTAGGACACATTCCTGCATGGAACTTGATCACCTAACTGTCACACCAATGAAATTCTAGGGAGGCAATTGGCTTGTGAGCATTAATTATACCGTGAACTGTTTACAGACATATGATAACAATATGGTGGCGTAACTTTGCTTCTAAGCAGTCTGAGAATTGTCTTCTCTCTCACCTCTTAGCCTCAGCTGGCCGTGTGTATGGGTTTATAGATGAAGACTGGCGGCCTAGGATTTTGTGAATCGTCACTGCGAAGTACTGTGGAAGTTTTGTTCGAGTTTTGTACCCATATAATATGTGCTACAGTGTACTTATTACTGCATCACGTCCGAGCTATGATCCTTCATCTGGACAAACATACTAAGGCTGTGTTGATAATAAGTCACTGATACCAGTTTCAAAACTCTTCACCATTTACACATGTTTCCTGTTTAGAATTTCAACAGCGCTTTTCTCTCAAATCATCAAAGGATTCTGCAAAGTTTCAATTCGTTTACTTTACTACTTGATCAATTGATTTGTACTCATTCTGTGTATCTTACTCGGACTTGTAGTTGTTACACAACCAGTCGGTAATTTGCGTCGAATTCTGCAACTTTCTGGGATTGAGATTGCTACCAATCTGGTGATCATCCAGTGTGTTTCCAGCATATCAGCTCCTCCAATTTTGAGACGTCCAAGAGATTTGTAACAATGGTACAGTGCACTCCTACATACATCCATTTGTGCCTCATTTAAATAGTTGTTCCATCTTCTTCGATGGACATGATGGTCCCAGTTTAATTTCTGCCGTACGTATGTTATATTGTGTTGCCTGACAGTGTTATTTTTTGAAGTAATCAGTATTATCGGTTCTACATTTAGTTGGTAACTTTGTTGTCCATGACAACTATATCAAAATAAGAAACAATTAGGATGTACCTTCATAATATTCAGGTTAGAAATACATCTGCATTCTTGGAGAATGAAGACGTCATCAACACTAACAATGTATAATCCCCATTTACAGAAGCTGAAGGAGAGCAGTCAAGAGACTGGACCTGACCAAGATTTGCAATATGATGGGCGCATTACAGATGCGGCCATTGATGGATCTGTTGATTACAAGAACAGACCCGCCGACAAAACCAAAATTGGGCGCTGGCCTGCCGTGTATTTCATCATGGGTATGTGTCCAGCTCAGCCTAATTCCAACCCTCTCTGCATGCTAAACGCCTCTTTTTTTTCCAGTTTTAAGTGTTGTACTAGCCTTAGGAATACAAGTTTAAATGTGGGATCACAAGGTCATGAACTCACTCGTTTTGTTTGGTAATGCTAGCATATTTCCCTTGATTTGCAAATGTTCCTGCAATTACAATCTTACAGTTTGAGGTACAAGTGTTGTCGGTATACTAACTGTATTTAGTGGCGGTTTACAGGCTCGGTGATCATAGAAAGGCTGGCATTTTATGGAATTGCGTTCAACCTGGTCTCATACCTCACAAGGGTGTTGCACGAGGGCACTGCTGAATCCATTACAAGTGTCTGGAATTGGGGTGGCGTGGCTTGGATCACACCTCTGATTGGAGGGTTCATTGCTGATACGTACCTTGGCCGTTACCAGACCATCAAATACAGCCTATTCGTTTACCTTGCGGTATGTCCTAATCCTTTTCACTAGTTTCTCTTAACTAAAATAAAAACATGACTTTAAAATATTTTGATCCGTTTCAGTCTCTATGTTGGTTGGCTTCTCCTTGGTCTGTTCGGACCAGAAGTAACGTTCGCCACGTCAAATACTTAAAGAACAGACATGACAAGTACTCAATCCTGATCAATTCATGTTAATTATGTTCCGGATATATTTTTGTGTGCAGGGAATGGTGTTGCTGACATTAACTGTAGCATTACCAAGCTTGAAACCTCCAGCATGTCCGACCCAGACGAACTGCAAAAATGCTTCCAAGTCTTCAGTTGGGCTCTTCTACCTCGCCCTGTACATTATTGCCATTGCAATTGGCGGTGTTAAACCGTGCATCTCATCACTCGGGGCTGACCAGTTCGATGAGGAAGACGAGAAAGAGCGTCCTATGAAGCGGTCCTTTTTCAATTACTGGTGGATTTCAGTCACTGGTGGTGCGTTCCTTGCCCTGACTTTCCTTATATATGTTGAAGACAATGTTGGATTTGGTTGGGGATATGGAATCCCCACGGTTGGGATGGTAGTATCCATTGGTCTGTTCCTCGCTGGAAGGCGCCGATACCGTTACAAGTTGCCCAGGGGTAGTCCTCTCACTCAAGTTGCCCAAGTTTTGGTTGCTGCAATTCGGAAGTTTAATGTCAAGGTGCCTGCTGATGCTAGTCTGCTGCATGAGACTTATCGGCCGGAGAAACGGAACATCCTCCATTCCAATAACTTTAGGTGCACAATCAAACTTATTTATTTTCAATTTGTAAATCCAGTAGTGATTGCTCTCAAAGACTGATACTGACTGTGTAACTGCTCAAACACCTTTATGTTGTTCTGTTGATACATGACGTTGAATTAATTCTAAGTTAAATCCACTGATTTTGCTCTCAAGCCGATATCGTATTGGCTTAACGTGATGCAGGTTCCTTGACAAAGCGGCAACTCCCACTGCAGAGGATCACTTGAAAGAAGGCCAAGCCATCACAGAAACAGACTCAGTCCAGACACGGAAGCAGAACTGGCACCTTTGCACGGTAACTCAGGTTGAAGAAGTGAAACTGCTTGCAAAAGTGATGCCGATTTGGGTGACTACGCTAATGTTTATTGTGACAGCGCAGCAATTGGGCACAGTCTACCTACGCCAAGGCCTTACGATGGATTTGCACATGGGTCCAAACTTCAAAATCCCACCTGCATCCCTTGAACTCAGTTGCACCATCACTGCCCTCCTTGCCATCCCTTTGTATGACCTTTACCTTGTGCCCCTTGTACGCAAGTTCACAGGAAACGAACGAGGGTTCACTTTACTTCAACGGATCGGGATAGGTCTGGTGCTCACTGTGCTGGGCATGGCAGTCTCAGCAATTGTGGAAATCAAAAGATTGGACGTTGTTGACAGAAATGGATTGCAGCTCAGCAAGTCTCCTTTGCCAATGAGTGTGTTTTGGCTGACGCCTCAGTACAGCATCATGGGCCTCGCCCAGGTAATGTTACAGTAATTTAAGTTGCAAGCATGGTTTGTTAATTTTCTTTTCTTTGCAAGCTTTTATTTTATATTTATTCAACATAATTTTGGCCTTGCTTAGTTGTTAGATAACCTGCAAACTGATGGACTTCTGGCTACGGGTTCAGGTTTTTGGGTGGATGGGCATGCTGGAGTTTTTCTATGACCAAGCTCCTGATGATATGCAAAGCATAGGGACAGCGCTCTTCCTGACCAACACAGGGGTTGCTCACTTCTTATGCACTGTAATTGTCAACATTGTTGGCAAAGTTACTGGGAGAGACGGCAAGAAACAGTGGATTCAGCCCAACACTAACCAGTCCCGGTTGGATAAATACTACTGGTTGCTGACCATTATGGCAGCTGTGAACTGTATATTCTTCTTCATTGTAGCAAGGTGGTACACATACAAGCAGGCTGAACGGCGCTCTTCCGACCAGAAGTCTAAAGTTGCGCCAGCTGAAGCTGCCGAACCAATTACTTGATGTTAAAAGCTTGTATCACAATGGCTGGGCACAAGCCCTTGTATGTACACTCAGTAATAGCACTCTAGAGAAAACTTTCAGTTCATCGATTTCAATGTAAATTATAAGGTTTTTATGAAATACAATGTGCTCTTCACACTGCTACAATTGGAATGATATGAGTTGTGCAAGTCAAAATCCTGTGGTTCTCAAGAATAGCTTGATAGAGTTGTTGAGTCGTTTAACCTAGTCCTTTCAGTTAATAATGAAATCCCGACGTACAGTAAGATAAGTAGCACGATACGATAGAAGTGACATACTTCTTTAGGCAAGGATTTGGAAGGTTAATATTAGCTGGATTGTTGGTTAATGGCAACAAACCAAATAGTAAATTCAGATCTATTTGCTGATCCAGATACTATAAGCATGTCTTTCTACAGATATATATCATGAGAGTGTCACCTCTGGTTTTAAAGATTGGGGGACAACAACAACAGATTTTCTTATCTGTGTAGGAGAGAGTGATTTCGATCGTGATTTGTTGCCGTTAGCAGTTTCTTCCTCCAACCATCTCTTTCGTTCCCTTCTCCTTTTCCTGGTATCCACCTGAGAAGCAAAAGTTTGTTAACAGTAAATCCATACTCGACCTACCTTTAGATTCCAAGTTTTGGCCTTGTAAAGATAGAAACATGCTTAAAAAGGTGACCATTTAGTGAAATCAACAAACGCAACCGAGGCAAGGAACACGTCGTTAGTGGGGTTCAAACATTACTTATTTCATTTGTATTGGACTAGTATCATTTAAAGTTGGATAGAAGAAGATAAGCACAAGGAGGTTGGAGGACTTTGCTAAAGTTTTAGCATTAAAATGAAGCTTGGAAACCTCAGCCACATTTCTGAGAATTCAACCTATTTTCAAATTGCACTTCTTGTTTTAATATAGAGATAAGCCAAGTGGCTCATAAGAGTGTTCAAAGTTTCAACTTCGTTAATGTTCTCTGATTAGTCATTTAAAGAAGATTGCTTCTTTGAGTCATCAATAATTTCGCTTGAGATAGCAATGTTTGAACCCACTATTATACAGAACAGCTAAACTTAGTGTTAGGTTAAGTTCAATTGGGTCAAGCAACAGCCCTCAGATTGTCGAAACACAATATTGTTCATGATAAAACAGAAGCTGATATCTAATGTCTTTGCACATTCACAAACCAGCAACAAATTAGCCAGGGTCACACTAGAGTGATGAGGTGTAAGTCGTGTTCTAACCTGTTGGCAAGAGCAAATAGTTTGGCATTCTGCATCACGAACATCTACATCATGATCCTCACTGCCTCCCCTGAGCATTCTAGAAGCTTGGAATTTGTTCAAAGTAGCTTCTCTCTCAAGTTTAGCCTGCACTTGAGCCTTCTCTTTCTCCAATGCTGCATTCCTGTAGACGAGTAATGTTTGTTTTATACAAGATTTCATAAACAAACTCGTATATTCAGGTTTGTTAGTCTTAGGAAAAGTTGGTGTCAAATACTTCCTCCATACTTAGAAGCTGCCTTCCTTCAATTGAACATAGCGAATTTTTAAAACACAATCCCTAAACAAATACTGCTGAGATGGAGAAGGACTCGAGGAATAACAAGGAAGCCCATTTCTGCACAGACAATGAAGGCATTTAGATCTATTCTTCGAAGTTGGAATGACGCAGACCACCGCTTCTATTGTTCACCAAAATCCAGCAAAAGGACCAAGATCAAGCAAAGGGTTACGATAAAATGCAGATGCTAGTGCAGTCCTCGCACCAACTCCCAGAAATTAAGTCACGAACTGTATTAAGTGTACCTCTCTGACAAATGCCGGAGAAGCTGAAGGATTTTCTCCATCTCTTCGTTTAGATTATCAAGCTGTATATGCATCATTCCAGCATCATTCAACTCACGCAGGCACACTTCCAATCTGCCTGACGTTGAAACATCATCAGCTGTTAGCTGTAGCGACAATCAAAAAATTAAAAAATTGACCATTGCATAACCCAATCGTCACCAGTAGATCAAAATCCCAAGTTCAAATAATAAAGTAGAAGTATCCTGTCAACCACGATGACATACCTTTTACGCAACTGTTCATTAACGGACAACAGCTGACGCTCATTCCCAACATGAACGTCGAGCTCTAACTCCAAAGCTTCCACCTTCTTGATCAATTCTTCAGCATTGATTGCAGGAAACGTCATCACTCCTACATCCCTCGTCTTGGAATCTGATGCAGCAGTTAGTCTTCTCGTAGACGCACTCCCAGGTCCTGTCCTTGGAGGAGAAGTTGGAGGCCAGTTGCATCTTACATCGGAATTCCATTTCACTTTTGGTACCTTCGGTGGCGATGCAGGACGCGGTATCTTGGATACACTTGGAATGTTAGCGTACAATTGGTTTCTTGCGGAAGCACCAGGAAAGCTTGAAGCCCACGTTACTGAATTGGGAGCACTTCTTTCACTTGCACAAGAATGCTCATGCTCATGCTCATGCTCGTGCTCATGCGCATGGGGATGCTCATGGGGAGATCCCCCACCTCTGAGTTGGGGAGTATGGGCATGGCGCTCACAGTGTACAATCTGGGCCAGGTTGCTCACCGCTTGCATCTCGGTCATGCTAAGAGCTGTCTGGCATGATTCGTTTGCCAGGCTCCCTCTGTCGTGATCAGCTTCACCATCCAACTCTGCCACGCTGTAAGATTCTACAAAACAAAGCACGAATGTCAAGTTGTCAAATATAGTTGTGGTCTTTACTATCTTATGACTTCCAAGCTTAGATCTATTTGAATGCAATTCATAAACCTCAACCCTAAAGCGAAAACCTAGGACGTGGATACATACAAACAGCCACCATGTCCCTTAACTCGTCTGCGATAGAAGTCCTTAAGCAGAAGTCCATAGAATCTGACAAGGAGATCATGAAAGGTATAGGCTGTGTATGGAACATATGCTTACCTTGGCAGCACACTTTTGGCATCCTTGTCATAGCCTTGCGGTGATTCAGTGAGATGATTTTGTTAACGGTAATCTCCAGAGTCACCATCAGTACTTAGACTCCGAAAACCTCCAGTACCTGATCATGAAGCTCTTCAAGCACCAAGCTTGCTCTGAGAACCTCTTCAAAATTGCACTTCTTCTTGATGTCTCCAGCAAACCTTTCCCGGGTTATTGCTCACATGATTGCCTTGTGTATTTATGGGCCTAACATCGAGAACGGGTATTCACATGTAAATTGCAAATGACCAGATTCACGGTCCCTCGCCATTCCGCGTGAAGTGTGCCCATCGAAAAGCATATTCTGAAATGACTCCTTACTTTGTTGGCAGGACAAAACTGCTGGGAACTGCCAAAGATGTACTAAGATTATGAAATGAGGGAATAAGAAGGGTGAGGATGACCATGAGAAAGTGAAGCCCTACATAAATCAGAAAGCAGCCACATAGACAGGTCTCAACGACTTGAGTACCTTCTCAGCTTCCCTATAAAAAACGGTTTTTGGCATAACTGTAGGCCCGAATTGTGAATCATATATGCTTAGGACCTTTCAGCAGATAGATCTCTCTGGATCTGAAGTGGTGATTTGGAGAGCAAGAAATGTCTGTTCAGGAATATCTGTTTTGAGTCACTGCAACCAACACCCTACACTTTAGGTTAACTCACCACTACCAGGTTGGTAAGATGCAGAGCGCTGGCAAACAATGATATGGTGTCTGAATGCTTGTCCGTAGGGAAAGTGCTGTTTCCAGAACTTCCATGACATAAGTTAGGGTTGACGCCTTCAACCTCAAATACTAGTACAATAATCAAGACAGCAAACAAGTGTAACCGCAACCCACCCCCTCACACTCTGTTAAGAGCGGTTAGAGGTGGTCAAGAAGTATGGCATGCGAAGTTCTCCTGTGCCAATTGAAGGAGCCTACTTAACGTCCATCTCTCAACAAGACCCACTTTGCTGATCTGAGAAAATGAAGGCACACAAAGTAAAAGTCTACAGTTGGAAGGACTCCAAAATCCCAGTGACAAAGTTTCATAGGAAATATCGAAATTCCTCACTGTCAGCCATGGTTATGCCATCAACAACGCCGGGGTACATGTAGCGATCACCAGAAAATATCACAAAAAATACCTACTATATGAGAAATGCACATGAAATATTGGCAACCAGAATATCCACTCTTCCAAAAAAAACGATAGTCACGTTCACCTCGATTTAGGTCGGTACAATGTAAGTTTCAGCCCCCATGGAAGACTACAAATGACTCAATAATTTCAATTTTTTTTTACAGAATCATGCCTGCTCTACTCGTACATGTGAATGATGGCTACAAACTATTTCGAGGAAAAGAAAGACTCAGCAGGCAATGGAATAGTCAGTAAACATGCAACGAAATATCTTCGAACCCTGCTGCAGCCTTATGCTTTTCGAAGAGGACCTCGACGGCCTCGATGAACTTTTCGAGGACCGCAGCCACCTGTGCGAAGGATCCCAAAGATTAGTAAGTTGAAATAGAGATTCTATGACTGGCGCTACATCGATATGGATTAGCTCCAAGGTTGCTGTACAGGAGATGTACTCTTATGGTACACAGTATACTACTTCCACAATCCAATCCTAGTAAAAGATTGTCCTATTCCGAGAAACACATTCAGGCGTGTGATTTATGCCTGATCCATAAAAATTCCTAGCTACGTGAACCATTATGCAAAGCAACCATATTTTCAGAAAAGCCGAAGTTACCTCTTCATGAGTTGCCTGAGGGTTTTTTGTAACTTCGATTGGCTTCCCAATCACGTAAGTCATAGGAGATCGAAATGGTATTGGTGTTCTGCAACAAACCACCATTGTCAATGGAATCAAAGCTCACTAGACTTGATTTTGCCGAAGCCATAGTTCCTGCATTATCATGAAGTGGTTGATGAACAAAGAGAAGATTGGTAGCTAACAGTGAGTCTATTTAGGAAAAACAATCAGAATTCTAGATTAAAACGACTTACAGTGGTGATTTTGAGATCGCTATTGAAGAAAGTAAACAACGGAGAAATACTTGGTGACAACTAAAAACTGTAAAAAGTGGCAGCACTCATACCCAAATCTACCCCAAAACAGAAGAGGCGTGAAGCCAATTGCTCGGGACAGTTGATGATACCAATGCCCTTTGGGTTTCCACCATCCGTATGTGTTTGACTGGAGAGCAAAGAAATTGTTAATGGTTTTACAACAGATATTTCCATTCCAACTACTCTCTAGCTGCAAGTGCAAACTACCAGCAATTATTCTTAAACATGGAAGAAGACGAAAGCGAATCAATGGTCTCCTCTAAATTCGTGCAGATGAAAGAGGCTGATCAGAACGCAACTATCAGTATTTAGAAAACCTCAACGAACAAACACTTGCTTACTACAACGTTTATATCTATTTCTTATAGAGGTTATTCCCAAGACGAGAAACATTCAAAAACAGGAACTGTGAATAAATACACACCTGACCAAAGCAGAAAGTAGGTACAATATGTGCACCAGTTTCCATCGCAACCTTGACGAATCCATATCTCTTCTTTAAATATACCACCTGACAATAGGTAAGACCACATGAGCACAGGTCCGATAAGTAAAAGCACTTCAACAAAAGACCACTACAAACTCGCTACTTGTTCTTTCCTTCCCCCTGAGATTTATAAAATATAGCACTTCATTTGTTGCTATTCCTCACTGTTCTTGTCAAAGGTAAAGACTGCCTCTGCTCTAGAATGCAAGGCTCGCATCATACTCTACATCAATTTCAATTCGCATTAGCCTAAGAATATCTTCCGTCAAATAAATTCAAATCTTCATACCATGTGAAATTAAGTGAAATATTGAGACAGTCTTAACTACGATCTAGACCTAGTCAGAGAAATCTCACCCCTGTTCTGAGAATTCTCACACAATGACGCGGAGAAGTTCAAGGTTAGCAACACACACACCTCGCGGCCACGCTCCATGTAGAGGCATTCTTGAACACCTCCTGGTATAATTATAGCACTTGTCCCTCTTTGAAGAAGTTCTGTGAAATATTTCCTCGATACAGGCGCGACCCCCAACGATGTCCAAACCTGACGCACATAAGGTGTCCAGAAAACCTGCCATTCCAACTCATTTTCAAAATATGGCTTCCAGTATATATATTCTGTATGAATTTGAGACCCTCAATCCTAAATACCTCGATTAAACGCCATGATCTTCGTATGCCTACAAATCCGAGGTTCTTAATTAACTTCTGCAAGTCCGGAGTCAAATCATTTGTAAACCAAATCTGCAAGCTCATCCTACAATATCAGCTCATGTAACAAGGGAAAAAACTCACTGCTGAGGTTGCAAGAGCACGTAGATCGGATACTGGAAGGACCCCGCATTGAGGAGTCAAAATAATTATGCCAATTGGTAGGAAAGAATGCGGCTCTCCTGCAATCACTGCTCGCTCCAAGCATAACAGTTTAGAACACAAACATTACATTCCTCAGCAGTACTGATTCCTCTTTACCTTTAGAAGAGGGAAAACTTAGAAGGATGTACATTGATTGCACCACAATGCATATGGTAGCAAGTGGGGAACCAAAGGAGTGAGATTGAAAGCGTGCCTCCATCCATGTTAGTCACCTCAAATTTGTAATACACATCAAGGTGACATCTTTTTAGTTGGAATTATGCTTTTAGATCTCTAAAGAATGTAATAACCAAAATAGGATATTGTCACCAAACAAATTTTAATCACAAACTGTAATAATTTTAGATAGAAGAATTGCGGCAGTGAAGTTTCTCGTTGGCATTAACTGGTTTCAAACTAAGTTTGTGCAACAGTGAGGAGTACCACAGCAGGGTGTAAGTACCACCCACCATAAGATTGCTTCAACTTAAACGCGCTCTTGTCCTCGAAGACGACTTTGATAGGGAAGTAAGCTGGTGCATATTTACATATGAATCTAGCGACTGAATCTCCGACGCCACCATTGTTATATCCAACAGGGGTAAAAATGAGCGCAATCCAGAATGCCAGTAATCTGCACAGCTTCAACACATCAAACTCTTCCTTCATTGCACGTCTCCCAAAAAAAAAAAAAAAAAAAACATCAAGTTACGTGATGCACAATACAAAAACCGAGTTCTGAGGAGTCTTTCCACAGATTATAACGAGAAATAGCCTTCATGTTCAGCAGACAGAGTTGTGACATCTTCTGCTTAAAATTATTGGAGCTAGCACCAACCCAAAAATACCAAAGTCTGAACAAAAGTTCATTAATGTTTGAGACCTTGCTTCTACTTCAAGCCTAATGAAGCGTCCGATTCAATCCAATTTAATTCTCTTCTACAATCGCTATTCAGAAACCGCAAAAAAACACAAAAACACAAAACCCCATGACCTAGTTTCCGAACCATCAAAGACCATCACAGAGAGCTTACGTGAGCGCCCAAGGCTTCCCGAAGTTCCAGATACAGAGCCCGGCCACCAGGAAGTTGAGATGAAATCCTCCCATCCACAACACAATCGCCAGAAACGTCAAAACGTCGGACTTCCACCCCTTCTTCACATTGTCATCCGCCATTGAGCTCCTCTGTCCTCCACCTCCTCCCAGAGCTCCCTCTCCTTCAACCCAACTGCAACTCTTCACATCAATCTAAGCTACTTCTGATCTCTTTCGAGCTACTCCATAGCCACACCAAGCACAAACAAACTCCGAACTTGGAACATGAAAAAAAAAAAAAAAAAAAAAAAAAAACAGCTCTATCAAAATAGAAGCTCTGATAAACCAACAAAAAAAAATGGCAGACACTTCCCCACCTTGTAAATTAATGCAACAAAATTGGTAAAGTTTTGGAAGCAACTTCTGATGCCCACACCTTGTAATTGAAAACTGGCAGCAAGTATGTGCATGTGTCGGTGCTGCCAAAACCCCCAAAACTCACAGTTTTACTGGAAAATTATTTGTGAACTCATCACAGTTTTGCTTGAAACATTATTTGTGAACTGAAAACCCAAACCCACTTTGTGAAAACATCCAAAACTTATGAAAGAGCTCAGGTTGGTGAAGAGAGTGACAATCTGAGCCTGGAAGGGGAGTGATTTAACTTAGTACATTGGCTATTGGCAAGAGGTGATGTGAAAGCCTTCTTAAACCTTTGACAGGAATCCAGGTCTTCTTCTGCACTGAAATCATTCACATCACTAAGTTAAGTTAAGTTGGTGAAGCTGTCTGTGTGATGTTTGTTTTGTTGTTTTCAGAATCAGAGGTCATCATCTTCAGGAAGCAAAATGCTTTGTTCTTGAGTGGCATGCATGCAATTATGTTTCACTTTGATAGCCACATGTCACCTTCCTCCTTTTGGTTGGAAAGGGTTTCCCTCGTGAATGCCTCCATGGGTGTCTTTGGACATGAGAATTGTTGTAAAAGTATTAGTTTGAGGGTGTTTTAGGGATGTGGTGTGAATCAAAGTTGTAGGACCCCACCAAGCTGCCTTATGGTAAAGGAGATATCCCAGACTCCTGGGTATCAAAGGATGGTCATGGGCCGGGGTGCAAAGCCGGGTATGAAGGATGGGGTAACAACATCAACATCCAAAAGGCGGGTTCCGGGTATTGTTTCAACCTGCATCACAGTGACAGTGCAATTCTCAAGTTACCGATCCCTACTTGCACACATCCAATCTCATCGTCCTCAACACAATCATCTTCCGACTCAGTTTGTTGAGTTTGTTGAGCTTGCATCTCCGCAGCTCTGCATCGACACAGAGTAGACAATCTGGTGCATGCAGGCTCCAAGTCTTCCAAGCCAACTTTCAAGGCTGCTGCAGGCCAAGGTTTAAGCTCTTTTGTGTTGCGAGAGTTTTGGAGCCATGGACGGACTCGGACCAGACTGGAAGGGATTGCTCAAATGGAGTGTCGCCAACAGCGACGGCACCGTACCTCCTCGACAAGTCAGGTAGTTTAAAATCCTTCTGCTTATTTGGTCTGCAATGGGTTTTGTGATTTCTGCGATAGATGCTGTTTCAATTGATTGAGAATTGATTGGAATTGGAAGGAGACGTGGGATTGAGCAAGGAGCCAGAGGTTTAGGAAATATGGGGTTTTGAAGGGAGGTTTTGAAGTTTTGTTTGTGTGATTGTAGCTGTTTTGATGTGTGTGGATGGGGATCTGTCATTTGAGAGGTTTGTTACCATGTGAGATTGGGTAAGGACGTGATTTTGAGTTTGAAGGATTTTTAGGGTTTAGGAGGTTGTTGTTGTTGTTGTTGTTGTTGTTGGGTGAGCGGTGTTTGATGAGGTTCTTTTGTTTTTATTGTTGTGGTGTTTTGTTGCAGTGAGGAGGATAGGAGATTTTTCGCGGAGGCCATGCAAGCGCAGACTTTAGATGTTGTCAAGCGGATGAAGGAGATTTCGACGGTGATGCAGCTGCCCGGTGAGGTCATTGAGGCTCAGGGTATTACTCCCGAAGAAATTGAAGGTATGAGTTCAGCTGCTTATTTCGATCGTTGAATTTGGTTATAAGAAGAGTTGTTTGTAGGAACGTTTGATCCATGTATGTATGAGTGACAACCTTCACTGCGGTTGAAGGAAGCATGTGTTGAGGCTGGGTTTAGGGTTCCTTGTGCCGGGCATATGTGACCGTTATGGTTAATTGAACTCTTCGGCTCTGCTTACTGTCATGTAAAGTTTGTAGATGCAGTTGGTCTGCAGTCAGCAGTCAAAACTTTAGAAATAAGTCACTGTGGCTCAAAGTAAAGGTTGACGTAAGGGTTTTGGAGTAATTAAATTTCTCCTCTTGATTTTCATTAAAACAAGCGGTTGCGTCTCCGAAGTCAAGGTAAAGAGGTTGTTTGATTCACATTTTGAGCGGTGTGTTTTACAGGTATGTTGGAGGAACTTCAAGAACATGTCGAGTCCATCGACATGGCCAACGGTATGACTCACTCACTTGTAAATTTAGCATCGGAACTTGTCTAATTAGTGTGCGTGTTCATAAAGTAGCTTGTTGAGAACTTTACAGTACGCGCCAGTCTTTGCTGTAATCCAGACTTGTATTGTTTCTGATTACTGAAATTGGTTTTCAATGAATTGGGCAGTCACGTTGGACTCCTGGTATGTAGCGATAAGATTCCTCATCCCTCTCTCCCCCTGACACAAACATATTTACTATCGCAGACTTGCATGCAATTGGAGGCCTGGTGCCGCTCTTGAATTATTTGAAAAATCCGAATGCTAGTATCAGGGCTCGAGCAGCGGAAGTTGTGAGCACTGTAGTGCAAAACAATTCGAAAAGTCAGCAGCAAGTGATCGAATGTAACGGTTTGGAAAATTTGTTGATCAATTTCAATTTTGACGACGACATGAAAGTGCGAACGAAGGCTTTAGGTGCCATTTCATGTACGATACTTTACCAAGACCACTTTTCTTTATTACTTTATGTTTGCATATGGTCTGTCTTATTATTTTGAAAGTGTGGAACGCTGAGCTTTTGATTTCTTAAATGTGGAAAGTGTTACTGAACTTTATTCATTTCTTGTATTGTGACAGCTTTAATTAGGCACAATAAAATAGCTACTGATGCCTTCAGACTTTCTAATGGTTACGCGGGATTACGAGAGGCCCTTGCATCGGGAGACCTCAGATTTCAGAGGTATGTGGCTTCTGCGTTTTTTCGCTTGTAACTACATTTTGGTAATGCTCAATCATGCAGTCGTGCATTGCTTTAGCCTAGGTCCTAATTATCACTCTTGTGGGATGTTTCTGTTTTTGAAATTGCAGGAAAGCGCTGCAGGTCATGCAGTATCTACTTCAAGAGAATCCAAAAGACCATTCCGTGGCCACTCAACTAGGATTTCTTAGATCGTTGACGAGCTTGGCGAATAGCTCAGATCTTGATGTGCGGCAAGCCGCTCTGCAAGCTTTAGTGGAGATTGTCCGCTACCAAGATACTTTGAGTCCAGGAAAATTTGATGACACCACCCACCTGAAGGACGTAGTCACCAGGCGGGTAGAGGAGATTAAAGGCTTGAATCAGGAAGATCTAGCAGCTGTGAAAGAAGAGCGGCAATTGGTGGATACCCTCTGGCAGCTACTGTACAAGGAACCCTCTGAATTGAGGCACGAGGGTTTGTTAGTTTTACCTGAAGATAATCAGTTGCCACCAGACGTTGCAAGTCGGCAGTTTGAACCGGGGCTGCAAAGTTTGAGTGCGGGTGCACCTTCGGAGCCTCCAACTGAGCAAGACAAATCTCAAGAAACGAAGCAGCCGGTTCTGCTATTGGGTCCTTAGTTTAAGATCGAAGTATTCATCGAATTAAACAGTACGTGTACTCGTCTGCAGACTTTGGAATAAATCATCTTTTAAAAAACAAAATGAATCTCCTAGTATAATTTTGAGTTAGAAATCATTCTGCGTGACAAGTCAAAATTTTCTTTCTTTTGAGATAGACAATTTCGTCATAGACGATGCTTCAACGAGTTCTGTCAAGGAATTGCGTGTTTTGACTAGGTTACAGTACATTGTGGTCTTCTTAATCGAGTTGAAGATGTGTTTCTTGAATTATTGTCGTGTAGCGTTAATTGTATTTTATGACAATCATCATCGACGGAAAAGAAGAGTAGGGATGGCCGCGGCGATTCGGTGGTAACCCTTAATAGACTTGGCTGCAATGGTGAAATTCAGTGGACGACACGCCGATGATTTCTGAGAGCCTCGTACTGAAGACGAGCGAAAAGACGGAGAGAGTGCCCTCGAAACAACTCGAGCTGTTACGCGAAGGGGCGTTTCACCCATTAGTTTCAACAAGGAGGTGGACCGTTGACAAAAACGTCCCTGCCGTGACGGCAGTGAAGCACAGACAGCTGAAGATGTAGAGCTGCCTGTTGAACTACAATCCAATGTAGTGCCGCCTCTTCCCCATGACGATCGAACTCGCAGATGAAAATGTCCAGGACTCAAGATGACCAAGTCTATTTTCTATATCCCATCCCGCTTTCAACATATCAAAAACTTATATGGCACTTTTCTTAGTGTTTACAACAATGGCTGAAATTGGCAATGAGCTAAGCACTTTTGTGGTCCACTTTATTGTGCTTCCCCCCCGCAAGCATTTCATATTTTTAGTCCAATGTCATCGTTTGCACAAGATTATGTGCTCGTGTGAGCAACAAGCTTGGGTGTCACGCATGGAATAAGTCACAGATGTAGAGCATTGTAATGATTAACGACATTGTCTGCTCTGCGTTTGTAACGGTGTATAGGATAGCTGTTAACGGGAAAAAAAGGATCACCTCAATCCTCTCAACTTTCAACTCTGGCTCGGCTGCTGGGGCCACTCTTCGAACCCCGAGCCAGTCTATTTAGTTGTGGTTTCTCGTCGCTCCCGATCACCAATTCCAACCCGCGATCATGACCGGTCATTTCGGGATGAAGCGCGGATGCGCAGCTGGTGTAGTGGTATCAAAAGATTAGACTTTTACATTAAGGTAAAAGTACAGGCAAAATGGAAAAGAAAACGAAAAGTAAAAGCAACTTGGCTCTGGTTGAATATAAGGCAAGGGGGTGAACCACATTAGTCATTATTATATGTTATGTGTGAGGTTCTAAGTTTGGGAACAAAGCCCATATATTTATGTTTTATGTTAGTACCACTAGTTACAATTCCTTTGATATTTTTTGTTTGACTTTTCTCACACTCGTAAGAATAGTTTGGGCCATATGAAATGCATTGACTGTTCATTATTCTGCATTATTGTGTAGTATTGTGAGATCAGCTGCTGCAAAACACACAGTGAGTGTGCATGCAATATGGCAACGTTGGAGATGGAGAGCATGTGGAAGGATTTGCCCACAGAGATCCTAGAAAACGTCTTCACATTTCTTCCAATCTCGTCTTTGTGCCGGTTTAGGACGTTGTCCAAGAGTTGGAACATACACATAACTAGCTATGCTTTCCGGCATGCACAAGCCTCAAGATCAGTATCTCCGGAACAGTATGTTGACGTCTGTAAGAGATCGAGAGCCTATTTGCGTGGTGGTTGGGATGTGCTAGATATGGCCAAGAGGAGGTTCCTCTTTTTCAGCGACAACTTCGTGAGGAATCCTCTCCTACAGCGGCGTCCGTTGAGTTTCGGGGGAAACCTAAGGGGATATCTGGAAGCAGCTGCCGGAGGGCTCTTCTGCGTGGAGTATATTTGGAGTGATTCTTTGAAGAATGTTTTACATACAGGCCTCTTTGTGTGCAATCCTGTTCTGAAGACCTTCAAGGAGCTTCCGCACCTTGCGGCCAAATCTTCTCATTGCATAGTGATGTCAACAGATACAGTCTCGATGGGGTATGAAATCATTGCTCATGTCTCCAACTACGAGTCTCCAACTTCAACGGTTTCAATTTTCGTTTACGAATCCAAGATTGGCAGTTGGAGGGAATTGGCTTCCTACAAACTAATGACTCAAATTGGAAGGATGAATTGGGGCGCTATGACTATCTTCAAAAACAAGCAGTATTGGACGCACATCTACAACTGTTGTGAAAGGATTGTTTCTTACGATAAGGAGACAGGAGTGGTTTCCTATCTTGCCGGTTTGGATATGTCATTATATGACCGTACAACATCCGTCTGTGGTGAGACACGGTACCTAGTAGTAAGCCAAGACAGGCTATTCAGTGTCATGCAGGTCAAATACGGTGAAACCTTTTTCTCAGTTGACATATTCGAAATCAACATTGCCAAGGAAGAGCGCATTCACCTGACAAAAGTGCCGCGGGAGTTGCTCGTCTGGGTTCTTCGTCCAAACCTCGAATCACGTACTATTCACGATCTAAAAAGCGGTTCATTATCTGCCATGAGTCGAAGTGATATTTATTGTGCATTTAATAATCATGCTGTTGTCACTGGGAGTGCAGACTCTATTCTCATTAGCAGTGTTGGCCGGTGTGTTGCTTACAGTTTATCTGACAAGTCGTGGTATCAATGCCCCGACGGTCATAACCTTCTGGAAGATTATGGTGGAGCTAGACAAGGTATTGGCAAGTTTAACGGTTGTAGTTGTTGTCTGAGTTTTTGTTCTCCATAGGCGCTTCACTGGCATGATGTAGGGCATCTTTGCTTCTAAGCACACGGGGGATTAGTGCTAGCATGTGGGATTGGTTAGAGGGGATAGGGGCTCTCAGGTTTTCAGAGCTGCTTAGGAATTAGGACCTATCGTCGATTGGTCAAGGGGATGTCACATAGCAATTCCCTGGTTAGGAAATTGTTTCTCTAAATGTAATTAGGTGCATAATTAGCTTGCTTGAATTCAACTTTGATCACATTGCCACCGCATAGGAGCAGGCTAGGACTTTAGGTTGGGCCGTTAATCTCTAGTTAGTATCATTGAATCCTCTGCCAGAGGATTAAGATTTTCTAGCCTATATTTCACCAAATGCACTGTGAGACACAGTAAGGATGTGGTGGGGAGAGTTGGAATCATGGAGAGTTTGATGATGCATCTAGCCTTAATTATGATATAGAGGTGCTTAAGTCTCTTCTTAAGAATGTTATGAATAGTGTAAATGATATGAGATGAGAGACGAGTCAGAGAATTATACAAATCAAAAAATGTATTCCCAAAGCTAACCAATGTTCTATTGTACAGTACCAGGCAACTCTCAATCGTCTCCCCTATTCTCCAGTCAAACAATTTTGTATAATATAGAATGTAAATGATATTTTTTGTCTTGCATTATAAACTTTCATTTCTTACACAATTCCAATCAAACATACCAAATTTGGATTTCAAGAAAGGCAAATTCCATTTTTGGTAAATCATTTCATTTTAAATTCATAGTTTTGCACAATAATTCATTGAAAACCATTGGTGATGATTTTTTTTAATTTGATTGTGACAATATGTGGGAAACATCCAAATGCACATCTTTGCTTCAATCAACATCTTAAAAAAGTTTTAAAATTTCCCCACAAAATTTTCAAAACTTGGAGTGACAATGTCTAAATTTTGGAAAATAGATATTTAATAATTATAATTAGATTTTTCTATTTGACCTTCACATTGTTACTATTTTTGTACATTTGACCATGAAAGTACAATTGCTTTGCCAAAATCTGATTACAATGAAGAAATATCTATTTTTCAAAATTTGGATAGTGTCACCCCATTTTTTGAAACCATTGCGAGGAAATTCTAAAACCTTTTGGAGATGCTTATTAAAGAAAAGATGTGTATACAGATGTTTCCTACATATTTCCACAATCGGATTAAATTAATTCCTCATCAATGTTTCTCAATGAATTAATTTGTAAAATCATTAAAACTGAATAAAACAATTTACCAAAAACAAAGTTTTGGTTTTTTGAGATCGAAATTTGGTATGCTACATTGAAATTGCACAAGAATTGTATGATAACTATGCAACACAAAAAATATAAAATATTTAATGCATTCTGCAATTTTTGAAGGGATGGCAGAAATGGGGGGACGATTGAGAGTTGCCTCGTACTGTACAAGTGGGGTTGTTATGCTTACGAGCAATCATAATGTACAGGGATGCAATTCTTTGGTTTTTGGCTTTCCTAGTTTCTCAACAGAACAGCTACTTGTCACAGAGGCCGCTTGCTAGTAATTTACAAAAACTTCGAAAACCGTTTGTATGTTGTACAAGCTAAAGTGCAACAAGTGGTCGGCCGCGGAATGAAACAAATGTATGTAGAAGCCGGGCCAGCACGCTCAGATTACACCAATCGTGGGTGGATATACTCATGAGAGAGAAGCAGAAGGATGCCCTTCTTCAACCGTGTCCTCATACAGCTTAATGTTCTGGTCGATTGGAGCGGCATCCGAGCTCAAATCTATGCACATCACCTTCTTGTTAAGATCTGTCCACAATTGCAGTTTTTCCTTGAAATATCCAAATGCTCGGTCCAAAGCACCTGCCAATGATACACCCATTTCGAACAGATCTAGCACCTGAGCGGAACTATTTGAGAAAGTTGCATGACTTAGTACACTTAGTAGTGCATTCTGTAAAGACACTTTGGAATCTAGAAGTTTTTGTGTCTTTCACCTCCTCGGTCGGTTCAGAGAAATTGAAACCGTTACGCTTCTCCTCCAAAAAATATTGTCGAACGTTGTCCACATCGAAGACGCTGTTATCAAGCCCACATTGACACACACATCAACAAACTCCTCCAAGGAGATTTAAGTTTATACTTGCGGCTTTGAAACTTGAGCTAGAGATTATGGGATTAACTTGTAACTGAAATTGATTCTTCATATGCTCACACTTCCAGAAATTGCTCCTGGGACCTGAATTATGGGGTCGTGAGTCTTGGGATGTGGATCGTAACATGGGACTTGAGATATGGCTTGTGAATGTGGACGTCAATGGTGGGGCTCAAGACTTGGGGTGTGGGATGGGGGACTTGGGATGTGGGATGTGGGACTTGGGATGTAGGATATGGGGGAAGCAGAATAAAGTGAACCAAAAAAGTGCTTATCTTTTCATCAATTTCAGCCCCTTCTGTAAACACTAGGGAAAGTGGGATCTATGTTATGTCAATGCAAGATTGAGTTTGGGATACGGAAAGTAGACTTGATCTTCTTCAACTTCCCAAAGTTGCGAGAGAGGACATTGAGTTTACAATGGAAAACGGAGACATCGAACTTGGGCAAAGTGAATGGTCTTATTTGGAAAAGTGAACAAAACGGTTTAGGGTTTTGTTCGAAATCACTTTTAATTTCGCAGGGCCCTCCATATATTTAAAAGGTATTCTAAAATAGTCAATTCATATACTCATTGATTGATTTAGGGTTCCAAAAGTATCATAAGGATGCTTTTTAAGAGGATCTTTTCCGCGATACTTTTTGTCACTTTTTTTTCACCGAACATTGTTTTTTAAATTGAAAAAAACATCATCTAAAGACAATAGAGGGCCCCAAATGAAGAAATCAAGACTTTGGAAAAGTTCATTTTCATGATTTAGGACTAGTGGTCAAATTTAGTTTCAATTCAGGATGTTCTTTTTATGAAGGTGTGTGTAAGATACCTTGTGACACCTTAGAAAGTGACTAAAATGCTCAAAAACTACACCAAAATCCTCAAAATCAGCTTTGAGCCTTCAAAAACAGCACACTTCATATTCACTTGTTAGTGGTCACATTTTGCACTTTGTGGTCCACTTTATTGTGCTCTCCCACATGTGGGACTTGGGAGGCAAAGTGTGAAGAGGGAATTTAAAGCCTAAAATGTACACCATAAAGACATAGACATTTGAAGTTCGAAGCTATAATGTACCTCCTCCTTGGATAGGTCTAGACTGCGGTTTGTGGTGTCGCGCCGGTTTTAAGCCATCTATTCTCAAAGCTCCCCAAGACTAAAAGATTGGCCGGACTAAAAGATTGGTGGTCTTCAAACTGAAGGAAAAGCGATTTGTCATCATTGCATCTTGGAAAACTTGTTTATACATTGAATATAGAGCTTGTCATGTCTACCATCAAAGCTTGCCATGTCTACATGCTATTTGGAGTGAGTAAATGAAATTTTGTTTAAATTAGGAATCTCTTTATATAAAGTGCGGATAAACTTGACCCATATGTAACCCTAATTATTTGACTTGTCTCCACCATTCTCGGAGCTTTCTTCCAATCAGATTAATTCCTAAAGCATCAACTCAACAAAAATGGTATGATTTAGGGTCCAGTCAGGCTCCCCAGAAGTCAATCTTTATAGGATGAAGCTTTAAATTTAGCATAGTATAAAAAAGTAGCATATCTTTCTACCAAGACCATTCCTGCTTCAAAATTCCTCATACTTTAGAAGATATCGGTAGTCAAAGTTTGAAAACACTATTGAGGCATACTGAATATTAGCATACTTCCTTGTGAAAAATGAAGCATTTCTTTAGATTTTATATGTCGTGTGACGAAATAAAGTGCATGGACATATTCCTAAGCCACCTAGGTCATAGCAGGGCCACACCAAGGCCCTGAACTCTGGTGAGGACAAAAACTTAAAACACAAGCTCTTGATTCAGGGCTGGAGTATGGGAAGGTCATTCATACTTACACACACAATCATGCATTTCAATCAAACTTACAAACTTACAAACTCACCATCTTGCAAGCTCTCCTCTGCCCTGCCCTTGCCTTGCTTCTCATAAGGTGGTTTCCCCATTCCCAACTAGCTCCTTTCACCAACAGCTAGGAATATTTTCCGCAATCAATGCTCTAATGATGTTGGTCGTAGCATGAGTTCCAGTTGGTAGTGGGTTTTCCTTTGTTGGTTTTAGCACATGTAAGTGTGGTTATGGATTTGCTGTAGTTGGTTTAAGCATCTTTAGTACACAGAAAGAGGTGTACCTATATGATGTGAATGGAATAGGTCATACTGCAACTTTGAAAATTTATAACTAATTCATTCTTCATCCAAAAATTATGTTTCAACTTGTGTTGGATTCCATTTTTTCTTGCGTACCTCTAAAAAATAACAACACCAAATAATATCAATGACTCATATCTGTATTTCTTATTCAGTTGGGAATGGGGAAACCACCTTACCTTCATTTCAATTTCATCTCTTCCTAACAAACCAGGCTCAACATCAAAGTCTCCTTGTGGAGTTGCCTTGTTCTGAGCTTATTTCCAGCTTGGATTACTAAGGTTACAGGCTCGGTCTCTTCATTGGGGCTCTTCTCTGTGCAGGGAAGGATTGGATTAGGGTTTACCCGGAATCATCAACTGCTTGCTTCAGAAGCTCTCCATTGCTTCCCTGCTCTGCCCTTCACACATTACAGTGGACTGCTATTCCCTTGTTTACAATTTGGCAATTTTTTTGGATCAAACCGCAACAGAGAGAGCAGGAGGAGTCTCCTTGGTTGGGGTGGTTGGATTTTTGAATCCAAATTCACACTCTTGATTTCGTCTTCAAGCATCTTCCCGGCTCTGTTCTCAGCTCACAATCATGGCATTCCATTGGATTGGCTAGAATTCGCCGCCTGTTTCGGACGAATTGGAGTTGTTAGTTGCGTTTTGAGCTAAGAATTTCACGTTGGAGTTGGAGTTTGTGGATAGATTGCGACGGAGATCGAGTCGCTCTCTGAGTTCAGGATTAGGGTTTAGGGTTTTAGAGTGCTTGGAGGTTTGGTGATTGGGGTTTTTTTGTGCGTGGAGTGGAGCGTTTTGGAATCGTGGAAGAGCGCAATGTCTCGGCAGATATGTCGAGATTTTCAGCGGGGAAAGTATGTGGTGTTCTTTCCTTAGTTTTTTTTCAATTATATGAGTATTCTTCGTGTTTTCGCTTGTCTTCTTATGGGTTTTATGTAATTGTGAGTATTGTGACGATTAGTGGGTTTTGGATCATTTTGGTTTTGGTGGTTTGTTTCTTGGGTTGTTTTAATTCAGGGCTTGTATGCGATTATTTGTGAGCATCGGAGTGGTGTTAGAAGGACTGAATTGAGTTTGAGAGTTGAATTGTACGAATCTGGGGGTTGATTAACGACTGAATGGTTTTTCCACAGTTGCCGATTTGGCACACGGTGTAAGTTTCTGCACCAGACGGGCCCTACACAGCAGAATGCGTACAATTCTGGGCCGAAACAAACACAGCAACAGGTGAGTTACCTTGACTACGTATTCTGACCATGTTTTACAGTGTGGTTTCTTCTTCTTAATTACTTTGAAGTAATCGTACTTGGTGCTTGTAGGGGTTTGGTACAAACCGTTTTGGAGCATTCAATGGTGCCCCTAATAATCAACGAGCACCGCAACAGCAAACGGCACCTGCGAAAGATCACAAGTAAGTGCTTTTTGGAGCTATTTTTTTGTGTGGCAATTTGCATTTTATTGCTCGGAGTGTTGATTAGACGCTTGCTTCATCTGTTCGCTAGTGGATCATTATCTGTCGCAGTATGGCTTAATCTCTAGAGCATACTCTACATCAACTGAAGAAGTATTGTTTTCAGTTATGGTCATGGCCAATAATGCTAGACGTGTTCTATTTTTCTTAAAACAAATCTGCGTGGCAGGTGTGGCAACCCCAAGGTTTGCCAGGATCAAATCAAGGAAGATGTCACCACTGAGCAGCCAACCTATTGGCGTTTAACGAGCTATGCACACTGGAAATTGTAATGGTTCTTCTGCCAAATCTTATTGGAAGTTTCCTAATTTTATTCAATCTGTGAGTAATATCGGAATCGTCGCACAATCGATGGATTGTGTAGTTGGGCAGGCCAAGAACAGAAATTTAAGTAGTTTCTGAAAAGACGAATTTGTCTAAGTCGTGTGTGTTTGATCTCTGCAGCCTTCCGAATGACATTACCGGTGACATCAGCCCAGAAGAGCTACGAGCATTGGCATACAGCAATGCTAAGCAGGGGGCGTCGACGCAACAGATTGTGAGTTTAGTCCGGCATCTACATGTTGAATGAGTCTTGAGTTGATTTTTGTCGCCTTGTTCTTGCCTACAAACATGATGCCAGAAGCTAATTTCCTCTCGTACGACGAGGAATTTGTGCTTACTGGGACTTCCAGCGTACTGGAAATGGCAACTCCCTTTCCCTTTGTATGTGTTCTAAACTCCGTACGGTTCTGCTTGACTGTGAGATAGATTCAAAACGAGCAATCCCTCGTTGCTGCAAAAATGGCGGAATTCGAAGCTCTTCAACGAAATCCATATCGAGGTCCAGCAACTCAGGCGTTGGGAGGATTCCAGCAGGGAGCAACTCAGCCGTCCCCTTTCGGAAG
Source organism: Ceratodon purpureus (assembly GCA_014871385.1). Classification (NCBI taxonomy): domain Eukaryota; kingdom Viridiplantae; phylum Streptophyta; class Bryopsida; order Pseudoditrichales; family Ditrichaceae; genus Ceratodon; species Ceratodon purpureus. Next base: position 5,247,773 of record CM026431.1, read on the forward strand.
CAGTGCTGGAGCGGGAACATTCTCTGGATTCGGAACACCTCAAAATCAGACTGCTGCTCCTGCAGGAGGTTTTGGCCAGCCACAGACAATGTTCGGAGTTCCAATTACTGCTACCCCACAAACCGGGTACGTCACATAATTGAACAAGCTGGGTATCGATTGGTTTTATGTGCGCATCACTGAGGTTATTTGGTAACCACGAATGGACTGGAACTTGTTCTTTGCAACTGTAGAATCCAAGTTAGTGTAGTGCCAGCAGTTGTGCCGGAACTTATGCCGTAAATTTTGTAGTCAAAGGTGTGCATGAATGTTCTGTGGAGGATCCAATTTGGAAACCATTTTGAGTGCTGTGTTTTGTGATTCTATGGCAAAATTGTAGAGGTGGATTCTCAAACGCGTTCGGCAAGACATCTACAAATCCGAAGCTTAGTCCAAGCCCTTTTCAGCCAAGCGGCTTTGGTCAAAATAGTCAATTTGGTCAGACCGGTTTTGGCTCCCAGGCCCCCAAGAATATTTTTGGCTCGCAAGCACAAAATAATAATATTTTTGGCACACAAGCACAACCTTCCCCTGGGAATGGTAATAGTGTTTTTGGAGGTACACCATCTCTAATTTTTCATTCACAACTAGTGTCTTTGAAGGTGATTTAGATATGCTTGGGATAATGTGGTTAAAAATTGGTTCATTAAACCATTGCAAGCCCTTTGAGTATTTGTGGATCTCTGGATACATTCTCTTTTTTATCTGACTCTCCAATTCCATGTACATATTCCTTAGTAAAGACGATCGATGCGTGACAGTATATTTCGGAACGTGATCTCCTAGCTGTCATGCATTTACTGTTAGAAGTACATCTTGGTTATATTGTCCTGTATTGATATTAGCTTTACATGTTTAACAGGTGGTTTCGGAACTCAATCGTCCCTTCAACCTGCTAATGTCATGAATCCAGTTGGGTTTGGATCCTCGCCTTTCACTAACTCAGCTAGTTTTGGTTCCTCACCCTTTGCTGTGCCTGCTGCGACGCCACAATCAAGCACTCCTGCTGCGACTCCACAGCCTATTACTCCTGCTGTCACTACACCGATGACCCCAAATACGTGAGTAGTACCTTACCAAACTGATTATGCCTCTTTTCTTTAATATTCATTTTGCAAATATCAGATCATTCCTGACGATACGATCTGCTGAATGCAGATTGGGGCCTGGTTCACTTCCTCCACATAGTGTACAGACTGTTGGCGCAGACGGGATTTGGCAGAAGGATACTTGGAAATTGGGCGAGGTAACCTTCTGTCCATGGACTGTCATGTAATATTCATCTTTGATCGTATGATTATTTTGCTGAAGTCTTTCTAATTATGAAGAGGTTACAAGAAATAGTTCGCCGCTGTAACGCGTTATTGTTGCGATGTGCAGATTCCAGAGGAGGAGCCTCCTGAAAGTGTCAGGTATTAGCTATCCTTCCGCCAGGTCCAATCTAAGCAATATGGAGAACTTCAAGGCTCCTGTATTCTTGTTTTGATCATCGATCATTACAACTCGTCAAGATGTCTTACGCGATCCACGTGAGTTATATCGAGACGAAAATCTCCCACTGGTAAAGCATCGTGGGAAAGACCGTATGGCTCTACTCCAACGAACGTGGATGACGAGTAGACCCTGACCAGTAGCGGCAGTGGCGCCTCCGACATCCTGCGCTTCACGAACCCTCGGGGTGACTACTTCATGGGTAACCCTAGGTGAGCATAACTCCAAGCAATGGTGTGACGTTGTGTGAGACGCCAACTCCGACGTGGTGTGTCATTACGCCGGTTCAGTCCTTATTACGCCGACGTCTCTGGCGGGCGATGGAGACGCTGTAAAAACAGCTGGCAAATCTGGAGAGAACCGTCTCCAAGCACATGCGTATCAACATGGAATACTACAAGCAACACGGCAACATCTACTATGCTCCATCACCGTCATCAACCAACCGGCTTAGTCCAGACGCCTAATCGGCTAACTCGGGATTCCGGTAGGTTGATTTGATTCAAGTCTGCTGCAGATTGAAGAACCAAGTGTTACGTAGTAGACCAGGGAGGCTAACTCACGGCCTCTAGACCTGTATAGTAACTCTGCCAAGACATGTACGAGGAGTACACTTTTGTGAGCAGCTCGATTCAGCTCAAAAATGCAGATAAATTTCCAGTATTGTTCCCGACTATCTATCACCTCCCTCAAGAGATTCGTTGCTTGATGCTATGTGCAGCTTCGAACCCTCTTAGATCCTCATAGCGTGAAACATCATCTTGCCAATCGCCAACTTCTACTTACAAAGTTACCGTACTTGCTGTATGAAGATTTTTCCATGAGCTTGTAGAGAACGCAAAACTAATAACCTCTTGATCAGTTTCCAACCACTGCACACAAGTATACTTTTCCAAGTTCCATGTATCAGACAGACTCATTTTAATCATCGTAATACGAAAACAAAACAGATCCACCAGACTTCCCCATCCCCGGGCCCCCACATTCCAACTCCCAACGGCTATAACGACATGGCAATATTCGAATCAATCCAGAAGAGCACCCAAAACCGTCACTATACCCAAAACCACCGTCATCTACTAATTACCAACAACAACTTCCTCAAATCTACCTTTATCGAGGTTTTGGGAACTGCCGGTTTCTGGATACAGTGACGGTTTTTTGGGTGTTAGCCTTCCTCGACGTCAATCACGCAACATTGTCGCCATAATGGTGTGCATGATGAGATCAGACGACGAGCAATCCGCATTCTATTAGAAAACGAATAGTGGGGTCTTGCCGATTTGCTACAATGATGGACACTTGACATGACATGGGCAAGTTGCGGAAGCTGGGGTGTGAGTTAGGAGCAGCGATTGTGTGTTGAGGGGGATGGCGTCGCATGCGGAGGAGGGTTTGTTGGATTGCGCTCGTGGTGAGTCGGAGCCGGGAGAGGGAGGTCGTGGAAGGACGAGAGCTCGTGTGGGTGGTGGCGGAAGCGATGGTGGAGTGAGTGGGAGGAGGAGTGAAGCGATGGTGGGGCAGGACGTGGAAAATGTTGTGGGTGAGGATGCTGGCGTTGTCGTTGTTGTTTCTTCGGAGGATGAAGGCTCTGGAGATGATACAGGTGAGGGAAGTTTTTGATTTGGGTTGATGGGTTGGATTGGGTGAGCTTGGTGAAGTTTTTGTGAATTAGGGTTTATGTCGGTGTGGGAGTTTTCAACCCTGTGATGTGATGTGATGTTGGATCGAGAGATGGTTTTTGAGAGGTCAATTGAGTGTTGCAATGGTGAAGAATCTGGGAGGTTCATGGGAGCTGGAGTTTTTCGGTGATGGTAGCCAGTGTGGCTCTGATCTGGGGCTAGTTTGTGCATTTGTTCGAATTTCTGAAAGATTATTTGACTGAGTTAGTAGGTCGGATGCTTAAGGTTTACACGAAGTGCATGCCTTTGCTATTGTGGGAAGAGAAATGACAAGAGGAAACTTTTTGAAGTGAGCTTCCGCACCATGGAATAAGACCCAAGGAGTCTCGGCAACACCTGGATGTTTACCTGACCTTTTTATTGTCTCCGAAATATTCGAATCCTGTTCGTTTAGACCATAGCAATGAAATCATGTGCAAGCTCTTGGGGTTCGGAAGTGGGAGTAGTCAAGGAAAAGGGTGATGGCGGCTGGTTGTGTTGAATGAGAGGACGGAGAATGGGAATTGCTGAAGGCCTGTGGGCTTTGCTTGTTTTTCGAGATCTTGAGTGCTGATAAGCTCTGGCTGCAATGTAGGTCCTGGGCATGACGACGAGGATGCTTCGAACACAACCCAAGAATCGCTGTCCAGTACCCCGAGAGGGAGGCGCGCAAGTCGTCTCGAGAATCCCATAGGGTTAACTCCTAATTTCCGTTCAGCAGCGGCTATGGCTGGGTGGGATGAAGAGGCTTTGCTTCTGATAGCAGGTCAAGACTCTCCAGCTAGGTTTCCGTTGAAGCAAGGTATGGGGAGAGGGACACCCGAGGGCCCGTCTCGTGCCTCGTGTTCAAGTGCTTGTGAGGGTTGCACTCGATGCCCCCAATGTCGTGAGCGAAAGAGAGTAACTCGCACTCCTGGGCAAGCTGCTACACCACTTAGTGCTGGACGGAGGTAATCTTCCTGCTCAAGCATTTCATAGTTTGAGTCCAATGTCACCGTGGCAAAAGGAATCATGTTTTTGTAGTACTTCCATCCTGTGAAACGTTTCTAGGCACGTCTTTCATACGTTTTCGCAGTTGCTCCAGCGAGAGCAGTATGAGCTTTTGTGAGTGTAATAAGAGGTACGAGAGAATTAACCACTGTTGGTGTTTCTATTCTTGCAGGCACAGGAGATTACGCCGAGTGTCTGCAAATGAAGAACCGTTGGTTCCTATTCCAATGGCAGTTCTTGTTGACGAGGGTGACATTCGTGGGGCATCGTCTAGAGCAGCTGAATGTACGGTAAACTACTGTTTTGTTGATTACAGCAGCTGGCCATTTAAAAAATTTGTACTGCAGTTTCTTGGGGACTTCATTCAAGTTGAATGTGAAGATTCAAGTGGTTCAGGAATCTTGAATTGTGCGGATATGGTAGTTGACATAGTTGATCTTTTTTGAGTGGCTTTTTATGGACTCTGATCTTTCTTGGCCTTTATGATTTTGTAGGTTCGCGTCAACAGCTTTCTCAGGATAAACAGCTTTCTCAGGATAAAGAAAATAGGGATGCTCAGCCTCACGCAAAGACTACGAGCCTTCAAGCTTCAGGAGAAGCTACTGAAGAACCCGCAGAAGGCAACAAAGATGAACATGCTGCTCTTCAGCTTGATAAATTGAGAGAGGAACTTACTTGTGTGGTAAGATTTTCTAGCCTAACAATTGGGGTCACAATAACGTGGAATATGATTTCATGGATGAAAAGTTTGGAGATTTTTGCTTTGTGATTCCCTTGTTTTCTTTTCCCATGTTGCAAGTGATGTCAGAAGTGCTTTCATATTCTTTATCAAATACATTGTCATCTGTTTTGATGGGAACATGTCAGTAATACTGTTGTCCAGCTCAGATTTTAGCCAACATCATCAGTTTGGATCAGTTGAGCTCCTTAGATCTTCTTACTAGTATCCAACCTGAATTTCGTGTCTCTGTAGAGTCACAGCATTCTACTTACTAGGGTTTTAGTGTCGTGTTTTAAGTGAGTAAGCTGTGTTGCACTGTAGGTGTGCTTGGATATTTGCTTTGAGCCGTCGACCACAACTTGCGGTCACAGGTACACAACTCAAAGCCTCCAGTGATACTCGTACTGAGACTGTTTGTACTGAGACTGTTTGACGTTCTAAATAAGTGATCTGTATGATTCTATCGTGGGTCTTCGAAACAGCACACTGGTCTAATGATTAGAATGCGCTCATTTTATTTCACTTTATGGCCATGTCCAGCACATATGTTGGCTATTTGAGTAGTGAGGAGCACTGTTCTGGGAAGTAAGACTAACAAGAAGGTGCACTATATCAGCTTTTGCAGAGGTTGCTTGCAATCTGTATTTCAAAGGTGTGGGATGCGCTGCCCCAAGTGCAGGCAGGAGTTGAGGTCAGGTCTTAAACCGCCTATTTTTGAATATGATCAAAATGACGTGCTCGCCTTCATGTTCTCAAACTTTGATTATCAGCTTCTCTAATTGTATATGCCCTGTTCCAGTAGTGTATTCAACGCTGATTCTGCCAAGTAAGTGTTTTGTCTAAAGTTCTGTTTCTTGTCAGCAGGGCCACTAGCAGGAACGATTGCCCAATCAATACGGTTTTGTGGAACACCATCCAATTGCTATTCCCACAAGAAACTGCTGCTCGATCGAAGGACCAGAAGAACTGTGACAACGATTTTGAGAGGCTGGGTTCAGAGCGGACCGAGCAGCCCGAATCTCAGCTCCGTCCAGGTCTTGTTAGGAGAAGGATAGCCCGTCCTATACCATGGCGAGACCTAGTTACGTCTTCAAGAGAGACGGAGCGATCGAGATCATTTGGAAGGGCGCCAGATGTGTTGGAGTCAGGACAACCAAATGCCAACTATCCAAATAGGTTTATTCGTGTGCGGGTCAGAAGACCAACTTCATCTAGGAATCCAGAAACTCTGCGCCAACCGGATGATGAACTGCGAAGTATAATGTCAACTTCGTGGAGGGACCGAGATACTCAGAGACAGGAGGAGGAGGATGCAGCACTGGCAGCAAGGCTGCAGCAATCATTCATTTCTGAGGCCGGGCTGTAATGGAGGAACTTCCATATCTCCATAAAGCAAAAGACAGTTCGGAAGTGCAACACATCCAAATCTGGATGAGAGACCTTAACTATTAGGTCTAAAAAGAGGTGAACGGTTGTGTCATATTGATAGAAATGTATAGTGACGAAGACATCAATGTTGTTCCAATGTGCAGACGTTCGCTGAAAGTATAAATGATGTGTACATTATCCCAAAATGTCCTAAGTTCATGTCTGCGCTCTATACTCTTGAATACTGTAGCAGAAATAGATTGAGGTGAGGCAGAATGTACCACCGCTGTCGAAACTGTCTGTCCACAGTTATTCCTGTTACAACTGTCTACACTGTCGGTCAAATATAACGCTCGTATACATTGTGTCTACTTTCGTTTTTGTAACGTCAGCTTCACTTAATCCGGATATCAAGGTGGGAATAGCCACTTCTCGCTCTCCACTTCTCAGCTCTCTCTCTCTCTCTTCTCTCTCTAACTCAATATTGCATGGAGTAACTCCACCACCCATGGCTACAAGACCCCAAACTTTAGTTTAATGAAAAGGTAATAGTAATGGCGTTATGTGAATTATTGCAATTTTCTGTAATTCAATGGCATATTCGGATAATGAAATCTCCAACTGGGCTTGGAGTTTTCTTCTTTGAAGTAATGCTATTGGATTAGCGAGGTTGTCAAAGCACGTCCAAACTAGCATCATTCAATTATGTGGAATGAGCAAAGTGTGCTTTGGCATTTGTCATTGGAATGATGTGATTATTAGACCAACAAACTTCATTGGTGAATGAGTCATTTTCAAAATGATGTGTGACATTGAACTAAAATATATCAGTTTGACATTATCTTGGCATCTCAGGGGCATAACAATAATAATAAATTGGCATGAAAATAATCTTATAATTACATAGATTAAAATAATATAAATCAATGAAGTTTGTTTTCCAAAAGAAGATGAAAAGCATGCCAGTTAAATTATCTATATGATCAGAAGTTTTAAAAGAATGTTAGGTTTATTTTTAAATTAATTTAAAATCATCTACCTTTAAATTTTCATTATAAACATAATTTAATTAGTAATACATGAATTGGTTAAACTCACAAAATGTATCCAAAAACCCAAAAAAGCAGAAATTTCAATCTCCATAATATCATTAGTTTCCTCAAATAGATAACTTTGATGCACTACAAATTGTTGACTAGTTACATCTTTTCCTTCTACCTTACAAATCATGTTTTGGATTGGCTCGATTTATAAAAAATCCAATTAGCAATCCAAATTCCAAAACAATCAAAACCCAGATTTTTTTCCAAGGACAAAAAAATCATCAAAATAGTAACAACACACAATGAGTTGCAAGAAACTTTATGGGTCAATGTGGATACACACAAGAGGCATAATGTGTTGAATTCTTTTCACTCCAAGTTTGTATCATTGGATTTCCAGGCCATGTTGACTGGTCTTTTTCTCAAGTGAACAGGATTGGCATTTCATGTCCAGTACAAATAATGGTTTTGAGGACTAAGTCAAGCAATTGTCCTCACACACATGAACATCGTGAACCATTAGTGTGTTGAACAATTTGTCCGAACTCCCTTTTGTGTCCAAAACAACATTTTCAGCTGATGAAGGTCAACAATGAAAATGTATAATAAGTACTACGTGTACACCACTGATGTGTTTGATTGCAGAAGATCACCATGATTGTATGCACGCGTCAAGCATGAATGGAAAATGTTCAACACCGAGTCAGACCTTCCACTGAATTACAGTAGATTCAACAGCTATTCTAAAGCATACATTTTACCAAACATGAGCAAATATGAGCAAATATGTGATTGACATTGTCTCACAAACACTAGTCACAAATTCTTATCGTGTAGCAGTAAACCATCTCTTAGTTTTATTCAACTCATACTTCTCATGTTGAAAAACACCGAAAGAGTTGACGAGTCAACCAGGATTCGCTACCAACCTCAATCTATGCTGTACAAATTTACTAAACCTTCCCTGAGCTCAGAAATGGATTAACCTATACACAAAGAGAGAACCGCAAAATTTGACTCAAAAAACTCTGGAAGAGTAGGCTCTGCCAATCTGAAAATTCTTAAAACTCTTGCCAGTCTGCAAGGCACATGTCAAAGCCCTGGAATCCTCGTCTTCGGAAGAAGCTGACATCGACGACCCACTGTCCAAGTAAAACTTCCGATTCACAACTTTCGACCTCGGCTCCGAGTCTCGGAAGGAGACGCCTCCGAACGACGGTGCTCTGCCGGGAAGGAGCATCACCTTGGAGCTGAGTTCAGGTCTGCCACTGAAATTCTCTTTGATGGATTTGAGAATATCGACCACCCTGGCCATGCTGGGCCTCTGGACTTCCTTCTTCTTCAAGCACCGCAACGCTAACTCGGCAACCTTGAAAACTCCCTTGGTTGAACACTTTCCTTTCATGCGAGGGTCAAGGATGAGCACCAGCTTGGTTTCGTCTTTCAGAAACGGCACTGCCCACTGTACGAAGTTTTTCTCGTCACACTGGAATGCCGAGTCTCGGCTGTACTTGCCTGTGAGAAGCTCAACCAACACCAGGCCGAAGCTCCAGACGTTGCTCTTCGCGTGAGCCTGGCTCCTCTTCATCACCTGAAACCAAACGATGATCTGAAGTTTTAGAGAGATTCATGAGAAGAAGTTGCGAATTCTTATACAATGCGGACTGTGAGGGAGTGAGCAGGGGGGAATGGTGAGGTTTTCGTACCGATGTGAAGGACGATCTCTTGCTAGACGACGAGCCTGTCACGGCTAAGCCGTATCCAGCCAACCTCGGGGTGTAGTCCTTATCTAGTAGCACACTTGAGGATTGAAATTCTCGGTACACGATTTGAAATGGAGCGCGGTCGTGAAGGTACAACAGCCCACGAGCCGCACCGAGCACGATGCTGATCCTTGCAGACCAATCCAGCTGGGTTTTGGAACGGCTACCGCAGAGGTAGTCGTGGAGGTTGCCGTTCGGCGACTGATCAAACACCAGAAGACGCTCCGAAGATCTGCAGTTCTCGGTTTCCTCACGCGCGCAGTAGCCTTTGATTAGGCATATGTTGGAGTCTGACAACTGCGACAGCATTTGCACATCTGTTCTCCAATCTTTCAGAGTCTGCCACAAAAATTGGCAAAATTGTAGTGTCAGAAAATCCAAACCAGATTTTCAGAACAAATGTAACCAAAAACGGTTAGAATCAAGAAATTCCTAATTACCTGATTTTCATCGAAGTTGAGACGAACCACGGCCAATTCTCGCCCTAAACTGCCTTCAGCAGCCGCACTCTTCAACCACGCTCGATATACCGCGCCAAACTCACCCTTCTCCATACAACACTCCGCTGCGAAGTTACGAGTACCGCGCTCAAGATCTTCGAACTCGAAGGATTCGAGACCAGGCAAAAGCTTGGTTGCGATCGAAGGGAGCGGGAGAGGCAACCCACCCGCAGTCATCGCCTTCCCCCGCCGGATGCTCCATGATCCTACCCCGCCCTGCTCACTTGCCACGATTCTTCCCTCGCTACTGCTGGTGGAAACAAACGAGCTCGCGCCCGACGTAGAGCGCAGCTCTGAGCTAGACGAGACGCCGCCCAGCTTGCTCTCCGGAGCAGCTTCTAGCTCGGGCGCCGGCAATGGTAACCACACGGGCTTGACGGGATTCTCGAGTTTTCGGTAGGGTGAGGCAGGGGGAGGTAGCGGATGGGGACGTCCACCGAATTTTGAAGTAGAAGTCATCGATCTAGCGCTGAAAGTGAGGCTCGGGTTGTTGTCCACGGGAGCACAATTGTAAGAGAATGTGCTGAGGAGCGGGTCGGACAGCGTTCGGAACGAGGGCGACTCGAGAGGGGAAGCCGCCGGCGCGAGGGGTGAGAACACGAAGGACTCTTCCGTGGCTTCGGCATTGGGGTCGAGGAGCGGCGTGGTGGCCGTGTCGGCCGACAGGCGGCTGCGCCCAGAGTAAGATCTCGCACACTTGGTGGGGATTTGGGGAATGCAATCTTGGTTTGTTGATGTGGTGGTCAGCATGGGATCCACGAGGACATTCGGGTCATCGCTGGAGAAGAAATTCTCCTTGGAGGAGGTCGATGACGCGGACGGAGAGGTCGGCGCTTGGCGTTTCGATTGCCGGGGGACCATAAAGCAACCCAGGAGCCTGCCTCCGTCGTGGGCTCTTCGAAATAAGAATTTGAGCTGCTTCGGCGACTCCATCGTCGTCATCTTGTCGCTCCCCACGCGCGCTACCAGATATAAATCTGTCAGACGAAGCGCGGTTCGAGCGACGGAATCGATGGAGTCACGTCCTCTCGTCGGTCACATCGATCCTAGAACTGCACTTCCTTCTGCAAAACCCAACGCACATTGTTCATCTGACTCACTCTCTCGACTCACAACACAGGCGTCGGATCCGAAGGAACTGACGATGATTGCCAACCATGCAGACCGACATTTGCACTCAATTCACGATGAATTGCTAAGACGGCGATCACAGTTTTCCCAAGAGCCTGCCCTGCTAGATCTGGCATTTGAATCACGGCGAAACGTCAAGAAAGTGATTACAGATCTCTCGCATTAACTTACCACAAGTACTATCCTCAGATCCTTGCAGTACAACTTCGGGATTCATAAGTTACGAGCTTGAAGTCGTGCACCATGATGGCCATAAACCGAGAAAGTTCGAAAGTCAACCCTGCTGCAACTTGCAGTACTATGAAAGTGCAATCCAGACAACAAAACTGCAAAAGCTAAGAAAGACGAGCATTGAAGTGAACATTGCTCAGGCATCCTGGAAGCTCTTATTTCGACGAACATGTACAGTGAATCCACATACTTCAGACTGATGTTGCCGCCGCAAAAGTCATCCAAATAGATCTAACTTAGGGTTGACTGGGCTCCTACAACCAACAACCGGAGAATCTCCATGAAACCGGCATTAATTCACTACAGTTACTGCAACTCTCAAGAGTACCGCAAGGAATTTAGTTGTGTAACTCCCGCCTCCACCACCTCAGGACTGGTTCAATTATGTGCACAGTCATCCAGATTAAGGGGCAAGGGAGGCTAATACCCAAAGTTGGCATCATCTAGCATAATCTCAGGATTTGAATGACCAATATCTAGAGTTTACACGAGAGAGAAGGATCGAACTGCGTTTGAAGCTGCAGTAAATATTATTGGTAAAAACCTTCAACCTTTGATGATATCAACACAGATGGATAGGCCAAATACTCAGTCAAGAACATGAAGTTTTTGGTAGCTAGAGTGTCCAAGGTATTGAAGTTGTCATGGTGTCCTGCACTCAACTTCTATCATGGATTGTGGGTAGGCCAATTGTAGCAGCCTTTCCGTTCCACTATCGACAGCCCATTTTGATTTGCTGCGCATTTTCTCCCATGTTGAAGATCCATGAAGTACATAAACTGAAGTATTGCGGAGACAGTAGCACTGCTGTTCTCCCACTTTAATCTCCCTCTTTAATAGGACACGTTTGGGAAATACCAAAAAGTCTTATACAGTATCGAGGTGTCTTCTTCTCAATAATATGTCAAATGGCATAAAGTTGCTGTATTATTGAAAAACTACAAAAACATAACCACTCTATGTGTAGGTTAGGTTCATATATAATTAATTGAAAATGGAGGTTATTCCAAATTTGTGGAAAATATACATTTAGCATCCAAGGTCCTACTTATGTAATATCTACCTGATACTTATGTAATATCTGGTGATATCCGTTGTGTCCAAATCACCCTACCAAAAAAAAGTTAATTACTTTGACACATAAGTGCCGAGAACCGGCGTGGACAGGACATCCCCAGGCCGGGACTTACCTAGTGCTGCGAGCGTTTTTAGGAGCCACTCCCATTGGTTGGCTTTTTTCTTCCAAAACCCTGAAAGTTTCAATTTGGACCCCCCAAGGCCATTTTTGGTAATTTTGAATTACTCTAGAGGGACACCCTAAGGAATTTTGAAATAAAAAACCAAAAACTCAGGGCTCATCAACCCTGCCCCTCCGAAAAACGCTTGTAGCACTTGGTAAGTCCCAGCCTGAAAATATATGCATGAAATTTAAGGCGAAATACACACGGTATTACAAATAACTCATAATTCCAAAACAATATGGGTTACACAGTGGGAGCTTCGTAATGGCCTGTAAATTTGCAAACTCACAGTGAGCTTCCTTCTTCTACCTTACGACCATCAACTTTACTGCAAGCGTCAGAACATCGGAGACACCAAACCAGATTCACCGAACTTCCAGGATAACTCTAGCGTCGGTTTTGTGTAATAAGTTATCTGAGTGCCGCTTTAACCTATCCCACCCTAACATGAAATATCAGCACGAAGACCCGCGATCATCGATCATCCGCGCCGTCTCTTCCACCTGCAGTCGCCGGAAGTGGCGCCCATGAGTAAGCATCGGAAAGGAGACGGATGAGTTCACTGTGGAGTATACCACTCAATCCATCGCTGCTGGTCGCGGCTAAATTTGCATCGAGATGATTAATAAAAAAGCATGCGGCTTGGTTGCGAGTGCGGGAGTCCGGGCGATCAGGTCCGACGCGAAAAGAAAAGGCATGCAGGGTGGCGATGACAAGCTGGGTCAACCTGGGCGAAGGGGCGGTAAGTAAGTTAATGGAGACGAAGGGTTGATTGATTCCCAGGCAATATCAATGCGTCCAGCATGCTAGCTCCGCAATATGCTTCATGATTCGGCGCTGTGAGGATGTGGCCCATGATGCATCGATGATCGATTGTCCATGTCCTTTCCATCGTCCGGTGTCCTCGTCCTTTTGCTCCGCTACAGGAGCTGTGGCTCTTGTCGATGCGATCACATGCATCACGTTTGGGAGTGAATTGTGTGTTTTGAGAGGGCCCTGCTTTGTCTCAGGTGAGTTAATTTGCAGTTTAGTTGGATGGCGATGGGGACTGAGTTGGATTCTCTTGTGCCACCTGGGTACAATTATCCTTGATTGTTTGGTACTGTTGTGGAAAAAACTTGTACTTGTCTAGTAGGGTAGCAGCAGTAGGAGATGAAAAAAAAGGAGAGGTGTGATAAAAGAATACACAAAGGTTGGGTAGATATATGATGAGTATGAACCCCAAAAGAAAATTTGACTTTTTGGAGTTGTATTGAATTTTTTGTGAGTTTTAAAGATTTAGAATTTAGAGTTTTGATAATTGACTGTAGATGCTTGTAAGGACTGCTATTAGATGGCCACGATAAGAGCAAAAAAGCGTCGCTGCAAAACTGAACATTCAACTCTTGATTGGCCAATGAAGAGTTGGAAAATGGTGCTATCATGAGCTGGTAATGAAGTCTAAAATAGACTTTGGCTGTTGATCCTTCTTAGTAATTGGCACTTTTACCTTATTGTCAAATATAATTAGAGACCAAGACAAAAAGATGGAGTCTTCACTTAAACATTTCCCACAAATTCAATTTCTCACCAAATTTGAAATAAATTATATGCTTTGAAAGTTGAGTAAAGGGGACAAAGGTATAAAAATCTTAAGAAATATCATGTTGATCCACTATGCCTTTAATTACAATAAAGGGAAAATTTTGCACCTTCTATTTCACTGAGTAGGTGTACTCATCAACATTTTTTTGGCTATAAGTTGGTTTCTATGGCTTGAAAGGTCCTACACTTAAGCAAGCATTTACACATTGAGAATACATTGATGGTAATTGGTGGTATATCAATGGCAAACTTGTCAATATACTTTTAGAGTACATTAACCCCTAAAGTTCTGAGGGTATTTTTCATCAAAACTGCCTGAAAACAACCCCTCTTCAAATCAAGGTGGATTTTGATAAGTTGGGGTCTTTTTTAGTACATCTAACCATAAGATCTTGTAGCTAACTTCTATATCTACATGCCCACCAAATCTTACACACTCATTCCTCACCAATTGCAAGATCATAACGTTCAAAGTTGAAAATCAAGTTTTTTTTCCCTGCGCAAAAAAGGAACAACAGAGTTTTGAAGGCCCAAAAAACCATTTTTTTGCATTATGGATTTTGGCGGTTTTGATGCACATCAAAGAAGACTGAGTTAGCTATTTGTATTGAAAAAATCATATTCAAAAAAGTTGTGGAAGGTTGCCAAAAAAATCATTTTTTGCTAGGGGGTATACTGAAATTCACAAACAAATGCCTTTTTTTGACAATAAAAATAGCATATGAAAAAAAATTGGATTGAAAATCCGAACGGTGGGAACATGCTCTATTGCCTTCTCTATACATAGAAATTTTTATTTTTGAAAAATATCAAAATCTCAATTTTTGGTGGAATTTCAAAGTTTCATCTTTGGGCAGATTTTCGCAGATTTTCGCAATTTTGGGCAGTTTTGGGCAGTTTTGGGCAGAATTTGCTGCATTCACAGTGGTTCAGCAGCTGCCCTACGAGCAGCGTTTGACACTTAAACCTTCATAACTTTTGATCCCGATGTCGGAATTGAAAAATAAAAATACCCACACAAAGATCTCCGAACGGCCCACCTTCAATAAAAATTTCAGAAAATCCCGATGTAAATTGCATTCATAGGTACATGCCCAAATTCCAAAAAAGCCCAAATGTGGATGATTGTCCTTTAGGGGTTAATTGTAAACTACTGTAATTTACTATTTTCACATTTTATCTTATTACTTCATCTTTTTGATCCTCTTGAATTTTAGAATATTCTATTTCACTCGCTTAGCTTTGTGAGCATATGATTAGTTTTTGAATTTTATGAAAATTAGAGCTTCAAATAGTGAAAAACTATTAGGATCCCATCTTTTTGTCTTGGTCTCTACTTCTAAATGCATCCACTTTCTTCTTCTTTTTTGAGTAATTTGAAGAATATCCAAAACAAAATTCAAAAATTATTTAAAAATTAAAAAACCTTCAGTTTATGTTGGAGACCTTGTGAATGAAGTGTTTAATATGATATATTTGTTCCACCATTGAGCCTATGCTGTGTATAGAGGTTTGTGGTTGCTAGTGACCAATGAAGTTCATTGACAATTATCAAAGGGACATGAACCAAGTCGTGAAACATGAACCAAGTCCTGAAACATGAACCAAGCCCTGAAGCTTGAAAGAAAGATTTGTGGTAAGAATGGATTTAAGTTTCTAAGGAAGACTCACATAAGGTAGAACTGCGTCTTAATTAATAAAACAAGGAGATTTGTTGATTAAAAGGAGGATTTCTTTTAAGGACTTAATGTCTAAGAAAAAAATATTATTGAGGGATGGAATGATTTTGTATATATCATTTATGGAAATATTTATATATTTTTTTCAAGCGGGTAGTTACCAAATCCCAACTCATTATATAGGTTTGGGGGAGAGCACAATAAAGTGGACCACAAAGTGCAAAATGTGATCACTGAAAAGTGAATATGAAGTGTGCTGTTTTTTAAAGCTCAAAGCTGATTTTGAGCGTTTTGGTATAGTTTTTGAGCATTTTAGTCACTTTCTAGGGTGTCACAAGGTATCTTACACGCATCTTTATAAAAAGAACATCCTCAATTGAAACTAAATTTGACCACTAGTTCTAAATCATGAAAATGAACTTTTCCAAAGTCTTATTTCTTTATTTGGTGCCTTTGATTGTCTTTAGAGGATGTTTTTTTTCAATTTAAAAAACAATGTTTGGTGAAAAAAAAGCACAAAAAGTACCGCGGAAGTGACCCTCTTAAAAAACATCCTTGCGGTACTTTTGGAACCCTGAACTAATTAATGAGTGTATGGATTGACTATTTTGAATTACCTCTTAAACATACAGAGGGCACCACTTAATTAAAAGTGATTTTTTGATAGTTTTTTATTCTTTTATAGTCACTTTTTCAAATGACTCCATTCACTTTGCTTGGATTTGAAGCCTTCATACAATAACTTTAAAGTGTCTACTTTGCACGAAACTTTTCCAAGTTGTAGAAAAACAAGTTGAGAATCGATATTAGCAAAAGAAATTGACTCCGATTACATCTTTCCATCACTTTTGTGCAATTTTTGCAAAAGGGCTGAAAGTGGCAAATAGCTAAGCACTTTTTTGGTCCACTTTATTGTCCTTCCCCCATTCATCTTATAAATTGTCAAAAATTCTAAATATGTATAGGCCCACCATTCTCCTCAACCTATGATAAATTGAAGAAGTTGATTAATTGACACAAATTTTCAAAATTATATTTAAAGTTGATATATTTGCAATGATATACCCTTAATCCTACTCGGCATAGATTACCAAATAATGCAACAATCAACTAGAAGAGTCTACGTTATGTATACTCAAAAATAAGGGATTATTACTTACCTAGCACAATTCATAACTACTTAAGATATGTTTAAATTGATTTTATAGAAAATTTTGAATTTTTTATATTTAAAATTTGATATTAAGGAATTCAATCTATTATAAAATACAACTCAGGTTGTCTCACTCAACCATTCCGCGCTAGAATTTGTTGATGAGACAAATTGAATTGTGGTCAATGTGCTCAACAGCAAGGGTCCAACTAGTGAAAAACAAGTGAAGTTGAAACCTTGATAGATATACATATATCATTTATTTGTTATTTATTTATACACTTGAAACTTATTACAAGGTGTATTAGATACAAAAACTTTGTCGATGTTCTACATGAAAATGCAATAGTGAAAATATGATAAATACAATAGATTATAAATCCTCCATAACTCAAGACTTTCTATTAGGGTAGAATTAAATAATAATTTTGATAAGACAACAGAGCTACTTATCACTTTTTTCCCGTAATCACTCCATAAAAGTGATTGAAGCTGTTTTCATTTATTGGTGCTAGGCATGGCTTCAAATTACGTTTTAAATTCTTTCACATAGAGTGAGCCAAAAAACTTTGAAGTTCACTTCATCTTTGTGCAAAATTGTTTCAGATATTGAGAATTATTTTTATTGTTAGCTCATTTTTATTATCATTATTATTTTTCAATTATTATTGTTGCTATTAGTAATACACTTAATATCATCATCATTGTTATATTATGCGGTGGCCTATCATTGATTTTTCTATACATAAACATATAAAATGTAGCTTGCGTTAATACATACATAAAAAGTAATGTAAGAAATTTCTCTAATAAAACTTAGAAAAAACTCTTCAAGTAATAAAATAGGTTACATGTTTCGAAAGGAACATAGATTAGGTTTATATTACAGATTTTAAATGGAATTGATATCTAGAGTTGGCGCTTATTTGACAGACAACTACGATTTTTTTCTTTTTATTACATGGATGAAAAAATTGCACATATGATTTTCAAATGTAAATATCTTTATGTTAAATGGTTTTTTTTAGTCAAACCAAATTTAGCTTTAAGTAGTGGGACCCGTGCCGTTGAGCACATTGATTGCAACTCGGTTTTTCTCCTTAACGGATTTCAACACGGAACGGTCAAGTGAAACAAAGCAAAGTGTATTGTATAATAGACTAGTGGGACCCGTGCCGTTGAGCACATCGACCGCATCTTTGTATGTCTCCTCGACGGATTCCACCGCGGAACTGTCGTGTGAGACAAACCATCCTTAATTGTAAGATAGATACCTATCTTCACCTTGTATAATAATAATTCTTTAAAAATGAAGTTTAAAAATTATTGAGTTTTCAATCAACTAAACAATGGAAATTGATCATTTATGAGCCTATTCATAACATGCTTATATTTAATTTGTTAGATTTATCTCCATTTCAAATGTCTCAAATCTGGTGTAATTCATGATGTATTGAAAATAAAATAATTTAATTTAATGAATTTTTTAAATAACATATTAAATGCATGTTAATTTTTACATTGTACAGTATGGTGAAATAATAAATATGAGGCTCTCTAAGAATTTGAAAAAATACATATGAGGTTTTTTAAGTGGTGGAAGAGGTTGTATTTTAAGAATGTAATTGAATTAGATTTCGTCTAAGATTCCATGTGAAATTGTCTTGTGTCTAACAAAATGATTTCTTTCATTTTGTTACATAGCTAGTGTTAAAATGTTGATTACGATGAATACGAGTAGTTTTGCTAAAGCACAACACGTGTCAACAGCTTAGGATCGGACTCATATACAACCCTAAAATATTATAATTTGCAAACCCTAACTGATCATATTTCTTACTTAATATTGTATAACATATACTCACTGATGTTGAATCCATTTTTATACACCACCTCAGAAATGAGGGAGGTTTTAATTCCTTCAAATGTAGATGGGTCTTCTCAAAATTAAAATGAGTTAATTATGGTGATGAATTCATTTTTATGAATATCTTTGTTGGTTTTGTTTTTATCTTTTAAACTTGTAGAAATTTCAAATTTCAAATTTATGTATTTTGAGATAATATTCAACATTCACTGAATCACTACAAAAGCATAAGATAACAATAGACCTGGCAATGATCCTTACATTTTTATAAACCAAGATTATTTGCACTTAGTTACATTTCACGTTTTTAAAGTGTTTGGTGCAATATGCCCTGAAACAATGAGTATGATGCCATTGGATTGCAATTGGTGTAAATATGTACATTTGATGTAAAAATGCATGTCATATTTGATGTTTTTCCAGTCTCAATTGTTAGTTTATCAGTGTGCACTGGTCTTGTGCAATACTTCAAAAAAATTGGAAGAATATGCAATTCAGTATCAATACCTGAGGTATTTGGAGAGAAAAGACATTGTCTTTCAGAACTGACCCATGCATATGAAATACAAAATTACAATAAATCTATGTTGAAATAGACCCATTCAAATATTTGGCTACAATGGAGCCATTGAGATCAAGGATATTGAAGGAGAGGGATAATCCACAATTGCTGGACAGAACACTTCCAAATTTGCACATATCCAGGCCAAGAGATAAACCCAAAGCAAAGAAGACAAGCACTGGGGCTCCCGCGTCGACAGTTAAATATAAGTCATATGGTGATCCCCATCCAAATGTGATAAAGGTGGGTTTGATACAATAATACAATCTGCGTTTACCACGCCTTGTATTTTTCCATATCATAATTTTGTTTTTGTAAATGTCTAAAAAATGTATCAAATGATTATGCTTTATTGGTGCATGACAAGCGAAGAAAAATTAATTCCGTAAAGTATGTGGGGTTTCACATGTGCAGAAAAAACCAAGTGAAGTGGTGGAAGCAAAACTCCATCCACAAGTATCCTACGCGGATGGCTCCGTCCGAGCTAAGCCCCATATAATTGAGCATCATAATTTTTGCGAAAAGAAGTACCTGGTAACATAATTGTGTGACCATCAATATCAAACCTATAAAGTGACATTTACATGCGTGATTTGTTATTTGGCCTGCATTTTGAATTTTTCAATAGAGACCTTGTGTGAAAAAAGAAGTGTCGACCTTTGAATTGTGGAAATAAAATAACAAATAAATTGTGATTAAGAATATTATCTTAAAAATTTTACACATATGGAATTCACATTGATTACCCTAATTACAAGTTTTCTATAGCTTGAATATTTTCACAATATTAAGACACTTACTATGGGTGTATCAAGAACCAAGTAATGTTTTAAATATTTGTTTTGGTTATGATGTAGCTAAATGTATGGTTGTGTACAGGAATCCTCTCATGTAAAAAAAGATTGTCCATTGTTTCAGCCCTTTCCACCTGAAATAGTTTTTCGAAATTTTAAAGCATTCCAACAATATTCTGAGGTTTTCAATCTCAGAAACAACGACAAGGTATTTTCTTTCTTCAAACTTCAAATAACATTGTATTCATTTTGCAACCAGCTATCAAATATTGTCTTCTAAAGCAAAAATGTAATTGCTATATTGTTATTAGCAACTTAAATTTCTATATTACTTCTTAATAATCAAAAGACTATGATTTGACATCTAACCAAATACATTAATATTAGAAGAAAACTCAAATGAGATATAAATCTCATAAAAATGAAAGATGTTTGAATTTTTTCATGAATTGATTTCAATTATACATTATGCAAAATACACACAATGTGAAACAACTCTTATTTGAATCTGGTTATTTTCTACATAATTTAATGATTTTTTATTTTTTTCCCAAATGAATTTGTAGGTTGCAAGACGAGTACAAGTATTGCCACTTTTATCAACGTACCTCAATGTACAACTTTATGCCCCACCTGATACTCATGAGCTTACAATGTTTGATGAAAGGGGCACAAGCAAAGTTGCCCCTGGAATGGAGGTAAAACAATAGGTCTCAAAAACCCAAGATTGAATATATCATAATCACAACAATATAATTACTATTAGAATTTCAAAACCTCAATTTATGCACTAAAGGGGTCATATATAATTCCATATTACATCCTCAAATCTTTACTTCCTTTAAATTTTAGAATTTCAGAAATCAATGTATAGCAACATAAGTGTTTTTTTGACCTCTTTAGAAATTAAATAAATACAACAAGAATGGAGTATCTTGAATATTGTTTGTTTCCATGCACCATTGAAAGGAAAGATTATTTTTGGTTTCTTAGGACTTTTAGCTTTATTACATTGATTCCTACATTAATACTATAAATAGTGAAATTTGAAATGCAACAGATTCAATATGTTGTTAATTTTTGCCCGGAGAATGAAGATGATCAAGAAGCCTCCATAGTGGTGGTTACTGAGAGAGAAAAGTTTGAAGTTCCTGTGATTTGCCATGGCGCACGAGGTTCAACAAAATCCAACTCAAAGAAAATTCTTACTAATAGATTTTAATTTATACCATAATATGATAGACCTTCTACAATTAGGACATTAGCTTCTAAACGGATTGTACCTACTTATCCATTTGAAGATTTGCAAATATTAATCAATAAAACATTTTAAAATTGATGTGATTTTATTTTAGATGATTTAGATTATACATATTCAAAATTGATATATATATATATATATATATATATATATATATATATATATATATATATATATACCATACGTGGAATCATAGATCGTGTACATTTTAATCTATTATTACTATGAAAATATACGATTTCATTTTCTTAATTATTTTAATTGTAAGAAAAACATATGCAATTAGAATAAGATATATACATTAATTTATTTTTAATTTTTAATAAAAATTATTTATTTTCACCTTGAATACTTCAAATTTATTGAACATTGAAAAATATATATTTTTTTTTTGGAAATCCAAATAGTTCAAGTGATGGTCAAAGACCTCAAATGAACATTTAATAGCTTGATGAAAGTTACTATAGTGTTCGTCCTCGAAAGGGGAGAGTAGTATTGTCTCAATGACCCCATGTCCGATGGGCACCGGGCCATCGACATTACAAACGAACACTTTATTTACGCCAACCCTGATAAAGGGTTGGTATTTCTATCTATCTATCTATCTAGCTTGATGAAAATTACATGTCTACTTTTACACTAGTTGTTTATACAAAATTAGGCTTAAGATTCATTGACAACAATCTTTTGAACATTAGATAGTCTTCAAAGTATTTTTTTTCTTTACTAAATATATAATTTCAAAAATTTGGATTTTATTTATCTTTATTAGTTTTTTACGTTTTTTCTTATTTCTTTTTTTGAAGATTGCCAGATTTGAATGAAAAAAGAAAAGGTCTTGAAGTACAAATATATTCCCAAAAAAACTTTTTTAAAGAAATAATCAATGTTTTAAAGAAATAATCATTATTTGGGTTGTATAGAATTTAATCAACTATGAGTTTTAGGTATTATAATTATTTTTACACACTTTAATAGAAATAATGAATCCAACCACAGTAAAAAAATGAATTGAGATCTATAGTTTTTTTCATACTTCAACGTCAGTTTTGAAAGACCCAAATATTTTTTAAACTGTTTTTGTATATCAAATAATACAAATCATTGTATTCAAAATTAAAACTTACTTATGTATGAACATAATTTAGTCTATGATTTTTTTATACTAATGCGTTACCTCCAAAATTTTAGACTACTTTTGTTGCCAAGAAGGTAAATAAATTCATCAAAATGGTCATACTTTGATGCATTTGAATTTTATTATTTTATTTTTAGTATATTATTTCCTATATATTATTGTCATATGGTTCCAATAAATCACTATAATTCATAATTGCTTTACTTTGACATATCAAATTTAATGTCTAAATCATAGTCAAATTGCAATACATAAAAGAAGAATATTTTGACAAACATTAGTAAAAGTAAAGAGGGTATTAGGTTTTAAGAAACAATATTAATTTATAAATTACAAATATAGTTATTCCAATTTCTTTTACATTCATGTATATTTTATATCAGATGATCATTTGTACATAATTGTTATGAAAGTTTGAAACACCAGACGATGATAATATCTCTATAACACCTCCATATGAAATCAATCAAGTACCAAATTAATTGAATGATCTAATATCCACTTTGGAATTTATAAATGCAAAATTTTATACAATAATTTGGATATATAGATATTTTAGAATCTAAGTAATTTAGATTATTATTGATGCATAAAATTATAAAACAAGTATGTTAGAATTTAATTTCTCTTTGAAGGTATTTAGGGCATGTCATACTTTTACAGAAATTGATAATTAAATTTTAATACCTTGCATATTACTTTATTGAATTGACAAGTTTTTGATACAATGCTCATAGTGAATTTTGTTATTATATAATACTTAATAAGATGCCTATTTTACAATATCTTTATTTTTGAAATTTTAAGCTTAAATTATTTTCAAAAATATTTTATCAAATATTATTTTAATTTGTACTGCTTATATTTCTAATGATTCTTTTAATATAAAAAAATAATTACTATAAAATCAAAATCTCCTAAATTCAGTAGAAAGGATATTTTTCCTTAAACAATATATACATAAAAAGTTCATACTCAAAACTTGTACTCAAATCGTATATGGAATTGTAAAGACTCATATCCACATCCATTTTTTATATGATATATCTTCAAATTCCCTTTTTTTGGAAGAATAAAATTCTCTATTATCAATTCTATCAAATTATATTTTGGAAAAAAATACAAAGAAGTTAGTGACAAAACATGTATAAAATTGCATTTGAGATGTAAGCACTGATTAGTTGTTCTATTGATACAAATGCAGCAATTTTGGACCTTCCGGACGAGATCCATTTTCCACAAACTCCTGCCAATTTGGTGTGTACGAAGAATGTCATGCTTCGCAATTTTGGCCAAAGACCAGCTCATTTTGCATTGCGAGCAACTGGATTTTTTGCAATTTCTCCAACATGTGGAATTGTAGAGCCTGAGAATTTTCTAGAAGTTTATGTGCAATTTCGCCCACCCTTAGTTGGTGTACATGAAGGCGAACTTATAGCCGCTTATAACAACAATGATGAAAGAATGTATTGCAAACTCTACGGTGTTGGTTTGGAGGTATGTAAAAAACATTTCCCATTTTTTTAATGATATCATATTTCAAAAACAAAAAAAAATTAGAAGTAAATTTTCAATTTCAATATAAGTGAATCATTTTCCATAATTTTAACATTAATTTTTTTTTAATTTTTTTTTTTATATATATATTTTTTTTATAATTGAAGTTGATTTTGTTTTAATCACCAGTTATATTATCTCACAAGGTTCGATAATGGTGTCAGTTAGATGTAGGTTTGTCTACAGATATTGCGGTAGCTGTGCCAACCTATATTGGAAGGAGCTCTCAAATGGTTATACATGTACAAAATTATTCTTCGGTGGTTGCATACTTTATATGGGAAAAGTGATTCCACAACTACCTTGCTTTGAACTCTTCTCTTTTAATATATATATTGTTAAATTGTTCCATTTAAATGTCTAATTATAAAAGATAAGTTTGTGAGAAGATGGATAGAAGCAAATTGTTTCCCACATCAAGCAAAATCATTTAACAAGTTTGTTTCAAAATTCAATTACACTAAACATTGGACATAGAATATAATTTTTTTTACTCAGAGTTTTAATTTGTTTTTGGATTACAAGTAAAGTAAAAAAATTAAACTAAAGGATATTCTAGATTGCAAAGGCTTTAATTTATGGTTTAGCATTTTTTACATATGGAACAAAATAGAAGTTGAACATTAACATTTTATTGAAATCTGATCCAAAAATGGATTAGAAACAATATAATTATGCTTATGTAAATGAATGATGGTTACTTGAATCATAGTCTACTTGATAATATATAGAACAATATGTTATTTTTGAAATGATTAGTTAGATATATTCTATAATTGTGAGAAGGTATCCATGGTAGTATGTATTATTTCAATGTCAATGACCTATTAATGGTACTATTTAAACCATCATTTGATTTGATTTATGTTCTTGCTTAGACTTAAGTAATGTATTCATATATCATACGTATTCTTTAATTTATAAATAAATATATTAAAATAGTCATTTAAAGTCAGAATCTGCTATTACTGAAAATGGCAGGTTTCAATTGGACGGGCTTGACCAGATTTGCAACCGAGAAAGAAGATGCAGCCTACAGTGCACAAGTAGAGGCATCAGACAAAGGGCGTCCTCGAATAGCGGGTGCATTTGCATCTGATAAAGGCTTAAGTCCTCTAGGCACACCCAAAAGACCACTTAGTCCTTGTGAAGCAGAAGATAACATTGATAAGGTTGATTATGATATATATGTATTTTGAACTTAATATGTAAAAATATTTATAAAATTTGACTTCATTCTTTAGTTCTTTAATCATTTAGTAATATATGATATCCTTTATATATTTGTAGCAATATGCAAATTTGATATAGCATTGATAAAATTGATTCAAAATTTTAGGCTTTTATGCTTAGTCCAGCAAATGGAGAATGTTGGCCTAATAGTCGAACAGAGATCACCATCACTTTTTCACCTCCACGTGCCTTCAAGTAATCATTACATCTATTAATTATGACTTTTGGTTCATTTATTGCACAAAAGATTTTTGTCAAAATTTTAAATTTTTGACATGTAATCATCATTCTTAAACTAATGGATTTTGCTTACTTTAGTAATTTTACTTTCTACAATTCTTCTTCAATAAAGTTAAACTATGGGATTTTTGAAGTTTTTGCGTTTACTTTTTAAAATACTTCTAAGGACTTGTAGCAAATTTTAGTGTGTCTAGATGATGAAATTACCATCATAGCTAAATAAATAAAACCAATGACATAATTTTTGTTTAAAAAAATTAGTTAAAAAAACATATAATTTATATAAATTTTAAAAAATCAAATTAAAAAATAATGTTAGTTCATTTTAAACTAAAACCATTGGATCTAAATATTTTGAGGAAGATTCAAGTATATGTTATGCATATATATTATACTTAAAATTATAGATTCATATGTTTAAAAATGTTGTAAAGATCCACATGATGTGATAGAAGTCTAAAAGTAAGGCCTTTTTGTGAAGACAAACATTATAACAAGCTACAACTTGATTTTTGAATGGAAAGGAAGGATTTTTTCATGGTAATGTTTTTATGGTATTGCATATATGTAGGTATTATTGCAAAGCATATTGTAAAATTTCTGGCAAATCCGAACGCTTAATAGTAGAGTTGGAAGGAACTGGAGTTGGACCTGTAACTCAATTTAACCCATGCAAGCTTGATTTACAAGATCTTTATCTCTTTTCATCTTATGATTATGAAGTACAACTTCAAAACTTAGGTGACATGGAGGTAGATGCATTCTTTTTGGCAACAAAATACAGTAGACTATTTTTTGTAGAGCATTTTTTCATGACATAAATAACTCAAGTCATCTATTTTGGAATATTTTATTACTTTTATGTATGCATATGATTCAAAAATCTTCTTAAATGATAATTTATTATGTAAAATCATTAAAAAAAAAGATAAATTTGGAAAAAAATAGTGTTGTTTTAACATTGAATAATATTTTAATTAGATAATACTTCTAGATCCTCATGGAACGTATACAAAATGATTACAATTTTGATAGTCTAAAATACATAGAATTTATTTCTTATCAAAAATAAATTTTATAATTATTTTATTAGATTCAAATAAAACTCAATGATTTTTTTATACTTTTCAAGAGTACTTTTAAAATTGAAGTTACTTTCTTTAATACACATAATGCAACGGATGGATTTTTCCATTTAATTCCTTAAAAAATAGAAAAAGTTAAATCATGAATGAAATTTAGAATAACATATAAATTCAGAACATTATTACATGCATAAACAGATAAAAAATAAATTAAAATGCAGGCAAAGTTTCAACTGTGTTGCACTGAAACAAAGGCCGCTAGTTTCAAATTTACACCCACACAAGGACTTGTTCCAATCAAGCAAGCACAATGTATAAAAGTGAAATGTTATACACAATTACGCGGAACATTTGAGGCAAAGTTTGTGTGGAATGTTGAAGGCACCCAATTCAATCCTGCAATATTTTTCCGCGGCAAAGTTGGCAATCCATTGATATGCATTGATGCAAAAGCAATTGATTTTGGTCTGATTGGTTTAGGCTTTGGTTCTAGGTTCACCTTCAATGTGCGCAATTGCAGTGAAGCTTTATTGAACTTCAAGTTTTACATTGTGCAAAATGACGATTGTGACGGATTTATGGTTTCTCCGGAATCTTGTAATATCAAACCACAAGTATGGAAAAATCCACCACCTCTCTAATATAAACATATTTAGAATGCCTTATTCAATTTTTAGATATACTTAATATTGAGACAAAATGTTAAATGGACTAAAAATTCAACATATTTTTATGAATTGATTTCTATAATTGTGGAATTTTATAGGAATAGAATTATAGCTATTTGAATTTAATACAACTGTTTACTTGAATTTATTTGAATTTATGTGGTGGTAATGTATTTGCACGCTTACTGGAATTTGAACTTTCTAGGCTTCGCAACCGGTGATAGTGTCGTTAAATCCGTCTACAGTGCGGAAATACACAGGATCATTGCATATTTATTTGTCAGAGATAAATGAAGTTTATACAGTCATTACATTATCAGGAGAGGCTGCAATTGCAAAGGTTTAATATAAATTTTATTGACTCTCTCATTTACTTAATTTGTATTATACAATTTATTAAATTTAAAAATAAAATTTATAATATATAAAATTTATGCCTATATAATATATTATCATACATTTATTGATTTTATCCATGTAAATTGGACCTTAATACATATGGATTGTACGTACGGTAGATCAGCTTGGATTAGATAGCGATTATCTTGATTTTGGAACATGCTTCATCCGATACGAATACACGAGGAATTGCGTTATTAATAATGACACAAAAGTTGTTGGCAAATTTTCAGTTCAACCACAAGATTCTCAAACAGCTACAATTGCTAAATTGACCGCTAAACCATTAGAAGGTCCAGTCCCTGGAAATAATTCAACTTCTATTGAATATACTTTGGCCACCTCTATTTTGGGTGAAATTTCATTTGTAACCGCTGTTATTAGTTCACCTGGTGGTGGAGTGTATGAAAAAAAATTCCCTCTTAAGATTGAAGCCTTGTCTATAGGTATGTATAATTTATAGTGTTTTCAGCGTTTGTATTGTATACCATATTAAACATCCAAATGTAAATTCTTAATAGTATCTAAATAAAGATTACTATTAAATCATATCATTTAAAAAAAATAAAAAAAAATTATATCTTTAAATTGGTACATATATAATGTGTATATTAAAACCACATTTGAAAAGCTTAGGTCCAATTTTAAGATTAGAGCCAAAAGGTTGGGATGCTCCACCAAAGCCATCTAAAGGGCAAGATCGTATAGACGATGAAAGATCATGGACTCCAATTCTAGACTTTGGCAGAATACCCGTTCTTGAAAAACGTACGAGAAGCTTTGTTGTTAGAAATATGTGTTGTATTCCAGCACCCATCAATTTGTCGAATAAGGTTTATGTCTTTAAAGTCAATCATTCCAAGGCAACAATTCCTCCATTTGGTTATCTTGAAGTAGAAGTAAGTAAAACAACTTAAAAATATTATATAATTTTATTTATTAATATTTGGGTATGAATATTCATTATTCATCAATTTTATAGAGATACATATTTTTATTAACTGTTTAAAAATTAAAAAATTAATTGAATTCACTGAAATGCAACAGGTAACCGCTTGCCTTGATGATACAAAGAGATTTGCTGACAAAATTTCAATATCAGCAGAAGGAGGCCAATATTTTGTAAATCTTGTAGCAACTGGTCAAGGCTCTACACTTACATCTGATGCTCTAGCAAACGGAAGTTTGCACTTTGGCACCCAACTAAGTCATAGTGTCATAACAAAGCCTTTTGAAATTAGCAATCAAGGCCGATATATTCAAAGCATCACTTGGGACGTGGATGCAACGAAAAAACCAGCTAAACATGTATTTGCATTTTCACCATTGAAAATGGCAATACCACCCCACACATCATTTAGTTTTCAATGCACAGGTAATATTTCCAACTGTAATATGCAAAATTAATATGAGAGTTTTTTTGTAATATCAAAGTGATTGGTCATACTATTCATGTTTGAAATTTTGCTTATTTTTAACTAGATTGAAAAAAATCATCTCCATGCAACATCTGAATAATATTAACATTTTGTTTACAATTTTTTTAACCATTTATCTTCTATGAAAATTTAAAGCAATATTCTTTATTATAATTTGGAAAAAAAAAATTAAGATTTTGATTATATTTTGGTTATTAGAGCAATTTGCATACTATCAGTTTATTTATAAATAAATACAATAGTGATGTATTTTGAAATTAAGATAATGAGATTTTGAAGGTTTTATCAACAGATGTTAAAAATTAAAAGATAGTTATATTTTTCTTAATTGAATTTCACAGGGACATTTCAAACTACTGGTTATGTGAAAGAAGTATTCTTGTGTCGTGTTTCTACGGGAAAACAACGAGAGCAGGCATACAACTTGGAAGTTGATGCTGATGTCGTTGGCACAAAATTATTATTTTCAAAGCGAGAGATTCGATTTATTCAATTGAATGATGGAAAAGCACATCCTCAAAAAAACACTACACAACTTACATGTCAAAATGTTTATGTCAAACCGCTATATATGAAGTTTTTAGTAAAGCCACCATTCGAATGCAGCAAAGATGATGCAAAATTGGAACCCACAGAGTGTCTTACATTAGACCTTTCATTTGAATGGCAAACTCCTACGGTCAAAAAAAGCACTATCATAATGGGCAAGTTTGAAGTTGTGTATAGTGATACCGTACATCGAGATACTCTTAATATGATTGGAGAAATACATTTTCCTAATTTAAGATTATCAACCAACCAATTGAATTTCGAGTGAGTGTTTTGATAGCCATAGATCCATAAATTGTCACATTTAAACTTACAAAATTTAATAAAAATGATGTTTAGAAAAGTGGATGGATAAGCTTAAAATATTTTCATTATTGCATGCTTCACTTACTAATTTTAGTATTATTTCAAAAAAAATTATGTGTCAAAGTATGAGTTCACAAATGAAGAGCTTATTTCTTTGTTTATCTACTTCTTTTATAATTTTTGTCCAATTATATTTAATTATATACTTAAGTGCTAAATAGATGTATGTATAGTCAACCATTTTGTTATAACAAAGTACATTCATATTTTTTTTCAATTTATAATCTTGCATAGGTAAAAAAAAATTAGTTATCTGAATTTTGAAAATTAAAAAATTGAGTGTTGTATTATATAAACATTTGAACCTTTAAACATTTGAATACTAATTCATTGGCAATATTCACAGAAGTCATGCAATAAAATGATATTAAAATATTTTTTACAAATGAAATCAAGTCATTTAAATAATAAGTCTTGTTTCATATGAAAAATGAAAGTTATATCATAATTACATATATAAATTTGATTTTATTGATACCATTAATTTTGTTTATAAATTGAGTCCATATTGTTGGCATAGGACTGTAATAGAACATACATGTAAAAGACTTCAAATGACAATTAAGAATCCTAGTGCTATGCAAGTGAGCTATGTTTGGGCATTTTACAACCATGATCCTCAAAAGGATATAAAAGTTGCTGTAGAAGCTAGAAAAAAATCAAGGGGTTTGAAAATTCCGCTAAATGAAATATTTGACATTCTTCCAATCAAAGCCACTTTAGATCCCGGAGAACATGAAATAGTAGAAGCTTCGTTTTATGCGTATCCCGGCTATAGAGTTAAAACCACAGCTGTTTGTAGGGTACATATAGTTTTAATTTTCATTAATTATTAAACACACCATTCTATTCAAATTATGTGTTGTGAAAAAATACTTTTTATATAATATCAATTACTTTTCTTTTATAAATTTATTTTAAAGGCATTATGACATTCCAAATTTAATATAAAATGTAATTTAATATTTAAGCTTAATTTAGTAAGAATTTATTAACTTTCTTTTCTTGTTATTTTTTGGAAAATATATGAATATTTCAATATATTTTCAAGAATTTGATTGAATTTGTTCTTACTTTTGAATCAAACTAAATATGTTGTAGGTTGAAAATGGCCCAGAATATTTTGTGTCTTTTGAAGCAGAGTCATCTGTAATTAAATATGTTATAAATCATATGAAATTAGATGTTGGCAAAAAATTATACAACAAAGTTACATATGATAAAAGTCTTGTTTTGAGGAATAGCGGAAAAATTCATTTCGATTTTGAACTTGATTTAAGTCCAATTGTGCGCAAACAAGCAATTCGTATGAGTCCTTTAATTGGACATTTACGAGGAAATACTAGGCAACGATTCAATTGTCGGGTGATTCCAAGTGAGTTAAGTTTTGTGGATTTGATTTTGTTTAATGAAACAAATCTTTCAAAAATTATTTATTTCATACATTCTTATTCTTCTAAATGCATAAAAGCATAACTTGCAAGATGAAATTGTGACCAATTATTTTTTACTTATCCATTCAAAAATCCACTTTTTAAGATGCGCTAGAATCTTCAAAAATAGTTAAATGATAAATGCACAATATATTATCAATGTATAGAAGAAAAAACCGATTATAGGATCTGTAAGCCTATATTGAAATTCTGCATATTTGTAATTTTTTTAAAAGAAATCATTTAATTTATATAAAAAAATCATTTTGATAAAAACAAGGTCATTTGTTTTTGGAGATCGTGTGATTTTTTTAACTCAATCTATATTTAATATAGATTTTTTTATTTTTTTATTTTTTTAATAATACCATTACATTAAATTTTATTGCGTTACTTTTTTCAAGTACTAATCATATTTTTATATTTTATAAATTTTGAAAGCTTATAACTAGATTGGATTTTTTTGGGTCAATTTTATCATATTCAATTTTCCACTGTATTTGAATATGGTATCAGGTATGCCTCTAAAATTCAAAGAAGAATTTTTAATGCAAGTTGCATATTTTCCGCCTCATACAATTATTGTAGTTGGAGAAGGTTCTTATCCAAGTATTTGGATTGAAGCTCCGCGTGTGCGGAATCGTCAATTTCTTAGTTATGTAGAACAAGCTCGCCAAATTGTACTTCAAAAATGGTTAGATGATATGCTGGCAAGGTTGAAAAGGAAAAAAAAAGGACTGGATACAAGTACGGATACAGATTCAGGTGATGAATCAGAAGAATCAATATATGAAAGCTCAGGTAGTTCCGAAGAAGAAGATGATAGTAATACTTTGCTTAAATCAAGGAGGGCTACAACCAAGATGTTGGAAACTGTTGAGTTTGTTGATCAAGACGAATTGGATCGTTTAGCAAGGGAGGCAGAAGAAGCAAATGATAAGAATCTTTTTGCTTGCCATCATCATTATCATCGTAAATCACAATCACCACTAACTGGAAAAAAATCTCCTATGGCCGCCGAAAAAGAAAGAGGACTTGCATGGCATCGTGCTAGTTTTCTAGATAGGCGGCAGAAAAAATTACAAGAAGATGAAAGAAGATACCAAGCTAGTCGGAAAAAAAAAGATTATGCTTGTGGACATGCATACCATAAAAAATCACGATCTTCTCTTACAGGTATATAACTTTGTGTATATTTTTGAAGTTCAGTTTAATTATTCTTGTAATTTATAAATACTTTGAAATTGATACATTAATATTTTAGGTCCACATTCTAGAATGGCCAAAGAAAAACATAAAGGTCTTCCATGGCATAGAGAAAGTTTCATGGCAAGAGCTGAAGAAAGAAGGATAGCAATGTTGTATGGACGTCCAGCACCACCACGACGACGGACAACAATAATACACAAACCATCTATGGTAACTTTTGCTATTGAACAAGACTATAGTTCTGATGAAGAAAGTGATGAATCAGATTTTTTTGAGGTACTTTGATGAATCTTTTCAACCATGTACATAATTTAGTTTAAACACTAATTTTAATTTCAAATGTTTTCTATTTTTAGATTTGGAATACATATATATATATATATATATATATATATACATTTATATATTTATATGCGTAGATATATATGATTATTAATCTAATTTAGATTATTTTTACTGTATAAATTTAAGATTCTTAAATATATGGTTGAAATAGGATATAGAAGATGATGATGAAAATTTAGAGCAATTAATTGAAGAGATAGATGCTGAGGTTGATAAACTTGTAGTTTTAGAAGGATTTCATACACCTCTTCCATATGTGCCCTTCTTTACATTAAGAGATGATGAAGATCTATCTTCAGAAGAAGAAGAAGAAGTTAAGGATTTAATGTGTAGGCATATGCTTCATCGAAAATCACGATCACCTTTGACTGGAAAGTTTTCTCCAATGACTTTAGAAGTTACTTCTGGGAAAGGCTTACCATGGCTTCGCCAAAGTTTTATTGATAGAAATGAAAAAAAGAGAGTAGAAAGGTTGTATAAACTTCGCAAATCCATCATTAAAAAAAAAGAATCTTTGGCACATGAGTTATCTCTACGCGAAAAAAAATCATTTTTTACTATACATAGGCAATCCTCTTTAAAAAGTCTTGTTGACGGAGCTAATACCTTAGAAGAAACAATGAATCCAGTTGATCAAGAAATTGAAAGATTAAAAAGTGTACAATTTTCTGATGATGTTGAACATGAAAACGAAAACGAACATGAACATGAACACGAACACGAAAACGAACATGGGCATGGGCATACTGATGAAAATCTTGAAGATAACGATCATGATTCTTTTGATTCACCAAAATCGGACGATGGACTCAAAGAAGATATTAAACCCAGAGAGACTCCAGATATTAATATTCAAAAACTAACATGCAATCAATTTGAATTAGATTTTGGAGATGTACTTGTTGGTGATAAAAAAACAATGCAGTTGAGGTTATTCAATGGTGCAATATTTCCAGTAATTTTTAAGATTGATAAAACTTTAGCTAATTCTAAAGGATTTAACATTCAACCAGATAAAATATTGGTTATACCTGGTGAACCAGATCACGACAAAGCTATACAACTTCAAATTTCATTTCAAAATACATGCCCCAAATTGCCTCTTGGACCTGTTCATGTTTGGGTGCCAATAAATGTGAAAGAGGTATACAAATGCTCCAATTTAAAATCAACCATAACATTCCAAAAAAATATTAATTTTAATTGTAAAAATTTGTATAAAATATATGTTATTCAAAATGTGTTGTTATTGTATAGGGACCTATGACAATGGTACTATTAAAAGCAAACGTGACATTACCCATACTTCATATATCCCATGAATATATCGATTTTGGTACTGTACAAGTTTCACGATGTAAGGTAATCATAGAATTTTAATCATGCAAAGAACCACATTTTTCTAATTTTAAATAAAAATATTGAAAGCATAAAATTGGTAGAACATTATATTAAAATATTAATATCATATTATAATTTATTTTTTAAAATCTAAATTTCTTTAAATGAATTTTTATTTTAAAGTATTTGAATTCATTTTAGATTTGGTACGTGAGATTGAAAAATATTGGAGAAGCAACAGCTGAATGGAGTGTAGAAAAACCCAATCCAGATACAAGTAATGTCAATGTAGGCTTGTTACGTGACTGGTCATTTTTCAAAATTTTACCAACCTCAACAATCTTGAAACCAGATGAAAGTATTGATGTACAGGTTGTTAATAAAATTATGTCAATTTGATTTTATTGTTATATATTGTAATTTATTTATAACTCAATCATCGAATTTATTTGAAAAATCAAATATTGAGTATTCATTTCAACATTTATAATTTTACATATTGTTTTTTTAAAAAAAATTAGGTAGAATTTTCACCAATTTATAGACATTTAAAAACACAATATATGACTGAAATTCCTATTCGAGTAAAAAATACTGAAAAAATGGAAGTACTTCATTGTATGGGACGAAGTAGCTATCAAGCCATACATATTAATCCATCATACATGGAACTTGATCCTATTTTGCCAAGTGCTGAATTTTCAACAATAATTCCATTTATTGTAAGAAATGTTTCAGAAAAACCAATTGAAATATATTCATTAGATTTTGATCCTCAATATTTAATTGAAGATCAAATATTACGTGATTGTCAAAAATATGACGAAGACGGAATTATGCATCTTAATGTGCGTGAAGCTGGAGAACCATTTTGGGACAATCTCTTAAACGAAGACGAAGATGAAATTGTCGAATCACCTTCAACGCCTTCTGAAATTGGACCGTTAATAATAATTTATGGTGCACCTTTTTGTGGAAAAACTACTCAAGGAAGATTACTTGCAAAAAGATACAAATGTCCTATTGTTGATGTTCAAGATCTCATAGTTACGGCAATTGATGAAGGAAATTTGGTATTACCAACGCCATCGGATGACAAGTCATCTACAGAGAGCAATGGAATTCAAGAACCTCCAAATCCAGATTTGGTTGAAGAAGCAATTCCAAACGAAAGTCCAGATTATATATCATTACTTCAAATTCTATTCAAAGCTTGTTTAGAACAACCCGGGTGTAATAATGGAGTTATTTTTGACGGACTAAATTCTAATCATATTCCGGTTTTGATTCTTATTAAATGCATATTAAATACCATTGGATTAGAACAAGTAGAGGAACATGTTAATCCTACTGATGGAGATATTCCTGCTGATGGGGACAACCCTATTGATGGAGAAAATCCTGAAAAATTAGAGACAAGAATTTTATGGAAAGGTGATAGATTGGTCCATGTTGTGAAAATGCGTGCAAGAAAACGTAGGCTTTATCATCGATATCTTGATTTGGAAGACCAACACCATGCTCGTGTGAGGAAATATGAGTGGCCACCTCCTAAAAAAGAAAAGCCACAAATAGAAAGTGAATCTATAGAAGGAGAAGAAACTAAAGAAGAAAATGCAGACGAACATACTCAAGAAGATAATGGAAATGAACATATTCAAGAAGACAATGAAGAAGACGGTTTTGATAAAAAAGAGCCCAAATTTGAAATTATTGATGGTGTTGAAATTGATACAAATCTATTGATTCCACCAGCAAAATTCAACATGCCATATCCATGGTATTTAGCATATCCAGCACCTGAAGAAGTTGATAGATACTACAATACAGAAGAAGAAATACTAAGAGAATTAGGAGGTCCTTTTCAACCTTCTACAGAAGAAGAAGAAACACCTGAAAATATGTTGATTTTAACAATTGCGGATAGTATGCAAGAGAAACAAATTATCTATGAAGAAATCATTGCATCTCTTCCAATGCCATGGGACCATGATATCTATTGCCCTCGTCCTGAAATATTTCAAGTACTAAAAAAGCCTCCAATACGAAAACTAAATGAAGATCCTGAATTTCCTTTTTCATTTGTTACAAAAGAAGTAGAAGGACCTTCTTCTCAAATACAAGGTCATACAAATCCACCCGCAGGATATGTTAAAAAAACAAGATGGGTGATTCCAGGAAATGAATCAATGGAGTTGGGTTTAGTATTTTGGTCTACAATTATTGAGGAATTTGAATATACTTTTAAGTTTGAAGTTAGCGGTGGACAAGGATATGCTACTTTAGAAGTTCAAGGAATATGTGATATACCTCGTCTTCAATTGCGACAAGTTACATATCCAAGTAAAAAACTTCAAATATCTCCTTGTTTTGGAGTAATCCCCAAACATCCTCGCGTTTTGGTTAAAATTCCAAATCAAACTATCGATTTTGGACCCGTCAATACATCACCTCTACCAACAGAATTTCCAAATATACCTGATACAGAACATTGTTATAGAATTGATGTTGAAAATACGGGTCAATTTGATCTTCATGTTGAATTTGAACTTGTTAAAGATGAAGGAGGGCCTTCTCCAGTTCCTTCTGAACAAAGTGTTGCTACTGTTGCCACTTCTAAAAAAGGTGCTAAACCTGCTCCTCCGCCCAAAGGTGCTGTTGCAAGTGGAGGTGGTGGTGGTGCTCCATTTGTGTTACATCCTTCAATTTTAGATATAAAACTTGATGAAAGAAGTGACTTATGTATTTATTCGTATCCAGCTATGGTACAATTTTAAATTATATTTTTGATAAAAATATATAAATATTTTTGATAAATAAGATGGTTCATTTGGATTTATTATTGATACTTTATTATTATTTTATATTTTTTGTATTTTTGAAATCAACTCAAAGAAATATTTTATGGATTGTAATGAAAACATCCTTTCATATCAAATTAAATAATCTCATTTTTAACATTTAATAGGGAATACAAGGAAAACAAAGTTACAAATTAATTGGTAAAATCTTACACAATCCTACATTAGTAGAATACAAGGTGGTGTGTTTTGCGGATACACCAAAGATTGAATTAGATCCTCCAACACTTGTCTTTGGCCGCGTACTATTGGGCTGCAAAACTTTTCAAACAATCACTATCAAGTAAATATTTTCATCAATCTTTATTTTTTAAAATATCTTTTTCACTTTAAGAAAAAAACATTATAACAAATATATTTGTCCTTTAAAAATCATTTAATATGCATATATACTGTGTATTTATTCAATTAGATTACAAATTGAATTCAAATCACATATACTAATTTTTTTTACTCATAAAATAATTGCTTCACGCAATGTACAATTATTTGATTTAAATTTATAACTATATTCAATACTACATACAGAAATCTGTCAGAGTTGAAAATTCAATGGACCATCAATGGTATAGAAACATTGCCTCAAGAATTTTTAATAATTCCAGCAATAGGAAAAATCAAAGCTAAAGCTGCATATAAGATTAATATATTTTTCAAAGCAATACAAGAACAAGTTTTTGACTTAAAAATTATTTTTCACGTAACAAAGTGTTTTACATGTTAATGTTATAAAATAATAAATGATTTAATTTAATTCAATGTACTATTTACACTACCATTGATTTAAAAACTAACTGATCTTTAATTATTTCAAGTAGTGGTTTAATTAATTTTACAATGAGATAGACAATGAATTTGCCAAGTTATAACTAAAATTTTGTAAAATTCAGTTTTAAAAAATTAATTGAAGTATTATGTAAATAATTACGTATTGAAAAGTATTGACTATAATCAAATACATTTATACAAATAGGTTTCTGACAGTAAAGATCCAACTCATAAAATGGAACAAGAAGTTATTTTGCCAACAACCGCTGAAGCTTATATTTTAGATGTATTGATAAAATATCCCAATCGTCCGGATGGTACCCCAACTGACAGTGGACTTGATTTTGGTACAGTTCTAGTTGCAGATAGCCAAGTGAAAGAAATAGTTTTAGAAAACAAGGGAAAACATAAAGTAGGATTCAAATTTGTTCCGCTAACATTATTGATCAATGATCTCTTTGTTTGCACGCCTACAGAGGGAGAAATTGCACCAAATGGGCAAATGAAGGTAAATTGCATAGACATGTTACTTTAAATATTATAACTCTAAATTATCAAATTTAATTATAAAAAAACTTAACTAAATTTTTATTTATTTATTTTAGATAAGACTAATACAATAAATTTTGAATTAATGATTTGATTATTTTTTTATATTTATCAACCTTGAATTATATTTAATTATTTTGGATAAATAAAAATTTATTTTTATTTTTATCATATAAATGTATTCATATATGTATCTTTACAATTATTTATTTCATATGATGAATGTAAAATTAAGATGATGAAAGTATATTAAAAATAAATTGTAGATTATTGTGGAGTTTAACAAAGATAAGAAACTTGTAAGTGAAATAACATTAAAGCGTTCAAGAGATTTACAATTATATTTGATAGAATGTGAAACAAACAAAGTTGAAAAGATTCTTACAGTTTTTTTAGACCTTGTAGCAGTCCATTCAAGGTTTTTAATATTACCTCCTCATGGACTTCATTTTGGATATGTAATTGCTGGTCAACAATCAGATGAACGTATCGTCAAAA
Organism: Ceratodon purpureus; assembly: GCA_014871385.1. Taxonomy (NCBI): domain Eukaryota; kingdom Viridiplantae; phylum Streptophyta; class Bryopsida; order Pseudoditrichales; family Ditrichaceae; genus Ceratodon; species Ceratodon purpureus. Next base: position 5,286,530 of record CM026431.1, read on the forward strand.
TTGTAAATAGGGGTTTTTTTCCATTCGATTATGTTTTTTCAAGCCCTACAGCACTTGGTTATTCTGATGCACCAAAAGGAAAATCAGATGCTGCATCAATGGCTAGTGGTGCAACTAAAAAGACTGCAAAAACAACGGCAACGGCAAAGACTACGGCTACTCGAAAAAGTAGTAAAAGTGATAAAAATAAAGGAGGTGGTAAAGGTGGTGGAGGTGGAGGTGGTGGAGGACCAGCATTAGATTTACAAGGCTTTAATATAAGTCCCTCTAGTGGAAATATACTTCCAGGAGATAGAATTGAAGTAAAGATATATTTCAAAGCACCATTAGAACCAACGTTGTTAACTGAACAACTCATGATCAACATTAGCAATAAAGATCCTATCAAATATCCAATGGACATTGTATATGAATTATCAGGAGAATCAAAACTCCCAGGCATAACAACCATTCCTGATGTTATTTTTGAAGAACATAGAATTATAGATAGAATTGAAAATATTGGAGTTACTCCTCCATATGGTGTGTATTCAAGAGAAGATCATATTTTTTCATTTGGAGCTTTTATCATAGACTGTGATAGACCTTTTGATGGTGGCCCTCCAAAAATTGCACCAAAACCATCGGTTAGATTTACCGGTGATGCTCCTAAACCAAAAGTTGTTAATGCACCAATTGGTAGAAAGATTGAGGCAAATTTTAGAATAGATAATCCTTTTAAAGTGCCATGTTTTGTGGATTTCATTATTACTCCAACTATGCCAGAAATTGAAACACAAGCACCATATGAAGAACCTTTTGCTATGTTTGTACAACCAAAAGAGCTTGAAATTCCTCCTCATGAGTTTCGGTAATTACAATAAATCCATCAACTTTTAATAAATGAAAAAGAAGATTTGAAATTCTATATGAAAACAATATTTCAACAAAATATAAGTACCTTATATATTTCTAACATATAATGTTTTTGAAAATAACTTCAAGATTTCACATGTATCAAAGCATACGTTCAAATTTTGTTTTGTAGATACGTTTGTTGTGCATTTCAACCACTCTCAATGCAATGTTATTTTGCAATTTTTGAAGCCATTGTAAGAGATGGTGGTGATAACATCAAAACAAAAACATTTAAGTGTCAACTTCGAGGAGAAGGAACTTTGCCTCATTTACAAGTCATTGAACCACTCACATTGTCTCCTTTAGGAGCAGTGTGGTTAGAATTTCCTAAAATACGTGTAGGGAAAACAATGGCAAAATCTTTTCAGGTCTTTTACTTCATCTATTAGTATTTGTCTCAAAAATCATAAAGAATGTCAATACACTAGTTTTTAAATCAAATAAGAATGAAGTGTCGTAAGATCTAATATTCTCAAATAAAATAGAAAATGACTCTTAATTTTTTATTGATACAATTCTAGATCTTGGAGATTTGTTTTTAACATGAGAGATTTTGGATTTTCAAAAAATTAAAAAAAAAAATTGAAATTAGTTAAAATATATATATTTTTTCCCAATAGCTCTAGAAACTATAGCATTAAGAAAACAAAAAATAAAAAATCTCTTTAGTTATAATTTTATAGTTCTATCATTTTGAATAATAGGTACAAAATAAAGGTATTGTTCCGGCAACAACAACAATTGATGTTAAAGGTGGAGGTGCTCCTTGGAGCATATTAAGCCATCAAAGAGGGATTATTGAAACACCTTTATCACCTGGACAAACCATGTCTATAAGACCCAAAGGAAAAGAAACATTTATTGTTACATTTATACCAGAAGCTGGAGAGAAGTATGAAAGAGAAATAAAACTTGACATTCGGCATAATCCATATGCGGGTCTCAATATTTTGGTAACCGGTGAAGGCTATTGGGAAGAAGTAGAATGCATAGATTTGCCTGGCAATCGAGAAGATAAAATATGGTTTGATGATAGTGGAATTGGGTTTCCACGAACAATATCAGTAAAGTTGAAAAATAACTTACAAGACAAGCATTGGCGATTTGCTTGGCCAATAATTGAAAATTTTAGTTTTTCTCCGGCAACAGGCCATCTTCTTGCAAATACATGTAAAACAATATTAGTTACATTTTTCCCTAAAATAGTAATGCAAATTGATTTAGAATTCAATATCTCATTATATAATATTACATTTCCTGAAGAACAAGAACTTCAAAATTGGGATTCACAAATTCCGGATCTAGCAATGATAGCTCTAGTACCACCACCTGTGAGTAGTAGTAGTGGAGGAGGAGACCCTAAAGCTCCAGCTAAAAAACCGGATCCTAAAGCAGATGCCAAAGCAAAAGGTAACACCATATTCGTTATATTGAGACTTTTCATTGATTTTGAGATAGAATGTTAATTATTGGAAAATATATTAAAATTTAATGAATAATATAAAAATTAAAAAATACTCAAATAGTGATTCTATAATGAAAGTCTTATTTAGATATTACTTATTTAAAAAAAATAAAAATAAAGAGATAAAGTGGTTTAACATTGGATCGAGGATAAATATGAGAATGGAAAAAAGTCTCAACATAACGAATATGATCACAGGTGGCAAAGGTGGTGGAGAACCCCCACCTCCAGTAGATGGAGATACTGGTCCTCCGGAACCGGCACATGAAGTTGTAGAAGGTTCAAATAAAGCTTTGAATCTTAAATTACATGCACTTGCTGATTCCGCAAAATACGAATGTGATTGTAATGGCATTCATTTTAAAACAACCATGATGTTTCAAACTCGTATTCATTCATTCACCATCAAAAACTTGAGTACCGCAAATCTTCCATTAAGATGGCAAATTGTTAAAGATGATGGCGACCCCGGAGAACATGAAATCTATTTTGTGGATTCACCATCTGAAATACAAGGAGGAGCCGTTGAAAATATTGTTGTGAAATTTGGCCCAACTGAAGTTGAAGATTGCACAAGGTTTTTAGTTTGTAACATTGATTATCTAGAAACCGGGTATACAAACATCCGCATACCTTTAACAGGAAATGTAGAGCGTCCGTGGTGTCATTTCAAACTTCCAAAAAGTGATTATGTTTCAGAACAACGACGAAATGCAGATTTACCGGGACCAAATGGATATGCAGGACCTTTGGATCCGGAAACCAATATTATTGAGTTTGATTCATTAGGTGTTCATAATCAAAACATAAAAACTTTTGTTGCTATAAATCCTACAAATACAACTTATAGTTTTATATGGGATCCAGTTCCAGATCCTCCAAGAGAGTGGCATGAAGATGAGCCAGATCGTATGGCTGTTCTAGGCTACTTATCAAATCCATTCAGGTGCAATTTAATATATGTGATATCATATTATATTTTTTAAAGATTTAAATTTTTACAAAAAAAAAAACGTGTAAATATTAATTTATTGCATAGCTAAAAAACTATAATTTAAATGATACTAATATATTAATATATTGAAATTTATTTGTAAGAAAATTTAGCCATCTACTTTTTTCAAGACATACAATTTTTAACTTGGAAGACAGTCTCTGTAAAACATATGAAAAATGTTTGAGCCATCTTCTTTGTAATATTAAAATTGATACAATGTGGTTGAGAAAAACAATAAATCTCAAATATAACATCTTTTCAAAAAGGATATATAATTTTTTTCTTTACAATTATATAATTTTTTGATTTTTAAATCATGTAAAAACCATCCATAAACCATCCATAAACCATCATAATTTTTTTTGTATTAGAAACATCAAGATAATGTCATGTAATGTGATTAACAAATCCAAATCAAGTTAAAATTTTAAATATAAAACCTCAAATATTGAAACAGTAAATAATAGGAATTGAATGATTTGCATAATTTATACATCATAAATGTTGAATTGCATTTTATATAGGTGTTTGTGTAAAACTGGAATGATTGAGGAAGGAAAGACGCACGAAATGGGATTTGAATACATACCAAGTAAACATGATTTAGTAGAATCATTTTGGACATTTACAATTCCTGAAGTTGGTGTTCAAGTTCCATTTCTATTAGTTGGTACTGTTGGGAAGCCCGATTTAAATTTCGATACGCAAACAATAAATTTTGGCCGAGTACTAGTAGGTGAACAACGTCAACTAATTGTTAAGCTTAATAATAATGAAGATTTACCATTCCCATTCAAATTTGATAAGCAACACTATCAACGGAAACGTGATACTGGTGTTTACATGAAAGAACTTCAAGGATGGCTTCATGACGAAATAATTATTATACCAGATTTGATTTTTACTCCTTTTCAAGGTGTTGTTCAACCTAACGAAAGCAAAGAAATAATTATAACATATGCTCCTACGTGTGAAGGGAAACAAAACTTTAATGTAACGTGTAATATCAAGCGTTCCCTAGAAATCAATATGAATGTGAAAGGAGAAGGTTATTCGGTACATGATAAAGTTTTCTTAGAAATCATTGAAGACTACGTACCATTGCAATTGTCGGCTATAGAACCAAATTTAATAAATTTTGGTGAAGTTCTAATTAATGATAGGGTGTTTAGGAAATTCATACTTACAAACACAGGTATATTTTCTTTTGAATTTCTATGGCTTGTTGGAAAAACAAATGAGGTTGTAGTTCTTCCTTTGGCTGGAATTATTGGTCCTGAAGAAAAGATAATATGTGAAATGGCTTATACTCCGGCCATGATTGGACCTATTGTCAACTTTCCAGTAACATGCAAAGTAAGTATATTTGATTTATCAATAAATAAATAATTAAAAAAAAATTTAAAACATTAAAATATTTTGTGATAAATTTTATTTCAATCATCACCAATCATTTTATAAATATTATTTTTTAGATATGATCACATCAATTCTAAGTTACATATCAATTGTAATTTAGGTTTATAAAAGCAATCGTTACAAATTATTATTCAATGGTCTCTGTTATCGAGCAACAATTAGTTTTAGTTGGTATCACTTTGATTTTGGACCAACTTTCCTTTTTGTACCTACTAAAGAAGCACCTTCATGCATGTTATTAGCAACAAATACAGGAGCAGAAAAGAACAATGTTGAGTGTTTGTATAATACTACACCACAACTAGAAGTACCACCGACAACGTGGATGATGGATGGAGGTGAACAAGACTCCTTAATTATTAAATTCATGCCTCGAGAATTTATAAAATACAATGAAAAAATTAGTTTTTTGATAAATGGACTAGACACAATGAGTGTATGGGTCCATGGCGAAGGGACACCAATGATTGTTGAATTGGTAGATTCATCACAAAAACTCATATCTTTTGGCGATGTTCATATGGGTGAAACAAAAATCATCAAAGTAAGTTTTCAATCACCCATATTGAAATATCAGTGAAATTTTAATTTTTAATCAAAGAAAATAGTATAATTATATGTACTTTAAACTTGATTTTTCATTTTCTATCTAAAATTAAAAAATATGGAATCCAAAAACTAAGAATTTAAAACAATGTAGGTTGAAATAATCAATAAAAGTGAGGCTGTATTGCCAATTTCATTTGAACCATCTCGTCAGATTTTAAATTCAATTGATATAGAATTACTACCATATGATGGTCTTCGCTTAAAGCCTCATCATGTAAGACTTTCATAAAATTAAAAAACATATACTCAAACACATCATATGACTCTGAATTTTTAAAATACTACATGCAACAAATTAGAAAAATAAAAATGAATATAAAAAAATTTAAAATTTAGAATTAAATAACATGTTACAATCAAAGATGTAATATTTTCCAAAGTTATTAATATTTTAAATTTTAATTAAAAAATAAAAATTATTACATGAAATATATAATACTTATTTAATTTCATTATTATAATTATTGGATATTATTTTATTATAAATTAGTTGTTATAGTTTGAACAATCGATAAATATTTATAAAATAATTAAAATTTACGACCATTTTATTTGAGGATTGTAGATTGGAATATGTGAAGTTATATTTGCTCCAAAGCAACGTGTCCCAGAGTTTCTAGAGATTGTACCAATGGACATGTCAGGTGTTGAAATTGTACTATTTTCATTAAAAGGAATGGGAATAGGAACTGACATTATTCTAAATACATACGTTCTCCACTTTGGCACAATTATTCTTGGTTCCAAAAAGACAATGCGTATGCAGGTATTTTATCACTATTTTTTTTTTATAATTAATAATATAACATCAAAAAACTTAATCATCTAAACATTCCAATTCTACCCTTTAAATGGAAATTTACACAGATCTATTACAAAACATAAGTTGATGTAGTGATTTTAAATTGGTACATTTTTTTACAAAGTTAGAAAATTAAAGTTTTAATTTAAGATTTATAGTTGAATCTACAAACTATATTTTTAATATTTAATGTTTAATTTTTTTTAAATTGATTACAAATGTGATATATATATATATATATATATATATATATATATATATATATATATATATATATATATATATATATATATATATATATATATATATATATTGAATTAAATGTATTAATTTTTTGAAAACCAATTTTTTTAAAAATCATTTGTGAAATTCAACTTTGAATGTTTTTTTAACGAAGAATCCCATAAAATTAAAATTTTAAAAATCTATATGAATATGAGATTCTTGCAGGTTGAAAATGTTGGTGAGCTAGGCTCTTTATTCACATGGGATACTGAAACTTGGGTTTCAGAGCTAACATTTTACCCACCTGACGGGTTTTTAGGCCCACATCAAGTTGCAAATATAGATGTAACATTTCACCCATCTTCAGTCTTATATGATATACGACTTGAAAGAATTGGATGTACCATTGTTGGTGGTCAAACTCTATACCTTACTGTAACTGGAGCTTGTATAGAAAAAGATCTTCCGGAAAATTATAATTTTGAATGTCCAGTACGGAGTTCCATCAGCAAAACAATTCCGATTGTAAACACAACCACTAGACCTTGGTATTTGTATCCAAAGATCATTCACAAATATTTCGATGGAATTGGCATGATAACCGTTCCGCCGGGCGAAACAATTGAATATGAAGTCAGATACAAACCAATGATGATGACCGGACCACCAAATGAATCACAACATGAAGGATCAATTTTGTTTTCTCTTCCAGACGGAAGCGTTCTGTTTTATGGACTTATTGGAATAGCACTTGATCCTCTTCCAGAAGGCATTTTTACATATGAAGTGAAGTCTCGACATAAGATGGATATTGTTTTGACAATATTGAATTGGATGAAATTAGCACAACAAATGAGACTTATTATTAGTATGCCAATTGAACCGGGATATGCTCCTCCGACCACATTAGAAGGTCCTCCAATTGTTGATGTACCGGGGTTAGCCCCAAGAGATGTAACACTATGGTTTATAGCTCATAAACCTGGAGTGTATCCAATAAAACCAAAATTTTTGAATAATAAAACTAGAGAATTTGCATGGTTTGATCTTACTTTTAATGTCAAAGATGCTGATATTTGTGCAACCATTCCATTCTACACTATCACTAGAGAGCTTCGTGTACATACACTTCATTTCACAAATCCAATAGAAATAATGTTAAATTTTACGGTGAAGTGTGATGATCCAGAGGTAAATTTATACATTTTGATTCACAATTATTTAATGAATATTTTTGTAAATTTGATACTTGGATTAATTTTTAAGTATAAAAATCTAACAAACAAAATATAATTAATAATAAAAGTTTATATAAGATAACGAAATCAAGCCTTGTGTACCATGATTTGAACGGTATCCAGTTTTTGAATCATTTTTTAAAAATAAAATAAATAATTATTTTTATAATAAATTTTAATTAAAAATAATAATCATCGGATCCTTCTATTGAATAGGTACGAGTTCCCAGCAACTTGGAAATCCAACCATATGAAACAGGTGCAATTGATATTGAAGTTCGCCTTCTTCTTGTTTGCGATAGATCAAGTATTTTAACGCTCAGTAGTGAAGCATTAGGAGACTACGCTTACGAACTCAAGCTTCGAGCAGTTCAAGCTGGACCAGAGCCTCCATTGTATTTTGATGTAAACCTAGGAAACCGACATACACAAAAATTTCAATTTGTTCATTATCTTGCTGCAAAGGTTCAATATGCTTGTACCTTGGCACCGGAAGCAATAGCGGCTGGATTCATCATTGAAAAACCAACCGTAGATGCAAATCCGGCCGATCTTGATGGCTTGACCATAGAAATACCGGTAATTTATGAACCATGGGCAATTGCACATGGTGCCAATGGAATGTTGACAATTACAAATGCAACCGGTGGCACATATACTGTAATATTATATGGCAGTTGCCATAATCCCATTCCACAAGGACCCATTATTTGTTTGGGTGGTAAAGGAAATGTAAATTTTAGAAATGTTTTTAATGATGCAGTTGATTATGTTTACATAACGGATAATCTTGCTTTTACTGTGGGTAAAGGAGAGAAGATGACACCAAAGAAACCAACCAAAATTGGTGTTACTTATAAAAGTATACCTGGTTCTCCTTCCAATGGAAAATTAATTGTCACGTGTCCAACTTATGGACCTTGGACTTGGATATTTTACTTACAGGGTGTTTGAAATATTAAATATTTGTGAGGATGAAACATTCAAAGATTGGGTTTGTAGAAAAAATATTACTTAAAAGAATGCTTCAAATTCATTCAAAATTAATGTACCATGAATGATCTGGGTTTTATATTGTAACATTTGAATTTAAGGTATATCAACACAAATGAAGCATGATTTAATATGTTTTATCATTTTTACTATAATCTATTAAGATGAAATATAATGTTATAAGTTTCATGCATAAATTATGATATTTATTTATTAGAGTAAAACAATTTCTGGGTAACTTTCAAGTTTATACATATTCCAATCGTATCATTAAGTATCAAATTCAACCTTGTTTTTTTTTTTTTTTTTTTTTTTTTTTTTAATTTTTTTTAACAGAATTGAAGATTATTTTACAAATCATCATGCAAATTGAATATGCAATGGTTTTAAATCTTGTTTATTGCTATACTTGATTATCGAGAATTCAAGGCTACAATGGATGTTAATATATACATTTCTTTAAAAAACATTCAAATGTTTTACATTAGCTTGTAATTGAATGTATTACAATATCTTTAGATTCCTAGCAATTAAAAGAGAAACAATAGTATCTAGAGCAAACAAAGGAGTGATTAATCTAGAATATTGATAGAAAAATAGTAAAATCGATGAATTTGGTATTGATACATCAAAGCAAGGTATTTTGGTAATAATGCTTAGTTCAAATTTTTAATTGACATTGATGAAGTGATCAACAATATTTTGAGTTCGGAAAGGATGATGAAATTATAAATGATGGTAACATGTTGGGTTGTATGTTGAATTTAGTGTTGCTGTATGAAATGATGATCTATCCATTTCTATATTGAATACTGTAGTACCATAGCAGGTTTGTCCAAAAACAACTCTAAAAAAAAAACATAAAAATCAAAAAATTATGAAGACAAAAAAACAAAAAAAAACATAATAAACTAGTCTTTGCACATTCTGCTATCTCTAAGCCATTTAAACCCACTTTTACTACTTTTTTTTACTAAAAAAATAAAATTGATTTTTTAAAATTAAAAAATCCAACCTCATTTTTTCAAAATAATAATAATATTCATTCGCCAAGTGATGAACCTACTATGGTGTTACTGCTCAATGTCCCTCTGTCCTGTGGACACCGGGTCATTGACATTACGAACGGACACTTTATTCACGCCGGCCCTTATTGGGTTGGTGTTTCTATCTATCTGTTAGAATGCAATAAATTCTCATTACCATCCCACTCACGTTCTCTTGACGTTCACCACCCGCTCTCACCCACTTTCCGACGCTCCCAAAAGTTCCCACAGCTCCGCTCTAACCACGGCCAACCGACGTGAGCCGTCCGATTAAAGATCCCACGATCCACGATCCGCAGAGGCCATACCCTGCACAGTCACAGCGTGACGAGGCTCCCCAGATCTCCGTCGCCTACCAAAATCTACCATAACCGTACAAATCTCCCCAATATCTACAAAATCAAACATATATTCTTAAATACTGGCAGCCTTCTCCAACCCCTTCAACATTATCTACTATGTACGCACATCTAAGAGTTTCCAGAATCTACATAAGGTGTAAATAGTACCGATTCTGCTGAAAGCGTCGGTTATGCCGAGAAAAGATCAGCGACGAGGCGCATGCAAGCACTGTCGCCAGCGATCAGACGCCGGATCACACACTCTCGTGCCGCGCCTGCAAAACTTCATGTGCGTTTCTGTAGAGCTAGCTCTCAGAACCTACTTCTCCTCTTCGCTCTAGTTTTTTAAGGACTGAATTTGGTGCAGTATCGAGGGAGATAGAGCTGGCCGGTCGGTGGATGGATACTCAGTGGAGTTTTGTTTCCTGGAGTGGTAGAGATCAGTGAATGGGTTGCGCTTTGCGTGAGTGAGTTGCTTATGGCGGTAGAATCTGTGGAGTGTCTCGGGTTAGTCATTTCCTGGAGCGGGAGTTTGGTCGGGTGGAGTTGAGAACTATACTCGGGAGGTTGGTCGAGAGTCGGAGTGGTTTAATTTGAGGAGAGGATGTAGTTGGGGTTGGGTTCTGGAGCTCGTGATATGCGTGCGATGGTTCTGAAGGTCTGCAATTGGGTTTAGAAGTTGAGCTCGTGGGAGATCGTTTGGGAGTTTTGTGAACCGGGCATCTGGAACGGCGAATTTTGTGTCTAGACCGAGGATTTCTTCTCCAGGTGGTGTGATCGAGTCGGAGTTCTTTAGGATGTGCGTTTTGAGTGCGTTCGTGAGAAAATTTTGGGCGGAGAAGAGTGCGGAAGTAGAAAATTCCGTCAATTTTCAGCTAGACAGTCGAATTTCCATTGAGTTTTGAGCTCGTTCCTGCTGGAGTCTTAGTTGCGCCGAATGTTCTGGCCTGTCAAGGTTTTACAGGAGCTTCCGAGCTTTTATGGTCGACACCATGGCTGTATGTTCTCTACCCATCAGGCCTATGGAGCTCATTGACAATGATCATCACTCTCGGGCAATTCTAAGTGACGCCAATCGATGAACTCTAGAAGACTTGTTACAAGTGCTTGCTTCTCGACGCGTCCCTGTTTTTCTAGCCTCGGATTGGCAGTCTCTCGTGATCTTTCGCTTCGTGAAGGGGCTGGTACGGTTGCTCTTCCTTGTCCTCTGGTTGTTCATTATTCCCGTTTGAATGTAAATGTGGCATGCTTCAGTTGTGAAGATTTGAGAATCTCAATGCGGTATGCTTCTGTGAAAGAATTTATGTAAAAGAGATTTGCCTCTAGGTTTAGGGTTTAGGTTTGTTGAAAGTGTTCCATTCTGATGGCCTTAGAGACCAATGATGTTGATTTTGCTGTCTGGCCGTGCGCGTCATTGTGATCTAAGTCGGATCACCTTGTGGTGTGAGCTATTACATTTCGGCCGGCCTATTGCTCCTGATAGTCATGTTTGTAAATATTGACTCTTACAGATCATAAGGAATGGTAGAGCAGTAAATTTTGAGTCTCACGGGAGTATTTTGAAGTATTTGCTCTGTTTCTTTGCAGGAATTTCTCGAACTTCTGACACTGACTTATCCAACTCAAAATTGGACGACGAAGACATGTTTCCTTCAATTTGCACGACATCTGTTGGTAAAATGCTGAAATTCCTTTAAATGGACGTCGTGTTAGTCGTGAAGTCAAAAATATCGTAGGCGTTTGCCACACTGCCATAAGTCGTCTTGCTTCCTAGTGAGAATTTGATAATCCTCAACCGCGTTGAAGATCATTCTTCAAATTAGTGCCATTCCTTGTAGTTAAAAAGTCACCAGAAACACCGTAGACTTTGTAAATTCTGCTGTGTAGACCTTGGGGTCTCAAGTTTTCTTTAGAACAATCAAGAATTTAATATGAGTATGACAGCAATTCATGACTCCTGATCTAGAATTTTATATAACAGTCACACAATGATCAGTCTGCAAGAAATGGTGATGGATTTGTTTATCACCATCTGGGAAGAAATCAATCTAGCATTAGCCGCGGCCGTGGTATTATCGCTCCTTGTGAGCTACTTCCAGCATTTCCTTGCAGGGAGTGATACATCCAAGGTTGTTTTAACAGCGAAAGTGCCATACCTTCCAGCAATCTCAGAATTTGAGAGCCTGGTTGTAAATAACCCGAGCGCTCAAGCTGTTGTGAAGGTGCGTGTTGAAAAAACCTTGCAGCATTTAGACACACACATGTTGTCCTAACGTTGGAGTGCCTCTGAGTTGAAAGGTGATGCATAATTTTTTATTTTTTCATTAGGGTTTATCGGGTTTGAGGCCAGATAGGTGCAGCGTGGCTGAATTCAACTTTACAAAAAAATGTAATAATCTAGGGCATGATCTGTAAGTGATGGTGGAGCTAATCAAACTTGTGCTGCTGATTGTACAGGGGGCAAAAGACTGGGGAAGTTCCTTTGTGTATTTGATTCGGGTAAGGAACCCTAAATAATATGAAATTCATCAAACAGTTCAACGTGTGTCTCTTTCATGTTTAGTTCTAGACATAACCGCGTATGCTATCCTAAACTACAATGTAAAAGCTGTTGTGTGCAGTTCAAAATACTCAAATTCTATCTGGAATGTGAATGAAATGCCGAAATTTTGTTCTTGTACTAGCAGTGTACTGTGTCTTGTTACTGTAGCCAAAATTGACCTCTTTCCATTGTGGGATTGTATTGAACAGCTGGAACTCGTAGCAGCCAGAAACCTTATCTCAGCAAATTCACATATCACATCAGATCCTTATGCTATCATCGAATGCGGTACTCAGAAGCGTTTCAGGTGATTTGGCCACTTCAGACTCAATGACCACATCACTCAGTTTATTTATGTACAGAATTAGCATGGTGTTACCTGTTGCAATGCAGTCAATATCAGTTTTAGACGAGAATTTACAACTAATTAGATAGGTGCAGAGCTTGAATGAACTCGTTCAGTGACCTTGATGATCCTTCTCTTGCTCCACAGCTCCATGGTTCCTAGCTCCAGGAATCCAGTATGGGGTGAAGAGTTTGACTTCTATGCGGAAGACTTGCCCGTACAGGTACATGTTTTTTCCTTTGTTTCCATGATAACACTACTATGAACTCCCACTTGGTGTAGTCACATCTCTGAAACTGTATGGAATATGATGATGACTCTCTGTGTTTGAAATGTTTGGAATTGAAGAACCTGTCATGCATGCTCAAATGTAACACTCTTGTGGTCGTTCACAAAATATACGGTTGTTTGTGAAAGGTTGTGTTATCTACACCAAAGGATTCATTCCTGCTAAAGTGAGCAGGAAGTTGCTGCATTTTCTTGATTTAATTCTCGTCACTTCCGGATCCTCTTGAAGGGTTTTAGATCGTATGGATGATTTACAGGCATTTTGGAAGGCGGAAAAAATCCACAGTTGTTTAAAGTGAAACAGTTGCATTTAAAGAAGGGACTGTATTTGCAGATTAAGGTGGCCATCTACGATTGGGACATAGTTTGGAAGGGCACTCCTCTTGGATCATACGTCCTCGAGATTATTGAAGAGGGTCAAACCGAGGCTGTGTGGTATGCACTGGACAGTGCTTCTGGTCAGGTAAGCACTCATCATCAGTAAGATATTGATGCTTATGCAGAGGGGAAATTGGCGTCATCTTCTCGATTGAAAATATCTCCGATCAGTCCTGAGCTGATTGAGAAACCAATGTCATGCATTGTACAAGATCTACACCTTGACAAACTGTATTTGGATATAGGTGCGCCTACAAGTGGCGAATAAGCGTTATCCTGTTAGTCAATCTGGGTGAGATCACTGATGGACCACCGTTCTCATTTGTAGACACTGGCTTCGGAAGTTTATTGCAACACTTCTGAAAGTAACATATCTTTTATGAGGGTATCTTGTTGTGAAGAAGAGCAATCATTAATTATTGCTTAACGGGTCTGCAGAACTTTGAGTGGTCATCTCGGAGTTATAGCTCGTCGAAGGTTGTCACATGAGGTACCTATTTGTACAGAAGTGCGGCAGAAGCCCGGACCTCTTCAAATTATTTTTGAACTGCCCCCAGATGAGGTACACTTGTGTTTCCTTCTCTCGTCCAAGAAAGCAGTTATTTTTTGTCACCATGTCTGGCTTGGGACATGCTGGAAATAGTACATTTGAGCTCTTCGGATGATAGTTAATAGTGGGATTTGCCGGTGCAGGTGGTTGAGCACAGTTACTCATGTGCTCTAGAGAGATCTTTCCTATACCATGGGCGAATGTATCTATCGGCATGGCATGTTTGTTTTCACTCTAATGTCTTTGCCAAGGACATGAAGGTTATTTCTTTTGCATAAGCACTTGTCTTGTTGGTCTTTCATTCAAAGCAGGATATTGTTCATTTTGTCGACAGCAATCTTGCATGAGCTAGTGAAGATCTTATAATGACCTCGTTATATCAATTCTTGAAATAGCGTATTGAAGAAAAATAACGATAGGTAATATTGCGGATGTGCAGATTATTCTGCCCTATGATGACATTGAAGAGGTGAGTAATCGTGAGTGTTATTCTCCTCTAGTAAATCAAACGGGTCTATATGCGTCGTCTGAATAAAAGTAATATAATTGGATTGTCTGAAGGCAACTCACAAAAATATTTTCCAGATTGCAATATGAGATTGTTTCTTGCCAGGGTAATGTCATCAGTAACTTAAGGTATCGCAGTCTATGACCTGACCGTGAATTCAAACAGAATGAAGCGTAATACGTGATAAAAATATTCTACCAAGTTATTTGTCCTCCTTATGTTACTACATATTGAATTAGCATCCACCTTTAGCATGTAGCTGGTGGTTTGTTGTACACCTTAAGACCCTCTTTCTTACTAGTGTGCTCATGCTCCTTAATTGTACCTTGAGGTGAAAAGTTCTAAAGAGAATCTGGAGTGGACATGCAACTGATAAAATGGTCGTTTTTTGGTGAAGCTCAGATCAAGAAAACTCATCATTCACTTATAAATCCTGCCATAACCGTCACGCTGCGACCAGGTTCAGGTGGCCAAGGCGTCCCTCCCTTGGTTAGTATGGATGGTATGCAACCTCATTCTGGCTCGTTTTTTCTGTGCTGCTCTAAGCATACTTTTACGTTCACTCAGAAAACTTTTACTCAGCATACTCATCCTTTTACTTTGTTTCTTATAAAGTCATTGGAATAGGTGCTTTCGGAATTATTTTGATGTTACACTCAAAATTATTGATTTTAAGATAATAATATTTAGAACGAATTATGAGTTGGTTTTAGAGATTCCGCTGATAAGAAAATCAATGATTAGAGAACTGAAGCTCTTGTTGAGGTTCTTTGCTCATATGTTTCTGGTCATATGCTTGACGTAAGGTGGGTTCAGGCAGATCAAAGTACAAGTTTGCATTTTTCTGGCATCGAAATCAAGCTCTGCGAGCACTTGAACGGGCTTTGAAAAAGTTTATTGCCATGCAGGAGGCTGCTAAATTGGTATCCTCAATCCCCCTCCCTTTTCTGTTAGATCAACTTTAAGTACTATGAATCAAGTATAAAAATTATGGAGCCAAAAACATTTCTGCTTATTTTTACAGTGTTTTGAGAATGTAGTTACTAGACTCTCTTGCTATTCAGTTGAGTTTTCAGAATGATGAAGTACTTGGAAGCTTATTCTGTCGCCCTTTCCCTGGATCGTTCTCAATCTAGTTGATGTACTTTTTGGTGATTACTGTCATAGCTTTGAAGAGAAACTACCAAGGGTTACATAATAGGGCGCCTAAGCATACTCTTAATTTTTTTCCATATTTTCAGGAGAAACATGTCTCAATGATGAGAACAAAAAGTGGGTCATTTCATGCCCCTCAGGAGATTGTTGACGAAGATGATATTTCAGCTCCACCTGAAGCTCCAATTGTTGTTCAGCCATTTCTCAAGCATGATGCTTTGTCTGAAGTTGACAATGTGAGTACACATGAGCACTTTGCAGAGGTTAAAGGCTTTGCTCATTCTCAAGGAGATACACTTATTTCGATAACTAGTGTTGTATCTTTTTTACCAGAATGCAGCTGACATGATAAGGATGGGTTCGCAGGTCGAATTGCCTTGCACAGCTGAAGAATATTTTGCAGATTGTTTGAGTGATGATTCTCGATTAATGCAAATGTATTGCGATCGTCGAAAGGACTCTGAATTGAAGGTGGTTCCCTGCCTTTTTTGGCTCAAGCTGGTTTACTCCAATTATACCACGTTGCTGTCAATTCTCTTTCTGTAGCTACTGTGGTTGAACCATGTGTGAAATGTATGGTAGTTCTTTCGGAACGAGTACTTTCTGACCTTAATTCCTCAATGATTCATCGACGTAGGTGAAATTTCCCATCATTCTATGGATCAAGATTGCGTTCTTCGCTTTCATCTAGGTGACTTCTCCAATGATTCTTATAATCATTTTGTGAGATGCTATAGTGACGTAGACAATGCTTGTGAAGCTTGACATGATATATGGCGTGGCAGATTGAAAAATGGGAAGACTCTCAAGAATTTGGTGGCCTAGTTCGGAAATTGACGTATCGTTCGATATGTCGAAATCCTATGTGTCCTCCGGATACTGCTGTCTCTGTGTGGCAGCATGCGGCATTTTCTAACGACCAGAAAGTCCTGGTAGGATACCTTCTACCCTTCCCAACAGGCTCACAATTGGGGCAATTTCATAGTTGTGCTTGAATATCACAGCTTTCCCTCTTATTTGAAGTTGAGATGCTTTGGAGATACTCAGATTCTACACGTCGTTCATTTTCGGATAATCCTTCCTAAATCTCAGTGATTTGCGGCATCTGATTTTCTAATGCTCCTTGAAGCTTTGTTTTGGTCTGAAATTTCACCCTTGTGTGGCGATGCTTTGGAAATTAGTTGAAAATCGTACTGGAAATAAGACATTTTCCTTTTATGTCAGATGATTAAATAAATTAGTTTGAAATTCTGCGCTGACTTATTGAATCATCTTCGCAGGTTTTCGAAGCTGTGTCACAAATTCATGATGTGCCGTTTGGATCCTATTTTGAGGTACTATTCGTGCAAATCTCCACTTGATTTTAGGTTAAGTGATCAGTAATCCGTCTCAGGTGAACTCATGTTGCAGTGTCACACCTCTGTGCCTGCTTGTAGTCATCCTAATATTCAAGATTTGTGAATCCACCACCGGGCACTGAACACGGTAGTCCTCATTAAGTTATGTGTGGCACAATTCTAAGACTTGCAAAGCAGCGGGTGTGAGTATTTTCTCGAATTGAAAATAAGATTGTTGTTTCGTTGTTTTGTGGGACATTAATTAACCATGCATAGTAGCCTGTTCGATGTACTTCAGAGGTAAAGCTATGCTGAGGTGTGTGTAAAATGGGCAGGTGCATGCAAAGTGGACATTTGTGAACAAGTCAAATTCGACGTGCAGTCTGGTCGTCAAAGTTGGTAAATAACATGATTTTTATCATTCTGTTCTCTTCTCCGTTAACTCTTCTCTGTTATCACGTTAACCAGAATTGTGAAGTTTCTATCCTAGTATCTTTCTTTCAGCCTATTAATGATCTGTCAACAGTAATTCTCGAAACATTCTCTGTCGATGTGCAAATCAAGACTTGCGAGGTCGGTTCAGTTTTGTAAAGAGATTTTAAAGCTGGAGCAGCTATTAAATTCGTTACTACCTCTGTTACCAACTTCATATTACAATCTGAATTTCCCTTTTCGTTTGAAAATAAAGCTCTACGTTTTATTAGACGTTTCACGCTGATGGCCCTGCGATGGCCTCGTTGGTGTGGCTTTGAACAGGTGCACATTTTCAAAAGTGGTGTCTCATGGAATCAAAGATAAAATCTGGAACAATGTTGGAGGTAACTGGATTTTGTATCATCCTATAAGCTCCATAGAGTAGGTGAAATTGCGGATGCCTCGTTCGACGTTTATAAAACAGACGTCCTATTTGGACATCTTGAACGCAGCTCGTGATCACTGACTGCTATTTGGTCGTTAATTGTGCCTTTCATGGCTCGTCATGAAGTCCATCTTTCGTAACTAATCATTTCTTGTTACCTAGCACCTACACTCTTCATAATACAGTGGCCCACGGTGCAAGTGATCAACCATGATCCAAAGCCAAATATGAGCTGTTGTAGTAATTCGCCACTCGGAGTGATGACCGAAATTGGTGTGACCGCTTTGTTTACATAGACCGTAATCACTGAACTCTCTGTTTTGGTTAGAGTAGGTGGTCATTAGAGATCTTTCCTTGGTAGAAATACTCAAGAATTTGATTTTATGTGCACAGATGAAGCAGGACGCTGATCTTTTCATAGAGCTGGCTCGCAAGGAGCTTGCAAGAATGCAGGTGGTTCCGGAGAAAGACGTTAATGGCAAACATGATGACGCAGTTGTCACCAGCAGCGTCGATGGCATAGGCTCATAATGCAGAGGCTGTGGAAGACTTGGTTTTCTTGTGCTTATTAGAAGGGGCTGAAAAGTGTATTATGAAGAAATATTTTGGTACTCTTAGATACAAATTAATCAGCTATTAATCAGCCATTCGAGGTTGCACCGAACCTGCAGAGGTTGAAGAAATATTCAGGAGTGATTGATATAATTAGAAATGTACCTTTCAACATTTTTCCAGGTTATTGAGAAATTGAATTTTCGCTTTTGTAGTTAATACTAATTGAAGTTAACACTTTTGTAGTTAACACTTTCACGCTTTTGAAGTTCAATTTGCATAATTTAACACATTTTTCAGCCTAATAGATGGGGCTCTCATCATTCGGGCTGATACTTCGACGTTCGAACCCTCAACTCTTAGTGCACTTCCTCCTTAATACAGTAATGGCGGGAATCGGAGTCAAATAGCAGATTCATTGCTCATATTCTTGCGGGTTTCGACCGAGGCCCCATGACAACAAATGACATTTTTCCTCAAGAAACATCATTCAGCTATGTCGCTAGGTGTATCTTCTCCGTATTCCTTGCTCATCGTGAAGGATAATACATAGAATATAAATCAATTGAAGTTCATGCTTTGCATATTGGGAGGGGAAAGTAATTTTTGTCGGACATGGTTACGACTTAAACAACAAAATTCAGGAGTTGTCCAGCCTCGATCAAACTAGAACCCCGTAAACCCAAAACTACCGCCAACGGCTACAATTTAAAAGCAACCTGACACAGGTTGCATTCCCTAAAGAACGAGGGCCTAGTCGGTGGTTTTGTAAAGTAGAAAAAAACTTAAGCAATTGAGATTTGCGTCCCATTAAAATCAACACGGCCATGAGTGGAATCAAAGACACCAAAGTTACCATACCATAACCTTCGAACTCAAATTGATAGAATGAGCACTTTTCTCAATTCAAAAGGATTTATAAGAGTGAAAAGTGTAACAATACTAATTTGCTACAAATCCAGATGTGCACCGCGGAGGCTAACTCAGTTTTGCGACTTCCATCGTAAGACCCTGCAAATTGCCATCGGAAAATCAGGTCAACAGCCTCAACAAGCCAAGTTGCTACTAATTTGAGCAATAAAAACGCGCGGCTCAATACTGTAAACCCTCCTCATTACAAGTCACGCCAAAAGGAAACCGCAAATAGGTGTCTGCTGCCCATGAGCTTCTGCATTGAGGCTAGGTTTAGGGTTTACGAAACATGCTCCTACATTGCAAAATCAAACCGAAATTCTGAAATTCCACTACGTACAACTAGGGCTCTGTCATTTCACATTGAAATTAACTCGACACTAGGTTAATGTCCTCAGCTTTGACACAGATACAAGAGCGACACCTCTCATCATTTGCAGTAAAATTATTCTAAACCCTTCATAAACCCTTGATTACATCGTAATTAATCTTAACAAGTGCAGGAACAAAAATACAGATCGCCTACTATCTGAAAAACAGGTTCCGTCAACGACAAAGAGAGACAACATGGGCCAAGTTAAAGACAATCTTCATTCTGAACACGAGGCATTGAACAAGAGACTGAAGTAAAACCTAATTTCGAGACTTCTTATCATTGTGAAACGCAGGAAGAATGAATACTGGCTTTAATCCAGCTACGACCTATTTCACTAGCTATCACTCCCGTAGTAGAAAGTCCGAGCAGGAACCCATTGCAAAACCTAACCCTAAAATGGCATGAGAATGAGCCAAGCATTACCTGCAGTCAATCTACGCCTTCTCCTTCCGGAGCTTTCCAAGCTCGCGACGGACGACGGAACTCCTCTTCACACGGGCCACCATAACCTTAAACCGGTCGAAGTCGTTCAAACTGGCACGCTTGGTCCGCACAGCCAACTTGCGGCCCCAGGCGCTGTTCTCCCACTTGCTGAACACCTCACCCTTCTCAATAGCCTCCTTGAGCGTCTTCTTGTTGGGCATGCGGGGGATCTCAATGACGATGTCCGTAAGCGACAACCGCTTGAAGTTGATCTGCGTGCGGACCATGTCGGGCATGTCGACGAGCGCGCGGTTCTGGTCCACGACGTCCACGATCACGACGAGCTTGCCATACTGGGGCCCGTAGTTGATGAGCGCGACGCGCCCGATCTCAACGAACCTGCGGAACACCATGGCTGCAGCTGGGGTGCGGGAGAGGCACGAATGACGACGGCGATACGGCGGCGCTTCGCTGCAAAAGAGCTCACCATCTCCGCCATCCTCCTCTTTACCCTCCCGCCCTCCCCCCCGCCCCAAACCCTAATCCCGCCCTCTTCACACTTCGCCTCCCAAGCCCCCCATCCCACATCCCAAGTCCCAGATCCTACTCCCAAGTCCCACATCCTAAATTCCAAGTCTCAGATCCCACATCCCAAGTCTCAGACACGACATCCCAATTCTTGAGCTCCACATTTCAAGTCCCACTTCACGAGCCATATCTCAAGACCCACGTTACGATCCACATCCCAAGACTCACGACCCCATAATTCAGGTCCCAGGAGCGAGTTCTGGAAGTCTGAGCATCTGAAGGATCAATTTCAGTTACAAGTTAATCCCATAATCTCTAGCTTAAGTTTCAAAGCCGCAAGTTTAAACTTAAATCTCCTTGGAGAAGTTTGTTGATGTGTATGTCAATGTGGGCTTGATAACAGCGTCTTCGATGCAGACAACGTTCGACAATTTTTTTGAGAAGAAGCGTAACGGTTTCACGTTCACTGGACCTACCGAGGAGGAGAATGATACAAAAACTTCTAGACTCCAAAGTGTCTTTACAGAACGCACTACTGAGTGTACAAGTCATGCAACTTTCTCAAGTTCCGCTCAGGTGCTAAATCTGTTCGAAATGGGTGTATCATTGGCAGGTATTTTGGACGGAGCATTTGGATATAATTTCAAGGAACAACCGCAATGGTGGACACATCTTAACAAGAAGGTGATGTGCATAGATTTGAGCTCGGATGCCGCTCCAATCGACCAGAACATTAAGCTGTATGAGGACACGGTTGAAGAAGGGCATCCTTCTGCTTCTCTCTCATGAGTATATCCACCCACGATTGGTGTAATCTCGGCGTGTTGGCCCAGCTTCTACATACATTTGTTTCATTCCGCGGCCGACCACTTGTTGCACTTTAGCTTGTACAACATACACACGGTTTTCGAAGTTTTTGTAGATTACTAGCAAGCAGCCTCTTTGACAAGTAGCTGTTCTGTTGAGAAACTAGAAAAGCCAAAAATCAAAAAATTGCATCCCTGTACATTATGATTGCTCGTAAGCATAACAACCCCACTTGTACAATAGGACATTGGTTTGCTCTGGGAATACATTTTTTGATTTGTATAATTCTCTGACTCGTCTCTCATCTCATATCATTTATACTATTCATAATATTCTTAAGAAGAGACTTAAGCACCTCTATATCATAATTAAGGCTAGATGCATCATCAAACTCTCCATGGTTCTAACTCTCCCCACCACATCCTTGCCGTGTCTCAAAGTGAATTTGGTGAAATATAGGCTAGAAAATCTTAATCCTCTGGTAGAGGATTCAATTATACTAACTGGAGATTAACGGCCCAACATGAAGTCCTGGCCTCCTCCTATGCCGTGGCAATGTGATCAAAGTTGAATTCAAGCAAGCTAATTATGCACCTAATTACATTTAGAGAAACAATTTCCTAACCATGGAATTGCTATGTGACATCCCCTTGACCAATCGACGGTAGATCCTAATTCCTAAGCAGCTCTGAAAACCTGAGAGCCCCTATCCCCTCTAACCAATCTCACATGCTAGCACTAATCCTCCGTGTGCTTAGAAGCAAAGATGCCCTACATCATGTCAGTGAAGCGCCTATGGAGAACAAAAACTCAGACAGCAGCTGCAACCGTAAAACTTGCCAATACCTTGTCTAGCTCCACCATAATCTTCTAGAAGGTTATGACCGTCGAGGCATTGATACCACGACTTGTCTGACAAACTATAAGCAACACACCGGCCAACACTGCTAATGAGAATAGAGTCTGCACTCCCAGTGACAACAACATGATAATTAAATGCACAATAAATATCAATTTGACTCATGGCAGATAATGAACCGCTTTCTAGATCGTGAATAGTACGTGATTCGAGGTTTGGACCAAGAACCCAGACGAGCAACTCCCGCGGCACTTCTGTCAGATGAACGCGCTCCTCCTTGGCAATGTTGATTTCGAATATGTCAACTGAGAAAAAGATGACGCCTTTGATGAACATGACACCGAATAGCTTGTCTCGGCTTACTACCAAGTACCGTGTCTCACGACTGACATATGTAGTGGAGTCATATCTTAGCATATCCAAACCGGTAAGATTGGAAACCACTCCTGTCTCCTTGTCATAAGAAACAATCCCTTCATAGTTAGAATCTATGTTGATGATCCAATATAGCTTGTTTTTGAAGATGGTCAGAGTGCCCCAATTCACCGACTTAAGTTGATTTCTTGGTTTGTAGAGAGCCACCCTCCAACTGCCAGTCTTGGATTCGTAATCGAAAATTGAAGCCATTGAAGTTCGATGCTCGACAGCAATGATCTCATACTCCATTGAGACTGTATCTATTGACATCACCATGATCCTCCGAGAAGATTTGGCCGCAAGGTGCGGAAGCTCCTTGAAGGTCTTCAGAACAGGATTGCACACAAAGAGGCCTGTATGTAAACAACTACCCGAAGAATTTCTCCAAGTATACTCCACGCAGAAGAGCCCTCCGGCAGCTGCTTCCAGATATCCCATTAGTTTTCCCCCGAAATTCAACGGACGCCGCTGCAGAAGAGGATTCGTCACGAAGTTGTCGCTGAAAAAGAGGAACCTCCTCTTGGCCATATCCAGCACATCCCAACCACCACTCGAAAGGAACTTCGATTTCCGAAATATTAAGTTAACAACGAGCACAATGTACTGTTCCGGAGGTACTAATCTTGAGGCTTGTGCATGCCGGAAAGCATAGCTAGTTATGTGTATGTTCCAATTCTTGGACAACGTCCTAAACCGGCACAAAGACGAGATTGGAAGAAATGTGAAGACATTTTCTAGGATCTCTGGAGGCAAATCCTTCCACATGCTCTCCATCTCCAACGTCGCCATATTGCATGCACACTCGTTGTGTGTTTTGCAGCAGTTGATCCAACAGTACTACACAATACTGCACAATAATGAACAGTCAATGTATTAATAATGTGTTGAAGAAATTGACTTTATATATACTAGATAATAACTAAATACAAACAAAGACTAATAACAAATTGGTCTTAAGTCCAACAACTCAATTCTAGGAAGAGTGTATATATCATTAGGGGAAAAATCAGGTCTCCAACGGGCCTTGTAAGACAGCCCGGATTAGGTGAGCTTCCTGCCCGCTGACACTTCTCTTCGAAATCTCATTGGTCGATATCCTGCCCGCTGACAACAAAATTCGCCTCGCTGACAGCAGGATTCGCTGACAGGAGGATCCGCTGACAACAGGATCCGGTACTGTCCAATGGGGTGATAGCAGTGGGCACACGGTCGGTGACAGTGTCATTACTGCTTATATTGTCCAATGGGGGGGTGGGGTGGGGTGGGGTGGGGAAGGGAAGCGATTGGCTGGACCCCCCAAATGCCAACTGCTGTCACTGCTGGCAGCATTTGGCGACCTGCTGGCACAGTTGGTGCCAGCAGGTAAAGTGCACGGGCATGCCCAAAACTTTGGCACGGAAAGCATGGAAAAGGCCCGTTGGAGACCCCAAACTGCTCCTAATGAAAGAGTGTATATATACCTTCTCATGTTTGACTTCTATGTATAGAAGCATATCTCTAGTAATTTATTTTTGGTTCAAAATTGGATTTAATTTATAAATGTGAAAGTCCTTTTACTTTTATGTTTGATTTTATAGATATTTAAGGTTATTTTTATTTTGTGATGTGGAATGGTCTAATTATAATGCATTTCATCTTGAGTTCTTTAACTTTTGTACACATATTTTCAATGTGATGTGATTTAACTCCATTGCACTAAATATAGAGTTGTCTAAATCTAATGTATATATTGTCAACTTGGAGTTGTGTACTGTAATTCTAGGACATCTATCTTCAATTGGGAGTTGTTTTGCTCCACTCATCTTTTACTTTTGCACTACAACATGTAATTAGAAGATTCATTCAACTATCATATACCTTAGAGTGCCAAATACAAATCATGCAACAAGTGTTTCAAAGGCTTCAAGGATACTCATGATTCTAATCATATGGAAGTCACTTTTCAATTATATTTAAAAAAAACAATATCTTACTATAACTGGATAAAACTATTATCTTAATAAGTGTAAATTAAATGATTAGTTATCTATTCTTTCTATGTTATCTAGCTGAATTTTTTTCTCTTTTACCAAAAAATATTTAGGTGAAATTTTTATGATGTTATGTAGAACATATGATCTCTTGTCAAAATGAAGTCACAATGGTTATAAAAACAAAACTCAACATTTTTGTCCAAACAAGGAAGCTGAGCATCCCTGACCTCCATGACTAAAACTCGACAATTGTCTATTGAACATAGATCTAGAATTCATTGGGGCTTGTAAAAAGATATAGGTGGCACTCACAAGTGGCAAAACACTTGATGAGCAACGACGCCATTGTTCGCAACGTGTGATCTCGCACATTGCCACAGATACATCTTAGCTGCTTGCTGAGTAGTCTTTTGGTGGTGTAAATACCTTAGACTTTTGGTGGTGTAAATACCTTAGGCTTTTGGTGGTGTAAATACCTTAGAGATCTTCTCTCTGCCAGGACTCGTTGGTGGTAGAACCAACTCAAGCGCAAGCACCTTTAGGGTTTCGTTGCTCGACAAGAAAAACAACGCTCGGTCTGGCCCGGGTAAGTCTTAGTATCCTTCTAAGCGTTGATTCTCTCCACAAATGGAAGGTAAGCATCATGGTAGTCGGCAACAAAGAGTTTCATCTTGGACAGAGCCTGCACAAGCAAGTGATAAAATTCGGAAATTGGCGGTATTCCAACAACATGAATCTGATTGCATTGTCTCCATCTCAGAGCAAAACGAGAAATGGAAGAGTTCGTGGGCAAAGCCAATCTTACCTCGTCAACACTGAAACCTTCCAAGGCGCTCTCAATGTGGTGTGCGATCACTGGTAGCAATCCCGTAGCTTTTGACTCTGAAGTTGTCGCTTTTGATGCATTTTTAAATCACTTTATTTTGTTTGGTGTGTTGCTCGTGGCGCCTGAGTTTTTGAAGTGGTTCAAAGTAGGAATTAAAAGCGTCGGGTTTGCTACGAGTGGGTGATTGCAGTAGTGGGGTCGCTGAACTCCTAGAGTTGAATGCATTCTTGAGGGGAAATTCCTAAACACCACAACAACGCTGAACTGTCACAAAAGGATAATCTAAAAAAAGTTTTGAAGCTTAACCTCTTCTGAAACCAAAAAACCAAGACCAGAATCATAGTTTTTGTTCAGGACTTAAGACTTGGCTGTAGTGAATGGATTTGGATCAAAATGTGGGTTCCTAGGCTGTTGCAATTCGCACCACCTGAGGTAGTAACTGAGCTGTACGATTTGGCGATGCCATTCTAGTGGGCTATGATATGTTTTAAACCGAGAGTCTGGGTATATAAAGTGGGGACACTCTACACCATTTGTAACCCTAATTTGTGAAGGTGCTCCACCTTTCTCGAAGCTCTCTGCGAATCAGGGGAGTAGTCTTAGTTCTTTTGACTTCAGAAATTGAAACAAAGAGATAACCTCGGCGTTGAGCGCGGATGGGCTCACAAACTTCCGGTTTAAAGATGTGGCACAAATCATGGCAAGTAATGTTTGTCATGTAGGATTTCATATGGTGAGTGCACATGTTGATGGCAGAATGAGGAGTAAGGGTGTTTTGGAGGGTGGTGTAAGGTAAGAGAAAATGAGCACAATGGAAGTTGAATCAATTTTTTGGTTATTTGTGAAGGTATTTGTGTTTGACTTTTATATCATGATAGAAGGGGAAGTCCGGGGTGAAGACAATAAGTTACTGCATTCACATATCAAAAGTTGCTTGACTTAATGTGATTGGAAGAAAGGGGAGAGAAGTCACATAATTAGGGTTATAAATGGATTGAGTTTATCTCGACTTTATATAAGTGGACTTCTTATTTCAACATAATTTAATTTACTCACTGTAAATAATGAGTTGACATGACAAGCTTTGATGGTTTTTCTATATTCAATGTATAAACAAGTTTTCTAAGATGCAATGATTGCAAACTGTTTTCCTTTAGTTTAAAGACCACCAATCTTTTTCATGTCTCTCAAGTACTTCAAGTAAAAAAACCAATGATACAATAAAATAAATCTCATGATATCTTTTAAAAGTTCAAGGTGACTCTAAAGCTAAATCTAATAACAAGAAAGATCTAAATTTTTGAAGTTATAGTCTTAGGGTATATATAAATGGTAGTAGGATAACTATGAAATTATGGAGATGATTGCTAGAATTGCAAAGGAAACAACTTATTGCAAACATGTTTTTTCTGGTTTAAAGGTTAATTTACATCAACACACATTGAGTTGAAGATTTTTCATTGGTAGATATCTTTGATATGTATCTGTTGGCTTTATGCCAAGAAAAAGTTGAATTTGAACCCATGTTTTTCTCCACAGATGAAAAATTTAGTTGAAATTCCTAAATTTCAAAAGTAGTTCATGTTATTTCTTGGGCTTTATCCCATTAGAGTAGCAACCTCATGGAGCTTGCTAAAACTCCAATTCCGGAATTTTTGGAACCTAGAATTAGAATGTTTTTAGAAAGTTATTTTGGACTGCTAAGACTTTAGAATTTTGATTTCTTTTCCCGAATGATTTTTTTGGACTTACTTTTATCATTGCTTCCACGGTCTCAGCAGAACATGAACATCAATTCAGGGGCTTACCACATTACGCCAATTGGGATGAAGTGATGTGGAGTATAGTTCCGGCAACTTTTCAAAGCAAATGCTTACACCTCATCATTTTGCCAATGGTCATGTACCACACTAGCGGCAGTTCATCGAAAACCCACACTACCAGCGAAAAACCAACGGCAGTTCATCTACAGAAAGCAATTGACTTTTGAAAGCCACGTCATCCTCATCTTCCGCATGTGTGGTACCCATTAGGGTATCGGCAGTTTCACTCACCCAATCACTGTGACCACCGAGGTTCAAGTGCCTGTAGTGGGGTAAGCCTCAATGACACAACAAATGGTAACACTACAGTGGGGACCCATCCTGCCTAGTACCAAATTATGCAGTAGATACACCATCCAATTACATTTCACAATTCTGAGTCCAAGCTAATATATCCGACACAAACCTCGGACGACCCGCTAAATTACGTTAAGACATAGAACACAATAATGCCCGCGTTGTACAGCCAGTGAAGATACAAGCTGACAGAGAACATATCCAGGATTAGATAGGAGAAAAATGATTATCCGAAGTGAATAGAGAATTCTCATATGCCACAAGAAAGATTATGGCAGGAATCAAGACAAGTTTGTACAGCGCACATTGCTGTAAGGATATTGGCTTACGATGCGCTCTTATCTTCCATTAGGGTAACCCTGCGACCGGGTCCCGCTCTTGGGGTGGTGCAAGAGATTGCACAACACAGAGCTCATCTCTTGCAGTGAGATAGGTTTTAATACAATGTCGTCCATTCCAATCTGCAAGCAGCGCTCCTTGGTACCTTTGTCTGTGTTAGCAGTCAGAGCAACAACTAAAGGCTCCCCAGGACGAAACTTCTGCTTGATGATCTTGGCTACGTCATACCCGTCCATCTCCGGCATGCACAAGTCCAGCAACAGAACTTTAAAATTGCTGCCGGGCTGCGATAGCGCAGCCAAGCACTGTTGCCCTGATTCTACCACAGTGGTGTCACAACCTAACCTATCTAATAACCTTCGGGTCACAATACGGTTCACGCTATTGTCATCTGTAACTAAAACCTTGAGACCATTCAAGTCCTCTTTGTTCAGCTCTTCTTCACGGGATGGCCTCTCTCTTTCCTTGGATGAATCTGACTGCAACTGTAACCTCACTAAAAAGGTAACCACAGAGCCCCTGTTTAAACCCTCACTCTCAATCCAAATGTGTCCATTCATGAGCTGCAGGACAGTCACCAGAAAAGATCATTAGAAAATGACGAGAGAATGAAGACTCAATAACAAAATGAAAGTCTAGGCTGTAAAGGTACTCAAATCAATAAAGACACAGGTAAGAATCAGACCTGGACAAATTTCTTACAGATTGCCAAACCCAGTCCAGTGCCGCCATACTGACGTGTAGTTGTACTGTCAGCTTGAACGAACTTGTTGAAGAGACGAGGGATATCACTGTCCCTCACGCCCAATCCTGTATCTTTGACAACGATACGAATATAGGCAAAACCATCGACCGGTATCGGACGCCAGCTCGGATTTCTTGGGTCTCGCCTGATGTTGGCATCGTACTTTTCTAGGCTGACGGAGACGGACACAAAGCCGTGCCTGGTGAACTTCACAGCATTGCCAATTATGTTCAATGTGATTTGAAGGAGGCGTTTCTCATCACCTATAACAAACTGAGGAACATCCATATTTATGTCGAAGTAGAAGTCGAGGCCTTTCCCCTTCGCCATCGGCTTTGCAAGATTCTCAGCCTCTCGTAGAACAGTTGGGAGCTCAAAAGGACGCATTTCAAGGCTTAAGCTTCCATCTTCCAACCGAGAAAAGTCTAGCACGTCATTAATTAAGGTGGAGAGCAGACTGCTACTTTTCACAACAGTATCCACCATACTGCGCTGATCCAGTGAGAGTTTTCCCTCTTGAAGCAATGAAGATAGAGCGATGATTGCGTGCATTGGAGTCCGCATTTCATGATTCATGACTGCCAAGAAATCATTGCGGGCACGAATAGCAGTCTCTGCTTCCTGTCGTGCTAACTGCAACGATTTGTTCTGTTCCACTAACGCGTCCCTTGTACGGTGAGAGTCCTCTAATACTGCTGCATGGGACAAAGCTACTGCAACCTACAAACATATCATTGCCAGAATCAGTTCAACTGAATTTAGCGATTGATGATTTTTTTTATTAATTCCGTCAAAAAACTCTTCAGTAATGCGAATAACACCACCAATTGTCTCATATCACGATATGTAACCAACATGTACCTTCCTCAAGATTCTCATAAAGAATAAGGCATATGAACTAAAGTAAAGGTGAAACAGGTTAATAACGTCAGTATAGTTACCTGGTCTGCCACAACTTCTACCAGGTCGATCTCATGGGCTGTCCACACTCGACCGGTTTCACCAGGTAACATCAAAACCAAAATTGCATAAGAAGCGCTGACCACTTCAGGTGTGCCTCCTTTGAAGTTCGAAACACAAAGCAAAGGCAGACGAACTGCTGCCATAGCACCTGCTAATCCACGATGATTGCTTGCCTTCCCAAGAGCACAAACGGGGGAGATTACAGTCGCTTCGCTGGTTTGAATAATTTGCTGCACAGTCTTATCAGATGCAGGAATTGTAACTGGGACCTGTAAAACGAACATTACATACTTTTCTTAGAGGCAGGTGCAGAAAACGCAGGTTGTTTTAAAAGAAAGGCGGCCAAATCAACCGTTGCAAATTATCACACAGCATGAGTATATGGCGAACAAGAGAGATTGTGATAAAGAACCTGAAGAAATCTTCTGTCAAGTTCATGAGTGAGTTTCAGCGCATCACCCTCAGCATTCGGTTCCCAAATTGTGCAATTTGCAAGCTCCAAAGTCTTGACCAATTCCACAAGAGTTGTGTTCAGAATGGTGTGACGGTCAAGGGTGCTACGAATCTCATTCGTCAGCATACGAACATGCCGTCCCGCCTCTTCTTGATCCTTAATGATGCCCATTTCTCTATCCAGCTCGGCAGCTTTATGCTTTAAAAACAGCTCTCGCACCTAAAAGTAAATAAGAATACAGAACATCATCCGTCATTAGCCTTGAAACTCTATCAATTTCCAGCTAGAATTGACTTACATTCAAACGCAAGAACCCGACAAACACTTCGAAAATAGCAGGGGATCTAGCTCACCTTGACATGCAGCAAAGTTGGGATAACATGGACCAAAGTGATAGCAGTAGCACAGGAGACCAGCGCGGTTGCAATCTTCAAAATAGTTTGTGCCAGCATAATAAGAAATGAATGGGGGCCATAGGTCCATATCGATATGAAGTGAGTCAGGCCACACAACACGATGAACGCTCCGAACTGGATAATAATCCAACGAAATGGAAACACGTTCGAGAAACTGACGAAGTAGACCAGCTCAAGAGGAATGGAGAAGTATGCGAGGGCGATCAGAAAGTCGCTGGCTAACTGACACCGAGTCACAAGTTCAAGCAGTCCCCAATCCTCTTCACAATTGCAACTAGGAAGACCTGGCGCATTGTTTCCCATTCCTGCCATCACGGCTCTCACGACCAACAGCAAGGATGTCACGGAGAGCGCCCATCCCCACAACTTGGCCATTGGTGATGCTTAAACTCTTCGTGTACACCGTATTGGCAATCACTGCATGCCTCGACCACAATAACTGGGCTGATGTTGCAAGTGCTTTTCCATGCAACTTCTGCATGTAAAATTCACCGTCACATCAGATGTTCTGCTCGTGCTCTCTCCAGCAGCTGGGATAATTAAGAAAAACTTACTAATCCACCTCCAGATCAGACATTAAAAACTACACTCACTCATCTACCTCTCATCGAAGAAATGAAAGGATGCACATATCACCAAAGGAGCCCTCCAAAGAAATTAATACTACGAACAGCATATATTGATCAATAACCTTGGACAGTATTCGGGAAGGTCTCTCCAATCCAAGTAATCCGGTCATACTAGTGACGCTCCTAGAGCCAAGACAGAGGTACAATGATCTCAAAATCCTTTCTCCCAACGACTATGGCTTGTCTACCATAGCTCAATCCCATAAAATAGGTCGAAGATACTCACCAAGCAATAATCGCATTATGCACCTCTCGTGAGCTGCCCTTCTCACCACAACTACGTTCCTCCACACCACGCAGCTTCATGACCTCCACAAAGACTCCAAACAGCTAACAAATTCCAAACCTCAAATTCTCTTCAGACACATTCACACACCCCTCTCCCCTAACATAGAAACCGATCCACGAGAATCCAAGCAAAACCCAGAAACCCACGGCACCACAACTGACAGCCCTACGCCACACAGCAAGATCAGAACAGCCTCGCAAACAATCCAGCCCACAACCAACACGAAAACTCCTCCAACAACGCTCAAATTCCGAGCATGCACCACTCAAACCCCAGAAAATTCCCTCCCCATGGTAGCCTCAAGTGGCTGGGGCCCGAATTGGGCGCGGCCATGAAACCAAGAGACCGGGAACCTGAGCTACGGCGGTGGCTGGTCCCGCAACCTGGCATGATCCGAGCGTGGGTCGGCCATGCTCGCCATTTTAGGGTTGGCCCAAAAACACAAATTACACTGGTTTTTCCGCAGCAATAGCTAGAACCCACAAAACTAATGCGCCATCGCAGTCACCGCTCCCGAGTCCGCCATGTCCTGGACGGAATTGAGTGCGGAATTGGTTGGGTTGCGGCATTATTGCAGCGGCTGCGACATGCTCGCAGTCTCCGTGACTAGGAAAGCTAGAAAACGATGCTCATGTGATATAGCATCATGCATGTTGGCGCTTCAAGGTTGGTCGGCAAAAGCTTGGGTTTGGCCCAACACTAAAATTCCACCAATATCATAAATGGGGAAGGTGGTGGTTTTAGGATGATGAATTTTTAGGGCCGGTTTATACTTGGGGTTGGATTGAGGGCCAGCCCAAACTCTTCAAATTTCAATTAATAGGATTGCTCGATTTTTTTGTATTGGAGCGAAGGGTTTATGCGAGAGCCCGACGGGAACTTTGATTTATTTATGTGGGATTCTGTGTGGCATTGTTTTGGGGCCAAAATGTTTGGGTTTTAGTGATGTAATTGGGACAAGGTTTCTCGTGGCCCGAAATCCCAACTTGGGGCCAAACTTAGGATCAGATTGGAGGTTGAACATATGTTTGATCCGGTTCATCTTTTGGCTAGCCCCAAATTGTGTGTAAGTAGGCCTTAGTTGGTTGTCTTAAAACCACCACTTTTTCCAGTTATGACATGTAGACTTTTCTTGGGGCAATCAGAATTGAGATCCAAAACCACCAATTTCACTATTCAAGTAGATCAATGCACGCCAAGCATTGCAAAAAAGTAGTTGGTGGTTTTGGGTATCATTATGAGTAAAAGTTTGTACCACATGGTTTCAACATGGGGAAACATATAGATCAGATTTGGATCACAAAGTACTTTTGTCTTTAGAAATTTGCATCTATTTTAGTATTGAGAAGAAAATTCCAATTTTTTTTGCATTACGTTAGAAAATATCTTCATATATGGAAAAACATATCCCAAAATAACCCTGCCAAAAAAAGCTCATAATCCTTAAGTTGGTGGTTTTAAGACATCCGACCTTAATCTTGCATGATATGCTACTGGATAGGTTTTAAGATATATTCATCTTAACTCCTTAGATTCCTCTTTAGTACAATAAACTAATTTTAAAAGACATCTAGTATTTAATTTAGAAACCATGAGTTTTCATGTTTAATAGAGATGGAAGGACTTGGTAAGTTTTTCCATACTGGCTATGCAAAAGATTGGTGGTCTCTAAACTCAAAAAGAACAAGTTTTTGAGAATGGAATGATGATAAAAATAGTTCAAATTTGAGTTTAGAGACTATCAAGCTCTTACACACCCGAATATAATGAAACCACTAAGCTTTTCCATACCTATTTGGAGTAAAATGATAATACAATAATCCAAAACTCATGGTATCTTTTTAAACTCAAGGTGACTTCAAGGAGAACTCTAATAACTATGCTCCATTTGTTCAGTAAGCTCGTCGTCCACTGATTTGTTCTTGTTCTAGTAGATTTGTATAACCTATTTAAGCTTGGTTCCAATAAAAGTGTATGTCTGCTGACAGTAGAGGAAATCCAGTCATGAGGCCCGGAACAAAACTTCACTTGCATCAGTTACCAAGCTCTATCTGTAGAGACCCATTCATTATGAGTGTCATATTCAGTGATTGTAAATATTGATGTAGAAGCCATTCCAGGTGTACTACGTGGTGTGATTCAAAATAATCGCAACATTCAGGTTGGCAAATGTATATCAACTCAAATAATCCAAAGCATACTCCTCTACTCACAACATAAACTATTCCAAAACTATTCCAGGTGATATCAGTGAAACAAAGTGGCGTAGCGTTTGATGGACTTACCTCTCCAACATGACCTCTCATGTGGACTGTATGTGACATAGCATATAATTTATTGCTCCTCAATAAAGACCTAGTGCTGAAATCTGTCGAAAGTATTCCCAAGCTCATGGCTTAAATTGTCAACCAAAGCATGATCCTGCAGATGTTTTGGAAATGGGGTCAGGATGCAATTTCCAGCAGCTGATGATGCAGAGGAATAAATAAATAGGTAAACTGTGCGGAAGAAGTGGCTAAATAGGATACCCTCTTCTTTTATCCTTTGATGAAGGTTCCGTCTCTGAATATCTGTAGAAGGGCTTTTCCCAGGGATAACTTTTGAATATATCTCATTGCAAAACTGCAGATCACATCAGCCCATGGAGGGAACTTAATTAGCCTATGGAGGATAAAGATTTGCCCGGTCTGAAACAGGAGGCAGGAACACTGAATTAACAGGTGCAGCATGCAGACAGATGTACCTTGCTTTGCTCGACGTGTGCGTCTTCAATCTTGACGCAGAGTCTGGAAGATATCCCCAGTAGCCTTGCATTTCTCATTTTGAGATTTGATTCAGCAGATGTCGTAAAGCCACAGAAACTGCAATCAGTTGAGTATTCGAACAGAGCAGGGTAGTCGATCGAGTAGACCTGGACTGCATGCTGTGTGTGTACATCACCACGTCGAAAACACTAGAGCTCAAGTCCCCCATGTAGCTGCACATATTCCAGGTCAATTTGCATACATTATGAAAAGCTTCCCTTTCGATTAATGATGCTCACGTCTGTTCAGACATCACAAGAGCCTTGCGAATAGAAAAACAGAATGGAGCGGACGTCACCAGGTAATCAACGAGCTTCATGGCAACCAATCCAAAGTTGTTCATGGCAAACCAATCCAATGTTGTTCATGGCAACATGGATTTCGCTTGACTGACGAATTGCATCAAACAAGCACGATTCAAGGAAATCAAACTCTGTACTTGCATTCTCAAAGAGTGTATGTACCCACCTCAGATGGTTACAAATCTCTCTAGTAATTTTGAGCAGAAACAGTGCATCGAGGTGGCTGATGCAACAGTTCTCCAAGGCTAATTGACGTTGCAAAAACATGTCATGTCCCTCCCAAAGCAGCCGCGCTTCTTCAATCAACAAACTTCCAAACCGAGGTAAAAATTACTCCCAGAAAGAGCCATTCATGAGCTGCAATGCCCAGATCATCGGAACTCCAAGGTGTTGGCATGCCTGTGACCTAGACTTCTGATTTCCCTAATATGATTTGCTTCCCCGGTTCATTGGCAGATGACCTGCGTGTACAGGGATGAAAGAAATGATTACTTGTACATGACCGAAGTAAGCATAAGCTAAGACGATACCACTGGTTGAAAGCTTGCAAGCATGGCAAAGAAAACAATGAAATGCTTTGTCAGTATACACTGACCATAATTCAGAGGATGCAAGATTGAGAAGTACCGATCCTGCTACAACGTCATATTACCACGGCTTCGTCCCACATTGTTCAATATAAGATAGGATGAAGCCCATAGAAGCCCATCAACCCTTTCTGGTCAAAACTCTGGGTGTTCATGCTTGCTCTGGTTCTTGCAGACAAGTTCCACAGCGCTAATCAGAGTACCACAAGATCGGCCAGATGAAGCCGAAGGTAACATCATTGCATAAGATGCATCTGCGACCTGACGCATGTACACAAAGAAAAGATCATTGCACCGATTTTATGATCCGTGTTCCAAGTGCCCAGTTTGTAGAATTAGAATTAAACCGAGCTCCATAAAATCATGTCTTAAAGCATTCAAGGATGGAAAAAGGATGGAAATAATTGCATCAAACTTACGCCAATCAGCTACGAAACTCTCCCTCTTCGTCCATGGTGATGACCATGACTCCGTTCACAATGACCATAGTGCTCAGAGGGCTTGGTACAATCCTCCGGATGAGTGTTTTGATGAGCACTTCTTCGCTTGTCAATGAGTATATCCTGTTCATACCGTCGTCTGTTGTGCACATGACCAACTTTCTTGAAGTTACCAGAGCCTTCATGATGCAATCTGCAATCAAGCTGATAGACTTCTTGCTCATAGTTTTGTAACTGGGCCCTAGCACCGTCATGTCCATGATGGCATTTATGACCACCTTGATGCGATGCCTTCCGTTGTGCAGCGTGTTGACAAGATGACCTTCTTTCATTGTCAATCTGTTTCTCACGCTGCATACGATTGCCTTGTTCCAAGCTTGATTTGTGATCAGTGTCTGCTCTTGTGCTCGCCGCCGCTTGAACGTAATGCTGGCGATTACACAAGTGTTCTCTTCTGTGGTGCGTTTCCGGTCCTGCCTCAGCAGAAGATTTAACATCGATCTGCAGCAGAGAAAAAAACAGTGTTCCAAATAAGGAGTAGAATCTAATTGCAACGATGGTCGAATCTTCATGATGATGGTTAAATCATTTTGTGTTAGTCTTCTCCAACACGTTGATGCGAAGAAACTAGTTTGCCATGCTATCTGTAGTGTCATTTTACATTAACTTAACACTTCTTCTAACGCTTTAAGTCCCTTACTTTGACGTTGTGGTAGTCTTCTTTTTGCAAAATGGATTGAGTACCGAGACTTTGTACCTTACTAAGTGTCTTGATTTCTTTGGCTTCTTCTAGTAGTTTCAAACGACGAGTCAATGCTTCTCGCATAAGCTCCTCGGTCTTCCTCCAGCACTGCTCCCGTTTCTTGATCTCATCTGCCCATGCGGTTTCATGTGTGATCTCAGAACTACATTCTTTCAGTGAACGTACTAGGAGCCACTACCATTGTTTCTGGAGTACCATTTGCTTATCGAGGGCCATGTTGTTCAAAAATGGTTCCTCACACTCTGTTTTAGCTAGGCTTTTTGTCTAACTGTTCAGCTTCTTTGCCTAGTTCATGAGAACATGAGACAAACAAACTGACCGAGTATATGCTGTTGAGGGGTTTGTCAATCCAAAAAAAGGTGAAACAAGATTTATTGCAATAACAGCAACGTTACCCCAGTCGGATGTACGCCCTTGGTAGTAAATCAGTAACCGAAAGACTAACCTTGGATGGAATTACAATTCGCTTCAAATTCTGATTGAACGGCCTCAGCATCTTTGTTGAGGGGACCGGCCGAAGGAGGAGGTGCTGATTGTTGGGGCTCTTCCGCCTCTACTGGACGCCTCCGTGTAGGAGACGCGGCAGCAGATGGTGTTGGAGGATTTTGAGTTCTCATGGGAGATGGAGTCTGAAAAGAAGGATGAGAGGGTTGAATTGAAGTTGCTGGTTGCTGCTGCTGCTGCTGCTGTTGCTGATGTGGATCAATGTCTGGCATCTCAACTTCAATAATCTGAATATTTCCAAGTGCAAGGAAGGAGGCCCCGGCCACCATATCAAATAGAAACTGTAAGTGCCTCGGTTCGGAATGTTAAGAATATTTTAACTCTAAAGTCTGGTTTCCTACTATTTGAGGTCGTTCTGGATACAATCAACTCAGGCTACATTTTCTTCATTGAAGTGTAATGAACACTTGATGTCTCTGTTGGAATTTATCCAACTGTAACAATGCTGGAGTATTTCTGAGAAAAATGGTTATTGACTCTAGAACAATGGATCTTGTTGCAAATTACAGTACAAAGCATCCAGCCTTGAAAGTCGCAGGCAACCTGAGACTCGGCAGATGAGGAATTTCAGGTGAATCGGATCTTAACATAGTAAATTGTGTCTAGAGAATGACCTTAATCTTTTCAAAATTTGCATGGTAAACACTTGCATTCGATAACTGCTCCCATTCCATGCTATCCTGCATAGCATTATCAAATCCAAGATCTGCAATACGATATCCAGTTTTTAACCATTTAAGTTTCTGATAATCTCCACAGCGATAATGAACTAGGCAAAATACTGTGCACCGGCCACACTCTCAAGATTTTGAAGGGTATGAACCGGAAGACTTTCATGAAGAACCCAGCAGCGGCCTAACACCGACAAGGTTCTCGAGCTCAAAATCTCATGTCATTATCGAGGAAATCAAATCCCTTAGCCATGACAAGATACTAAAAAATGGTAGAAATTGAGGGAGTACCTTCACCAGTCGATCCACCGAGAGAAAACGCATACGGTAAAACTTCAACAGGAGGTGTCGGGGCTTCAGAAACTGAAGCAGCATCCCTGCCAAAGAAATTCAATTCTTGAATCAAAACCTCAAAAACATCCCGAACAAAATTGCTCACGCCTAGGCCTTGTCAGGAAGACTGCTTTAACCTTGTAAAGGAACGAAACAGGAATCTTACATTCGCCTGTCCGGATACTCCAGGTGAGCAACAGTACTTTCAAGTTCGTAATTTCTCCTATTTAGTTCTTCACATTCATGCTTTATTGCCTCGTAGTCCTCGGTCAGCCTAACACATCAAAACCAACTTGTCAAGTAAAGCACCTTCGTCCATTCCAGGGCAACAAAAATGCCTTTACTTCGTATTTCAGCATTTGGAAGAAGGAATGGCAGGAAGAAATGAAGGGATTATAAGTTCCTAACTTAGAACTTGATCTTACGAAAAACACAACATGTAGAGACTGTGTTTCACCTTCGGATTTCCATGAGAGCGTCCTGATATTCGTTGTTCTTGTCACTGAGTGCGATGTCCTTGTGTCTTAAGCACCTCTGCAATTCACGCATGCGTTTCTGGATCCTGTGCATAACCCCTTCTTTGTCGTTCAAGTCCTGTTGATTTTTATGCAGTAAAATGTTTCATTCAGCCAGTGAGAACACTCCCCAGGACACTCAGTCACCCAGAGAATCGAGGAAATGGCAACACTAGAAAAATAAAATACTGGCGACTCTTCAAACTTAGGTCAATAACTTGGTTTTCAGAAAATTATTGAGCAATCCTTGCTGGATAATTCACAACTGATTGAGGAGCCTTCTGAGGAGACCAGTCTATGCAAGTAGACCACGCAATCTCGTTTGTTTCGAGCACCAGCACACGATATTCACTGGTTCTAAACTTGCTATCTCAACTCTGAATTTTGATGAAGCCTCTATATTCTGGTTATGTCAAAGACAACTTACTTTCTCGACACTTTCTTGAACATTGCTGAAATCATCTTTCAGTTCCATCAACTTCTGTAATGCAAGGAACGAATACATGAAAATAAAAATACAGGTACTAAATCTACAAGGACTACTTTGACATCAATAAATCACCTGCTGGTGCCACAAGAGCCAATATAATCCAACAAAAATTCGCTTAGTCAGATTTACCGGTAAACAAATTCGACCCCCAATGACTAAATTCGTATCATGACACCGTGTTGAGTCCAGAAGTAGGTCAATATAAACTACAAATCAAAACCTCAGGTTATGTTATACCCTCATTTCGGATCGACGTTGCTCTCGCTCAAGAAGGGACTCGTTGTGAGGAGCCTCATTTCCAGGACTCTTTTGCTGCTTCTGCATCTCAGACAGCCTCTGAGAGCAAAACAGAGCTTCGGTATCAGAAAATCAAAATAAACTAGCCTAGACGAGTAAATTGTAAATTGGACTTAAGAATTGAAGAAGTTAGGGGGCACCTTTTCAATGGTAGAGTTTTTCTCATCTTGCACCTTTTCTCGAGACATTGCTTGTGCTTCACGGGCTGCCTCTTCGCTGCAAAAATTACCGGAAACCCATTTCAAGCTTACTTGCAGTATTGACTACATTTTTGAACAATTGTGGTTTGGAATAACCATAGCCTAAACATGAATTCTTCTGGCAAGTGATCCAGTGATAATTAATCCTAAGTGAGGAAGCTTCAGTGCAGGAAAAACAGTAGGTTAAAGGCATCGTGATAGAGAGATGATGCTTTCTATTCCACTTTCAATTAGACACTATGCATAAAATGTCCAAAGAGCGCATACCGTGCTAAAGATGACTGGAGTTGTTGCTCAGAAAGTTGCAACTGAGCAATGATAGAGTCCCGCTTCCACAGCAAATTTTTCAACTCATTACAGTATTTGGACTGCGTAGCAGCTTCCTGTGAAGAGAATTTGATTATGAGAGCACAGAAGAATCTCAGGCATTCAGGGAAGCTCCACAACTCATCAGTTGGTCGAAAGGGAAAATCTTACACACGAAGAGAAAGACTTAACTCACAGATATTCTTGAATGTGATGTAATCAAAATAAGTTCATAATTGAATGACGTGCAATCATGTGACTTATAAACTTGTAAAATGAAAAAAAGTTGTGAGCCTAACATCTTCCTTCAGCTGGAGAGCTGATTTTAAATCTTGAATCCTTCCATTCATCATTTCCAGCTGCAAGAAAGAAAAACCGCAGGACATAAGAACGGATTGAAAAATATGTCCCACATGAGAGGAGATCCTTCAGTTCCTTTCACCTTACCGTTCCAACTTTGTTAGTACTAGTTCTCTCAAGTCACAATGAAAAAAGTGATATGAGAGTTGTTTAAGGTGGTCGAGTGCACCACATTTACCCTTTTCTAAACATTGGATAAACTCCAACCAAAAAAGAAATAAACAGATTCAATTATGTTTCATGAAACATATGCCGTTCAAAATGAGTTCCTATCTAAATCTGATCTATTTAAACTGACCTTCTGACAATGATTTGCACATAATTTCTCCTTCTCATCTATATGGCGCTTCATCTTGGTGATGAGCTTTTGTTGCTCCACCAACTCCTGCACAAACTGTGCATTCTTGGCTTCTAGGAGAGCTACTTGAAGCTCTTTCTTCTCCACTTCCGCAGTCTGATAGTACCATGAAACATGATTCAATAAGGACATGTCTATCCTAAATTCTCATGGTCGTGCACAAATGCTATCCTTCTAGTGTCAAATGACAATTAGGTTTAAAAATCCCTGACCTCTTGCTTCTGTCTTTTTCGAAGCGCATGTAAATTCTCCTGATTCTCCCTTTCCTGCCTGCAACTCATGCATTCAACCACCACCACTCAACGGTAAAGTTACGAAGTCAAAAAACACAAAAGAGGAAATAGAATGGCTCGTAGGGATACAAGAATCAATCAGGAGAATGTGTCACTGGGTAGGCTTTGTATCGTCAGAAGCAGGAAGATGGCTCCCTAGTATCGATTTGTGAAGATGTCTAGTCCCACCATATCCACTTAGAATGAGAGAAAAGGAAGAGAAACCATGAAGGCAACTTCAACACAAACAGGTGCAGATAGGTAAGCTCTTATTCATGCTGCTGAGACAGATTCAAGGATCTTATGCTCCGTAGTGTTGACAGAAATTTTATAAAATACAGAATCGGCTGATAAGAGGAGGTTAAAATTGTACAAGTTGTCCAACATCTATGAATTCGAGATGGGAGAAATATAATAACCTGTCATGGAGAGTCTTATTATGCTTCAATGTCCTTTGAAGCTGCAATATAACTCGGTCTTTGGACTGAAGAGCCTCCTCCCAGTTCTGACGTGCATCTGCGGCCCGGTTGAGGACAATGATGTGCTGCTCCCGAAGCTCCACAAGCTGCAGCTCTTTCTCATTCAGAGCAGCTCTCAAGTGCAACAACTGGTTGCCATGTGACTGATGCTCACCGTGGGTCTTGCTCTTGGCGAACTGATCTGGTGGCGTTTTTGCGAATTCTGGTGGAGTCAGAATCTCTGGCGGTGTTCTGAAATAATCAGGAGGCGTTTTGGGGAACCCTGAGAGGCCACCGTATCCACGGTCACTGCTGAGAGAGCTCTCCTCATCGAAAGCTCCTTCATTCCTGACGCCGGAGATGATTCGGTCGGGCGTGGTCTCCTTGCCATATACTTTCCGCCCCCTACTTCGAAAACGCACCTTTCGCTGCTCCTGATCCTCTTCATATCCCCTGTCCCCACTACTTTGCGGAGGCAATCTTCGATCGCAATGCCCCTCATCGTAGACGTTTCCGTTGGGCTCAGAGCCATGCCCTGCCCGCCCACGAGGTTTTCCTACGAGATCCTCATTATACCCTCGACTGAGATCGAGTTGTGGGCCGACCAGCTCAACGAGGCCGCTGCCGAAGTGGTTGCCGGAGTCTCGCTTGCAATAATTTTTGTCATTGGGGGTAAACATGAGCAGGTAAGGTGCAGCTCGCAGTTGCTCAAAGCGCAGACGGCATCATATGACACGGTGCACAAATTCCTCATGTAACAGGATTTGAGGCTATAGTTCCACGGTGCCTCACCTAAGCCACGGCTGGGAAAGCCCAGAGGTACTGCTTGTAGCATCCGCGGCCTCGGCAAGTGTCTCTAACACCGCAACTCAGCATCTCCAAGTAGACATACGATTCCCTCCTTAATATAACACCACTCTGGCACTTGCACCGTTACCCTCGTTACCAATCACTAAAACCGTCTCCTAGGTCTTTTCTCCATACACTGCAAACCTCTCCTCAAAACTTCCTGCAACCTCACTTAAGTAGAAATCACCCTCACGAGAATCGCAACCAATGTCACCATGCAACATCTAATCTCTCTCCTATGCAACCCTTCCCTTCGAACAAACCAGTCTCATTCCAGCCCTGCAACAGCGATAAAAAACCAGCAGCAACCGTGGCTCGCATTCAACTCACACACCAAAACGAAGGCAATTCACCCTTCCTACAACAAAACTCTCATCACAACCGTGCACATCCTGGCCCGCTCCCAACATCTCCAACTGCAAACCCATGTCAAACATTCCTGAACGCAATATTCCAAAACCGCACCCAGTCGAAATCCAATTGAACCGACAAGCTCGACGCTCCAATGATCGCCTCGTCAACGTAAGCAATCCAATCCACTCCAAACCACCTCACGCATCCATTGAACCGCTCCACTGTGTCACCTCGACCTCCAACTCCAGATCTGTCATCCCGAAGAGAAATCAGACCCGGCCCATGTGATCGAAGTGCAATGCGCTGCATGCATGGATCATCCTCGATATTACCCACGTGAAGCGAAATGGGTGCTTTTCTTCTGCATGGGAAAGATTGGAAGGTGGCAGCGGACTCGTAACACGCAGTTGATTGTGTCTGTGAAGCGTGAAAGGCGTTGCGACTGAAAGTGCCGATGATCGATCGATCGTTGTCGTGCGGTTCCTGACGTCGGGAAGAGCGTCCCGAGTAACCGCTTTCAGCCGTTGGGGATCCCAATCCCAGGCTACTCACCTTCCTTTCATCCCGTCACCGTCTCCTGCTCCATGACCGTGCTTCCGGTTGATAAGGTTGATAAACCAAAAACCGTGAAAATAAGGTGGTTCGACTAGAAAGGGCGGAGATAGATTCTCTAAATTTTTTTGAGATGAAAAAAAAGAAAATATGAAGAATGTAGTTTGTTTCGTGTTTTTATTCCTTGTAAATAATTGTCTAGAATTTCTAAAAGCAAGATGTTTCATAAACCACCTTCTTGTATACTAGACTCTTCTTGAACCAAACATGATGGTGTTCTAAAACCGTTAATTAAAATCATGGAAAACTAAACGTAGAACTACTAAAAAAAACCACAACTTGACATTATGTGGCAAATGTGACTGGTCATGCAGAAATTCTTTGTTCTCTGTCTACCACCTCCCTGGTTTTGGGCAGCTCAACTGAGGATATTCATGGTTTTTTATTTCTCTACCTTATTTGGCCGACACACCGACCGACCTTCAGGCTTTTGTTTTTGTTTTTTGATTCAACCAAGATCTTGAGGTTTTCTTTTCAATCACCAGGTTTAGAAGAATCAGTTCTGAAGTTTTCAGTGTTGGACAGTGATTCTGAAACTGGCTGAATTAAGCTCAGATACTACCAAATAGAAATTCGATCACTAGTAAAAGACACAATAATCTCAGAATGTTAATTTCTGAAGTTGTCAACTAAATTTATCTTACAAGAACTTTTTTGAACCAATTTAGCAGAGCATGATATTTGCACAAATCATTCAGGGTCCGCTGGTATTGAATCTGAACGATGGAGCTGTCGAAGAAGTGAATGCACAGGATCAGGGTCATGTGAGATATGGATATTTGAAGATCGATTCTAGAGGCTATCTGTAAGTTAGAGTAGCTTTGAAAGGTTGTCAATTGATGTGATATGATGGAGGTACACTTACAAGGGTGATAAACTTGAGCTATGTACTTCTTAAGAATTGGTACTGTCATCAGGGAGTCGTATTTGTTTCAGAAGTAGAATGACTCAAGTCTTTATAGATGTAACGCAAAACTGGGTGCCTTCTTAATTTAGCACCTAGTGTGGTACTAAGCGTAACACATATTGAGCAGTCGCTAACAAAGTTGATTGATAAGTAGAGTTAGTGAATCTAATGGGCACCAAGAGTACAGTACTCGGACGTAGATCAAGTATGGGGAAGCCCAAAAATCTCCAATGGGAATCGTTCCAATGAACATACTCCGCATGCTCCGTTAACTGTGATTCACTTGCATACAACTTAAACTATTTCGAGATTCCT
Organism: Ceratodon purpureus; assembly: GCA_014871385.1. Taxonomy (NCBI): domain Eukaryota; kingdom Viridiplantae; phylum Streptophyta; class Bryopsida; order Pseudoditrichales; family Ditrichaceae; genus Ceratodon; species Ceratodon purpureus. The sequence goes on from CM026431.1 coordinate 5,330,850, forward strand.
GTCAATCACAAGGAAATGCAGGCGTTTATGATGTCAAAGAAATCTAACTGGTCTTTCGGTGTTTGAAACCTACCCCATATTCCCAATGCCGATGTGCTAATAAGCACAACGATATATTGTACTTTATCGCAGTCTGAGGGACCTGAATTGCAGGTTAATCATGTCATATAGCTGCTCTCTCTGATATTTCAATGTAGACCCTTATCTATAACCAGGCCTAATATAAATGCAATCGATGTAGTCTAATCGCAATGATCCCACGGTATCTCATTAGAAGTACCACAAAGCAGGGACCAAGAGGAAGGTAATTAGAAATATGTCACAACAAAATCTTGCTAGCATGTACAGCTACTTGTAAGTGGTCCTCAGCTCACACAGGACGCCACAAACTGAGCTTGGAGTGGTCTACAATGCGCTTATTCTTTTTGTTGATAAGCATCATGTCCTCAAATTCTGCGTCCCAGATTAAATGATTGTCACACACACAGTAGTGTTGGACATGGAATACAGATTGCATCGATGATCTCTCAAGTCCAACCTGCGATAGCCCACTTAACTATTAGAAATTAGACTACGTACACCACAACTGAAAAGTAAGAGACGAAGTAGCCTGGTATTCATCAAGCACTTCAGAAAAAGTATCAGAGAGCGGAAAGAGATAAAGCACCATCACAAGAATTTCCAAATTTTGAGAAGAAGTGGTTCTCGAACACTTACAACACTTAGTGTGAAAATGGAATCTTCCTTACGAAGCATTTCAGGTGTCCTTCTGTACAGTGGACTGCTTTCATCTATGATGTGACGAACCAGCATCCCGTGATTTAGGTAAGCAATCTCGGATCTTACCTGGTCCCAGCCAATAGCACATTTAAAACAACTCAAATTCATCTTTGTGTTGAGAATAGAAGGCAAATTTGAATTAGAGTTGTTTGAAATGTGTCATCTTTGTGTGTCATCTTTGTGTGTATCTTTGTGTTGAGAATAGAAGGCAAATTTGAATTAGAAGAGGTTGAAGGTACTCCACAAACAAAATAAGATATGTTAAACAGGATGATGATGAACATTGTAGAATTCTTACCAGCTTCAAAGACTGAGTGGCACGAAAGAATGCACCAGATCTCGTCAACGTATTGTACTTATAAGTTAAGTCCACTTTCACATCCACAAGTTCGCAGGGTTGAGGGCCAGCCAAAACATATCTTGCCATCAGAACTCTGCAATACATCAATTTAAAGACATATAATCAACCTCTACCGTATCACGAACATTAGCAACAAATATGCTCAAGCAAAAACTTGAAAAAACATAAGAATAGCTCATCCACCGTCCCACAGTACGCCTTTGATAGAATTAGTGGAACACTAAAGATGGAATACAGAGGTTTGTAGGCACGAGACGATACAACAATCACGAGATAAAGGTCACAAGCAATGCAGCTCAGGCCCTTACTTAGTGGCAGAACTATCAACCCTTCGCCTGCGCTGAGCAAGAGATGGACAGATTAATGCGACAGTTGAGCACCGTACTGGTTGTGAAGGCTGCGACAACCTTGCAAACACTGCAATGCGGAGAAAATGCATTATGTCCTCTTAACGCTATACACATAATGCAGGTATGTCAGCAAACAAATTACATTGGAAACGTTGTGGTAAATCGAGATCAATACCTGCACCACTGAGGAACACGAAGATGAGCTGAGCAAAAAGGGCGTTGACGTTGGCAAGTACCAGAGTGTAAGGAGAAAGAGGAGCCAGTTCGGGCTGCAAGCCAGTAGAAAGAGAGAGACTAAACATGAAGATTTCAAACAAAGTTGTCCATGATAAGGTAAGTCCTCCTGTAGTCACGTCTCCTGACAAAGCAAGTACACAAACCAATTAGCACAAACGTAATTTACATGTCTTTTAGTCATACGGTGAAGGAAATTGATACACTAGATAGTCACATAGTACAGTAGGTGTTGCTCTAACTCATCAAGGTACACTAAACCTGGTTTAACGTAAAATCTCACATAACTCTGGATGTGAACATATCAAAATCTACGTCTTACGGTTGTTGCATAGATCTAGTAAATGTAAATACGAAACAAAAAATGATAAGAGCAAGAAACTCACCCGAGGCCGCATCAAAGAAGTTTCGAGCTGTATCGTCCAAGGCCAGCCCGTTCACATCAGGCAAGTATAGAAATGTGAACACAACACTTAACATCACAGGTGCTGCAAACATTGCCAATGCAAATTCAGGCAAGGGCTTCTTCAGCATGTAAATATAGAAGTCGTATATTACAGAAAATATTCCATTATCCTCCTGCAACACGTGAAAATTATTAAGGCCCTTCATGCCTCGAAACTCAGGAGCGTCCGACGTTTTGAATGTTTCAAATTCATCATCACTGTCAGTGTCGTCGTCATCATCGCTTATTAGGAAGTCTACAACTGCGGCTGCCGTGGATGATACTGCTGTTGCTGTGGCTTGAACAGTCTCCGTCACTTGAGCAGCGGTGGAGCTCACGGACTCCGTTACATCCGACACAGTTGCCGTTACCGTTTCCGATACTTGAGCGGCTGTACTTGTTACTGATTCCAAAACCTGGCTGGACACCTCAGAGACTTGCTCAGAAACCTTGGTTGAAACTTCGTCCACTTGAGACGATACCTGATAAATTTCACAAAAGACGCATTAGGCTGGAATGAATATGGACCTGCACCAAGTAACACAGATCCATGTTCTGGACGTAAATCCGTCCATACATGACATGTACAATCTCCATAAACGCGAGGAGAACGGTGTTACAAGAGGACTACAACAGCATGAACTGACCACTCCAATCCACGCAGATCTCCAAAAACTAGTGCACTGATATCAATAGTTTCGACTGCACCTAGCACAACAACATTAGATACATTGACCCATACTCATGAGTCAATGGTGCACACAATGGTGCACACCTGTTGTTGGAGTCGGAGGACGGAATTGTTATGATCTACCATCGAATCATGTATGCCATCAGTAAACTGGTCGACAATATTTTGCCCTAATTCCATGGCCTGCCCTGCAGCGCTTAACACCGTCCCAGAGACTTGGGTTTGCAGCACTGCTACCTTTTCAACTACTGCACCCACCTGCTCCACCACTGCATCCGGAAGAATCTCCACAACTGGATCCACAACTTGCTCTTTCAAAATTTGTGCCGTTTCTACAACAGCTTTTGCCGGTAACTCAGCTACCACTGTTGAGAGTTCAGCTACTACAGGTATCTCTTTGACCACCTCTGGGAGATCCGCAACTTTAGCTGGAAGATCCTTGACTAGTTTCACAGGAAGCTCAGCTATCTTTGACGGTAACTCAGTGACGATTTTCAAAGGCGGCGGAAGCGACGTCAGCGATTCAGAGTTTGCAGTAGCAGAGCTTGCAAGAGCTGAGGAACTCTCACTATCGACTGTAACGTCCACAGATTGAGTGGATGCCGCAGTCTCACTGAGCCGCTTAGGTCGTATAAGTCGGGGCAATGCAGCAACAATGATACTCTTCTTCCTCCTCCCTTGCTTTATATGGCCGTTCACTTCATTCATGTCGAATCCCAATGATTGACCACTAACAGAGACATCTTCACCAGCGAATTCCAGTGCGCCAAAGTCTGAAGAAGCGGTTGTCATAGAACCAGCTGCACGCGCAGGCCACTCCGCTTTTGATGCCGGGCTTCTAACAAAAGTAGTTTCCATGGTCGATACGTTGCCTATAAAGATGTATCTTCCGATCATTAATAAGACACTAGACTTAGTCGATTGAATGCATACCATATCCATACATAACACCGATCGTCTTAACAGCACTCCCCATGATGAAGCCCCAAAACGACATAATCAAATCACTTGCAAGACGCACACAAGTAAACACTGCTCCATCGAAAGTTGCACTCAGAAGTGATGAATATTTAATACAAGAAGATGCTAAACAAAATTTCTTCTTAAGCTCTTGCATTGGTCTGTCGATTGATGGCGTCAAAAACATAAGAGGGTCTCACCTGTACTCTGCAGTTTATGTTGCTTTCCAACAACCATGAGTTTTTGGTCATACGCTTTCAGCCTAGGCGAGTAGGATGGCATTTTGCTGGACTTCTCTAGGCGCTTCGTATTGTCTAGATTTGAAGCTGACTTCTCATCGGGATCCACAAATACCTCAGGGTTCGTAAGTATGGTTGCTGCGACAGGCGCAACCTCCTCTGGAAAAAAAGTGATAGGTAGTGAATCCGAACTGAGACTGGGCATTTTCTTCCTCCTACCCCGGCTGGCTCGCCGTTGCATTGTCGGTTTTGCACTTCCAGGTCTTGATCTGTCAGATTCTCCGACCCCCCTATTTGTAGATTGAGTACCACTCTGTGAAGTACCTGCTTCCATGTCCCCCACATTCTGCGCCAATGAGTTTTTAGCCCTCGAATTCTCTTCATCTCCAGTTCTGGAATCTTTTGCTCCTCCATTCTCTGCTGTGGTGGCACCTTGTTGGCCGTGAGAGTCCTCAAGGTCGGAACTGACAAAACTACGAGTTTCGTGGCCACTACCATCAAATACAGTTATTGGTACAACCTCATGGTCTTCTCTGCTTAAACCCTCATTTCTTGTATTTGAGTTCTCAGTCATCCCGTCATTGTGATTGTCTAGCATACGTTCGTCTATTTCCATACTCAAATCCTCACCTACATCATCTTGGTTGGTAGCATAATCTGCGTAGCAAGACTGCTGGAACTGAGTTTCGTACATACTACTCTCTGATGTTCCATCTGCATGGAATTGATCAACCACAGGTTCCTCGTTGTCTTCACACCGATTGCTAACTGAAGCACTGTCTTGGGCAACATCATCTCCATATGCTCCTCGCAACTTAGCTCCATGGTCGTCCAGTTTATCCTGTTTGGTTTCAGAGGTAAACAAACAATGGTATCATAAGAAAAAAAAATTGCTACATCGTATCTGTTACATTGTGATTGGCCTACCTGTAGGCTAATAAACAACAACCATGAACACGAGCAACGCGCATTTTAGGCTTGAATGTGAAGGAGGCATTGTAAAGCCAAACACCGGGCCAGGAATAATGAGCCAGGACTTCACACACACACCAGCAATTTACAGACAGCACAGTACTACAATCAATTCTTGCAGAGAGCTTCATGAGCAGCCCATCTCTTAAGCCTTCAAACAAATTGCAAGTCACGTACCAGTTCCTTCTCATTCCGCTCATCCTCAGAAATTTGCGACGGGTTCCGCCTCCACGATTTCTTAGACCTGCTCCCATGAATGGCACCAGAGTATCTGCCAAGCCCTGCCTGCACTACCATCCTTCTCCTACCACCATCAAATACTCCCATCACTCCTACGCCGCCTGGACACAATCTCCTGTCCTTCCATCTTGAAATCGATACAGGTAAGACGCAGCTACATATCTCAACTCCTTGCACAGAACCAGCTGGCCTAACGAACACCGACGTCATGGAAGACATGGCTGCAATCACGAAAAACAACCAAACTACGTATTCTACAATAAAATATAGTACGAAATTGTGCACTAATTCTACAACAAAGAGCTCACAATTCCAGCCTTCCAACACCTAACCAAATTGTCCCTCCACTCAACGCTGTAAGCTTCAAAGCCGTTCTGACACAGCTGGTCTAGCAAAAAAATCAAAGTAGAGACGACCCCCGATGCCTGAACAGAAATCCATGAGAAGGTTCTGGAGACTAGAATTTAGTACAATATTGCGCACTAATTCTCCAACAAAGAGCTCGGCAACTCCATAAATACCGGCTTCCAGACCTAATCAAGCTGCCCACCACTCAACCCAATAAGCTTCCAGCCGTTTCCAACAGAGCTCAGAGTTCTATCAAAACCAATGGAGAATAAAAAGGCGAGGCTTCTCTCAGACCCACGATGCCTGGCCACGGAATACGCACTAATTCTCCAGCAAGAGCCTCGGAATCCCACAAACAAAGCTCCCAGTACCTAATCACACTGTCCACCACAGAACGCCATGAGTTTCAAGCCGTACCATCCAACAAACTTATCAAGCGCAAAGAGACGACCCTCCAAGCATCACCATGGCCACGAACTCCGCAACCTGAGAGCCTCAAAACTCCACAAAATTCCAGCCTCCCAACACATAACCAAACTGTCCCATAACCTCTAAACCGCTCCCAGGCCAATCTAACAGACACCAATCTCAATCGAACCCCACTCACAGACTCCAGAAGAACCAAAATCCAACCACGCATTCGCAGCTAAAATTCACTAACCACGAATTCCAAAACACGAGCTTGGCAACTCAAACTTGCAAAACGGCAACTTGGTGATTTGAGCTCAGAGGCGGGTTTTGACAGAACAGGTGGGGTGACAAAGTGGGTGGATCGAAGAGGAGGATGAGGCGAGGCTGGAGAGATGAGCGACTATGGAGACAGGAAGCTCCGTGCTGTTGGTGTGAGCTAGCTCCATGGGAGATGAGTATGTGATTTTCGCTACTACCTGAGTCGCGTCCAGTGACGCTCGTTGTGGCGGCACAGCGACACGCTCCCAGCTTAGGTTGGGTTTGGGCGCAGCGCCATGTGGCGAACTGAGCTTGGGCATGTGGGGGTTGGAGATCAGCGGCAGCGGCGTTGCGATGATCGAATGCCTGGAGCGCAAGCGCCATGGCGATGGCGGCCTAGCGCGACGACGATGGTGGTTTTCTCTTCCAGCAGGCTTCTGGCCAGGTATCACACGAGTATTGGGTAGGTATTAACATGGTATTGGAATGGTATCAGGGGAGGTATTGTCTACACTTACCTGGCAAGCGACAGCGAGCACGACGATGATGGTGGTGGCCTTCCAGCAGGCGGTTGGGGAGGTTCTACGTGAGCATCGGGCAGGTACCGACCCAGTATTGGGCAAGTATCAGAGCAGTATTAGTCGTTTAATAAACCGTGAAGGCAGTAGTAACATTTGAAGATTAAATTTGGATAAATTTGAAGGGTGTAGAGACCAAAATGATGACACCATTTTTCTTAACTTATTTGGAATGTGTCCGTGGCTCTCCATTAATCGACTTATTATTTAAAACCTCCATTTTTTACAAGCCTACTATTATTGGTTCTTATAAGCATTTAATGTTTGTTGCTAACATCCTAACCTTTTGTCTTTAGAAAATTAACAGAAAAATTAATACAACTTCCAAAAATTTGAAATTATTTTTGTTCATATTCTCCAAATTTACCTAATCTTTGTGTATTATTTTCTTCATCTATTGCACCATTTAAAAAACATGATGGTTCCAAAAATATAGCTTTAGATGAAGGTAGGCAAGAGGATGGGCATGGCTTCCAAAAGTCAACTATGACGTCTTAGGTTCGGCCTGCTGCAAATACTTGATGTTGTAGCGCCTCACCACCTGATGCAATGCCACGAGCCAAAAAGCGCCTTGTATGCCATTTCTAGTGTAGTTATGTCAAACAGTAAAACCTATGATATGTCCATTCAACTTTCTTTATACTTGTTCAGAGAGCTTGATTTTTTTTCTCCAAGAACCTTGCTGGCAGCTAATCAAGTACCGGTCAACCTCAGTGAAGACAAATCAATTACCGGTTATCAAGTACTACAAAAAAGAATTTTATCTAATGCCTATGATAGTGACTATTTTCCAATGGAATACACTAGTCTTGTACTCTCAACCTTGTACTCTATTAATCAAAGCCTCTGATAGGGCCTATCTCAACGGAATGTCAGTATCTCAGCGGAATGTCACTATCTTAACGGAATGTCAATACCTTAACGGAATGTCAATACCTTAACGGAATGTCAATATCTCAGCAGAATGTCAACATCTCAGCGGAATGTCAATATCTCAGCGGAATGTCAATAGTCTTGTACTCTCAATCATATACTCCTAGTCTTTGTCCTTTAGACGTCGATACAAATTCTTGACAAATACACATTCAATCCACATCAACCCCTATAATCAAAGCTACTTGAATTCTTCTTCTTCTTCTCAAGGATAGACCTTCAATGACAAGAGAAGAGAACAAAATATAACAACAACTAAACAAAAAAAATAAAATCAAACGACCCAACCTCCACAAGCACCCCCAATCTCAACAAAGACCAACACCAGAGCGACGCATGGAAAGAAAAAAGAACCAAAGCAACCCAGGAAAAGGAAAATAAGGGAAAAGCTGCGAAACCCGAACCTCGCTCCCCTCGAATGGTTCCCTCGTTCCCCTCGAATGGTTCCCTCGTTCCCACGCATGGTTCCCTCGTTCCCACAGCATAGTTCCCACGCTCCCAACCCATGGTTCCCTTGCTCCCCACATTCCCACGTTCCTTCCCATCAATCAATCCAACGGTAGGCATCATCGCAACTCAATCAATCGAACGGCCACGAAGCCCCGTGCAAAACCCGATGGCCGAGACTCCGAGTCTCCGACGCCTCGACTCACCTTCATCAACCAAAACCTCCGAACTCACTCAAACGCCTGCAATCTTCGCCGGATTTTGTTTCCCACTCACAAGAACGCAGAGCGAGGACGCGATCTGAGTGAGAAGCTTTGGTAGAGAGCGACGGTTTCATGCCGGGGATGCAAGGGCGCGTAGGAGCCTAGGGTTTCGCGGCGACTGTGGGAGAGCCGGGGATTGTGATTGCGTGCGTGCGGGGTTGAGGAGATTGTCGAGGTGCGGCATTGGTTGTGTGCGTCATGGTGGTTCGCGATGACGGGGTTGAGGCCAGGGAGGCGGCCGTGCGGGAGCCGGACTCGGTAGCGTCTGGCGACGTTAGACCTGATTCGCGTCAGCAGGTATAATCGAGGTTTTTGCAATTGGTTTGTGTTGAGAGTATGGTTAAGTGGCTTTTCGTTGATCTGCTGGTGTCTTGGCTGGTTGTTGTTGTTGTTGTGGTGGTGTGATGTTGTGTGGATACTCTGTGTCTGCGTGGAAGGTGGTGTGGTTGTTGTTTGTGTGGAGGAAGGGGGGAATGCTATGGCAGTAGGAGTTCTGCGGAGATAATTGTTGATGATTTGTGGTTTTAGTGTGGCGGGACTGGATTTGTGGGAGTGTTAGGTTAGGGACGTTGTTTTACAATCGATCGTAATCAGTCAAAGCGGAGAGTAATTTTTCGTTTTCGTATTCTCAAGATTCCTGGAGTTGCTGATTAAACCACTGTTATTTGACAGCACGATGTTGCTCAGCTCAATAGCAGTGTTATGTCACAGATTAGTCTGCGCTTATCTCAGGGTAGAAGTGAATTTCTCTCTTGGTAGTGTTGGAAATACTCCACTCGTGGCCTTTTTTGGTTAAAATGTGACGGGCTTTACCAAGAAATTTATTTGAATACAACCTTGAAGGTGCTGCTCACTCTCCGGATTTAATTACTTCTCTGTAATATATTGCCTGTCGCTTTGCAGGTTAATTCTGAGGATACACTCAAGGGACTTTCTGAGGTTGGCCCTGTGGATGAACGTGTGTTGTCATCCTTACGGGTGAAAGAGAGTGGAGAGGGAGACGGTTCTCAAGGCACATCGGAGGCTGAGAAGAAGTCCAAAGTCGCGATTTCTCACGAAGTGAAAGACGAGCCTTCTTCTGATACAGACATGGAGAAGGAAGGGGAAGATGCAGCCCAAGAACGTTCTGAGTCTGCGCCAGATGCTCCTAGGTACCACAGCTTTGATATAATAGCCATTTACTCTCTTCTTAACCCCGAGGTCTTTGTAGGTCTTTTGTCCTCTAGCTCTTTTGTCCTCTACGTGTTAGTCTGGTGGCTATTGATCACACGTTTTGTACTTGAGGCAGGTGGACAGCAACAGGAGTAGAGACATATGCAATTCAATGCAATGTGTGCTTCAAATGGAGGGTTGTTCCTTCAAAGGAGAGATACGAGGCTATTGGGGAGCAAATTCTCCAGAAGCCATTTGAGTGTGTCCACGCCCAGGAATGGCGACACAATGCAAGCTGCGAGGAGCCTGCAGACATCGAAGAGAATGAACCTACTGTTTTGTGGGCGATTGATAAGCATAACCTACCTCGTTCTCCAAAGGGGTTTTACAGAAAAGTTGTCCTCCGTGCCGAGAACGCGAAGAAATTTGCTGATATGTGAGTTCTAATTTCCACTCAATTTGCTTTCCATTTATAATTTGTTTCTTGTTGTAGTCGCATTGGAATTTACAGTTCCTGGTATAAATATTTTTCTGACAATGTAATTTTCTACACTTGGTTTGTAGGTAGCTTTCAATTCAGATACCCTAATTTATAGCAGATTAATTTGTTTACCGTGGAGGATCAAAGGTTGCACGGAAGACTTTTTTCCAGAGAAACATGTTTACAAGAATATTTGAGTCTCATTGCATGCTCATTAATGGAGGTTATTGTGATTGCTTGCTTATCTTCTCTATATTTGTTATTTCCTCAGTTACTATAAGGCTCCATGCGGGAAAACCCTGCGCTCCATGGTTCAAGTTCAGAAGTAAGCGCTCGCCTTTTTTACCATCTGCTTAACTTCTGTTTCGTCCAATTCTTTCGAGGCCTTATTATCAAGCCTTTGCCTTGACATCATCATGGATCCTTACTTAATTGTTTGTAACAAACGTAATGCTGTCTGTGAGCAAAATGACAGCTAGTTTCTCTTGTTGTGAATTTGCACTAAGATCAGTGTTGCCCTGCCTTTACAGATATTTGGACGAGCATCCTCACCTTGGAGTAGATATTTCCCAGTTCTCTTTTACAAGCCCGAAAGGTAAAACCGATGAAACACAGTCAAGAGGGGTGTCCACCAAGAGGCCTTTGAAGAATGAAGCACACCCCAGTAAAAAATTGAAAGGATCCCCTGATCCGAAAACTCCGGGTCATGGCCAACCGCCCCGTCCCAAAACTCCCAGTATCGGTAAAGGATCAATTCCGAAATATTCTGCGTCGAAGCTTAATGATGTTCGTCGAGATACACCTGTCAAGGGGAAGCTTCACGGTTCAAAAGGTGCACCCCATCCGATGGCAGTTAAAAGGGAGAAGTTCGGGGCTGACGGAGTAGCTAAATGAATCGTCCCTTTTGAAACATCGGGATAAGACCAGTTGAGATTGCTCAGTTGAGACGATTCCTTTTTGTATTTTTTGATAGCCTCATTACACTGTTCCTTGCACGTTAATGTTCCAGCTGTGACGTAAAGGGTTAATCCAACAGATCAATCACACAATTAAGCTACATCAACTAACTTCAAAGCCCCCATCGAAGAGCTTTCCTGTTTCCAACTTTGGCTGAAAGTTGCGGACTTGCATGTGGCGGCAAGGTCTCGTGCAATATATTTAATTCCCATATCTAGCTGATACGCGTTCCTCAGATGCCCACCCGATATTTTAACTTAGTCTGTCGAGTTAAGCTTAGCAAGTGCCAATCCATCATTTGATCGGCGGATTCTCTCACCCACACTGACTTGAGAGGAGCTAATTCGTAATATGGTAGATTTACATTATTGTGGCAGCGGAGGACTCGAGTTCATGGCGTGATTCGACTTCCAGCGACGTAGTGGTATGGGCCAAATTCCAATGCAGGAATCAAGCCATACGTTGCTTGTCAATGGCCGGTAAATTAAATAATTGAGCAAGTATTTATTTGATTTTATTCAGATCATAGTTGTATAATCAAGATTGAAAGTTATTCAATCTGGTAGCACCACCAAATAAAAATGTTTGTCTTGGTAGTTGGGTTGGGTCATGTAATTAATTGTGTCTTAACCTTTTTGTGTCTTAATTTATTTTTATAAAATCAAAATTATGAGTTATGTGTAGAATCTTTAAAATTGTAAAACTTACATTTTTATGGTACAACAGATCATTTTCATAATAATTAATACTTTCAATTTAATAATTTGAAAATTGTTAAGACATGCTACAATTATGGTTGTGGACATGGAGTGGTCAATGAATAAAGCGATGCCAATCCAAATGCATGCCTTGTAATAGACAAAGTATGTTGCAAAGAGCATTGTTAGGTGCTCACCAAATTTGACATAATATAAAACCACCAAGTGCACTTCTATTTTCTATAGTTGAATTATGAATAAAAAATTCAATGTTTTTAATATTAATAGTAGTGTTTGTAAATAGGTATTAAAACTTTGAATTTAATCCAATAGCAACTTCCATTGTAATCTCTACTGCAATATCCAATTGTACACTATTCCATCTTCATGTCAATAGTTAAAAAACGTACATAAGTTCATGTAGAAATTGGTTGAATATAGCATGGAGGCTCAAAGAATTGAACTCGAGCTATAAAATGATAATACATGAATTCAATGGATGGAAGTCATGGAACCACAAGGTTGATACGCATGACAAATGGACCACTCATTTTACTACGATGTAAAAGGATGCATTTGGAACATCATTGTAATGTTGCAGGAAATTGATAGAACCATTTTTATATCTCAAAAGAACAAGACTAAGCCCCCTTAATGGCCACAATAGAAAGCTAAATGTTTTGCTTTGATCACTTGTATTTTTTATTCATTTTGTTCTTTTGTTTTTTTATTCAAATATGCATTGACCAAAATTCATGTAAGATATCCTTTGATTTGCAATTCTTTTGGACATTTTATCTTTTTATTTATTTATGTTAAATTCAATATATCTAAATATGAGTTGCATAATTCAAATTTGGCATATTATAACATATAAAAAATAAATAACGTAAATTCATTTTTAATCATGCAACATTAGTTAAAGAATAATGGTTTAAATATTTTTGATGAGATATGATTATTTGTTCGAAATTTACTAGCAAGGGGTGTGGTTTTCTCTCAAGTGGTCATGAATCTGCCTCTTGATGCAGCCAAGTTCCAAGGTTGGGTTTTCCTCCCTTTACCTTGATGATACAAGGTTTTTTTAAACTAAATATTTCTGAAACGTAGACCTGTGTGACAACTGGTTTGCTTCGCTTACTGGGTACGAGAGATTTATTTTTTTATCCTGAATTGTTGAACAGATGTTTTCGTTCATGCATTCTCAAGAGATGTATGGGAGAGGCAATTAAACGCTGCCTCCTGATCAGATCCATGTTTATGGTTTCTCGAGGGCCAAAAATCCTGAGGCTGAATACTCTGAGGTTAACCCCTTGAGCATGCTGCAAGCCATACTGGACTGTGTTGTGCTGTATTTGGCTGTTTGCACCCACTTACAGAGTGTATTTGATTATTGGTGTCAAAGAGAACCTGTGAGCATTGTTGTAAGAATCATGAATTCAATTTTTGGATAAATTTAAAAAAATATTCTAGCCCGCTGGACGGTGCAAGAGGTGGTATTCTGTGTATTTGAGGGAGATACGAGTAAGAGGGGCTCTATTTCTACGCGCCAACAGGTCTGACAACGCGTACGCAAAGGCAGGAAGGGTGACCGGTTTGATCGGTCAGAAGTTCGTTAGCCTACTCTAGTGACGTTCCAGACAGGGGCATTGGATCCACGAGCCGCAGGGGTCTGGTTCTTCAAGAGTAGAGAATCGAGGTTTCCGAGGAGAGGAGTGAATGCCCTTGCTGTTGAGCAATTGGCGGCAGGGAGCTGTGAAGGCGAGGAATGGCGGCCCAATGTGAAGATCACATCTTCATTGAAGGGGAATTACTGCACTTGGGAGGCGAGTGTGTGAGGGTGGCACCAAGATCCAGGTTTGGGGAGGGGAATGCCAGGGATTTGGAGAAGACGGCGCTCTGTTTGCTGGGCGACTGCTTCATGGAGAGTGCCAAGGCGAATCCTGAAATTGAGGGTTCCGAGAGGTGGGTTGCTGTCGAGGCTCTTCGGGAGTGGGTGAGGGGGCAAGGGCGGTCGGAGAGTACAGCATCAAAGGTCGTCGATCTCCTACAAGCGGAGCGCTTGCTGTCCGAGCCGTGACCCAAGGCCTGGAATCGGAGAGGGCAATTTGCAGAGGAAGAGAGGAGAAGGTATTTGTGGTATCGCCACGCAGCAAGACTGCTTGGCTGGAAAGACAGGCACGAATTCCCGGAGTTTGTGAGGACGTTGCTGAAGACACACATTTTTCCAAGCGATGGAGCACACCGAGAAACAAACGATGAAGCAGGCCGCGAGGGCTCGATTTATACAGTCGCCGGAGTCCATGGAGGTGGGAGAATCGGCGCCACCACTCCTTCCCCTGTCGAGGGTAACGCCGGACATGGTGGGAGTAGTTCTGTTCCTCGATCAGGTATGTGGGGTTTAGGGTTCATTAGAATTGTCAATTCAGGGATTCTGTGGAACTCGTAGAGATTGTGATTTTACAATGTAATGCAATGTGCGTGGAGAGGGAATTCACATCAGAGTTTGATGTTAGGGGTACGATTCATGTGGATTGCACAGTTCTAATGGTGATGGTTTCTGATTGACCTGTGCCTTTGTGTAGGGGATGGGGGAAAGCGGTCCAGGCATGGTGAGGCCCGAGGAGGGTGTGACGAAGACAAGGAGGGGGCCTGGAAGACCGCGGAAGGGGGAAGCCAATTTAGGTGCAGCAAATCAGGATGGGACACCGCAGGTGAAGAAACCGAGGGCATCGAGGAGGGGGAAGCAATCGGGGCCGCCTGTGGACACCACAGTTGGGAGCATTGTGGCCACGGGGATACAGCTGCAAGAGAAGGAGGTGAAGGCCAGGAAGCCGAGGAAACCAAGAGGCAAAAAACCGGAGGTTCAGATGGGGGAGGGCGTTGCTGATCATCAAGGTGGGGCAGTTGATGGGGCGAAGAGGACCAGGAAGAGGAATTGCGGATCCTCTGTGTTGCTGGAGGTGCCAAGTGGGGCCGAACTGGGGGAGGGGCAGGGTCATGGGGAAGTGCCACGGACTATGGAGAAGGGCGGCTCAGCAGCGACAAGGGAGCAGGTCCCGACACTGGCGGAGGAGGAGTCGGGGGAGAAAAATCAAGCGGGGAATTCGAGCAAGGGAAAGGGGCAAGGAAAAGGTTTGAGTCGATGTCCATGGGAGTCTCCTCTACTGTAGAATGTCATTTGCTTTGTTTCGTGTTTTTGATGTACAGAAATCCATGCCGAAACGATATCCTGTGCTTGCAATTTGTTGATGGCTGTATGTCGGGATTGGGGCGTGGGGGGGACGACGGTTCTGTGGTTGCAGGGCGGAGAGGACGGAAACTGACAAGGGAGGAGAAGGGCAAGACCAAGGATTTTAAGCCTCGCAAGCCCGCGAAGTGGCAGCCACCGCAGGAGATCAGACCAAACGCCATAGTGGGAGTAACAACGAGGGCCAGGAGAACATTAGACTTCAAGGCTCAGGAGAAGCTCGATGCCGACGCGGTGATTTGGGAGGTCCTAGAGTGCCACCAACCGCCAGAGTCGCAACAGACATGTGACAGTATGGGGACCATAAATCTGGACTTGGAAGAGCACGTTTTTGAGGAGCCGGAGTGGACAGCAAAAACGCCCCTGTCTGTTAGGAGGTTTGAAGGAGCTCAGGTGCGTGGAGCAGTTCGTGAGACGGTTCAGGAGAAGACATCAAAACAGAGTAATTGGGATTTTCACCGTGCGGGGTGGGCCTGTCTTGTGCCAAACAGATTTCTCTCGGAATACTCATTCCATACTGGTCAGACACCCTCTTGGACACATGGGGACGTTGTAGGGGAATACGAAGATGGTGATCCAACAAAAAGGGTGGTGGTTGTGGAGTTGGGGGGTTTCAGCGGGCACTTGCACTTCCCAGCATGTGACGTCCGTGTGGCGGTTGGAGCGAATGTGCGGGCTCAAGGGAGTGAGGAGGGGTTCGGCTATGGCTGATTTAAACGCCGACGACACATGGGAGGGGGAGGGCGGAATGCAGAGCACGAAGGCCAAGGGTCCGGGGCAGGAAACGTGAGCGCGGGGGATGGAGAGGCCGAGGTTCTCGGGGACGACGCAGACCGTGCTAGGGAATTTCGAACACGGCCCATACACGAGTACAGAGTGCCCTCGGATGTGGAGGGGCCAAACGGGACGCAAGACTCCACAGCGCGGAGCGTCTTCCCACAGGTGAGTATGACCCTCCCTGATTACATGATGTTGGGGGCTGGGGGTATGGACAGCGAAGCTATCTTGTGAGCAGCGAGCAGGAGCAGAGAGCAGTGGAGGCGTTTTTGACGATTTTTTTTTTTTTTTTTTTTTTTGAAAAATGCTTCGTTTTTTGACAAGTTTTCGGAAATTTTGGGAATTTTTTACGAAATAAGAGAGAAATTACTAAAATTAGTAAAGGACCTATCACCGTGGATTTCCGTGGTTTTCAGGATATTTTTGTCAAAAATTCTAAATATAGAAGTTAAAAAAAACTGATCATATATACACTAATTTTATTGAAATGAAGATTGGTTTAAAATGATTTTTTACCCTATTTTAACGAAATTTACTGAAATTTTTAGTATTAATTTTTTTAAATAGAAAATTTTTGATGCGTTGGAGGTGTATCTCGGATCCGAGAGTCCCCTTGGCTGTGCCTTAAGGGGACCCTGGGATCCGAGATACACCTCCAGCGCATCGAATTTTTTCCTAAGGACATAGTTGGATTTACAATGCTGGAGGTGTATCTCGGATCCGAGAGTCCATTTGGCTCTGCCTGAAGGAGACCCTCGGATCCGAAATACACCTCCAGAGGACAGACATTCAAGTAAACTCAATGATATGTTGTTGAGTTTTCTCACCGGAAAATTGGAGTTATTTGTCATAGGGAAGAAGGACAGAGAGAGATTTCTATTTTATTGTGGAAAAAAACTCACCTAATTTGATTGTATATAATGGCATATAAAAATATCATCTTTATTTTTCACAATTCAAATCAAGACAAATCCAATCCAGAACAAAACACTGCTGATATAGTAACCTATTGTCCACTAGGAGGCTACTTGTACGTTATAAACTGAATAATTCTTCAAAAGGCACCCATTCGTTTGAGGATTTCCATAACCTCGTTGAAACTCTAACTCGGAGCGTGGAATAGTTGTTATCCATGTAATACCGCAATGGTCCATGACAGCGGTGCTTTCCCACTTGTTACAATGCTCCACAGTTGGGGCATCAGAGTTCCTGCGAATGGAATACCCACCTCGGAGCGTAGGTGTGCATTAGGATCTGCTGGTGCCTTGAAATGGTATCTCAGAAGAGGCCAGTTCGAATTTGCTTGGAATTGGCGGCATGGTGATAGAGCGCCACACTGTTGCCATTGGAAACCCGCTTCTTCCAGGCAGAGTACCTCCTGTCGAGTGAGATTGGTTCCTATTTTGGCTGGCCATACCATAGGAATTTCCGGCCAATCCACAACAAATGACTTAGGACCCTCCTTAACGCATTGGTTGATATCATCAGAGTAGAACCAAAACTCTGCTACAGTCAAGCGTCTGGTGTGATAATCCTTCTTGTGTCCGAAATATGTAGGCGTCGCTATACCCTGAGCTTCCTTCGAGATCTTAGCGTTACACTTCGTACGAGTCTGCGCCTGAAGCGCTTGACGTTTTCGTTCGGATCAATTTGAAAGGCGAGCAATGTGCCACTCGAATGGATCGCACTCCGACTCTTGAACAGACGTGGTGTGCTGTACACGACACGTTGGATCCGAAAGAGCCTCCTGGATCCGCCGCCCGCGCCCTTGTTGATCGAGTCCCCATTGTAGGGATGGAATAATTGACCTTATGAGAGCAGCAAAAGTCATGAGTTAAACTAGGAGGAAGATCAAGCTTCCTCTTCATAGAGCCGAAAATCTCTACTCCTTCAAGTCCCTTCTCCTTCGTTCACACGTCTCCAGCTATGAGATACGCCTTCATTGCCTCAGCTATCATTTCCGGGTCTAAGCTCCGCTGTACTTGACGGAGGCGGAGCTCTGCCTTGTCTAGTCCTTTGCCTCCCCTTCCTCCCTTTA
The DNA here is from genome assembly GCA_014871385.1 of Ceratodon purpureus. Taxonomy (NCBI): domain Eukaryota; kingdom Viridiplantae; phylum Streptophyta; class Bryopsida; order Pseudoditrichales; family Ditrichaceae; genus Ceratodon; species Ceratodon purpureus. Next base: position 5,348,713 of record CM026431.1, read on the forward strand.
GATACCTTCTATATTGAGTGATCTCCATAAACGCTCGCATTATGTTGTCCACAATTGCAGCGTATAGACATTCGCCCGTGTTTCGGGACTGTTGAAGCCACTTGTTATGTATAGTCTCTCTTAGGTTGCACGACGGCATGTCCACTCTCTTGTCTAGCAATAGGTTTTGTATAGGCAATCAAGAGAATGCGTGTGATATAATATCATGTAGAAAACCTTTGTGTCTATTACCAACATCAAGAACATATAACAACATACTTTAAATATCATCACACTTAAGATACCTTCACACTTCTAAAGATCTAAAATCATTTATGGCATTATTCCATTGAAATCCAAAGGCCACCTTCATCTCGACTATTTTTCAAAAATATTTACAAGACTTGACCCCTTCTTAGATTCCAAGAACATTTCCATTCAATTCAAAATTCAGTACATAGAACCTGCCTAAAACCTTTGGTGGATTGCCAGGTCATTTTATTCATTCATATAATTTTTTTGGTTAAAAATGTGCATCTTTTTGTTAAAAATGTGCATCCTCAAAAGGGGCTCTCGGATCCGGAAGTCCCTTTAGGTGGGACTCAATTTTGCTTTTAGTTTAGAATCTCGATGAAAAAAATGACCTAATTTTTTTTTTCTTCAAGATATGGCTTGTTATATGTTTTTGGAAAGCTCTCATTTAAGGCTTTCCAATGGTATATTACAATATATATTTGGAAAAAATCTCCATGTGTAGTGCCTATTTTTAAAATACAGGTGTTGGCATATGTCTCTACCTCCCGTCCTTTATTTTAAAAATAGGCACTACACATGGAGATTTTTTCCAAATATATATTGTAATATACCATTGAAAAGCCTTAAATGAGAGCTTTCCAAAAACATATAACAAGCCATATCTTGAAGAAAAAAAAAATCAGGCCATTTTTTTCATCCATATTCTAAACTATGAGCAAAATTGAGTCCCACCTCAAGGGACTTTCGGATCCGAGAGCCCTTTTGAGGATGCACATTTTTAACAAAAAGATGCACATTTTTAACCAAAAAAATTATATGAATGAATAAAATGACCTGGCAATCCACCAAAGATTTTAGGCAGGTTATATGTACTAAATTTTGAATTGAATAGAAATGGTAAAATGACATTTTTGTGTTAGGTTTGTTGATACATCATGAATCTTAATACATCCCCATGGATATCAAGAGAGCTCTAGAAGATGAAGAACCTACAAAAGACCCTGGAGTTCACGTGACGGTATAGAAACTGCGGAAGAATCGTGTTGGCAACTCACACATCATTCTAAACCAATCAATGGAGGCTCCTATTGGAAAGTTGGATATTACATTGTGTAGGACGGTGACAATGACAAATGTACGAATGCTTGCCATCGCCAACACTACAAATGGCGAGGGATTCATCAATGAGATATGACTTTGCTAATTATTTAGAAAATTGTTTATATCGTACAGTGTACTTTCGGATCGGAAAGTACTTCTGTAGTACTTGCTTTTTTCCTCTATCTTTCAATTTGCAGTATAAAATGAAAATATTTAAAGAATATCTTGGTAAATTTAACTTGTTGCTATGATTAAACATGCTTTTCCGGCGCATGAAATGGCTACAAATCCTGAATTCTTTTTGTTTTTGGACAAATTATACATCATTACAAAGTTATTGCAATTTGCAAGTAAGGCCTGCACACCAATATGGATCGATTGCTTGCCATCGCTGACCCCGCAAATGGCGAGGGATTCATCAATGAGGTACGTCAACTCTTCTATGTGTAGCAAACTATCTATACCGTACGATGTACTCTCGGATCCGAGAGTACTTCTATAGTACTAGAAATTCATCTATTCAGTGTGGCAAAGCTCTCTACTTTAGAAGAATGTATAGATAGCCCAATGTACTTTCGGATCCGAGAGTACTTTTGTAGGATGGCATTTTTTTCTTTAGTTCTTAAAAAGCTGCACTAAATCCTGGTTTCTACAAGATATTTACGTATATTTAAGGAAGTTTCTAATTAAACTAATATTTTAGGAAAAAATTGCTTCTAATATTGATTTTTTATTGTTTTGGGACAGATTATTGCCGATTACAACTGCAACATGTCAAATCCGGAGATGCTTCCTGAAAAAATTCAGTGCATAGCGACGGCTAAAGTTCCAGCCCAGTACAAGCAACGGTGGTTAAAATGGTGGAATATGAGCAAGGATCTACGATAGGCCAACAACTTCCCAGAGACCCCTTGCTCAACTACCGCCCTTCCACTATGGGTGGAAATTGCTTCCTTCTACGCAGGCGTGAGTTTCACTTGCATTATTCCATTTCTTATCAAAATAAATCCATCTCCACGGGTACTTTCGGATCCGAGAGTCCATATGGGGGAGGCTGATTTTTCTTCAAGCATTTTGAGATTCGTCATTTTTTGTCATGATTAGTGGTCCTAGAAAATAATTCATGTTGTGTCCAGGGTACTTTCGGATCCAAGAGTCCATATGGGGGGGGCTAATTTTTCCTCAAGCATTTTGAGATTCGTCATTTCTGGTCATGATTAGTGGTCTCTAGAGAATAATTCATGGCGTGTCCAGGATACTTTCGGATCCGAGAGTGCATAAAGGGGGGATTGATTTTTCCTCAAGTATTTTGAGTTTTCTCGTTCTCGCTAATAATTTGAGGCCTCTAGAGAAAAATTCATGGTGTGTCGAGGGTACTTTCGGATCCGAAAGTGCAAATTGGGGGGACTGATTTCTGCAAATCTTGTTGGTTTTATTGCAAATAGAGGAAGAAGCAGGAAAGCTGTACTCCAATATCATCGAAGAAGACGGTCTTCAGATTCCTCAACCGGGCTTCCAGGGCGTCATAATTGACATTCAGAAATTTGTTCTTGTCGGAAGCCAGATAATCTGCAAGTAAGGCTACCCGGAAATACTTGGGAAGGGAGGAAAATTCAACAAGCAGAAGGAGTTTCTAGAGTAGGAGAAGACCATAGAAGCTGTGTGCAGGGTTGTGGTGAGATACTTTTACCAGGAATTGTTGAAGAAAAGGGCAATTATAGAAGACCAATTTCCAGCTCGTTTCAGATAATGGTTGGACACGGCAAGCAAGGAATGTATTTTAACTCCAAACCAGCGACGCGATTTCATAAGGCTGCACTTTTGTCGGTGCCCTTGGTACATTGAGCTCTCACCTGCAGATCCTTGCCTAGATCATAAACTGGAGATATTCGTTGTTTGCAAGAGGGAGACTGAAGACATGAAGTCCAAAGGCCTGGACCTTGAGAATGCGACTGTGTCGGTGCATATGTCTGAACAACAACGCAAAAAGATAAGAAAGAAGCTTGAACGTGACAAGCAATTAGCAAAAGCGCGTGCTGAAAAGGCGGAAAGGGAGAAGGAGGAATCAAAGAGACGGAAGGAAGAGAAGCAAATTCGCATTTGCTAAGCCAAGAAGGTGGAGAAAATGGGCTTGAAGAAAGCCGCCGAGGTTGAAGGTATCTCACCCTCTGATAGTAGCATGCCTTCTAATAGTATTCACGTGACATCTAGCTTGCCTTCGCAATCTGTCTACACTATAAAGACTCAAGATCCGGAACATGAGTGTGCGGATGTTCTTAGACTGAATGAGAGCACCACGAGTATCTTGGACGAGTTCAATGATATCAAGATCCATGATGACGACACGAAGCCGCCACTGTATTCGAAGATTCTGAAGTTTGTCCAAGAACACCAAGGACGTAAGTCTCGTGCATACAAGGGGCAAACGTCATCAGGCTGAGTGGACTTCATTATTTGTGTTAGTTTCGGGTTGTGTTGTGTTAGTTTCGGGTTGTGTTGTGTTGGTCTCGGGTTTTGGTTTCGGGTTTTGATCTCATGTTTTGGTCTCATGTTTTGATCTGGAGCGGAAGAGATTTTGTGGTCTCGGATTTTGTTCCCTTGTTACTATTTCATTGTTTGATTTTATTTCTCAAGCATTATTTTGATGTGGATGTTGTCTTTGTGCAGTGCCTATTATTTTCCGCGACCCTTGCAAGTAGTATGTTTTCTAAATTCTTGACACACATTTTTTTTATAATGCCTTCATTCCTTGCGCGGGTTTCAGTAATGACACTCTGTCAATAATTCTTACTTGAAAATCTACATGTCTTTGCTCTAATCTGATTAATTTTTTTCACTTGTAGATTCCAAGAGTTTTCTTTTCCACACACCACCATGGTACTCACGCAGGCTCAGCGACGGAAGCTTTCTGAGATTGGAGTTTCTCCAGACTTGGACCTTCTTGCTGGAGTTGCAACAAAGAATACTCCCCCAAAGACTCCTTCATCTACACCAGAGAAGGAAGTACATGCCTCAGAGGTGGCTCCAGTCCCTCAACCTTTCGACTATCTTTGTGATGCAGGAGTAGACCTTGGAGGCTGTGAAGATGTTCTCACCATCGAAGTGATTGAAGTGGGGAACACCAACTATTATGTTGAAGTTTTCCACTCAGACCATGGAAACGCAAAGCCCAAGGATCCCTGGGGGTTGGATGTCCATGGCACCCCAGGTGATGACTACTCTCCAGGTGATGACTACGACTCCGATGGTTTGGATGAGTTTTTTGGCGGCCAGATCGACTACACAAACTACCCTCCTCCATTTTCGGCCCACACCCCCTCAGCATACGATGAAGCCTCCTCAATCGATGAAGGAGCCTCAGACTTCACCAACGGTTAGAGTGATAGTGAGGATATCCTTATTTATATAAGAGATAGTGATATCTTTAAAAGTGAGGGTTTTCATATGCATTGAGATCATTTCTAGGCCTGTATTTCAGATTTCGTGTGTTCTTTAGATTTTTTACTTAGATATACTTTGATATCGTAACGCATACTATATGAGCATGTATGTTGGACTGCATTTTATATAGTATTAATCTTAGACCGTATCTATATATGAATAGAGTAGATGGTCATTTATTCACATCATCTATTGTGACCCATTTTTGTAAATTACTGGTGTAATTAAATTCAGTAGCCGTTGCTACAATTTTTTGAATTCGGATTTGTTTTTTCTTTGAATTTGGTTACATTTGATTTGATGTCTTTCTGTCGAAAGAATATTCCTAGAATCTTCATAGATTTTATCCTAAATATTCTCTCAAGATTCTCTAAAGATTTTGCGGTAATACACACTGTATTATTTTGCGAAGAAAAAAAAATCGGAAAAAAATGTCAAAAAAATCAAAAAAATCGAAAAAAAAATTCAGTGCTCCCTACTCGCTGCTCCTGCTCGATGCTCACAAGATAGCATTCCTGGGGGTATGGATACATTCGGAGAGGCTGCCGCGACGCTGCCGTGTGTGGGTGGAGAGTCCTCGGATGAAGAGTGGCTACCTGAATTCGAGGACATCCATGAAAGCTCTGAGGGGGAGGAAAATGCAGGTGATTATTACCCGCCACGACCACATCCGAGGATCGATTTTGAGGACTGGTGCCACAGTGCTGAGTCCTTTAGGCCGACCCACCTCGACCTGCCCCAACTGCAGGCACTGTACAGGAGCGAGTCAGGGCATGCGGACACTGTCTCCCTCTTAGGCTCTCGGGACAACTTCTGCGGACCTACCCCAGGCCTCAGAATCCCTTCAAACTCCCTGCCCTCTCCTGAAGACGTCTTTAACTTGTATTGGACCCCCGAAACTCTGGCACGGATTGTCCTTGAGACAAACCGGTATGCAAGAGAAACGACCGAGGTACCTGGCGATGAGAGGACCAGGGGATAGCGGAAGTGGAGGGATGTCTCGATTTCTGAGTTCCATGCATGGCTGGGGGTCTGCATACTCATGGGGGTAAAACGACTTCCGTCTGTGAAGCATTATTGGATGCGCAAGGAGGGATTCATTCACTGCACGCTTGTTTCGAGTGTCATGAGTCTTGTTAGATGGGAGGAAATTCTGAAATGCTTGCACTTGGTGAACAATCGAGATGTGGTCAGGGACGTGGCTTCAAAACAGTTTGATAGGATAGCCAAAACTAGATGGGTTGTTGACATGTTTGTGAGAGTGTCAAAAGATATCTACAATCTCGAGCGTGAGATTACAGTGGATGAGTGTATAATCCCCTACAAGGGGGGGGGTACTGTTTTATCCGGCAATTCATGCCTGATAAGCCAATTAGGTTCGGCATCAAGTGCTGGGTCCTTGCGAGCTCTAAGTCTAGATTCGTTTCGAACATTGAGGTGTACCTCGGTGAAGGCACTTAGCTCGGACTGTATGGGTTGGGGTACCATGTGGTGATGCGAATGATCGCAGGTCTCGAGCGAAGGTGGCATTGTCTGGTTCTGGACAATGCCTTTGTCAGCGTGAATCTCTTCCATGAGCTCATGGCCGACGGCATGTGGGCTACTGGAACTGTAAGGCGTACCAGCAAAAACCTCCCCGATGGCCTTGACCGAGACACGAAGGATGCTGTGAGAGGATCTATGCTGATTCGCACCCATGGGCCATGACCATAGGCAAATGGCCGTTGTATCCTGGCAAGACAAATGCCTTGTTACTGTGTTGAGTACTGCTGCGAATCCATGGGAGCCGGAGGTGGTTGTGCCTCGTCGAATTCCTGGCATGAGAGGGCAGTTGTTGGTACCTTCCTCACCCATGCACACCCAATATCAAGAGTACATGAGAGGAGTAGATGTCACTGATCAAATTCGTTCTAACTACTCCGCTTAGCTGAAATCCCACAAATGGTGGCACAAGCTTTTTTTTTTCGTCATAGACCAGAGCATGGTAAACTCCTATGTTGTCTACTGTTCTCAAATGGAGAACCTTGGCTTGAGAGTGAAAAACTCACATGCACTTCAATATCGCAGTGGGCAAGCATTTGGTCGCGGACTGGTTACAGGAGAGATCACGCGCGAAGGCTCCACCCCCTCCACGGCAGAGACGGGCTCCTCCTGTTCATTCGCACTGGCAGTCGTCGTTGAAGCGGAAGTGTATCGAGTGTGGGGCCATTGGACGTTGGTATTGTCCTTCATGTGGATGGAAGTGGATGTGCCGTCAGAGTTGCTACCATGTCATTCACGAGAGGCTAAGTCGCGGTGAATTCTAACTCGGTGTTTGAACTGGGCGGGGTATAGGGTCAGCTGTTCGGGGTGCAGGCCGCCCCTTGGCTCGGTTTTGTAAACTGCTTTACTCCACGACAAGGGAGCTGCAGCCGCGAGGTCGCACCAACAACAAGGCACAGTTGTTGAGTGCCTATTGTGGTTGCGATTTTGATCGGAGGGGACCGCTGTCATGACGACCTTCACCAAGCACCGGGATCTAAACTTGGTCCCGGCTACTGTTCAATGGCTCCTACGTTTTTTGGTAGACCACAGGCACGTAGTCTTTACAGGCACGTAGACTTCTCAGGCAGCACTCTGTTTTCTATTGTCTGAAATGTGTAATGGTAACGGCAAGTCTTAAAGAATTTTATTTCCCGTAAAATATGTCTTAAAGAATTCTATCTTCTCAAATTTTTGCGGACATTCTTCATGTTACTGATTTTGCTGGTCTCCCTCACCCCTTCTCTCTATCTCCACCCCCCCTTTCCCCCCCTTCCTCGCTGATCTCACTCCCTCTTCTACCCTGACTGTTTCTCTCTCTCCCTCCCCTTCCCTCACTGTTTTCCTTCTTTTTTTTTTGATTTTTTTTCCGCACATTCTGCTTCCCTCCCTCCCCTTCTCTCTCCCCCTCCCCTCTTCTCTCTCCCTCCCCTTCTCTCACTGTTTTCCTTCTTGAACTTGTTTGCAATTTGTTTTTTTATTTTTATTTTATCTTTTTGTTTTGGACTCTCGCACATTCTGTTTTCTCTCCCTCACCTCCTTCTCTCTCCCCATCCCCTTCTCTCTCCCCCTCCCCTTCTCTCACTGTTTTCCTTCTTCGTTTGTTTTTTTTTTTTTTTTTTTTTTATCGCACATCCCCTTTTCTCTCCCTCACCTCCTTCTCTCTCTCCATCCCCTTCTCTCTCCCCCTCCCCTTCTCTCACTGTTTTCCTTCTTCGTTTGTTTTTTTTTTTTTTTTTTTTTTTTTATCGCACATCCTCTTTTCTCTCCCTCACCTCCTTCTCTCTCCCCATCCCCTTCTCTCTCCCCCTCCCCTTCTCTCACTGTTTTCCTTCTTCGTTTTTTTTTTTTTTTTTTTTTTTTTTTTTTTTGCACATCCCCTTTTCTCTCCCTCACCTCCTTCTCTCTCCCCATCCCCTTCTCTCTCCCCCTCCCCTTCTCTCACTGTTTTCCTTCTTCGTTTGTTTTTTTTTTTTTTTTTCATCAACTTTCGCTTTGTCTCCCCCTCCTCCACCCCGTCTCCTCTCTCTGTCTCCCCATTCCCCTTCTCTCTCTCTCTCTCCCCCTTCATTGTCCCTCTACTTAGTTGTTTTTTTTTTTTTTTTTTTTTTTTCATCAACTTTCGCTTTGTCTCCCCCCCTCCACCCCGTCTCCTCTCTCTGTCTCCCCATTCCCCTTCTCTCTCTCTCTCTCCCCCTTCACTGTCCCTCTACTTAGTTGTTTTTTTTTTTTTTTTTTTTTTCATCAACTTTCGCTTTTTCCCCCCTCCACCCCGTCTCCTCTCTCTGTCTCCCCCTTCCCCTTCGATTCTCTCCCCCTTCCCTCCCCCTCCACCCCGTCTCCCCTTCCCTCATCCTCTCTCTCTGCCACCCCCCCCCCCCCCCCCCCCCCCCCCCCCCCCCCCTCTGTATCCGTCTCCTTCCCCTTAGGGTTTTTTTCATGCCATGCACGGCACTATTCACTCTCCCCAGCGCCCCAGCTCGCTAGCTCGACCCTCGCCCCGCAGCTGCAGATTCCGCAGTCCCAAGTGCTGGGTGATGGGTGCTGGTTGCTGCGTGCTGGGTGCTGGTTGCTAATTGCTGGGTGCTGGGTGCTGGGTGCTGTGGGCTGGGTGCTGGGTGCTACGATGATGGCGATTGGACATGTTAGTCCCGCAAGCAGAGCTTCACCATTACGTGGGGCGGCTGCCACCATCGCCAGGAGCTTCATCTGCGAGAGTAAGGGTAAGCTCTCCCCCACCCCCCCGTCCATTTGCACCTCCACTTTCTCTGTCGTCGCTCACTCCTCTACTCCGTGCTCACTCTCTCACCCCACTCCGTTTTCTTCTTCGCCTTAGTCGATCAGGTTCGCTATGGGTGCTCGCCTCGAGGGGGAGGTTCTGGACGACCTGCACAGCGCCGTGCTCCGGGAACTGGACGATGCGAGGGCCTTCTACTTCCCTGTTCTAGTGAGGTCGCTCGGAGACCTTCATTACCTCGTATGCTCCCCCCCTGTCCTTTGTTTTTTACGGTTTTTGGTTGCCCTTCGTAACACTCAGCTGCTGATGCCCCAACTGTTTGAGCGCAGGGGATCCCGAAGGGCTTCACAGCGCGTTACGGATTCCCCTTCTCCGACAGGGTTACCTTGGTGACGTCGATTACCAGCCAAGAGGAGTGGACCCTCCAGCTGCGTCGCATCGAACCAGGCCGAGCCCCCTACGGCTGGGTGTCTGTCGGCGGCGACTGGGCGAGGTTCGTGACCGACCAAGACCTTGGTGTCGGCGACCTTCTCATCTTCGAGATGGTGGACGACACCTGTCTGGTGGTCACGGTGCACCGCAAACCAAGACCGGAAACCAAGCCCGACCAAGTCGATGCGAAGGAGACAGGAGGCTGCTCGGAGGAGGAGGAGGACTGCAACATCTTCCGCAAAAACGTCCTGCTCAATGGCTGCACCATTCCGAGCAAGCAGGTGGCATCGGGAAGTCACATCAAGGAAGAGTTCGAGGCCGAGGGTCGCAATTTCAAAGGGAAGCAGGTGGCCGAGGGAAGCAGGTGGGCGAGGGAAGCCACATCAAGGGCAAGCAGGAGGCTTCGGGCCGCGACCTCAAGGGCAAGGGGGTGGGCGAGGGAAGTCACACCAAGGGCAAGACTCCACGGCAGACTACGAAGAAGATCCCCGCCAAAGCACAACCTGATGCCACCCCACCCCAGTTCCGGAAGACTCTTAGGAGGACCCACACCATCCCAGGTCGGGCAGCCAGGCTTGTAAGTCCCTACTCCCCATTCCCCTCTTCATTTTTTTTAAATTTTTTTTTCAACTTTCCAAATCCAGTCCCCTCTCCCCTCCCTCTGATCGTGTAATTTCCCCCACAGGATATCCCCACGGCACATTGGCGAGCTGTGGGCCAGGATAAATTTGACAGCCACCTCTTCTGCCGCACAGGTCCGGTGAAGGAGAGCATTGTGCAGAGTGATCTTTTCGTGACATGTCGCCAAACCCAATGCTTCTTCACTCAAGGCTGGTACGAGTACTGCTACATGAACCACCTCAAGATTGGGGACACTCTGATCTTCACCAAAACCAGTCCCTGCGGATACACAGTGGCTCACGCAGTTCCTCCCCCTTGACTTTCAGGGCGTTTTGCTAAAGAATTCAGTGGTTCTTGATCTCCATGTGAGGAGCCATTTCGAGACTTAGACATTGGTGCACACCTGCCTTCTGACTTGCACTTAGACATTGATCCCCTTCTGACTTGCACCCCCTCTGTAAATGTGTTTCACCTTCCCTCGCAGGCAGCGGCAGTGCGTGGAGGGGCTCGGCGGTAGTTGAGGGCCGCTGTCCTGGGACTCAGCGGTGCCACACGCCCTGGACTGCGTGGCAGCCCCTCACTCGCCCACCCTCCCGCCAAGCCACAACCGTTTTTTGTGGAACTGGTTACCCCAGTCACCTTCTAGATTAGAAACTTCTCACAAGCACTCACACTACCCGCGTCAGACATCGGCAGATACTGTTCAGACCTCTTTCTGACTCATGTAATTGCGTTTTGACAATACATATACTCATTCCACAGCCCATGGGACCCCATCTACTCTTGAATTTCTCGAAATTTACAGGTACACCACATTGAAAATGTAATTGCACAGCTGTCTCCCTGAATTCACCATGAACCTAAACCAAAAATTTCAACTTCAAAAATGTCAACATAATTCACTAAAACTGCTCCTATACACAAACTTCCTCGCAGAATACGGTCTGTATAGAAGGGCGCTGTTTTCACCCAACATGCTCAAGGGGTTAACTTAGTTACACTTCACACGCTGACACTCAGACCTTGAAGAGATATTGTCTTAATTAGTTCACTCACCCAGTCGATAACTTAGTTTTTTTGGCCGCTTGGGTTGTGCTTGCCAGTCGAATGTACGATAGATATCTTTTTGCTGTTTCGATGCTTTTCAACTTTCTCCCGAGGAATCAGGAGGGTGCCAGTCCAAGTCTAACCCAAGTGAGATCCTGCAGCTAGCTGGGGACGGAATTGTGGAGAGTGCATGTCGTCGCTGAAATGGCTGTGAATGAGCCAGAAATCGTTGATTTATTTAAATGCACCTAGTGCCTACCATTATAGTTGCCGGACAGAGCCTCTCTTGTTTCAATTGATCCGTAGGACTCAGACCTACAGGCATCGACTCAAGATCCTTTGAGACCTTGACATGACTCCACAAACCTTTGATTTCTGAATTCACTCCGCTTTAACCTCAGCTCCTGCTACCTTGGCTAGGACTAATCTGTACGTAAACTGTAAGCATTCAACATGTCCGTTTCTAATTTTCAATTGGATGCTTCATGTGTTGATTTCACTCCATATAGTTCAGTGGACTACCAGTTTACATAATGGACTAGAGACTACTGTGTGTTAACAATGCTCACCTAGTGACACATACCGAGTTAATAGCATGTAAACATTCCTGTAAATATGACTTCTGTTGTGTTGGAAATTTACTGCACATCAAAGACTTGAATCCAGTGTTTACAATACATTGCAATCTGCAAGCTACTCAAAGCTACAAAGCCTTAAAACAACAATTTAATGTCACTGAACTGAATCCCTTACAACCCAAAAATGTTGGGTGTATTAGCAGGATCTTTGCTATCTGTACCGAAGTCTGCTGAGCTCACAGTTGCTCTGCACTTGCGGAGAACCGTTACAAGCAATATCATTGAGTCTATCGATCAAAGGTCGGCATCATTTGCAATTCAACGGAGACGGTTGGAATTGAACGCGAGGATGTAAGCTTGTTCTGTGTACAGAGCTTGTGGACACTACTGTGGTTGATTCAAGCTGAAAATGAGTAAGTAAACGATCTGGGAATGGTGGATTGTCTACGAACAATGGACCTCCCGATCAAAACTGATAACTGTAGGCTCTAATTGTCAAGCAACTGCAAGGGCAACCAGCTGATCATAGATGCACTTAACAGTCGGTCTTGTTGCTTGCGGGGTCATGCAGGAGAGGGCTATGCTGAGCAGCTCATGCATACTCTTTGGGCATTCCTGATCTCTCCGTAGGCCCACGAGGGCCGTGTCGAAACAATCAACCGGCCGGCTCTCCTTGACTACCAACCTTACCCAATCCAGCAGGTCTACAGCCCCGGAGTTGGCAGACATGATGTCTCCTGCGCCTTTGCCAGTCAGCAACTCCAGTAGAATCACACCCAAAGCGTACACGTCCGCTACTAGAGAAGGTTTCGGTTTGCGTGTGGCAGCCAGTTCGGGGGATCGATACCCAAGGGAACCTGCGTTGAGTATTTGGTTGGCAGTTCCAGCGACGGTCATCAGGCGGTGGAGGCTGTAATCGGACACCCGGGCTGTCAATTGTGGACCCTGAAGAAGGACGTTGTTTGCCTTGAGGTTACCATGGGCTACTCCGTGCTTGTTGTGTAGGTAAGACAACCCACTTGCAACTCCAACCGCTACTTGTAGGCGCTGCTCCCAAGTCAGTGGAGATTGCCTCCGTCCTGACTTTTCTGCACAGCCTGAAAAAGAAAATGGGTTATGATTCAACCGGTTGGCTCTCCTAATCGAAGCGATGAAGGTTACCATGGAAAAGACTAGTAAGCAATGTCATTTCTATAGCACTCCGGAAGAAGTCTTATGCTAAAAGACATCTACAGGTGACAGGTCTGGACAATCCGCATCAATCAAATCCTAGAAATCTATGTCGCATCAGTTCCAGATCGAATGCATGGGATACGCTCCAATCTTGAGGACAAAAGAACAGGAAAGATGAAAGGAGTGCTAACCATATAAATGATGAGCCAAGCTGCCCGTGCTGATGAAATCAGACAACAGAAGCTTCTCATGTTCTCGAGGTCCCCAGTAATATCCTCGCAATGATATGACATTAGGGTGCTTTATTCCGCCAAATCGTTTTGCCTCCCTTGTAAATTCCTTCTTGTTTCTAGCAAGGCCCTCGCGGAGCCACTTGACTGTCAGAACGTGGCCATTGTCCAAGGTAGCTTTGTATGACGTTCCATGGTTACTTCTTCCAAGAACCTCTGCTGGAGCTCGTGATAATTCCTCAGCAGTGAAGAGTAAGGTGGCATCCAAAAAGAAAAGATCACCAGCCAAACGATCGGGAGATTTAACTTTCAGCACCATGGGGTGCTCGACTGAAGCCGAACCATCCTCTTCAGAGAGTGTTCCCCCTGTTCGCCACCTTGTCCTCATAGGTGATTCCCCACTCTTCTGTAAGTCAAGGGCATCTCGTTTTATGTCACTCCTTGCTTTTGGTGGTGCAAGCGCACCCTTGACAGCACCCCTAGACACTGGTGGTGGACCGTCAGGTTGCTCAACCACCACACCAATGTCAGCCGTTGATTTGGTATCCCGTTGTACAACCTTTGTCGCAGTTGAATCCCCAGGAGGTTTCAATGATCTGCAGTAGTATATAATCATGAACACCACTCCAACAAGCGCTGCTCCAACGGTGATTCCTACAATCAACCCAATTTTCATTGCCGTGTTCACTCGATAGTGATTGCCATCTAATGGGCCCACCTGTACTCCAGAGCCCGGGGCGGATGACGAAGGTATATAGGGAGTGAGAAGGTTCGGATTGCCAGGATAGAAAGATGAGGTTGGAAAGGAAGCCAGGTTAGGAGGGACCGAGCCTGATAGGTTGTTGCCAGAAACATTAAGATGTTTTAGCTGCGGAGAAAGGTTTGCTGGGATTGAGCCACTCAGTGAGTTCTTCGAAAGGTCAAGATCTTCGAGTAGAGACATCTTTGATAGAGTTCCAGGTATCATGCCCCCTAACAGGTTCGAGCTCAAGCTGAGAACAAGAAGTTCACTGTAAGAACCCAATGTGTCGGGAATAACACCGCTTAAGTGGTTGTCGGATAGGTCCAATACACGAAGGGGGTAGCTCGTTGCTGTGGACGGATCCGGAGCAGGAATAGACCCTTGGAATAGGTTATGTGCCAATACAAGCTCTGTAATAGAGGGAGATGCCAACAGCTTAGAAGGGATAGGGCCAGAGAGCTGATTGGAGCTAAGATTAAGCGTAGTCAACACAAACAGCTGCATCAGCGACGAATTGTCTATGATACCACTCAGGTTGTTGTGACTGAGGTCCAATGTCCGAAGGTTGGGGCTCCACTTGCTCAGTGCAATTCCTCCAGAAAAATGGTTGTTACTCAAATCCACTACACGACAAGACTGTATCTTCGGAGGAAGGGAGCCTGTCAGTTGGTTCGAAGCAAGCCTCAGTACACTCATGACCTTTGTTGTCACAGGGCCCAAGGTACCTGCACAAAGCAAAGTAAACAAGATCCGGAGTGGTTAACCATCACCGAGTTGGTGATATTGACATCTGTATATCAATATTCCGTCCAGATAATGAATGCTTAAACTTGATCTTTTCTAGGACAGTCCAAAATTCAACGACAAGCTACCCAAGCAGGATCCAGCCACAAAACTAGAAATCAAGCGATGATTTAGGCCATCTTAAACCAACTGGCCATATCTTGAGCACAGTCTTATGTGATCACAGCTTCGCGATCCCCTAGTTTCTTCCAACAGTGCATGTTGACTGGCCAAATTTTTCAGGTCAAATTGCTAAGCTAGGACACCAGCCATGACTGCAACCATGCCTTTTGGAAGAGTAACCGATTCCATTTACTGGCAGATGTTGTCTACCCGAAGAAGCAACCCGAAATTCATTATATTCAAAAACCATTATGAGTTAAGGGGTCAGCTTACCAGTGAGCTGATTTCGACTGAGGTCGACTTCCTGGAGCTGTGGCGTCTGCTCGTTTAACAACTCAGACGGAATCTGGCCCGTGAGCATATTGTCTGACAACCGAAGGATCGAAAGAGAAACTAGAAGCGGCATAGCAGGTATGGGTCCTGCCAGCTGATTTCGACTTAGATCTAGAGTCTTAAGACCAGTGGCTTGGCCGAGCTCCTGGGGTATTGCACCAGTAAATGCATTCCCAGAAAAGTCCACATGAGTGAGGGTGTCTGGAAATGGAGGCAAAATGGGACCAGAAAATTTGTTGTCGCTGAGGTCAACCACCATCAGCCTAGAGTACGATTCGAAACGCACAGAACCTAAGAGAGTATTTCCGTTGAGGAAGAGGCGCACGAGTTGTGGCAACTTTAAGATAGCGGAGATGTCACCCGTGAGATCATTCTGCGCCAATGAGAGATTCACCAGACTCTTTAGCCCTGCGATGTTTGGTGCAATAGTGCCTACCAAACCACTCGAGGGTAACTGAAGCTCCACAACCTGACATCCGGCACCTGTGGATTCTGTTCGCACCCCATACCACTGTCGAGGGCAGCCGAAGGGGTCCACATTGGTTATATTCCAGGAGCTAGACAACATGTCAGCCTTGGTCAAGCCATGCATGAAGTCAAGAAGTGTCTGTACCTCAGGTGCAATGGCCCAAGCCGAAGGCATCAACGCACACAGCCATACCAAGAGGTGGAAGATGCACCTCATGGTTGGCATGCTACCAATTCCCGAAGCTTGATCTCTCATCACTTGTACCTACTGAGACGGAGCCCTGTGCAGAGACAATCGAACCCGGCACTAGCTAATCCCGGCTCTGTTTCAATGGGGCTAGCACCCAGCTTGCAGGTGATGAGGCAAGCTGCTCACCCCATGGCCAGCTGCTCCTCCATGATCTTGTTCAGCTTGTTCTCTTAGTGCCAGGATTGTAAAATTCTGCCCGAAGTACGCCCCACAGTACTGGGTCAATGTAGGCAGAGTGTGATAATAGGTTTAAGATCATAAGTGGGCCAACCCAGGGAGAACAATTAACAGAAGGTATTACGAAACCTCAGCGCCTTGCACAGCAGAGGTCTGTTTCTTTAGACATACATTTACGCATCCTTAAAACCGCAGAAGCAGCAAGAAACTGAGATATGGCCCTTGGCATTACTGATTTCAACAGAGCCTGCTCAAATGACTGTACCCACCAAGCGAGAGCCACAGGCTCGTTCAAATCAAGACGAAGTGAAGAAGCTAACCTGTAACTCAAAATAATGTTACGGCAGCTCCCATCTGCGAGTTCGCATTCTGCACGCAGCTTGAGTTCTTCAACAGCAATGTCCTTGAGTGAAGACAGACACGGGGTTTTCGTCACGCTGCAACCATGAAAAACAACCTGCACGTGCTCGTCGCTGATAATGTGTCCACCTCCATCGCAAGCGTGCCCACCATGCTTGATAATTTCTTCCAGCTTAAACCTAGAGAAGCACTCTCCTGCGAAAAAAGAGCCCATCAAACATTGAATAGCCCTGTATGCAGCATTAAAGAGAACGAGAATCAGCTCGCGTTTACGCGTCATTATTAGAGTCTACCCAAAAGTTCATGTGCACTACACGACACTAAGATAGAGAAGAATGTTCATAAATGAGTATGTGCAATAATGTGCAGGAAGAAAGAGGTTATGGCGTAGCTCTTCGACAAGATGACCGCATGCCAGCAGCTATTCGAGCTGGCAAGCTTCACCACGGCCCAGCATTGAGCAACAACCACCCTAATAAGATTCATCAGGCGGAGTACATGACTTACTTCTTTCTGCGCCATCGATCAACACTGTCGCAAGGGCAATGATGTTCAACCACTCCGCTGTCTGACTCCAACGTCGCTACTTCCGAAAGAAGAATTTCACCTGAAAACGAGAATGATACATGGATGTGGCTTAAATACCCACGTGACCACAATGCACACAACCGGCAGCCATCTTGGTTTACTCTGCAGCTGAGCCTCGCCCCAAGCTAACCCAGAGCAGAAACCACCGATAAGTTCCACCCACAATCGTCTTACATCATCACTAACTACTTATTCCATCGACTGTAATGATGCTTCTTCTTCTTTCTTCATCATTCAACTCACCCTCGGTTGCACATGATGAAAGAAAAAGAAGCCTGCAGCTCTCTGCTACGATATCGAATACTACACCGCTGAACTTAGAGCTTCTACAATGACCCATTTGCAGCAATCAAGGCTCAACACATGTGTAATCTTCCACAACACTTATGTTCCTCACTCTTAATCCCAAACCTTCTGCAAATCTAAGAAGATGCACCCCAAGAAATGACTGCATGCAAACTTCTTCTTCCTCACAAAGCTAGTCTCAAACTCTCTCCCTCTCTTTCTCTATGTGCAAAGGCAATACCACATGATCTCACTGCCATGGACGTACATGTGCAATGCAGCTCCCTTCATCGTCTCCTTTTCTTCTCTCCATAGCTTCCTCCTTCCACACATGCAGGCTCTTGACAC
Organism: Ceratodon purpureus; assembly: GCA_014871385.1. Lineage (NCBI taxonomy): Eukaryota > Viridiplantae > Streptophyta > Bryopsida > Pseudoditrichales > Ditrichaceae > Ceratodon > Ceratodon purpureus. The sequence continues at coordinate 5,366,285 of CM026431.1, forward strand.
TCTACTCCTGAGATCAATCACTTCATTCAGAGAACATCGAACATCGAACATCGAACATCGACACTGATAAAAGCTCAATGGACATCACTCAATGACATTCCAGCTGAACATGATACCACTTTTTCACAACCTGCCTCAACCATCTGCAACATGTGATGTTCTCATACAGACACAAGGCTTCTCTCTCTCTTGTAACCTACAGCTCAGTTACAGCTTACATGCAGCTAACTTACAACTGAGACACCCATCACTAACATCAAGACAAAGCATCATGCCTTGCAATGAGCTCATCACCCAAAGATTAGGAGAACACAAAACAGTTTGTTAAATCTGTAGTCTCGGTAGATTTCAGGAAGAGAAGAGGCATTATTGAGTGCAGAGAATCCTAGACTGGAAGTGGAGGCGTTCTTGAGGGTTAGGGTTTCCTGGTCATCGTTCGTGTCAAGGTTTTCAACTGTTTGGTCGCCTTTCGGTGTCTCTGTTGGATGCGGATTTCTGGTGGATTATGTGGATTTTTTTAATCTTTGATGTTTATTGATAGTTGGGTAGGTTATGGGATGGAGTTTGGACATGAGGGAGGACGGTCTTTGGGTGAGGTTGTGAAATTGTGAATGAGGACGAGGAATTTAGAATTAGATGAAGCTGTGAATTGAGTGAATTAAGTGAATCAAGTGAATGAGGTGAATGAAATTTTAATGGAGTAGGTTAGGCCCTCTTAGTTATTGGGCCCAAAGAGTGTGGTTGTTCACTTGAAGCTGTCGCGCTTCATAGTTTATAACTTCTGCTTCAGTTGGGTACCGATGTACAGGAAGTACTGTGAGTAATAAATAAACAGGTAGAGATTGCCTATTGTAACATCCAATCAAGGTTGATCCTCTCACAATGGCTTTACTTTGTTGCATATCGTAGTCAAAGGACGGTTTAATGAGAGATGAAAACTAAAAATTCTCAACATAATTTAATGATTTTCTGTGATTATGATAACAGGTAGGCAGAGATAATTAATTTAAGGTAAATAAACTGTCACGTCTTGAGGGTTATCAGTAGTAACTTACTGCTGACAGGTCATTGCTTGCAGAGAATTCTGAGGTGCAGGGAGTCAGAGTTTAGGGTAGACAAGGACATTGATAATCTGACTTCTCAACATTTATTTACAGCAGGTGTGAAATAAAATGATATTTGACACGTTGCAAGTGAACTGTAAAATTGGCCTCAGGCCAATGTTGCATAAAAGCAGATCTTCTGTACCTGAAAGGGTCTTGCTACACATAATACACATATCGAAGTGTTGTGGTGTCAAATCAATTGCAACAAACACTCGTACATTCTTCTGCTGTATTTAACCGATCTTAAATAAATCCAATATGTTTAGGCTCTTGCCTTCCGAATGTCTGCAAGGGCGCTGTCTCTAAGTAGAGCAACATCAATCGCACCTGAGACCATGTGGTACCCGAGCTTCAACAACTTTGAGGGCGAATCATCACTTGTTGCAAATCCACCTAGGTACACTCCTGAAGACTCCAACCTTTTCTCGGCGTCCCTGCAAGAAGTAACCATGCGCGAACCTGAATGTTAATATGCATCAAAGTCATGAATCGAAACCAAATACGACATTGCACAACCCTTGCCACAGGGAGATTTAGATAAACAATCGCAGACTTCATGAACAACCGACCTGAGCAACGTTGATGGACTCTTATCCTCCGGCACTCGCAGCAAGCCCATGTCGGAACGCAAATCAAGAGGTCCCATTTGTATACAATCCACACCATCAACAGCAGCAATATCAACTATGTTGTCGACAGCTTGCTGAGATTCTACCTGCATACCATTGTTTGTCACTGTTAACATCCTAAAATGAAAAGCTTCCGTGTTCAGCAAGATAATACACACATGCCGAGTCAAGGCCAAGGTTCGATTTGATATTAGAAAGCTTAAGAGTTTCAAGCCCACTTTGATTGGACAAGAACTGCGTACTTCTTCTATCCGAAGATAATCACAGGCAAGAGAAACGAGAAGAAATCATGACTGCCATTAATCAGAATACTCTACACATGGAGAATCTCAATCACAATTCTGTGGAACTTCGGGCATTAGATGTACCTGACACATAATGAGAAGATCATCCTCGCAGCGGCTCAGATAGGAGGGGTCAAGTCCATAACGAGCAGCACGCACAATAGGATAAGCAGCCCCTCTTATACCTGCTGGTGGGTACCTACATGATCTGACTGCCTCTCTAGCAGCATTTGCATCATTGATCATTGGAAACATGATGCCAGCAGGCCCAAGGTCCAAAGCTTTCTTCGCCCACACAGGATCATTCACAGGGATACGTATAATTGCCGGCGTTCCTGTAGAAGACAAGGCCTGAAGGATAGGAACAGCTGCCATGGTATCTCCAGGACCGTGTTCCAAATCCACAACCACAAAGTCGTAGCCCGACCAACCGAGAATCTCCGCTACAACTGGTGAGAAGCTTACAGAAAATGCTCCATATAGTTGTTCGCCATTTCGGAGCCTCTCTTTCAGTGTGCCTCGTCCCTGCAGATGGTTGATTTGTTAAAATATGCATTCAAGGGAGCTCACACAAACATATTATGTTTCACTGCTCTGTTAACATCAGGGCTCTTGACAATTTATCATTCGATCCACATCAAATGTATTAGCTCAGAGCAAGCTCTAATGATACAATTTGGCCACTCTGTTCTTAAGAGCTGAAGGAATTCACGTTTTCACTGAAATTACCAACTGAATTCCACTTTCAAAAAACAAATAGTTCAACCATAGTGAACACAACATGAGGTGTCTACTGTGAGGGCTCATATCATTTCTAGATGACCCGGACAGAGCAATTATCTTAGTCAAGTGTAAGCGTCAGATTAAGGAACTCATGCAATACTCCACCGACAGTGAAGAAAAAAAATCAGTATCTCTTCTTTCACTCAGATCTTTCGATTCCAATGAAATGAAACCGAATACTCAAACCAAGGTGATCTATACTTTATTCACTTTACTCCTCAGTGCACTCAACGATGAAGAAAAAGCTTCTGACCCGAAGTACAGAAGCCATTTGAACATCCACATCAGAAAAAAGATGAGGACAGAGCTCCAGCTGCCTAATGTACGCAAGGCTGGTGACGTAACTGACACTGTAGAGGAGGCCTGCGAGACCGCACAGGACTCACGCAGGAGGATCGTTCATGTCAGAAATCGAATCAAGAAAATGCAATTTCCAAATTCTAATTTCTAATTACTAATTCCCTTTCAGAACCTGACAAGCCAGTGCTAATGACTCTGACAATCAGGAAAATGATCTTGAGCAAAGAGAACCACGCGTCTAATGGCCCATGAAGCACAAACCCATGACAGCAATCTCAACACAGCAAGCTCCAAAACTCCAAAACTATGGCGAAACAAAGGCAGAGCAGGACTGAGTACATGAAACACAAAGCACCTGAACATCACTCTTCCATTCTTATCCGCTGTAACTCACAAATCTGAGCAATATTATCACAGACCCTAATCGAAGAACTTTTAACTAAAATGGAAAGTACGCACTACATCCGCTACCTGATCCAAAAAGCAAGACATTCCGAGAGTTAATCCATTCAGTCCCCTCTGCTCAATTCCTTCACGCAATTCCTCTTCCAACACGATGAGCCATTAGAGACCTACTTCTAACCTCCTTCTCTCCATTTGGATTATGATCAAAACATAAGAACTTTTCTATCCAGTAACGATTTCACTAAAATCGGACAACATAGGACTAACCAAGAATGTCTTTCCAAGTGACCACCCAACTCAACATTGCAACTTAAAGAAAAATCAAAATTGATGGCAAACAACACAAACCCAAATCACCAACATGATCCATACATACATTCAGGCTCAGCACATGGCAACACACCCTAATCCACAAACCCAGATACATCAACCTCCATTCCCTCCATCCAGGAAACGAATCCCACACTCCGACACACACATTGGGACACGAAACTAGATGAACAAAACGAATCTGAATCACTGACTCAGCTAAGATATGGACTTACCGATATTGCAGTGGAGGCCATGCTCGCAGCTCTCACCGGCGCAATCACAAGCGACTTCTTCTGCTGCTGCTGCTGCAACGATATCGAACTAGCAGCAGAATTCCGCCTCCCAGTCCACGACTGCCCGCGGCGCAGCAACGATGGGACCCGCAGCTCCGAAGTACAGTACCTCGGCGATCCGGAAAGCGCCTGTAGAGGATCTCGAGCACATAGAGTACGCATTGCGACAGTCCTCATGCGAGCACTTGTCTGCAGATGAACTCGAGTCCTCTACTGCGATGAAACAATCACTTATTGGATCCCTGGAGAAACAAAAGCGTCGAGGCTCAGAAGCCTGCCGATGTATGTCTAGTCCGATGCCATTGAAGCCTTGCAGCTTCTGGCTATCGACGGCAAAATGGTAGAAAACGTCAGCTGCAGGATTTGAACCTGCGCGGGGAAACCCCAGTAGATTTCGAGTCTACCGCCTTAACCACTCGGCCAAACTGACGATCGAGAGAATGAGTGAAGTCACTCCGAATATTTCGGAACTTGATCATGTCTAACAAATTTGATCTGCAAAATATGAAGTAGAGTGATATGCAAAATGTGTTACTATAATGAGGAATGTTACTTTTTTGCGAGTGTTGTGTGAGGTGTTTATTATTTTTCAATTGAAATTATGAAACGTTTGTAGATGAATGTTAGTAGAGGGTTTTTTTTTTTTTTTTTTGATGGAGGTTGAATTAGTTATGGATTTTTAAAGGGTGTGGGAATGGTTGCTCGTTGAGTGGTTTATTGCTTATGTTATTAATGTTTAGTTGTTATTGATTTGATTTGTTGAGGCACTAGATGGTTTGATGCTAGGTTTGATCCTGAGGTTGAGAAGGTTGCTTAGAGGATCTTGATCAAATCTCGTAGAATTGAATATCATATTGGAGTATAAGCCAAGAAGGTGATAAGCTTTATGGGTGCCTTGAACTTGTTTTATGTAGAGCTTCGTTTGAGTGGTTCTTTTTTCCAAATGATCTGTAGTTTCAATTGGTCATCCGTCTAATTTTTCCAATTTTTGTTCCTCAACATCTTTCTGCCTGTGACTTGTTGCTATTTCACTCAGGTAACACCAGCTAGAAATGCAAAGCAGGTTCAAAAACCAATGTAACAATTGAAGGATGTTTTGGAGGTACTAATTCAATACTCGTCAAAAAATTGCACCATTTTCTTGTGTATTCTCTGTAGAGTGTAGGACATGATTTTTCAATTACAGATGGTTGCTTTCTTGACAAGTATTGAAAGCCCAATATTGATTTGTAATTAGCATATGCAAATGACATTACATATGTAATAAATCCTGAAGATAGCTTATTACATAATGTATGATATTTCTAATATGAGTCAACATCTAAAAGACTGCATCACACAATCAAAATAATACCATTTCCAAAACAAAATGTAATGCTTCAATATATGTGAATATGACATGTACGATATATATATATAAACCATCTTGGAATAAAAGAAATATTTATCTACATTAAATTTAATTATACATATTTTTATAGGGCAAACATATACATACCACTATTACATGTACTGTATAATATTATATGTACCAACTTCTTATATATGTATCAATGTATCATATGATATCAATTTCACTAGTAATGCAAAGAGCATCAAAGACCTAATTTTTAATTATTTTTGGGACTACTTCAAAGAGAAAAAGAATTTTTTGTGTTGAGCATTTGGATTGACATTTTATAAGAAATTAATTTTTGAGAATGTAGACTGTACTTAGTACAATTTTGGACCTCATTCCATTGCTACATACTTATGTTGCATCTAAAATTTGGTAAAGAAATAGCTAACATTAAATGAATTGTAAAAGTGAAAATTTACAAATTTTTTGAAAAAAAAAAAATTAGCTGGTACGAAATGAAATGTGATGACCTTAGAGAGCATGGTTTCAAAAAAGTTGTCTTCTTTAATTCAAATGCTTTAATCTTTCAATTGTATGATCAAAAAGTATTAATTTAAATTAACACATTCTCGTAGTCTTTCATAATAATGTTCTACATTTATAGATTGATGAAATAAGAATTTTTTTAATTGTTAACCTTTGTACTAGAAATGGCAAAATTAAAGGGTTTTTTGAGAATAATTGCCAAGAAATCATAGGAATTAATAATAGTTGTGACTTCTACAATCCCATATTTCAAGTTTGAATTGAAGGATTGTATTAATTTCTAGCAACAATAATCGGATTAGGGTTAATCTTCTTGGAAGTTGGTGTTATAAGTTGATCTTTATATTAAGACACTATTAAAATGATACACGTAATACATATTTGGAGGATTTGGCACATTTCAAAAATGTTGCATATTACGATTTTACACACAAAATGCATCAAATCTTATTAAATTTAAGTCTTCTTATTGATGGCAAAAAAATTAGCAATATCTAAAAAAACCGGTATATCAATAGCATACTTTTAAAATGATTTATGGGATTTAGAAATTTCCAAAATAAAATCTATAGATGGAATAACTCAAAATCACAAGCCCTGTTAATTTGATTATTTTTATTTAATTTTAAAATTTACCTCAACGCATATAATTTTTAAAAATCAACATAATTTAAGTAACCAAACTTATTAAGTTTGAGCATGATGGTCTTGCACATTTGAAATTTAATTTTTCAATATTCACAAAAGTTAAAATACATGACAAAAATATAAATTTAACATAATCCATATAATTAAATAACTAGGTAAAATGGATTTGTGACAAAGATTGGTGGCAACTAGAAACTTTTGATAAGTGATTGATTTTCAAAAACTATGGAGTCTTCAAATCCACATGTGAGTTATCAATAACTTTAGTTTCAATTGAAAACATTGATAAATTTTAAAGAAAACAACAAATCATAATAGTTGATTATCCAATTATCTTCATTTTACATATCATACTAAATATAAAAACATCCTATAGGCGACTTTACAAAAATTGAATGTAGCAAGTTGGTTGCGAGCACATGGAAAATTTGTACGTCCCGAATTGACAAGGCAACAAAAACAAGAATTAAAAGAATGTTTTGAGCTCATTGACGCTGATGGATCTGGTGTGCTATTACGAACCAAAAAGATTTCACTCAAAATTGACGCGAGAATTGCATATCATATTGGAAAACACACATCTCATTTTGCATATATTTAAAATGAATAATCAACTATTATAACATGGCCAACTATTATGAACAATCAACATGAAATTCCTAATATTAAAAATTAAAATTAAATAATGTATACAACATCTTGTATAATCAAATGGGTAGCTTAAACAATTTTATTGTGAAAATTATAGGCGCAATAGATGCCTCCGAATTGTTGACTGCATTTAATGTATTGGGTATGCACACCAAAAAAGCAGAAGTAGAAGCCATGTTGGCTGAGGTAGATGCTGATGGCTCTGGTGAGGTAAATACCTCAACACGTACCCTTGATTACATTTAGTAATTACCATGATCAAATAGAGTAATTAAGTACCATTGTTTTTATAATTTAAAAAAACATCTTTCAAAATCACCTATACAATATGATGTACAATGCATTTATTGTATTTTTATAATTTGTTTTTATTTTTATGGAAGATACTTCATTCAGTTTGTAAACTTGGATTAATGTTCATTTATGAAGGTGGAATACCCAGAGTTTGTACAAATCATGACAACTAAATTAGATCAAAAAGAAGATACATCCGCATATGCAGTTACAGCAGGTTCATTTTCATTATATTATATGAATTTAATATGTATATGTATATCTGAATTTGCTGTATATTTTTCTGAAGCAATTTAATTTTCTAAGGTATATTCATTATTATATTCTTACATAATTTAAATCTTTTGATATTCTACATGACGATATAATTAACGATGAATATATTTAAAATGATAGCAAAGCCTGCAAAACAACAAACACTTCCATTTCCACTTCTGGCAAGAGCATATAGAAGGAAAAAGGTGAACTTCAACATTCAGATGTTTTGCATTAATTTTGATAATATTATTACTTAGTTGATATGGATGATTTGATATCACATCAATTTTTAACTTTTAAAAAAATTATGATTAAAAAATAAGCAAATAATACATACAATTTCACTTTATTCTTTTTAATGAAATAACATCATTGAGTTTTATTATTTAAAAAATATTTAATCTTCAACATGTAAAAGAACAAAGTGCATATAGTTGATGGAAGCAGTGATGGGTGGTGATAAAGCAAGTCAAGAGAGGCTTCAAGCAAGAGCTGATGCTGCTGAAGCCGAGCGTCGAGCCGTAAGGGATGAAGCTGCAAATCAAATTGATGTAATGTTTTCCTCCACTATAAAATGTATCAGAATTATTTCTGGATTTATTCTACAAATTAAAATTTGGAAAGTATAAAATATATCATGAACCTTTATAATTTCATCATGTGTTTTGTATAGTTTTTTCACATACATGTTGATAGTTATACTTATAGGTTTTATTTACTAGTTGGTGTTCATCACAATGGAGACTAAATAGATGTATTTATCAATGAGTGTAGATTTATTCAATACATATGTGTAATGAATTACTGTTGTGATTCTACAGACAATAAAAAACATTCAACAAAAGGCATTTACGAACATAGCTAGTCAGGTTTATATATTTTTTGATTCCATCGTGTTGAATGCAATTCATATTTCTTTAAATACTATAGACAAATCATTGAAAGTTTAATATTATGTTTCCATTTTATTATACTTTATCATATGTTTGAGGTTCTTTAAAAATAATAAGTCAAAAATTCAAAAAATGAATTGATCAATTCTATAGTTGGTACAAATATTATAATAATATTATAAATAAAACCAATGGTGTTTCAAAGATGTATGTTATATACAATCAATGATCAATTTTATTAATTTTCGTCACTTAATTTCTAAATTATTCATTTCTTTTTATATTTAGATATGCAGAGAATTAGAAAAAAGGCAAAGCTTAAGAAAAACGAATATTCAAAAGTACTAAAAACTTCAGGTAGCTTTAAGTACATGTTATTTTTTTAAACAACAAGGGATGATTTACATTTTAAAAATTCTCCAAATGAAATATGTTGTCTAAAAATTTATTGAATGCATTTAGATTTTGATGTAAGAAATCAAAAAGAACAGTTTCAAGGAAATAATGCTAATTTTATTTATTTTGAATTTTTGTTGTAGATGGACCGTTGCCACATTTTGTGGTAGAACATATGGATCCAGAAGTTAAAAATGTATTACTTGATATCCATGAACGTGCCTTTCAACGCCGTTCAATAATGCAAGCAAACCGTGCTTCAAAATCTGGTTCATCGCCCATACCTACATCTAGATCAAATAAAAATGAACCATCCAAGTCTAATGCTTCTTCTACAAAACAAGCAAACGATGCTAAAATCCGCGGTAAAGCTTTACTTGTTATCCATGGATAAAAAATTATTTAAAAAAAAAATCATGTTTGAGAATTTGGCATTCGTTTTATTATATTATATTGAATCACTTTTATATCACTAAGTATTTAAATTTCTTTCATATTGTATTTCTCAAATGAAATTTACTTACAAATTCCACATAAATAGCTAAATTATCCGAATTGTTCTAAATTTTTTTAACACAATTATTCACAATTGATAATATGTTTTAGCATGGTTTTATCTATTGTTTGCACATGTAGATGATATGAAGGAAGTACTTAAATCCATGACCGTAGATGAATCAAAAGATTCATCACAAGCCTCAACTTCTCATCCTGAAAGCACTGATATTTTAGCTAATTATAAAGAAGAATACAAAAAACTGAAGGAGTTTCAAGATAGGGTATATACAATTATTTTTCAAATGAATTTTTAATGGATTTGGAAATTCTATAAAATTGAAAAATATACATCAATTAAAAAACTAAAAAATATACATCATTAGAAGCATAATCTGTATTTTGCATTACTGCTGGTTTTACAATATATCTCAATTTTTGTCATATCTCTAGAAATACCAACAGAACTAAATATCAAATTCAGTATGTTCTAATCAATTTATGCCAAGTAGTAAATTTATAACTCGATTCAACAATTAATAGGTAAAACATAAACCAGTAATGGAACAACAAATTCTTCATCTCAAAGTACTGAAATCACTTCATGATTATTTCAATGAAAACAAATGGGAAAGTAAAGGAAATGCTTTGGAAGAAGCTTCAAAACCTTTTATTCCTCCACTATCAACATCTGCTGCCATTTTAAATGAACAAAGGCGTCCCAAATCAGGTCCTGGGAATATGAAAGCTAATATGAAAGTGCGTCCTCAATCAAGCTTGGGCGAAGCACGACCACGATGGCATTAATTTAACATTTTTATCACGATTTATTATAAAAAATATAAAAGGTTGTCTATTGGTTCATTTTCTAAGGTCCTTTTGTACATTGGTGACATATTTAGATTGCAAAACAAATTCATTGTAAATATGAATATTATCTTACAATCAGAATCACGCAAAAAATAAATTGTTGGCTTTATAAAATGAGAACTATAAGTATTACTGTGATAAATCATTGAAATTGATTGATGTTAAACCTTCAATTTTTATTTAATATATGACCATGTGAGAATAAAAATAATAAGTAAATTTCAACAAAAAAATTATATCGATTGGATGTTTGTTAGTCCTGTAAAATAATGAAAAAAATTAGTGATCATTATTGATAATAGGGTTTATTTATAAATGTCATTAAAGTTAACTAAAGTGGAAAATATATTAATTAGCCTTCAAAATTTACTTCAAAATTTTCAGTTTTATAGTTTATAGTCGAGTACAAATGTAATAATGGTGCCAAACGTCTCCATAATCATGAACTAAAATAAAATCGTTTTCTAAGCCATGACGTTATTCTACTGACTTTTTGCTATAGATGTTTTTCTAAAAACTCAATATATATGTCACAACCAAGTTGGAATACTATGATGGCATCATGAGGGTTTCTTTATACTAGAGGCAAGAAGCCATGAAATGAGAAATTTCAACCAATGGAAAATTCACAGATTAACCCATAAAGATCTGAGAAACCCGATTGGGGTTTTTGCTATTTCGGGTAGCCTAGATGAAGAGGTTAAAAGTAACATTTTTTCCTAAGAGTTTTGCTGGGCGCTCCCTTTACCGCAAAGAATACGTGTAAATTTTTCAAAGTCAAATTCCAATTTTAGAACCTTCATCTAGAAATTTTAGGCTTCAAGTCGAAGTAGGGCAGTTTAAAATTAGATTTTTTTCAAAAAAATTTATGAATATGTTCATAACCAAATCACTACTCTAAATCCAAAGTGAGCAAAGTCAAAAAGTTTACCAATTTTACAAGGGCAGCCTCCAATAATTACATGAACAAGCTTCAAAGTTTCTTGTAATTTTACATTTTCTTTTTTCAAAAAATTTCAAAATTTGAGATTTAGGAAATTTTCAATTTTTTTTCTTCCAAAATTCAAAAACTTATAGATGTAACTTTTCACCGTTCACTTTTTTTCCAAACCAAAAAATTTAATGTTATTTAAGTTTTACCATATTCAGGATTTTGTACATGCTTTTGGAGAATAATTTGCATGAAGGCCAAAAAATCAAAATAAGTCTTCAATTTTTTTTTGAGGTCTCCAACTTAGATATCTACATGGAAAAAATATGAGCAAAATGTTTGGGGAAACAATCATCAAGTCTCCCTTGGCACCATTTAGACTATGCCTTTCGAGCAATCCCAAAAAAAAAAAAAAAAAACACTAAACTTTCAGCGTTATAATCTCACAAATGGTAAAGATTCAATAGTTGAAATTTGACATGGTGTTAGTGCAAATAGTTAGTTTGAAGATCTTATGGTTGGGAATACTAGAAAAGGAAATTTTATTTGAAACATACATCAATTTCCATAAGGTGGTCAAAATCTGCAGTTTTGGGACTTGTAAGTTCCAGAAGACTCTGGACCTTGAAGGGATAAAAAGATCAAAGAGTGTGTCTTTCTACTTAAAGTTTTGATGAAGGAGATGGATGGTAGAGAAAATGATATGGACAACACTCTTTTGTACTTCACGGTAGCAAAAGTGTACATTTTCCAAAGCCTTCAAGTTATGTGTTAGGCCCACTTCAAGAGACAAACTTGATACAAAATCTCAAAATCATGTGACTAAAATACTTATTTACACCCAGATTTAGAAAACATAGTAAAAGTTTTAGCACAGTATTTTATTTCCTCTTCTGACTTCACACTACATTCAAAGCCCACCAAATCATATGGTCAACTCATCAAGAATGAGCCACGGGCCACACAAGCTTCCCTCCACAACTTCTCTCCAATAGCATAAAGATGCCCCGTAGTCTCATTGAAATCTACTTCATCAAAAAAAGAACTTTAAAACCGGGGTACTGGTATATAAAGCGGGACTAAGCCTGTGCTCATTTATAACCCTAATCCTATGAAGGCTCTCCACCTCTTTCTGAGCTCTCTTCCTATCACAAGAGTAATCATGCTCTTTTTGACCTTTGAATAGAGTAACATCAAGGTTACCTCGGCTGAACACCAACTTGGGCCCAGACTTCGATTTAACCGGTAGTTCATGTGCCTATCCGCACTCGGTGCCCATGTTACCTCGACATTTATGTAATTGGAAGAAAAAAGAACTTTATTATTCCTCTGATTTGCTGAGAGCTCCGAGAGAAATAGGGAGGCTTCAGAGATTGAGGTTATAAATGGTGCAGAGTGTGTCCCCGATTTATATATCCGTACCTTTGATTTAAACTTGTAGTTTACGCGCGTGTTCGCAGTCAATGCCGGGGTTACCTCGGAATTCCTTATTTATGAGGTCAAAAGAACTTGACTACTCATGTGAACTCCTATGATTTGATGAGAGCTCCGAGAGAGGTGGAGAGACCTTACATGATTAGGATTACAAATGGTGTAGAGTATGCCTTCGCTTTATATACCCGTAAGGTAGGAGCACCCAAAATCGCCACCGTTCTAAAATCGCTCAAATGTACAACAATAGCTCATCGTAGAACGGAAATGTAAATACTTGGTACACTGCTTATTCTTTTAAATCACAATGGATAATGAATGTACTTATCAGCTACATTCTTGCCCTGAAATGAACTGCTATTGTACATTTGAGCGATTTTAGAATGGTGGCAATTTTGGGTGCTCCTACCTTATCCTCAGTTTAAACCAAAAGTTTTTGTTCCCATCCGCGCTCAATGCCGATGTTTCCTCATGGTTTTTGTCTCTAGAGTCAAAAAAACTTAATTATTCCTTTGATTCGCAGAGAGCTCCAAGAGAAGTGGAGAGGCCTTAGTCAATTAGGATTACAAATGGTGCAGCATATGTCCCCGCCTCATATCTATACCTCGAGTAGTTTGATATTAGTGGCCTTTTGTCTGGTGGACAATGGTTCATTAAACCGGTAGTCCCCACTCACTCCAGAGGTTACATCACCTGTTTCTATATTATTTCGAGTCAAAATAACTTGACCACTCCTTTGCTTCGCAGAGAGCTCCGAGAGAGGTGGAGAGACTCACAGGATTCGAGTTCCAAATGGTGCAAAGTGTGTCCCCGATTTATATACCCGGACTCCCGGTTTAACCAAATGAACAAACGCTATATTCACGCTGGCCCTTATTTGGACCGGAGTTTCTATCTAGTATAATAAAGATGAAAAGAAACGGAATCTTGCAAAACCGCCACGGTGGCAGGCCACCGAGAGAAACAGAGCCAGTGCAATAAAGCCCGTCCACTTGGCACCGCAGCAGAGCGGCCAGCAGAAGTGCCACCTGCCGGAACCCGCCGCTCGTCCCCCGCAGCGGCTGCATGGCCCCCAGCAAACAACACACAGCCTTCCCACGACTCCACCCATATTACCTGCCACTCCCACCCATCCCTCCCATTTCCAACTCCCTCCTCCGATCATCTCCACTCCCACAACTCCATCCCTGACTCACTAGCATTCGTACCATTCCATTTCGATCGCTAGTTCGGAAGTTAGACGTGATCGAAGTCAGTTTTACCGGTAGAGATGGAGCTCGGGAGGAGGCAGTCGTCGATCAGGTGGGCGGGGGTGGTGTTCGGGGTTTTGTTGGTTGCGGTGGCGATGGTAGGGGGAGTGGGGGCAGTGGAGCCGGGCAGTGGGGGGCAGCAGCAGAGTGCGGGGGAGACGGCGAAGCAGGTGCAGGCGGTGCTGGGCCAGGTGTGGGAGCTCGTGGGGCCGTGGGTGCAGTGGGCGAAGTCGATCGGGCGGGACTTGTTCGCCGTGGTGTACGAGAGAGCGTCGTTGCAGGGGTTGAAGTCGGTGGCGGCGGAGGCCGGGCGTATCGGGTTTGATTTTTTCAGTGGGCGTCCGTACCAGGCTGCGTATGAGGTGGCTCGGGATGTGCCCGGGGTGGGGAGAGCTGTGAAGGAGGTTGTTGGCGAGGCGAATTTGAGGAAGAAGGCTGCTCGTGAGAAGGCGGAGGAGAAGGAGTTGTAAATGAGTTTCGATTTTTAAATTTTTTTTTGGTTGATTGGTGCACGGGCGGTGAATCATTGAATTTCAGGATTTGAGTGTGCATGCTGGAGTTGAAGTTCTTGACTCCAGGTGCAGTTGCTCCTGTGTCCTGCAATTGAAGTAGGTGAAATCAGAGAGGTCGTATATTGCACATGATTCTGATTAGGTTAACTTGCGGAAATTAGTGCACTGCGGTTGTCAGGGCTTCGGCCGTGAAAAGTTTGTATAGCATGTTTTTTAATTTAGAGTAACACTTTTTGTAGGTTTCAAAATTGTTCTCATGTGTATGAATTAATCATGCTCCAGTTCCAATATATATAAGATGACTTTTTTCCTTCATGGCAGTTATTCACATTTGATGTATTTTGTTACCGTGGGGATTGAATTTGCTTTAGCACCTGCGGTGAATCCTAATTTCTGGTCAAGTTCGATTATTCATGTTACTAATTGTGATGAAAATTGCATGTTTGCTCAAACTAAATGGTGCTAAAAGTGTTTAAATCCGTCATTTCGTAATGTCTCAAGGAAACTGAAATACACTAAATCTGTGTCAACTTGCTAGGACAGCTTTGACGCACTTGACCTGTTGTAAAATAGTTTAAGCATGGTACAAGTTTCATAAAATGTTCAAAAAGAACATCCTAAAATTCATAAGTTTTTCACTAGTTTTAAATAATGACCAAAACTTTCAGAAATGGAGGGAACGATTTCCGTATCATGTTCTATCTCAGAAGGCCTATCAAATAAACACCTCACTCTTTGCATAAAACTGGATTGTAATGTGTCCAATTTCTATCAACCACGCATTTAGCATTTTTTTCAAGGTGGACTCATATTCCAGCAACTGTCTAAGTAATCAAATAAATTTCCAATTCAAACACTATTCTATGATTCTATTTCAAAGCTATGAACCTCTCTAGTGAATCAATGAGACTGGGAGGCCAATGCTTAGCGGATTTTACCCAAGATGGATCGGTGTAGCGGCGGTCCAGGAGAGTGGCAAACGTGAATTGCTGCTCTGCTGGGACAGGGGCATGCTTGTCTGCATATAGAGCTGCTGCTAGTGCCGCATGCACTTCTGCGCCCAACCCACCCATAAGAAACATAAGGACTCAAACAATCATGACGGAGACTTTACAATGATATAATGATCGGGAAAGGGAAACTACCTTTTCCCGCATGTGTCAATGGCTGCATCGATGACATGCGTCAATTATTCACTGATGTGCCATTTTTTCTCCAGTGCGTGTTTTTAGTAGCTCGCTACTTCAGGTTCAGAACCACTTACTATTGCATAATATAACTTTTACTTTTTAGCCTTTTAAAAATTCATGAAAAAAGCAACACAACTCTAAAATATTTGAATTTATTCCTTATGGTTTTCTGACCTTTATGTATTTTTTACACACCAACTGTGCCATTTAACCAGTAGAAAGGTTCTGAAAGTGACGGTTTCTGGTGCTGCTACAACCTTAAGGTACACCAAGATGCCCCTTCAACAGTGACCTAATAAGCGAATAAGCGCCAACACTTGTGTCTGTTTATAACGCTCGACAACCCAGACTCAGAAGCAGGCTACCCAGAGGGCCGAGAGAATTGCCTTACCTGGGTATCCTTTCAAGCTCAGTGACATGTCTTCCATTTCCGCGATTGCCTCAGCTCGATCTCCAACTTCATACAACGTCAATGCTCGTCCAACTCTTGCGTACTCCGCGAGTGCCAAGTCACCACTCTTTTGAGTTATCTGCCCATTCCAACAAAATTACGTGGCTCAGCCATCATATGATCGTACATTATGACTGTTCAGTATGTTCTGCAAAGCATCGCAGAGATCTGCCACATTTTCTTTAGGGAATGATAAGAAGCAAATGCATATTTTTCTCACTTGCAATACGGTTCAGAAGGTCCTATGTACCTATCCCCAAGAGGAAGAGGATGATCTCGTCACACATGTTGCGTCTCCGTTAGTTCCAAAATATCGCATAGAAGAATCAAAATAGGCTCCGTAATTCGCACACTCGGTAAAATCAAGAATAACAATCGTCGGCCACATGAACTTGCAAGGCCAATTGACTTCCTCCTGACCCACTCAAGTTCGCCTCTAGAGACTTGGCACTCTACAAACTTAGGGTGAAGATGTTTGGATTCAGAAGTACCAAGTCGGAATAACATAGTTTCACTCAACAAGCTCACTGACACAGCATGTTCATGTAAGACCTAACACATGTTTTGATGAGACAATAGTGCTCCTGGAACAGCGTCTGCAAATTCAATTCCTACCGAAAAAGAATACTAAACCCCAGATTAGAAATTTGGTAGCTACAGAATGTGATTAATTATGTCGTCAGGAAAGGACATCAATCCGAATACGAGTAGAGAAGAATGGGCGAACTTAGGTCTTCCGAACACTAGCCACTAGTAAATGTGAACCAAAACCACATTGTCCCTGGCAAGACTCTCCAGACAATGTCCATCACTCTGCACTCCGCAATAACGATTGATCGACGTCGAAGGGAAAGAAATGAATTATCCAAAAAACAAGAGGAGAACAGTTACCAGGCTGTAGCACCGCAACGCCTCCAAAAAGTCCTCGCTCGCCTGCGCCTTCCTAGCCTTATCCAGAAGCTCCAAGGCCTCCGTCACCCGCCTCGCAAAGGCACTGCTAGCTTCCCTTTCCACCTCCGACACAGGGTCGTACCCCGTGCGTGGAGATCTCGGAACTGGCATTGCCGCCTGCGATTCACTAGGCGCCGCTTCTCCAGCCACTATCAGACCCGCCATGACCAACCCAAGCAACCACCCTTTGACACCACCCAACAGTACTAACCATGACTGCTCAGACCCCAATTGCGCATGCCAATTCCCCTCGCCACCCGCCTCACCATCACTCCCCCAACCCAAACCCGAACTCTCAACCACTGCACCAGTCACTGCAAAACTCCTACTCACTCTAGAAACGCAACACCCTGCTCTGTAACCACTACTAGACAACACACTACCCCTTCTAGATCGCACCTGAAAAACAACATCATTCAGCCTCGAATTCTCTTCAATCCACCGACCGACAGAAGAGGAGGTGATGAATCTACTGCAGCTCGACGAACACTGAGAGCTGGGTATCGAAGTAACCATCATGACTGCAACTGGTACCACACACATAACACAATCGCTCTGATCAATCTCAAGACTTACACGTCGCTCTGATCAATCTCAAGACCACCATATCACGCCATCTCTGGGCCCATCTGATCTAGAAGTCGACCACATGGTTCACTGACTGCAGATCGAAGAAAAGGAAAGTTGCATTCTATGGAGTTGAGTAGTTCGGTGCACTGGTGGGATAGGTCGGAGGCCGTGTGAATCGACAACGTGATGTTGAATCTTTGCCACAGCAGCGAAGGGATCAAGCGCCGGTTCCTGGCTCTCGATCGAGTTTCTAGATTGGTGGTCACCAGGCTTGCGACGTTGTTCGGCGCCGGTAAGATGGGGTTGTCGGGGCGCATCCCCACCGGGAGGCCGGTATGGGGCATTCTTTTGTTGCTAATGGGCGCTTCACACTGTGGCTGAGTGGAGAGGCCCAATGTTGAAAATTCAGACCGAATTAAGGTAGGGATGTTGTAAGATTGCCATTGTTTTAAAACCACTTGAATGTCTAACGATAGCTCATTTCGAAGAAAAATATAGGTGATTAGTACATTTCTTGTTCATTGTGACCTAAAAAATAAGTAATGTTCTATACTCAGAACCTACATTTTCGTCCTGAAACGAACTATTGTTGTACATTTGAGCAATTTTAGAATAGTGGCAATTTTGGGTGCTGTAATCCCTAAAGAACAAAGCAACCACTTTTGGGTTATGCCAAAAATAGAAAGCCATGTAAAATGCTCTAGAAGGGTTGGATTTGAGTGTTTCTTGTTCCTAACCTCTTTAGAATCAAGCTAGCAGTAAGGATTTGCTCAAAATTCACTGAAAAAGTACGCCCCTGATTTTAGAAAAAAGAAATAAGTAGGGTGGTGAGGGTGTTTCTACTGTCTGAGCATTGTATTTAGTATATAGTATTGAACATTGCATTTCCTTGTACTTTGACCACATTGCGCACTGAAATGAGGATCTCTGCTTGTAGATTTTTGTGTTTAGCGTTTTCTTTTTTTGAATGCTTGCATGACCACTACTTTATGTCTTCATCATTTTGGATTTATCATAGACCCTTTTAAATTTGCCAAAAAGTACAAGAACAACTCCTTGTTGAAAATAATCAAATGCAGAGTGACACTCATATCAAACCCATTTTCTCCAAATTGGTAACTCAGAAAAAATCTTTAAATTTTTTTTGCATGTTCCTAACATACTAGAGAAGAGAAACAACTTTAGTTGCCAATTTCTTATAAATTTCTCAAATAGCAATTTTCAGTCAAACGCGGAAACTCATTGTTAGTATTTCAGAAATTCTCTAATCTTTCACACTTCACATGTTATTATCTCTCAATCAGTTGCTTCTCCAAACCAAAAATTTGGTACAAATTTTGGTAGCCTGCTATTTCCTTACATGGTCATACCCTCTCTGTATCTTTGACGAGTACCTTTACTTGCACAACACTAGTGTCAAGCCCCAAAGTCCAAATTCAAAGGCCAAGACCTATGTACCAAATATTTGAAAATTGATGAAAGCTTAGAAATAAATTAAAAAAATTTGGAAAGTAAGGGGAGGTGTAGGAACTAATGAAGAAAATTTGTAACATACTTTAGCAATAAAATAATTCTTATGATAAAGTTCTGACTACTTAAAATTTAGCTTATTTTTTTATAAACATTAGTATAGCACCAATGATTATCAAAGGATTAGTTAATAGAGCATGATAAGGCTTGTGGAGCATGACAAGCCATTAATAGTCCAAGGATTTTGTCTTTTTTGCATGTTTTTGAAAAGAATGCAATGAACTCTCGACATAAGTTTAGATTAAGAAAGGTTTAGCGGCAAAATTGTCAACGTCATTTAATTCTTCTTTATCAAGAATAATAAACTTAAATATACCATCTTCTTGATTTTTTACCTTCAAATGGACTTTAGCATATGCTAACTTAAAATCATGTATACATAAAACCATAGAATCTTTTTCACGAGTACCTTGTGTGGTTTTATCTTCTTCACTTGATGGTTAGATTCATGATTAAAACTTTATTTGCATTTGTTTGTTGGTGGAAAAATTTCTTCATCACTATTTTTGCAGTTGAAGAAGTCTTTTTAATCAAGTGATTCAACTTCTTTATTTAACCAAATAAGATCTTTGTTTGAAATTGGTTCTCAAACTTTATCAACATGAACCTCCTTCCACTTTTCAGACTTAAGATGCATGTCTATAAGATATTTGGTTCTTCCATTAACATTTAGTTAGGAGATTAATCACCTTCTGAATTAGTTATTATATAAATAAAATAAGTATGACTATTATCAAAATACAACTTTTTCTTTTCATAGAGTTCTTTTGACATCAAATGAATCCTTAACCTGTAGTCAATCAGGTTTTTAAAGTTTGTTATATTCATGAATATATTTGTTATTGCATTTACACAATTACTATGAGAGTAGTTCCTCAATTTTAGACCTTCACCATTTCTAAGATAAAACCTACTCTAGGAAAACCTTCATATGCATAATCATCAATGTCATCATTTTTCACCACACTTGTCTATTAAATGTAAATGGCTTTTTAATAATTTGTCTTTGCTTCTTGATTATATCAATAATAATATCATAAAACTCTTTTATTACAATTTTCAAGCGTGGCCTCAAGGTTAATTCTACCTTCTCCTTCAAAGAGCGCTCAATTGAAGCCTACTTAAATTTTGAAGTCACTTCAATTTGTGATTGCAACATACAAGCTATAACTTTACCTTTATCTTTTTGATGTAGATGTCACATACTTTATGATTTCTTTTTATGATGAAGTTGTTTGTTGCTACCATTTTTTTTAGATTTCATTACCATCGATAATGCATCCTTATTTCCATCATCTATTTTGTGTTTATCCTTTACTATTGCCTTGTAGTAGATCTTTTACAACACAAACATGGATCTATAAAATATTAACCAGATTACTCTAGCACATAGTTTGAGAAATAGACTTTTTGACATATCATAATGCATAATAAATTATTTTCCACTATCTTTATACTTCATTCTAACAAATTTATGTATTTTTGAGCTTTGATAGTCGGTCCATGTGCTTTTGCTTCCATTATACAAAAACTTCAATACCTCATTCATTAATGCTTTTGTATTAGCCTTATCAAAAGTTGACTCCAATAATTTTCTAATTCTTTTTCAATGAATCATCCTTTTCTAGAAAACATAAAATTATTGTTCAACGTTTGATGGATTCTTCACATTCTTGTTGTATATAAGCAAAAATATCACACTACATACATTGTAGAATCAACCTGTCACCAATTTGTCTCATTTTTATCTTTTCTACTATATCATAGCAAATAAATTAATTAAATGAGCCAACACTCAATGATCAAAAAATTTAAGAAGCTTTAAAATAATTTGCGTCATTGAAATGGATTTTTACTAATTTTTTCAAGACTCGTATAACATACAATGCATTCATATGTCATCATTGACCTCTAAAGCATCAACTTGATAAAAATGGTATGATTTAGGATCCGGTCAGGCTCCCCATAAGTCAATTTTTATATGATTAAACTATATTTTTGGCACAATATAGACAATTATCATATCTTTCTAACAAGACCATTCATGCTTCAAAATTTCTCATACTTAACCCCTAAAGGTCCAGAGTGTTTTGAGACCTCCAAGATCTGAAACTGCAGATAATGACCACCTTATGGAAATTGATGTATGTTTCAATTAAAATTTCTTTTTTTGGTATTTTCAACCGTAAGATCTTGAACCTAACTACTTGCACTAACACCATGTCAAATTTCAACTATTCGATCTTTACCATTTGTGAGATTATAACGTCCAAAGTTTATTGTTTTTTTTTTTTTTTTTGGCTTTCCTTGAAAGGCATAGTCTAAATGGTGCCAAGGGAGACTTGATGATTGTTACCCCAAACATTTTACTCATATTTTTTTCCATGTAGGTAACTAAGTTGAGCACCTCCATGCAAAATTTTGAAGACTTCTTTTGATTTTTTGACCTTCATGCAAATTATTTTCCAAAAGTAGGTTCAAAATCGTCAATATGGTAAAACTTAAATAACTTTTTGGTTTGGAAAAAAAGTGAACGGTGAAGAGTTACATCTATGAGTTTGTAAATTTTTGAAGAAAAAAAAATTGAAAAATTCCTAAATCTCAAATTTTGAAAATTTTGGAAAGGAAAAAATGTAAAATTACAGAAAACTGTGAAGCTTGTTCATAGAAATTTTGGAGGCTGCCCTTGTAAAATTGGTAAACTTTTTGGCTTGGGTCACTTTGAATTTTGAGTAATGATTTGGTTATGAACATATTTTTTTTTAAAATTGAAAAAAAACCTAATTTTAAACTGCCCGTATTGGACTTGAAACCTAAAATTTCTAGATAAAGGTTCTAAAATTGGAATTTGACTTTGAAAATTTTACCACACACACTTTGCGGCAAAGGGAGCATTCAATAAAAATATTAGGCATAAATATTACTTTTAACCTCTTCAACTAGGCTGCCCAAAATAGCAAAAACCCAAATCGGGTTTCTTGGACCTTTAGGGGTTAAGGAAATATCCATAGTCAAAGTTTGAAAACACTATTAGGCCGTATTGAAATCTACCTCAAAGTGCAGTAGATGCTAAAAATTTGCCCAAGATTAATTAGATTACAGAAACTTCAAAAATTTATCAAAAATTGATTTTTCCAAGTTTTGTTTGTTGTACGTGTAAATACAATTTGAAGGCATGATCTCACTCCTTTGATTTTCAATCCAATATTTCTCCATATACCTTTTTTACTATCATAGACTCGCCTCACTATTTGAATTTCAGCATACCTCCATGTGAAAAATCAAGCATTTCTTTAGGTTTTATAGGTCGTAAGAGGGGAAAAAAATGCATGAACATGTTCCTAATCCACCTAGGAACAAGAATTTGAAGAGCCTCACATCAAATTTGCTTTTAAAATTGGTTTTTTGGGCTCACAAAACACTTGAAACCCATTTTGCAACAAGGAAATTTTGTTTTTTTCCAACATAGAACATTATGAACTCACAAAAGGTATGGAGTTTGAATCTAAGATTTGAGGTGTATATACATGTATGAGTGAGTACTAGATCCTAAGGTTATTTCCTCCCAAAATACATCAAAACTAAAAAACTTACACCTTGTATTGAAAAAGTCTAGTTTTGAGGCTCTTTGGCAATTTTGATGCCTTTCAACCTTAGGAGGTTAAACTTCCTTTCTCTTAATTTTGCATGGGGTCAAACATTGAACTGAGAAGTTAGGGATCTAACATTAGCTTAATATCTCCTTGGCATCTAAAAGGCATGAAAATTATATCAAAATGACATAAGGCAAAATGATATAGTAATAACATCAGACTAATATAAAATTAAAAAATGCAAGATTAAATTGAGAATGATATGGATAAAATGATGCCAAAGTGATATGAAAATGGCATTGTAATGACATAGTTATAATGACATCAAAATGGTACAAATGCCATTCAAATGGTGCTTTGACCTCTTTTTAACAGTTATATTAATTTACATTATTTTCAAATCTTTTTAACAGTTATTTTAATTTACATTATTCTCAAATCATTTTAGCTCGTATTATTTTGGTGTTACTTTGATACCATTTTGATATCATTTAAACATAATCTACCTCGGGATATTTTGATATTATTTGTTCATGATTTTGACATGTGTTAACTTGATGACATCAAACCGACAAGTTATGTTTATGTCATATTGACATAAAAGTGCCTATCCTTAAGTTTCATGACAGTACCATGACACAAAACAATATCATGGTAAGTTGGCACAGTGATAGCCTGCAGCCATGTGACGAGGTTACAGTAAGTAATAACGTTTATTAACTTAAGTGCTTGTGCTATTGGAACAGGGCCGGGCGAACATCTGACCATTCAAGTGGCCATTGAAGTGGTCACCATGTTACTCATGACAGTCATGTATCTTCCGGACGTCATATCATATCCTGGACATTTAGTCTGACCAGTTCTCAGGCCATTGAAGTGGCATTCGGACGCAGGACTCTGGACGCTCTGTGACTTCAGAAAACAGGGCAGATATTGGCCCCATTTGTACCAAAGGGGCAAATCATAAACTCTTGGAAGGGGCACCACCATAAACATTGTATGAGCAAATGGATTCAGACCAAGTGGGTAAACAAGCTCATCTATTAATATCTGATCTTACACATCAGCTTGCTAGACATCCATTTATCTACACATTGTTTTTGGGATTTGCCCTTCTTCAAGAGTTTAAGATTTACCATGACAGGTTTGACAATCCACTCTAAAACACCTAGAAGAAACCGTAAGAAACAAGTAAACAGATGCACTAAACCAAGCCAACAAAAAACCAAACGAACACGAAGCCGATCCACTGACCCAAAAAAGCTTCGCAGGCTGTGACTATCCAAGGAATCCAAAACTTACACGCACTCCACTTCCCACTACACATCCACCAGAGCACCCTCGTTCACCAATCCCAAAATGCTGATGAATCACCTCCAAAATCCACACTGACTACATCATCACATACACAAAACAAACAATCTTCCATGAAACCCAACCCACAAAACACCTTCGACACAATACAATTACAAAGAAAATCGCAGAAAACTCACAAGGCAGTGGGTCTTCGGCACTCCAAAAGAAACCAGTAGCCATCCCCAGAAATGCCAACTCCAACGCCGCCCGCTTAGACCACACGAACTTGGACCCTGGCTGCGACATTGCAAACACACGAGGATATGGCGGCAGACGAAATCCAAGACGAAGCCGAAAGCATTCCACCCACTGCAACAGAGTCTCCAAATCTTCTCGGGTCTGTGGCACCTCCAGCACGGCAGGGTAGTAGTCACGCAAATGGAGGTAAGCAAAGCCCCAGACAGGGAGCTCAGGCCGCCACCACAAACGACGCCGAAATTTCCGGATGGAAGTCACCACGTCTCCAGGCCCAGGGCGCTTGTTCCTCCGCCCATGTGACCAAGGGGAACGGAACGGCATCACCATCCTGGAACACAAAGTACAATATACACAAAGTACACTCCAAAAAACACCTCCAAACAAAGTACACACAAAATATACAAAGACCTCAAAAATGCACAAACCCACCCTCCTCCACCCTCCTCAAATTCTCACCTTAAAAAGTCTAAATCATCATGATTACAAAACTTACCAAAACATCAACTCACAATCTCACCAAAAAGTCTAAATCATCATAATTACAAAACTTACCAAAACATCAACTCACACTCAAAAAATAAAATAAAAATAAAACAAAAATCTCTCTAAAATCATCATCATTACAAAGCCTATCCAAAACATCAACTCACACTCTCATCAAACTTTACCATTAAAAATCTAAAAAAACACCATCATTCAAAATCCTACCAAAAACACCATAATCAAACATCATTCACAATTCAACTAAAACTTAGAAATCACAAAAATTACAAAACTAACTAACCCAAATCTAAACCACACCACCGAGTTACCCACCCGAAAAACCCCCACAAAAATCACGATACAGAAAGATCACTAAAAAACCACCACCACAACAATACAAATAAAGTTCGAAAAAACACAAACATACAACAAATCCACACTTCAAACACTCAAAATACTCATAAAACTTTACTTAAAAGCCGCAAAATTACATATCATAAAAGTTTCACCAAAACAACATCACTTAGTGCCCAAAGCACTGCCGAATGCATGCCACAAAAAACTGTATCATTGGCACTGGCGAAATCCCAGCAAAACCCCAATGACCAACAATATCTAGAGTAGTCCTCATCAAACCCGGTGTCGAAGGATGATGCTCCATCGCACGCACACTCACTTCTCCTTCGGTAAAATACCCTCCGTATATCCGAACTCCCGCCTCTCCAGCCACACGCTCCTCATGAAACAAGAAAACAAAAGTCCGAGCTCGCCCATCCAAACCCTCCACAATTGGAAAATCCTCCCTTACATTCTCAGACTGCTCCTCCAGAACCTCTGAAGTCCCAGATCCATCAACAACTCGAATACCTGAGCCTCCACTTTTTGACGGATCCATTTCAAAACTACCAAACACAAGACAAAAGACAAACCCCAAACAACACAAACACACTAAACCACAAACCCACAAACCTCTAAATGAAACCCCACAACGTCACAGCCATCAAACCCCAAAATAAAACACACTAAAAACGTACAAAAAGTGCCAAATACCAACACATACCCCACTCCCCCGCACCCATGTGAGAAGACAAGTCCACGGGATCGAAGCACTGGAAACCACAATACTCTCACACAAACTGATCACTGACCATTGTGACCCCCATAAGTAATATGCTGACATTGGCATACACCACACAGAAAACACACATACATATACCCAACCAAAACAACCAAACACAAACCATATGGGACATCTCCAAAAATTTTCCCATAACACAGCCAACACCACGTGTCCAACTAAACCAAAATTCCCCACATTTACAAAAACCATAAAACAGAAACATACTTTATTCAACATATGACACAGAAAACATAGCTCACTCCGGATAGCACCAAATGTCACAAGGATTTAAGAGGGCCCTATTTCCTACCAAACTCCCACTAGCATTTCACCGCATCCCTTCATCCAAGTCCTCAACATGACTCGAACTCGGACGGCTACACTCCAAGAGCGTACCATTCAAGCGGCATAAACCAATATACCCAACAACTCTGGGTGACCACAACACATCACCACTTATTACTTATCCAAAAATCCCGGATTACACACAAAAACCCATTCCCATAAAGTCGTGGTCGGTTCATAAAAATAATAAACAAATAGGTTACTACAGAGCCCACCTCCGAAAGGGGGCATTAAATCTTAGAAGAGTCTGAGTAGGCCACACGGCCTACAAACAGCACTCTTACAGATTAAAGGGCACTTTATTCACGCTGGTAACTAATTTACCAGAGTTATCTATATATACATATGATAGGTTTGTTAATAAATAATTCCCAAAAAGAAAACGTAAAAATTACAAAATTATGAAGACAAAAATACAAAAATAGAATCGTTTTTTTGTTGTTGTAATACTTTGTTATATCTAAGCCAATTGAGGTTATTTTTAGTGATTTTTTTATTTATTTATTTTATTTTTTAAATGAAGGAAGTCGATTTTTGAGTGGCAAACCTTATTGTTCCAAAAAATAAACTACTCGTGCAGCAAAGAATAAACCAGCTATGGTGTTGCGGTATATATCCATTTCGTGATTCTTTGAATTAGTGAAAATTTGAGGAGCCATTTTTCTCTCATTTAACGTTTTTGGGTTCATTTAAAATCAAATTTAGTTCAATTTGTTGAAATCATTCATCTACATACTTGGTGTGATGAAGTTTGTGTATTACAAGTATTTCTTGTTTAAAAACATTCTGTACCTTTATTTCTCATTGTGTAGCAATCTTTGGATATGAGTATATAAAATTTGATGCTTTGAAACTAATATGATTTTTTTTAAAAATAGATCACAATATATTAAAATCAATCAAAACATGGTGAATATTTTTCTTCTTTGATACAAATTTTTGTCAAATATTAGAGTTACATTGTAAGAAAATGATATTTCAAAGCCTCTTCTAAACCATTTAGGTGTTAGTGAATGTTTGGATTACAAAAGTTACAAATAAATTATTAAAGGATGTAGATCTTAAAAGATTAAAACCCAAACATGATAATTGCCTTTGTTCTAGATCTGTTAGTTGGATCAATGATAACATTACAGTGGGATCATTGAGCTTCTTTTTATTCTGCAATTATTTTTGAGTTTAATATTTAGGCTTTTTGAAAATAATAAATATGTTGGAAATAAAGTACAATCGTTTTCAATTATAAATTAATTTTATTTTGATTATGAAACGGATTTAAAAGAAATCGATACATCAACATATTAATTTTAGTCACAAATGTCGAAATTAAGAAAACATGTAATTTCAGTTTTACACCTACAAACGGAATATTCAAGATAGAAAATGAATCATCATTTCGAATATCTCTGATAATTTGCATATGGATATTTTGTATGTATACTCAAGTTCAATATACGTAAGGATTGATACTATTGAAGAAAAGTTAGTTCAAGTACTACTGAACAGCACAGTAATTCATTCAAGTACTACTGCAAGTATGGACGTGATTCTATCTCCTCATGTAAAGATATTTCTCTTATTTTCATGCAACTAGGCAACTCACAGAGAGGCCTCCTCCAGAAATAATCTAGGTCATAATCTATGATCTTCACCTCCCAGAGATTGCACCCCAAAAATGAACTAAAATCTGGAACCCGTAAAGATTATGGTTCAGTATTATGGACGACCTCCCGGGTCCTAGATGATGAATGTCGCCCCCTAGATTATATCACTCTGAGACCTTAACTCTTCAGAGATTTCAGCTAAAAAATAATCTAAAATCTGCAATACTTAAAGATTAGGGTTCAGTATTATGGACTATAATCCTAGATTATGAACATCGCCCCAGATTATGAATATCCTAGATTATGATTATTCTTCAGATTTCACCTGGGACTAAAGTCTGCAAACTGAAGAAGTCCAGAAGCGAAAGTTAACGAATTCCATGAATACGAGTATAAGTGTACAGTTCTGACTCCTGATCAACTACTTTGTGTTTGGAATTCAACCACCGGTTGCACCAGGACCTAATCTATCGTCTCTTCACCTGGTATTATTGTTCGTCAGGGAGCGGGATTTCCCAATTCAAAGCCCAAATTCGCGACAAACGATGGTGTAACTGCTCGTACGGACGTATGACGTGGTTTTGCTGGACTAGTGATCAAGTCCAGGGACTTAAATCATGCGGCACGCACGATACTAGACAGTCCTGATCTGATGCACAATCCCGTGTGGTACATGAACCGCAGGAACTGATCCTAGCCTTGGTGTGGTACATGAACGGGAGAGGCTCGTATATAGCAGCTAGTTGCAGTTCTCGTTTCTCAGATAGACTGAGAATATTGGTGCTGATCTAGTTGTGAAGTGGTTAAGAGTCCGAGTGATCACAAACCATTCTTCAAGCACTTCAGTCATGGCGTCTATCACTGTGAATGGCACTTGTAGTCTTCCTTTGAGCTCTAGTGTGGTCTGTCATGCAGAGCACATTGACCTCGATGAGGAAGTACATGAGGATATTGTGGACCTGAAGGAGGAGGAGCAGGAGGATATTATATCGAAGCTTGTGGTGATGCTGTTGAGCATCTCCTGGACACCGGCGGCCGCGCTTCGGACGATAGTTGAGCTCAACATTCCTAAGATACTAGCTACGCATGCGTCAGCGCCCACCCACAGCATGACGGCCGAGGAGCTCCTCGAGCGCGCTCCAGGTGCTTCCAAGCCCAACGCCCGCAATCTGGAGAGGATGATGCGCCTGCTCACGTGCAAGAATATTTTCACTGAGGAGGTTGAGAACATTACTGAGGGGGGTTTGCTTAAGGTGATCAGGAGATATGCCTTGACGCCGTTGTCACGTGTCTTGGTGCCTGATCATGCTACCGGTACAATGGCCAACTTTGTTAAATTCACGACCATGAGTCCCGTTTTTTGCAAAGCGATGGAGCATTTAAGGTGCGGTTTTGTTTGTCTGCTTTCCTGTGCGTATCCTGTAGTCTAATTTGGATAATATACCCAGGGTACTGTACTTTTGGAGTAATGGATTGATTTGAAGGTGATTTGGAGGCAATCTGGAAGTCGCCGCGCATTTAAGTTTCCTTTCAGACCTGTGTGAAACCGTGACTGTAACAGTTTAGGTGACACTGACGTAATATTGGCTTGATAGTATGATAGTTGTGTGATACGCTGACCGAGTGTCTTGTAATGTTGGACTAAAAATCAGTGCGTTTTAGAACCTGTCCATGATCCATGTGTATTGTTCTCAATGACATACTGTTCATATAGCACCACATTGGTTATGACATATCCGCAGTGAATCAATCTTGAGCGGTGGGAGCGCGTTTGAATCAGCCTTCGGAACGAACGCATTTGATTACATGACCACCCACCCGGACCAGCTGCATTGCTTCCAAGCGGCGATGACAGATCATACGAATCAGATGTTGCCTATATTTCTGGCCAAGTACCAAGGCTTTAAGGGCGTGAAGAAGTTGATGGACGTCGGCGGAGGTGACGGAACCACACTTTCAAGGATTCTGGCACGACATCCTCACATTCAGGGTGTCAATTTTGACCTTCCAGAGGTTGTTGCAAGAGCACCATGTCATCCTGGTGTGGAGCACATGGTCGGCGATATGTTCCAAAGCATACCATTTGGATGCGATGCTATATTCATGAAGGTAATAACTACGCATGCTCTTGATTCGGTGCCTCTAACTTTACCATTGTATTAATTACCGAGGAAACAACTTGCCGTAATGCTGTGAGGAATGATGTACGCGTCAGAACTTCGTTGTAACTAAACAGACCTTGCAACCTACCCTTCCGTGCGTGTAGATGTCCAAAATCCAGAAGTGTCTGTTTTACTTAACTTAGTATACGTTAGTTTTGAGTTTAGTTCCCTTCGCTGACAATTCATGTGAGTCCATTTAGAATATAGGCGTTCGAATGGTTGTATGATGGTGTGTGCATTGTAGACTATTCTTCACGATTGGAACGATGAGGACTGCTTGAAGATCTTGCGGAACTGCTACAGCGCCCTCCCAGCGGGCGGCAAAGTGATAATCGTGGACGCGCTGGTGCCAGTGGAGACTTCCACCAATTCTGAGGACTACGAGAATGTGGGGACCTTCATGAGCGATTTCTGCATGCAGGCGCATTGTCCCGATGGAAGAGAGAGGCAAGAGCATGAATTCCAGTACTTAGTGAAGGCAGCAGGATTTTCCAACTTCCAAGTGGTTGTGCAACTGGATTACATGTTTGTCATGGAAGGCGTTAAACAGTAGATATTTAGTGTAAGTTTGTTATAACTGCAGCCTTCTAATCACTGAGCCAGTTACAGTTTCAGTTGCTTCCTTGACCTGATTATATAGTTGTGAGAGGGCTGCACTGTAGGTAGAAAAAGTTCTGATTATAGCCAAGAAGCCGGATGTTAATCTTCCTTGGGCTTGTAGAGAAGTTCGATAAGAACTGGAGTTACTGGACAGGCTAATTAGTGAAGTGTTTTCCGTTCTAGGAATCCATGGTAACCTGGATGACCTCGTGGCCTTGGTAGATATAATTTGTTGTTGCTTCTTAAATTGACAGCCTTACGGGTCGGTTGGCTGCTTGTACAAGACGGGTACAAGTTGCTCTTGCATTAAATTTTCACCTGCAACTGTGCCAAGGAGAAAAAAATCAACACCTGAATGTGGTACTATATATTGTCTCTGCTGGTCGTCATAGCCGTCTGCCCTTTATGACAGCTATGATCACACTCATATGGATACTAGAAAACCGTCGCCTTTGCAGAAGTTCAGATTCAGAGGGGTCGAGCGTGCCAGAGATATACTGATTTATGCAGTTTACCTACATGAACGTTAGGATTGAAAATACAGTAAAATATGTGACATGTCCTAATTTAAACTTGAAAATCAGTTGTCTTTATGGTAGAACGACCAAAAATGGCGTAGTGCTGGAAATGGAGCTCTAGTCATCTTCCCTCAGAGTTACATAATAGCTTCCCCACCCAACAGTTCCATGTACTGATGGAAAACTTTATAGGGTGCCAGTTTAGGTCACCATTTTAGAAACACCTATGAATCCATCTTCAAAAATTCATAACTAATTGTAGAAGATTCCAAAAATGATGATTCCACTTGCTCCATCTTTTTAATTACTTTCCCCATGCATGGAAATTATTTGCACTGTTAATTTTGCAGTAGATTCTCCATGCTGAAATTCGTGCCATTTTTGGTCGTTCTACCATAATCATTCTTGTCTTGACTCACACAAGTACTCCTATGAGGATAGAAGATATATACAGAGGGATCCGCATGGGTGATTTGATCCATTTCCTTGCTTGGCTCACAATTCCCATCAAGTTTGAGCATTTGCCACCTGTGAAGTTTTCCATTTTATGATTTTAGAAAGGTGATTGTACAAAAGTCTATTTTAGAGATTGGTGGAAATACAAATACCTACATAGAAAATTGTGTATAATTGTTCTGTCCTACTAGCCATATAATGGCATTTGCTACCATCAAGAAGCTCTAAATTGAGATCTCAATAACTCACTAAAATTATATTTATATAAATTTCAGCTTTTGGGTTGAAGATTGAACTCACATCCATAAAAAATCTAGATTCATTCCAAATACTTAAAAAAACTCACCATATTCTACTTGCCTCGAAGGCAAGATGTGGCATTTAGAACTTTAGCGACAGCGTAAATACAGACTCCTTTTAAAGCTATCCTTTACTAAATTTAAACTTACTACAAATCATTAATTACTTGGAAGTAGGTAATGTTAAGTAATACGAAAAAATAGCTGACAGGTTAAATATAGTCATATGTGGAAATTAATACCAAATTCTTCAAATGATAATATTAACCTAAATCTTAATTCTTTACATATGGAGTGATATTAATTTATTGAAGGACATATTTCTTAAATAACAATAATAATAAAACTTCAATTTTAATGCATAAGAAAGAACCTTTTCTTAGATTCCTACAATATAAGATGAGAAATTTTGGACTCTAGCTCAAGAGAATATTTTGTACCCTTGAAATATATATTTTCACAATTTCAAAACATAATATACTAGATACTTATGTAAATAATCTTTGAGGTAGTAGAAGGATGTACAATAAACTACCTACCAAGTCTAAAAAACTACCTCATTCTTAAAGGCTTAGATATTTCAATCTAAGGACATCATTGTTTTTGAACAAACATTGATTGTTGTATGAGCACATACTTTGCCGATAACTTCACCTCTGAAATTTCAACAAACTACTATGCGAGCAATCCTTATTCAATACTAACAATTTTGCTCTAAAATCAAGGTAAAGTAAATCTCTTTACAATAGTTCATTACACAAGTGCATTTAAAAAGAAATCACTTAATAACCTAAAGTACGACAAAAATGTTTGAAATGATTGAATGGTTATTAATAAATAATAAAAAGAAGTAACAAGAATTAATGCATAGAGACTAATAATTATTAACAATGATGACAACTATGATGAGAATATGAATTCTTAAATTTGCATAAAGCAAAAAATTATAGTTAGTAATACAAATAGAAGAAATTAGAAAACTTGTAAATTTTGAAAAAAAATATATCAATAAGGGAAAGAAGTGCAATGCATCTTCTGCTATCTAGTTGCTCTAGGTTCAAAACTTGCAGACTAATTTCACGTACAAGTTAACCAATAGATTACATTGGTTTATCCTTTTGAATTGTCTAGTTCGATGTTATGAATATTCAACCAATATTATAAACTATTCGTTGTATTTTTTAAACTTGCTAGTTGAATATTGGAGATTTGCACTGCAAAAGAATAAATCTTGTTGCAAAAGGATGGTAGAAGAACTAGAACATTATGAATTTCAAGCTTAAATGATACTCTTTCATATTTCTTTATGGCGTAACATATGAACACCGAATCTACAACTATGTTAAACAATAAAACAAACAACACAAGTACAAAATTACAATCAGCCTATTCATAACAAATTTCATAAGCTTCTAGTTCCTTGCTTGAACTTAAGTAAGGTTGGTGGAATTTCAAAGGTACGTGAACTAATCTTGACCTTTATTCCTTCATTTGTAATTTGCATCAAATGTTGCCTTCAAACTTGCATTTGTTCAATTAATTTTTTTGGCACACATCACCTACTTAGGTTGTAGATCACTTCTTGAGTGTTTAAAGGAGCTTTTACAACATTTCTTCTTCCTCTCTATTGAAATGAATTTGAGAGAATTTATGTTGTTGTCATCAAGTTGATTTTCCAAATTTTGGATGATGGCTATTTTCTAACTTTGTTAACCTAGGCAGTTCTGGAGAGCTCCATACACTAGACGACAACATTATTCACTTGAATAAAGAACAGATTCTTAGTGATATCAAATGGAATTTCATTTACCTTAATCTTAGCAATTCTCTTTCTCTACACCTTGCAAATAATCCGATTAACCCCTAAACGTCCTCACCTATGTCCAGTTTAAGCACTTTTGTAAAGATGCATTATAAAATGCAATTAATATGAATATTTAGAACTTCATGTACAAATAAAAGTTATACATCTTGAATTTTAGATTCTATCTATACAGTTAGATCTATGACTACTTTGATTAATCCTTTTTCATAAAATTTGAAACATGAAATAAAAATTTATTTTGTAATTCAATTACGAATAAGATATTGACAATAAGTGGATGAAATTTGTTGTGATGGGTTATAATGTAGTACTTTAAGTGTAGTGATTTTTGGAGATTTTTTGGATGCTTGATTTTATGAGTATATATTTTTCAAGAACACTTTTAGACTAAAATCTTCAAATTTTTGGATGAAACACTACAACACAAATTGAAGCATAATTTCTTCATAAATTGTTTCCTTTTCGATCGGATGATATATACATGAAGCTAACTTTCTATAGAAAATTCAATAAAAAAATCACACCACAAAAAGTGCATAACGGATGAGGAAATGCGGATGGAATCTGTACATCAGGCCAAATTGGCCTGCTTGGGCAATTAGGGGTTAAAAGTTCAATGGGATTCCTTATAGAACTAGAAATATAGCATTGACCATTATCCTTAGAGACACACAAGATAAAATTAAGCAAAACTTCAGCCAATTCTGAAAACAACATTTCCTCAATGGAAAAGTTCCATGTTTAGTGACTCTCTCCAAGCATTGAGCCTATTTCTTGCCTTGTTCTTATTCTTTAGACTTTTACCTATGTTTAAATCCTTACACTTTTCAACTAACGATTGATCAATTGAAAAAAGCGGTGAAGTTTGACCACTTGGACTAGCAACAGATGGTCCAACATTAGAAATTCTGGCATCAGATGGCATAGCCAAATCTAGATGACCATCATCATCATTGGACTCATCTATTTCACAATCACTGGACACAACTTGAGAAGACAATTGAGTTATTTGTAAAGGCATCCAGTCTTTTGTCCTCTTTTTTTCATGGACCAGAGCTACTACCATTCCTCCTCCTCCTCACGGTCCCACCCCTCTACCCAATTCTTCTCCATCCCTCCAAATTTTCATTAACAAAAATTTCAATCTATTCAATATTCTATTCTGGGTCTACAGTAAGATCATGCCGATCCGGTCCTTTCCAAATTACAGGGCAAAACCTCAAGTTTTGAGGGACTTTATAAATAACTCCGATATCAACGAACAAGAGATTCAGGATGCGTCCTCCAATAGAATGCCTTTATGCCTGTTACCAAAATAAATAGTCTTATGTTTGTTCACTAATCTTGTTGTTGTCAGTCATGGGTGAAGTTGTATGTTGATTATGGATTCCAACCAACTTTTGAACAACTTTTGAACAAATTCTACTTTTATTTAATTAATTTTGAAAAAAAAACTCATTCTTCATGAACCTTATTTTCCTACGCACAAAAAATAACTCCTTCTTGATATTAACCCAAGATATACTATGCTGAAATGCTTAAGTTATCGGTTATAGGTGTGTATACCTTATAACTAGAAAAAGCCACACCCAGTGATAATCCTCACCTGAATATGACCAGTTGCGAAATCCAGCTCAGCCCTCAAGAAAAGCTCCGGGCAACTTCCACTTGATTTGCTCTACCAAGAACGCTAAGAATAGTTGCAAGCATGTGAGTATTAGGAGTATACACTTTGCACCCTTTATTATCACATTCTGGATTATCACATCCTCTCTAATATCACAAAATCCTACAGAATAGATGTGCACTATTCAAAACTCCTCGAATTGTCACCTTTACTTCCGATAATGTCACACGCACCTCCGTTCAAATGTTCTAATAGAGAAGCACCGTCACTGTGTCTTAATTAGCCAACTCACATAGACTCACACATGGTGTGCACTGTCTGAATCCATGACAATGTTGTTGAGGAATCGTCTCAACTCCAGCGGCAAGAATGGGTAATTGTGGGCTTTGGAGGCTGTAAGAAATGTAGGTTTTGTCACTTAATTTTGTCCTCTTCTGTTATTTGCAGAAGCGGCATAACCGTAGCCATGGCTAAGTTGGATGCTTGTGACAAGGAATTCACAACTAGACTTGTGTACCTTCAAAGGAGTCGAGGATTGTAACATGTTGGCTTGGATTTTCGTGTCCTTGCTTTTGTTGAGTTGCAGCTCGTCATTCACTCTAGTGTCAAAATTCTTCTGCGCTAATTCTTTGTCAATCATCTGCTCCCTCAAGCACCAATTCCTTCAGCGGACCTGTTGCTTAAGCATCCAAGCCGCTACTCTCATGCAAGTGCTGGAAGGCGTAAAAATAGGCTTGAAGAAATTATGTTATTGCTAGCTTTGAGTGAGTGTTGCAAGTATAAGTGCGGACAAGATTCGTAGCATTTGAAGTTGCAGGATTTGAACAAGTACGAAACGTCGATGCTGGAGTGGCAGACAGAGCTAGTATCACTCAAACAGTTTGCCAACTTTGTAAGTCTATCATTCTCTCTTCATGATCCTATATCACTCCAACGCCGTTTCTCATTTCGCGCTTGGACTTACACTCTGCAACCCAAACCTTGTCAACACCCATAAGCGAGCAACTTGTTCACCAACTCTATATAAGCTGCCAAAGCATTTGGAATTAAGTGTGTTATACCGGTACCAATCTGAGTTGGGAAATTGAAATCTACATGTTGTGATCGTTTGCTCACAGATGAATCACTTCTTACCAAATGAAACCATGTTACTAACAATTAAGTGCATTGAGGTGTTCATTCTTGCTATTAGTAGTTTCCCATTGAATACTGATGAGAATAATTTGTACTTGTAGATACACCACTTACTTCAAAGATGTCTAGTTTTTCAAAAGCAAGACATTGTGTGGACTTGAGTGGATCTGAGAAAAGAAAGATTTGTGAAGTTCATCAAAAATTCCTTTCTTTGACACATTCTGAGCTTGCACAACATATGGTGGAACATCATGGTTTTAGACTGGTGAATTGAACTACAATCACCAAAATTTTGGAGCACTCAATAAATGATTTCAGTTCAAACCTGAAATTCATCAAGGTAAAAGAAAGAGGTCTAGACATTCTAAGTATCCTCAATTGGAGAAAGCTTTGATGCTATGGTTTACACATATTCAAGCAAGACAAGGAATTCTAAATGATGAAATGCTTTATGAGAAAGCAACAAAATTGAGATGCGAATGCTCGTGGTGTTTGTGGTTCTCAACACAAATTGTTTGCAATAATTGGAACTTATATCATAGAAGATGTTTTTAATTTTGATGAAATAAGTTTGTTTTACAGGGCTCTCCCTTCAAAAACCTTGAATATAGGTCGCGTTAATAGATGAAGAAATTAATGGATTGTATCACTCTGGGGTTGTGTGCTAACATTTCTAGAAAGAAGCGGTTCAAGGTGGTATTTACTCATAAATCTGTTCGACTGAGGTGTTTCCTTCAAACTTTTGATCCTAATGTCTTTGTGCACTACTTCAGCAATAGCATAGCATGGATGACGAAAGACATTTTTACAAAATGGATGATGTATGAAAATATGAGGATGCATGCATGAAAGAGGAAAATCTTGATTTCAAGTTGGACAATGCTCCTAGCTTTTAAGTTGAAGGCATCCAAAAGACATTGATTGGTGAGTTTGAGGCATATATTATATTATCCTTTTATTTTTTCCAATAAATGTAACTTCGGTAGTTCAACTATTGGATCAAGGGGTTATAGCTTCTTTAAAATTGCATTATAAAAAGAAGCTGGTGACTTGGACAATAGAGCAGTATTCTACTACTAATGTACCATAGGATTTGGGATCTACTCATATAGACATGCTGCATTCCATGGTATGGATTGTTGAAACATGGAGTCTGCTTTATGGTGAAACATTTTGTAATGCTTGGAGAATCTCCAATATTTTGCCTCACTTGATTGGAATGCAAATATCATCAACTTACAAGAAAAGTAAAGAAAATGATAGATGCTGAAATTGGTGAACTTGAGAAGGTTATTGGAAGTTTAGATCTTGGCAAATCGAAAGATGACAATCCTATCTACAAGCTTTTAGCCTCTGATTACATTGCTGTGGTTGATGAAGACAATATTGGAGGTGAATACTCTACTTAAAAAATTATAGAGTTAATAGAAAATGGTGAAATATCATCATTGCTATTGGAGAACCATCAAGAAGAAGATAATGAAGATAAAGCAGTTGATAAAAACAACATGGGGTACTAAACAATTCAGATAGTAGAAGCTTGTGTTCCTGCCCAAAAGTGTTTGGATTATATGATAGGAGAGGAATTCTCAAGTTTTACCTGTGCAGAGTTGTTGCAGATGGAGCAAATCTGTGACAAGTTCTCTAAGTTGTGTGTTGCAAATGTAACTTGTACAAAGTCATCTGATATCAAAAATTTTATGCTAAATGATTGAAATTCAACAAGACTGGCAAGTAAGATAAGTCTTTATTTCATTTTGCTTTTATGTTCATCATTGTAAAGGTTGCAACTTACAACATTGATTTTAGTTTGTTATTCCAATTTACATTCTACTTGCTAGGTTCAATAGACAATTAATTGGAAAGTATGAATTCTAATAAACTTTGTGGTGGTTAAGTGCTAACTTCTATTTTTTCCTTAGAAGGCTAGGAAGAAACATGACAAGTTTGGCAAAGGACTACAGTGTTGATTGATTTGTTTCTTGTTACAAGAGATTGAAGTATAACAAAATATGCAATCTGCTTTGGAAGGGTTCATGGTGAATGCAGGAGTATCGCAGTCCAACAAGCATCGAAGAAGTTTACCTCACAACAAACAGACTAGAAGAGTTTTATGTTGTGCATGATGCAAGTTAGATTGTTGTCATTTCAAGACATATGAGAGGTCATCCATTTCTTAGAATTGGCATGTGACTCTGTACCTTAATGTGAACAGTCTATATTTTTGTACCATTTAGGTGGTGATGATTGACACATTCATAAGAAACTTGAATATATATATATATATATATATATATATATATATATATATATATATATATATATATATATATATATGAGTTTGAAGAGATTGAAAGTGTAGTGAAAATTGGTTTTAGTTCATCACATATCCCATACCTATGCATGCTAAAGTTTTCTTCATTACATTTCTCAACACTTCCATAATGTCACACTTTCAACTAATTCTTTAGAATCACAAATCAAAATCAGTCCCTCTCCTGATTTCAAGCTCTTCTCTTTCATGATTTCATGTTCATCTCTCTTCTTTTTTCCTAGGCCCTTCAGAGAACTCTTCTGTGCATTGTCTTATTATGTTTGACTATGAGTTGTTTTCAAGGTTTTGGATGAGGTTTTTGGATGTTACATAATTGTTATTGTTCACGAATTTTCCCAAAATGGATGTGGTGTTATGCTTAGCATTTTGGATGATTTATTTTGTGTGTACCCATTCTTCTTATGCTCGTAGGTGGCAAGCTATTGTAGCCTTGGATGAGCCATCACTTATGCACATAATTTAATCAATAACACCATATTCATTAAATTGAGACTTTTCATAGTCTCAATTTAATGCTTGACTTTAGATACTTCATTGATTTCTTGATTGATTCTATATTTATAAAAATTGTTTTTACTGTATATGGGAAGATTACGCTCGAGTCAAGGATAATCTATAATAAAAAGTAAAAAAAAAATCAAATTTTCTCAAAACAATTGTTGAAATTGTAGGCAAAAAATCTCAAATTTTAAAATTGTCTCAAAATAACAAATATGGTTATCAATTCTTTGTGTCATAACCTATTAGTATCCTACAGTGGAGGGCAGATTGTACCATCAAGAACCTCGTCAGACAACTTACTTAGGGATTGTTGAGAGTTTAGTTTGCTTTACAAACCCAGAAATGTTGGAGAGAAAATATCGAGAGACATATCAGATGACTTATTTAGCATTTAAGGGTTTATTACTGGGGTTGACACCTTATATTGTATCAAATGCGATCCATCAATGGAATAGGCCACAACTTGATCCTGCTACTGCCTTGAAGATTGTTTTATTTATATTGACACATGGTCATTGATTTGAGATATGTGTGACCAATTCAATATAGGGGCCTCTACCATTAGAAAGTATAGCAAGATCATTTGTAGTACTTTTTCTCGTCACTTGTTTCTAAATATATTTGTATACTTACATAACAACGTCTTCGTAGTAGTACGGAGAAATTTAGGGATATAACAGGGATGCAAAATATGGTAAGATGTATTGATGGATGCCACATTTTTTTGTTCGAGAAAACTGATAGACGTAAGATCCCAGCAGCAACCGATTTTTAGAATTGAAAAAATTTTCATTCATTGTAATTACAAGTTATTTATGATTGTGATCGTATATTTTGGGATGTGTATTGTGGATAGCCTTGAAGTTGTGTAGATGATGGCGCATTCAAACTCTCTAGTTTATATCGTTCTCTCCGGCATAAGTTGATTTTGTAGGAGTTTGTTATTGATGTTCGAGGTGTG
The DNA here is from genome assembly GCA_014871385.1 of Ceratodon purpureus. Lineage (NCBI taxonomy): Eukaryota > Viridiplantae > Streptophyta > Bryopsida > Pseudoditrichales > Ditrichaceae > Ceratodon > Ceratodon purpureus. The sequence continues at coordinate 5,406,720 of CM026431.1, forward strand.
GAAGTTTTTCCATATATTATTGCATATTCTGCTTATCCTATCCGCTCATTTTTCTTGAAGAACTTAAGGCTAAGGAATGCAGCATTGGAAAGGGACAAGATTCAATTTGATCGATCTATCAACAAGGTGTGTGTTTTAATTGAGAACAACTTTGCTATTGTTGGTGGATTTTGAAGAGTTTGACTGCAAAGATAAACAATGGGCCACCCATTGTCTTGGCATGTTGTGTTTTACACAACTATTGCTAGTTGATGGGTATGGTGAGTCCTATGTATACTCTCATAGAGAGATCTCACCATAGGAGGAATAGAGTGCGAGTGAATCGCATTCCATGGTATTGAGAGGGCGATGCTGCAAAGCTTGTTGGTGAGCGAATACGGGATGTTATATTTGACAGCTGGTTAGAGAGTAATCCAGCACCATCAACTCCCACGGCACGAGCACCACCAGCTCCCGCAACACTAGAATATACATATTACTAGATTGTGTTTTCATGATTATACCTCTATTATTGTGATTTTATCATAATTATATATCAAACTATATCGATGGAGTGTGATGCACATCTTTGTAATCCATTTTCCATTAAACAAATTTCCAAACAAACATAAACTAGAAATTTATTATATCATCAATTAGAGCATTTACTATGCCAACTTAGGAATCCAATCACAAAATTTCAAGTGATTTGAATTCAATGTGTAAATCTGGCATGACAATATGTGAATGGATGCTTGATCGCCCCAAAATTGCACACTTCCAGTTTTCTGGCAGATTTCAAGATATGTACTAGTGTAGTGCTTCTCATTTTTTCAACTAATTTTTATTTTTTATGTTGTAAAGTGGACCGTCTGAAGGATAAGTATAGGCATTTTTGGGTACAAATTTCTTTTCATTTGAATATAGCATGAATTAATGACGCCCTTTGAAGCCAAGGGGGGTCAAAATTTCAGAATTTTTTAGTTTCACAAATAAATTGCTGCTAGAAAAACAGCTCCCATTTTTTAAAATTTGTATGTATTTTACTTTAATAAATTGGTATAGTTTGAAGGCTAGGATAAACATATTTACAAACAAATTTCAATGCGTATGAGTGACGTGTGTAGAAATGACGCTCCATGAAGCAAAAGGGGGTATATAAAAGGAATGTTGCAGATTTAATTTGTCATTTTCTCTTTTGGTATTTGGGCCAAAGATACCAATGTCGACAAACATAAAGAGTCTTTAAAAGCCTTTATTATATATTGAGATATATATTTATAATAATTCCTAAAGACTTAAACTCTATAAGTTATATATCTAACTTCTTGAAGGGCCAGATCCATTACCTTGTCGCATGGCACTAACAAAAAGCTAAGCAAGTTGCAATTGGCGGTTACCATTGTGGTCGACGAGCTCAATCATCTTCAAAGCTATCTCTTTGTTTGCCTCCATCTTCATCACTTCAATCTTTGGAGGTGCCTCAGCAACCTTTCCAAGAGCATTTGCAATGATGGTTGCCTCTTCTATTGCAGCTTGAGTAGCAGTCTTGAGACGTTTGTTCGGTGTACATCCCACCTCCTTGGAAGCGCATGCTGTAGTTCGAGGAGTTGCTTTAGGATACGGATTCTCTTCAAAGGCTCGTACTTGAATAGCTGGTGAAGTAGGTTCAGTACCAGGAACAAAGTCATCATCAAGCTCTTGAGGATTGGCTCGTGTACTAATGTACTCTCCCATGTCCATGCCTTGAGGTAAACCATCAACTTTAGCGGTTCTTGCAAGAATTTCATCCATTCTAACATACCAAAGCTATGCAGAAGCCTGGGTACTAGAACCAAATTTAGCTTTCTCTTTGTAGTATTGTGAACGCATCTTCTGCCACTTGAATTTTGTTTGCTTGTGAGTGCAAAGAATCTCACGTGGAAACTTCACTCTTATCTCCTCACACATTGCCACCCAATGGTCCTTCTTCATATTCCTCATCCCAATGGCCAAATACTTCTCTTTATACAAATCTAGAAGAAGTTGTATTGCACTAGCATTCCAAGCTTGGCCCTCCATAGGTTCATTGATCCACCTCCTCCTTTTTGTTGGTACGCGTTGTGGTGCCAAAGTTGTTGTTGGTGGTGGTAGAGTTGATGTGTGCACAACTAAGAAGCTCCTCCTTCCCCATCTCTAAACAACCCAAGTATCCCTGAAAGTCCCTGCAAAGCCATTGCAAGTGAATGCAGAAGATTAAAAAAATGGTATGTGTTTTGCCTCCTTATTAGTGTTTTAGTGCCCTAACCAGTCCTCAACGTGGTGGCTGGAAAATAAAGGATTACGTTGATAACATGGAAACTTGGGTTTTATTTTGGGAGCAGAACATGGGTGTGTCGTGTGGTGCAGTTTTGGGGTGAGAAGATTCTAAGGTAAAAGCACCCATTCATAACCGCGACCCAATTCTGTCAGCTATGATATCACTAGAAAGTGCATGGTTGTGAACTTTAACTTGAATACAACTTTACTAAAATTTCATTGGATCCAATGAGATAGAACTAATGAGATGGGAGTATCGACAAGTTTTGTCAAGGTTTCTTTTGGGTAAGTCTATAGCTTTGAATAGGTGTCTACAACACCTTCACTTCAAAAATTTGTGTAAAATTGCTCTTACCTCCAAAAATTCTGATTCCAAGACCAAGCACTTCGTCTCCAATTTGCTAATACATTCATGATTTCACTTCATGCTCTTTGCACTCCTGGTTCCCAATTCCCTTATACTATTATGAATGGGTGTACATACCTTACGTGTTGGACCCTTTTGTTTTGGAGCCCTGGTGCCCTGGGTTCTGGTCTGGAGCCCAGGAAGCTTTCTCATCCATCGGAGCCGGGGTGCACCCCGGGGTGCGCTTACATGTGCGAAGGCCTTGAGCCCGCCGCCAATCCTCTCCTACATTTCCCAGCACAACAGATAAGTCCTCGCTATTCATCTGCTCGGGCCAGCCTTCAAGCACATCCTCCACCGGCCTTGTAACTTCCAGCTCACAAATTGCAGCTGCCACCCTCTCCGTTCTGTCTTTCCAATCTACCACTTTCTTCAGTGCCAACTTGTTCATCCTCTTCAGCCTCTTGGTGTGATCATCTCTCGTTCCCTGGCTTTGTCTCTGGCCTTGTCGTCCCTCATGAACCCATAAATCGGCGACACATGATGCTCCCTTTCTTCACCCTCTTCTTCATCTCGAATCTGCACTCCCACATTCCCTAATCTCTGCATTTCTTCCACCGATTCCCAGGAGGGGGAGGAGTAGTATGGGTTTCCAGACGTGTGTGTTGCAGCAATTCCGAATTTCAACTCCTGGGTTAACAGTTGCGGATAGAGGTGCGAGGTGTACATGTAATTCTAGTTGGGTGCGAGCGAATTCAGACGCCGTGCCTTCTACCACTCAGATACTCCGAGAAAAGTTCACGCCAATTCGGAACAGGGGCAGACGGAATGGTGTAGTGGATGGGATTCGGGGATTTGGATTAGGAAGCGGGTTATATGACGGAGTGCGGATAGCGAACAAGTGGAAATTGCGACCAAGGGTAGGAAGGCAGAGTCGAAATGTAGGCGTAGTCAGAGCCTCTATGAAATTGGACCCTGGTGGTGGCGGCCCTGGGGAGGAGAATGGAATTGGTCGTGTGGTTGTCAACCTGGCGATTGCGGGTGGTTTGACATATTTGACTATCACTGGGAAGCTGTCTTGGTTGTTTGATGCTCTCGTTTCTCTCTGGGTAAGTTTACATTTTGCAATGTTTAGGAGTGTAGCATTAGGGTTGGAAGGGTTTAACAAGAACGAAGAGCAGAATTTTTGTTTTATTGATGTTAATGCACGCTCGTATTCTGCTTTTCAAGATATAGAACAACTTGGGTTTCTACTTGGGGTTTGTTGAAATGGCGCACAAAGTTCTGGATGGTTCGAAGAATATGTAGTTTCGGTCTGTGTATTTTCTGGCAAGAGTGTTTGTTGGGTAATTGTGTGATGGACTGACCATTGGTACTCATCGAGGTTATTTGTGGTGCAGCTTTTCGTCGTATTGGTACCAATCGTCGGCTTTATAGCCTTCTTGTGGTTTGCTGATCGGGAAATTATTAGCAGTACTGTGAGTTTCTGACACGACCTAAACCATGGGTTAGGGTTTATGGATATTTACATAGTATGCATTTGAGGAAAGGTGATGTAGCAACTCGATTAGCTTCCTTGTTTGTCATGGTTTTATAGACACGTCAGAAGAGGTGCTCATGGCGATGTATGTTGCATGCCTTGTATGTCTTTTTCTCGATGTGTGCGTCATGCTTCTTAGTTATGCACATCTCCTGTAGTAAACATTCACTTGTGTCTGACAGGGCTTTGCCGGTTGCTCGTGCAGTGTCCAAATTGTGGAAATCCCTTCCAAGTATTGGAGTAAGCAAGCTCTTCACATCGTCTTCTCAATCTCAGTAGTTTGATTCCTGAGGCGATTGCGGTTGGAATTGTGTGTTAGAATTTTATAATCACAACTTTTGAACGAGACTCAAGTAATGAGAACTCGTTTGTGCACGTAGCACTACTATATGTGATACTATGTTCTTAGTTGCTTTTCAAAATTAGAGATGTTATTTTATAGGTACAAGGATCTGGCATTTTTCTACTGGCATTTTTAGCAACATGAGAAAGAGCTGTTTAAGCTAGAAATTGATTAGGTGTTGCTTTTTATCATGATATGGTGGCTCGTTGAGGTGCAGGTTTACGATGAAGGAGGAAGAAGAGCAGTTCTGCCCCTACTGTAGCCAACCCTTCAAATGTACGTTCTAGAACCTTTTCTTCTGTAGTCTTATTGTTGACACTGGTGCTTTGTGCTATCTCCGACTTCCGTGTCCAAGAGATAGCGGGTTGTCGATGTCGTTTCTCACATTCATCAGATTTCTTGCTTGGTTATGGCTGAATTAGGATTTGTCGCATGAATTTATTGACGAGTTCGCCTTGTGACAGTGGAAGGTAAACAGTTTGTTCGAGATGGGCCTCGCTTCTCTAAGAAGCAATCAAAGGGATTCCGACAACCTTTTGGACAGCCAGGCTTTGGAGGGCCCTTTGGAGGTTCTGGTCAACGCCAAACATCTGGTCCTAGTTCTCCTTCAGGTGTTTTCTCATATCTGTTGAGGTCTTCTTTGTAGCCTCATTAGAAGAAATTGCAAGAGTAACGGATCCCTCAAGAATGGGTTGGGATCCCTTGAGGGGTTCCCAACGCTTTAGAAGTTGCTTGTGTAATGACTTGGCTTTATGTACCTGGGAGATGCAGATCTGGCAGTGTCTAATGTGTTGTCCCATGTCCAGAGGGACAATGCTTGTTGAGCTTTTGAAGGGTTCATCTATGTGTCCAATATCTCTCAGCTTATTCTGAAGTTTACATTAAGTTTCAACGATTGTCTAAATTATTCTGGTTGATGCAGATCCACCTGGTGTTATCGTGGATGTGGAAGCTGAAGTGGTGGATCAAGATTGACATTATTGTGTAAGTCAATCTATATTTATGGAATTTCTGCTGGAGCATCTGGATAAGTTACAGGGATACTAATCTCAGGAGTTTCTCAGGAGTTTGTATATCAACTTTTCCGTTTTCTTTTCTGGTATGAAAGTTCTCTGTGCTCTTGCCTTGCCGTGGTGAAACCAAAGAGTTCGTAGAATGGCTATTGTATCCAGGATCTTCAGTCCGTGCCTTAATCTTTGGAGCTGAATCTTCTACTCGATCCTGTTGACTCTCCTGTTGGAGCTCATGAACTGAGTGAGGGGTTCCTGAATTGCTATTTGCCCGGCTTATATAGTCCTCGTTCCTGCCACTCTGAACCAGAGTGTTCCATTGTGAAACTTGTCAAGCATAGATACGGTTGGACAGATTGTGTAAATTATAATGTAGGTCGGGTCCTCACGTAGAAAGAAAACATTGTGTCTAAATAAACAAGGAATGGACCTTGAACTTTATTTCGATGACGATTTCTGGAATTTAGGTCTCTAACAGGGTGAAATGAAGCTTTTATAAAAGCCAAAATGCATCTAGTGAGAACATACCGAATTTTGCTTGGCGTAGCTCTGCTACAACTCCCGCTTGCTGCTTTCCTGAGCTTCGAATCGCTCAATCAACGAGGCCACTTTCTTTAAAGCAGATGATGCTCCAGTAAGAGAAAGATCTTCGACTGGTAGCATTGAATAACAACGTCATCAAATGCTTAACAGTTCCATTTATTACTACCATTTAAGAATAGGTTCAGAAAACGGGGATTTCGCGATGGGTTTCTTGAAACTCAAGTTGGTATCTAATTTTTGGACTTGATCGAGGTCGCAACGTGTTCATCTCCATCCTCGAAGTTCCTAGTGTACCAATTTCTTATCCTCTAGTATACCAACACAATGTTGAATTTCACACGACGAAAAGATCAGTACCAGAATCTACAGCGTGTTCTACTAAGGAAACTACCACGAGGCAAGCGCAATCAGGCTTTCAAGGGAAACAACGAACTGAAATATGACCTTCAGGTTTGATAAATTTTATCAGCATGGGTGATAATATCATCACTACACTGTTGTATCATTTCATTGGACGTTGAGTTGTAAGCTGCACGAAGTGTGCTAGTTCAGAGAGGGCATCCTTAATTAATGCCTCACTCAATACTTGCTCCACTCTGCACCTCACTCAGAATGGAAGCATCAATCGTATGAATACAAGTTTCACGTTTCTTTGTACATTGAGTTGATTTTAACGTGATATTGATAAAACATAGATTGTACCAGATGGTTTTGGAAGAATGTCGTGAAGCACGCTGGGACTTGACGCATCAAGTTCAGAAGTTTTTCACGAACGAGTCCTTTGCATCAAAGAAACACCGACCTATGATTCAGTAATTGAGGTACATAAATTCCTCTTTGTAGAATCTGTTATTCGTATTTATATCACTCAATAGAAGTAATCGTAACAACATCAAAGAGCAGTGGAGCAATTCTACATAAAAGGTCTAATGATGCGATGCTGGAAGAAGAAGCTTGTTGCGATGGCTGTCTAAGTAGAAGTTTTTCAAATCAAAATTAGGAGTTATGGAGGCCTAACGAGCGAGAAAGAAAACCATGTTCATCAAGCGAACAAGTTTAGGACTACCTTGAGGTGGTCCCAAATTTTCCATGATTTGTCTGCTATATTGGCAAAAAGTCCCGCTTACCTGACAATGAGTGGAACTGGACATCTCCGGGTGTAAACCTAGCACTAGACAAAACCCAAATTTTGACTGATCACAATATAGGCCAGTTTTGGCTGTCTATAATCAGAAGCGGGCTTTACAGATCGCAGATTTTTAATCATCTACACTCATAAAAATTGCTTAAAAGCCCTATTTTGGCATGTAGTAATCCCAAATCCATCTACTATGCGATGAAGTAACTACTAAGACACTTTTTTAAATCACAATAGATATGTTTTGGCACCTAGTCCCAAATCCTAAAGATCGCCAATTGGACTTGGTCAAGAATATAGTCCTTTACAAATTTACCTTAGTACCACTTTTCTCTTTCAATTACTTAAAAACAATAAATATAAAATTGCAAGTTTTTCTACTCATGTAATATTCATTTTCTCAAATTATATTACGAAAATAAGGTAATAACTACTAATAAGTTTGTGCACCTTTCACATGTTGGTTTTTTTTTTTTTGAGAAAAATAATCATTTTATCAATATTCGCCATTACAAAAAAATTAAAAATACTCTCAAATGCCTTAAAATAGCCAAAATCACATTTTCTTTCTCGTATCCATGGAATTTCCAATAAAAATTGTTTTCTTAGTTTTGAAATTTTTAAAACGTGCTCCCCTACTCCGGTAGCGTAAATTTCGGTATTTCTCCTCAAAAGAAACACCTCTACAAACGTAAGATCTTTCTCACTCCTCGTGACTTGCAATTATAAAACTTAACCCTTTAGTGACCAAGCGACCATTTTCTGGTCGCTGGGTCACCAATTTCTCGAATAGCTTCCGGGATGTTGATCGCATGGTCTGGCGTATACCGGGACGGAGTGGAGCTTGATTCTGAGGAACACGATGAACCAAAAAAATTCCAAATTGGACCACTGGAAGTCCCTGAAATACGTGGAAATACGGACACGCGTATAAAAGAAGTTACAGTTTCATTGCAAAAGATGCGGAAGTTACGTATGGAGACAAAGGATTTGCGAATTGAGTTGCACTTTGCGGGGGCAAGTTCCCAACTGTGGGTGCGGATCGGCTCGCGATAGATGGGAACGGTGGTTCTCCATAACCGCCCTCTTGTGCCCGGGCGGACCCAGAGGGTGACCCAGCGTCGGGGCCTGCTCCATAGCGAAGTAGAAACCCCACTAACTGACGTTTGCGTGTGAAGGCTGGGGACTCGGGAGTCGCTGGGGTTTAGAGGAAGAGTTAGGGGTTCGGGCGTTGGCCGCGACCGAGAGTCTGTGCATTTAATTTCGGTTGCGTGTGTCTCTACGGAGTGTCAGAATTGCAGGGTTTTTTTGTTTACCGAGGGGCTAAGGAGCATCGATGCGAGCACGAGCTGTCTCGGGATTGGAAGCTACGGGTGTTGGAACGAGGTCATTGCCAGAGCTGCGAGACGGTCAGTGGAGATGGAGCAGGTAGCGAGTCAAGGTGGAGGAAATTGGGCCTAGTGCAGCCGCCTCGGAATTTATCACCGAAGCGGCTCCAATGTGGACATTCCTTCCATTCAGGGTGAAAATGGGGTATGTTGCGTGATTCCCATCTTTGTATCAACATGCTGTTCGGGTTGTAAATGGAAGAGGCGGCGGTGGCAGATAGGACTCATTGATAGGGTCGAGGGTAAATCACATTCGGTCGCTAGGGAATTTTCCTCTACGGGGAATTTGGGTTTAGATGCTATGGAGGGCGCAATCAATGGGCGGGGCTCTGCACGCAAGCCTCCGAGGCGAACGAGCACCGCCATGCTCTGGCCGCCACCTCCATCAACTCCCCATCCCTTCCCCAACGCAGAGCGGATCATCTTGGAGTGGGGGCAGAGCCAGGGCGTGGCTGGCCATAAATTGGAGCTTCTGCCCGCATTCCTTCGGAGGAATTACTTGGTGGAGCTGCCTTTGCCCCCTGGCTTTCGAGGATTCACGGATTGAGCGGCGTTGGAGCCAAAACAGTGTCGCTATCTGTTCAGGAGGCATTGTGCGAGGTTGCTGGGCTCGCGCAGGAGAATTGAAGAAGGGGATCCGCAAGGTTTCTCTGCCGACCTCAACGCTGTCATCAGGGAAGAGGTCTATCGGGACCCATAATTGCGAACTCCACGGACAGCGTTGCATATGTGGAGGTGAGTGTGGGAGGATGACTACCGGACAGCCAAATGATGACGAACTGTACGTAGTTGGCCATGTTGTTCATGGACGCGATGGGAGGATTTGTTGTACGGGATGCGTAGGTTGCCAAGGAGGGGGGCGATGCGATGTCCAGGGGTTGCAAACCCAGGCTGCAGGGGATGTGCGCGGGTCGAATTTACGGGAGAGTGCATTGGGCGGAGGCGGGGTTTACAAGTCCTCGATCCAGGTGAAGGTAGAAAAAGTGCTGCAGGAGCAGGTGCAAGAATCTGTACCCGCCATTGATGTGAATAAGGTCGGAGACCTTGAACATGGGTGCCATGCGGCAAATTATGCAGCCTTCACAGAGGCAGATGTCATGGATCGTGGCGTGCAGCCAGTTCCAGTCATGGAGGCAGCTCCAGCGATCGGGTCTGCAGGCGGGGAGCCCATGGGATCGGAGGATGTTCGGAGAGGAGATGCTGTAGGTGGACTGCCGGTGAAGATATCCAAGCGTACAGGCAAACCTGTAAGGAAATATGTGCGCAAGGTTAAAAAAGAACCAAGGGGGTCGGAGGGTCAGGAAGGGCCAGCCTCCTTTGTTGGAGAGGTTGTCGGCATGATCGATAAGATCACCGAAGACCTCGTCGAGCAGAATCTGCAGGGGGTGACCGGGGACCATGTTCCAAGTGACTCCGACTTCGAGCCTGCCCTGGCCCCCCTTGCAACCAAGCGCAATGTGGATACGGGGAAGAAGAAAATTCCACTGCCGAGGCTCCCGCACGACAGTAGTGCGGGTTCAGGAAACAGGGGGACTGGCAGAGGCAAGGCTGTGCGTCAGGCAAAGAGGCAGAAGGAGAAGCTCGATGGGACGCCGGAGCGGGATGCGCGGAAGAGAAAGGGGAAGGCGGTCTGTGCCGGAAATGCAGCAGGGGATGAAGGGGCCACGGACGGCCATGGAATTAGGAAGTGCACCAAGCAGCCTGAAGGTGAACCAGTGAGGGAATGTGGCAGCGGGAGGGGGGAAGCTCTGCCAGTGGACTTCGCAGAACTTGATGATTTACCGGATGACATGAGCCTCGGAGGACAAGAGGAGATGTGCTTGGAGTACCGTGCGTTCAGCCCCCCGGGCACACGGCATGCTGAGGGGATGCAGGAGGGGCCTGCGTTGACGTTGAGGAGGTGCCTCTTCGGAATACGAAGCAAGGTCGCGACAGGAGCACCTTCCGTGGGCCATGGCGGTCTCGGAGATGCGGCACCAGGTATCCCCCCACTGGAACCCTGCTCTTCGCTTGTATGTCAGAATGTGTATGGTAGGAAGTACTTGTCGTTGTTGTGATCTTTAATGTTTCGTTTTGGCCAACAATGCCATGGGATTCCGTTGCTCTCATGAGGGGGCTAATTCATGACAAGCTTTGCCTGCGGAATGTCCTGTAGAAGGGACAGCCCCCCCCTGCGGTGCGGCTGCTGTCTCTGGGGGGGAGCTGGAGCAGTTGATTAGCACAGCCGGGACCCGGCCGCATGAGGAGCAGGTTGAAGAGGTGATGCGGGTGCAACCCCGCCGGGGACAACTGGAGGAGGCTCTGAGACCTGAGGACTTCCTCGACTCGGAGGCAAGCATGGCCGAACCGTCTCCACATAGGGTGATCATGGACGACCTCACAGAGATGTCGTTGGAAGGTAATCTTCTGCGAAAAGTATCTGTCAACGTTGTAGACATGCTGTGTGGGGGGGAGGTTGTTCTGAATCCATGTCAGAGAGTGTTTGGATATGTTCTCGGCATGTGCTCTGATGACATGGGGGAGAGGTACTTCGATGTGGATTTTGAAGATTACTTGGGGGTCCAGAAGGTGCGATGTAAAGACTGCGAGCCATGGGTGCCAGAGCCACGGCGACCTTCGGACAGAGCTGGTTTTCATGGCCTGTTCGAGAAGGCGCAGCCCACGCCTTGCCAAGCTGAGGACATGCTTGCACTTTCAAGCAAGGAGGTCGGTACTGCAACCGTGCCTGCCCGACGAGATGCTGGACCCGGGAGGCGTAGACAGACATGTGCCGCGGGGGTGGGCAACTCCGACTCTGATCCGGATTGGATCCCAGAATACAACCTCTGTGACGGTGCGGGGGGTGCGGGTACAGGAGGGACAGGCGGTAGCTCCTGCGGATGGCCCGAATTCTCTGATGGGGACTCCGGTGGAAGTGGCGGGGAAGGCACGCAGGCGATGCTGGCTGGGCTGGGCATGTACAGAGCGGGGCCGAGAACAGAGGAGGAGCAGAGCTTTGAGTCACGGTACTCGGAGTCTGAGTGGCACGAGAAGTCCTGGACCTTGCTGCCCCGGGAGAAGTTCGCTGGTCCCCCTCCTGGCTCTAAAATACCTCACTCCACTCCCATTGATCCTGTGACGTCTTTCCTCGACATCTGGAATGATGTCATTCAAAGGAAGATAGTCAAAGAATCAAATGCGTATGCGGAGTGGATAGATCCGCAAACTGGAAAGCGCAAGGGGGGGCACGACATCGAAGCAAAAATTACTCTCAAAGAGCATCGTCAGTTCGTAGGGATATGTATTCTCATGGCCGTCAGGAAGTAGCCGACGGTGAGGGATTTCTGGGCGCTTCGGAGCGACACATTGCGCTGTGAACCCGTGGCCTCCACCATGCGTCGCAAGCGGTTTCTATACCTGCTGCAATGCTTACACATTGCTTCTAAGGACAGCTTGAAGTACGACAAGACAGATCCACTGTATGACCCCATAGCCCAAGTCCGATGGCTGCTTGACACCCTTGTCCTCAATTTCCAGGCTCTGTGGAACGCCTCCCCATACCTATGCGTTGATGAATCCATGGTACCTTACAATGGAAGGTATTGCTCTTTCAAGCAATACCTTCCATTGAAGCCTATCACGCATGGGATCAAGGTGTGGTGCCTCTGTTGCTCCGTTACAAAGTACGTTTTGAACTTAGAGGTGTATGTGGGAGCTGCCAATGAAGCAATTATAGGGCTCCCCCAACATGCTTGCGGTGCTGGAGCAGGAGTGGTGACTCGACTTACAAGCGGCTGGGAAGGGCAGTGGCACACAGTCGTGATGGACAATTATTTCACGAGCCCTATGCTCTTCCAGGATCTGCGAACCCGGGGGTTCTATGCCGTGGGCACGGCACGACAGGGACGAGTGGGCTTCCCGACAAGCTTGCATGTCCCAGAGAAAACAGCGAGAGGGTGCCTGGAGATACGGATGCACAAGTCACGTACTATGGCTGCCATTCACTGGCAGGACACTAAAGGAGTGTGCTTCCTCTCTACTGCGGCAGATCCGATGGTTCGGGGTGGTACCACTGCCACCAGACATCACAGTGGAGGTAAAGCAGAGATCCCGACCAGCCCAATCCAAAAACTTTATTCCGCCATGATGAGGGGGGTGGATACTCAAGACCAACTACGAGCGAGCTACACAACACAAATCTTTACGAAGAAGTGGTGGCATCGACTCTTCTTCTTCGGACTTGACTCTGCTACTACTAACTCTTACATCAGGTATAAAAATATCTCCATGGAACTTGGAGAGAAACCAATGGACCATGAACGGTACATGCTCGTACTCGCTCATGGCCTCATGGGCTGCCCCGTAGCTAGTGACCCCGGGGCTACCTCTCGCAGTCGCCTCGCAGTTGCACCGCCGGTTTCAGGTGCGAACAGCCCCCCTCCACGACAGGACCCCATGGATGAGGCTTTGGGTGCTGGAGCGGTTCCGGCTGCAGATTTCCCAATAGAAGACGTCTTCCCTTCCCAAGAGTCTGTCAATTGGGAGGGGGCCTCGACAGTCATTGCAGACCTTCTACCTCGGGAGGAGGTGCCTCCGGCTCCGCATGGAAACAGAGTGCCAGCAGGCTTCGGAAGAGATCCATCAAGCGGCCTGGTGAATTCTCGACCTGCTCCGAGTGTGTCCAGTGGCGGTGGCGTCTCAGGCCGTGGCTCTGCAAGCGGCGGAGATAGTCGCCCTACCCCCCCCCAGATTGTCTCGCCGGTCAACTCCCTGCCATTCCGTGAAGGGCACCCTGCGCAGGCGATGCCGTGTGTGCAAAAAAAGAACGTTCTGGGTCTGCAAGGGTTGCCGTCTTTGGTCCATGTGCCCGGGGGTGTGCTTCATCGAATTCCATGGGAATACGCGCCAATGACTATGTTCTTGTATGTATCTGCAGAATGGAAGAGACTGCTGGACACGCCAGGCTTTCGCCGATGGATGCACCGTTGGCGGTATGCTCAGAGAAGTTCTTTTTATTTTTCGTCCTTCATATCATTCTATCTGTCTTCAGTTTCACATTGCCAAGCACTAACACCGCCACCATCCCTGAGGTCAGACAAAAGACGTGGGCTATCTTTGACGCTACCCGGGAGAGAGAGAGCAGGCGGGCAAGGGGGGGGAGCATACCACCACCCTGAGCAGCGGGCCGCTTGGGTCCCGGACCAATGTCTGTATGTTTAATTTTTTTTCGGCAAGCCGAGGTGTTTATGGTTTGGGCCTCGTGAGGTCTATCACGAGCAAGCCCCACGGCTGTAGTATGTGTAGCCACAGGAGGAGCTTTGGGCTCCTTCCAAGGCGAATTTGGTAATTTTTTTTTTCTCGTTTCAGTCACCATGTAGTTTACTGTGTTCCTCATCTCCATGTTTGCTTTTGATAGAGACATTTTTGCCCCCCTTGGTGCGTCTCGCCCTCAGTCAGTGCATTGTCTCCATCCCCTGTTATGCTTTGTGTTTAGCCCTATGCATCTTCCCGAATTCAGAATGAGCATGTGACGTATAGCCTACAAACTAATGTCACCTATGTTGACATTGTGCTACAGAGGCGCTCATTGTTAGGTACCTCGGTCTATGAGGGCTGTAGGTGTAGCCTATGCTCATGTGTACCACCTGTGAGGGGGGACAGTATAATAAATTTCTGTACTTGGCATTAATGTTCACTTGATCTTATCATATACGATGGTGATTATGGCTGTACCGTGAAGTACAATGGCATCATTGTTTCGTCTTCCCCCCCTCATGTTTCTCTTAGTTTGTTTTTGGCTCCTCCTTATTTCTAATACTAACCCTCGTTGTGTGCATTACAGAGCCTCTCTTTGTCTGGTACTTGCGCAGGTCCCCATCTGTGGAGCCGCGACAATACACCGTGTATGCCTCATCCGGGAAGCTGTGGAGAGGGGTTCGGTGCGTCGGCAGTCCCCAGTTGCCATGGCTGGGCGAGCACACGGCAGAGGCCGACTGCGCCCCGATCCCGCAAACGCTTCGCAGCTGTGCGAGTGGCTCCATGTCGTTGAGGCATGGCGCGCCTCCCGTGTTTACGCAACTCCCCGTCCGCGCCTGCTCCTCGATCTAATAGAGCCAGGCGCCCCGTGGTTCTGGTCGGTGGGGTGCATCCTTCAACGACGGGAACTAGAAGACCTGTCTGGAATCCCGTTCCCACTGCCGCAGCAGGGGTCCCTCATGCTCGCCGACGCAACTACTGCGCACGTGGCGATGGCTGGTCACTCCGTTGGTAGCGCTCCCGCAGTCCACTCACCCGAGCCGGCACCGGAGTCTGTTACTACGTCTCAGTGGGTTCGTGTTGTAGAAGAGGCCATGGAGTGCCACAGCAACACAACCGTGCCCACTGACCATCACAACGATACGAGCGCCGGCCATTCCAGTGAGGCGGTACATTCCGTAGTCTCTCACCCGTCAACTTTCCCCCCTTCCGTCGATAGCGAGCACTCTTGTTTCCCTCCACGCGGGGAATCCTATGGCTCCTGGGATTCCTATGACTACCGTCCAGGGATGGATGCTGTTTGGGCTTACATTGCCGAACACAGAAATGTTGGTACGTGTCTTCCTCTAAAACCAAAACCCTAAACCGCATTCCTTCTAGCACTGAACTCTCCTTCACTGTGTGTCTTTATCCGTGCATTTCCATATCACTGTATGTAAGCAAAATTCTATTTGGATTTCGAAGTCAGCTGTACCATTTCTCGAGCCCATGTTGATAACTTATGCACCTCGGTGTTCTTGTTCTTATAAACGCAGGTAGACGCGCTACAGGGGGTACATATGGACTGCTGCCATAGAGTTAGAGGCCCCCACTCCCTCGCTAAGGAGACCCCCCCTCGAAACATGCAGTTCCTGTATACGGAGCATTCGCCATCTGCACGCCGCAAATGCCTCGGAGACCTGGGACAGGGGCCAACGGTTTTGCGGCAGACAAGACCAACTGCCGTGAGTGGACAGGGTTCGGCTGAAGGGGACACCACCCCCCAACCGCCATGACCCCTTCCTTCCCCGGGTCCCCTGCCTTTCCCTCTCCCGTTCCCCCCGTGTGCACTCCCTAGTTAGGTGGTCGCTCGCCAAGTTTCCAGGAGACCGTGGTCGCTCCCAATGGGGATGGTTTCAGAGGATAGTTGCAGCTGCCGGAAAGATTAGACAGGTGGCTGTTTTTTAGTGGAAGGCTCTGAGAGTGAAGGAAAACTACGGTGTGAGGCACTTCTACAGCCTTGCAAACGTATTTTGAACCGCAGCGAACAAGTTTGGGTGTTGCACTTTGATTTTTTTGCACCATGCCGATTTATATGTGCGTGGGAGGAATCTGACCGTCGTGATTGTAAAAATTCGATTTCTACCTTGTCCGTTCCAGTCTCCGAAGTTCAGGGTGGAACCGTATACCTCAGCCTGTTTTCTTGACTGAGAATGCAATATCAATTACGAAAAAATTATTTTTTGTGTAAATCTTCGCTCAAGTGTTCCTTCATTGTGTTAGGTAGCGCGTCCAAGGCGGTGCAGGTTTTTAGCATTTTTTCACACACCTGTCAAGAACAATTCCTTGACGACCTCATAACCGTATGCAATTTTTTTCACTCTATTTCATTCCCAAATACACATCAATATCTGCCACCACTGGGCCAAACACTCCGAAATTAATGGGCCTTGCGATACATCACTGAGTCCTCTTCACTTTGCAACGATCAGATTTGTAAATCAGCTTCTGTGTTCGACATTACCATGTGATTCAGGCGCCGGGGTCACAAAAAACCACAAACAGCCAGAAACGACCCGGTCACTAAAGGGTTAAAAACGAAATGGGCGTCGCCGCACCGACGAAGTGCTTCATGTCGATTGCATTGATTCACTTCCATGGGGTCTTCACTGGGGTT
The DNA here is from genome assembly GCA_014871385.1 of Ceratodon purpureus. Classification (NCBI taxonomy): domain Eukaryota; kingdom Viridiplantae; phylum Streptophyta; class Bryopsida; order Pseudoditrichales; family Ditrichaceae; genus Ceratodon; species Ceratodon purpureus. The sequence continues at coordinate 5,423,196 of CM026431.1, forward strand.
ATGTGAGCTCTAAATTTGAATCAGAATTGAGGAAAATGTACCTGCTAGACCTATTCAGGTTGGATTTATTGGGAAGCAAGATCTGTACTTTTCGTAAGAGAATGCAACTTTGCCAATCTCTCACGAGTCTAGTTTCAAGAGCTTCAGATAATCAAACATGCATCATCTGAAAGGATCGATTAGAATATCCAGTATCTCCAACTGCAGGAGATGATATTACTTCAATTATAACAACCTGGTGAATTCATCACCATAATTAGATGATAACCTACACTCTTGCACCCTTCACACAACTAGAGGTCACAGCAGAATGTACACTTGGTGCCAAAGCTCGCTTACTCATGCTGCTTAACAAGGTTCTTTCATTTTCCTAGCCCCTTCCTCTGTAGCGAGGTTTCATATATATTGTTGGTTGCTCTATGGAGCTGTCTTCATCGTTGGACTCATCGACCATGTACACATCCAGCCTCCAGGCATCCAACTCCTCACCCAAACATGTTTGCTACACATGATTCTTTCTCGTAAAACATTGCCCACGTCACTGATCAATGAAAGTGTTCCATTGCAGCTTGCTGAAGCCTATGAACAGTCAAGTCTTGAAGTATGAGTTCAAGTTGATATTAGTAGCATTTTCAAATTTTGAGCACGAATTAAAATTATTTTTAATTTTACTCCTAGTTGTCAAAATCGAAATGACCATTTCATTGAACGAAAAAACTGCAGCAAACTTTTGTGTGGCCCTTTGTTCTGGGAAAGAACTCATCACATACAAGTCCCAGGCATGTGCACTGCACACTGCACACCATTGCCTTCAGAGAAGCTTATTCAAAACCGCCACTCACGTAAAACCAGCATCGGAGTGTCCCAATTCTACATATTCCTTCTTCATAGATCTACGAAATCCAACCAAATTGACTGGATTGCCGTGGCACACAAGGCCGCCACTCATGCCGTGGCCGCTACGGGAGGCCTCCATCGTGACACCCACGCCCAAAAACCCGACACCATCTACGCTTTATAAAGATCTCAGGCATGAGAATTCAAGCCTAGTGGTAGATAAATCCGGTAACCATAACCTGAGAGCGTGATCTGATCGATACATTAGGGCCAGTTGCCAGAATCGGAAGCTCTCTTTGCAGTTCATGTTCTGAGCTGTGGGGTTTGTTTCGGGGCCACCGCTAGAATTCAATACTAAGTTAGCGATCGAGGACTGCGACAACGAAGCCATGGTGTCGCTCAAGCTGCAGAAGCGGCTCGCCGCTTCGGTGCTCAAGTGCGGGGAGCGCAAGGTGTGGCTGGACCCCAATGAGGTGACCGAGATTTCGATGGCTAACAGTCGGCAGAACGTCAGGAAGTTGGTGAAGGACGGGTTCGTCATTCGGAAGCCTCAGAAGATTCACTCGCGAGCGCGCGCTCGCCGTGCCTTGGAGGCCAAGCAGAAGGGGCGCCACTCCGGGTACGGGAAGCGGCGTGGTACTCGGGAGGCGAGGCTTCCGACCAAGGTGAATTGCGTACATTCTTCGTGAAATTCGTGTGGATTTCGCGAAGCTGGTGATGATGGTTTGAGTGGATGTCGTGATTTTGTAGCCTTGGTTTTGCGAGGTGACTGGTGGTTACTGCGCATTTCGTTCTGTTCTTGAATTGCGGTTGAATTCCATGTTACTCTTCGTTGTCGAATTGTAAAGTTGTCTCGAGGATGCAACGATGTATCTTGCGATTGCACTTTTATACCCTGAACAGTTGAAGACGGGCTGGTAGTGAAATGGCTGGGTGTGATGGCTCCTGAGTATGCAAATTGGTTGCCGGAGACCGACTTTCTTCCAGTTACTCCTTGGTATCTTTAATTGCCGAACTCGTGGAGTTTTCCTCGACCTTGATGCTCGAGTTTTCTTCCGGGTTGCGTCTCTTGCTTGATAGGAATTCATTAGGAATTAGTCTTAGAATAATGGTCGCACATAGAGGAGTACGATTGTCCGACATGGTTCTGAAACTATTCTCATGTAGGTATTATGGCTGCGGCGCATGCGTGTGCTGAGGCGTCTCCTCCGCAAGTACCGTGATGCGAAGAAGATTGACAACCACATGTACCACGACATGTACATGAAGGTGAAGGGGAATGTGTTCAAGAACAAGCGTGTGTTGATGGAGAGTATCCACAAGTCCAAGGCAGAGAAGGCTCGTGAGAAGACTCTGTCCGACCAGTTCGAGGCCAGGCGTGCGAAGAACAAGGCCATCAGGGAGCGCAAGCTCGCCAGGAGAGAGGAGCGTCAGGCTCAGGGCATCCCTGAGGCCACCGCTCCTGCTCCTGCTCCAGCTAGCGACGCCCCCGTGAAGAAGTCGAAGAAGTAGAGTACGTGTGCTACTGAGACTTTGTACATATGATGCCTTGCTCGCCAACATGTATAAATGGTCGATCGTTTCTGGACTCCCTCCCTCTTGTGTGATATCTTTCTTGATGCTGCCTGTTTGAAGGTCCATTGAATTCACCTTGTGCCAACAACTGGGAAATGCACTGCGAAGGGAATTGTGATTATTGATCGGACTTTCATTTTTTTTCGAAAGTTTGTGCAATGAAGCAATTCTAGTCTCTCTGTTCCCTGGGGTAGGAGCATCCATTCTAGTCATTCTGTGCAATTCCACACAGATGAGGTGTACAAACAAATCCAATCGAATTGCGGTGTGATGGTCCAATTTTCTTGTCTGGTATTCCTACCAGACAAAGTATTGTTCTGGAACCCAACATGGACCTCGGATACCATTCCGAACGATATCTCTTTTGTGTAAACTTTTGGCAATTTAGATGTTTGGAACATCATGCTGGAAGTAGAAGATGTCGCACTTTTTTTGCAAACTTTTGCAAATGTGGACTCTGAATTGTCGGTGTGCTCAAAGATTTGAACAATTGGACATTTTTGTGAATATCATAGCTGTGACTCTTTTAGGTCTGTTGCTGTTGGGGCTAATATTATTGATTTGATGGATGATTGACAGAATCTCAGGGCTATGGTCCAAAGCATTCCTCGTGTTCTTTGTGTCAGATCACCCAATTCTTATATTCGTCAATAATAAGGTGAAGAACTTTCTGAATCAAAGTAATTGGATGCTGCCTTTGTGCAATGTGTACGATTGGTTTTAAAACCATATATATAATATAATTTGGTTCTTGAATTCTTAATAAGATGCAGAATGATAGAGTACAATTTTACATTCTCTTAATAATTCACATGCATTCATTTTCTACACAAATATTGCTAGTAATACTTTGTTGTTTCTAAGCCATTTGAAGTCATTCAAAGGAATTTTTTAAATCAAAAAAAGATAAGAAATTCAATTTTTGAAAAGTAAACCTTATTTTTTCAAAAAAACAATTATTTGTATAGCAAGTTGCAAACTTGCTCTGATGCTATTGTATGGGCTTAAGGTAGGAAAATCAAAAACGGTTAATGCCCACAAGTCATGCAGAAGAGTTGCACTGAAATAGAGACATGGTGGACCAAAAACGGAGAATTTCTGCATGAGCAACTAAGTTTTGGTGAACCAATCAGATTTTGTTACATAATGTTAACTGTGGTTTTTTACGTCCACTTTTCCATGATGTTAATTAACCATTTTAGAACACCATCACGATTGGTTCAGGAAGAGTAGTATACAAGAAGGGGTTTTGATGAACTTTCTACTTTGAGAAATTATAGACAATTATTTATGGGGAAGAAAAATACAAAAAGGTGCATTTTTTATCATTTCTTCTTCTTCATCTCAAAAAAAATTTACATAATTTCTAACTCCATTCCTTTTGGTCAAATCACCTTATTTTCATTGTTTTTGGTTTCTCTACCTTATGGCAAGATTAACTTTCATCAATAATATCATCTATCCACCTCAATCAAATCAAACTTTTTGCATAATGAAATAAAATTAACTTAGAGATTTTTTCTTCTTTACATCTTATAAAGTTGTAAATTTTCTTCCCAAATTGAGACATAAAAAACAAGTATATATATAATATTTTTTTTCCAATGTGTTTGGTATGTGAAGAGGTTTATAATATGAATTCGTGAAATGTATAAGGCATTATTAAATTTTTTACTTAATAGTAAAAGGAAATTCTTCAATAACATAACTCCAATTTGGACAACTCATTTGTTTTTCATCCATGGTCTCATTCCCTTAAAAAAAATTAAAAATAAAATGAAATGTTTGCAATTAATCAAGTCCTCTATTACATCCCTTCCATTTTCAAACAACATTGGTTTTTGAAGTATATGGCAAATTAAAAAGTAATAATAAAATATGAATTTGAAGTATATATAACTTCATTATCAATACTTTGAAGTCTATATCATATCACTTATAGTTATTTGCACAAAATTAGTTTTAACCTTGTTACTTTCTATTTTTAATTGATTTCATACATGATTTATTATTATAATTATGACAACTATTTTCTAAAATCATATTTACAATGTTGGATATGTAAAAATTTAATAGACCGTTGACATTGTGAAATCAACCTCTTGAATTCTACTTTAGAGCGAAATCTTAGGGCCTCTTTGTACTTACATTTGAAAGGACAAAGGCCATATGATAATGTTTTTTTGAAGGTTGTGATTGGCTGAAATTGAGAAGCCGTTGTATTTTGGCTTTATACTATGAAAATTCAGTCCAAGGGACATAGACAAAGATATTGAGGTGGCAAACACTTTTTCTCTATATGGCACCAAAAGTACACTAGTTTAGTGTCCCCGGGAATTTGAGTCAGACCCACCTCAATGAGGTGGATGTGACGGAAAACCTGAGAAGCCATCTCAGAATAATTGGAAAAAGTTATTGGGCATTCTGCCTTTGGCTTTTGGGCATTCGGCCTACATGCTTTTGGGCATTCGGCCTTTGGCTTGGACCTCCAAGTTTAAAGAGGCCCTTAAAACCTATCATCTTCATTATGCCTACATGGTAGCACATTTAAAAAGTTTTGCCACCATAACATTCGAAGACTTTCAAGGAAGAATTAAATCTCTATTGTTAACTTGCCCAATTCTTCCTTGAAAGCCAATTTGTTTACTCTTATAACATGCATTAAAAAACTCCACTACTCCACTACATTTGAAACTCAAAAGTAGAAAAAGAAAAAGGAAGATAGGAAACAAGAGAGTAACGCATTTACAATTATTCCCAAACATAGATCCCTTGAGTGACTGGACACCTACACTACCTGAACCTGTCATGGAATCCAAAGAAAAAAAATTAAAAAATAATGGAAAAAAGTAAAAGTCAAATTCCGTCAACGAAGATAGACACTCCCCAAGCCCAGCTGATCCCAAGTCGGCCATGACCCAGCCCATACGAGAGAGATCCTCTCAACACCAAACTCACTCAAAAAACAGGGGAACCAACAGAGAGAAGAGAAAAAGCTAAAGCAATCATTCACTGTCACTCGAAAAGCTCACAACAAAGACAACACACACAGACAGGGTGAGAGAGAGAGAGAGAGAGAGAGAGGAGATGGTGTGCGTGTTGCTGTTGCTCGGGGAGGAGGAAGGCGGAGGTGGAGAGTGAGACGGAGGGAGCGGATGAGGACGCGCAAGAGGCGAAGACGGTGAGGTGGAGGGATGTGATGCAGGGGTACAAGGGGCCGCAACCGCAACGGCACAAGCTCCAGGGGCAGGCGAAGGGGGAGGGGGAGGGGGAGGTGCGGGGGCGGGGGGAACAGCGGGTTGTGAAGGCGGTGGTGGACTATCAGTCACGGAGAGCGGCGCTGCTGTTGGCGGACTCGTCGTGTGTGCTGGTTGCGCTAGGGAGTGGAGCGGCGGCGATTACGGTTCCGGCGCCGTGTACTGATGCTTGCTTTTTGCGTCTGCAGGCGTACGGGCCTGCAGGCGCTGCGGGGGGAGGGAGGGGTGGGAGTAATGGGAGTGGATGGTGTGGTTCGCCGGCGAGGGTAGGGGTGGGGGAGATCGCGCAGGGGGAGTCGCCGACGTTGCGCGTGCAGGAGCTGCGGAAGGGGAATGGGAGGGGGAAGGGGTTTGGAGGAGGAGTTAGGCGGGAGTTGTATGTTGTCACGGCGCGGCCGGGGAAGGGCGGCTCGTGCACCGATCTGCGGGCGTGGTCGTGTGCCGATCCTGCGTTTAGTGCCGCGGAAATCGAGTTGGAGCCCGGGGATGGTCGGGTTAGGGCAAGTGGCAGGGCGTTCGCGCGGCTTGATGCGCCTCATGGACTCGCTGTGAAGATGGCCGCGTCTATCAACGTGCTCGTGGTGTATTCCAGCTCTGCAGGTATTCGGTTGTTGCGGTCATGGCTTCTCTTACGAGAACGGAGGAATGTGAAGCGTGAGGGTTTTAGTGGTCTGTTTTTGTGTGCTCACTAAGGCAATGAGCATAATTCATCTCTCTCGGAGCTTGAATTCATTAAGCAGGATGCTTAGTTTCGTAGTTGAAGTTGCGGGAATTTGCGTAATTGAAGTTGCGGAGGGTGTGGTTGGGATTTTGGTAGAAACAAATATTCTATGATTGAAATTTTCGCTTTCCATTTGTCGTCCGCCTTCCTCTCTAATCCTGGTGTTGTCTTCGTTGAATGGAAATTGAACGCAGTGGTAACTGAGTTTAGGAATCGTTGAGTATTCTTCCCGCATTGTAATCTATAGATGGCCTGCTTCACAGTACAGCAAGTATGGATTCGTCCACATGTGGAACTCACGTTTTTCTGCTGTCTCCGCCTTTTTGCCTCTAAGTCTACTGTTACCAAATAATGGGCGAATTTAGGGTTAACGCTGTTCAGTGAAACTATCACACCGTGTATGAAGCTGGAGTCCTCTCACCGGAACGTGACCTCGCTATGCATCTATTCTCTGTTTTCCTTTACCCTTCTTAATCTCGTCCCTAGTTTTGCTCGTAATAGGGAAACATGGAATTCAGAAAAGAAGAATTCCTGTGCTGACATTTTTTTGTGTTGTAGTAAATGCGACAGCTATCTTGTGTGGCGAAGTATACTTTTGTATTGATATCTGTTGGCTTTTTGCAGGGAAGTTCTGGGTCATGGCAGGGAAATGGTCTGACCAAACTGGAGGACCTGCTCAGAATGTGAGAGCCGAAAGTATGTTCGGAGCAGAAGAGTATGAAAGAAGACGTCTGGTTTTGATGAAATGTGCTGTCGTTAGTTGTTATGGACCTGTTTATTCAATACACGTTTCTAGCTTGCATCTTTTTTTGGGTGAGAGCAAGGGTGTCCGCGTGTGGTCATTGAGGCCGTTGATAAAACCTGGCTCTTCGGGGAAGAGCAGTGGAGATTCTAAGTCAAGGCTTCAGGGAGCTTCCGAACAGGCTTCTCACCAGCCCAGTAAGAAGTTTGATTGCGAGAGTTGTGGGCGTGGTGAACGTTGTCAGCATGTTATGGACTCTTGCAGTGCCTTGGGAAAGATGGATGAGAAGAAAGGTGCTGGCAACGGGGCTCATTTAGAGGAGAACGTGGACTCTAGAGTTAGCATTGGAGGAACTGCAATGAAAAAAGTATCAAGGAAGGGCTTACGCACTGCTCGTGAGTCTAACACTGCCAGCATGGCTGGATTGGGAAATTACCTGAATCCTAAGGTAGGCTCTGGAGCTTATTCACGATTTAGCAATTTCGAATTTAGAAGCCTGTCCGAGTTACAAGCAGTTCTCAAAACAGACTTGAGTCCAGAAAATCTTCCTGCAGAGGACGAAATAGAAGGGACGACGACAATTGAAAATGGTGAGTATCTACTCTACCTTACTAAGACTATATTCAGACTATGCCAGACATTCAAGTTGTAAGTTTCTACATGTGGATGTTTATGTCGGCAGCTTGAATATGGCGTGTGCGCATGATCGTGCGTGGAATGAGTGCTGAAGGTTTTAAGTGACAAGTACACATAATATTTCACGATTCATAATAAGTGTTTCCTTATTTTGTATTTTGTTTTGATTTTCACGGCTAATTTGTTTTATTTCCGTGAGAAGAGTGATTTAATATATGTTTTTTAGAGAAGTTTGTTTGGGTGCATAATTTTTCATGTTTTGGTGACGATCCTCAAATGTCAGAAACGGTAAAATAATTTTATTGGTATTAAAATATAAGCTGAGGAGTTTCAGGGGGAGGAGGGGTGATTAAGAATGAGACCCACAATGGTATATTACGCAGCTATCCAGCTGAACATGGAGATATTTCTATCAAGGAGACATTGACTGGCCCTAAGCTGCGTGATCATACGGAGGGAGACTCGGCTGCCTCCAATGCTGAAGTATTCCGCTCGCATGGTGAGTTTCTCAAATTTGTAATCAAGTAGAAGCGGTTTGGAGGTTGTTCACCAAGACTTCAAGACTCTCTTCAGTTTTCCTGGATTGTTTTTCTTTTACTAATCAAAACCTGAGAATGTTTGACACTTATATCTATGTTTGCAGAATGTAATGGTGATCACACCTTAAAGACCACTTCGCGGCAAAGGAATGGGTTAACTCCAGTTGCAGAGTCGCTGTTAGAGGCCCAGATTCTAGCGTCCCACTTGGCGAAGAAAAAGCCTGTTCTACATCAGTCTGCTGAATCAGTTTCTGCGACAGGCAGCAGAGTGCAGAATAGGAAGCTCATGAAAGAATCAGATTTCGGTGGCGTGTGGTTCGCTGCCCTTAGCGGTGAGGAGGAGGTTATTACTACACAGAGCTCCTCACACGCAGGCCGTAGGCCATGTTCTCAACTTCAAGTAGTAGATATTCAAGGGCTTGGTCTTAAGGAGTATATTGTCTTGGATTCGAAGGGTGAACTGCACTTGCTTACTTTGAATGAAGTGTCAGAGGAACAGAAATCTGAATCTCCTGGTAGAACCTATCTGACTATCAGGCATTTGCGGAGCACATTGCGTGTGACTTCCTTTGCAGTGCTTCCTCTGCCTCCGCCTCTGCCTCAGGCTCATCAAGATTTCCTCTCTCCAGCCGCAGTTACAGGTAGGCTTGCACTCTTGTTTGCTGAGTAGACCATGTGTAAATGCTAGACCAGGTTATATTGTACGATTAGTGATTAGCCTAGTAATTGCATCGTGGTGATTTGCATCATGTACCTAAGAAAAACACTGTATGTTGTTTAGGTCCGTTAGTTTGCCTTTCACCTTAATCTGCAAGTGGTCGTAAACAAGAGGCTGTGTATTATATCTGGAAATCTATTGCATGAGTATGCTGTTGTTGAGTCTGTTGTATGCGACCAGTTTGAGGAGCCAGTAGCTTTTAAGGGGATCTTTCTCTTTCGATGTTAGTATCGGGTAGTGTTGGTTTTTATAGGACTTGCTTCTTGGTCATGGTTCACACTGCAGGCTGTAGAAGTGCAAATGACATGTTGATATGTTCTGGCGGTTCGTGGCAGTAAAAAGAAAGCTCTGGATCTCAGATGGAATGTACTCCATACATGTTGTCCTCCTTCCTGAAGAAAATATCAAGGCTGTTACGGATACTTCCTCAACAGATGCCACCCTTCCAGGTAGTTGAGGTAGTTTCTGTTCAGGTTGATGAACAGGAGTTGTGCTTCTTATAATGTCCTACGATTTATCTAGGTTGTTTGGACTTTTGAATCAACTAATCCAATGGTCATTTGTGTACCTATTGCCTGTTCAGCGAAGCAATCAGAACTCTATATGTATTATAGTCAAGGAACTGGTTGGTATCTGCTCTGATGCTCGAAGCGTTTTTGTGCAGTTTCACAAGCGGTGTTTATGAAAGATCGTATTGATGGCCTTGTAGCTGGGTCTCCAGACACTGTCGTGGTCCTAACGAAAGGTATCTAAGTACATTCATCAAGACATCTGTTATTGGACATCATGCAACGTGTTCCTCCAATTTCTGAATATCATCCGACATAAGCGTGGATCTCACGTTGATGTTCTTTGCTTTGATGCAGGGAGGCTCGTGTCTTATGTGATTCCTGGAGATTAATAGATCATAACAGTGAACGAATTTCCATCAGGTGAGGGCGGTTTATCATTTTTTGGCATTTTCTTTGACTCCCTAGTTTTCAACAGTACCAAAGTCTTGAAAAGTCTTCGGTGCTTAGGCAGTCCATGAGTCTTCATGATTCGTTTGACAGCGTCTGTAAAAGTATCTTACGACCTCTCGTCTCTTTTGCAGACATGCGACGAAGTCACAAATTTGTGCATCAACAATGAATGATGGCAAGGCACGTTCTTGTGCGACAAGGGCTACAGAGACTGATATGGCCTTTTGTTATCCAATGGTGGATAGCTAAAAGATATCTCTCTCCCCTTCTGTCGCTTCTTTGGCTTCAAGTAAGTTTGGCTTGACATTGTAACTGGTCTTATTTTGAACCCTTCTGACGTAGATTTTTTTTCCTGGTGTAAGGTTTTGTATTCGTGATAGAGATCAAAGATTACCGTAAATTGTTTGGTCGTACTCTTCAGGGCGAGTCTTGGGCGTAAAATACAGAAGCAATCTTATGAGTCCAATACAGTACCTTAATTTGTCGTACTTGTACTAGTGCGCAGTGATTGGTATAAGTTTTGTGGTAGTTTCCAACATTCGCAAGTCATATTTTAATCTGTGTCAGATCTATTCAGAGGAAATTATCACAGATGATGTAATTAATATAACCTATTTTTCTTGGAAGTAACGTGATATTGATTGCGGGATTGTACATGCAGCTTGGTTATCCTGAGGTTCACGCAGATATCTTGACGGGATTAAAAAGCTGAGGAGCATAACGTTCATTCTTCTGTTTCTTCCTCGATATTAAAGTCTTGCCTACTAAACATTCATCTGCTTGCAAGAAACATGGTAAGAACCGTGAGTAAGCTCCAGTAGAAATACAGTAATCCAACGTGGGATGACCTTTTTGACACGGGTATTTAAGGTAAAATGGATAGAGTATCAGTCAGCGTGGTGTTGGTTTGTGTCGTGCCGTGTTATCCTACGCTGTATGACTTCGTGATGTAAGAGACTGTAAATTAGTCTTAAAGAATGTCTAGTGTGTAGATCCAGATTATTTGTTCGTGAATCTAGCTTCTATTACTAACCAAATCTGTATTGCTGGATCTGATATCTGGTATTGCATTCTTGCAAATTACCATGTTTTAGATTCTTTATATCTTTTATGGAAATGGTACCAATGTTGGAACTTGTTTCTATGATCAGAGGAGAGTGACGAGGAGACGGACGCCATGCAGGAGCTATAAAAGTTTGATATTAAACCATGAGCGTGCCATTTGAAGGATGCACATTCTGGCATGAGAATACTGCATGTGGCGAATAGATTTAGACTTTTCATTAGGTGTTTTACTTTAGTAGAATATTTCTGTACGAGGCGTGCGTAGTGTAATCAGAAAATTTGTCTTAGATTAGTGATAAGTAGGTTGGTTATATTCAATGTCCGTTCTTAAAGGTTGGTGTAGCAGGGTTATTGGTACTAGCAGAGTATCGCTTCTGATCTTTTATCCTGTTTCATTAGATGGAGCAGTAGTTTTTACAAGCTAATGCATTGTCATTTTGTTTTATGAACATAAATCAATTGTGTCATTTTGTTTTATTGATTTTTTTTTTTTTATTTTTGGGTTTATTAGCATTAGAAATCGGAATATGGGAGCATTCCCTAATAATGTTTGAACCGTGTAACGTGGGAACGCCAGAAAGATAAAAGAAGATAAACGCTGAACTTGAAAGGCAGAGCTAGTCACTGTAAAAACGAATGGTTGCCTTTAACCCTTACTTAACCAACCGATAGAGTCGTTGGGTACTCTTTCTTTTCAAATTTTCAACAAACCATGAACCTTTCCACAACCAAGGGTTTTGGAGGATAGTCCTTAAAGTTTTTCTCCTTTTCAATGGTTGGATATGGAGTTATTAGAACATTTTTTACTAAAATTACAGGCACAGAAAGTATGTGAAACTTTGACCAAACCAAATTTGCATAAATTTGAGTTTTAAAAATGGCCATGAAAAAACGGGGTGATAAATTGATACAACATAAAACTTTTGAGAAACCATTGTATACAAAAATACCTCATCGAAAATCCAATTCCAACAAATGTGATTAAAAAAAATTAAAAAATGGTTTGAAATCCAATTTAGAAGGATTTTTTAATTATCGGTTTGTGATAGTATAATAAAATATTGATAGTAGGAATATTATACCTATCTGTAAGGATAAAATCCCAACTTTAAAAATCTACAAATTTCATTTGTACATGCTCTCTAAAGTACTTGTCAATATAATGGTATATTCAAATCTTCTATCTGAATGACACTCTTGGGGGTTTAGTACTGAAAGTAACCTCGACACGACTTTAATCCCTCCCCCGACTCGTTTAAGCAGAAGCCTTGCATGCACGAGAACCGCATACCAAAAACGAACACTGTACTAAGAAACCAGCCCCATCTACCATCACCGTACATTTGAAAGCGTGCGATCTACAGAAACCTGACCCCACGAAGAAAGCGCAGGTTATTTCTAAAGCACACCCAAAATCAACACGCACTTGAAATTCAGATTATCTACACCTCCGCAACATTTTCATATTTAAAACCTCGACGAAAGGGACATGCTCTCAGTTCAAAACCCTGGTGTATAAATTCGCCGTATGTACGCAGTTCCGTATGATCAAGACAACTTCAATTACCAACTAATTAAGGAACAGTGCAGAGGACCAGAAGAACTCAAACTCGAAAGAGCTTCGAGAGAGACGAAGAACAAGAGCGCCAGAGAAGAGCTATGGAGGCCTGACTGTGGAGCTATTCAACATACGTATGTGATAAATTGTTTCGTCGAGAGAGAAGTCGGTAGGCTGAGTTGACATGGAGAGTTTTCTGAGTTTCAGGATGAAGACGGTGCTGTCGATGGCTGAGTTGTATGTGTGCGTGCTGCTGTTAGCGGTGCTGGTTCATGGCGCGAGCGCGTCAAGCTTTTGCCAGCAAGTCGTGGAGCCGCTCGGCTACGGTTGCAGGGAATTTACCGTGAAGACGGAAGACGGTTTCGTGCTTGCTATGCATCGGCTGAGCCGGATTAGCTCGTTGGTTGCGAGTGGTGGACGAGCGAGTGCTCCAAGTGTGAGCGTGTCTCCCGCGTTCGCTCCAGCGGTGTTGCAGAGTGGTCAAGGTGTTTCTCAATATCCTAAGGGTCACGGTCAAGCGCGAGTCTGCGATGGTGACTCCCAGCGGTAGAAGTAGCCTGGCGAGCGTTACTGAATCAACAATGCCAGTAGTTTCTTCAAGTGCGCCAGCGGTGCAAATGGCTCCAGCACCGGCGGATCTCGGAAACAGGAGCACCAATGTTCATCATCATTCCGACATGGCTAAAGCAACTCACATGAGGAGGCGACAGCATAATCACTTGCAAGGATCATCACCAAGTGAGCCAGAAGCTTTGTTGCCTTCAAACAGGACGGCAGGCTCTACTTCTCCGACGCTGAGTGTAGTTGCAGGAGGCCCTGCTCCAACCCGAACCATGCAAAGTCCATCGTCGCCTTCTGGACAAAAACAAAGACAGATTACCACCTGCGGCCGTTCTCGTTCGAAGTACACCGCGAATCCAGAGGTATGGTCCGATTATGACATCTCTTTGCCATTGCGCCAGGTCGTGCTTGTTTCGTTAGTGGACAAAATTACTTACTCTTATACGTACATGGATACTGATGTTCTAGATAACGCCTGGGATTATGCATGATGCAGCGCAATTTCGTAGCTTGTCTGTCAGAAATTTCAATAAGTAGTTAATGTTCCCTGGAGAAATGAACCTGTGATATCACATTTAATGCCATCCTAGAATCCTTGAAGAGAAACGACACTCCGACTTCACGAATGCTAATATCCAGAAGTGTTCACGTATGCCACAATCCTTTTAACATGACGCATTATGTTCAGCAATCAGAGTGCATGTGATCATTATTGTCCTCTTTGCAGGCCGGAAAGGGCTCCCCGCACTACTAGAAAAGGGGTCTAAGCAATGTCTAAAAAAATAAATTAGCAATGCCTAGGGGCTGGTTTTCGAAAGAAGCAACACCTGTAACATTGCTTTTTTCGAAAACCAGCCCCCAAGCATTGCTAATTTTTTTTTAGACATTGCTTAGACCCCCTTTTTCTCGTAGTGCCGGTGCTACTTATGCATCAAGAGTTTTTGAATGGCGATACCTGGTTCGAGTTCGGTGACTTGGAAAACCGAAGTAGCATTTTCTTTCCGATTATGCTGCTGAATGACGGATTCGGCGTCTGGATTGGCCATCAACGTGCGACGTACTGGAGCCGTGGTCATACTCGCCTCAAGTCCACGGATCGGGTAGGTCACTCTCAAAATCTTTCATCTTTGATCAATGTAAGCGCATGGATATGATCAGCGCTACGTGCTTAGTGTTCGTAAATGTCATTGTTCAATAACCAAGCCTATGCCCGCAATAAATTGCAGCTTGAGAGTCCGTGCGGACTTTCTCTGCATGAGCTTATAAATCTCAAATTACTAATTAATTCTTCTCGGTGTGTCTAATTGCTGTGAATGACATGAATTCCCGACTGTTATACTTTGAAGTTTGCTCATTAGCGTCGAAGAAATGCGTTGATGATTGTATATGAACATTTCTATGGAATCAACCTGTTCACTTCATTGGCTTGTCGCAGGTAAGCTTTATAACTGACCTAAGGTACGAGGTAGGGCCATCATTTGTCAACCCTTTAGTTATCCGAGCTGTTTCATGTCTTAATGCTGCACTTGAGGAATGAAAACATTGTCTGGGTCTTCTTCATCATCTTCGTCCTTGAAAATCTTGAGATCACAGGCATCACCATCGTCCTCAACCTTCAAGGAAATATCCTCATTGTCATTTTCACAAATGATTGTCTCGAAGACGGGTCGCTGAATTACAGAATCTTGAACGATAGCGGAACTACCTGCAACTGAAGAGGAAACAAATTCAGACAAAGCATCTCAACTACAAAGCACAGAATAGCAAAACAAGATAAGACTGCAAAGGAGGAATAACAATAGGGGAGGAGCACAATAAAGTGGACCACAAAGTGCAAAATGTGACCACTAACAAGTGAATATGAAGTGTGCTGTTTTTGAAGGCTCAAAGCTGATTTTGAGGATTTTGGTGTAGTTTTTGAGCATTTTAGTCACTTTCTAAGGTGTCATAAGGTATCTTACACTCACCTTCATGAAAAGAACATCCTGAATTGAAACTAAATTTGACAACTAGTTCTAAATCATGAAAATTAACTTTTCCAAAGTCTTGATTTCTTCATTTGGGGCCCTCTATTGTCTTTAGCTGATGTTTTTTACAATTTAAAAAACAATGTTCGGTGAAAAAAAAGTGACAAAAAGTATCGCGGAAAAGACCCTCTTAAAAAGCATCCTTGCGATACTTTTGGAACCCTAAATCAATCAATGAGTATATGAATTGATTATTTTAGAATACCTTTTAAACATACGGAGGGCCCCGCAAAATTAAAAGTGATTTCGGACAAAACCCTAAACCATTTTGTTCACTTTTCCAAATGAGTCCATTCACTTTGCCTGAGTTCAACGTCTCCGTTTTCCATTGTAAACTCAATGTCCTCTCTCGCAAATTTGGGAAGTTGAAGAAGATCAAGTCTACTTTCCGTATCCCAAACTCAATCTTGCATCGACATAACATAGATCCCACTTTCCCTAGTGTTTACAGAAGGGGCTGAAATTGGTGAAAAGATAAGCACTTTTTTGGTTCACTTTATTGTGCTTCCCCCCAATAGCAAACCCGATCAAAGAGATACAAAAAAAAAACTCTACAATAAACGAAGACCTCTTCAAATCTTAAACATATTACCTCCATAAAAACTACATAATCTAGGATCGTGGATATAATCGTACGCTAACTTTCGCTGATATTCAACTTCTCTGCGACTTCTAGTATACACTACACCGCTGTCTGAAAATACACTACGAAAAATTAAGAACTAAGAAACACTAGTCACAAGACGTCTAAAGAACAAAACAACGAAAAAACAATCATGCTAATGTATACAGACCTGCGTCCACGTATCCAATTTCAGAATCTCTCAGAACTCCAGGATCGTCAGCACCAGCAACAACACAGTGGCCTTCAACACCTAGACAGATACAAACAATCAAACCACATATAAGAAACAACACAAGAAATCAAGTGCAGAAACTATACAAATATACAAATCATCAACAAACAAGCGCCATCGTTCGCTTCAAAAAAAAAAAAAGTAACTCACCATTGTTCTTAGGTTCTTCACCACCGTAAACAAGTTCCTCGCCACCGTTAACAGGTTCTCCGCCACCGTCAACAGGCTCGTCGCAAGGCAGCGGTTCATACACCGATGGGTCATGAATCCTCGACTCCACAGTAATTTCAGACTCTGAAAGCAACAAATAGTCATTAGAAACGGAAAAAGAATAAATAAAACATAAAATAAAGTAACAGCCTAAACAAACGCTCAAGGAACTTCAAAAACACACTCACCACTACTCATTCGCTCCCCATTGGGATTCATGGCAATTGTGCGCCTAATTGGGATAACGAACTCAGAATCTGCAATCAACAAAAATACATACAAAAAAATATTATAAGTACAAAAAAATATTATAACTAACAAAAAACATCAACAAAGATGCGCTGGCGCGCGGCTGACTCTACGGCCTACGGCCGTACCTGGCCCCTTAGTAGTCATACGAATTTAAAACAACAATCTACACTACAACAGAATTGATAAGGACCAACATCAAGACAATCGACAAGTTAGAATACTAATAACAAGAGATCCAACAAATAATAAAGAGAAAAACAGATTCAAATAAACAACTCAAAGAACAAACAAACGACTCACCACTACTCATCCGCTCTTCATTGGAATTCAAGCTGGATGTGCGTTTATCTTCAGCAAACTCAGAATCTGCAATGAACAAACACACGAATAAGAAAAAAATATATAAATAACAAAAAAACAACAACAAAGATGCGCGGGCGCGCGGCTGACTCTACGGCCTACGGCCGTACCTGGCCCCTGGGTAGTCATACAAATTTAAAACAACTAACTAAACTAAAAAATCCATACAGTACAAATTCAACAAGTACTATTGTATCTGCATTTCCAACTACAGAACTATTATGTGAAGTATTGTGCTGAGCTACTGGTATGTGAAGTGTATCTGTAATTGAAATTTTCAGTCTCATTGGTGAGAGTCAATAAGCAGTTGCTGATAGATTGAGCATTGCTTGGCTTTGCACTGTTGAGATTATGCAGGAATATTATGCGAAGGGTTTTCAAAATGGAGTGTTTAATTATTCCATGTGAGTCACTAATTAGCATCTGCTGATCACTGCGTTTGTAATGGCAGGCTCGAACTGCTGTTGTGATTTTGTTCCCAGGTATACGGACGAACAACTACGCTCACTACGACTACGGCAGCTCAGCCAGAAGCATGCAGGCATATGGTCGAACGACTCCCCCTGCTTACAATGTTGGACTAATACGCAGACGAATGCCGGTTCTTGTTGATCTTGAAGTAATATTCTTCCGAAAGCTAGGATCACATGGTGATCAATGGTCTAGCTCGGAGAGTATATTTAAACTGTACAGTGTCTACTTTAATGTTCAGGGCTTAATCTAGCTTCTTGAGCTAACGTCCGGCAATGTCTTCCGGGAACATAAACTGAATGATGGTCCATAGGATAACGCTGATTACGAAATCCTCTCTCGGCAGCGGCACTTGGGCTTGGCATATGGGGCATAAGCTTCTAGTTTTGCATGCTGTCTTTAAACAAAGCTTGCAAAAAGTATGACCGCATATGGTTGTGGTGGGTTCAACGAGAACTTCTAGGCACACCTGCACAAGTTCCACATTGTTAGTAATGTATAACTATCACTTTTTCATTCGAATATTGATGTGAGTATATTGAACGTGTAGTTTGAGAAAACTTACCCCACACAGAAGCTCTTGTTTGAGTCTATTTACCCGGTAAACCACGTCTTCTAAGGAACCTAGAAGGCTCCTAGACGATGCCCCAGGTGTGTCACCCTCGTTACCAAGAACTGCCATTGGAATAGGAACCAACGGTTCTTCATCGGCAGACACTCGGCGTAATCTCCTGTGCCTGCAAGAATAGAAACACCTACAGTGGTTAATTACGTGCCTAGAAACGTTTCACGAATCACAGGATGGAAACTGCGAAAGGAATCATGTTTTTCTGTAATCTTGTGAAACGTTTCACATAATCCTGTGCAAACGATGACTTTGGACTAAAAACATGAAATGCTTGCGCAGCCCTAAGAGTACCTCAGTCCACTAAGTGGTGTAGCAGCTTGCCCAATCTGAGTCGTCTTGAGCGCAATGCCTCGGGAATCCCGCGTTCCTAACGCCTTGAGCATCCGATCTATGACTAACTCTGTCAAATAAGCTTTCAGTTATTCGAATGAATGCACAAACTAGCCCTAATTCACACACTTCACCAAGCTCACCCAATCGTAACACCCTCTTGGAATTTTGTTCTATACGATTAGAGATACCTCCCGTCACGGAATGTGACGTTGGAGTCCCTTCCAGGATTATGGGTGGAATTCCCGCCCCAAGGAAAATCCCGCCCCACACCAAAATCCTGGGCAATACATTTTTTTTTCCTTCAATTTTTTTTTTTTCTTTTTTTTCTTTTTTTTTTTGGTTCATAAAAACTCTGTTCAAGTTTTGATTGCATCTCTTCCAATTTTTTTTTCAAATACCTCGAAATTTAAGCATAGGAAAGATTCTAACTAAAAAAACTTGAACATTCTAAGAGTGCGTAAATCAGTCCAGGTTCATTGTTTACTCGCAAAATTATTGATTTCTTAAGTAAAAATGTGTAAACAAAAAATCAGATTCTAATAAAGGAAAAGCATTTTAAATTAAAGACTCTACCGAAAATCTAAAATCACAATCAACAAGGAAAACATAAAATGAAAACAATTTAAGATTTACAAGTGAAAATGTATGAAGATGATCTCATTTACAAACAAAGAACATGGAAGTCCCCTTTGTCAACTTTCAAGGGTCAATATCAAAATACCGAATATCTACAAGGGGCTTTCTCCTAATCCTAAGCTAATTACTGAGCAATTTACAAAATCCTAAGCTAATTACAAGATGAAATTCTGCATAGTGTGCAAGTCTACTGTTCCTGTCACTACTCCCAAAAAGATATCTCCAAGTGAATTACTGCGAGCCAAGGGGTGCTTCAAGTAGATTATCGGCCTGAAAAAAAAACAAAACACATGTAAGAAATAATACTAAATTATATAGCATTTCAAGAAACTCAACATAACACATAAGATAAATTACATAGTTTACCTTAGGCAGTTTAGACATGAACGTTGTCAACAAGCTAGTATCAATTGGTCCATTGAAATTGAAAAGTTGCAACCAGAAGCTGATCCAAATACAAAACCGCTTGATGTGCTCCCCTGATTCACAAAACACTAAAAAAACAACAATTAAATCAATAGACTGGAGTAAACATTCACAAGGAAAACCAAGAGAACAAAACAAAGGAAAACCACGTCAACAAGGAACTAACCTCCTCTGCGATTTTCGAATTCCCATGAAATCGCGGAATAACCTTTGAATCATCTGTGTTAACCTGTCAACAAGCTACAACACTAACATTAGATTGAACATAAAAAGATAAGATATAAATAACAAACTACAAGGGGAACGATTAAATTAAAAGAACACAAACAGTTAGAAAATTTGCAGTAAATCAGATACCTTCAGAACTCCAAAACCTTGTGCAGCTGCTTCAGACTTAACCTCAGACTTCGGCACAGCTCCAACACCTCGGTTACTCAGATGCTCCTCAATCATTGATGCAGCTTTTGAGTTTTTGCCATCCTGGAAGAGAGATTCTATAAAGGTTTACAACCAACATTTTCAATTGATATTCTTTGAAAAGAAAAAAGAGAGGATGGCGCTGCTAGGCTGAGAGCTCCGAAGTTTCAGGTGAGGTAGCCCGTGTGTTAGCCGTTTGAGAGAGAAATACACCCAAGGAAGAGGCTGGCTCCTTGGCGCCCCGTGTATTTTCTGTCTCAGTGTGTGTGCAAGTTTGTGGAGGGCATATGTGTTGGTAGGGGCATCCACTCTCTGGATCTGATTTGTGAGTGTGTGCATACATGTTTAGAGATCGTTTGTACTAGTACTGCTGAGACTGAAGAGCTGGGGCAGTGGTTGGAGCTAGTTCACCATCTCAAAACAGAGTATACTGCGCTTCAGATCTAGATCTAGTTTGTTGAGAGTTCAGAGTTCTTCCCAAGGATACTCACCTGCACAAACACATCGGCTACCTTGTCCTGGAAGCACACCTACTTCAAGATAGATCACATTCACAAGGAGAGGTTCTTCCGACCTCTCACCATTCACACTCTGATTTACATTAGCACCTTAGCTGCACTCTTCTCATGTCACGCTTATGATCATACCCCACAGATCATAGGAACTAGTACCAGAAACCAATCACCTTCAAGATCCGATTTTGCCGGATCTCCGACACAAGCAGTCACCCCCGCACTTAGCTTAGTCACTCATAGCAGTCACTATAAAGTCTACCTCGATGAAGCTGCTACTCTCCAAGTGAGTCTTTCACACACCACCGCAAGTAGTTGCAGACATAAGGCTACTCTCAACAATCGACACGAAGACACTCAACACCTGGAGTACGGTGGAGAACAACCCACAGTCTGTATCAGCGAAGGCTTCGAAGACCTCTGCCTCAAGTCGCATCGACATCACCATCAAGCACCACTGCTCGTCAGGACAGGAGCCTGGCTGCAGCACCACATCCCGGCACTGCTCAACAGAAGTAACGGCGTCTCAAGAGGGACTAATCAGCACGACTAGGGAGAGGTTCAGTGCCATCGACAGGGAGGTGAAGAGCCAACGTGCCTGCCCCGAACATCACCAACGCTGCAGCAAATCTTCACCCCCACGGAGCACAAACAACATCTGCTGCCAGCAACAACACTCGGTCATTGCTTCACCAACTGGATTCAAGCTCAGGGCACACAAGGGACTAATCCGCACGGCAACAACGGACCACCACAACATCACCATACGCACCTTTGTCCTACACCAACTTCGGAACCTCAGAACATCAAGCCCAGGAGCCACGAGACCGCAGGCAAGAGCCCGAGGACAACCAACGGGAGGCGAAACGGATCTGCACACTGCAGATCACAGGTAAGTCTTCTAACCGTCTATCAAATTCGTGAATACAAAATTTATCACACGCTCCTTACTATAGAACACTTTAAATTTGCTTATAGACCACACATCAGCATTGCTTACATTCTTGCTGATTTGCAAGTAGATCAGCACAAAGCAAAGCACATAGGAATAGGTCAAAACAAAAACAGTATTATTTCTGAACACCTGCATGTAGGAGATCGGAAGGGAAAAATTCTGTACCAGGTTAAAGGCGTAAGAATCAAGTGCTGCAAAAGTGTTTACCTGCGATGCTCACATCCCACCGCACCGAACTCAACTGGTGAGCACCCTCCCGGGAGAGGAATCGCAGCATCAAAGGTTCACGGTAGGGTTTTGGTGGGAAATCGCAGCATCGTACTGCTGCACCGAAACCTGCTGCACCGAAACGTGCTGCATCAACTGCACCGAAACCTGCTGCATCCACATCAAACCGCGCACTGCAACCTGCTTCGTCTGCACCAATCGTCTGCATCCACAGCCAAACCTACTGCAGTAATCGAATCGCACAAGGGAGAATCGGGAGAAGTCTGCGATTGCCTGCTGCGGTGGAGAAATTCACCTGCGCATCCCAGCCTACAGGTAAGCCCTCTTTTCCTTTCGCAATTTCAGCTTCATAGAAAGACCACTAAAAAACTAAACACATTACATCATTTAGATCTGAACCTAATCACCCCACACTTAAACTTGTCGTCTAATCATAAACAAAACTACAATAGACACATAAAAGGAATCATCTTTGCACAAGCCTGTACCTGGGAGTGGAGAGAGTACTTCACACAAACCGTCGCTGGAGCTTGCGGCGAAGAGGACCGCACACCACCCCTGCATGCTCACATCACCCCCCAGGTAAGTCTTCTCCAAACTTTCCTGTCCTATGTCCATTGCGAAACTTTGCAGTTGCCTATCTCCACACATCGTGATAGTGTGCAACTACCGGTAATTGAAAAAACCTCTCTAGTTAAAAATCACCTAAACACATTAGAAAAATTAGGGTTTACTGAGTTTGCAAGAAAATCTGTCGTAAAAAATCACATCGTTCTGGGTTTAAATTACACAACCCTGTATGCATGCTTCAGTCGCCTTATTGCTTGCCGGTGCCGTCACCTTGCCTGCTTGAGTCGACCCTCTAGCCACAGAGTCGTCCTTTTGTTTGTTTGCCTGAGGAAATGGGCCAGGACGAGACAAGTGCCGTGCAACATTAGCTACCACACACACCAACGACACAACCACAAGCACAAGACAGATACTGCACACAAGACACGAAACTGGAGAACAAAAGAAACCTCACCGAGACATAGTAGCTGGAGCATCCCTGCGTATGAAATTCCAACCGGGAAAGCACTGTGGAGCAACCATCGAACCTGCAAAGTCGTCACCGCCAATTCAAAGCTCAGCGGCTGGACGCCAGGTAAGTCTCGCAACCCTTGTCCAATTAAATCTAAAATTCCGCAATTAATCTTAGTAGCTCCAATTTGCGGCCATCAATCAATTTCAGTAGCATTACATTTACGACCTAAAAATACCTTAAACAGCAACGACACACTAACATGCAACCCAAGCACTCTCTTTAGCACCGTCTTCCAGGGCTTTGAAGCTGCACCTCAAATTTCTTGTGCGTCCCTGCTGAAGTTGCGACCCAAATGTGCAAACGATAGACACAGCTCCGACCTGCAAGAACAATCATCACAAACCGACGTCTCATTATCATCACCAGCTCCCGCAGACAAAAAAGAAAAGAAAGGTGCCTGCGGTTGGAGCTGGCCCCGCAAGCTGTGGTCTGTCGGAGGTGTGAGGCTGCCCCGCTGGTCGTCATACAACCTCGCTGCTGCGGAAGAAACAACGGGCAGAGCCCCCACAAAAGCGAAAACCACAACCAACAGAGGAAGTCACAAGAGCCACCGCCGCCCTACCGCAGCCACGATGGCCTCTTCATCCCGCGACAGAAGAGTATACGTGACAGAAGCGGAGATGGAGCAAGCGAGGGCCGAACACACAAGGGTTTCAGCTTATGTGGCCTGCTTCGGTCAGGACGATACTGAGATGCTGGATACACCGCCGACGCAGAAGCCTCAAGAGTCCACAGCGCAGAGCCTCAAGAGACTCCTTGCCGATAAGGCTAGAGAGCAGACTGTCGCAAGCACCAGTAAAAGAACGCGTGAGGGAGCAGAGACGGCAACAACAACTGTGCCGCAAGAAACCCCTCCCACCAAGCCTGCCGTGCCGGAACCAACTCACATCAGTGAACCAGAGTCCAACCAGCGGCCAAGGTTTTGGCTAGGCTTTGAGACCATGGAGCAGTTGGCAGTTGAACGAGGAGAAGAGGAGCTATTCAGTGATGAGACTATTGAAGACAGAGTGCTGCGAGGAATTTCAAGAGATGAAGCAGAAGAAATGGCACAGGTAAGTGCAGCCTTCCCCCGTGTACCTCAGTTGTTGTATCCATCTGAGAGACCTGATGGAGTTTTGGGGCAGCACTACAACATAACCCAGGTACCCTTTGACATTTCCACAGACCCTATCTCCCACCTCTCTCTTGATTTTCATGTTGCTATTCATTTTCAAATTCCTAAGGCCCCACTCTTGCACAACTACATCAAAGACATTGTAAAAAAGAGGCTAGACTATATGCACATTCCCTTAGGCACAAAACTCATTGAGCCCATCTCAATAATGTGTATGAGTGTGAAACGGGGGGGAGAAAAAGGAGTTTGGGCTGGGATTATCAAACTCCATCTCCTCCACCCCGAAATTGATGGCATTGCAATGTTGAAGGGTCTTAGACCCTTCATTCTTCAACTTAACCCTTTTTCAAAAGTTGGTACTTTAGGCAAAGTTTGTAAGTCCTACCATGGTATTGCAAGGAGCAATTCTCTCTCCATCAAAATTACTAGTGAGACCATAGTTGGTGTCTCTTCACATGCTCTCTTTCTTGATGTGCTAGAGAGTAGTTTTAGGAGAAAGCACGATTTTGAAATTGTTGATGTGCAAAAGAATACTAACCAAAGTCATGCCTACATTGTAGCCCCCTCACCTTCCCAAGCCAAGAAAATTCAGGATTTCCAAGTCTCCACCTTCCATGAGATTTTGGATGGCCAAGTGAAGAAAGGCCCATACATCACCTTGGAGAAAAAACAAAGGAAAGATGCCCTCACCCTTACCTTCTATAACCTTCCGATTTTGATGAGCATTGATGACACAACCTTAGCTATTTGCAATGAATTAGGTACAAAAAATGTTATCTCCATTTGGTTTCACAAATCAAATGGAAGCAAACATAATGGGAGTGCAAATGTTGAATGTTTGAATCCCTTTGTCTACCGTAAGTATGTTGGGAAAGAAATCAAGATTGGGGCATATCATGTGGAAATTACCCCACACCGTCGAAGTTTAGAAGGTAGTGAAAAACCTTCCAAGGAGCTTTTGGTCAAGTTTGGGTTTGAAGATACTAATACTTGTTTGGTTCACACCATGGAAGCTATCCAAAATCAACCACAAGGGGAGACAAGTGCCACCAAAAACGAGGTTCTTACCATCATGAAGGAGGTAATTGAAGAAGGCAACAAGAAACTCAAGCTTGAGTTGCACAAGGACATGAAGGTGCTCAAAGATGATATTGTCAAAGAAGCCCATCTCTATGCGGATGAAATCAATGACAAACTCAAGAGACAAATGCTTGACATCCAAAGTACATTGACTTTGGCACTCACCGGAATGCAACAATTCACTGGATTGGTAAATCCAAACCTTTTACTCAAGGATAAGTCAAATGTGGATTGACCACAAATCGCCGAGGTAAAAAGTATTTACCACAATACTACTTTAGATACGTATTTGTATTTAGACCTAGTTTTATACACATAGAATATACTAGAAGAAATATAGAATATTTCCGTATTATACACAGTATTTTACAATGTTTTGAATACTTTTTGAAATACAAATACGATTACTATACTCCATACTTGTACAAATACAATCCACAACCAAAATACTACCTTCATCCAAAAACCTACTTTCATCCAAAACTTAGATTTCATCCAATACTTGGAGTTCATCCAAAATTCAAATCTCATCCAAAATTCAAATCTCATCCAAAACTCAAACTTCATCCAAAATTCAGATTTCATCCAAAATCTAGATTCCATCCAAAATCCAGATTCCATCCAAAACCCAGATTCCATCCAAAATTCAGATTCCATCCAAAATTCAGATTTCATCCAAATTTCAGACTTCACCTAAAATTCAGATTTCATCCAAATTTCAGACTTCATCTAAAATTCAGATTTCATCCAAATTTCAGATTTCACCCAAAATTCAGATTTTATTCAAAATCAAAGGCCCATTCAAAATTCAAATATCATCCAAAATTCAAACTTCATTCAAAAATAAAAGCTAAACCAAAAACTACACCTAGATTCCATACACAACACGTATACAACCTTAGTACAAAAAATCACCACCAACTACCACATTATATCAAACCCAACCATAAAATGGCCTCGGCCTACCGACCTCGCCAAAATACAAAATACAAACATCAATTCATAAACAAATTAATACCCAATACCATAACAAATCATACTTTAATAAATACAAATACATATACATACTCTTCAAACATACAAGTAGAAAATACAATATCCGCCATCCATTCAAAACCAAAAATTCATCCAAAATTAAAAACTCATCCTAAATCAAAAACTTTACCAAAATTCCAAATTTATCCAAAATTCCAAATCCACCCAAAATCCCAAATTTATCCAAAATCCAAAAAACACCAAAACTTCAGATTTCATCCAACTCTTATAAGACATAATAGTCATCCAAACTATAAAATCCACCAAAAAATCAAATTCTATTTTAAAAATATAACTCACTCCAAACAAAGAATTATCCCACAATATCAATTTCACATAATAGTTGATATTATACAAAAACATAACCTTATTAACAAACACTCTACTACCATGGTCTACCAACCCCACATGAAAATAGACAAAACCTATCAACACCGTCATGGTTGTCATAATGGACGGACGGGCCAAAAAATTGTCGTGTAGTCACGTGACGAACGTGACGGACGGTTATCGGACGGACGCTTATCGGACGGGCTCCCGACCGCGAGCAAAATTACTGTCCTCACAGTTTACTACTGTTTACCATGGGTGGCGCCCGTCGTCGTGTCCGCGCGCGTCTTTGCGCCTGTTCGCGCCGGTCATTTGTGGCTGTTCGCGCCCGTCGTCAGTCTCGCGCGCGCGCGGTGATCGCGCCCGATTACCCTCGCCCGATCAGGGTCGCCCGCGCCCGTCGCGCGCTCGCTGTGATCGCGCCCGTCGTCTGTCTCGCGCGCGCACAGTGATCGCGCCCGATTACCCTCGCCCGATCACGGTCGCTCGCGCCCGTAGCAGCCTGCGCGCGCCCAACCTGCTCGCGCCCACACTGTCGGCCCCGTGAGTATAAATTGCCACCCTCCTCCACTGATTTCGCACCCCCTCACTTTGTGCATTTTGCCTTCAACAGCCCAAGGGTAGCTGATTGCTTAGTGCTACGGTGGGTTTCGCAACATTCGCTGTACCGTCCAACATGAATTCCAACGCCTGCAATTGCCAACAAATCAAGTCCATTATGAGTTTAACGGATGGTGCCACTCCACCGGGCACTGCACAACGAACGGACACAGTTATTTGGTCAAAGCTGGAGCGACTCCGTCAACTGATTGAGTTCTTCGAGGATTGGATCTCTCGCCGTGACAAATTGGTGGCCTACGCAGAGAATGGACGCCCTCTGCCTCCAACCACTGAAGAGCAGTTGGCAACCCAAGCGACTGTCGAAGAACTTGACTGTGAGATTGGCGATCTCATCAAAGAACTGAAGAAGGAGATGGCAATACTTTGTGTCCCCACCATTGTCTCTAGTGCTCAAACGAACCATTTCGAGACGCACTTGAAAGACCTAGAGGACCGGTACCTAGAGTGCATGGCACTGTAATCGACATTACAATGAAGTGATACATTTCCAAAATAAATAAAGTATTCTTTTTTAACTCTGAATTTGCAAGTCCTCTTTGGTTACTCTGATTTTTAACAGTGTTCTAGGTTGTGGTGGCGCCCGTCCTGGCCCACTGCTCGCGCCCGTCCATTCAGTGTTGGCGCCCGACGGTCGCGCCCGTACAGTTCGGATCGCGCCCGAAAATATCCGCGCGCCCGCGTCGACGTCCGCGCGCGCGCCCCTTCGGTACCCGGACGACGCCCGCTCGCGCCCGACGAAGACCGGGTCGGTACCCGCTCGCGCGCGGTAAAACCCGCGCGCGCCCGTCATATACCCGCCACTGAACCGCTCGCGCCCGTTGATATCCGCGCGGGCGCGGACGGATACACGGCCGAAACCCCGCCGTCGGTGCCCGCGCGCGCCCGTCGGGTTTCCGCTCGCGCCCGTAGCAGGCTGTTCGCGCCCGTTCCCTGGCGCCCGTGACTATAAAAGGGCGATTTCCCACCTCATTTTGCACTCCCCCCCCTTTGAGCACCTTGCCTTCAACAGCCCCCGGGTAGCTGATTGCGTGGTACTCAGGTGGGTCCCAGCACTCTGACACGTGTCCTTGTTTTTATTCTCCAGAACTCTATGGTGTCTGTGTATTACATTTGAGAATTTTGTAAATGTTTATAATTTGTAAATGTGATTGAGGTTCTGGGGTAGTCGTAGGGTTTTAATTTTGCACCTTCGGAAGACTTCGAAGAACGATCTACCTCGAGCAGACATGGAACGGCAACAACCAGCACTCACGGCGGCAGAGCAGAGGAAAAAGCAAAAGGATGCGGGACGGCCCAGGCATGGAAACGTCCAACATAAGAGGGTCCACGTCTTATTGAATCCAGCAAAGCTGGCATTCAGAGGGTGGGAAGGTGCATCGCAACCGTGGACTCTAGCAACGTGTGAACAATTCATTGAATGGTGCCACATTGGGAAGTTATTCCCGTTGCACCGTCATAATAACAATCGTACTTCAAACAAGGCGAACATGAGATATTGCAAGAACCGTCAGTTCGGGAGGCGGTGTTTGGAGGTGTGGCAGGTCCTATACAACCAGGCGATGAACGAGAGGAATGAGGTTCCGCTCTTTATTTGTAGAATGGTATATGCCGAGGTAGTGCTTCATAGGCAGGTGGATTGGAGGACCATACGGTTGACTCCTAGTGTCCAGCAGCGTCCACATGAGATGGCGATACCTACAGGGGTCCTAAGATTTCCAGGTGTGGACTGGGCATACTTGGATGATCCTGAGGATCAAGCGCCTGTTGAATGGAGTGACTCAGGGGAGGATAATGATTCTGATGGTACGGTAGACCGTACCCCTCAGTCACAGACAAGAGCCGCGACTAGTGCTAGAATCACACGGTTAAAAAAGAAGGATCCTGTGCTAGCTGCCTGTTTGTCGACGAGGAATCGTGCACCGCCTGCAAATCCTACTGGACCGGGTATTCCTCATCAGGCTCCTCCAGCAATCGTCGGGGGCCCAAGCAATGTTGATGTTGCTCCTCCTATATTAGTTCCACATATTGCGGGCCCGAGCAATGTTGATGTAGCTCCTCATGTACTAAATCCACAGATTGCGGGCCCGAGCAATGTTGATGTAGCTCCTCATGTACTAAATCCACAGATTGCGGGCCCGAGCAATGTAATGGAAGATGATGACACTGGGTTTGCAGATGAGTTGGAGGCTACAATAGCCGCCGCTGATGCCCAGGGCCTGCAAGTCGATGCATTGCAGAAGGAGCTGGAAGGAAAAAATGCAATAATTTCTGAGATGGAGAAGACTATCCAGAACTTGTACGAGGAAGCTGATAGGATGAATGAGATTATACGGAAGCAGAATGAAGAGATTTCGCAACTTAGATCTGCGAAGACTCCGACTTACATACCCGAAGCAAGCCAAGCTCCAATCCCTGGTAGCCCTGGAATGAACGAGGAAGACGTTAATGCCATAATTGAATCGGCCACGCACGGTCTCCTGGAAGATACCCCGGTCCGAGTTCCCCGTAAGCCAATCATTCCATTCGCGTCATCAAGTCAAGTGATGCACCCCCCCCAGCGGCAAATCATGTTCGTAGATTCTCAAGAGACGGAGGACTCTTTGGGATTTCAACAGCCATCAGTACCCACTGTCTCCGAATTGCAAGCTACCAACGGGATGCTCAGAAAGTATCTGATCGAGATGAGCAGACAGTACTACCAATGGAAGATTGCATGCATCATGAACGTCGACCGTTTCAGACAGATGCGCGCTGAGTTCGAGAGGATTGACCGCGACTACCTCCAGCTTAACTCCAAGAGAGATTTCGGACTTACCTCGTGGGCAGATCCAAATGAAATGTTCCCTGACAGCCTACCGATGATTGGTAAAGCAATAGATTGGACGCGGTTGGGGTGGGAGTACAAGACCGCCATATCCAATGAGAAGATCGCTAAAAATAAAAAGCCAAGCTTGCTCTGGCCCAATCCAGCGAAGTATGTGTTGGATGGAACCCACTGTGCAATTTGTACCAATCTATTTGGGCCAGAGGGGGGCTGGCAATTGGGATCCTGTCAATGCATGTATCATCCACAATGCTTGATCTCGTGGGCCTTGATACGTCGGAAGTGTGCAGTATGTAGGGCCCCCTTACACAAGCGTTTTTATGAGCAATTCGGCCTAGTGAATTGGATGCCACCGCATTGGGAGCAAAATGAGGAAAATACTCCTGACTTTCCAGACAAGTGGGGTGAAGACTTGATTTGGAATTGGCTTATGGGAATGCACCTGTCCTATATTAAACAAATGAGCGATCAGTGGAGGTGGGACCAGAAACCTGCGGAGATTGTACGGATCTGCCACGAACTCATCAAGGGCGGGACGGAGGAGGAACTCGAGGGAAGGAGGAATTTCTTCTACCAAGTGCTACATGGGTATTGGGATATTCAAACTTGTACATTCCAGTACGGCCCCCATCCTCTTGGATTTAAGTGGAATTCCAAAGGGGAGTTGGTTGCGGATCAGATCAAGGAGTTGCACGACATGACTGAAGAGGATTTCCGGATCGCTGAGACTGTGGCTACCGCGGAATCTGAATGGGATATGTTGTTCAAGAATCAAGCCGTGGATTTCCTATGTGCTGAAGTGGCTCCGGAGGTCGTAACAGTGCTCCGTCGGATGCGCAACAACAACTTCATGGAAGCAATGCTTGGAGGAGATGGCATAGCGAAGAGAACCCGTTCTGCCAAGCGGAAACTCATCGCCAACGAAGGGGCAGAAAGTAGTGCAGCAGGTACCTCTCGTGCTCGACACGATGAGGGTGGATCGAGTTCCTCTGCACCGGGCACGTGACGTCGTGGAGATCCATGAGTGAAGACCACGTTTTGTAAAAAGATATCGGAATATAAATACATGTAGATGGCATAGGGGTATGGATTATTGGATAGGTTTGGGATTACATTCACATGTTTAATGTTTGTTAAACTCAAACAATGGATGATAATTTGCTTTTGTAAATCATTGTCGTGATTCTCAAGACGCTTTTATGCTCCCTTCATAATACATTGGCCTCTCTTTTTTGGATTGCCAATCATGTTATTCATTCCGCCCGTTGTCTCATCTCCTTCCATCGTATGATAAGTGTATAAATATCTCTGTTGCACACCAAAATGTTTAACCCCTAAATGCTCTTGAAAATTTCAGGCTCAAACTGTCTTTCGATACCTCTTTGTAAAGCAAGCTGATTTTTTTAATTTCAAAACATTCTTTTGCAATTTCAACCGTAGGATCTTATAAATAACTCATCAAAAAACTATTTCTCAAATTCTTAGAGTCAGAAACCAAACCAATCACAAGATCATGATGTTTAAACTTCCAAGACAAGTTATTTCCAATCCTTCAAAAACTAAAATCTTGGCTTCCACGAATTTTCAGAAAATATGCTTTGAGGTTTTAGAATGGGCAACTGAATATTCTATTTAAAGAATGACTTGAGATTCTTCACAAAAAATTTCAAAACATTAAACCTTAATTTTCATCTTCAAACCATAAATAATTAGAATAAGATGTAGAATAGAGGGAAAAACTAAACTACTAATTTTGTCCACATAAAAGTAGATATTGTCAATTCCAACGGTGAAAATGATGTAACAAGTAACCAAAAACTTTTCCAATTTTTAATTTTGAAAAATTGCTAAAATCGAGTTCAAAATCAATAGTTGAAGTTATTTTTGATGAAGAGTTGACCGAACTGCCCGCATAATATGACTTCTCATATCTCTTACCTCACTTATTGGATTGGCATGGCTCAAAGCTTCCTATGTGCATACAAATCAGTAGAAAATGATGATATTTTAATTTATTTTTAAAAAAAAGATTTGAGTTTTTTTTATGCTGCCCGCGTTGAGATTTTGAACCTTTAATCCTTCATAACTTTTGCATTACATATCAGAATCGTATGAAACAAAGCTTCACATGTACGTAATGACTGAAAGAATCTACATACAAAATTTCAAAACTTAATAATTATTTTTGACGCCGTTGCAGCCTGCCCAAAATAGGCTGCGACCACATTTTGGACAGTGGATTTAAGTCGCGCTAAGGGTCCCTTCACACCTGGAGGTGTGTACCACCGGCTACCGACTGTCTAACTCCGGGCCCTCCAAAAAACCCGTTTCCGATTCACAGGGTTCGAGTTAATTTACAGGGGGTTGGGTCTCGTGATAGGCCAGAGTCGGGGATCGGGGGCCGGGGTTCTTGCTGGATTTAAGTCACGCTAAGAGAACTTCAGTTATTGTAAGTGTATTTAACTTATGGACTGAATTTTATGTTACGTGGATTTGAACTCTGATCCCGCCCGCATGGTCGCGCGCGTTTGCGCGCGCCCGTAGTGTGCGTACTCGCGCGCGCGCGAACCTGCCCCAGCGAGAATAAAACCAGGATTACGCCCGCCCGTGCGCGCGCGCACGAACTGCTCGCGCGCGTGCGAAGTGCTCGCGCCCGTCGCGCCCACAGCGCGCGAACGGATACTGAAATGTGGAACACCCGACGGTGTCTCCGTCGTTTGGCTCGCGCCCGATTCCGCATGCGCCCGCCCGATTTCGCGCGCGCCCGACAGTGCACGCGCGCGCGCACTGCAACCTGGGTGGGGGACTAATTTCTCTCCCCAAACTCTCTTTTCCATTTGCCCGCGCCCGTACGCGCGCGCGCGTCCTGATCGCGCCCGTCAAACCAACCGCGCGCGCGCGGTCGCGTGATTCTGAATCTCTTCCTCCCCCACAATGTCCCCCGCATTTCGTTCGCGCCCAATTTCGCGCGCGCCCGATTGCGCGCGCCCGTCAATACTCGCGCGCGCGCACTGCAACCATGTCATGGAAGTAATTTCTCCCCATTCAGTCCCTCGTTCCATTTGCACGCGCCCGGACGCGCTCGCGCCCATCAATGCGGGCGCCCGTTTTGCACGCGCCCAAGCACTCCAACAACATCACTCAAATAAATTTTATGATTCCCCCACTCTCCCATCGTATCCCCTTGTTTTTATTAAATAATCCTACACTCTCTAAATTTTTAATTGTTTTTTTTCCCCCTCTTTGAACAGTACGTTTTTATTTAACTCGTAATCTCATTTTGTCTGTTCATTTTTATAATATACTAAAGGTAGTAAATCTTCATGTCGACCCAGAGTCACATGAAGATCCTCTAAGCGCCTGAGTTCAGCTGATTTATATCCACTATTTTTTTTTTCCCCACTGTTTTTTTTTTCCCCCTTCCTTGAACACTACGCTTTTATTTAATTCCTTCTTTCATTTCGTTTGTTCAATTTTATAATTCCACCTCTCCCCCTTCTTCCCGCCTTATTTTTATTCAATACTTCTACGCGGTGTAATTTGTTTTATATTTTTTTTTCCCCTTCGTTGAACACTACGCTTTCATTTAATACCTTCTCTCATTTTGTTTGTTTATTTTTATAAGTCCACCTCTAGTCTATCCTCCCGCCTTATATTTATTCAATACTCCTACGCTCTTTAATTCCTTTTTTTTTTTCCCCCTTCGTTGAACACTACGCTTTTATTTAATTCCTTCTTTCATTTCGTTTGTTCAATTTTATAATTCCACCTCTCCCCCTTCTTCCCGCCTTATTTTTATTCAATACTTCTACGCTCTGTAATTTGTTTTATATTTTTTTTCCCCCTTCCTTGAACACTACGCTTTTATTTAATTCCTTCTTTCATTTCGTTTGTTCAATTTTATAATTCCACCTCTCCCCCTTCTTCCCGCCTTATTTTTATTCAATACTTCTACGCTCTGTAATTTGTTTTATATTTTTTTTTCCCCTTCGTTGAACACTACGCTTTCATTTAATACCTTCTCTCATTTTGTTTGTTTATTTTTATAAGTCCACCTCTAGTCTATCCTCCCGCCTTATATTTATTCAATACTCCTACGCTCTTTAATTCCTTTTTTTTTTTCCCCCTTCGTTGAACACTACGCTTTTATTTAATTCCTTCTTTCATTTCGTTTGTTCAATTTTATAATTCCACCTCTCCCCCTTCTTCCCGCCTTATTTTTATTCAATACTTCTACGCTCTGTAATTTGTTTTATATTTTTATTTCCCTTTCGTTGAACACTACGCTTTCATTTAATACCTTCTCTCATTTTGTTTGTTCATTTTTATAATTCCACCTCTAGTCTATCCTCCCGCCTTATATTTATTCAATACTCCTACGCTCTTTAAATCCCTTTTTTTTTTTTTTCCCTCTTCGTTGAACACTATCATTCTATTTAATTCCTTCTCTCATTTCGTTTGTTCATTTTTATAATTCCACATCTCCCCCATCCTCCCGCCTTATTTTTATTCAATACTCCTATGCTATTTAATTTGTTTTTTTATTTTTTTCTTCATTTTATAAATTTGAATGCCTATTCGTTTTTTTTTTTTTTTTTTTTTTTCTTTCTTTTGGGTACTCCAATCTCCCATACTAATGTATGGTATTTCAGTGTAGTCCAGTCTCTCCCTTAAGCTTTATTTTTTTTCTTTTTTTGAACTTACGACTTTTAAACTTCATTGAGCCTTCTGTTGGATCGCGCGCGTCCGAACGCGCCCGCAGGCGCCGGCGCGGTGGTGTCCGCAGTGGACCCACTGAACCTGCCCACGCGCGCGCGCGCACACTCGCGACCGCGCCCGCAAGTACGCGCGCGCGCCTGCTTGTTCGACGCGCGCACGCGTCGTCCCCGACCTGCGCTCGCCCTGCTCGCGCCCACCCGTTCGCGCGCCTGCTCGCGCCCCACGCCGCCTGCGCGCGCGCTCGGGGTTTCAACTGGATTAGTGCAGTAACTAGTAAAATTTATCCCATATTCTAAGTTAACACTCCCTGAGGTTAGCTTAAAACGGCTTACCTTCCACTAGGAGGGCAGAAACATGAGGGGCGAAATGACAACCTGCTCTAGTTCTTAGACATGTGTGAATGGAGTGGTTTGTCCTTTCGCACTGTCATGTTTCTCATTTTTTTTACTAAAATAGGGTTCCTTTTAATGTAGATGTGCACGTGTATGTAGTTCACACACTTTAATTTATTTAAATTTTATTCATTTTTCCCTCTCGTTGTTACTTCTTCTCATAGAATTGAGGTGGTCAAATCGATCCCGGCCGTTTGATCGCGCCCGCACCCGACCGCCCGTGCGCGCCCGCGCCTGCATTCGCCCGCCGCTCTCCGCCCGTGCGCGCCCGCGCCCGCATTCGCCCGCTGCTCTCCGCCCGCGCCCGCCCGCGCCCGCCCGCTTCGCGATCCAGCGCTCGCGCGTGCATGCGCCCGCCCCCGCCCGTCTTCCACCGCGCGCGCTATCCGCCACGCGGCCTTCAATCGCGCGCACCCACCTGCGCCCGCCCGTTCGCCTCGGAGCGCGCCCGATCTTCTGGTGCGCGCGCGCCCGTTCGGTCGCGCCCGTCCGGACAGTACTCGCCCGGTCGAGGGCGGCAGTATATAAACTGCCCCCTTGATTTGACATCCACCTTACCTCCTTGCGTGCTTCATGTCCTGGGTCTCCTTGAGGGCTCCTTGCTTGAAACTGTTAGCTTGGGGAGACACTTGGTTTGGGTGGGGGGAATGTAAAAATTCTTCTCTCCATAAATCAATGTGTCAGGCACTTTTCAGACACACTAAGTTATTCAGATAATAATCTTTTGGTACTACTGGTCCTATTAGTCCCGATACTTCCCTAATCATTCACTATGGATCCGGATGAAGCGGTTGAACCGGTTGAAGTGGTTGCTCCGGCTAGAGCCATTCCAAGACTCGGTACGAGAGAGTGGGCACCATGGTTTTCGATCAAGTTCCAGGAAGGGTCACTGTCACATAAGGTAGCCCAATGTGTGTATTGCAGGACCAAGTTTTCGTACGTGAGGTCCAGGTGCTTTCAGCATTATGGTTGGGACCAGTCCAATCTCTCGAGGGTTTGCCAAAAGGCACCTACCGTAGTGAAGAGGAAGTTTCAGTTTTGCGCTGGAAAGATTCCCGGCCCTTTGACACAGGAGGAGGTGGATGGTATCAGGCCAACGTTCCCCGCGTCAGTTCAACGTGGAACATCCAGTGCTTCCACACACGGCACTCTGTACGGTGGATCCGAACCCTCGTATAATGATTCCGATGAGGACCGGAATGTCTCCAGTGTTGCACCTAGTAGGGCCGGTTCGAATACCACTAGGAGCTTGCGGCAACAGGACATGAGTGAAGTACTCCAGATCGCCAAGCGGAAGGAGCTGGACATGTTGTGGTCATCCTTCTTTTACGAAGCCAACGTCGCATTCAACGTGGCGAAGCACCCAGCATTTATTAAGGCGGTGAGCACAACCGCGGCTGCCGGATTTAACTACAGTCCTCCTTCCTATGACGCGATGCGAACAACGCACATCAAGGAAAAAAAGAAGTTAATCAAGGCAAAGATTGATGAACGTACGAAAACCTCGACCGAGTTATACGGGGGTACCATATGCTCCGATGGCTGGGATAATGTGAATCGCCGACCGTTGATGAATGTCATGCTAGTATGTCCGGCAGGCGATGTATTTCTTGGGTCTGTTGATACGACTGGCGAGAAGAAGTCAATGGGATATATTGCCGGGGAGATGAAGAAATATATTCGAGAAATTGGCCCTCAGAATGTTGTCCAGATTTGCACGGACAATGCAGCCAACATGCTTGGCGCCATGGATAATATCCTGGAGGAGTTTCCTCACATGTACAAGCAGGGCTGTTGTGCCCATATTCTAGATCTTCTTATGGAGGACTGGGGCAAGGAAGTCTTTGTGAAGGATTTGGTCGCCAAGGCTAAACACGTGTGTCATTACATTCGGAGACACCATGTTCCCATGGCCCTTTTCCGCAAATTTGAACCGAAGTTGTCCTTGGTGGTTCCCGCTGAAACCAGATTCGCTTGTAACTATCTGATGATAGAGCGCCTTATGGAGGTTAAATTTGCTTTGGAGCAAGTGGTCATGGCACAGGAGTGGTACGAGTATGTCGACGGTTTATTCAACCAAACCGAGGGGGTGCGTAATCATGCACGCGCAAGCGTAGTGCGTCAAACAATTCGTGACGATGGGTTCTGGCATCAGTGTGACAACTTCACGCACCTAGTGAAACCAGCCCTAGTAGCTCTCAGGACCTTCGATGGAAGCCAGCCGGCAATGGGCAAGGCATGGATTACAATGAGCAACCTAAAGGATCACGTGTACAATCTCCGAGGATCCCCTTGCTTTTTCCCACCTGTCATGGCAACAAGGATGGAGCTGCGGTTCGACCGTAGATGGGACATGATGCATACCGATCTTCATTATGCCGCGGCGCTCTTGAACCCTTGGGTTAGAACGCATAAGGGCTTACAAGTCATAGGAGAAGCGAAGGCGGCTCTCAATCGGGTGTTTCGTCAGGTGGGTGGCCAAATGGGAATTCCATTTGGCGATCTTATGAAAGAGATGATCGAGTTCGACGAGGGACGTGGCCCTTACAGCCCCGAAGTGACCATCGATATCAGAGGTTTGAATCTGGAACCCCATCAATGGTGGCAGAGGATTGGAGGGGGACCATTGGCAGTCATTGCGAAGCGCATTTTATCTCAGGTCTGCTCCGCCTCATCGTGTGAACGGAATTGGAGCATGTACTCGTTTGTCCACAACAAGGTACGCAACCGCCTGGGGTTAGAGAAGTCTGAGGCCTTGGTGTACATTTATACGAATAGCAGACTCCTCCGCGAACGCCCAAAGCCCAACCCCCTCAGATGGTACGAGAACAATGCATGGTCAGAGGAGTCGGATCCGGAGAGAGATCCAAGCGAAGAGGAAGGAGATGACGACGATCATTACATACCAGTTGACCATGCAGGCAGTGGGGATGATGATGTCTGGGGACATGATAACGTCGACGTTAACACGAATGGGCAAAACGACGGTAATGGCAACGGACGCGGTGACCCTAACCGCAACAATCCGCGTGACCGCAACAACCACGACGATAACGGTGATGAGTACGACTTCAACAATGAACCAGAATATAACCAGGGAAACCCGGACATGAACATCTATGGAGACGAATTACCCACGCTCCCGGTATTTGATGAAGCGGCTAATGCAGAAGGAAGAGGCGCTCGTGACGAAAGAGATGCTATTCCAGTCCAAATCAATCCTGAGAACAATGACGGGGTTGCAGATGATTCATCCAGCGAGGACCATCTAGGCAACGATATCCATGCTGGCGATGATGATGACGACAGTGACGAAGGGGGTGATGGAAGTCATGGACGGGCTGTAGATGGACCTCATTGGACCGGCCTCGTTAGTGGGGAGGGCAACTGGGGAACCGTTCCGGCACAAGGCGACTCAAGCTTGTTTCAAGAGATTCCTCCTGCTCACGAGAGAAGGACTGTGCACGCAATCCCCGCACAGACTGTGGCTCCATCGCAACCCACTGGTACGGGGGGTATCGAACCAGATACAATCGTGGATGGAAGCCTGGCTCGGAGGCCCACAAGTTCAATGGGCGCAAAAATAGCTCGACTCCTTAGATCATCAGCAGCGGCGAGGCCTCCACTCAATCGAGCTAGTGGTAGTCGGCGTGGTGCCTCCACCGCCAAGCTAGTCCCCGTGGCGCCAGCTATAGACGAAGCCGTACAGAATGTGGCCCAACGTGGTGCGAAGAAGTCCACAGCCAAGGTTGTTAGGAAACCACCATCACAAGAACCCCGCGGAGGAACACGAAAGTCAAGCAAAAAAACTGGACCTGATCCCCTTCCATTCTATACAGGATACACTGAAGGGGGGCCTTCTTCTGGAACTGGGGTTGTTCGCACACGCATAAACTTTGAGGATGGCATCACAGCCATCGGTAATTCCGGAAAGGAGAGGCCTATGAAGCGCCTAGTAAGTGCCAGAGATGGCAATACGGGTGAAGTTTCCGTGCAAGTGCGCAATCTTACATCGGAGGTGGAAGGAGAGGTACAAGCTCCAGTGGTCGGAGCTCCTGAGGATGAAGGTGACAACGAGCACTCAGAGGAGGTAGACCCCGATTGCGATGAGGCGCCAGATGACGAAGATGTGATAATCCGGCACGAATTGGGGCCCACTGTAGCTCGGAAAAGACAATCTTCACGCAAGAAGAAGCCCCGCAAAGCAAGGAGAGTCTAGACTGTGGTCACCTTTTTAGCGCATGAAGTAGCAGTAAATCTAAACATAAAATCTACCGGCTAAAAACCAAAAAAAATACTACGTTATTCTTAATGTTTTTTTTTTTTTTTTGGTAGCACCTTCTTATTACGTAGGCTTATACTGTTACTTAGAGTCAACCTAGTTCATTATCTCACACTCGAAGGAATTGTATGGTTGTGCTCTGTATTAATTTTTGTGCGCTAAATGCGGTTAATATATCTCCATTGAGTAATTTCCCAGTGAATTTTTTTGGTATTCTGTTCAATATACGAGTATACCGTAACCGAACCTGTACAGTGTATGTAACGCTGCCTATCCGGGCGCGTGCACTGGGACGGGCGCGTACAGGAAGGCGCCCGCAGGGGCACGGTGTCGGGCGCGTGCGCGGGGACGGGCGCGTGCACGGTCACGGGCGCGTACAGCGTGCTCGCGCGTACAGATAACCGGCGCGCGCAGGGGTACGGGCGCGAGCACGCGGGCACGGGCGCCTCCGGCGTCGGGCGCGCCCGATGTGGGCTGACGGGCGCGCACGTGGGCACGGGCGCGCAAACGCGGGCACGGGCGAGGGCAGTCCCCCGCGCGAACGCGGTGGACGGGCGCGTGCAGACGGGCGCATGCGGACGGGCGCGTGTGGAGGCCCTGTGCGCGCGCGTGTACGCGCTTACGGGCGCGAACAGCCGAGGGGAGCATAAAAGGCGCCCCTTAACCCTTATTTTCTACTTTTCAAAGTCTCCTCTTCCAGGTGGCTCCTTGTCCTAGCCCGTGACTCCACGTGCTCTGCTTGGAACTGCAGGAAGTGGGAGCAACCAGATTGGGTGGGGGGGATCTTTTGGTTTTTTTTTTATTGTGTGTCCAGTTCATTATTCCAACTATGTCGGTCTCTCGCGGATCCGGGAAACGCCCTGCCTACGTAGATCTTGATGCTCCTGTAGAGGATGTGATGGCAACCTCCACAGCACCGACCGTTACAGGCTCAAACCCGTCATCAAGCTCATCGGGAAAGAAGAACCGGAAGTCGGCGAGTGAGAGGGACCCGGACTACCCACCTCCTCGGTACCAGGAATTCGTTAGAGAGCTAGCATTGGAGTGGTACGGATGTCGGAAACGGGAGATGATTACCCGTACGTACGTTGAGAAGGGGGAGACCGGAATTAAGGACTTAAAGACCCATTTGGAAGAGTATTTGTGGAAGAAGCTGGACCTTTCCGAGAGATATAATGATTGTATTCATTACTTTCATTTCCCTAAGTGGATGGAGCAACAAATAACAACAAACACTACGAACATTGTGCATGTCTTTGAGTGTGTCAACAAGAAGCCAAAGGAGGGCTACTCGCGGGCGCAGAAGGAAGAGATAGAGAAGCTCAAATATGTCCAGGATTCGTGCGCGAGATTCTCGAATAATAAGACGAGGGCGAGGCCATGGCTTGAAGCTGGACTGAAAAGCGCAATGGAGAAGTACTTGTGGGGAGCAGTGGTTGGAGTTTCCGAGAGGGGT
Source organism: Ceratodon purpureus (assembly GCA_014871385.1). Taxonomy (NCBI): domain Eukaryota; kingdom Viridiplantae; phylum Streptophyta; class Bryopsida; order Pseudoditrichales; family Ditrichaceae; genus Ceratodon; species Ceratodon purpureus. The sequence continues at coordinate 5,463,616 of CM026431.1, forward strand.
CAAGTTGGTTCCGCTGTCAGGCACAAAGGAAGGCGGTTATGGTAAAGTCCGAAAATTACGTATTGTTGGCATGCAAACCATACCTGAGACTTGTGTCTTTGCGGGGAAGACGTCCAAGGCTCCTGACGAGACCCAGAAGCGGCACGAGACATCAATAGAAGCCATGGTTTGCAGAATTGACCATCCCGGCGTTATTAAGTTTTTTGCGGTCAATGACTGGACGATGGAAGCCTACACGCTTTGGTGGAATGGGGATTGCCTGCAGAATTTTTTGCACAAGTTCAATTCAAATATCGGTGAGGGTACTCAGAACCGTAACATCCACAAGCAGATCGATATGCCCATGGAAACACGTGACCGTGTTAAGGCCTTCCGCACCCATAGGGCCAAGCTAGCTTGGGCACTCATCTGTATTATGGACCGGGTGCATAAGGGGTATTTGCAGCATAATGACATCTCCCCGGGAAATGTCTTGCTTCACTTCCCAGAGGATAAAGTGAGCGAGGTTTACATTGGAGTATGCGACTGGGGCCTTGCAAGTCGAGTGTGTGAGACAACTCCTTCAAGGTACGGTTACCCAAGTGATGAGGCGCGTACGGAAGCCTTCAAGAACGTGGTAGTTTTGTGGCTCCGGAGTTGTGGTACACTTATGGTAAGCGAAATTCGGAGACCTCTTATGAAACTGTAAGGAGGAGACATCTATATACGCAGGCTGCCGATGCGTACTCGGTTGGAGTGGTAGCAATAAGATTTGGGATAACGAGGACGACTTTGACCTTTTCAAGGATAACAGCGGGGAAGGCTAGATTTGCGGTGGTTGAAGGAGCTCACAAATCCCGATCCCAAGAGCCGCTCCACCTTGCGTTTGGTCCACGCTACTCTAACAGCCCCTCCCTACAATTTCCAAATCCCAGAGTGTTGTTATCGCAAACATATTTAGAAGTAGGCAAGTAGTGACAACAATGTGATATTCTCAGTTCTCCATAAGAGGGGACATTTTTTGTAAGTGGTTTACTGCCACAATTTTGCAAAACTTTTCAATAAACATTGCACTTCCCAATTGCCCTCTTCTGAAATACATGCCCTCTCTTGTCATTTATGATTTTGCCCGATGTCGCTCTTTCCCTACTAACCTGCAGCGCTCGCGCCCGACCGCCGGCGCCCGATGCAGCGCACTCGCCCAAATGCACGCGCCCGATCCAGGCTCGCGCCCACATGACCGCGCCCGATAAGTGTGCTCGCGACCGTCAACTGGATCGCGCCCGCAGCGACGCTCGCGCCCGTTCGCAGGCGCACGCGCGCGACCGGAACGACGCACGCGCCCTCGCTCTCGCGCACTCCAGCGCGCGCCCGTGACATCGCGTTCGCGCGGACGCTCGCGCCCGTCGTCCTGCTCGCGCCCACCCGCTCGCGCCCGTAATCGCGCTCGCGCCCGCACTAATTCAGCGCTAGGTAAATTCGTTTTACCCTTACAGTGAGTCAACTGGTCAACGCCCTTATGTGACGGACACGGGGGTCTGTCTTGTCACCATGACGGACTAACGGACTAACGGACGGTCGGTCCATTATGACAACCATGAACACCGTGAGAGAATAAAATACGAAAAGAATACAAAACAACACATTTACAATTGGTTTACTAACTCAATTACAAACCATTCCTCTGAACCCTCTACAACCTCACACTATCTACCTTTAAGTCTAGAACAAACAATACCTGCATTACCTAATCTATTTAACACAACAAATTTTATAACAATAAAATATTATAAATTAAATTATAAAAACCCCAAATCTAGTAAATACGAAGGATACTACTTTGTAAATAAACTAGCCCTACTTCAATGTGGGGACATTGAGTCAAACCCAGGACCAATGCCCAACATACTTAGAACTCATCCAGCCGACCATAAGAAAAGAGCTAGAAGATACTTTATCCCTAGCACAATTAAATTACGCCCGGAATACCAACATATTGCAAATTCATTTGCTCCAATTCTAATAACTAACCACCATCTACACCAACAAGCAATTATGGAATTTCCACACCTACATCAATATATACAAACACAAATACAATCTCCACTACCTCACATACTATATGCATTAATCATTACCATACACCCACTAATAAATACATGTAATAATATATTAGCTCAGCCCCGCATTCACCACTTTAATGATATTTGGACCAATACAGTATTGATCAGACTAGCCAACCTAAATAACCCCCCGGAAAGACACATCCTCACTCAACACCCTTATACCAAATTTATTGAAATGAACCATGACCTAATATCTCCAAAAAACTCAATTCACGACGAACTTTACAAATTTATCCATAACCAAAATACACCACCAACACCTATCATACTCCAAAGAAAATTTCCCTTCTTACCAAATAAACTAATCACTGAAGCTTTACGCTGTTTCGAAAGTCTAAATGAATACTCACATCCACCACCCCTCCCAAACATCCCAACACCTCCGCCGAGAACAAACATCAACACTAATGACGAAACAAATATAATAACATGGAATGCATCTTCGCTTAATACAGCTTTACCAAACCTACAAAACCTCGTATACAACTCCTCAAGGAATACGGCAATTATAAATATCCAAGAAACAAAACTCACAGCAACCAAATCCACTAAATGGATACAAAATCTATTTCCTGAGTATAAACTTATCTTTAATAACACACATGCCCTCACAAGATGCATGCAACAAAGAATGCCCTACACCCCCGGAAGAGGAGGCCTACTTACACTTATACACAATAAATATGCTTTCCCTGGAAATATTACCAAAATCCCTACACCAGCAAACATTTCCCCATATCTACAAATAATAAAAATAAACAACCATCCGTTAATACCATGGTTAATAATACACTTATACATGCCGACACATCTAGAAGACATACGCCTCATCCCCCACATTCAAACTACAATCACAAACCAAATAAATGCACACCCTAATCATACATACATCTTATGTGGAGACTTCAATCGTGATATAACACTAAACGGAAGACAAAATCACAACATTAACACCCCACCACAAGAAGAAGATATTCAATGGAAAAACTTTACAAATTCACTAAATCTAGAATACATCCCAACAAACACAACATTCACAAGACAAGGTGGTTACAACTACACATCAACTAGTCTCATAGACGGCTTCTACATAAAAACCCTAGATAATACTAGACTTACCTCCACGACAAACACAAATTTGAATCTAAACTCTGATCATTATCCAGTCACCTTACACATTCCACAAAACCTATTGATAGCCAGACCACCGACTCCCATCAATACCCCAACAATTAGAATCTTAAATCCAATACCTCCAGAAAACTTAGAAAAATTTAATATTGAATTTTTTGAAAAAAATTCTATACAAATAAATGAATTAACCAGACTTTTAGAAAATAATGACCATCTTATCCCCGCTTTATGGCAAGAAGCTTGCACATCCTTAGACAAAATCGTAGAAAAAATCTCAGAAACCATTGAAAAAACATGTAACGCACCCCCACTACCACAACTCACAAATAGAACAAGACAACAAGGCGGCTTTTTACCTCGAAAACTAGCCAGAGAATGGAAAAAACACCTTACCACATACCATCTTATTAGAAAAACTATATATATTGCAAAAAACAACCCCCTATGGCAAACACACCCCATTTTGAACGAAATACGTAGCCACCAATACGTACAAATCCCACATCCACCAGCAACAAACTCTATACCAAATGAATGGATCGATGACATAGCAAAAATCGCAAAAACTGCTAACAAAGAAGCCAGAAAAATAACCACAAAATACACTAAAGATTGCATCCACAAAGCTGTATCAAAATATCGACAGCTATACGAAAAAAGCCCCAAAAAAGTAAATCGAAAAGTCTTCAAAAACTCTGAAACTTCACCTCTTGACTCTATAATGGATAGACAAAACAACATCTTAACTAGTCCGGAAGATATTGCTCAAGAAATTTACATCCAACAGTCCATTAGCAACCGACCAACAGTCCCCACATGTCACTATCAAACTACACACCCTCCACAATGCACATGTAGCGTCAGACAATATCCATGGCATGACTTGGACGGACTCACAATTGATCAACGCGGAGAACCACAAATCCCCCTACACACATATTTTGATCAAGAAACTTACGATTTATGCCTCAAAAACCTAGGAAATAACAAAGCCCCAGGCCCAGACAAAATCCCTAACTCTATTCTGAAAAATATGCCCCCACGATTCCACAAACTACTATTTCTATTTTTTAAACACTGCTACAAACAAAAACAAATACCTGCAACATGGAAAACCAGCCTAACTGTCTTATTATATAAAAAAGGTGAACCATCCCAACTTACAAACCATAGACCTATCGCTTTAGCAAACACCATATACAAACTCTTTACTAGCACATTAACCTTTATCCTCTCCACATACGGTGAAAGACATCAAATTCTGCATGACAGCCAAGAAGGATTCCGAGCAGAAAGAGGAACATCGAGACAACTTCAACTACTTATTGCAGCCTTAGAAGATGCAAGATTTACAAATCAAGATATATATATTCTCTACATTGACTTCAAAAATGCTTTTGGATCCATTGACCATGCGAGACTCTTGGCCATAATGAAAGATCTCGGATACCCAACTGATGCTATAAACTTGATAGGAAATATATACTCACAATCCTCTACTATATTCTCTGGAGAACATTTTGGTAAAACTCTACCTATTCCCATACAAAGAGGAACAATACAAGGGGATACTCTTAGTCCATATCTATTTATAATATTCTTAGAGCCACTTCTTAGATGGTTACAACAAGGTGACAATGGGTATACCTTTGGTACATCCAAAGTTACAATCTCATCCGCAGCATATGCTGATGATTTAGCAGCTATTGCTAACAAATTAGCATCACTACAAATACAACTAAATAAATTAGACAAATTCTGCGAATGGGCTGGAATGGATCTTGGTATACCTAAATGTGCAGTGACCGGATGCCCAAATAAATCAAAAATGAACCCCACAGCATTCAAAGCACAGATCCAAGCCACCAATATAAACTACAGAAATCAACCAATACCAGTTTTGGACCAACATGACCCTTATACATATCTTGGAATAAACCTAGCACCATCACTTAAATGGAAAACACAAATAAACACCACCACAGCTAAAGTCATCAAACAATGTCAAGCCTTAGTGGCTTGCCCAGCCACTATGAAACAAAAAATCAACATGGCCGATACAGTCATACGTGCTGGGATCGCATACAGCTTCTACGCAGTACCATACTCTATACCAGCCATTAGAAAACTTGACAAAAAAATCATAGCACTCCACAAAACAATATGTGGACTACCAAAAAGTACATCTAATATAGCTACACAACTCCCACACGATCTATTCGGAATGGAAGCCTTTTCGTTAAAAAATGCCTATCTAAGATGTATTGGAGAACAATTACAAAATGCTCTCAACGACAAAGGCAGACTCGGTAAAATCTACTATGGCTTACTACAATTCATACTTGCAAAATTTGGAGGCTCCGAAGAAATAGAGCGCATCAAATATCAAGATTGTGTGAGATCCCCTATCACTAGAACATTGTTTTTACTCAAACATGAAGCCGGAGTCCACCTTAAAAGCACTATAGAAAACTTTCTATTAAACCCATCCCCACTCGAAACCGCATGGATGCAAGAAGCACAACACCTACATGGACTAAATCCCAAAACTTCTCTCAAACTACTACAAAAACTACTAGTACATAATATAATAAATTTAGAACAAATAACCATGCCTAACGGGACCACCCTAATGAACCCAGAAGAATATAAAATATACCACTCCAACCCCACAAAACTCATAAAAAGTGCGCTAAATATTGCCAGCCAATTATTTTGTAAACCCACTTGCCATCAAAGATGCCAAATACCATGCAGATTCCAATACCACTCCCCCCCAAGAACCCTAAAAAGTGATTACATAGTATTAAACCACAACATTCTACCACGACAATTGAACCCCCCAATACACCCCCCCAACCCTCCTATTCCCGAACTTCCTCCTCCTCCCAACAATATGCTTAAATATCCAAGACAATTCCCCATACACACAATATTAAACCACAAACAAAATAAAATAAAAGACCCAAATGGGATAAACTATAAAGATACAACATATTTATGCCAATGGACCACGCCAAATAATAATACATACAACAAATGGCGTAGCCAAAGAGAACTTTTCCCATGGAGCGACATTAACACCTGCCTCCACAATACTGAATTACTTACACAATACTACACTAAACAACAACATAAACATTTTTTAAATATCATCGAAAAGAACTTCTCCATAGAACAACAAAAAGATACAAGATACGTTACTCCGGCCACAATTATCCCATTGGCACATATCTCCATTAATGAATGCAACCCAGAAAATGACATCGAAACAGAATCGAACATTATTCAAACACAACATGACGTTGCACACATATACGAAGATAATGGCCGACACCTCATCACCATTCCGAAAACTAGACTACTATGGCTATGGAAACAATACCAACATGCAAAAAACACTCCACATAGCCTTGAGCCACCCACCCAATCATTTGAAACTGAAATTGTCTGGCTATATCAAAGATATAAATACCGTATCCCAAAAAATGATCCACTTAAATGTGCTCAATACACAATACCAACTGAAATACTAGATTCTCTAATATCAACATTCAACATCCACCAATCCTACTTTTCATCACCAGTTACATGCCCTACACAATTTACCCAATTTTACTCACCATTCTCACGAGATATAATATTTGGCTCCTTAGGGAAAGCATTTGATCACAAATGGAAAGGAATTGGCTACGCCCACCCCCACAATGAAACCGACATACAACAAGCCATTCATTGGGCCCGCCTTGCGGCAAAAAATAATCCAAACAACATCACCATACTCATCTCTCCCGATTCTAACTGGTACCAAAACTCCAACCCCCACACTGGTCCATTCCCGGACACACATATTATTGCCCACTTTGCTGCAGACACCATTACATATGACGAGCCAACAATTGCCCCCGAACTTAAGCTAGAAAGAAAAGAACTTTCTACGCTCCGAATATTCTGTATCCATCACCAAAACAACAGTATCGGTACGCACGAGCAAATGAATCAACTTGCTCAGACAATTAACAATCTCCAAATATTACAAACTCACACACAAATTGCATCCCTGACCCCCTTAAACACTCATGTCAATCCCAGTAAAAAATGGTCCAAATCATATTTTCCAAACACCCCCGCAAATAACTCAACACCTATCCCACAAATACCAAATTACCAAACAAATCTACCACTAAAATTCCACCCCCAATTCAGTTACTACACAGATGGATCATTCAAACCCCCAAAGGAAAAGGCCAACGGTAAATGGAGAAGAGAAAAAGCCGGATACGGTATTTACAGCCCCAAAGGCCTCAATATCCCCAAAAGACTCCATGGACACCAAAATATACTCCGTGCCGAAATGATGGCAGTACACAAAACACTTAGAATTATTAACACACAATTCCCCAACGAACCAGCATACATATTTACCGACTGTCTAAATGTACTATACCTACTTAATACACAAATAAAACACCCCACACTACATAATAGTCACCCCGACCAAACTACACTTGCCTCCATAGTAGAACTACTCCAACAAAGAACACAACCAATTTCACTATACAAAGTAAGAGCACACATCAACATTGACGGTAACGAAGAGGCAGATTATTTAGCAAAGCAAGGTCTGAAACAAGCACACAGAAAAGCCCTACACCCGTACGAACATGCCCATGCCACTCCGTTCTACTTCCAAAAAGATAACTGGCCTTCAAAAAACGATGTTCCAGACAAAGGACCAGTTAGAACTCTAGAAAAACAAATCAAAAAATATGACAGAGAAAACAATCTAGAAAACATGGCCATACAAACCCCCAACATTTGCAAATGGACGGAAAATGTAGACATAGACAATGTACTTTCTAACGAATTTTGGGAAAATCCAGCCATTACTGACAAGCAAAAATCATGCCTCATAAAATTCCGTACGGGAACTTACATGGGCCAAGCTAGAAAACAAATGTTCTTCGGAAGAGAAAGATTTCCATCTATCACATGTCCAATTTGCAATTCACTCGAACCGGATACATGGCTACATGTATTACTCACATGCCAACAACAACATATACACTCCCTCCGAGTCAAAAGACACAACAAAGCAGTATGGGAAATTAGAAAACTACTAGTCTCATCCGAAAAATCTCGCTGTTTTATTCTAATGAATGCGGGCACCTTCAATGATAAAACCCCAGAAAATACCGTCCCCAATAGGTTACTTCCATGCACATGTGGCACTCAAAGATGTCACTGTAACTCTAGATTTAGACCAGACATTCTTTGCGTTAAAGGTTTGCCGTACCAAAGCGACCCCCCTACAGAAATAAACCCCAATCTTACCATACAATTCATTGAATTCACATACTGCAATGACAGATTCTCACCAGAAACATTTTTAGCTAAAACTAACAAATACAACCCACTAATTGCCAGTCTTACCACTAGAGGATGGAAAGTCGACCCCCTCATTGTCATCACAGCAGGCGCTAGAGCTACCACACATATTCCTTCAATGAAACTACTTGCAGACAATTTCAAAATACCATGGCCTACCATCAAAAACACCTTTAAAAACATAAACACTATTGCCATACAATATGCCATGTCTATACTTCTCCACAAAAGAAGAATAGAAAACCACCAACCATTACCCGAAACATTAGACCCCCCATAGTCAAAGAAAACCCCTAAATATAATCAAAAAATTAAATAAAAATTAAAAATTAAAATAAAATAAAATAAAATAAAATAAAATAAAATTTTTAGTAGCTAGAGCTACTTTATTTGAAGTGATAGCATACGGGTGTCAAGTCTCTTGTCAACTTCTCACAGAGGGGGCTGTTGGTTGGCACAACTCATCTACTGCCTGCAATTGCTCACTCAGCAGTACCAAGCCACTTCATCCCCCACATCCACTCAAACGAGTCCATCAGGGTTCGAACCCGGACCAGATTAATGAGACAAACGCTCACCTCCAACCAACAAATGAGCTCGTGGCTTGGTGTACAAAATTGAAATCAAATGAATCTTGAGTTGATAATCACTACTATTACTGGCTACTTGTTACTAGTTACTGGTTACTGGTTACTTTGTGACTAAAGTGTCTACTCTCGAAAGGGGGGAGTAGATCTTTACTTCCATTCCTTTGTCCTGTGGGCATTGGCTTGGGGGTGGATCGAACAGACACTTAATTCACTTCGGTCTCCTCCGGAGACCGTAGTTTCTCTCTCTTTACAACCAACAACAAATTATAAAGAAGCAGATAATAGAAAAATCGATGAAGAATAGTACCTTGATATTTTTGATCTTCTTCACTATTTGAGACAAAACTTGGGAATACTTCACACCATCTCCAGAAATGATTCTCTGGCATGTGTCCATTTGTAGTTTCACAGGGTTGGTGTTGTACTCGTTGAAAGATTTCACGTCACAATGGCCAGTGACTAACATCGCTTTATCCGTAGGAATCAGCGCCTCAGCCATCCTCAAAATTCCCATTCTCCGGGGGGGTCTATTGGTAAATTTCCTGTCACCGACAACAATACCTGAAAATCAAAGAAAATATCAACGTCAAAACCATTCCATTCAGGTAGAATATAAAATCAATGCCAAACCATGGAAACATTAACATTATAGTTTAAAAAAACATTAAGATAGAATATAAAAGAACTAAAAATAATTATCAGGAAAAAAATTACCATGAGTATTCTCAATCAAACTGCTCCCGCTAGCATTTCAACCAATCCACTATTATGTTCTCTGTACTCAAATTCTCAAGGAAATTCCGTGCTGTGGAATTTAAGGATGTGGAGTTAAAAGATTATTTCATTCTTCAAAACCTAGAAATTCTTAGCAAATGTTGAGTATAGCTTACTATCAAGAACCTTGTGATGAGGCTGTACATCTATAAACAACGGAGGAATCTGCAAAAAAGAAAAAGAAAAACGTGTACCTCTAGACAGCTGTTAGTGTTCAGCTGTAAGTTAAACATGATTTGCAGACATGTTTCTGGCTGTCAAGGAGAAGTACGTGGTTCCTCAAACAGTCATAGGAGATAATCCAAGAGTACACAGATCATACCAATGAAACAACAAGAGCTTACCATGCTAACTGCCTCCTGACGTGTGATACTTCCAACCTCGTTCTCTAGCTTCAAAAATTCATGTATCTTGTCAACAGTTCAGTGTCGCTGTCAGGTGCTTCAAAGTAGAAAGCAAAGTTCGAACCAGGATTGTTCAACACTGAATATTCTAGTATGAGGCATAACATTGCCTAGAAAACCTCTTGAGATGACACACAAATCTCTCTGTCAATCCATAATGGAGAGTTTTCAGAAAAAACATACCGCTCAAGAATGGGCATCTTCCGATTTGCATGCGGGAGTAATTCAAGTGCCATGCCAAATTATCAGGATACCACGGCAATGCTCGTACAGGCTCGATGACTTCGCCATCCACCTTTCACATGATAGAAAGCAACTGTCAGAATGGAAAGGCATGTAGAACAGAAAATGTGTTCTCTTTTGCGTTGTTAGTCAATGTAAACCTGAGTCTTTCTAGGGCAAAGCAGAGTTTCTGATTAATAAGACCGACCCAAACTGACTTCAAGAAATATCCTAAACAACCTCGCCCAGGAACTTAAATTGGACCATGGATTTGAAAGCAGAAAATATTGACAAAATGAAAAAAGTTAAAAATGTATGGCATGTGTCAAGCCAGAGTTTCTATTCCAAGGGTTTCTTGTTTCTCCCAATGATTTAACTACTCTCATCAGTGCTCGAGAGCTCTTTCAGTCGACATATTTAACCTTACCTCAGTCTCATTCTTCAATTGGTCAAAGAAATCGCGTTGCATTTGATCTCTGATCTCCAGTGCGAATTGACCACTACAAGAAAAAACCACGAACTTAAAAGTATAAGAAAAAAATATGATAACACATGAGCTCCGGACAGTTTGGACTAGAGCAACTTTGCATTGAGTCAGCAACATAGCTGAATCGCCAGAATAAATGCGATGATTGACATGACCGAAATTATATGATCATCAGGGTTATATGAAACAACGAAAAAGTGCCGTCTATCAATCCACTTACCTGCCATTAATGCGAAACGTCGTTGCTAAGGGCTTTCGAAAAGTGGTAATGAACGCGTCCCACTCCTCTTCGGGTACAATCTTTTGTTTCTGCTCAAAACAACAGAAAACCTGTGGCGTATGTCCTAACCAACACGCTTGGCAGTGCAGAGAGACTGTCTCTGTTTCTAAAGACCGTAAATCTCCAAAAGAAACAAAAACAACAACAGTGAAGTTCGTTACTTCCTACAACACACAAAAAGCACAAAAATTGAGGAGCACAACAGGCAGCCTAATTCTGGCTCTTCTTCGTCTTCCAACGCAATTGCGTCCTCAATTACGCATCATCAGGTACAAGTACCTTCAAGATTAATCAGAAGCACCCAAACACAATGCAAATATTTTTCATTGCAAACTGTGAGTTGCCTTCCCTGCAAATCCTTGGGGAATTAAATAAAAAGCCAGTAATTGCTCTCCACTTCTCTAGAGCTCAATTCTCTAAATTCCAAACCCTCGCATTGAAATCCCGAGTAAAATGCAACTTCAACAACAGTCTACCCAGAAGCTGAAATTCACTCGAGCTCAAAAGGAACAACACGAAGCCACGCGGTCAATCTAGTGATGAGATATCCAGAGTTGTCAACATAAGTCACTGAATTGCCATCAGCTCTCGGTCAAGTAAACAACAACTGAACACCGAAAAGAATTTCTCAGCCGGCGTACTGTAATATCACTAAATCCCAATTCCCATGATGCCCACAATTCCATCCATGGGGTCGACAATGTTGGACTAATACGCAGACGAATGCCGGTTCTTGTTGATCTGGAAGTAATATTCTTCCGAAAGCTAGGATCACAAGGTGATCAATGGTCTAGCTCGGAGAGTATATTTAAACTGTACAGTGTCTACTTTAATGTTCAGGGCTTAATCTAGCTTCTTGAGCCAACGTCCGGCAATGTCTTCCGGGAACATTAACTGAATGATATTCCATAGGATAACGCTGATTACGAAATCCTCTCTCGGCAGGGGCACTTGGGCTTTGCATATGGGGCATAACTTTTTAATTTTGCATGTTGTCTTTAAACAAAGCTTGCAAAAAGTATGACCGCATACATGGTTGTGGTGGGTTGAACTAGAACTTCTAGGCACACCTGCACAAGTTCCACATTGTTAGTAACGTATAACTATCACTTTTTCATTCGAATATTGATGTAGGTAAACTATATATTGAACGTATAGTTTGAGAAATCTTACCCCACACTGAAGCTCTTCTTTGAGTCTCTTCACCCGGTTAACAACTTCTTCTAAGGAACCTAAAAGGCTCCTAGACGATGCCCCAGGTGTGTCACCCTCGTTAGGAACCAACGGTTCTTCATCGGCAGACACTCGGCGTAATCTCTTGTGCCTGCAAGAATAGAAACACCTACAGTGGTTAATTACGTGCCTAGAAACGTTTCACATGATGGAAATTGCAAAAGGAATCATGTTTTTCTGTGATCCTATTAACAGTTATGCTATACACCGTCACAAACGCAGAGCAGACAATGTCGTTAATCATTACAAAGCTCTACATCTGTGACTTATTCCATGCGTGACACCCAAGCTTGTTGCTCACATGAGCACATAATCCTGTGCAAACGATGACATTGGACTAAAAATATGAAATGCTTGCGCAGTCCTAAGAGTACCTCAGTCCACTAAGTGCTGTAGCAGCTTGCCCTATCTGAGTCGTCTCGAGCGCAATGCCTCGGGAATCCCACGTTCCTAACGCCTTGAGCATCCGGTCTATGACTAACTCTGTCAAATAAGCTTTCAGTTATTCACAAACTAGCCCTAATTCACACACTTCACCAAGCTCACCCAATCCAACCCATCAACCCAAATCAAAAATCACCCTCACCTGTATCATCTCCTAAGCCTTCATCCTCCGAAGGAACAACAACGGCAACGCCTGCAGCCTCACCCACAACATGCACATCCTGCCCCACCATCGCTTCACTCCTCGTCCTGCTTCCACCACCTGCCCCTTCCACGAGCTCCCTCTCCCGGCTCGGACACACCGGTACCGAAATCCTCCTCCCCTTCCGAAGCCATCCTCAATAGTAGACAATCGCTGCTCCAAATCACCCCAGCTTCCGCAACTTGCCCAAATCATGTCAAGTGTCCATCAGTGTAACAAATCGGCAAGAGCCCACTATTTGTTTTCTAGTAGAATTCGGGTTGATCGTCGTCTGATCTCGTCATGCACACAATTATGGCGACAATGGTGCGTGATTGACGTCGAGGTAGGCTGACCTCGAAAACCCGTCACTGTACCTAGAATTTTAGAAATCATTGAAACCCAAAACCTCGGCGAAGATAGATTTGAGGAAGTTGTTGTTGATTAGTAGGTGATGGTGGTTTTGGGTTCAGTAACGGGTTTGGATGCACTTCTGGATTGATTCGAATATTGCCATGTCGTTATAGCCGTTGGGAGTTGGAATGTGGGGGCCCGGGGGTGGTTTCATTCTACAGTTGCAATGAACAAGTTCTAGTCCATTCGTGGTTATCAAATAACCTCAGTAATGCGCACATAAAACCCATGGATACCCAACTTGTTCAATTATGTGACGTACCCGGTTTGTGGGGTAGCAGTAATTGGAACTCCGAACATTGTCTGTGGCTGGCCAAAACCTTCTGCAGGAGCAGCACTCCGATTTTGAGGTGTTCGGAATCCAGAGAATGTTCCCGCTCTACTACTGCTTCCGAAAGGGGACGGCTGAGTTGCTCCCTGCTGGAATCCTCCCAACGCCTGAGTTGCTGGACCTCGATATGGATTTCGTTGAAGAGCTTCGAATTCCGCCATTTTTGCAGCAATGAGGGATTGCTCGTTTTGAATCTATCCCACAGTCAGGGTTGTCACGGTCGTCCGGGACGCTCGGGACGTGGGGACGTCCGCGGACGTCCGCCAGCGCCATAGGACGTCCTGTGACTTAGAAAAAATAAATCACCCGCATAGGTTTCACCCCGGGGTGAAACCACACCTTGTACGCGGGGGAGGGGTTGCGGAGGAGGGTGCGGCCGTCGCCGCGGAGGGGGGGGGGGGGGGGCGTCGGCCGCGTCGGGAAGGGGCCGTCTCCGGCAACGGCCCCTTGCCGTCGCCGCGGTGGACGGCCTTGGAGACGGCCCCCGAGGGGGCGGCTTGCGGCCCTCCGATCGCGGCCGTCGCCGTCCGATGGCGGCCGACCGCGCAGGGACGGCCTTGGAGACGGCCTTGGAGACGGCCCCGTCGGCGACAGCCCGCGGCCGTCCGATCGGGGCCGTCTCCAAGGCGACGGCCGTTCGATCACGGCCGCGGTCGAAGGGCCGTCCCCGCGGACGGCCCCTCGCGGAGACGGCCCCCGACCGTGGGGACGAGGCCGTCGCGGCCGCGGGAAATTCCCCCCCCCCCCCCCCCCTTTTTTTAAATACAAATGATAAAAACATATAATGCTACATCTTCTGACCACATATTAAACTAAACCTGTTAATTTCTTTCACCAATTAAAATCAGAACAGCAGTTAATGTTAACATGAATTAAAAGACTTCATGGTATGCAAAGCATCTAAATTCTTCAACGAGTCATTATTCTGTACGCTCCACCGAAGTTAATAACACCATATTCGTTATTTTGGGAGATATTCTTGATTTTGGGAAATCAGAGTGCAGAGAAATGGCGACATTCGTCATCTCCCATTTACTTCAATCTTGCGGAAATCAATATTGAATCATTAATAACACCTTAAAGGAACAATGAGGCCCATGTCATTTAGGTCGAGTGGACCTAAATGCACGAACATACAGGAGAAAACTTAGTAATGTTCATTGATTCATTAAAAACATGTTTAAATAGAGATGATGATTAAGTCATTTAGGTCGATCACACCTAAACGCAATATAAATAAGGAAAAAGAATATACCACGTCCCCTGTAATTTTAGTAGTAACTATCCGTTACCTTTTCTAAACCAAGGTTTCAATAAAAGGCAATGTCCACTCACATAAATTACATTCGGAAACTTGAATAACACAAAAAGTGTGCAAGACAATGAGGCAAAAATAGCAGACGAGAAAATTTGACAAACAGATCAATCGTTTTATTCAAAACATAATTACATTGAAATAACACAGAGGAGTCTTAAAATCGTCTATATTGTCTGCGCCATTGCTATACAGTACATAGTATCCTCTATATGGTTATGGAGTCCCTCCGTAAGCCTCAATTCTTGACTTGACAAATTCCCGTTGGCGCTGACGTGTCCACGACATTCCCTCAACCTGCATCATTGGACTATCAAGAAGACGTTGCAACTTCTGCCTACGCCTGTCACCGATGCTTGACTCTGGCAGAGAGTGGCGACGGGTACTGGATGGTTTAGGGTGGGAGTCGGTGGACTTCCTTGCCCTGGATCCCGTAGTTGTTGATCGCAGCCTCGGCATCTGCAAAGGGGATAAATTAGCATTGGGAAGAGATTCCGGTTTAGGCCGAATCGACCTAAACTGCTGAGTGCAATTGTAAAGGTCGAACGGACCTTGAACGAGGAGGCCTACATAAGCTAGAACTAGACCTAGACGAGAGTATAAGAAGATCAATCATTTTAGGTGGCCTCGAGCTAAAATAAGGACATCAGAATGAAACATCATGAAAGAAACTTACAAGAATGAAACATCAGAAAGGAATGAAGAGCGAATACTGAGGAATGAAAACCAACCTTTGCCGGTGGTGGTGACGGCATGTCCACCACATTGTTATAAAGAGCACGCTTCGTAGGGGTAGAACTCTGTCGTTTCGGAGATAGAACATGCAGTACGGTCCGTGGCCACATAGGAGAAGGGGATTTCAGGGTCTTGGGAACGGACAGGTTAACCGGGCTGTCCACAACCCCTTCGTCGACAGCCATAGTTGAATAGTCCATCGTGGACTGCGCTGTTGCAACGGATTGCAACAGAAGCCCTCTGCTACGTAGAGAGGGCCCGCAGCCATAAGCATAATTCAAAGAATCCACATAGGCTCGACATGCATTATCCTGCAATACACAAAGCGAATAGAAACATACATCCACCAATAATTCAGCAATGGATAAGGGTTCGTCGCAAGGGGCAGAGTAGATCAAGAAAGAAATATGATCTTCGTATTACAAAAGGAGTAGTCTGGATACAAAGATTACGCAAGTGGTTAAGATGTACAACATACTAATAGGTGCGCGGCAGTGATGAAAT
The DNA here is from genome assembly GCA_014871385.1 of Ceratodon purpureus. Taxonomy (NCBI): domain Eukaryota; kingdom Viridiplantae; phylum Streptophyta; class Bryopsida; order Pseudoditrichales; family Ditrichaceae; genus Ceratodon; species Ceratodon purpureus. The sequence continues at coordinate 5,480,157 of CM026431.1, forward strand.
GTCTATTCACAAAGTAGAGAACCGGAACCATGAGAAATTATGGTCTACGACTAATTTCCTTATTAATCTTAGCGTATTGTTCACAGGTAGAACGGTCATCATAATACATTTTCTTCCCGATCGGACGCTCGGCCCTGAATCTAGCGATTGTCCCCACAAAGTGGTGTAGGTCTACAAGATATGGCAAAAGTTTCGACAACAAAAAACGATCATCTGCGGCATCGGGATTCTGGTTGTTCCAAGTGGAGAGTAGAAGGACATTGTAAGAATTATTCTGACAGTGCTTGATCGGGCTGTCGTCGATAAAAATGGTGTTGGCCTCGGAATATATGCCACCAAATTTACGAAAGAGACCATCGGACATCGGCTTAAGGAAGATGTCCTTCTGAGTTCCGGGTTCCTTCATATATACCGGACGACCTCGAAAATCTACGCCCATAGGAACTCTCTGACAGTCCTCTTGACCTAGAATTCTGAGCGGATAGACAGGACGAATTGGACCGAACAGATAGTCGCAGATCATTTTTGTCGTCGAAGTCTTCATCGAACTCCAGACGGTTATGGTTGCGAATGCTGACAACCGACGAAGGAAATCAGCGCAATTGGGCCTGACACAAACAAGCTTGGGGCCCACGACTGCTGGCTTGGACGCTGAGTGGATGCTAAGGTCATGGCTAACGAATGATTTTCCAGGCCAATTAGGAGTACTGGAGCATAGTATTCCATTAAGGTCGAGGACAACGTTCAACCAACCACTCTGAGGTCTTGTCGGGACAGGACTCAATTCTTCACTAGAACTTACGTTACATCCAGATGCCTCGCGCACCTGGAGAGGAAATACCGATGACAGATGGACATTACTATATTATACTAGGACGGGGTTATACGAATGATACAATAAGGACAGTTGCAAGGCAAGTCATTCTCGAAGGAAATAGTGCAACGAGATATAATGATAGATGAAATACCTGAGCATCCTCGGCTTGGCTTTCTACAACATCCCGATCCTCCACAGGACCCATCGACCCTAATGAATTCTGAAGTTGATCGCTAGGAAAGACCTCTACGCACGTTGGCAAGGTCAGAGCGCACTGGGCCGTGACATCTAAATCCATATTTGTGCGTCCAGTCTCATCCGCAGTTTGGGCCATGACAACATCATCCACGATCCGAAGATCTTCCACTTCCTCATTCACTTCGTGACCTGGGCATTGCAAGAGAACTATTGAATCATCAGAGAGTGATCAATGAAGCTGACATAGAAGGGATTGGTAAACAGTTGAACGGTTTAGCTCGGGTCGAGCTAAACAGCCCATTTGTATTAATTACAATCGTTTTGGTACAAAATGCACATTTCAGTGAACTACTCCGGTATTAACACCTCATCTACAAAATTCCGAGTTCAAAAAATCTAAGTTTGGGAGGGACCTGAAGATGTCTCGGGAGCATCTCCCTGAGTCTGATTGTGGGAGGGAGAACGGGGAGGACTGGGACTACGGTCACGCATGACCTGGTCGGTGGAATGATGGCTTGGCTCAGGCACTGATGCGGGACTCGGATCCGACTCTGGCAATTTTGCACCACCAGTAGGGGAGCCCAAAATCTCAAGTACTCGCGAAGTAGGCAGGGCACTACCTATCGGCTGGACATTGGGCAGAACTGGACCCGCATTCGGGAAAAGAGTGGCACTACTCATGCCTTGCAGAACATTCTGCAGTGCCGCCTGCACGGTCTTCTCTATATCCTTTTCCTGCTGTGCCATCCGGTCTTGTAATGCTTTATTCCTCGCATTGGACGCCTGCAATTCTGCAAGAATAGCTTGAATATCCGGATCGGGAGCGGCTCTCCCCAACGGGGAGGCTTGCCGAGCTGGAGGATTGACCCTCTTTTTCTTCTGAGCCGGCTTTCCAGTACTTCGCGCAGCGGCAGTCTTTCTCCCACTTCCGGATCCCAGCTCCGGTGCAGAACCCGGTCTCTCATCGTCCGTACGTGTAATGTCGACGTCTGGAAACTCGAGTCTTCTCCCCACTCCACCCTCAGATGCGGTCTGACTTACCGGATCAGAAGGCGGAGCATCGCTCTCATTGCTAATGTCGGCAGCACTGGAGGAGGGGGTCTGTTCCTCGGTGGGGGCATCCTCCTCCAGATCAACATCGTCACCCTCCTCCGCAGCTCTGCCTTTCCCTTTCCGCACGGCTCTGCCGTATTCCGGAAACCGTTCCTTATCGACAAAATAAGCGTCGACACTAAAATCGGTTGGGTCCAGAGTTAATCCAAGTGCCTGAGCTTCGACCATATGAGGAGAGTCACTATCATCCGCGACCACGAAAGACGAGATCGAGAGCATCTGAAGAAAACAAAGACAAGGTAAACACGGTTTAGCTCGACTCGAGCTAAAGTGTGGAAGTGTGTGCATACATGGTGCATGTGATAAAAACAGTGGAACGATTCAACTCGACTCGAGCTAAAGTGTGGAAACTTACCGCGGCGGCTATGAGGGACTTCGTTCCCGCATAGAGCTGATAAACCGCCACCCCAGTACTGCAGAAAGTGTCGAGGACCTGCAGGTAGAACTCCATCCTTAACTCGGATGGATACATTGCGTACCTCCTTTCGTTGAACTTCCTGTTGTCCTTGTACAGTGGGTGGTCCGCAGTTCTGTACTCGCTCAGAGGTTCTGGCGTTGACACTTCGTTCTCAAGTAAATTATCATCAATGAGAAACAGGAGTTTGACGGGTTCCATCGCGATTCTGCTCTTTGGGGGGTGTCCGCCGAGTCGCTCGTTAGGAGCGGGTAAATACTCTGAATGGACTCTTCTGCGACCACTCAAGGTGTTTCGCTCCACCCAAGTGAGCACCTGGGCGAAGTCCTCATCGTCTCCGCAAATGAGAAGCCAGTGCCGAACATCGTTAAACTGGGGCTGCCCATACTCTTCGATCATATTGAAAAACTCCATGAAGAAGGGGTTCTCCAAAGTGTAGTTCTGCCTCGTCTTGTAGGTTGGGAGGAACCGGAAGTCGATGATTCCGAATGTAAGTGCGCCGCCCGCCAACCTCCATATATCGGAGGGCCAAGATCCGAAGGCGAGTCGAGGCTCCCTGATGAATGGGAGGAACCACATCTCAGCTGAAGGACACTTAAACGCATGTCGAACCTTTAGGAAGGTTTTAAAGAACTCAACCGCATATGGGGAGAGATCCTTGGCCGACTTGTTGCGGAACTGTGTAGCTCTGGAGTTAGTCCAGTACGAGTCTGGAATACCCCAATCAAGCAGAACGTGCTTCGACTCCTTAGAGACAAAGTAAGTCTTCTTGAAATGCTTCCAAGCGGGTACATCAAGGCCGTCTCTCTTGAATAAATGGAGCGTTGGATTAATGTTGTTGAACTCCGCTTGAGCTACAGCCTTACGTTTTCTCCGCTCCGCCCACTCCTTGACCGAGTAGCAGTCCTCCAATACACTCGTATTCTGCTTGATGGTCACCTTCGGATATGTGTACTTCCGACTTGGCCCAGACTTATGCAGGATGTGCTTACAGAGCTTCTGGTGATCTGCCTCTGTCAAGTTCCCGAGCCATTTGAAGAACTCCCTCGGAAGCGTCCCATCCTTGTCCGGAACGAACCCCTTCCTCTCATAGAATTTCTTATGCGGAGGTTCGCTGTCGGGATCAATGAGTCCACCACATGCCGCAGACGCGATCACCTCCTTCCACAGGTCCCATGTTTCATCACTGGATGTGATGATAAACAGCTCGTTTGTTAGGGAGATAGTGTTCTTCCCTCCCTTCTTCGCCACCATGGCTTGATGCTTCGCCACATCGATCATAGCGAAGCGCTCCCTGATAGCATTCAAAAAGTTCTGCATACGCACAGGAAGAAACCTTAGATGATGCTGTCTCGGAACTATTCTTTAGCTCGACTCGAGCTAAATTGATCGAGATACACCAGAATATTGAAAACCAAGAAGATTATCAATATTTAGCTCGACTCGAGCTAAACTGCAGGAAGTTTAGCTCGAGTCGAGCTAAACTGCTAATGCTAATGAATCAGTGAACTTACGTCGTATGTCTTCGACGCTGGATTACTTTTTGGACCCGTACTCCTGCGGTCCGCAGCACCAGCGGCAGCATTTTTCTTTTGGGGCTTACCATACTTCTCCCACACTTTTCTAGCGGCAAGGATATTGCTCGCCCAAGTTGGCTTGAAGGGTGCGAGATGGTTCACCCGATTATAGAATGCTGAGATTTTTCGCAGCTTATCATGATCCTTCGTCCAGACGATGTACGCATCCCACCTCCTGAAGTCCCTCAACAACTCCTCACTGGCGTTATCCTCGATGAGAGATTTGGACGCCGCCACGCTGTGTTGCCCGTTGATGATGTGGAATTCACAGCCTTCCAGATCCGATTCTTGTTGAGGTCGTGCCTTTGTGTCTGGCATCAGACACAGGGTTTGCTTTTGACCCCTATCAGGCATGTTGACCAGGTAATTCTTCATCTCCTCCATGCCCCGCTTCTCATATGCACGGATAGTCCATGCGGCCGGTGCGGGCTTGCACCGCGTCACGTCCACACTGAACTTCTTTGGTTGCCCATTCGTTTTGAAGACAAACTCGTCCTGGCAATCAGAAAAGAAATTCTGGTAAATGCGATTGGCGTTGTCGAAGTCTAGGATCTCTCCAGCCTTGTTCACCTTGGGGAGTTCCCCGAGAACAGAGTTCAAACTTGTTGCCAAGTCCTCTGCAGATAAGAGCAAGTCCTTCTTGGGCTTCGGCTTCTCAGTTTTCTTCTCGAGTCCTTTCTTCTTCAATGGTGAGTGGGGCGTGGGAGTTGCAGAAGCGCCTCGGCTTTGGGATGGAACTATCGCTCTCCCCCTACTGCGTCCTGTCTGTTGGCTCCCCATTTGACTCCCGGTTGCTGTCACTCCAGAGACGTCAACTTGAGATTTTCCGAGGTTCTGCTTCACCTTTGCCTCCGTTGCGCGGAGAGCAAGGGTGCAGACAACATTCCTCAGTTTCCACGCTAGGGATTTCGCCCCGAGAGTTCGTCCATCCTTTGTTGCCCATTTCTTGTCCAGTATTTCTTGTCTCATCGTGGAGACTATCTCCTCGAAAGGTGAATTGGACAAACTTTCCATTAAGGAAATGGGGTCGAAGAGGTTCTCCGCTACGTCTACTACTATGGAGAAGAGGTATGGATTAGCCCCGGTAGATGAGCATAGGATCTTGATTTGGTCTTTTCCCTTATTGTCACACTCGGTGACCTTTGTATCCATATCGATGACCTCGGAATCATTGACTTCTCCCTTGAAAATGGTTGCGAAGGTAAGATATGGGGTATATGCAACCCATCGCAGAGTCCAATGTTTGACCTTCGTGGGGTCTTTGAAGGTCCACGGCTCGTATGAGCTTGAGTCATCCCCGTCATCGTCATCTGAATCAGATATAGGAACAGGCTTGAAGAAATGTCGTAGCGCCTCAGTTACCCTTGCTCTCTCCTCACTGCAAGGAGGACACATTTACCATTAGACAAATTCAAAGCCATTTAGCTCGATTCGAGCTAAATGTTGATACTATTAATTAAGTAACCGATTGCATCCCAGCAGTTTAGCTCGAGTCGAGCTAAACTGCTTGGGCTTTCAGCATGGGAGCCTTGCAGTTTAGCTCGACTCGAGCTAAACTGCAAGGGATCATGCGGGGCATCCTAGCAGTTTAGCTCGAGCCGAGCTAAACTGCAAGGGGATCATTGAGGCAGTTGAGAAATTTAGCTCGACTCGAGCTAAATTTCACGACGCCCACCATGATCCCCTTGCAGTTTAGCTCGGCTCGAGCTAAACTGCCAGGACTTTAGAAGGGAGAACTTACAGTTTAGCTCGACTCGAGCTAAACTGTAGGTTTCTCTTCTAGGAAATTAGGGGAGTCACACCTCTAGTTTAGCTCGACTCGAGCTAAACTCTAAGGTTCTCCGCAGTTTAGCTCGAGTCGAGCTAAACTGCAAAGCTCCCACAGTTCACAACTTACAGATTAGCTGTAAGTTCAGTACTGTGAGAGCTCTGCAGTTTAGCTCGACTCGAGCTAAACTGCAAAGCTCCTTACAGTTTAGCTCGACTCGAGCTAAACTGCAAAGCTCCTTACAGTTTAGCTCGAGTCGAGCTAAACTGCAAGGCTGTATAACAGAATTTTTCTCGTTTAAATGTGTCAAAATTATTGTTTTTATTCAGTTTTTGTACTTTTTTTTTGGAAGCTGCAGTTTAGCTCGACTCGAGCTAAATTGTTGACGTTCTATATGGAGATTTATACAAAATTGGCATTTGGTTGGTTACCTCTCTGCCATTTCTTGATGGATTTATTCAATTTCTGGAAGGAATGTCTTGTCAAATTTGTTCTTCCTGCAAAAATGAATCATGGTTGCAGAGGATCAGAACATACATCTATAATTAAAGTGTTGTAGAATTGTGCCGAAAAATACGGGTGAATAGTACAAATGAACTTGGATTCCATATGTACAGTTCCTATAATAAGCTAATGGGATCTAATAAGCATACGGTGAAACATGTGAATGTGAGCATTGGCGCCAAATTGTACCCAATTCAGAAAAAGATGTGATTAAACATAACTTCAATTACAACACAAACTACATCTGAATGCAGTCACCTCATCCATAAAACCTATAAATTTCTTCACACAGCAATGACACTCATGCAGAAACAGTCCTAACACAGATTCAGAATCACTTGAAATGCATGCCCTCTAATCCCAATACAAATAACACGAGAATTCCTATCCAAACCTAGCAATTACAGTCAAGAATCGAACATACACACGCTGAATCCAATTACAAAGACTCAAGTTGTCCATGATTTCTGTGGGTATTCACTGTAGAGATTACTGGACATGATACGACAGGATTCTATTACTCATTTGCAGTCAACAAAACCAATTTGCAAGCGAATTTGCAAAAAAGAGACTCAATTTACGATACAGATAGCACCGATAGAAAAAAAACACACACAGAAAACTGCAAGAAGAGGGGGAGGATAATGACTGACCTTGAAATGGTCTCGACAGACCCGTACTTCGTACACCTCCGCAATCTCCACTACACGTTGCGTTTGTCGATGCAGTCTGAACTGAATCACCGCAGTCTAAGCAAATCACCGCCAGTTTGTCCTAACAAAATACGTGAAACCCTAATAGTTCTGTAGCTATTCAAACACTCAGACGCGCAACTCTCAAAGTATATCCCCGCATCAAAGTATGCACAGAATCCCTAAAACAAGTTTGGTATACACCTACAAAAGCCTCCGCGCACAAACCCCTCTCAAACATGCACCGAAAACCTAAACCTTCAACACCGAAAACCCTGTCAACTAATCACAGCTCATTGAAATTACTCAACCGCAATGGAGCTAACAAGTCTACACACTAAAACCCAATGAACTCGCGGGAAACTATCAATAAGCAGTAAGCAAACTACTACAACGAAACAAATTCGCGCCACAAGAAAGGAAACTCGTGCCACAGAAAACCCAGAGACAAGAACACGATGAAGAGGTCGGGGGTGGGGGTGAACTGTTCCTCGCCCCCGCGGGGGCTGAAGACCGCGCCGCCGTGAAGATGAACTCTGTCACCGCGGGGTCCAAAGCCCGTGCCCACGGCTTAAGAGTTTTGAATTTCAATTTAAATGCTAAGAGTTCGAACTTTTGGAATTATTGGTCTTTAGGAATTTATGTGTATTGATAATACATTTATGTGTATTGATAGGTCTGAATTAAAATTGAGGCCCACATAAATTTCACGCTAATTTGGAGGTTTTGAAATAATACTCCATTTTAACAATTTTTAAAGGATGACAATGTTTATTTTTATTCAAGAGAAATAAATATTTATGGCATTGAATGCCTCGTAACATTGTCATGAAATTGATTAAATCCTCATATATATTGAATTGAATTGATTCAATCAAAACTTAACTCCAACTATTATTTATGTATTGATGAATTGTTTAAGAAATTTAATCCAATTGAGGTCTACTTTATATTCCAAATTTATTAATATTAATTGAATACGAGACGTCTACAAATTTAATTAACATAATAATCCTTTCAAATATATGAAGTTAAAATATTTTCGAGGGGAAATTTAATTTGACTACACAAGAGTAGTGTTTATATAATAATTTGTAATTATATAACGAAAGCGTCAAATATGAATACACTATTAGCATAAAAAAGGAATTAACTATACTTTAATTGGAAACATATTTACGTAAATGTTATCATCATATTCTTAAATAACATGTTAGTATCATAATTTATTTATAATATAATAATATAGTGTAGTTTACTAAGATACTAATATAATCATTTACAATTTCATATTTAATTAATGATAATAATACTAGAATTATAATCTATATTCAAATCTATATACAAATCTAAAAATGATATATAAGTATATTCATGGTATGCCTTGTATGATTAGCATTTTTAAAATAATAATATCTATAATACTATTAATGATTTAATAGTATTATAGTTATCATTAATAGTATTATAGTTATCATTAATAGTATTATACTATAAATGCTTTAATAGTATTATAGTTATCATTAATAGTATTATAGTTATTGATAATAATGGAATGCCTTATATGATTAGCATTTAATGATAATAATACTTCAATTTTATATATAATTAGTATTTTTAACAATGTACTTCATATATATGCCTTGTATGATTAGCATGTATATTACAATAGTTGTAATCAATTCTTTCACGTTCTACCTTGACTAATATTTTTACAATTTTATTACATTCTAATAAGAGAGTGGAATGCTTGCTTCATTTGCATAATTTTAAAATACAGAATTCATAATTCATAGATTCAAACGAAATTTACTACTACATTTACTAGTTAGCATGGACATATAAGAATACGAAATACACAAATATGAAAGCATCAAATGAAACACTGGTTTTCGTCTAGAAGAGCCCTGTTTTGAAGGCATTCCGTTCCAAAAATAGTTTACAATCCACACGGGGAATACCAGCAGCAAAAGTTACCAAAAGATGAAAGTCATATCTTTTCACATCTATGGTTTCCAAATATTGTATAATCTAACGGTTGTGCTAACTACTCCTGGAGTCGCCATTCCATATCTGAGGTGTTTAGCAGCAAAAAGTAAAATCGTAGAAGTATATGGAAGATGCCTGCGAGTTCTGGAGAAAAGATAAAAACAGGATCAGATGGTATGATGTTTAGGGTTCAAAACGGAAAAGTGCATGTCAAAAGCAAGGACTCATCCTCCTAACAATCAAAACGAACACAGCATGAGCCACTACAATGCTGCGCACTACATATAGCAAACGCAATCTATTATTATGAAAACATCAAACTGAGGACAAGGTTAAGGGTTCCGAGGAGATAACAATTCACCTACTCCTTCATGTGGTGGGCTCCCCAAATCCACGCTCCCCTCCTCATTAGAATCAGACCTCCCCAGGGGTGAGGGGAAAATCGATGTTAGAAGCGGTCATAATCGCCACTAGCTCTAGAGTATGTGCAAGAGTCCAATCCCACTCCGCACCAGGCTGCATTACGCGTGCAATGTAGTTCCATGGGGGAATCTCTACGCCGCGACCACGGGCGCGTTCCACCGCCATAAACCACGGACGAACCTCCTCCACTCCTTGTGGCCAAACAACCGGCTGCCACTCATCCTCATTAGAATCAGCCATGGAGAAGCCCTCGTTGGAGGTGAGGGGGAAATCGATGTTGGAAGCGTTCATAATCTCCACTTGCTCTAGACCATGTGCAATAGTCCAATCCCACTCCACACCAGGCTGCATTTGGCGTGCAATGTAGTTCCACGGAGGAATCTCTACGCCGCGACCACGGGCGCGTTCCACCGCCATAAACCATGGACGAAGCTCCTCCACTCCCTGTGGGAAAACAACCGGCTCCCACTCGTCTGGCGAGTAACATGACACCCTGAAACCACCGCCCGCCCTCCTCATCACGGCAAATGAACTAGAAGCAGATGAAACAAAAGGGAAACTAAGAATGAAATTACTGTTTCGTCGCCCTAAGGAACTTATGCTTATGAAGCGGCATTGGGGGAAGCCGAATGTTCCAGAGTAACGAAGGGGACTTTGACTAGACTCGGTAACGGGACTTTGACCGATGTGGGCTTTTGAAAGTCCGGATTTACTGAAATGTGTCATTTTACTCTATTATTAAAGAATTGATTAATGGGATTGTATGCTTAGACAAGCATCTAGAGCCTCTCTCGACATTATATATTAATACTATAATTATAATTATGATCATTGGTTTATTACGTTTCATTTGAATCCATAATTTATGAGTTATTTTTTTTAAAATGAATGAACCAAACATTCCACTTTCTTATTAGAATGTAATAAAATTGTACAAATAGAAGTCAAGGTACAACATTAATGAATTGATTAAGGTTTGTGTAATTTCCATGCCAATCATACAAGGCATACCATGGTTTAAATATTCGCTTCTCATGAATATATATAAAAAACCATAAACCTTTTAAAAAATATAAAGAATTTGCCATAATATATGAATTGATTTCTATAATCAAATACTATTATTTTTAACAATGTACTTCGTATATATACTTGAATATATTTGTATATCATTTTTAGATTTGTATATACTTGAATATAGATTATTATTCTCATATTATAATCAATAATTAATTCTAAAATTGTAAATGAATATATTAGAGCCTTAGTATACTATACTATATTATAATATTATAATTAAATTATGATACTATCATGTACTTTAAGAATATTAGGCTTACATTTAGGTCAACGTACTTTCACCCCATGCCTATCATACAAGGCATACCATGGTTCAAATATTTGCGTCTCATGATTAATTATAAAAAATTCAATCTTCTAAAAAACGTATATAATTTGCCATGAGAAATGAATTAAATTCTATAATCTAATACTATTATTTTTAACAATGTATTTCGTATATACTTGAATATACTTGTATATCATTTTAAGATTTGTATACATTAGATTTTAGTTAATTATTCTCGTACTATTCTTAAGTGGACATTAAATTGTTAATAAATATATTAGTACCTACTTGTAAATGAATATATAATTATATTATATATATTATAATCCTAACATGTATATTAAAAATATACATGTTAAGATGTAGAGTTCCAAAAATGAAAGAACAAATCTACACCATTCACGGCGTAAAGAACACATTATGAAATAAATAGAGACATAAATAAAAGTACATGAATATATATACATGATAATTATATCCGACTAAATTTATAGAATAAATAAATGTTTCTAAATTTGATTTCATATATGATATATAATAATGAAATTGAGAAAAAATACATATTTAGTAAATGGAGGTATGAATATTTGCAACGATATACTTCCCTCTATCAACCAGACTCACGAATTTCAATTAGGTTCAAACAATTTTCGATTTAATTTTGTTCCATGTACGACATATTTAATGTCCCTAAAAATGCCTTAACCCTAATACCCTAAACCCTTGACCCTGGACCTAAGACCCTAAACCCTTAACCCTGAACCCTATACCCTAAACCCTGAACCCTGATAGAGGAAGAAAAGTTCGCGGCCAAAAGTCAACACTCTATCTGGCGCTATAGGGACTTCCAACCCATCCCATTTGATTTAATGCACCAAATATTTCGCATCTGCATCTATCTAAAGGGCCGAGAAGTGTGGAAAGTGGTATTTCCCGCGCTTTCTCACACCTCGAAATGTGGAGGGTCGAATGGTCATGCATGATTCCCGCCTATTTTCAAAACTGAAGCGGCATGAAAACGGTCACACGTTAGAGAATGACCTCTGGAATCGTCCCCAGTCGAAGTCTTTTCTCTACTCACTTGCTTCTCTCGATTGTAGGAGCTCTCGGCGCTCACTTGGAGGTTGTTGTTTTCTGGGCGGAAGCTGTATTGCGCCGTTTCTGTTGTACGTCTTCTCTTTAGTTTTCTCCGATCATCAGTACACTTCATTGATATCTGCTTGTTGTATGCTTTCTATTGATTCAGACATTGTGTATTTGCAGTGTCTCTCTTTCCTTCTTACAGACGTTTTAGAGCGGACTCCGTAAGCGTACTCTGAGTCTGCGACTCAGAATTCCGAAGAGGGAAGCACCTATTAAAGCGCCGCTTTTTGCGGACTGCAGTTTAGCTCGACTCGAGCTAAACTGCTGCATCCAAAGAGCATCATGAGTTTAGCTCGAGTCGAGCTAAACTCAAGCACCCAAAGGGCAGCATAAGTTTAGCTCGACTCGAGCTAAACTACCGCACCCAAAGGGCGGAAGAAGTTTAGCTCGAGTCGAGCTAAACTTCTGGCGCCCTATGGGTGCGGTAGTTTAGCTCGAGTCGAGCTAAACATCTGTATCCAAAGGGCAACACGAGTTTAGCTCGAGTCGAGCTAAACTTCTGCATCGAAAGGGCAGCAGCAGTTTAGCTCGAGTCGAGCTAAACTCATGCTTCCCATTGTCCAGGATCAGTTTAGCTCGACTCGAGCTAAACTGCGCCTGGGATAAGTTCTCAAATTTAGAGATTAATTCTCTTTAAGGAGTATAATATGTTCTAACAGAATTGGGTCTGTTGCATTTCAGGTACAATGGACTATGTCTCAGATGACGAGGTTCCCGTTGAAGTGCCCGTAAACCCAGACCTTCCAGACTTCGTGGTTGTACCCTCAAGACAATGGCAGAACAAGACTGTAACAATATATAGTGACGACAATATCCCGTTAGCAGAAGGTTTGATCCGGAACCCACGGTCCAGCTTGGTATCTGACACGGTTGGTCCCGTTGGTGATTCCGTTGTCGTCGTCCAGGTATCAAGTTCTTTGGTCGAAGAAGAGTCAGAGGATGATTGGAGGTACTCCTTCAAAACGTGGCCTATCAGCCACGTCTATCTGGATGGAGTTAGCCTAGAGCACCATAGTCAACGTGATGTGTATAACCGTTGGGTTGCGGAGCGTAACCGATCCCTGGGAGATCGTACCCGATCGTATGATAACTCCTCTAGGAATACCCCCCCTCCTATATCACGTCACGCTGAGTTTCTGATGACCCAGCCATCTATAAACTCTGTTGCGGCAAACACGTGCTGCGCTCACCTATGCGTCCAACACTATCCCAGAGATAAAATCTCTAGTCTACGGTCGCGTATGTACGACAAGACCACAGTGCAGTTCCGTAATCACATAAAACTTGACGTGCATAGACAGATCCACAAGAATTCAGCGGGGAAGAGTGTGGTGACTCTGGAGGGCATAGATGTTTGCCCCTTCGCCTGGATGAAGATTATGGGAGTGAGCTCCAGTACATTCTATAGAAATGCCCAGTATGCTGCTGCTGGTTTCGAGGCTCAATTTCACGGTAATACTGGTTTACGTAAACCTCGAAATCACACAGTAGTAGCAACTGCCGTCCTAGGGGCCATCCTGGACAGGCATGCCGACCACATGCCCCACAAGAGTCGTGTTCTGCCTTCAGGGGAGACAGTTGTAGCTAAAGTTCTGCCTTCCAGTTTCAAATGGAAGGAACAGATTCCCATCCTCGATGAGCATTTAGCGGACTGCGGATTGCCTCTCATGTCCGCTTCTAACTTGAGCAAGATCAGGAGGCTTAGCTATCCAGAATATTACGCCAAACGGGCAGGAGACAACTTCGCTCGTTGCTCAAAATGTGATGAGTTCCAGTCCCAGAAGAAGTTGACGGTTACAGGATCTCAGGCGTCCCTGTTGTGGTCTAAGAAAATGAGGCTGCACAATGACTCTGCAATGGCGCATAGGGACTTGTACTACCTAAATCGATTCAGGTCGAAGGCTACTCCGCATGAAGTTCTTACTATTATGCATGACAAGATGGACCATTCGAAGACGGCGTCGCCGGCGTTATCCCACAAGGTCAAACACTTAGACGGTCTCATGAAGCTTCCTCTCGCTGTCACGGGAATGCTTGCTCATGGGCATGTGGACCAACGTTACGCCCATTATGGCCTTGACATTTACTCACACGACGCTAATTACACGGTTGGATCGTTTGCGAAGCTCCTTCGGGACCTTGAGTCACCCCCTAAATCCACCTCTAGGGAACTCTTTCAAGAGAATCCTTCCCACCCATTGTATGCCGCGCTTTTGCATGGTTCAGAGATGTGTTTGGATCCTCTTGGCCCTCCTCCTGAGGTTCCTGTTGCTGCTAAACCCTTGCCTCCCATTCTTAACGTCCAAATGGATAACGCTGTCAGTGATAACAAGAATAGGTTTGTATTTTCATTCTGGTCCCTATTAGTCGCGAAGCGGGTGTTTCGCGAAGTGTACGTGAATTTCATGCTGGTCGGCCATACTCATGACGATATTGATGCCCTTTTCGGGCGATGGAGCATGGCTTTGCGGAGGGAGGACTTCCCCACAGTACCTCTCCTCATGAAGTCCTTCATGAAACATGAAGCAGTACCAACAATTCCGCATCTTATTCAGGAGGTCCCAGATTTCAAGAAATTCATCGCGGAGTGGATGCTTGATGGCGACGATACGTTAATGGGTCACACTAAAGCTCATCAGTTCAAATTCTATGTAGATTCTTCAAGATGCCCAGTCATGAAGTATAAAATCTTCTGTCACGACGACGACTGGTTGCCAAAAGGAGATGGTTGTGGCATCAAGTTGTGGAAGGAGGATTCAGAAGGTCGATCTTTATGGCCCCGTGGTGTTCCTGGTGCCGTGGCGCCTCGCGAGATGCGGCACCTGCCTGATGTGATTAAGGGCTTGTCGGGTTTTGTAGATCATTGGGAGAGGCTATCTTCGGATTCAGTCGAGTCCAGAAGAATCTATGAGCCACTCTCATACTATTGGAACGATGTTAAACAGGCTCTTTCCATTCCCTTTGATGTTGTCCCCGCCTTGGAGCATGGTTTTTGGCCATCCACGCGGCTCGCTCACTCCGTCGAAGACGAATTTCAGGAAGATGGAACTTTGCGCGAGGAGTTCGCAGATGATGATCACTTTGTTGGTCACAAACGAGATCGCCCAGGACCGTCGTTCCGTGTTGCGCGAGACCTTTTTGCAGGGTACTTCTTAGCGTTACGACCCTGCGATGAAGACGATCGTCCTTTTTGGCTTGCGCGGGCCTTGACTGACCCTAATTCGAACCCTGACCTCCCAAACACGCTCCAAGTAGAGTTCTACCGCCCAATTTCCCGAGATGAAAATGTTTTGAAATTCTATACCGGCTGGGATGTGGATGGGAGACTTTGTTGGACAGTTGAGAAGGATGTACCCGAGTCGTGGCAGAGTACTGATGCAGTCATAACAGCTTGGAAATCCAAAGTTAAAAAAAATGTCAACGACCGGGGCGTTGGCAAGGATCCAACGCTGAAGATCCCACTGAAACAACTGGACATTATAAAGGCCTCCTTGGAGAGATTTGTGTCTCCGGATTCTGAATAAACATGTAGCTTTGAAGTTGGTGGTCTTGAAGTTCTGAATTTAGTCAGATCCCTTATATTCGTTTGAAGACGACTGAACTGAATACCGTTCGTCCCTTTTGTTTTCAAGACAAAGGTAGATGTTTAGCTCGAGTCGACCTGATCAGTTATAGCGTATTAGTTCTAGCGTATTTATGTTTTGAATACTAGATAATTACATATATTTAATTGGAGGGAACACTACTTAAGTGTTTCTGTCCATTCCTTATTTATCATGTGTACCACATTATAGACCGCAGTTTAGCTCGAGGCGACCTAAACTGCATTTGGCGTTGAAGTTCGTACTTTACGAGTGCGGGATACCAACAGGTCACCTATAGTTCTTAGTGTAGCTTTTTACTTAGTACCCTAAAGCGTTGATTCTATATCATATGTACTGCCACATAACAGCCATTTAGGTCGAGGCGACCTAACCGACATCTAGCGTTGAAGTTCCTAGTTTGGATCTCTGTAGTAGAGCCGATAACATACATTTGTTGGCATGGGACTATTATGAAGTCCGTATGTTCGTGGATTGCATATCATACTCCGGAAACTGTAGGCAGCTATGTTAGTCGAACAACTTGATTGTTTGTACAGGTCTGAAAGAGCCTGTCACGGATTCATCATTTAAGGAGTGTCGACCTAATTTGTATTTCCACACATATATATAATATAAGATTTCCCGGCATATCCGTTCTGTCCATTTCTTGTTATTTGTTTGATGTTCATTTAGGGTGGTTCGACCTACCTTGTATTTTTTCAAGTATTTCTAGTAAACCACTACCTTCTTTCATTTCCCATTAGTACTGTGTGATCATGTCCCAAATTAATGGAAATTGCTTATAAGCTTTTCCTTGTCAAGTATGGGACCATTGTGCCCATTTTAACTCGACCTGACCTAATGCATTATTTTGGGAGATGATAAATCTCCCAAAATAACGAATATGGTGTTTAATGTATGTGTCATTTATTCGAATCATTCTTTCTGTTGTTTCTATCGTACGCATTTCATGCTGTCTACCATCGCACTCCAGAAGTTCCTTGCAAAAATCAAACTCATCTAAACCTGTTTCAGAAATTGTAATCTTAATAGTTCTCCGTCTTCTTATTCTCCGCTTTGAATTTTTGTTTTTTTAAATACATAAATACTTCTATTATACTTTCATTAAACGGCTTCATATTCTCAATTTAATTCGAGTTACCATCTCTTTATGTACTTTTAACGTTCCTCCCTCTATACAATTTCCACTTTCGAATATGGTTTTCATTTACTTCTTCTTTATTTTCCTCTATGTTTATTCCCCCCTAGTTTATGCCCTTTTTTTAACGTCTAATTTGTCTAATCTACCACTGCAACCCTCGAAGCTCCATAAATGTCACTGTTGAATTTCTTCCTTTCATATCGTTTCGAACGTTCGTATTTCGATTTATTTCCTCCATGACCCATGTTAAAGTATATTTTACTAATTTGACCACTATTCCACCATTTTACTAA
This sequence comes from Ceratodon purpureus, assembly GCA_014871385.1. Classification (NCBI taxonomy): domain Eukaryota; kingdom Viridiplantae; phylum Streptophyta; class Bryopsida; order Pseudoditrichales; family Ditrichaceae; genus Ceratodon; species Ceratodon purpureus. The sequence continues at coordinate 5,497,183 of CM026431.1, forward strand.
TTCTACCCTACTGCTTTAGTTTTGAATTATATTCTACTAGATGTACCCTACTGCTTTAGTTTTTATTGAGTACTGTACCTCTCTTTCATATATACGTTTTGAACTCTCCATGTATGAGTACATCATGGCCGACTTCTATTTCTTCTAATAATTATAATTTCGATACTTTCCCTCTCAAACTATTTTTTTTTTGTCTATTATTTCGATGGTTCACTCATTTGTTTACTTATGAATATACTTCTACTTCACAGTCTTCCCCAAGTGTATCGATACGTTATTTCTTAATATTACACCCGTCGTCGTTATAGTTCTAATATTCATATCCGTCCTCAAACCTCGTGTTCTTTGTGTTGTTCATTAATTTAATTAATTACTATTCCGAAACAATACCACCCTACCAAACATCTTTCATCAGTATTTTTAGTATTCCAATAATATATATATATATATTTCTAAAATTATGTCCCGTCAATATACGTTTTCGTGTAATAATTTTATTTCCGTACTTGTAGCTCCAAGTATTTCACGTCGTGACTTTTTAATTTTTCCTTGGTACAGTATAGTCTATGTGTCTCTATGAATTATCGTGTTTGTTAAATTCTCTCATTGTGTCATTAGTAAGTGATTACTTTTGTACGTATATACTATACATTGTACAAGTTAGAATCCAATTCCATATTTATATTTACGTTAAAGTGTATATGAATAAACATATATTCGTATAGTATATAATGTAAATGTCTTACCTAATTTATTTATTTTATTTCATATAAGTTACAACTCAATTCTGGGCGTGGGAAACTAGAATTGTTTATAAAAAAAATGATTTCAATTTTAGTCGTTCACAAATTGGCGTTATTCAGTGACGATTGAATGTTTTGTGTTTTTGTTTTGTTTTTTACTATTATCCCTTCCTCATCTCATAATGTGAGCTAGTGATTTTTTTTTTTAATGTTAACAGAGTACTAGGGTATGGGAGTGTGTAAAATAAAAGACATAAAAGTGCAAGGAGAGTTTTTATATTTCATATAACTCTAAACTAGGCATGAGAAATTAGAATTGGACCATTTGTTATGAAAACAATGATTTGAGTTTTATTCCTCCCATGAATTCCATAATCCCAAGAGAATTGAATGTTATTTTTTGTTTTTTTAATTTATTATTATCTCCAGTTTCTCTCATAATCTAAACTACTATTTATGTTTTTATTTTTGATTTTATCAAAATACTAAAGAACGGGAGTATGTAAAATTAAAGAAATAAAACTGGGGTAAATCATTCCATAAAAAATTAGAGTCAAAGAATCTATATAAATATTTTCATTGTGTACCACTATTCGAGAAGAAATTGGATCTATATTTCTAAGAGATTTATGAAACCGTAAACTGGTAAAATATAAATGCAAATCTCTTAACCATTTTGTTACCTGTGCAGCCACGGCAACCAGGGACAACAAGGACGGCAAGACTCGTAGTTACAGCAGAAAAGTAGGACTTAGACAGTATAAACAGGGTAGCTAGAAAGGAACTCACACTCATTTTCCTAGTTGAGTCGTAGTTGTAAACTTGGACACCGTTGTGACCTCGGACCCTTGGTACTCTTGAAGCGCCATGTTTCCACTTTTGCATTAAAGCTCTCCCTTTGCTGTCTACCTCGTCTCTGTTGCTATGCTCTCTTGGAAGCTTGTCTTCTGGTACTAACCCTAAGTGCACCCTCTTGCCTTTACCTCTGTCCGAGACTCTGATCATTCTCTTCCTGTACTCACCACCCCATTGGGTCTGCTATTCCTCTACTTCCTAGGACTCCTCGGTGACTTAGTGTTGGAGAGACCCCTTGGGAGCTGAAGCGAGGAATCACTATCCATGGCAGACCCTGTACACGCGCCTTTCCCACTGCGAAGAAGAAACTCCTTGAACTAACTGTCGGGTTCCCTGAACCCGGACAGACCTATGACCGTGGTCTCTTTTCCCTGACAACCGTGGCTGTTGGAACGTAAGCACCTAAACTCTATTCCTGCCTGCATTTCCATCCCATGACCCCAGCTAACATTTTGGCGACCATGCTGGGGATGGAATGCTGAGGCGCTTCCAAGCTCCCCTTGAAAAAACCTGTCCATCATGCCTCCTCGAAAACTCCCCTTGGAAAGAATCACCGACGCAGAAGACGCTGCAAATCAAGACGACCCTGAAAGTACAAAAGAATTCCTCTTATGGATGAAACAGCAAATGACAGACTTGGTAGCCAAGAATGAAGCTACCAATGCCAAATTAGAGATACTCAATGCTCAATATCAGATACTTCAGGATAGCCGAACCCATGAGGCTATCAATCTAGCTCCCCAAGCCTCGGAAGCCCTTCCAGAGGCACTAAGGTCTACCACGATTCCTAGAGATAATCATACTGCTGCTACCAACCCCAGTCAAGGTGACCCGACCAAACACACCAAGCTACCCCGGATAGCATATCCAGTTTTTGACGAGTCAGGAGACCCGGATTGGCACATTAGGAGATTCAAGGTAATTGCACGAACAAATGGTGTCACCAACACCGAGGATCTTCAGAACATTTTTGGCACCACACTCCAAGGGAACCACATCAACTGGTACATAGATTTTGAAACAGAGCATTCCCACGCAAGCTGGGATGACATGGAACGGAGTTTTCTACACAAATTCAGAAAGCTCAAGACCAGCTCTGAAGTTTTACGTGCCCTGGGTAGCATTACACAAGACAAAAATGAACCCGTGGACAAGTTTTATGACCGGTTTAAACAACTCGCTGATAAACTCAGTCAACGCCCGGAGGAGGACTACTTGTGTGAATGGTTCAAAAAGGGATTATTACCCTGGATCCAGCAAGGCATCGTTATCCGTGGAGTCAAAACTTTGCCGGACATACTCACCGCAGCAAATGACATTAGTCGGGAATTAGGTGCACTAAACAAGATCCAGGCACCCTTGTTACCATTACCCAATGTACGAGCAGAAAATCGCCCCATCCTGGCACCATGCAACAGTTGTGGGAAAATCCATGCAGGTCGTTGCTGGTACGCTGGGAATCCATCGAGAACTGAAGACCCGCGGCGTCCCAGGGCTACCACGGCAGCTGTATACCATGATGAAGTTGATGTAGACGCATTCCAGCCTAGCCGAAATGATGCATGCTGGGAATGCGGATCCATAACTCATAGACGCAGGGACTGCCCCCAGTTACATCAGCGTTGGGCACAATACCGCTCCCCTGCAAGCAACCAAGGTAACCAGGATACCACGAAAACACAAGGGGCCCCCAGACGAGGAGGAGTTACCCTCACAGAGGTACATGGAACAGAAACAAATGTGTCCACCATCAGCACGGCAGCAGTAACTACAAGGTCCAAGGTAACCGCGGATGACCATGTGATCGAACCAACAAAACCACTTGCCGAAAATCACTGGGAGCGACTTCACCGCATCAGGCAAGAGTTGCAAGAAGGACTGGAAACACCAGCCAAGGATGTACCTATGCAAAAAATTTTGGAAGATACCAACGTAACAATCACCCTGTCTAAACTAATACAGTTGAGCCCTGAATTGCAGAAATACTTGCAGCAGGCTGCGGTATCCGGAAGGATATCAGACCCTGAGGTTATCGAGGTTAACGCAACCACACTGGACCCAGACGCCGCGGTCATCCATCTCCACCTTGGAACCCATGAATTAACTAATGTCTTGGTAGATGGAGGGTCAGGGGTTAATGTTATGAGTAATCATCTTAGGAAGCAATTGGGCCTACCCACACCTAAAATGGCACAATTCATACTTCGAATGGCCAATGATGCTCCGGTCACACCATTAGGAATATTGTCTACAGTTGCCATCACCACCCACGGAGTCTCTACACCCGCCACTTTCGTCATCATTGACATGCCCGATAGCAGCAACTTCCCTGTAATCCTTGGACGACCATGGTTGCGAGACATGAATGCTATCCATGACTGGTCCCGTAACCAGATCCGCATTCAAAGGCAAGGCAAAACGGTCATCATACCAGTGGATAGTTGTATCACCAGGGCCAGGGCTAATCAAATTCGCCATAAAGCTGGAACAAGCTGGGTAGCAGGATTGTCCCCGACCCAAGAAGCCTTGGTGTTCCAGGCAAACCCCGATCTGATCCCCCTGGCAGAAATACACTTAGCCAGTATGATGACTGATCAGGATAAGATGGACATACCTCCACATTTCTCCCAAGAGATCAATGAATCCGTGACAGTCAAATCTGTACCTGCTAACCAAACACTGCAAAGAGAAGTCATCTCAGGATGGACACATGGGGCCAAAGAAAAGATCGAGTTGGTAAACCTGGGTACCTTGGAAGAACCTAGATATATCAAGATCAACGCAGATGCACCATGCCAAGTAAAACAAGCAGCCATTAAATTATTCCATGAGTACCAAGATATCTTTGCATGGGGACATGAAGATCTAAAAGGGATACCGCAAACCATAGCTGAACATACCATCGACCTCATACCGAATGCTACCCCAGTCCAACAGCGCAGATACAGAATGAATCCTAACTACGCAGTTAGGGTCAAAGCTGAATTAGATAAACTCTTGAAAGCCAAGTTTATATCGCCTGTAGATTCCGCACCCTGGTTATCTCCCATGGTAATCATTCCCAAGAAAAACGGAACACTCAGAATCTGCGTAGATTTCAGAAAATTAAATGCCGCAACCAAGAAAGACCATTATCCCCTGCCTTACATGGAAGAGATTATTGATGAAGTGGCAGGACATGAAATGTATTCTTTTTTGGATTGTTTTTCAGGGTACTACCAAGTAGCCATGGCAGACCAAGATAAAAGCAAAACTGCGTTCTCCACGGAATGGGGTCCTTATCAGTTCGAAAGGATGCCCTTTGGGGCCAAAAATGCTCCCATGACATTCCAAAGAGTCATGGAATTAATTTTCCGACCTTACTTAAAAAGGTTTTTTCGAATTTACCTAGATGATGGTACAGTTTATGGGCAGATGAAGGATCACATAGGCCAACTTCGCCAAATTTTCCAAGCTTGCAGGGCAAACGGGGTTAGTCTTAACGCAGACAAATGTATGTTTTTATTTTTTGCAGGAGTTATCTTGGGATACATTGTGTGCAAATATGGGAAACTTCCTGATCCCGAGAAAATCAAGGATATTCTCGAAATTACACCCCCCACCGATCAGAAAGGGGTACAAAGGCTCCTTGGATTATCCCAGTTCAATAGGATATACATTGAGAAGCTGGCACATATTACCGCCCCAATTACTGCCCTCAACCATGCCAAATACAAGTATCCCCAGGACTGGACCCCTGAAGCCCAGGCTGCCTTGGAAAAAATCAAGGTAGCATACACCAATGCCCCCATCCTGATTGCTCCTGACTGGACCAAGCCCTTCCATGTACACACGGATGCTTCCAATATTGCAGTAGGTGTTATGTTAGCACAAAATATAAACGGCAAATATGATCAACCTGTGGCCTACGCAAGTCGCTTGTTGAACCAAGCAGAAAAAAACTATTCCACGACAGAACGAGAAGCTCTGGCCATGATCTATGCCGTCAAAAAATTCCGTCATTATTTGTTAGGGAATAAATTCCGGTTCATGGTAGACCATCATAGTTTGTCTTATCTAGTTAATCAACCCTTGGTCACGGGACGTGTTGCTCGATGGATAATGATTCTCCTTGAATATGATTTTGAAGTCGTGTATGTTCCAGGGAAACGGCACATAGTTGCAGACTATTTATCCAGGGATTCCAAGGCTACCGAGGAAGGAATTGATGACTCCTTCAATGAGCCCTACATCCAAGCCGCGAGCCTTGCAATTGAAATCCCTATGGACTGGCGTGGCGATATCATGCGCTATTTAGCCACGGGAACCACACCTTCGGGTCTGTCAGGTACCAGACGAGTAAGTTTCGTCCGTACTACACTCCCGTATACCTTGGTTCAGGGACAGTTATACCGACGCGGTTTAGATCACGAAACTCGCCTCTGTGTTCCCAAAGGAGAGGAACAAAATATTATCACCATACTTCATGATGGCCCAGCCGGAGGTCACCAGGGACCCGAAACTACCACTAAGAAAATTCTGGCTGCTGGTTACTGGTGGCCTACGTTACACAAGGACGTCCATGACTACGTTAAAAACTGCCATGCATGTCAAGTCTCTACCACCAATTTTCAGTACCAAGGCCGAGTCCCCTTGAAATCCATCCCTCCCCTCGGACCTTTCCAACGGTGGGGGCTGGACTTTGTTGGACCCATTAAACCAGCCACTAGGCAAGGATACAAGTACATCTTGGTTGCCACGGATTATACCACAAAATGGGTGGAAGCCAAGCCCTTACGGACCAACACTGCCATGGTCACTGCGTTGTTCATCTATGAAAATATAATCACCAGGTTTGGTTGTCCCCTAGAGATTGTTTCCGACCAAGGATCCCATTTCGTCAATGCTGTCATAGAGGATCTTCTCGACAATCACATCATAAAACATCGCACAAGCACTGTTTACTATCCCCAAGGCAACGGTCAGGCTGAATCCACGAATAAAACCCTGATCAACATGCTACGACGGTTTATTCATGCCAATCCCTCGGACTGGGGGGACTGTCTTCCCGCTGCCTTGTGGGCCTACAGGGTAGCCATGAAAACGGCCACTCAGTTAAGTCCTTTCGAAATGGTGTATGGAACCCAGCCCCTTTTACCTACTGAGTACATCGCACCCACTTTCCAAACCTTGAATCCCAAGGATTATACGCCCCATAGGGTCCTGGCTGCCCGGCTTCAGGATATCCATTCCCTGGAAGAAGTCCGTGCCAATGCTCTAAGAAACATTGCTAAAAAGCAAGAGGCAACAGCTCGATATTTTCAAGCAACCAAGCCACCTCGGATTTTTCAAAAGGGAGATCAGGTATTGTGGTGCCCCAAGGACCCAAAACTAAAAAGAACTAAATTTGAGTCTATTTGGCACGGTCCATTTAGAGTACAATTAGTCTTACCCAACAATACAGTCCTCCTGGTTAATAAGGAACACTTTGATATCCACGCAACCATCGTAAACTCCACAAAGTTAAAACACTACCACTCAGACAACAATGAAATCACACCCACACTTACGTTAGGCGAAATTTATAAAAATTTAGCCACTGAGGCCCAAGCAGCTGCAGAATCCACGGGCACACCAGAGGACTCAAATACCATGGACACACCAGAAGACTCAAACACCATGGAGATCCAGGTCAATCACATCCATGTAAGCACCCAAGACCCCCCGACCCCCTGGAGACATCCCATCAGTGGGACAGCCCAACTCCCATCTAACTACCGCATCATGGGGCTGCAGCCGCCACTATCTACGCTAAGCCCCCATCATTTCCCAGGGAGCCTAGGAGTCATCATCAGCAGCCTTTGGGAATCCCTCCATGTCTCGTCAAGGCCTCCAAGGGGAACATCCATCCCAGTCAGTCTCCCACTACTCCTTCCCATCAACCTGGCCACCTGCTGTCTTCATCCCCCTCCCTCTTCATCTTCCTCCTTCTCGGCACCCAGGGAAACCATTGCTGCTATTGTCTCTCCGTATGCGCTCTCCAGTTTTTCCCTCTCAGTCTTAGTACAGTTTGTGCTCTCGTCTCTGCGCCCCACCACGTACCCACACAGGTCGCTCACCATGGACAGCAAGGTTCGCAAGCGGGTTCAGCCCCCATTCCATGTCCCCAGGATGATCATGGAATGGAAGCGACGCCCCGACATCATCTGGCACACCAACACCGGATTAGGCAAGTATTGGAGTTTGGTCGAAGGGAAGGTGAACATCAAACACTGCAAGGAGTTTGTTACGTCTATGCGTACCCGAGACGAGCTGGAGCCTTACCCATCAGGCTGGGTTGAAGGAATCCTCGTACAGTTCTCCAGCAGATATCTGTACAAGTTTTTTGGATGGGACGGTCTTGGAGTCACGGGCTGGAGCGACCAGTGCAAATACCCGAAGCCGGACATTGAAGCTCGCGTCGGGGATCTCCAGCTCAAACAGGATGGCAGGTATGATGTTTTTGCCCTGGGAAACCACATGTTAGACCCTTGGTTTTCTAGGATGCGTGGAGTTTTAAGCCAAGTATTCTTTCAGAACAACTGCAATGGCATCTTGCCAGAGCAGTTGTCCCTGTTACTGATGGCAGACCAAGGCGAGGTCATCAATTGGGGGCTCCTCGTTGAGGAACATTTCCGGATTGAGCTCAGGGGACATCGGAACAGCGACGACTACTCCAGCCCAATTGGTCCGTTCCTAACCACCTACATTGCGCACTTTCTGGCCTACCATCGCCGCTACAACAGAGCCCCCCCCATGGGATCCTTTCTGGACGTTCAGAGGGAGATAGCTGCCGCTGCAGCCACAGCCCGAGACCCTGCATTGCCAGGCCCCAGCAAGCGCGCAAGGAGCTCCGAGCCTACCCTCGCAGCCGACACAACAATCGCATGGGGACCTAGGGCAACCACGTTCAACACGCACAGCACCGCCCTAGCAAACTGCGTAGCCGAAATGCTGAAATGGATACATACCACGGAGCAGGAGAGGGGGGCAGTCATGGCAGAGCACAAGGAGATCGAGGAGCGCTACAAGAAGAAACTTACCATGGCAGTCCAAGGCGCCCGAGACCAAGCCCAGCGAATCCTGGACAGCACACACACAGAGCACCGTCAGCAAATAGAAGAAAAAGACCAGACGCTGACCAATCTACGACACCAGGTTACTAATCTGGAACTGGAGCTCAGGGCCACGCAGGACCATGTCGATGAACTTACAAAGGAAAAAGCAAATGCTGTGGAGCGTATCCAGCGCTTGGAACAACAAAGCCAGGAATACTTGGCTCGGTGTAAGACCCTGGCAGCACACAACGACACATTGAAACAAGGTCAGGAAACACATGGAGGGGAAGGAGGGTCACGCATCCAAGAGGAGAAGGCTGCAGTTGAAGAAGCCATGCAGAATTTCGAGGCCAACAAAATTGGTTGGATTCACACGGCCGCCAAGCTCATCGCCAACAATGCGTACAATTGGCTGCGAGAGCACCCCGCCATCGAAGGAGAACCACCTCAGGAATTCTGGGATCACTGCATCGACAATGCCCTGGCCACCCTGGAGCTGGAACAGTCGGAGACAGATTGGGAGACCATGGATTTGGAGAATATGGATGTGGAGAATTACGACTTGGAGACCATGACATCACCACACCATGGAGACCTGGCACCTGCACCGGCCAGCCCACATGGTTTTCAAGGCGAATCACAACCTCCCAGCTCCCCTTTCCCAGAACTAACAGATCGGGCCGAACAAGTAGACATCCCGGAGCAGTTGACAGACCTTGAAGACACACCCCAGCCATCACCACGCATCCAAGCTATCCAAGTTTTTCCAGGACAGGTTAATCCTTCACGACCTAAACCTTTTAAATTCCATAAGGAGGCATTAAGGAAGATAGAAGAAGAGTATGGGTTGGAAGAACAGACCAGCGATGAAGAAGAAGCCGAGGAAGAATTAGCCACTGCGGTTAAAGAAGTTCAAAAGTATTTTTTGGCTAACCCTGATCTCATTGCTCTCTATAGCAACCCTGAAGCTAACCATGTGCAGTGCCCTGCTTGCAACAAAATTCTAGGAAAAACCGTGCATGACGTCTACCAACACGCCATCACTTCCCGGTCCAAGCACAACCTGATCCACCGGGGCGTTGGAGCAGCCATAGCCGAGATTTATGGAAATCAAGCACCACCTCGAAGACAACTGCAGACGCCAAGAGAAGAAACGCGCCCAGATAGGAGACCTGCACATAGAAGAACGCGTGGCTGACCTGCAATCCGGGACGGATTGCACTCTCCGAGGGAGGGCAAAATGTTACCTGTGCAGCCACGGCAACCAGGGACAACAAGGACGGCAAGACTCGTAGTTACAGCAGAAAAGTAGGACTTAGACAGTATAAACAGGGTAGCTAGAAAGGAACTCACACTCATTTTCCTAGTTGAGTCGTAGTTGTAAACTTGGACACCGTTGTGACCTCGGACCCTTGGTACTCTTGAAGCGCCATGTTTCCACTTTTGCATTAAAGCTCTCCCTTTGCTGTCTACCTCGTCTCTGTTGCTATGCTCTCTTGGAAGCTTGTCTTCTGGTACTAACCCTAAGTGCACCCTCTTGCCTTTACCTCTGTCCGAGACTCTGATCATTCTCTTCCTGTACTCACCACCCCATTGGGTCTGCTATTCCTCTACTTCCTAGGACTCCTCGGTGACTTAGTGTTGGAGAGACCCCTTGGGAGCTGAAGCGAGGAATCACTATCCATGGCAGACCCTGTACACGCGCCTTTCCCACTGCGAAGAAGAAACTCCTTGAACTAACTGTCGGGTTCCCTGAACCCGGACAGACCTATGACCGTGGTCTCTTTTCCCTGACAACCGTGGCTGTTGGAACGTAAGCACCTAAACTCTATTCCTGCCTGCATTTCCATCCCATGACCCCAGCTAACACATTTCAACGTAAGTTGCACCGCATGAAAAACCAAGTGTGTACATGAATTTATGCGTTGAATTACTTCTAATGCATTCTCTCCGCGATGTTCCTCTTATCATCTCGTTGTTGACATTTACTCTTTTGATTCGTTAGTATAAAATGTTAATTCATTACCGTATGCTAAAACATGAGTAACTTCGTTTCTTTAAATGAGAATTGGTAAAAACTGTTTTAGTAAACCCACAATGTTAACGGTTCTTTCCATTCAATAGGATATATATTCTTCTTCATAAACGTGTTCACATTATTTGTAGATCCTAGGGGGTTATCCACCCCCAAAGAACCAAAATATCACATAGTTCATTGGATTCCAATTTCAAACGTCGACCCCACCTCCCCGATCACACGATCTTCAGGACATTCCCCACAATATCCAGGATATGTCTGAATTTCCCATTTGGAGGAGATATGCTGTCCAAACAATCCCAAGTGGGATTGTTTGGGACAAGAAGGAGGGGGGAGAGTAGGGGAGGAGAGGGGGGGAGGAGAGGAGAGAAAACACAAGGGGAGGGGAGTTCCTTCGACCCTCCCCCCCCCAATCCCCCCCCGGCCGTCCCCGAGGACGGCCGCGGCCGACCCCGCGTGGACGGCCGTCGCCCACGGCCGTCTCCCACGGCCGTCGGATCTTCTCCGCCGAGAAGATCCTACGGCTGCGGACGACATCCGTCCACGCGGGGACGGCCGTGGCCGACCCCGCGTGGACGGCCGCGGCCGACACTGCGGTCGCAGCCCCCCGACCCCGGGGTCGGCCGCGGCCGTCCCCGCGGGGTCGGAGGGGCCGTCCGCGTGGACGGCCATGGCCGACCACGCCGCCGCAGCCTCTAATCGCCGGGTGGAGCACGGCCGTCCCCGCGGTTGGCCGCGGCCGACCCCGGGGACGGCCGTCCACGTGGTCCGATCCCGTGGCCGTCCCCGCGGCCGACCATGGCGGCCGCGGGCCGTCCGATCCCGCGGCCGTCGCCGTGGCCGACCGCGGGGACGGCCACGGGGACGGCCGCGGGATCGGACGGCCCGCGGTCGGCCGCGGCGATCGGGCGGTCCCTGATGGCCCGCGCCGGGGTCGATCCGGGCCGTCGGATCCCGCGGCCGTCCCCGTGGCCGTCCCCGCGGTCGGGCACGGCGACCATGGTTGTCATAATGGACGGACGGGCCAAAAAATTGTCGTGTAGTCACGTGACGAACGTGACGGACGGTTATCGGACGGACGCTTATCGGACGGGCTCCCGACCGCGAGCAAAATTACTGTCCTCACAGTTTACTACTGTTTACCATGGGTGGCGCCCGTCGTCGTGTCCGCGCGCGTCTTTGCGCCTGTTCGCGCCGGTCATTTGTGGCTGTTCGCGCCCGTCGTCAGTCTCGCGCGCGCGCGGTGATCGCGCCCGATTACCCTCGCCCGATCAGGGTCGCCCGCGCCCGTCGCGCGCTCGCTGTGATCGCGCCCGTCGTCTGTCTCGCGCGCGCACAGTGATCGCGCCCGATTACCCTCGCCCGATCACGGTCGCTCGCGCCCGTAGCAGCCTGCGCGCGCCCAACCTGCTCGCGCCCACACTGTCGGCCCCGTGAGTATAAATTGCCACCCTCCTCCACTGATTTCGCACCCCCTCACTTTGTGCATTTTGCCTTCAACAGCCCAAGGGTAGCTGATTGCTTAGTGCTACGGTGGGTTTCGCAACATTCGCTGTACCGTCCAACATGAATTCCAACGCCTGCAATTGCCAACAAATCAAGTCCATTATGAGTTTAACGGATGGTGCCACTCCACCGGGCACTGCACAACGAACGGACACAGTTATTTGGTCAAAGCTGGAGCGACTCCGTCAACTGATTGAGTTCTTCGAGGATTGGATCTCTCGCCGTGACAAATTGGTGGCCTACGCAGAGAATGGACGCCCTCTGCCTCCAACCACTGAAGAGCAGTTGGCAACCCAAGCGACTGTCGAAGAACTTGACTGTGAGATTGGCGATCTCATCAAAGAACTGAAGAAGGAGATGGCAATACTTTGTGTCCCCACCATTGTCTCTAGTGCTCAAACGAACCATTTCGAGACGCACTTGAAAGACCTAGAGGACCGGTACCTAGAGTGCATGGCACTGTAATCGACATTACAATGAAGTGATACATTTCCAAAATAAATAAAGTATTCTTTTTTAACTCTGAATTTGCAAGTCCTCTTTGGTTACTCTGATTTTTAACAGTGTTCTAGGTTGTGGTGGCGCCCGTCCTGGCCCACTGCTCGCGCCCGTCCATTCAGTGTTGGCGCCCGACGGTCGCGCCCGTACAGTTCGGATCGCGCCCGAAAATATCCGCGCGCCCGCGTCGACGTCCGCGCGCGCGCCCCTTCGGTACCCGGACGACGCCCGCTCGCGCCCGACGAAGACCGGGTCGGTACCCGCTCGCGCGCGGTAAAACCCGCGCGCGCCCGTCATATACCCGCCACTGAACCGCTCGCGCCCGTTGATATCCGCGCGGGCGCGGACGGATACACGGCCGAAACCCCGCCGTCGGTGCCCGCGCGCGCCCGTCGGGTTTCCGCTCGCGCCCGTAGCAGGCTGTTCGCGCCCGTTCCCTGGCGCCCGTGACTATAAAAGGGCGATTTCCCACCTCATTTTGCACTCCCCCCCCTTTGAGCACCTTGCCTTCAACAGCCCCCGGGTAGCTGATTGCGTGGTACTCAGGTGGGTCCCAGCACTCTGACACGTGTCCTTGTTTTTATTCTCCAGAACTCTATGGTGTCTGTGTATTACATTTGAGAATTTTGTAAATGTTTATAATTTGTAAATGTGATTGAGGTTCTGGGGTAGTCGTAGGGTTTTAATTTTGCACCTTCGGAAGACTTCGAAGAACGATCTACCTCGAGCAGACATGGAACGGCAACAACCAGCACTCACGGCGGCAGAGCAGAGGAAAAAGCAAAAGGATGCGGGACGGCCCAGGCATGGAAACGTCCAACATAAGAGGGTCCACGTCTTATTGAATCCAGCAAAGCTGGCATTCAGAGGGTGGGAAGGTGCATCGCAACCGTGGACTCTAGCAACGTGTGAACAATTCATTGAATGGTGCCACATTGGGAAGTTATTCCCGTTGCACCGTCATAATAACAATCGTACTTCAAACAAGGCGAACATGAGATATTGCAAGAACCGTCAGTTCGGGAGGCGGTGTTTGGAGGTGTGGCAGGTCCTATACAACCAGGCGATGAACGAGAGGAATGAGGTTCCGCTCTTTATTTGTAGAATGGTATATGCCGAGGTAGTGCTTCATAGGCAGGTGGATTGGAGGACCATACGGTTGACTCCTAGTGTCCAGCAGCGTCCACATGAGATGGCGATACCTACAGGGGTCCTAAGATTTCCAGGTGTGGACTGGGCATACTTGGATGATCCTGAGGATCAAGCGCCTGTTGAATGGAGTGACTCAGGGGAGGATAATGATTCTGATGGTACGGTAGACCGTACCCCTCAGTCACAGACAAGAGCCGCGACTAGTGCTAGAATCACACGGTTAAAAAAGAAGGATCCTGTGCTAGCTGCCTGTTTGTCGACGAGGAATCGTGCACCGCCTGCAAATCCTACTGGACCGGGTATTCCTCATCAGGCTCCTCCAGCAATCGTCGGGGGCCCAAGCAATGTTGATGTTGCTCCTCCTATATTAGTTCCACATATTGCGGGCCCGAGCAATGTTGATGTAGCTCCTCATGTACTAAATCCACAGATTGCGGGCCCGAGCAATGTTGATGTAGCTCCTCATGTACTAAATCCACAGATTGCGGGCCCGAGCAATGTAATGGAAGATGATGACACTGGGTTTGCAGATGAGTTGGAGGCTACAATAGCCGCCGCTGATGCCCAGGGCCTGCAAGTCGATGCATTGCAGAAGGAGCTGGAAGGAAAAAATGCAATAATTTCTGAGATGGAGAAGACTATCCAGAACTTGTACGAGGAAGCTGATAGGATGAATGAGATTATACGGAAGCAGAATGAAGAGATTTCGCAACTTAGATCTGCGAAGACTCCGACTTACATACCCGAAGCAAGCCAAGCTCCAATCCCTGGTAGCCCTGGAATGAACGAGGAAGACGTTAATGCCATAATTGAATCGGCCACGCACGGTCTCCTGGAAGATACCCCGGTCCGAGTTCCCCGTAAGCCAATCATTCCATTCGCGTCATCAAGTCAAGTGATGCACCCCCCCCAGCGGCAAATCATGTTCGTAGATTCTCAAGAGACGGAGGACTCTTTGGGATTTCAACAGCCATCAGTACCCACTGTCTCCGAATTGCAAGCTACCAACGGGATGCTCAGAAAGTATCTGATCGAGATGAGCAGACAGTACTACCAATGGAAGATTGCATGCATCATGAACGTCGACCGTTTCAGACAGATGCGCGCTGAGTTCGAGAGGATTGACCGCGACTACCTCCAGCTTAACTCCAAGAGAGATTTCGGACTTACCTCGTGGGCAGATCCAAATGAAATGTTCCCTGACAGCCTACCGATGATTGGTAAAGCAATAGATTGGACGCGGTTGGGGTGGGAGTACAAGACCGCCATATCCAATGAGAAGATCGCTAAAAATAAAAAGCCAAGCTTGCTCTGGCCCAATCCAGCGAAGTATGTGTTGGATGGAACCCACTGTGCAATTTGTACCAATCTATTTGGGCCAGAGGGGGGCTGGCAATTGGGATCCTGTCAATGCATGTATCATCCACAATGCTTGATCTCGTGGGCCTTGATACGTCGGAAGTGTGCAGTATGTAGGGCCCCCTTACACAAGCGTTTTTATGAGCAATTCGGCCTAGTGAATTGGATGCCACCGCATTGGGAGCAAAATGAGGAAAATACTCCTGACTTTCCAGACAAGTGGGGTGAAGACTTGATTTGGAATTGGCTTATGGGAATGCACCTGTCCTATATTAAACAAATGAGCGATCAGTGGAGGTGGGACCAGAAACCTGCGGAGATTGTACGGATCTGCCACGAACTCATCAAGGGCGGGACGGAGGAGGAACTCGAGGGAAGGAGGAATTTCTTCTACCAAGTGCTACATGGGTATTGGGATATTCAAACTTGTACATTCCAGTACGGCCCCCATCCTCTTGGATTTAAGTGGAATTCCAAAGGGGAGTTGGTTGCGGATCAGATCAAGGAGTTGCACGACATGACTGAAGAGGATTTCCGGATCGCTGAGACTGTGGCTACCGCGGAATCTGAATGGGATATGTTGTTCAAGAATCAAGCCGTGGATTTCCTATGTGCTGAAGTGGCTCCGGAGGTCGTAACAGTGCTCCGTCGGATGCGCAACAACAACTTCATGGAAGCAATGCTTGGAGGAGATGGCATAGCGAAGAGAACCCGTTCTGCCAAGCGGAAACTCATCGCCAACGAAGGGGCAGAAAGTAGTGCAGCAGGTACCTCTCGTGCTCGACACGATGAGGGTGGATCGAGTTCCTCTGCACCGGGCACGTGACGTCGTGGAGATCCATGAGTGAAGACCACGTTTTGTAAAAAGATATCGGAATATAAATACATGTAGATGGCATAGGGGTATGGATTATTGGATAGGTTTGGGATTACATTCACATGTTTAATGTTTGTTAAACTCAAACAATGGATGATAATTTGCTTTTGTAAATCATTGTCGTGATTCTCAAGACGCTTTTATGCTCCCTTCATAATACATTGGCCTCTCTTTTTTGGATTGCCAATCATGTTATTCATTCCGCCCGTTGTCTCATCTCCTTCCATCGTATGATAAGTGTATAAATATCTCTGTTGCACACCAAAATGTTTAACCCCTAAATGCTCTTGAAAATTTCAGGCTCAAACTGTCTTTCGATACCTCTTTGTAAAGCAAGCTGATTTTTTTAATTTCAAAACATTCTTTTGCAATTTCAACCGTAGGATCTTATAAATAACTCATCAAAAAACTATTTCTCAAATTCTTAGAGTCAGAAACCAAACCAATCACAAGATCATGATGTTTAAACTTCCAAGACAAGTTATTTCCAATCCTTCAAAAACTAAAATCTTGGCTTCCACGAATTTTCAGAAAATATGCTTTGAGGTTTTAGAATGGGCAACTGAATATTCTATTTAAAGAATGACTTGAGATTCTTCACAAAAAATTTCAAAACATTAAACCTTAATTTTCATCTTCAAACCATAAATAATTAGAATAAGATGTAGAATAGAGGGAAAAACTAAACTACTAATTTTGTCCACATAAAAGTAGATATTGTCAATTCCAACGGTGAAAATGATGTAACAAGTAACCAAAAACTTTTCCAATTTTTAATTTTGAAAAATTGCTAAAATCGAGTTCAAAATCAATAGTTGAAGTTATTTTTGATGAAGAGTTGACCGAACTGCCCGCATAATATGACTTCTCATATCTCTTACCTCACTTATTGGATTGGCATGGCTCAAAGCTTCCTATGTGCATACAAATCAGTAGAAAATGATGATATTTTAATTTATTTTTAAAAAAAAGATTTGAGTTTTTTTTATGCTGCCCGCGTTGAGATTTTGAACCTTTAATCCTTCATAACTTTTGCATTACATATCAGAATCGTATGAAACAAAGCTTCACATGTACGTAATGACTGAAAGAATCTACATACAAAATTTCAAAACTTAATAATTATTTTTGACGCCGTTGCAGCCTGCCCAAAATAGGCTGCGACCACATTTTGGACAGTGGATTTAAGTCGCGCTAAGGGTCCCTTCACACCTGGAGGTGTGTACCACCGGCTACCGACTGTCTAACTCCGGGCCCTCCAAAAAACCCGTTTCCGATTCACAGGGTTCGAGTTAATTTACAGGGGGTTGGGTCTCGTGATAGGCCAGAGTCGGGGATCGGGGGCCGGGGTTCTTGCTGGATTTAAGTCACGCTAAGAGAACTTCAGTTATTGTAAGTGTATTTAACTTATGGACTGAATTTTATGTTACGTGGATTTGAACTCTGATCCCGCCCGCATGGTCGCGCGCGTTTGCGCGCGCCCGTAGTGTGCGTACTCGCGCGCGCGCGAACCTGCCCCAGCGAGAATAAAACCAGGATTACGCCCGCCCGTGCGCGCGCGCACGAACTGCTCGCGCGCGTGCGAAGTGCTCGCGCCCGTCGCGCCCACAGCGCGCGAACGGATACTGAAATGTGGAACACCCGACGGTGTCTCCGTCGTTTGGCTCGCGCCCGATTCCGCATGCGCCCGCCCGATTTCGCGCGCGCCCGACAGTGCACGCGCGCGCGCACTGCAACCTGGGTGGGGGACTAATTTCTCTCCCCAAACTCTCTTTTCCATTTGCCCGCGCCCGTACGCGCGCGCGCGTCCTGATCGCGCCCGTCAAACCAACCGCGCGCGCGCGGTCGCGTGATTCTGAATCTCTTCCTCCCCCACAATGTCCCCCGCATTTCGTTCGCGCCCAATTTCGCGCGCGCCCGATTGCGCGCGCCCGTCAATACTCGCGCGCGCGCACTGCAACCATGTCATGGAAGTAATTTCTCCCCATTCAGTCCCTCGTTCCATTTGCACGCGCCCGGACGCGCTCGCGCCCATCAATGCGGGCGCCCGTTTTGCACGCGCCCAAGCACTCCAACAACATCACTCAAATAAATTTT
Source organism: Ceratodon purpureus (assembly GCA_014871385.1). Classification (NCBI taxonomy): domain Eukaryota; kingdom Viridiplantae; phylum Streptophyta; class Bryopsida; order Pseudoditrichales; family Ditrichaceae; genus Ceratodon; species Ceratodon purpureus. The sequence goes on from CM026431.1 coordinate 5,515,384, forward strand.
ATGATTCCCCCACTCTCCCATCGTATCCCCTTGTTTTTATTAAATAATCCTACACTCTCTAAATTTTTAATTGTTTTTTTTCCCCCTCTTTGAACAGTACGTTTTTATTTAACTCGTAATCTCATTTTGTCTGTTCATTTTTATAATATACTAAAGGTAGTAAATCTTCATGTCGACCCAGAGTCACATGAAGATCCTCTAAGCGCCTGAGTTCAGCTGATTTATATCCACTATTTTTTTTTTCCCCACTGTTTTTTTTTTCCCCCTTCGTTGAACACTACGCTTTTATTTAATTCCTTCTTTCATTTCGTTTCTTCAATTTTATAATTCCACCTCTCCCCCTTCTTCCCGCCTTATTTTTATTCAATACTTCTACGCTCTGTAATTTATTTTATATTTTTTTTCCCCCTTCCTTGAACACTACGCTTTTATTTAATTCCTTCTTTCATTTCGTTTGTTCAATTTTATAATTCCACCTCTCCCCCTTCTTCCCGCCTTATTTTTATTCAATACTTCTACGCGGTGTAATTTGTTTTATATTTTTTTTTCCCCTTCGTTGAACACTACGCTTTCATTTAATACCTTCTCTCATTTTGTTTGTTTATTTTTATAAGTCCACCTCTAGTCTATCCTCCCGCCTTATATTTATTCAATACTCCTACGCTCTTTAATTCCTTTTTTTTTTTTCCCCCTTCGTTGAACACTACGCTTTTATTTAATTCCTTCTTTCATTTCGTTTGTTCAATTTTATAATTCCACCTCTCCCCCTTCTTCCCGCCTTATTTTTATTCAATACTTCTACGCTCTGTAATTTGTTTTATATTTTTTTTCCCCCTTCCTTGAACACTACGCTTTTATTTAATTCCTTCTTTCATTTCGTTTGTTCAATTTTATAATTCCACCTCTCCCCCTTCTTCCCGCCTTATTTTTATTCAATACTTCTACGCTCTGTAATTTGTTTTATATTTTTTTTTCCCCTTCGTTGAACACTACGCTTTCATTTAATACCTTCTCTCATTTTGTTTGTTTATTTTTATAAGTCCACCTCTAGTCTATCCTCCCGCCTTATATTTATTCAATACTCCTACGCTCTTTAATTCCTTTTTTTTTTTCCCCCTTCGTTGAACACTACGCTTTTATTTAATTCCTTCTTTCATTTCGTTTGTTCAATTTTATAATTCCACCTCTCCCCCTTCTTCCCGCCTTATTTTTATTCAATACTTCTACGCTCTGTAATTTGTTTTATATTTTTATTTCCCTTTCGTTGAACACTACGCTTTCATTTAATACCTTCTCTCATTTTGTTTGTTCATTTTTATAATTCCACCTCTAGTCTATCCTCCCGCCTTATATTTATTCAATACTCCTACGCTCTTTAAATCCCTTTTTTTTTTTTTTCCCTCTTCGTTGAACACTATCATTCTATTTAATTCCTTCTCTCATTTCGTTTGTTCATTTTTATAATTCCACATCTCCCCCATCCTCCCGCCTTATTTTTATTCAATACTCCTATGCTATTTAATTTGTTTTTTTATTTTTTTCTTCATTTTATAAATTTGAATGCCTATTCGTTTTTTTTTTTTTTTTTTTTTTCTTTCTTTTGGGTACTCCAATCTCCCATACTAATGTATGGTATTTCAGTGTAGTCCAGTCTCTCCCTTAAGCTTTATTTTTTTTCTTTTTTTGAACTTACGACTTTTAAACTTCATTGAGCCTTCTGTTGGATCGCGCGCGTCCGAACGCGCCCGCAGGCGCCGGCGCGGTGGTGTCCGCAGTGGACCCACTGAACCTGCCCACGCGCGCGCGCGCACACTCGCGACCGCGCCCGCAAGTACGCGCGCGCGCCTGCTTGTTCGACGCGCGCACGCGTCGTCCCCGACCTGCGCTCGCCCTGCTCGCGCCCACCCGTTCGCGCGCGCCTGCTCGCGCCCCACGCCGCCTGCGCGCGCGCTCGGGGTTTCAACTGGATTAGTGCAGTAACTAGTAAAATTTATCCCATATTCTAAGTTAACACTCCCTGAGGTTAGCTTAAAACGGCTTACCTTCCACTAGGAGGGCAGAAACATGAGGGGCGAAATGACAACCTGCTCTAGTTCTTAGACATGTGTGAATGGAGTGGTTTGTCCTTTCGCACTGTCATGTTTCTCATTTTTTTTACTAAAATAGGGTTCCTTTTAATGTAGATGTGCACGTGTATGTAGTTCACACACTTTAATTTATTTAAATTTTATTCATTTTTCCCTCTCGTTGTTACTTCTTCTCATAGAATTGAGGTGGTCAAATCGATCCCGGCCGTTTGATCGCGCCCGCACCCGACCGCCCGTGCGCGCCCGCGCCTGCATTCGCCCGCCGCTCTCCGCCCGTGCGCGCCCGCGCCCGCATTCGCCCGCTGCTCTCCGCCCGCGCCCGCCCGCGCCCGCCCGCTTCGCGATCCAGCGCTCGCGCGTGCATGCGCCCGCCCCCGCCCGTCTTCCACCGCGCGCGCTATCCGCCACGCGGCCTTCAATCGCGCGCACCCACCTGCGCCCGCCCGTTCGCCTCGGAGCGCGCCCGATCTTCTGGTGCGCGCGCGCCCGTTCGGTCGCGCCCGTCCGGACAGTACTCGCCCGGTCGAGGGCGGCAGTATATAAACTGCCCCCTTGATTTGACATCCACCTTACCTCCTTGCGTGCTTCATGTCCTGGGTCTCCTTGAGGGCTCCTTGCTTGAAACTGTTAGCTTGGGGAGACACTTGGTTTGGGTGGGGGGAATGTAAAAATTCTTCTCTCCATAAATCAATGTGTCAGGCACTTTTCAGACACACTAAGTTATTCAGATAATAATCTTTTGGTACTACTGGTCCTATTAGTCCCGATACTTCCCTAATCATTCACTATGGATCCGGATGAAGCGGTTGAACCGGTTGAAGTGGTTGCTCCGGCTAGAGCCATTCCAAGACTCGGTACGAGAGAGTGGGCACCATGGTTTTCGATCAAGTTCCAGGAAGGGTCACTGTCACATAAGGTAGCCCAATGTGTGTATTGCAGGACCAAGTTTTCGTACGTGAGGTCCAGGTGCTTTCAGCATTATGGTTGGGACCAGTCCAATCTCTCGAGGGTTTGCCAAAAGGCACCTACCGTAGTGAAGAGGAAGTTTCAGTTTTGCGCTGGAAAGATTCCCGGCCCTTTGACACAGGAGGAGGTGGATGGTATCAGGCCAACGTTCCCCGCGTCAGTTCAACGTGGAACATCCAGTGCTTCCACACACGGCACTCTGTACGGTGGATCCGAACCCTCGTATAATGATTCCGATGAGGACCGGAATGTCTCCAGTGTTGCACCTAGTAGGGCCGGTTCGAATACCACTAGGAGCTTGCGGCAACAGGACATGAGTGAAGTACTCCAGATCGCCAAGCGGAAGGAGCTGGACATGTTGTGGTCATCCTTCTTTTACGAAGCCAACGTCGCATTCAACGTGGCGAAGCACCCAGCATTTATTAAGGCGGTGAGCACAACCGCGGCTGCCGGATTTAACTACAGTCCTCCTTCCTATGACGCGATGCGAACAACGCACATCAAGGAAAAAAAGAAGTTAATCAAGGCAAAGATTGATGAACGTACGAAAACCTCGACCGAGTTATACGGGGGTACCATATGCTCCGATGGCTGGGATAATGTGAATCGCCGACCGTTGATGAATGTCATGCTAGTATGTCCGGCAGGCGATGTATTTCTTGGGTCTGTTGATACGACTGGCGAGAAGAAGTCAATGGGATATATTGCCGGGGAGATGAAGAAATATATTCGAGAAATTGGCCCTCAGAATGTTGTCCAGATTTGCACGGACAATGCAGCCAACATGCTTGGCGCCATGGATAATATCCTGGAGGAGTTTCCTCACATGTACAAGCAGGGCTGTTGTGCCCATATTCTAGATCTTCTTATGGAGGACTGGGGCAAGGAAGTCTTTGTGAAGGATTTGGTCGCCAAGGCTAAACACGTGTGTCATTACATTCGGAGACACCATGTTCCCATGGCCCTTTTCCGCAAATTTGAACCGAAGTTGTCCTTGGTGGTTCCCGCTGAAACCAGATTCGCTTGTAACTATCTGATGATAGAGCGCCTTATGGAGGTTAAATTTGCTTTGGAGCAAGTGGTCATGGCACAGGAGTGGTACGAGTATGTCGACGGTTTATTCAACCAAACCGAGGGGGTGCGTAATCATGCACGCGCAAGCGTAGTGCGTCAAACAATTCGTGACGATGGGTTCTGGCATCAGTGTGACAACTTCACGCACCTAGTGAAACCAGCCCTAGTAGCTCTCAGGACCTTCGATGGAAGCCAGCCGGCAATGGGCAAGGCATGGATTACAATGAGCAACCTAAAGGATCACGTGTACAATCTCCGAGGATCCCCTTGCTTTTTCCCACCTGTCATGGCAACAAGGATGGAGCTGCGGTTCGACCGTAGATGGGACATGATGCATACCGATCTTCATTATGCCGCGGCGCTCTTGAACCCTTGGGTTAGAACGCATAAGGGCTTACAAGTCATAGGAGAAGCGAAGGCGGCTCTCAATCGGGTGTTTCGTCAGGTGGGTGGCCAAATGGGAATTCCATTTGGCGATCTTATGAAAGAGATGATCGAGTTCGACGAGGGACGTGGCCCTTACAGCCCCGAAGTGACCATCGATATCAGAGGTTTGAATCTGGAACCCCATCAATGGTGGCAGAGGATTGGAGGGGGACCATTGGCAGTCATTGCGAAGCGCATTTTATCTCAGGTCTGCTCCGCCTCATCGTGTGAACGGAATTGGAGCATGTACTCGTTTGTCCACAACAAGGTACGCAACCGCCTGGGGTTAGAGAAGTCTGAGGCCTTGGTGTACATTTATACGAATAGCAGACTCCTCCGCGAACGCCCAAAGCCCAACCCCCTCAGATGGTACGAGAACAATGCATGGTCAGAGGAGTCGGATCCGGAGAGAGATCCAAGCGAAGAGGAAGGAGATGACGACGATCATTACATACCAGTTGACCATGCAGGCAGTGGGGATGATGATGTCTGGGGACATGATAACGTCGACGTTAACACGAATGGGCAAAACGACGGTAATGGCAACGGACGCGGTGACCCTAACCGCAACAATCCGCGTGACCGCAACAACCACGACGATAACGGTGATGAGTACGACTTCAACAATGAACCAGAATATAACCAGGGAAACCCGGACATGAACATCTATGGAGACGAATTACCCACGCTCCCGGTATTTGATGAAGCGGCTAATGCAGAAGGAAGAGGCGCTCGTGACGAAAGAGATGCTATTCCAGTCCAAATCAATCCTGAGAACAATGACGGGGTTGCAGATGATTCATCCAGCGAGGACCATCTAGGCAACGATATCCATGCTGGCGATGATGATGACGACAGTGACGAAGGGGGTGATGGAAGTCATGGACGGGCTGTAGATGGACCTCATTGGACCGGCCTCGTTAGTGGGGAGGGCAACTGGGGAACCGTTCCGGCACAAGGCGACTCAAGCTTGTTTCAAGAGATTCCTCCTGCTCACGAGAGAAGGACTGTGCACGCAATCCCCGCACAGACTGTGGCTCCATCGCAACCCACTGGTACGGGGGGTATCGAACCAGATACAATCGTGGATGGAAGCCTGGCTCGGAGGCCCACAAGTTCAATGGGCGCAAAAATAGCTCGACTCCTTAGATCATCAGCAGCGGCGAGGCCTCCACTCAATCGAGCTAGTGGTAGTCGGCGTGGTGCCTCCACCGCCAAGCTAGTCCCCGTGGCGCCAGCTATAGACGAAGCCGTACAGAATGTGGCCCAACGTGGTGCGAAGAAGTCCACAGCCAAGGTTGTTAGGAAACCACCATCACAAGAACCCCGCGGAGGAACACGAAAGTCAAGCAAAAAAACTGGACCTGATCCCCTTCCATTCTATACAGGATACACTGAAGGGGGGCCTTCTTCTGGAACTGGGGTTGTTCGCACACGCATAAACTTTGAGGATGGCATCACAGCCATCGGTAATTCCGGAAAGGAGAGGCCTATGAAGCGCCTAGTAAGTGCCAGAGATGGCAATACGGGTGAAGTTTCCGTGCAAGTGCGCAATCTTACATCGGAGGTGGAAGGAGAGGTACAAGCTCCAGTGGTCGGAGCTCCTGAGGATGAAGGTGACAACGAGCACTCAGAGGAGGTAGACCCCGATTGCGATGAGGCGCCAGATGACGAAAGATGTGATAATCCGGCACGAATTGGGGCCCACTGTAGCTCGGAAAAGACAATCTTCACGCAAGAAGAAGCCCCGCAAAGCAAGGAGAGTCTAGACTGTGGTCACCTTTTTAGCGCATGAAGTAGCAGTAAATCTAAACATAAAATCTACCGGCTAAAAACCAAAAAAAATACTACGTTATTCTTAATGTTTTTTTTTTTTTTTTGGTAGCACCTTCTTATTACGTAGGCTTATACTGTTACTTAGAGTCAACCTAGTTCATTATCTCACACTCGAAGGAATTGTATGGTTGTGCTCTGTATTAATTTTTGTGCGCTAAATGCGGTTAATATATCTCCATTGAGTAATTTCCCAGTGAATTTTTTTGGTATTCTGTTCAATATACGAGTATACCGTAACCGAACCTGTACAGTGTATGTAACGCTGCCTATCCGGGCGCGTGCACTGGGACGGGCGCGTACAGGAAGGCGCCCGCAGGGGCACGGTGTCGGGCGCGTGCGCGGGGACGGGCGCGTGCACGGTCACGGGCGCGTACAGCGTGCTCGCGCGTACAGATAACCGGCGCGCGCAGGGGTACGGGCGCGAGCACGCGGGCACGGGCGCCTCCGGCGTCGGGCGCGCCCGATGTGGGCTGACGGGCGCGCACGTGGGCACGGGCGCGCAAACGCGGGCACGGGCGAGGGCAGTCCCCCGCGCGAACGCGGTGGACGGGCGCGTGCAGACGGGCGCATGCGGACGGGCGCGTGTGGAGGCCCTGTGCGCGCGCGTGTACGCGCTTACGGGCGCGAACAGCCGAGGGGAGCATAAAAGGCGCCCCTTAACCCTTATTTTCTACTTTTCAAAGTCTCCTCTTCCAGGTGGCTCCTTGTCCTAGCCCGTGACTCCACGTGCTCTGCTTGGAACTGCAGGAAGTGGGAGCAACCAGATTGGGTGGGGGGGATCTTTTGGTTTTTTTTTTATTGTGTGTCCAGTTCATTATTCCAACTATGTCGGTCTCTTGCGGATCCGGGAAACGCCCTGCCTACGTAGATCTTGATGCTCCTGTAGAGGATGTGATGGCAACCTCCACAGCACCGACCGTTACAGGCTCAAACCCGTCATCAAGCTCATCGGGAAAGAAGAACCGGAAGTCGGCGAGTGAGAGGGACCCGGACTACCCACCTCCTCGGTACCAGGAATTCGTTAGAGAGCTAGCATTGGAGTGGTACGGATGTCGGAAACGGGAGATGATTACCCGTACGTACGTTGAGAAGGGGGAGACCGGAATTAAGGACTTAAAGACCCATTTGGAAGAGTATTTGTGGAAGAAGCTGGACCTTTCCGAGAGATATAATGATTGTATTCATTACTTTCATTTCCCTAAGTGGATGGAGCAACAAATAACAACAAACACTACGAACATTGTGCATGTCTTTGAGTGTGTCAACAAGAAGCCAAAGGAGGGCTACTCGCGGGCGCAGAAGGAAGAGATAGAGAAGCTCAAATATGTCCAGGATTCGTGCGCGAGATTCTCGAATAATAAGACGAGGGCGAGGCCATGGCTTGAAGCTGGACTGAAAAGCGCAATGGAGAAGTACTTGTGGGGAGCAGTGGTTGGAGTTCCGAGAGGGGTCAAGTTGGTTCCGCTGTCAGGCACAAAGGAAGGCGGTTATGGTAAAGTCCGAAAATTACGTATTGTTGGCATGCAAACCATACCTGAGACTTGTGTCTTTGCGGGGAAGACGTCCAAGGCTCCTGACGAGACCCAGAAGCGGCACGAGACATCAATAGAAGCCATGGTTTGCAGAATTGACCATCCCGGCGTTATTAAGTTTTTTGCGGTCAATGACTGGACGATGGAAGCCTACACGCTTTGGTGGAATGGGGATTGCCTGCAGAATTTTCTGCACAAGTTCAATTCAAATATCGGTGAGGGTACTCAGAACCGTAACATCCACAAGCAGATCGATATGCCCATGGAAACACGTGACCGTGTTAAGGCCTTCCGCACCCATAGGGCCAAGCTAGCTTGGGCACTCATCTGTATTATGGACCGGGTGCATAAGGGGTATTTGCAGCATAATGACATCTCCCCGGGAAATGTCTTGCTTCACTTCCCAGAGGATAAAGTGAGCGAGGTTTACATTGGAGTATGCGACTGGGGCCTTGCAAGTCGAGTGTGTGAGACAACTCCTTCAAGGTACGGTTACCCAAGTGATGAGGCGCGTACGGAAGCCTTCAAGGAACGTGGTAGTTTTGTGGCTCCGGAGTTGTGGTACACTTATGGTAAGCGAAATTCGGAGACCTCTTATGAAACTGTAAGGAGGAGACATCTATATACGCAGGCTGCCGATGCGTACTCGGTTGGAGTGGTAGCAAATAAGATTTGGGATAACGAGGACGACTTTGACCTTTTCAAGGATACAGCGGGGAAGGCTAGATTTGCGGTGGCGTTGAAGGAGCTCACAAATCCCGATCCCAAGAGCCGCTCCACCTTGCGTTTGGTCCACGCTACTCTAACAGCCCCTCCCTACAATTTCCAAATCCCAGAGTGTTGTTATCGCAAACATATTTAGAAGTAGGCAAGTAGTGACAACAATGTGATATTCTCAGTTCTCCATAAGAGGGGACATTTTTTGTAAGTGGTTTACTGCCACAATTTTGCAAAACTTTTCAATAAACATTGCACTTCCCAATTGCCCTCTTCTGAAATACATGCCCTCTCTTGTCATTTATGATTTTGCCCGATGTCGCTCTTTCCCTACTAACCTGCAGCGCTCGCGCCCGACCGCCGGCGCCCGATGCAGCGCACTCGCCCAAATGCACGCGCCCGATCCAGGCTCGCGCCCACATGACCGCGCCCGATAAGTGTGCTCGCGACCGTCAACTGGATCGCGCCCGCAGCGACGCTCGCGCCCGTTCGCAGGCGCACGCGCGCGACCGGAACGACGCACGCGCCCTCGCTCTCGCGCACTCCAGCGCGCGCCCGTGACATCGCGTTCGCGCGGACGCTCGCGCCCGTCGTCCTGCTCGCGCCCACCCGCTCGCGCCCGTAATCGCGCTCGCGCCCGCACTAATTCAGCGCTAGGTAAATTCGTTTTACCCTTACAGTGAGTCAACTGGTCAACGCCCTTATGTGACGGACACGGGGGTCTGTCTTGTCACCATGACGGACTAACGGACTAACGGACGGTCGGTCCATTATGACAACCATGACGGCGACGGCCGTGGGATCCGACGGCCCAAGAGGGCCGCCCACATCCGACGGCCCGCGATGTGCCAGCACGGCCGCATCTTGGCCGTGGGATCGACGTGCGGCCGTCCCCAGCGACCCCACGGCCGTCTCCGCGGCCGTCCCCGCGAACGGACGGTCGAGATGGGGCGTGGTGGCGGGATCGGCCGATCGGACGGTTGGGGAATGTTTTTACCCCTTCGGAGTCGCAAAATTATTACCGCGGCGTAATTCTCGAGCGTCGGGGACGCCACGTCCGGGACGGGGGACGTCCGGGTCGGACGTCTTGACGTCCGGAGCCGGGTCGGACGTCTATTTGAACAACCCTGCCTAGAGTCAAGCAAAACCATACGGAGTTTAGAACATGTACAAAGGAAACCATTTCCAGTACGCTGGAAGTCCCTGTAAGCACAAATTCCTCGTCGTACGAGAGGAAATTATATGACCAAAGCTTGTGGCATCATGTTTGTAGGCAAGAACAAGGTGACTAAAATCAACTTAAGACTCATTCAACATGCAGATGCAGGACTAAACTCACAATCTGTTGCGTCGACGCCCCCTGCTTAGCATTGCTTTATGCCAATGCTCGTAGCTCTTCTGGGCTGATGTCACCGGTAATGTCATTCGGAAGGCTGCAGAGATCAAACATACACGACTTAGTCTTTTCAGATACTACTTAAATTTCTGTTGTTGGCCTGCCCAACTACACAATCCATCGATTGTGTGACGATTCCGATATTACTCACAGATTGAAATTAATTAAGAAACTTCCAAAAAGATTTGGCAGAAGAACCATTACAATTTCCAGTGTGCATATCTCGTTAAATTTGTTGAGTTGATGCTTTAGGGGTTAATCTAATTGGAAGAGAGCTCCGAGAGTAGTGGAAAGAAGTCAAATAATTAGGGTTACAAATGGCCAAGTTTATCCGCACTTTATATATTAAAGAGATTCTTAACCCCTAAACGGCCATTGTCTTAGAATGGGTGTTTTTGAAATTTGGGTAGGTTCCTAAAATTTCAAATTTACTTGACAATTTTTCAATTTTTTTGTGGAAAAAGTTTTTTTCAAGAGGTTTATGGGGATATTTTTAAATGCCCAAAACTGCCCAAAACTGCCTAAAGACAAAACTTTGAAATTCCACCAAAAATTGAGATCTTGATATTATTAACCCAAAAAAAAATTCTATGTATAAAGAAGGTAGTAGAGCATGTTCCCACCGTTCGGATTCTTAATCCAAATGTTTTTCATATGCTATTTTTATTGTCAAAAAACGGCCTTTGTTTGTGAACTTCAGTATACCCCCTAGCGGAAAATGATTATTTTGGCAACCTTCCACAAATTTTTTGAATATAAATTTTTAAACACAATTAGCTAACTCAGGTGTCTTTGACGTGCATCAAAACCCCCAAAATCCATAATGCAAAAAAATGGTTTTTTGGACCTTCAAAAAACTGCTGATTCCTTTTTGCGCGGGGAAAAAAAACTTGTTTTTCAACTTTGAACGTTATGATCTTCCAATTGGTGAGGAATGAGTGTGTAAGATTTGGTGGAAATGTAGACATAGAAGTTAGCTACAAGACCTTATAGTTGGATGTACTAATAAAGACCCCAAGTTTGCAGAATCCACCTTACTTTGAAGAGGGGCTGTTTTTAGGCAGTTTTGATGAAAAACACCCTTGGCTGTTTAGGGGTTAATTTAAACAAAATTTCATTTACTCACTTTAAATAGCAAGTAGAGATGGCAAGCTTTGATGGTAGACATGACAAGCTCTATATTCAATGTATAAACAAGTTTTCTAAGATGCAATGATGACAAACCGCTTTTTTTTCAATTTAAAGACCACCAATCTTTTAGTCTTGGGGAGTTTTTAGAATAGGTGGCTCAAAACCCGTGCGGCAACAGAAACCGTTGTCTAGACCTGTCTAAGGAGGAAGTACATTATAGATTCGAACTTCAAATGTCTATGTCTTTATAGTGTACATTTTAGGCTTTAAATTCCCTCTTCACTCTTTCTCTCCTAAGTCCCACATCCCATATCCCAAGTCTCAAATACAACATCCCAAGACCTAGATACAACATCCCAAGTCCCAGATACGATATCCCAAGTCTTCAGCCCCACCATTAAAGTCCACATTCACGAGCCATATCTCAAGTCCCATGTTACAAGCCACATCTCGAGACTCACGACCCCATAATTAAGATCTCAGGAGCGAGTTCTGGAAGTCTGAGCATATGAAGGATCAATTTCAGCTACAAGTTAATCCCATAATCTCTAGCTTAAGTTTCAAAGCCGCAAGTATAAACTTAAATCTCCTTGGAGGAGTTTGTTGATGTGTATGTCAATGTGGGCTTGATAACAGCGTCTTCGATGTGGACAACGTTTGACAAATATATTTTGGAGGAGAAGCCTAACGGTTTCACGTTCTCTGGACCTACCGAGGAGGTGAATATATGATACAAAAACTTTGAGACTCCAAAGTGTCTTGACAGAATGCACTACTGAGTGTACTAAGTCATGCAACTTTCTCAAATAGTTCCGCTCAGGTGCGAAATCTGTTCAAAATGGGTGTATTACTGGCAGGTGCTTTGGACCGAGCATATGGATGTTTAAAGGAACAACTGCAAATGGTGGAAGATCTTAAGAAGAAGTTGATGTGGGGGAGAGCACAATAAAGTGGACCACAAAGTGCAAAATGTGACCACCAACAAGTGAATATGAAGTGCGTTGTTTTTTAAGGCTCAAAGCTGATTTTGAGCATTTTGGTGTAGTTTTTGAGCATTTTAGTCACTTTCTAGGGTGTCATAAGGTATCTTATATACATCTTCATAAAAAGAACATCTTCAATTGAAACTTAATTTGACCACTAGTTCTAATTCATAAAAATGAACTTTTCCAAAGTCTTATTTTCTTCATTTGGAGCCATCTATTGTCTTTAGGGGATGTTTTTTTCAATTTGAAAAACAATGTTCGGTGAAAAAAAACGCACAAAAAGTACCGTGGAAGTGACCCTCTTAAAAAGTATCCTTGCGGTACTTTTGGAACCCTAAACCAATCAATGAGTATATTAATTGACTATTTTAGAATACTTCTTAAACATATAGAGTGCACCACGAAATTAAAAAGGATTTTGGACAAAACCCTAAACCGTTATGTTCACTTTTCCGAATGACGACCATTCACTTTGCCTGACTTTGACGTCTCCGTTTTCCATTGTAAACTCAACATCTTCTTCCACAAACTTGGGAAGTTGAAGAAGATCAAGTCTACTTTCCGTATCCCAAACTTAATTTTGCATCAACATAACGTAAATCCCACTTTCTCTAGTCTTTACAGAAGGGGCTGAAATTGGAAAAAAGATAAGCACTTTTATGGTTCACTTTATTGTGCTTCCCCCCATGTGCATAGATTTGAGCTGGGATGCCGCTCCAATTGACCAGTACATTAAGCTGTACGAGCACACGGTTGAAGAAGGGCATCCTCCTGCTTCTCTCTCATGAGTATATCCACCCACGATTGGTGTAATCTCGGCGTGCTGGCCCGGCTTCTACATACATTTGTTTCATTCGGCGGCAGACCACTTGTTGCAGTTTAGCTTGTACAACATACACACGGTTTTCAAAGTTTTTGTAGATTACTAGCAGGCGACAAGTAGCTGTTCTGTTGAGAAACTAGAAAAGCCAAAAACCAAAAAATTGCATCCCTGTACATTATGATTGCTCGTAAGCATAAAAAACCCACGTGTAGAATAGGACATTGGTTCGCTCTCGGAATATATTTTTTGATTTGTATAATTCTCTGACTCGTCTCTCATCTCATATCATTTACACTATTCATAACATTCTTAAGAAGAGACTTAAGTACCTCTATATCATAATTAAGGCTAGATCTGCATCATCAAACTCTCCATGATTCCAACTCTCCCCACCACATCCTTGCCGTGTCTCACAGTGCATTTGGTGAAATTTAGGCTAGAAAATCTTAATCCTCTGCAGAGGATTCAATGATATTAACTGGAGATTAACGGTCCAACCTAAAGTCCTAGCCTGCTCCTATGTGGTAGCAATGTGATCAAAGTTGAATTCAAGCAAGCTAATTATGCACCTAATTACATTTAGAGAAACAATTTCCTAACCGGGGAATTGCTATGTGACATCCTCTTGACCAAGATCGACGGTAGGTCCTAATTCCTAAGCAGCTCTGAAAACTTGAGAGCCCCTATCCCCTCTAACCAATCCCACATGCTAGCACTAATCCCCCGTGTGCTTAGAAGCAAAGATGCCCTACATCATGTCAGTGAAGCGCCTATGGAGAACAAAAACTCAGACAGCAGCTGCAACCGTTAAACTTGCCAATACCTTGTCCAGCTCCACCATAATCTTCGAGAAGGTTATGACCGTCGGGGCATTGATACCACGACTTGTTTGACAAACTGTAAGCAGCACACCGGCCAACACTGCTAATGAGAATAGAGTCTGCACTCCCAGTGACAACAGCAAAATACATTGAACTTGATTCGAGGTTTGGAAGAACCCAGACGAGCAACTCCCGCGGCACTTCTGTCAGGTGAATGCGCTCCTCCTTGGCAATGTTGATTTCGAATATGTTAACTGATAAAAAGGTTTCACCGTGTTTGACCTGCATGACACTGAATAGCCTGTCTTGGCTTACTACTAGGTACCGTGTCTCACCACGGACGGATGTTGTACGGTCATATAATGACATATCCAAACCGGCAAGATAGGAAACCACTCCTGTCTCCTTATCGTAAGAAACAATCCTTTCACAACAGTTGTAGATGTGCGTCCAATACTGCTTGTTTTTGAAGACAGTCATAGCGCCCCAATTCATCCTTCCAATTTGAGTCATTAGTTTGTAGGAAGCCAGTGCCCTCCAACTGCCAATCTTGGATTCGTAAACAAAAATTGAAACCGTTGAAGTTGGAGACTCGTAGTTGGAGACATGAGCAATGATCTCATACCCCATCGAGACTGTATCTGTTGACATCACTATGCAAAGAGAAGATTTGGCCGCAAGGTGCGGAAGCTCCTTGAAGGTCTTCAGAACAGGATTGCACACAAAGAGGCCTGTATGTAAAACATTCTCCAAAGAATCACTCCAAATATACTCCACGCAGAAGAGCCCTCCGGCAGCTCCTTCCAGATATCCCCTTAGGTTTCCCCCGAAACTCAACGGACGCCGCTGTAGGAGAGGATTCCTCACGAAGTTGTCGCTGAAAAAGAGGAACCTCCTCTTGGCCATATCCAGCACATCCCAACCACCACGCAAATAGGCTCTCGATCTCTTACAGACGTCAACATACTGTTCCGGAGATACTGATCTTGAGGCTTGTGCATGCCGGAAAGCATAGCTAGTTATGTGTATGTTCCAACTCTTGGACAACGTCCTAAACCGGCACAAAGACGAGATTGGAAGAAATGTGAAGACGTTTTCTAGGATCTCTGTGGGCAAATCCTTCCACATGCTCTCCATCTCCAACGTTGCCATATTGCATGCACACTCACTGTGTGTTTTGCAGCAGCTGATCTCACAATACTACACAATACTGCAGAATAATGAACAGTCAATGCATTTCATATGGCCCAAACTATTCTTACGAGTGTGAGAAAAGTCAAACAAAAAATATCAAAGGAATTGTAACTAGTGGTACTAACATAAAACATAAATATATGGGCTTTGTTCCCAAACTTAGAACCTCACACATAACATATATTAATGACTAATGTGGTTCACCCCCTTGCCTTATATTCAACCAGAGCCAAGTTGCTTTTACTTTTCGTTTTCTTTTCCATTTTGCCTGTACTTTTACCTTAATGTAAAAGTCTAATCTTTTGATACCACTACACCAGCTGCGCATCCGCGCTTCATCCCGAAATGACCGGTCATGATCGCGGGTTGGAATTGGTGATCGGGAGCGACGAGAAACCACAACTAAATAGACTGGCTCGGGGTTCAAAGAGTGGCCCTAGCAGCCGAGCCAGAGTTGAGAGTTGAGAGGATTGTGGTGATCCTTTTCTTCCCGGTCCGAGAATACAATTTCAGTTCAGTTCAGGTAGGTGACAGACACACTTAAACTTACCTTGACACTTTTTTTACCTCATCAGGCTCTGAAGCTGGACATTTTCATCTGCGAGTTCGATCGTCATGGGGAAGACGCGGCACTACATTGGATTGTAGTTCAACAGGCAGCTCTACATCTTCAGCTGTCTGTGCTTCAACACGCAATTCCTTGACAGAACTCGTTGAAGCATCGTCTATGACGAAATTGTCTATCTCAAAAGAAAGAAAATTTTGACTTGTCACGCAGAATGATTTCTAACTCAAAATTATACTAGGAGATTCATTTTGTTTTTTAAAAGATGATTTATTCCAAAGTCTGCAGACGAGTACACGTACTGTTTGATTCGATGAATACTTCGATCTTAAACTAAGGACCCAATAGCAGAACTGGCTGCTTCGTTTCTTGAGATCTGTTTTGCTCAGTTGGAGGCTCCGAAGGTGCACCCGCACTCAAACTTTGCAGCCCCGGTTCAAACTGCCGACTTGCAACGTCTGGTGGCAACTGATTATCTTCAGGTAAAACTAACAAACCCTCTTGCCTCAATTCAGAGGGTTCCTTGTACAGTAGCTGCCAGAGCGTATCCACCAATTGCCGCTCTTCTTTCACAGCTGCTAGATCTTCCTGATTCAAGCCTTTAATCTCCTCTACCCGCCTGGTGACTACGTCCTTCAGGTGGGTGGTGTCATCAAATTTTCCTGGACTCAATGTATCCTGGTGGCGGACAATCTCCACTAAAGCTTGCAGAGCGGCTTGCCGCACATCAAGATCTGAGCTATTCGCCAAGCTCGTCAACGATCTAAGAAATCCTAGTTGAGTGGCCACGGAATGGTCTTTTGGATTCTCTTGAAGTAAATACTGCATGACCTGCAGCGCATTCCTGCAATTTCAAAAACAGAAACATCCCACAAGAGTGATAATTAGGACCTAGGCTAAAGCAATGCACGACTGCATGATTGAGCATTACCAAAATGTAGTTACAAGCGAAAAAAACGCAGAAGCCATAGACCTCTGAAATCTGAGGTCCCCCGATGCAAGGGCCTCTCGTAATCCCGCGTAACCATTAGAAAGTCTGAAGGCATCAGTAGCTATTTTATTGTGCCTAATTAAAGCTGTCACAATACAAGAAATGAATAAAGTTCAGTAACACTTTCCACATTTAAGAAATCAAAAGCTCAGCGTTCCACACTTTCAAAATAATAAGACAGACCATATGCAAACATAAAGTAATAAAGAAAACTGGTCTTGGTAAAGTATCGTACATGAAATGGCACCGAAAGCCTTCGTTCGCACTTTCATGTCGTCGTCAAAATTGAAATTGATCAACAAATTTTCCAAACCGTTACATTCGATCACTTGCTGCTGACTTTTCGAATTGTTTTGCACTACAGTGCTCACAACTTCCGCTGCTCGAGCCCTAGATACTAGCATTCGGATTTTTCAAGTAATTCAAGAGCGGCACCAGGCCTCCGATTGCATGCAAGTCTGCGATAGTAAATATGTTTGTGTCAGGGGGAGAGAGGGATGAGGAATCTTATCGCTACATACCAGGAGTCCAACGTGACTGCCCAATTCATTAAAAACCAATTTCAGTAATCAGAAACAATACAAGTCTGGATTACAGCAAAGACTGGCGCGTACTGTAAAGTTCTCAACAAGCTACTTTATGAACACGCACACTAATTAGACAAGTTCCGATGCTAAATTTACAAGTGAGTGAGTCATACCGTTGGCCATGTCGATGGACTCGACATGTTCTTGAAGTTCCTCCAACATACCTGTAAAGCACACCGCTCAAAATGTGAATCAAACAACCTCTTTACCTTGACTTCGGAGACGCAACCGCTTGTTTTAATGAAAATCAAGAGGAGAAATTTAGTTACTCCAAAACCCTTACGTCAACCTTTACTTTGAGCCACAGTGACTTATTTCTAAAGTTTTGACCGCTGACTGCAGACCAACTGCATCTACAAACTTTACATGACAGTAAGCAGAGCCGAAGAGTTCAATTAACCATAACGGTCACATATGCCCGGCACAAGGAACCCTAAACCCAGCCTCAACACATGCTTCCTTCAACCGCAGTGAAGGTTGTCACTCATACATACATGGATCAAACGTTCCTACAAACAACTCTTCTTATAACCAAATCCAACGATCGAATTAAGCAGCTGAACTCATACCTTCAATTTCTTCGGGAGTAATACCCTGAGCCTCAATGACCTCACCGGGCAGCTGCATCACCGTCGAAATCTCCTTCATCCGCTTGACAACATCTAAAGTCTGCGCTTTCATGGCCTCCGCGAAAAACCTCCTATCCCCCTCACTGCAACAAAACACCACAACAATAAAAACAAAAGAACCTCATCAAACACCGCTCACCCAACAACAACAACAACCACAACCTCCTAAACCCTAAAAAACCTACAAACTCAAAATCACGTCCTTACCCAATCTCACATGGTAACAAACCCCTCCCAAATGACAGATCCCCATCCACACACATCATAACACCTACAATCACACAAACAAAACTTCAAAACCTCCCTTCAAAACCCCATATTTCCTAAACCTCTGGCTCCTTGCTCAATCCCACGTCTCCTTCCAATTCCAATCAATTCTCAATCAATTGAAACAGCATCTATCGCAGAAATCACAAAACCCATTGCAGACCAAATAAGCAGAAGGATTTTAAACTACCTGACTTGTCGAGGAGGTACGGTGCCGTCGCTGTTGGCGACACTCCATTTGAGCAATCCCTTCCAGTCTGGTCCGAGTCCGTCCATGGCTCCAAAACTCTCGCAACACAAAAGAGCTTAAACCTTGGCCTGCAGCAGCCTTGAAAGTTGGCTTGGAAGACTTGGAGCCTGCATGCACCAGATTGTCTACTCTGTGTCGATGCAGAGCTGCGGAGATGCAAGCTCAACAAACTCAACAAACTGAGTCGGAAGATGATTGTGTTGAGGACGATGAGATTGGATGTGTGCAAGTAGGGATCGGTAACTTGAGAATTGCACTGTCACTGTGATGCAGGTTGAAACAATACCCGGAACCCGCCTTTTGGATGTTGATGTTGTTACCCCATCCTTCATACCCGGCTTTGCACCCCGGCCCATGACCATCCTTTGATACCCAGGAGTCTGGAATATGCGGTCGGAATCTCCTTTGCCATAAGGCAGCTTGGTGGGGTCTTTCTCTCTCCTCCTTTTTCCTTCCCTCCCTGTTTCTAATTTAAGAGAGCCTGCGGTCTCTTTTCAATAATTTTGGTTTTTTTATCGGAGTATAGGTCCTGGAATTTTTGCAAAGGATTTATCTGGGATGAATTTTTTCGATGAATCTTATACGTTTTCTAGAATTTTCTATTTTGGAAGTGTTTTGATCAGAAAGGTATTTGTAGGGGGGTTTTTTGGTCCTCAGCATTAATGGGTGCCTTGTTTACGGGCCGCCCTCGTCATTAAGGTGGAGGCACCTATAACCGACCAGTTAAGAGATTTGCCACCAAGATTGGAGGTGTATAAGTTGAGGGAGATTTTTCCTTGAAGGGAAAATAGGTTTAAGGAGAAATGCAACTTTGAATGTCATGTTTACTTCAATATTTATTTTACTATGAATTTTGAAAGTCATTTTTTTGGTAATACACGTAACCGATATGTAAGCCCATCTAAAACCGACGACCATGACACCAAAACTTGATCATTGTGCTACTACCAAAATATTCCCATATGATTCCCTTTGATTCCCTTTCTACCAATCATGCTTGATACTTTCTTCTAGATCTCCCAAGATTTTGAAGAGTAAGTGGTTGGAAATGGAGGTTGGAAATGGAGATGTCTACTAGTTAGTTATGGGTACCTGGTCCGTTATGGGTGCCTCCACCTTAAGACGAGAGGTCTATTACTTGATATTATGCAGTGTATTCACAAATTGATGATCATGCAATAATACAATTTTGCAATGAACCCAATTTTTTTGGCATTAAAATTTGATGCTCCTGACACTCCACCAAAGGTCAAACCTATCAAATTGTAGCATGTTGTTTTACTACCAGCAATATCTACCTTTACACTTCATTACCAACTCTAAGCACGCCTTTCCATGTTGTTTGGAGCTCGTCCCACCATCTTTTCCTCTAGCCTTCCCCTTAGCTCCAACCTCTAATATCAATCCATTTCAAAAATAATATTTAAAACTTCTAAAAATATTTTGTTTTATCATCCAATTTAGAAACTTTTCCTAATTATTAATTCCAAATATTCTAATAAAATATCAATTACATCACTATCAATTACATAAAGAAAATCCAAAATCCAAAATCTACAGCTTTGATTCACACCACATCTCTAAAACACTCCTCAAACTAATACTTTTACAACCAAAAACTCTATTTCCAAAGACACCCTTGTCATTCACGAGTGAAACCCTTTCCAACCAAAAGGAGGAAGGTGACATGTGGCTATCAAAGTGAAACATAATTGCATGCATGCCACTCAAGAACAAAGCATTTTGCTTCCTGAAGATGATGACCTCTGATTCTGAAAACAACAAAACAAACATCACACAGACAGCTTCACCAACTTAACTTAACTTAGTGATGTGAATGATTTCAGTGCAGAAGAAGACCTGGATTCCTGTCAAAGGTTTAAGAAGGCTTTCACATCACCTCTTGCCAATAGCCAATGTACTAAGTTAAATCACTCCCCTTCCAGGCTCAGATTGTCACTCTCTTCACCAACCTGAGCTCTTTCATAAGTTTTGGATGTTTTGGGTTTTGTGTTTTTGTGTTTTTTTGCGGTTTCTGAATAGCGATTGTAGAAGAGAATTGAATTGGATTGAGTCGGACGCTTCATTAGGCTTGAAGTAGAAGCAAGGTCTCAAACATTAATGAACTTTTGTTCAGACTTTGGTATTTTTGGGTTGGTGCTAGCTCCAATAATTTTAAGCAGAAGATGTCACAACTCTGTCTGCTGAACATCGAAGGCTATTTCTCGTTATAATCTGTGGAAAGAGTACTCCTCAGAACCCGGTTTTTGTATTGTGCATCACGTAACTTGATAGTTTACATAAACACTCGGGTCGCATTGTTTTTGGGAGCTGGACATGACTCTATAAGCCCCTGATTGTTGAGTTTCTCGACGAAATCGTGGCCTCCTCAGTTCCTGCTATCCTCGCTAAGAAGACTATACGATTCTACGAACTCGAACCAATATAATGCACGTCGCGAGGGTCTTTAAAGTAGAGTTGAGTTACGTCAAGTATGGAAAGCTCGGAAAAATAAAAGCTCAATGCCTTCAGAAGACCTCACCCAGTTGAAAAAATGTCTGAGAGATTGCATGATGACAACCCATGTAAAACAATGGAGAGCATGCACTGACTGCTTAATGATCATTTCAGAAATTGGAGTATACAACCAAAACATTTGCAGAAAAAAACCCACAATTGCTGAAGGCTCCTCAACTCGGGTATCACCACGCAACATGGTGCTTCATTCTGCTTGTCTGCTCCGGCTACTAATCAGTCGGCATTGCCAGGTACTGTTCCATTCTGGAGTTCCTCATCTATGTTATGAGTTACCACTTGATCAATCTTGCTTCCAGCATCTGTACTTTGGAGATCGTCAATCTGTATGCGCTTTGATTCCACTTCAACCATCCCGACTGCTACTTCATCAGGTGTAATTGGCTTTGCTTCTGCAAGAGTTGGCTCTGCCAGCTTATCCCCAAAAGACAGGCGCTGGTACATTTGATCGGCTTCAGCTTTGGTTATGAGGACACTTATATTTGACCTGCCTTTCCAACATGCTACGGCTGTGCTCATAGCTCCTGGGTTGGTGGAGGCGTCAGGACCCTCTGCAAACAAATACCAAATCAGGATCCATATTCGTTTGACAATGAGAAGTGTGAATAAAAGCATTGCATAAAAGGAAAGACATGTTAAGTCAGTTTCCGAGTCATCGAACCCACCAGTCGTCAGGGCCACAACGCAGCACCTGGCATGGTTCAGCTCCTTCAGAGCAACTGCAAAGTCGGAGCCCTTGAAGGTTGAAAACGATATAACCTTGTTAGCAAGCAAAAGCCTGAAGTCTTTCATCGAAGCTCTTACAATCTGCTTTGTCATGTGAGGTAACAGCAGTGGGAGACCTTCTGATGATATCCTGAAGTCACAAGTTGTATCTGCCTCCTTTGACTGTAGTCGTTCCTGAAGCATTTCACGAATAGAATCAGTGTCTCAGAATAGAGAAGTCTTTAACAACTGCATTGCCAAAACCATAGACTAACGACACTAAATGCAATAGGCATTAAGACGAAACTAAGGAGATGGTTCAAGAGCTTACAAAAATCTTCATGCCGGCAGAGACGATCTTCATTTGTTCACCAGCTCGGTAATTCTGCTGAATGGTGTTGCCTACAGAGGCTGATACGTAGTAAATACGTTTACAGCGTGTGAGATCTTCACTTCTGACAACGAAATGCTGGTGAACAGGAAATGTTTCTTTGATTCCATAAAAGTCCACCAGGCTTCTAATAATGTTCTCGTCTTCAAGAAAAAGAACAGGATCGACCCCTTTCCATCGTCCTTGACGTTGAGCTCGACCTAATGCGTTTGGATCCTTTGTGTCCGAAATGGTTGCCTCCACCTCTTCAGCAACAATATTCTCTCTCAATTCTTCTCCAGCTTCCCTGGTACTCGCTTCTTCTAAAGCCAAACCTTTAGTCTCCTCAATGTCTGTAGGATGAAAGAAACTCAACTGGGTGAGACGCCGAGAAAGAAACTGATCACGTGCTGTCGGACTATGTGTTGTTCTATGCGTTCTACAAACTCTAAAGAAATTCAGGACTGCCTAGTCAAAAAAAGCAACAGAAGACTAGAGTTTACTTTTAGGCATGGATTATGACAGAATGATTAGAGACAATTTACATCACAGCCCCAACAATAAATTCGTACCAGAAACATGTTCTGCTCCAACTTCATTATCAGCCTCAGTTTTCTCTTCAGGTTGAATATCCAACAAGTCTACTTCAGGCAGAACATTGTCAGCTGCATCGGTGTTCAAAAGAGTAGAATCAGTCTTGATAGGCAACAAATCTTTCTCTCCATCTGCAATGACGGTCTCTTTATCTGCGGTATAAGAAGCACATTCCAAACTTAATCACACAAGCCCACAGGTGTATATTGAGCCACTCTGAGAAAACGGGTAGTGATATACTATGATATAGAATGGGTGCATTTTAAGTCCTCCTCTACCATTCATAACTCCCAAAGTGTAACAGGAATCACTACTGTCAAAATATATATAATAGAAAATCTTTTACAAAGTCTAACCTGAACGCTTGTGTGAGATAAGAGACTTGTGGGGCTCTAATACTTTGGAAATAGCTGCATGAAGCAAAAGACACAATATTGCAAACCTTTATCAGCAGTCAGCCTTGGATACATAAATTGATTTCAAAACACTTATCATTACAGATAGCCAATTGTAGGCGTGAACATTAATTCTCATAAAACTTTCGGTATGTCTGCAAGTGAGGAAGCATACAAATATATGACTGGAAGAAGAAGATGGATCAATACACAATCACGTACCTTTAAATGGGGCAATCTTCCGGAACACAGCAATGAAGAAACCACCCGAGTCTTGATCGTGAGGGAGAAGCCTCATACACCGCTCTAACGGCAAGGTAGCCACTTCAGGTGACCTTCCTCTTCCTCTTCTTCTCCCTCCTCCGCCTCATTCTTTTCAACATCATCTCCAGCATCTGTTTCACGATCCTACATAATTAGTTGCAACCCTATATAATTTAAAAATGCTGGCTACTTCTAATTGACAAGTTTTAAGGTTTGAGAGGCAACTTTGTTCTAGTTACAACTTTCAAATACAGAGCAAGGTCCACCTGAAGTCACATTTTGTCAAGGAACCCAAATTATAAAACTGTAAAGAAATAACGTTAATTCACAAAAGAAATCTTCCGATAAAGAAACATCATGCAAACAAATCACTTGCCTGTGGGAAGTGAAGAAACTTCAGTCGGAGGTTCAAGATCAGATAAATCCCATCCACTTCCAGATGGAAACATACTTGGAACCACAGCACCAGCCCTGTGCCTCTCTATCTTTGAAGCTGAACAAAGCCATTTCTTCCTGTCTCGGATCTAGTTACAAACGTAACATACTTTAGCACAGACAAAACTTAATGAAAATATCAACCTAGTCATACTAGTCTCTAAGGGTCTAAACACTAAGACCCTTCAGTTTCAATATCCTACAAAGGGAAATAATGTTTAATTTATATTCCGCACAAGCATGAAAAAGGTAAAACTTCATCAAAGTCCATTTCTACTACTCAGGTGTCAATCAGGTGCCCAGGAACTTAAATTGGACCATGGATTTGAAAGCAGAAAATATTGACAAAATGAAATAAGTTCAAAAGGTATGGCATGTTTCTATTCCAAGGGTTTCTCGTTTCTCCCAATGATTTAACTACTCTCATCAGTGCTCGAGAGCTCTTTCAGTCGACATATTTACACGTGTTCTTTCTGCACTGCCAAGCGTGTTCTAGCTTCTTTCTACACTGCCAAGCTTCTTGAGCCAAAGTCCGGCCAACACTGTCTCAAGATTTACAGTGTCTAGCTTAATCTAGCTTCTTGAGCCAACGTCCGGCAATGTGTTCCGGGAACATTAGCTGAATGATATTCCATAGGATAACGCTGATGACGAAATCTTCTTTTGGCAGGGGCACTGGGGCTTTGCATATGGGGCAAAACCTCTTGATTTTGAATGATGTCTTCAAGCAAATCTTGCAGAACGTATGCCCACATACTGTTGTGGTAGGTTGAACAAGCATCTCCAAGCACACCTGCAGCACAAGTTCCATGTAAGATCAATAATATAGTACCAGATTGGTTTTGTCAATTGTCAGTGGAATGCAAAAATTGACACTAAATTATCAGCGACAGTGTTCCCGGTATCGGCATGCATTAGAGTGGAATCTGTACAACTGGAAAGTTAACGATTTCACGATAACTTATATTCACAGAAACTGGAAATTAATAATATTTAAAATTAAAAGATAAATTGTTTATACCTTAACAATAGACTTTTATCACTCTTAGAATTGAAAACCACGAAATCAAGAAATTAAATTAGGTAAATTAACTTATTTTCTAAACACCTAATATGATTAAAAAAAAATATCCCTACAAAAGTACGAGTAGTATCACATATTCCAACACCAAATGCTGTATAACAGGAACCATGATTTCTAACAAGTGAGCAGTGCGGACCTAACGAAAACTCACCCCACACTCCAGCTCTTTCTTGAGAGTCTTTACCCGGTTAACCACATGTTCTAAGGATCCTAGTAGGCTCCTAGACGATGTGTCCCCCTCGTTAGGTTCTTCATCGGCAGACACTCGGCATCTCCTGTGCCTGCAAACCTACAGTGGTTAATTATGCCTAGAAACGTTGAGTAACCCTTCTCAGCACTTCGGAAAAGAACACGACGATGACATCAATGGCCATTACCCTCTTCTGAAGCGCCACTCAAGAACCAAACTCAACAACAAGCGATCACATCTTCCTAAGCCTCTCCACCTTTATATCGCTAGTTGATATCCTTGACTCTATTCTGGAAGTACTAATGCAATCAGGTACGATACCATCTTAAGTTACACACTGGTCGCCTTTACATCCTTGTCCCTGCGAAAAGGTGAGTCGTGACCAGTGTGGAAGCGAGAGGAACTCGTAGT
The DNA here is from genome assembly GCA_014871385.1 of Ceratodon purpureus. Lineage (NCBI taxonomy): Eukaryota > Viridiplantae > Streptophyta > Bryopsida > Pseudoditrichales > Ditrichaceae > Ceratodon > Ceratodon purpureus. Next base: position 5,540,645 of record CM026431.1, read on the forward strand.
AGGCTAGTACGCAAGGAGTGCCAGAGCGAAACGGATAGGAAACAGAACTCATCCGGCCCTGAGATTCCGCCCTATCCACAACCATCTTCTGCTCTGAGCTGAGAGCTCTGAGTTGCCCCGTTGCTTGACTGGCACCGACAAATCAACCTAAAAACTTGACAGAGAACAAATATAAAATGCTTGCGCAGTCCTAAGAGTACCTCAGTCCACTAAGTGGTGTAGCAGCTTGCCCAATCGGAGTCGTCTCCAGCGCAATGCCTCGGGAATCCCGCGTTCCTAAAGCCTTGAGCATCCGGTCTATGACTAAATCTGTCAAATAAGCTTTCAGTTATTCACAAACTAGCCCTAATTCACACACTTCACCAAGCTCACCCAATCCAACCCATCAACCCAAATCAAAAATCACCCTCACCTGTATCATCTCCAGAGCCTTCATCCTCCGAAGAAACAACAACGGCAACGCCTGCAGCCTCACCCACAACATGCACATCCTGCCCCACCATCGCTTCACTCCTCGTCCCGCTTCCACCACCTGCCCTTCCACGACCTCCCTCTCCCGGCTCCGACTCACCGGTACCGAAATCCTCCTCCCCTTCCGAAGCCATCCTCGACAGTAGACAATCGCTGCTCCAAATCACCCCAGCATCCGCAACTTGCCCAAATCATGTCAAGTGTCCATCAGTGTAACAAATCGGCAAGAGCCCACTATTTGTTTTCTAGTAGAATTCGGGTTGATCGTCGTCTGATCTCGTCATGCACACAAATATGCCGACAATGTTGCGTGATTGACGTCGAGGAAGGCTGACCTCGAAAACCCGTCACTGTACCTAGAAACCGTTGAAACCCAAAACCTTGGCGAAAAAAGATTTGAGGAAGTTGTTGTTGATTAGTAAGTAACGGTGGTTTTGGGTTCAGTGACGGGTTTGGGTGCGCTTCTGCATTGATTCGAAAATTGCCATGTCGTTATAGCCGTTGGAAGTTGGAATGTGGAAGCCGTCAAGCCTTTAATCTCCTTTACCCGCCTGGTGACTACGTCCTTCAGGTGGGTGGTGTCATCAAATTTTCCTGGACTCAAAGTATCCTGGTGGCGAACAATGCTTAATGATCATTTCAGAAATTAGAGTGTACAACCAAAGAAATTGCAGAAAACCCACTATTGCTGAAGGCTCCTCAACTCGGGTATCACCACGCAACATGGTGCTTCATTCTGCTTGTCTGCTCCGGCTACCAATCAGTCGCCATTGCCAGGTACTGTTCCATTCTGGAGTTCCTCATCTATGTTATGAGTTACCACTTGATCAATCTTGCTTCCAGCATCTGTACTTTGGAGATCGTCAATCTGTATGCGCTTTGATTCCACTTCAACCATCCCGACTGCTACTTCATCAGGTGTAATTGGCTTTGCTTCTGCAAGAGTTGGCTCTGCCAGCTTATCCCCAAAAGACAGGCGCTGGTACATTTGATCGGCTTCAGCTTTGGTTATGAGGACACTTATATTTGACCTGCCTTTCCAACATGCTACGGCTGTGCTCATAGCTCCTGGGTTGGTGGAGGCGTCAGGACCCTCTGCAAACAAATACCAAATCAGGATCCATATTCGTTTGACAATGAGAAGTGTGAATAAAAGCATTGCATAAAAGGAAAGACATGTTAAGTCAGTTTCCGAGTCATCGAACCCACCAGTCGTCAGGGCCACAACGCAGCACCTGGCATGGTTCAGCTCCTTCAGAGCAACTGCAAAGTCGGAGCCCTTGAAGGTTGAAAACGATATAACCTTGTTAGCAAGCAAAAGCCTGAAGTCTTTCATCGAAGCTCTTACAATCTGCTTTGTCATGTGAGGTAACAGCAGTGGGAGACCTTCTGATGATATCCTGAAGTCACAAGTTGTATCTGCCTCCTTTGACTGTAGTCGTTCCTGAAGCATTTCACGAATAGAATCAGTGTCTCAGAATAGAGAAGTCTTTAACAACTGCATTGCCAAAACCATAGACTAACGACACTAAATGCAATAGGCATTAAGACGAAACTAAGGAGATGGTTCAAGAGCTTACAAAAATCTTCATGCCGGCAGAGACGATCTTCATTTGTTCACCAGCTCGGTAATTCTGCTGAATGGTGTTGCCTATGAAAATGGGGTATGTTGCGTGATTCCCATCTTTGTATCAACATGCTGTTCGGGTTGTAAATGGAAGAGGCGGCGGTGGCAGATAGGACTCATTGATAGGGTCGAGGGTAAATCACATTCGGTCGCTAGGGGATTTTCCTCTACGGGGAATTTTGGTTTAGATGCTATGGAGGGCGCAATCAATGGGCGGGGCTCTGCACGCAAGCCTCCGAGGCGAACGAGCACCGCCATGCTCTGGCCGCCACCTCCATCAACTCCCCATCCCTTCCCCAATGCAGAGCAGATCATCTTGGAGTGGGGGCGGAGCCAGGGCGTGGTTGGCCATAAATTGGAGCTTCTGCCCGCATTCCTTCAGAGGAATTACTTGGTGGAGCTGCCTTTGCCCCCTAGCTTTCGAGGATTCACGGATTCAGCGGCGTTGGAGCCAAAATAGTGTCGCTACCTATTCAGGAGGCATTGTGCGAGGTTGCTGGGCTGGCGCAGGAGAATTGAAGAAGGGGATCCGCAAGGTTTCTCTGCCGACCTCAACGCTGTCATCAGGGAAGAGGTCTATCAGGACCCATAATTGCGAACTCCACGGACAGCGTCGCATATGTGGAGGTGAGTGTGGGAGGATGACTACCGGACAGCCAAATGATGACGAAGTGTACGTAGTTGGCCATGTTGTTCATGGACGCGATGGGAGGATTTGTTGTACGGGATGCGTAGGTTGCCAAGGAGGGGGGCGATGCGATGTCCAGGGGTTGCAAACCCAGGCTGCAGGGGATGTGTGCGGGCCGAATTTACGGGAGAGTGCATCGGGCGGAGGCGGGGTTTACAAGTCCTCGATCCAGGTGAAGGTAGAAAAAGTGCTGCAGGAGCAGGTGCAAGAATCTGTACCCGCCATTGATGTGAACAAGGTCGGAGACCTTGAACATGGGTGCCATGCGGCAAATTATGCAGCCTTCACAGAGGCAGATGTCATTGATCGTGGCGTGCAGCCAGTTCCAGTCATGGAGGCAGCTCCAGCGATCGGGTCTGCAGGCGGGGAGCCCATGGGATCGGAGGATGTTCGGAGAGGAGATGCTGTGGGTGGACTGCCGGTGAAGATATCCAAGCGTACAGGCAAACCTGTAAAGAAATATGTGCGCAAGGTTAAAAAAGAACCAAGGGGGTCGGAGGGTCAGGAAGGGCCAGCCTCCTTTGTTGGAGAGGTTGTCGGCATGATCGATAAGATCACCGAAGACCTCGTCGAGCAGAATCTGCAGGGGGTGACCGGGGACCATGTTCCAAGTGACTGCGACTTCGAGCCTGCCCTGGCCCCCCTTGCAACCAAGCGCAATGTGGATACGGGGAAGAAGAAAATTCCACTGCCGAGGCTCCCGCACGACAGTAGTGCGGGTTCAGGAAACAGGGGGACTGGCAGAGGCAAGGCTGTGCGTCAGGCAAAGAGGCAGAAGGAGAAGCTTGATGGGACGCCGGAGCGGGATGCGCGGAAGAGAAAGGGGAAGGCGGTCTGTGCCGGAAATGCAGCAGGGGATGAAGGGGCCACGGACGGCCATGGAATTAGGGAGTGCACCAAGCAGGCTGAAGGTGAACCAGTGAGGGAATGTGGCAGCGGGAGGGGGGAAGCTCTGCCAGTGGACTTCGCAGAACTTGATGATTCACCGGATGACATGAGCCTCGGAGGACAAGAGGAGATGTGCTTGGAGTACCGTGCGTACAGCCCCCCGGGCACACGGCATGCTGAGGGGATGCGGGAGGGGCCTGCGTTGACGTTGAGGAGGTGCCTCTTCGGAATACGAAGCAAGGTCGCGACAGGAGCACCTTCCGTGGGCCATGGCGGTCTCAGAGATGCGGCACCAGGTATCCCCCCACTGGAACCCTGCTCTTCGCTTGTATGTCAGAATGTGTATGGTAGGAAGTACTTGTCGTTGTTGTGATCTTTAATGTTTCGTTTCGGCCAACAATGCCATGGGATTCCGTTGCTCTCATGAGGGGGCTAATTCATGACAAGCTTTGCCTGCGGAATGTCCTGTAGAAGGGACAGCCCCCCCCTGCGGTGCGGCTCCTGTCTCTGGGGGGGAGCTGGAGCAGTTGATTAGCACAGCCGGGACCCGGCCGCATGAGGAGCAGGTTGAAGAGGTGATGCGGGTGCAACCCCGCCGGGGACAACTGGAGGAGGCTCTGAGACCTGAGGACTTCCTCGACCCGGAGGCAAGCATGGCCGAACCGTCTCCACATAGGGTGATCATGGACGACCTCACAGAGATGTCGTTGGAAGGTAATCTTCTGCGAAAAGTATCTGTCAACGTTGTAGACATGCCGTGGGGGGGGGAGGTTGTTCTGAATCCATGTCAGAGAGTGTTTGGATATGTTCTCGGCATGTGCTCTGATGACATGGGGGAGAGGTACTTCGATGTGGATTTTGAAGATTACTTGGGGGTCCAGAAGGTGCGATGTAAAGACTGCGAGCCATGGGTGCCAGAGCCACGGCGACCTTCGGACAGAGCTGGTTTTCATGGCCTGTTCGAGAAGGCGCAGCCCACGCCTTGCCAAGCTGTGGACATGCTTGCACTTTCAAGCAAGGAGGTCGGTACTGCAACCGTGCCTGCCCGACGAGATGCTGGACCCGGGAGGCGTAGACAGACATGTGCCGCGGGGGTGGGCAACTCCGACTCTGATCCGGATTGGATCCCAGAATACAACCTCTGTGACGGTGCGGGGGGTGCGGGTACAGGAGGGACAGGCGGTAGCTCCTGCGGATGGCCCGAATTCTCTGATGGGGACTCCGGTGGAAGTGGCGGGGAAGGCACGCAGGCGATGCTGGCTGGGCTGGGCATGTACAGAGCGGGGCCGAGAACAGAGGAGGAGCAGAGCTTTGAGTCAGGGTACTCGGAGTCTGAGTGGCACGAGAAGTCTTGGACCTTGCTGCCCCGGGAGAAGTTCGCTGGTCCCCCTCCTGGCTCTAAAATACCTCACTCCACTCCCATTGATCCTGTGACGTCTTTCCTCGACATCTGGAATAATGTCATTCAAAGGAAGATAGTCAAAGAATCAAATGCGTATGCGGAGTGGATAGATCCGCAAACTGGAAAGCGCAAGGGGGGGCACGACATCGAAGCAAAAATTACTCTCAAAGAGCATCGTCAGTTCGTAGGGATATGTATTCTCATGGCCGTCAGGAAGCAGCCGACGGTGAGTGATTTCTGGGCGCTTCGGAGCGACACATTGCGCTGTGAACCCGTGGCCTCCACCATGTGTCGCAAGCGGTTTCTATACCTGCTGCAATGCTTACACATTGCTTCTAAGGACAGCTTGAAGTACGACAAGACAGATCCACTGTATGACCCCATAGCCCAAGTCCGATGGCTGCTTGACACCCTTGTCCTCAATTTCCAGGCTCTGTGGAACGCCTCCCCATACCTATGCGTTGATGAGTCCATGGTACCTTACAATGGAAGGTATTGCTCTTTCAAGCAATACCTTCCATTGAAGCCTATCACGCATGGGATCAAGGTGTGGTGCCTCTGTTGCTCCGTTACAAAGTACGTTTTGAACTTAGAGGTGTATGTGGGAGCTGCCAATGAAGCAATTATAGGGCTCCCCCAACATGCTTGCGGTGCTGGAGCAGGAGTGGTGACTCGACTTACAAGCAGCTAGGAAGGGCAGTGGCACACAGTCGTGATGGACAATTATTTCACGAGCCCTATGCTCTTCCAGGATCTGCGAACCCGGGGGTTCTATGCCGTGGGCACGGCACGACAGGGACGAGTGGGCTTCCCGACAAGCTTGCATGTCCCAGAGAAAACAGCGAGAGGGTGCCTGGAGATACGGATGCACAAGTCACGTACTATGGCTGCCATTCACTGGCAGGACACTAAAGGAGTGTGCTTCCTCTCTACTGCGGCAGATCCGATGGTTCGGGGTGGTACCACTGCCACCAGACATCACAGTGGAGGTAAAGCAGAGATCCCGACCAGCCCAATCCAAAAACTTTATTCCGCCATGATGAGGGGGGTGGATACTCAAGACCAACTACGAGCGAGCTACACAACACAAATCTTTACGAAGAAGTGGTGGCATCGACTCTTCTTCTTCGGACTTGACTCTGCTACTACTAACTCTTACATCAGGTATAAAAATATCTCCATGGAACTTGGAGAGAAACCAATGGACCATGAACGGTACATGCTCGTACTCGCTCATGGCCTCATGGGCTGCCCCGTAGCTAGTGACCCCGGGGCTACCTCTCGCAGTCGCCTCGCAGTTGCACCGCCGGTTTCAGGTGCGAACAGCCCCCCTCCACGACAGGACCCCATGGATGAGGCTTTGGGTGCTGGAGCGGTTCCGGCTGCAGATTTCCCAATAGAAGACGTCTTCCCTTCCCAAGAGTCTGTCAATTGGGAGGGGGCCTCGACAGTCATTGCAGACCTTCTACCTCGGGAGGAGGTGCCTCCGGCTCCGCATGGAAACAGAGTGCCAGCAGGCTTCGGAAGAGATCCATCAAGCGGCCTGGTGAATTCTCGACCTGCTCCGAGTGTGTCCAGTGGCGGTGGCGTCTCAGGCCGTGGCTCTGCAAGCGGCGGAGATAGTCGCCCTACCCCCCCCAGATTGTCTCGCCGGTCAACTCCCTGCCATTCCGTGAAGGGCACCCTGCGCAGGCGATGCCGTGTGTGCAAAAAAAGAACGTTCTGGGTCTGCAAGGGTTGCCGTCTTTGGTCCATGTGCCCGGGGGTGTGCTTCATCGAATTCCATGGGAATACGCGCCAATGACTATGTTCTTGTATGTATCTGCAGAATGGAAGAGACTGCTGGACACGCCAGGCTTTCGCCGATGGATGCACCGTTGGCGGTATGCTCAGAGAAGTTCTTTTTATTTTTCGTCCTTCATATCATTCTATCTGTCTTCAGTTTCACATTGCCAAGCACTAACACCGCCACCGTCCCTGAGGTCAGACAGAAGACGTGGGCTATCTTTGACGCTACCCGGGAGAGAGAGAGCAGGCGGGCAAGGGGGGGGAGCATACCACCACCCTGAGCAGCGGGCCGCTTGGGTCCCGGACCAATGTCTGTATGTTTAATTTTTTTTCGGCAAGCCGAGGTGTTTATGGTTTGGGCCTCGTGAGGTCTATCACGAGCAAGCCCCACGGCTGTAGTATGTGTAGCCACAGGAGGAGCTTCGGGCTCCTTCCAAGGCGAATTTGGTAATTTTTTTTTTTCTCGTTTCAGTCACCATGTAGTTTACTGTGTTCCTCATCTCCATGTTTGCTTTTGATAGAGACATTTTTGCCCCCCTTGGTGCGTCTCGCCCTCAGTCAGTGCATTGTCTCCATCCCCTGTTATGCTTTGTGTTTAGCCCTATGCATCTTCCCGAATTCAGAATGAGCATGTGACGTATAGCCTACAAACTAATGTCACCTATGTTGACATTGTGCTACAGAGGCGCTCATTGTTAGGTACCTCGGTCTATGAGGGCTGTAGGTGTAGCCTATGCTCATGTGTACCACCTGTGAGGGGGGACAAGTATAATAAATTTCTGTACTTGGCATTAATGTTCACTTGATCTTATCATATACGATGGTGATTATGGCTGTACCGTGAAGTACAATGGCATCATTGTTTCGTCTTCCCCCCCTCATGTTTCTCTCAGTTTGTTTTTGGCTCCTCCTTATTTCTAATACTAACCCTCGTTGTGTGCATTACAGAGCCTCTCTTTGTCTGGTACTTGCGCAGGTCCCCATCGGACGTAGCTTGTACGTGAGCGGAGAGCGTAGAGCGGAGAGCGGTGAGCGCAGATTTGGAGAGCGGAGAGCACAGAGTGAGGGACAGAACCTAAAAATAGCACTTTTTTTACTAAAAATAAAATATAAAATTAGGAGATTCGAATATTCTCCGTATATTTTTGGAAAAATACTAATTTTAGTAATTTTATTGACCCTATAACCGTGGAATAATTACAGTGTTTTCATTGAATTCGTAGTTCGTTTTCTCTTTTTTTTGATGATTAATTTTTTAACGTGCACCAATTACTATGCTCCAGCTCCTTCTAACTAGTTTAGGCATACATTAATTCCCTTTATCTCCTCAAATTTATATGCAAATTACCGCATAAAATGTATTGGTATTAAAGCTCTTAAGAGGGATAAAGTAACATTTAATATCGTAACAATTTCTTAACATTGTTAGAAATCATCCGCCATGGTCTACATGGTTTATTTCTTTTATTCTTCATATTAACTTCCATTACTCTATCTATCTTTCCTTTCCTTTAATTCTCTTTCATTTTCTTTTCTCTTTCATTTTATTCTCTCTTTCATTTTATTTTTCCTTTCATTTTATTTTCTAGTTCCTTTTATTTTCTCTTTCATTTTATTCTCTCTTTCATTTTTTTTTCTCTTTCATTTTATTTTCTCTTTCATTTTATTCTCTCTTTCATTTTCTTCTCTCCTTCATTATAATTTCTCTTTCATTTTATTTTCCTTTTCATTTTATTTTCTCTTTCATTTTATTATCTCTTTCATTTTATTGTCTCATTCATTTTATTGTCTCATTCATTTTATTTTCTCATTCATTTTATTTTCTCATTCATTTTATTTTCTCATTCATTTTATTTTGTCTTTCATTTTATTTTCTCTTTCATTTTCTTAGTCGCCTTCATATTATTTTCTCTTTCATTTTATTTTCTCTTTCATTTTCTTAGTCGCCTTCATATTATTGTCAACCTTAATATTTATTTTAGCTTTTTTTCCTTTTTGCTTTTATAATTTTTTTTAATTTTTTTTTATTATTTTCTAATTTTAAAAGCTAAATGACTTCTGCTCAACCCTCATCCTTTTCCATTCAGTTGAGGAAGATGCAACTTCCAAATGAATGAATATCCGATTTTCAAGGGCGCCAAGCATCTCCTTCACGGATATTTAAGTTAGGATTATGGAATGTCTCTTCCTCTTTTCTGTTGGTGTTTTGTGAAGCTCTTTTCCGTAGTGCGGGACAGCAGTTATGGAAGACGTCAGAGATATTGTTGTTTCACTTGCTGACGATGTTTGTCCATTTCAACCATATGTTGAGGTGGAGGACGAAGAAGACGTGATGGCCAGCAGCCAAGGGCGTCCTTTAACAACGGATGTTGACGTGCAACCGGATGTTAGAGCTGACCCTCCACGTTCAGAAAATTCGGATGATATCAGAGTGCTGGAGGAGGACGCAGATGTGCCTTTGCAACCACATGCGTACTCGAAGGTTGGAAAGATCCCAAGGGGAACCTATTCCAGGGAATCAGTGAATCGGAGGCGGGGAGGTGGGCCATTGCTGAAACGATCATACCAAGGACACGCTCCAAGTGTGGGAACGAAAGTGAATGCGAATGTAGTTTGTCCTGTAGTACAGTCAGCGGCTGGCAGTCCTGTTGATAGTGTAGTGGGCAACCCTAAACGTGTTAGGTTCGAAGATTGAGACATCTAATAACAAGTATATGTTTGCTGTAATAAAGGGTACATGTCAGAGGATACGAGGTATATAGTGCACATCTTCAAGATAGAATGTATTGAAATAGAATGCAATCAATGTGAACGACAAAGCCTTTAATATAATGAAAAAGTCAATACAGCTTCTGAATAGCTGACTTAGTACATGGTATATTACTAAAATCATACACTACGTGACAAATGGCCATTGTGGAAATGGCAGTTCTAAAGTAGGAGGGCTACCTACTTCTTCGCCAAGGGGTGACGCAAGATTCCACTCTCTAGGAGAAGCTTGACCTCGTTGAAGCTAAAGGTAGGCGCATGGATGAAAAGCTCGGCTTCGGGATCACGGTTGCAGACCTTCAATAGTATGTAGTAAAGGTGCTTACAATACGTGAACTGAGTCCTGCCTTTGAACGTAGTCATCGTCTTCTTGAATGCTGGGCAAGTGCAACCAGGGTAAGAACTGATGGTAATCTGGTAACGTGTGATGTGAGGAGCGACGCCCGAATCCAGCCCAATGATGCAACCGTGGCCCGGCTCAGGTATCATGGTGACGGAACGGAGGCGCGCTTTGAGAGACTCGGAGGAGCCCATGGATAGTCGCTGCGCCGGATTGGGACGAGTGGCAGTGCGCTTCACCATCTTGCCGTCTCTCTTGCCTGGATAGCGGTCAGCGTCTGCAGGGACTGGCACCGAGTTGAGATTCGCAGGGGGCGGGGCAGAGGAGAAGAGGCGTCTTGGGGAGACCGGCTTTTTAGGAGGAAGTTGAAAGCCTGCTGCTTCGAGGGCAAGAATCTCAGTCAGTTTTAGATTAGTACCTAGTTTCACTGGCCAGACCACTGGAATGGAGGGGAATTCCTGGTCCTTTGAGTAGTGCGCTACCCACTTGCGCTTAGAGCCTTTCACGCAGCGGTCAATATCGTCGGAGCAGAAGAAGAACTCTGTCTTCTCAACAGTGTTCCTGCGATAGTTAGTCCACAACCCAGTGTAGGTCGGTGCAGCTGTGCAAAGGGGCCCCCTGACGATTCTCTCAGTGCACTTCTTCTTCGTTTCAGCTCTCTGGGCCCAGCAGCACTTCGCAGAAAGTTTGTGAAGTCTCGAAATGTGCCACTCCTTCACGTCCACCTTGGTTTCTTCAACCGCGTTGACATGGCGAATGCCGCCCTTGTTCACAGGTGAAGGTAAAGGGGAATCAACTTCCTGGGCAGGAGGTTGGGTACATTGTACCTCGGTGTCGTGTTCGGAGTCGTCTTCCACAATGACGGGCATCTGCATAGGGCGAGCCCTGACGGCACGTCTTGGGCCTCTTGGGCGTGAGAAGTTTGTCTTGTCCGGGCGATGAGACTCCTCGTCAGCTCCGATGGGGACGTCGGCTTTTCGCTTCTGTGAACCGAAGACTTCCGCTCCAGGCATGATAGGCTGACGGGTGCAGAACTCATCCGCGCCTGGCATATCGAGCATGGGCTTATCGAGCAGTGTAGGATTTCCCCATTTCTTGGCGTTGCGTTCAGCCATCCGGAGTCTGAGTTCCTTCTTGGACGGTCCTGTTCCGCCGACGTCACCTTTGAGGAATTGGTAGTAGTTAACAACTTGAAGAAAAGCCCGAACGAAATCGTCCACGGTAGCAACGTAGAGGTCGTTCCCGTTGTTTCCAGAAGCTTGGAGCCACTTGTTGTGAACTGTTTCGGCGAGGTTACAGGTGGGCATCTCTGTGAGTTCTTCTTCCGTGAATTTCTGCAATTTTGACAGTAGGTGCCATTAGATTCACGGATTAGAGTTTTGTAGGTTAGGGCTAGGAAACGAGTATGAAAAACATCAAAACAGAGTTCAGAGATAATACCTCGGTCATGAATCCCCCCCATTGGCGGAAGCGGTGGTGCCAGAATGACAGCCACTGATCGAGTTTGATGAGCCCGCTTTCGCCAACGACCCCGGTGGATGCCCACCATGCTCGCAACGCGTGGTACAGAGTTTCCGCCTCTGCCATGCTGGTCGCATTCTTGTACTGAGTGCACATCTTCTTGTGCTGTTCCCAGAGTTCTTCGGGGAAGTGCTTCTGCGTATACGCCACCATGTTCTGAGTCCAGTGGAACAAGCACGACCTCTCCCGGTCCTCCATTGGGTCCTCTTTGTTGCCATTGCCGTAAAGGATTCGCACTGCATTCCAATTCGCCTGTGCGTTATCCGCCATGAACCCCTTGAAGTTCGGCGCTGCAACGCCATTGATCTCCATGACCAGGTTCAGGTTTTTCCAGAAGACGAGCTGGGCCTCCGTGTCCTCGGACTGCATGTCGCAAGTGGCGATTGTCATCACGCGGCAGTACGTGGCGTCGTACACATGGCACGCCATGGTCGACCAATCTTTGACGCGTTTTACATGGTCGAACATGATCCATGCGTTCTCCAAGTCGCCACCAGCTTGCATTCGGCTGACCAAGTCGACACCACTTCCCGGCCCGACCTCCGACATCTTGAAGAGGAAGACTTTGTCACGCATCGATCCCTGACCAGGAAACCTATTCTCCTGGACATACGCCCAGAGACTGTTACCACGGAGCTTGGTGATACCGTCCATGATTCCGTACCTTTTGAATTTTTTGAAGGTGGCGACTTTGTTGCGGATGTTGGGCGACGCCATATCTTTGCATCGATCCAGAACAGGAACCAGCTCCTCCATCGTCAGCTTCCTCGGTGGTGCATCCTCGGGCTGTAGGAGGTAGCTCCCGATGAGGAGTTTGCTCGCCTCCAGGACAACGGCGCTCTTTGTTGCTTTGTTGTTCATCTCTACCTGCTCTTCTATTAAGCTACTAATCTCTGCTTTAGAGTCTCTGTAGTCTCCAACTTTCACTGGGTGATCATGTGTTCCTATGTGAATACACGCTCTAGTCTGATTCGGTTTGCCCACAACGTAATAAATCTTAGCCTCGCATGTAGCTACACATGATGGAGGTTCTTTACATACCTTGCACACTAGCGTGGAGTCAGATGGAGGAGGCTGGTCCATGACAAAAGCTTGCAGGGTACAGCCTTCGAACTCAGTCTCGTTAACCTCGAAGATCTTGGGAACACGCTTCAGGAAGTCACACTCATTGTTGCTGCAGCGGAGCCATCCGACGCAGGTGGAACTTCGAAAAGAGAGTCCGAAGTCGTTTTTAATGTTTGTTGTGATGGTCTTGGTCCACAAGTGTCCGTCGTATCGTTTGTCCATTCCCTGCATAGACTTGGCGGCGAGCTTAGAGGATCCTGCAGCAGCTGGGGGCAACTCAAAAAGAACCGGACCATCAAACTTCGCAGGCAAGTACTCTACTCTCTCGTGTCTAATAGTGGAATAGTCTATCTTCTTCAAAATGTTTTTGGACCCACGCGTCTTAGCAATCTCTTTAAGGAGCGGAACAATGCTAACTGTGACCTGGGACAATGGAGGAGACACATTGGAAGGAGGAGCATCAGCGTGGACCTTAGGCACCAACTTGACGGGACTGACTTCGTCATCAGAAGAGAGAGATATGACGGTCGGAGGAGGTTTCTCTACATCTGAAGTCTCCGTTCCAGGCTCGACTTTGACCTTGACATCACGAGGTAAGGGAGTCTGAATTGTGCAAGTAGAAGAGCGACGGGGGGTGAGGATCTCAGTGGATGCAGCCATAAGAGAATCAGTAAGACCGTAGACTCTATAGGATCCAGGGAGGAGTCTCCACTGCAACATGTTGTTCTCATCTCTCACTGAAGGTTGCCCGAGGGTGTGGGTAACCTCGGCAGTAACGTCATCAAAGATCTCCTCCTCTATACTCATGGAATCCTCACGGAAATGGAATCTGAGACTCAGGCGAAGAGAGGAGACTGTAGCTAGACCATCGTCATCTACGCGAAACCTAAGAGGGATGCCCATGCCTTGGGCATACAGACAGACCATCCCCATGATCGCAGGTAACTCAGGGAAGAAGAGAGAAGTGTGACTGTACTGGCGAAGCAATATTGCGAGAGCAAAGTGAGAGGAATGATGCATCGCTGTTGATCATTATATTCAGGTCGGAATGTCTATGTGAACAGGTGGAGAATGATTCATTCTGTTACGTAACGAATGTATGATTTAAGAGGGACGGCGCTAACTATTTGGAATGTGACTTTTTGCTGGCCGTAGAATAGCAGGTAAGATATTAATAAATCTGCTTTAATTATGTCAATCGTGGCGCAGAGTCTATTAGTTATGAAGTTTGGTAAGATTGGATTGAGCCGTCTTTTAAATTCTACATTTATAACAGTGAATATAAAAAGGAGCATGCTTTCAAGTGCTTGATTCTAATCTTCTAATTTTTTGTGTGCTTGAATTTATTCTTTATATTTAAAGAATAATATTTTGAACCACACTTTCGAATAGAACTGCTATGGAAATTCTTAATTTAAAGAGTGTATAAATTGTGTATGGTGTTCAGATTCTATATCAATTTAGGGTTGTATCCAAATAGTTGTTCCTTATAGGTATTTAAGCTGGCAGGAAGTTCTTCAGAGAGTCTTTTTGTGAGAGAGTCAGTCCTTTGGTAAGACACATGAAGCAGATTGAAGGGCCATCTCCCTCCACTTATGTCACTCCTAAACCTAGACGGAAACGAGGGGTTACAGATTTTACGGATAGAAGAGCGAGGAAGAGGAGAGAGTCACGTAAGAAGGTAGAATTTCAACGTGACCATGTGAGTGCACCTGTGAAAACGAGAGGATCCGGTTTGCCTGTAGCTTTAAAGTTCTGTAGCATTCGTAAACTCATTCTAGACTCTATTGTGGAGGAGGAAGAGGAGTTTATAGGGAATACCGTCGTCAAAAATCTGGAGGAGGGACAGCAGACAGACTTAAGTGGAGTTCAAGGTGAGGCCATGACGGAAGAATTAGTTTTTAATTGTAGTCAAAGAGTAGAGTCACCGCAGCCGTCTATCAGATTTAATGACTCTTTGACGGGGGAGTCAAATTCTCAATCAGATTTACGTTTCAACTCCGACGAGGTTAGTATTACTAAACCGTCTTAAATGTTGGGAATTCTTTATATTAATTCAATAATTTTAAGAGAAGATGATTTAGTATCAACTGAATTTAAATTAGGCAACTCCGTGAGGTCCCTCAATTATCACGCATTTTAAGTTAAATGGTTTGGGTAGGGTATCGAAAGGATAAGGGAAGTCGATCTTCGAAGAAGGGTTTCAGTTCCTCAGGAGGGGTGCGACATCGAGCAGCTGCAACTCATTGCGAGGAGAGCAAGAAGTAGAATTCTAAGTGCAGGGGAAGGGGGGGAGGCAATGGCAGCAAGGTTTGACCAGATGAGGGGCGGAGAGGAGGAGCAAGGCGACGCAGAGGCTGCGGGGCAGGCGTATGTGGAGATGGAGGCGGACGTGGGGGGAGGTGGACAGGAGCAGCCCGAGCTGGTTGGGGATGCGAGTGAGGATGTGGAGAGGACGGACGGGGACGATGGAGAGGAAGACCCCGAAGATGGAGACCAGGTATGGAATCATGAACTCCAGAGGAGGTTGACAGTACCACGTGTTTGAATGATGAGGTTTTTGAATGGGGTGTTGTACGGATCTTGGGGTTTAGTCAACAGTACGGCTTAGAATATTTTGAGAAATGAGTTGGGTTCGTACGTTATGGGGAAATGGGTTGTGATTAGTTGGGTAACGTTCTTTTTGTGTTTGGGAAGTGGGTTTCTGGGTTGTGGTTTGTGGGTTGTGGTTGGTGGGTTGGGTTTGGGTTGATTGCATTATCGTTGTTGATTTTCGCTCCTTTTAAGCTGCTCTGGGCTGCTTGGATTGACTGATCGCTTGCGCTTGGGATTACGAGGCACTGCCTTCATCTGGACTTTGGAGAAGATTTCATTTACGATTTGAGTGTGTCGTGGTCGAAATCCTGTTGCTGACCATTTTCGAAGAACTTGTGCGAATTCGCGAATGCTTGGATCGACTCATTCGAGCTGATATTCAACTTCGAGGGAGCAGCTTTAGAGGTTTCTGGTTGGGGATTTATGTTGGAATGTTTTTTATAAGTGAGGGTTCGATAGTTTACTGCTGATCGAAGCTGCCTGAACAGCGTGGACGGTTGCTCGGAGCTCCTTGTACAGCCTGCAGAGGCTTACCCTCGTGGTGCCCAGCCCCCGGCTTACAATGTTCAGGTGACTTGAATGTTGCACAGTTATGTAGTCCATTGTTACGCAAATATAATGGAAGCTTTAGTTGATACACCGTTCGTCTCCTGGAATCATCAGTCGGCACGTTCTTGTATTCGTCTTCTTTAATGGTTCACCTCATGCCCTGCTCACGTTGTTCCTTCTCTGTGTTCCGCTACCGCACCTGATTAGCTTGCACTTTCTTGTTCTGGGTGCTTTCTTTCTCTTTGCGAGAGGCTTGTGAAGTTCAGGGTAGGACTTTGAATGCTATATCATTTTGTATGGCATTGCTTGACGTTTTCGCAAATCCTCCAATACGTCGATCTGCTGCTCATCATCAGCAGCAGAATGCTCATTTTGCTGATCCAAGCCATACAACACTTGAATGAGGCGTTTGATGTGCGGTCGATGGTTGGGTGGGGGCTCACCATTTAATTTGGGGATTTTGTGATAAGTTTTTTTGTTTGTGTGGTTGGTGACAACGTGTGATAATGAACTGCATCATTGCTCAGAACTTGTTAGTTATATTATCAATATTTTGTAGAATTTGAGAATTTTCATTATTATTTTTTATAAATTTTGAGTTTTTAAAAAACCCCGAACCTACTGTCGTCAACGACAGTAGGCCGGGGCACACCAATGAATTTGGGCATTTTGTGATTTGTTTAATTTTATTTGTGGTTGGTGACATTATGTGATAATGGACTGCGTCATTGCTCAGAACTTGTAAATAAAATTTTGAATGTTTTGTAGATTTTGAGATTTTTCTTTATTATTTTTTTTAAATTTTGAGTTTTTAAAAAACCCCTAACCTACTGTCGTCAACGACAGTAGGCCGGGGCACACCAATGAATTTGGGCATTTTGTGATTTGTTTTAATTTTTTTTGTGGTTGGTGACATTATGTGATAATGGACTGCGTCATTGCTCAGAACTTGTAAATAAAATTTTGAATGTTTTGTAGATTTTGAGAATTTTCTTTATTATTTTTTATAAATTTTGAGTTTTTAAAAAACCCCGAACCTACTGTCGTCAACGACAGTAGGCCGGGGCACACCAATGAATTTGGGCATTTTGTGATTTGTTTTAATTTTTTTTGTGGTTTGTGACATTATGTGATAATGGACTGCGTCATTGCTCAGAACTTGTAAATAAAATTTTGAATGTTTTGTAGATTTTGAGATTTTTCTTTATTATTTTTTTTAAATTTTGAGTTTTTAAAAAACCCCTAACCTACTGTCGTCAACGACAGTAGGCCGGGGCACACCAATGAATTTGGGCATTTTGTGATTTGTTTTAATTTTTTTTGTGGTTGGTGACATTATGTGATAATGGACTGCGTCATTGCTCAGAACTTGTAAAAAAAATTTTGAATATTTTGTAGAATTTGAGAATTTTCATTATTATTTTTTATAAATTTTGAGTTTTTAAAAAACCCCGAACCTACTGTCGTCAACGACAGTAGGCCGGGGCACACCAATGAATTTGGGCATTTTGTGATTCGTTTTAATTTTTTTTGTGGTTGGTGACATTATGTGATAATGGACTGCGTCATTGCTCAGAACTTGTAAATAAAATTTTGAATGTTTTGTAGATTTTGAGAATTTTCTTTATTATTTTTTTTTAAATTTTGAGTTTTTAAAAAACCCCTAACCTACTGTCGTCAACGACAGTAGGCCGGGGCACACCAATGAATTTGGGCATTTTGTGATTTGTTTTAATTTTTTTTGTGGTTGGTGACATTATGTGATATTGGACTGCATCATTGCTCAGAACTTGTGAATATAATTTTGAATATTTTGTAGAATTTGAGAATTTTCATTATTATTTTTTTTAAATTTTGAGTTTTTAAAAAACCCCGAACCTACTGTCGTCAACGACAGTAGGCCGGGGCACACCAATGAATTTGGGCATTTTGTGATTTGTTTGTCTTTATTTCTTTTGTTGGTGACATAGTGTGATAATGAAATGCATAATTGCTCACAATTTGTTAATAAAAATCAGAAATTTCGAAGATTTTCGGTATTTTCTTTATTTATTTCTTTTATTTTGAATATTTGAAAAAACCCAAACCTACTGTCGTCAACGACAGTAGGTTTGGAGCACTTCAATAAATCGAAAATTTTATATTTGTTTGTCTTTATTTCTTTTGTTGGTGACACTGTGTGATAATGAAATGCATAATTGCTCACAATTTGTTAAATAAAATCTGAATTATTTTTTGATTTTCAGTATTTCCTTGATATTAATTTTTTATTTTGAATTTTTGAAAAACCCCAAACCTACTGTCGTCAACGACAGTAGGCTGGGGGCACTTCAATAAAGTCGGGGATTTTATATTTTTAATTCTTATTTTTTTTTGTTGATGGCATTGTCTGATAATGAACTTCATCATTGCTCACAACTTCTTAATTTAATTTTGAGTATTATCTTATTAATTTTTTAAATTTTGAAATTTTTAAAAAACCTTCAACCGGGATTGCTTGAGAATGCTTTGTTTTCATTGAAGTTTTGATGGATTTTATTGATTTTTTAAAGGGTTTTATTGAGAATTAAAAATAAAAAAGAAACCCCATTTGGATTTTTGTGTTATGTTAATGCGATTGTCTCACAAACTCTGAATGAAAAACTGAATTCTTGAGATTCATTGTACGTATTTGAATGTTTTTTATTTGGTTTTTTGAAAAAATAAAAAAACCCCAAACCTACTGTCGTCAACGACAGTAGGCTGGGGGCACTTGAATAAAGTCGGGGATTTTATATTTTTAATTTTTATTTTTTTTTGTTGATGGCATTGTCTGATAATGAACTTCATCATTGCTCACAACTTCTTAATTTAATTTTGAGTATTATCTTATTAATATTTTTTAAATTTTGAAATTTTTAAAAAACCTTCAACCGGGATTGCTTGAGAATGCTTTGTTTTCATTGAAGTTTTGATGGATTTTATTGATTTTTTAAAGGGTTTTATTGAGAATTAAAAATAAAAAAGAAACCCCATTTGGATTTTTGTGTTATGTTAATGCGATTTTCTCACAAACTCTGAATGAAAAACTGAATTCTTGAGATTCATTGTACGTATTTGAATGTTTTTTATTTGGTTTTTTGAAAAAATAAAAAAACCCCAAACCTACTGTCGTCAACGACAGTAGGCTGGGGGCACTTGAATTAAGTCGGGGATTTTATATTTTTAATTTTTATTTTTTTTTGTTGATGGCATTGTCTGATAATGAACTTCATCATTGCTCACAACTTCTTAATTTCATTTTGAGTATTATCTTATTAATTTTTTAAATTTTGAAATTTTTAAAAAACCTTCAACCGGGATTGCTTGAGAATGCTTTGTTTTCATTGAAGTTTTGATGGATTTTATTGATTTTTTAAAGGGTTTTATTGAGAATTAAAAATAAAAAAGAAACCCCATTTGGATTTTTGTGTTATGTTAATGCGATTGTCTCACAAACTCTGAATGCAAAACTGAATTCTTGAGCTTCACTGTACGCATTTAAATGCTTTTTATTTGGTTATTTGTAAATATGAAGTTTAAAGACTTTGTCGAATTTTTTTATTTTTAATTTCTCACTTTGAATGTTTGTGTTATGGAATGCAATTACGCTCACAAAGTCTTGATGAAAATTTTATATGTTTTTATGAGTTTTTAATATTTAATTGGGAGCCCTGTCTAGGTTGTGGTTTGATTCTTCATAGTTGTAAGTTTTTCTAATAATTATCAATTTCCTCAGGACGTTGATGGTGATCATCTGGGGAGCGAACGTCAAGACCCTACGCCAGCAGAAACTGAGGTATTTCATTCAATCTTCAATTTATATTCTTTATTTATGTTCATGATTCTGAGTTCTATTCGCCCTCATCCCTTCTTTGTTTCCTACTCTTTTAATTATGGAAGTTAATCCTCTCTTTATTTCTCCTACTCTAGGTATCATCCGATGCTCCTGAGATGTCGGCCACCTCTCCCATTTCTGTGATCAATGTTTCCGATCTATCGGATTCGTTTGACCAGCCCTATTGTACCTGTGATGTAGCCAACCCTGTAGGTGTGGATAGTGGACCTCTCGAGGTCCACTCTCCTCAGTACATGCCTACCTCGCCAGTGTACATGCCTACTTCTCCAGTGTACATGCCTACATCCCCGGTTTATGAGCCAACCTCCCCGGGCTATATGCCCACGTCTCCTCCACAGGGCTCCCCGCCGATGTCTCCACCCTCTCCTTCCTCGCCGATTAGAGTCAGGAGGCCAGCCCATGTTGTCTTTGCTCTGCCGGTTATTCTGCCGTGCCCTGTCCAACAGACCAGGCGATTTTGGAGGAGGCGCCGTCACTGGAACTGTAGACAGTCTAAGGAGTACTATAGTCGTTCCTCACGTAGATAGTTTTATCAATCACAGATGATGATTGAGTTGTTAAAAGAGAGATGACAGTATGAAGATATATTGTTACTTTCTTTTACATACTTGTCAACTTTGCATGACTTTCTTCGATTGTGCTTGTTCTCCTAATTTGCGTACCTTCTGGCAGGTTACGCAAACACAAGATGTGTTGGTGAAACCATCTTGTCCGTTAAACTTGAAGACTGCCACAGAAGGGGAATTGAAACATCAAACCTTATACAAGGTGAACACCAACGCCGTCATCAACAAGCTCAGGATCAAGCCATCGCAGAAGTCCCGAATGTCGGTGCCCCTGTGCAGGATGATCCCAATGGCAAAGGTCAGACCAGTGGGCGAAGTGGGTGTGCAGCATTTGGAGCGGGAGTTCGTCAAGGGGTATAGAGATGGCGACCGCGTCATGTACATCTCCATGTACAACAACGAAGAGCAGACACGAGATGTTACGGATGAGGTCATGGCTAAATGGAGCCCATTGTGGAGGGACGCGAATGATGCATTTGAATCTGAACTTCTAAATGACGAGGACTGGTCGCAATTCTCGGGGAAGATGTTTTTTGTCTGGGAAGGAAACCATCGCCTCTCAGCATGGCTTCGTCATATCAACAAGCATCATGCAGACGACCCGTCATGGCACATATCTGTGAACTGCATAGTACTCGATCCCCGTGGCCATGTTGGCAATCTTCTTCACGCAATGCATGACATCAACTGGTTAGTACTTGTTTCTTTTTTCCTGTTTTCCCATTTGTTACTTTATCTCATCTCTTTTATTCATCATACGGTTTTGGTTCATTTTCAGGTCGACTGAGAATGACCACGTCAAGAGTAATCTCCCTGCAAAACTATTTCGAATCCGCTCTTTCGGAATTATGAAGCTGGAGGAATTCAAAGACCTCCTCAGTCCTGAAGAGTATGACGCATGTTTGAAGAACAAGCCACCTAATCCCTCCTGGTTTCCCTTGACAACTAAAATTTTCATCGCCTTTTTGTACCGAGTAAGTCCTACATCCTCTCTCTATTTGCTTCTTATTATTCAATACTCATGAAATTTCCTAAGTCTGAATTCTCTTTCTACAGCGGGAACTCGCTGCGGCCTCCGATGAAGCAGCCAATGCCTACCGCATGAAGACACCCGAGGATGAGCAGTCTGCAAGTGCAGTTTGGGATGTCATGAATGAGGCATCAGAGAGAATGGTCGAAGCCATCAAGAAGAAGGACTTTACCAAGTACTTGGCCATTGCAAATCCCAAGAATGGTGACGACTTCCTCAACGAGGTGACTCACTGATCATTGTTCAATTCACTGTTTCCCATGACTTCCATAATTTCTGTATTTATCTTTTTCAAACTTCGGTGCTTCTTGCAGATTAATCGCCATTTCAGTCTCAACAATAAGCCTGAGATGTCAGTGGATAAGCTTCAGAAGATTGTTCCTGCGGCCGTTGAGCCCAAATACAAGGCTCGTTGGTTGAAGTGGTGGAACTCATCCCCGAGTGCTCGAACGTCTTACAGATTTCTGCCATCTGAATTCAAGGACACCGAATTCGACCCATGGTTGAACAAAGCTTCATTCTGGGCTGGGGTAATTTTCATAAAAAACCCATTCCAATTCCTTGTTCCTTTAAATTTTTACCATATTCATTCTTCGATGCTACTTATATGAATTTTGTATTACAGTTGGAGGAAGCCGTCATCCACGAAGTCGAAGACGTATTCAAGTCTGAGAACCTCGATATCGATTGGATGGCGTTTCCTGATGTCCAACAGCCGGGCGATTTTGTCGAGAGTTCACGTATTCTCTTGTGGGACAAGGCCTTCCCTACGTTCATTGGAAAAAAAGCTGAGAAGCACTTCGACAAGAAGTCCAACTTCGCTAAATTCCCGGGAACCGCGCAAGTTGTCAAGCGGGTTACTTACCGGTACATTACCTTACTTAATCTCATTTCCATTTCATAGTTTTCTTTGTAATTGTTTTTTATACTTACCTCCTTCTTGTCTTCCCATAGGTACTTCAAGCGAGAGCTTGTTTTGAAGGGGGCCATCACCGTTCAGCAACTCCCCATGTACTTCAAGCTTTGGACGCAGACATCCTCGGACGAGTGTATGTACTCTCCTCAGCAGATAAAAAGGTACAAACCTGCTCACCTGGATGCTGGATGCTGGTATCTTGATTGTATTGGTGGTTTCACTATTGACTCCGAGGCGGAAGTCAAGATGCTGCACGATGGGGGTACGGTTGTGGTGGAGGACTCCGTGGATGATGCAGAAGGTCGTGAAGGAGAGCAGGATCAGTCTTCTGCTCCACCACCGAAGAGAGGGAGAGGAAGGCGACTGAAATCTCTGCGTTCTCAGTCAGAGGCATCACAGCAAACTGGTGCGGAGTCTTCCGCGCCAGCTGAGAAGGCACCAGAGCCGTCTCCGGGTGTTGTTGTTACCAACCCTTCTCCAGCTTCTTCGCCGGCTCCTTCATCGATCAGTGCTTCGGAGATCACCAGAGGTCTCCTTCAGCAGAGGAAGGCCAAACTATATCCTCAAACAACTTCTTCAGCTGGAGCTTCGATTTCCACACATGTTTCCGTCTTCAACTCATCTGTGGATTCCTTGTTACGGCGAAATAGGAGACAGGAGAATAAAGGGGGCGACCCGGATTGGATCAAGACTCAAGACTTCATTCGCAAGGTTTGTTCGTATAATTTGACATCTAATGGATTCTGCCAACTCTACTCGCTATGTAGTTACTAACTCTCCTTTCTTGTTTCCTCTAGTTTGGAGCAGGCCGCGAAAACGAAGTTCCGGACCGGTGCAAACAAGAGAACCATCTGGGAGTCGACTTGATCATTGCCGACATCCCTGAGAATCTTCCCGTCCCATCCGTTTCCATTCCCCCCACGAGTATTCCGCCTTGGAACTCTCGCTACAAGGATTATTTGTACGACATCTTCCATTTTGCAGATGAATTCCTGCAGAAAGATGGTGCCATCTGCCTCATCTACAACACTGATCAGAAGCTGGCTAAGGATATCGAGGAAGAAGCTGCTGCTGGAGGATACGTGCTGTTCAAGGACTGGTGGGGTGTCAATGTACTCGGCCTGACTTCTCCTACGAACCCCGAGAACTTGGTACTTTTCCTAAACATGCCCTTCTCTTCGGTTACTGATAACCCTTCCGCTTAATTTTACTCACTAGTTCTGCTTGACTGCAGACTATGCGGTTCTGGATTCGCGTCTACGTTCGTAGTGGCAGTACTTTCTCCTTCCAGACGAAGAAGGAAGACCTGATACATGGGCTCCTCAACATTACCGAGAGTGATGCCATTTTCAACTTCACCGATGCCGAATCTCAGCTCATGAATGGGAAGGTGCCGTGGAGAGGCCCAAGGGAGAAATCCCCTGAGATGATGCAGAACATCATTGAGGAGCTGTCCAAGCCCGACGACATAGTCGTTGACTGGAATGCTGGGACAGGTATCTCTCTTACATATCTCTGCTTCATTTTTCCTCTCGTTTTTTGCAAAGTTTCTCATTTCTTTGTTTCTCTTCGAGTTTCAGGGGCCTCCATCAAGGCCGCCAAGGCTGTTGGTCGTCACATTCTCGCTTTTGAGGAGGACGAAGCCATATTCAACGCCCTTCTCAAACCATCCGCCATGGGCCCTCCTAAACATCCAAGGCCGGCAGCAACAGGTGAAGCGCCTCCAAAGAGAGCAAGACCTGACAAGTGGTGTACGTCTTCTACTCTTCGTTCACATTATCCAAGCATTACTTCTCTTTCCAGCTCTACGTACAAGATCTAACCACAATCGGTTCTCTATTGCAGAGTAGTTTCTGCATCACCGCCACGTGAGCCAAGAGCAGTGTCCACTCCATCGTGGCGTCTTCATTCCAGCCCGATTCAGCCTTTTATACTTCCGGACTACGCAGAGGGCTTAGCACAGGCGTTTCAATCTGGAGCCCTTACATATGTTCCTAGTCGGCCAACTACTTTTGATCCCAGGGCCCTTCTATTCGTCGATGACGAGGCGGTAGAAGGAGATTCAGAGTCATCTAGTTCTGAGAGTGGAAGTAGCGATGGTAGCATGTTCTGAGTTTGAAGGAGGCTTCGGTCTTTCATTGTTTTCATTGGATTTGATTTGATTTGATTTAATTGGAGTTCATTGCGTAATCCTTCGTCTAATCTACTACCCCAAACCTAAACTTGTTATGATTCTCATATCCAATTTGTCTCCGTGTTTGTAAAGGATGAAATGTCACAACTGTAATGCTCAAAATATAATATGAAGAATGAAATGTTACAAAAGAAAGGCTCAAATATAATATTGTGCTGTTATTTATATTTTACTCATTCAAAATCCCACATTTCCATAGCCATGTTACCTATTCTTCACTAGGTGTACATCTTGGTTTCTGCTACTCCATTATTGTACACGAACTCTGAAATATTCCACGGACTTCTAAGACCATTTCTTATAGATGGTTTTTCTTTTCTTATTTCTAGAATCATCTATATTATCTAAAACCATCCTGCTGGAATACTCGTATCTAGATCCAATGACTGACCAAATCTTAAGGATTGTATTCGAACACCCCACTAGACTTCACAGTACTAATCCTTCGAAGGATATACAGTCCAACTCTTGTCCATATCAAACCAGCAAGTTTCGCCATCCGATATGATCACTTCGGGCAGCTGAACAACTGGTTTCTCATCGACGTTCGATAGCAATGGATACGGGATTAGGGACAACTCCATAATACGGAGAAGCTCATTGGTACAAAGCACTGTCCAACGCCATTCACCTTCACCAACATGGAGGCTTCCGATGTGCCTAAACGGTGGCAGGTCCATGCCTCGTTCCCTGGAGCGCTCCACCTCCAGCAGCCACGGCCGCAGCTCCTCATAACTCGCCGGTGCCTTTGGGGGCAAACCTACAGCCGCTCTCGTCCTCCTGGATCTCGCATTACACACCTTCGGCATCGCGCAACACACTGAATTCTTGTAGTCTTAAAACGTTACAGGCAAGCTTGCAGATTGACATCCCCGAACTCCTACGCTACCTTCGCATACAGCACAGCATGCCAAGGACTGTGTCACTATCCAAATACGCCATCTAGAGACAAGCTCAAGAAACCAAGAGTGACCTCCTTCTCTGGAACCCAGCATACCAAGTGTTGTTTGATGATGAAAATCTCCTACTTGTATCACTGAAATGAAGATGCTTTGTTGCCTACGAAGAGAGAGTAATCTTCGATGAAGACAAGGACTCTAACAAGGTATATCTTGGTTTCAGCAGTTAAGATATTATACACGAATTTTGAAATATTCCAGGAAGTTTTCAAACCTTGCCTCCTTTACGTTCTTTCAAATTTTATTTTTTCCTTGTGCATTTACATAATCCTATGAAAGAATTATTTGTTTGGTCTAAAACTTAACGCCTGATCATTATATCTTGTCTAAATCCATGAGAAATATAACAAAATATATGCATGACGTCATCATGACATCAGCCCTAATTTGTATCTTAGAGAACAAACGTAACAAATTTTTACCAGAGATAACCCTGATTTCCACGGTAATATACTATTTTTCTAAAAATAGTGTCAAAATTCCGCCTTAATTTAGTAATTTTCCACGGTTATAGGGTCTACTTTGCTTTTGGAAATTTTCCTAATTCTCAATTCTGTGCTCTCCATTCTGCGCTCACCGCTCTCCGCTCTACGCTCTCCGCTCACGTACGAACTTTCCCCGGTCCCCATCTGTGGAGCCGCGACAATACACCGTGTATGCCTCATCCGGGAAGCTGTGGAGAGGGGTTCGGTGCGTCGGCAGTCCCCAGTCGCCATGGCTGGGCGAGCACACGGCAGAGGCCGACTGCGCCCCGATCCCGCAAACGCTTCGCAGCTGCGCGAGTGGCTCCATGTCGTTGAGGCATGGCGCGCCTCCCGTGTTTACGCAACTCCCCGTCCGCGCCTGCTCCTCGATCTAATAGAGCCAGGCGCCCCATGGTTCTGGTCGGTGGGGTGCATCCTTCAACGACGGGAACTAGAAGACCTGTCTGGAATCCCGTTTCCACTGCCGCAGCAGGGGTCCCTCATGCTCGCCGACGCAACTCCTGCGCACGTGGCGATGGCTGGTCACTCCGTTAGTAGCGCTCCCGCAGTCCACTCACCCGAGCCGGCACCGGAGTCTGTTACTACGTCTCAGTGGGTTCGTGTTGTGGAAGAGGCCATGGAGTGCCACAGCAACACAACCGTGCCCACTGACCATCACAACGATACGAGCGCCGGCCATTCCAGTGAGGCGGTACATTCCGTAGTCTCTCACCCGTCAACTTTCCCCCCTTCCGTCGATAGCGAGCACTCTTGTTTCCCTCCACGCGGGGAATCCTATGGCTCCTGGGATTCCTATGACTACCGTCCAGGGATGGATGTTGTTTGGGCTTACATTGCCGAACACAGAAATGTTGGTACGTGTCTTCCTCTAAAACCAAAACCCTAAACCGCATTCCTTCTAGCACTGAACTCTCCTTCACTGTGTGTCTTTATCCTTTCATTTCCATATCACTGTATGTAAGCAAAATTCTATTTGGACTTCGAAGTCAGCTATACCATTTCTCGAGCCCATGTTGATAACTTATGCACCTCGGTGTTCTTGTTCTTATAAACGCAGGTAGACGCGCTACAGGGGGTACATATGGACTGCTGCCATAGAGTTAGAGGCCCCCACTCCCTCGCTAAGGAGACCCCCCCTCGAAACATGCAGTTCCTGTATACGGAGCATTCGCCATCTGCACGCCGCAAATGCCTCGGAGACCTGGGACAGGGGCCAACGGTTTTGCGGCAGACAAGACCAACTGCCGTGAGTGGACAGGGTTCGGCTGAAGGGGACACTACCCTCCAATCGCCATGACCCCTTCCTTCCCCGGGTCCCCTGCCTTTCCCTCTCCCGTTCCCCCCGTGTGCACTCCCTAGTTAGGTGGTCGCTCGCCAAGTTTCCAGGAGACCGTGGTCGCTCCCAATGGGGATGGGTTCAGAGGATAGTTGCAGCTGCCGGAAAGATTAGACAGGTGGCTGTTTTTTAGTGGAAGGCTCTGAGAGTGAAGGAAAACTACGGTGTGAGGCACTTCTACAGCCTTGCAAACGTATTTTGAACCGCAGCGAACAAGTTTGGGTGTTGCACTTTGATTTTTTTGCACCATGCCGATTTATATGTGCGTGGGAGGAATCTGACCGTCGTGATTGTAAAAATTCGATTTCTACCTTGTCCGTTCCAGTCTCCGAAGTTCAGGGTGGAACCGTATACCTCAGCCTGTTTTCTTGACTGAGAATGCAATATCAATTACGAAAAAATTATTTTTTGTGTAAATCTTCGCTCAAGTGTTCCTTCATTGTGTTAGGTAGCGCGTCCAAGGCGGTGCAGGTTTTTAGCATTTTTTCACACACCTGTCAAGAACAATTCCTTGACGACCTCATAACCGTATGCAATTTTTTTCACTCTATTTCATTCCCAAATACACATCAATATCTGCCACCACCGGGCCAAACACTCCGAAATTAATGGGCCTTGCGATACATCACTGAGTCCTCTTCAATTTGCAACGATCAGATTTGTAAATCAGCTTCTGTGTTCGACATTACCATGTGATTCAGGCGCCGGGGTCACAAAAAACCACAAACAGCCAGAAACGACCCGGTCACTAAAGGGTTAATCCCTCCCGCGACTCGTTTATGCAGAAGCCTTGCATGCACGAGAACTGCATACCAAAAACCAACACTAGTCTATGAAACCAGCCCCATCTACCATATTCGTACATTTTAGAACCTGCGATCTACAGAAAACTGACCCCACGGGTTCATTGTATTGTATACCCAAAACCAACTCGTACTTGAAATTCAGATTATCTACATAATGAAGACATTTCCATAATTATAACATCGACGAGAGGGACATGCTCTCAGTTCAAACCCCTGGTGTATAAATTCGCCGTATGTACGCAGTTCCGTATGATGAAGACAGCTTCAATGACAAACTAATTAAGGAATAGTGCAGAGGACCAGAATGGAGAAGTCCAGAAGAACTCAAACTCGAAAGAGCTTCGAGAGAGACGAAGAACAAGAGCGACGGAGAAGAGCTATGGAGGCCTGACTGTGGAGCTGTTCAACATACGTATGTGATAAATTGTTTCGTCGTGAGGGAAGTCGGCAGGCTGAGTTGACATGGAGAGTTTTCTGAGTTTCAGGATGAAGACGGTGCTGTCGATGGCTGAGTTGTACGTGTGCGTGCTGCTGTTAGCGGTGCTGGTTCATGGCGCGTGCGCGTCAAGCTTTTGCCAGCAAGTCGTGGAGCCGCTCGGCTACGGTTGCAGAGAATTTACCGTGAAGACGGAAGACGGTTTCGTGCTCGCTATGCATCGGCTGAGCCGGATTAGCTCGTTGGTTGCGAGTGGTGGACGAGCGAGTGCTCCAAGTGTGAGCGTCTCTCCCGCGTTCGCTCCAGCGGTGTTGCAGAGTGGCCAAGGTGTTTCTCAATATCCTGAGGGTCACGGTCAAGCGCCATCTGCGATGGTGACTCCCAGCGGTAGGAGTAGCCTGGTGAGCGTTAATGAATCAACAATGCTGACAGTTCCTTCAAGTGTAGCGGCGCATTCGACTTCTGCGGCAAAGCAAGCACCGGCAGTTCTCGGAAACAGGAGCACAGATGTTCATCATCATTCCGATTCGGCTAATTCATCTAACAGGAGGCGACGACAGCATCATCCCTCGCAGGGATCATCTCCAGGCCAGCCAGAAGCTTTATTGCCTTCAAACAGGACGGCAGGCGCTACTTCTCCAACGTTGAGTATAGTTGCACCAGGTCCTGCTCCAACCCGGACCACACAAAGTCCATCGCCGTCTTCGGGACGAAAACAAAGACAGAGTTCCACCGGCGGCGGTTCTCGTTCGAACTACACAGCTAATCCAGAGGTACGGTCCGTTTTTGACAACTCGTTGCCATTACACCAGGTTGTGCTTGTTTCGTTAGTGGACAAAATTACTTTCTCTTTTACCTACATGGATAGTGATGTTCGAGATAACGCCTGGGGTTACGCATGTCGACTCCGCAATCGTGGTATATCTGCCAGAAGTTTCAATAAATAGTTAATGTTCCCCGGAGAAATGACATTAGTGACATTTCAAGCCATCCTGGAATTCTTGAAGAGAGAGTACACTCCGACTTCACAAATGCTGTTTTCCAAGAGTATCCTAGTATGCCACAGTATGTCACAATCCATTTTACAATATGACTCATTCGTGTTCAGCAATCGCAGTGCGTTTGATAATCATTGTCCTCATTGCAGGCCGGAAAGGGCTCCCCGGTGTTACTTATGCATCAAGAGTTTTTGAATGGCGATACCTGGTTCGAGTTCGTTGATTTGGAAAACCGAAGTAGCAGTCTGCTGCCGATTATGCTGTTGAACGACGGTTTCGACGTCTGGATTGGCCATCAACGTGCGACGTACTGGAGCCGTGGCCATACTCACCTCAAGTCCACGGATCGGGTAGGTTACTCTTAAATTCTTTCATGTTTGATCAATGTAAGCGCATGGATATGATCAGGGTTACCTGCTTGGTGTTCGGAAAAGTTATCGTTCAATAGCCAAGTCTATGCCCGCTCTACGTTTTCTGTTTGCAAATGAATTGCAGCTTATGAGTCCTATCAAACTTTCTCAGCATGAGCTTAGAAATCTGTGGTCACTAAATTATTCTCGGTGCATCTAATTGCTGGATCACTGTGAAGGACATGAATTCACGACAGTTACACTTAAAGGTTCGCTCATTAGTGTCAATGCAATGCGTTGATGATTGAACATTTCTAAAAAATGAGGAGGGATAATCCTGCTGCAAGTATGACGACACAGAGGGTTACTCAATCGGCTGCTCAATATTTGTATGCAGGAGTACTGGAACTGGTCGTGGGATCAGCATGCACAGTATGACCTCCCCGCGCAGGTGCTTTACATTTCTACGGAGACGAATCAACCTGTTCACTTCATTGGCTTGTCGCAGGTAAGCTTTATAACTGACCTAATGTACGAGGTAGGGCCATCATTTGTCAACCTTTTGGTTATCCGAGCTGTTTCATGTCTTAATGCTGCACTTGATATCTATTCGGGTGACGTCGAATCCCAACTTTCGTTTCGTGGCTAAGATAATCTGCTCGGTAATGATGCAGCCTCTTTAACATACAGGCTCTCTCGTGTTGGTCTCATTGCAGGCTGCAACTGTTGGTGTAGCAGCGGCTACCGATCATGAAACAGCTCAGATGATTCGAAGTTTGACACTCATCGGCCCTACCGCGTACCGGGGATATACCAATTCGTTGGTGCTGGACGCTTGGGCGTACATTTTCGGATATGCTATTGACTCGGTGAGGATGTACTACCAGTGAATGTTGTTTGGTCTGCCATAGATTTTTCTGTCAGGCGGTTAAAACTGCATTAATCTTAGCAGCCGTTGACTAGGAAGTAGTAGAGTTCGCTGAGTTACTGGCATCTAAAGTGTACTGTCTAACTTCTCTGTAATTGAAACTTTCAGTCCCATTGGTGAGAGTCAATAAGCAGTTGCTGATAGATTGGGCATTGTCTGGCTTTGCACTGTTGAGATTATGCAGGAATATTATGCGACGGGCTTTCAAAATGGAGCGTTCAATTATTCCACGTGAGTGTATTCTGTGATCTTTTGGCTGTGGAATATCTCTTGTGCAGATGGGCTCATCAAGTTGCCAGAATACAACTATGTCTGAAATCTAGTCTCAAATTACAGCGGCCTCATGGGGTCAAGCTGCTAGCTCGAATGATCAATCTCAGTTACACCTGTTGCGTAGGGTAGTTTAGTCCTTGCATATATTTTCCGGTTTCAATCCTGAATGTCGTCGGATCTACCAGCCGATTTTTTACATGCACATCTTGACTCTTGAACTTCTTTGCATTTCCACTATTTACCGACATTCACAATAACCTTGAAACACATGCAACAGGGAATTCCCTCAGACAGGGTCAGGAGTCGGCAATACAGCAATCTCTGTAATATCAGGTGAGAATCTTCTGATGAGGATCTTGCCATGTGCAGGCTCCCATTCTTTTGCAATTTCAGAGAGCCTATTGAGCAGTGTGACATCCCGCATCGTTGGTTCAGCGAAGGCTAATGTCACTTTTCTGACCACAGAGCTCCAGTGTGCATTACATCGGTCGAAGTCGCAAAATTGTAAACAGAAAAGTCACTAATTAGTATTTGCTAATCAATGCGTTCGTAATGGCAGGCCCGAATTGCTGTCTTAGTTCAGCACCGATGCAATTTGTTAATGGCTGGGACGGAACTACGTCGTTCAAAAATCTTCTCCATTGGCAGCAAGGTACTGTAGACTACCTGGATACTTAAGGAGCACTAATGATAAGTTCCATGCTTTGTGTTTGTCCTGTAAATTCTGTTTAGCATCAATTACGTCTTGCTCAGAAGACCGGAAGTATGCGCATTGAGGTTCAGTCGAATTTAGACCACAACAATCTCGAAGTGGCATATCGAGTGTAATTTGACTAGTTGACCCACTACTAATAATTGTATGATTAATTCTCACTCCCAGCGGTTGTTATTTTGGTCGCAGGCATACGGACGAACAACTTCGCTCACTACGACCACGGCAGCTCAGCCAGAAACATGCAGGCGTATGGTCGAACGACTCCCCCTGCTTACAATGTTGGACTGATTCCCAGACGAATGCCAGTTCTTATTGTAGCAGGTGGCAGGGATTGGTTCGCCCCTTCTCAAGGCATCAGACTTTTGTTGTCTCAACTGCAGCAGCAAGCGACACTAATCAATATGACTAACTATGCTCATTACGACTTGGAGTTCAGCGTCAGACGGGAGGTCGACGTGTATCTGCCCGTTCTCCAGTATCTTGAAGGACCCAAGTTTCAGTGAGGAACATTCTTCCAAGAGCTAAGATCACATGGTGATCAATGGTCTACCCTTGAGAATGTTAAGTCAGCTACAATGAACTGCTTTTAATGTCCCAGTTTAGTTCGTCTCCCTATGCAAAACTTTCGGTTACACAATGCAAATACACCACGATTTTTGAGTTGATACAGAACAGGTCCAAGATTCGGTTAAGTACGATCTGCAACGCACAACTCAGGCTTACATCAAACTCTCGGGTCGCATTGTTTTTGGGAGCTGGACATGACTCTATAAGCCCCTGATTGTTGAGTTTCTCGACGAAATCGTGGCCTCCTCAGTTCCTGCTATCCTCGCTGAGAAGACTATACGATTCTACGAACTCGAACCAATATAATGCACGTCGCGAGGGTCTTTAAAGTAGAGTTGAGTTACGTTAAGTATGGAAAGCTCGGAAAAATAAAAGCTCAATGCCTTCAGAAGACCTCACCCAGTTGAAAAAATGTCTGAGAGACAGCCAAGGTTAATCAATGAAGAGCATGCACTGACTGCTTAATGATCATTTCAGAAATTGGAGTATACAACCAAAACATTTGCAGAAAAAAACCCACAATTGCTGAAGGCTCCTCAACTCGGGTATCACCACGCAACATGGTGCTTCATTCTGCTTGTCTGCTCCGGCTACTAATCAGTCGGCATTGCCAGGTACTGTTCCATTCTGGAGTTCCTCATCTATGTTATGAGTTACCACTTGATCAATCTTGCTTCCAGCATCTGTACTTTGGAGATCGTCAATCTGTGTCCGCTTTGATTCCACTTCCATCCCAACTGCTACTTCATCAGGTGTAATTGGCTTTGCTTCTGCAAGAGTTGGCTCTGCTACCTTATCCCCAAAAGACAGGCGCTGGTACATTTGATTGGCTTCAGCTTTGGTTATGAGGACACTTATATTTGACCTGCCTTTCCAACATGCTACGGCTGTGCTCATAGCTCCTGGGTTGGTGGAGGCGTCAGGACCCTCTGCAAAAAATATCCAAGTCAGGATCCATATTCGTTTGACAATGAGAAGTGTGAATAAAAGCATTGCATAAAAGGAAAGACATGTTAAGTCAGTTTCCGAGTCATCGAACCCACCAGTAGTCAGGGCCACAACGCAGCACCCATGGTTCAGCTCCTTCAGAGCAACTGCAAAGTCGGAGCCCTTGAAGGTTGAAAACGATATAACCTTGTTAGCAAGCAAAAGCCTGAAGTCTTTCATCGAAGCTCTTACAATCTGCTTTGTCATGTGAGGTAACAGCAGTGGGAGACCTTCTGATGATATCCTGAAGTCACAAGTTGTATCTGCCTCCTTTGACTGTAGTCGTTCCTGAAGCATATGACGTATAGAATCAGTATCTCAGAAGAGAGAAGTCTTCAACAACTGCATTGCCAAAACCATAGACTAACGACACTAAATGCAATAAGCATTAAGACGAAACTAAGGAGATGGTTCAAGAGCTTACAAAAATCTTCATGCCGGCAGAGACGATCTTCATTTGTTCACCAGCTCGGTAATTCTGCTGAATGGTGTTGCCTACAGAGGCTGATACGTAGTAAATACGTTTACAGCGTGTGAGATCTTCACTTCTGACAACGAAATGTTGGTGAACAGGAAATGTTTCTTTGATTCCATAAAAGTCCACCAGGCTTCTAATAATGTTCTCGTCTTCAAGAAAAAGAACAGGATCGACCCCTTTCCATCGTCCTTGACGTTGAGCTCGACCTAATGCGTTTGGATCCTTTGTGTCCGAAATGGTTGCCTCTACCTCTTCAGCAACAATATTCTCTCTCAATTCTTCTCCAGCTTCCCTGGTACTCGCTTCTTCTAATGCCAAACCTTTATTCTCCTCAATGTCTGTAGGATGAAAGAAACTCAACTGAGTGAGACGCCGAGAAAGAAACTGATCACGTGCTGTCGGACTATGTGTTGTTCTATGCGTTCTACAAACTCTAAAGAAATTCAGGACTGCCTAGTCAAAAAAAGCAACAGAATATTAGAGTTTACTTTTAGGCATGGATTATGACAGAATGATTAGAGACAATCTACATCACAGCCCCAACAATAAATTCGTACCAGAAACATGTTCTGCTCCAACTTCATTATCAGCCTCAGTTTTCTCTTCAGGTTGAATATCCAACAAGTCTACTTCAGGCAGAACATTGTCAGCGGCATCGGTGTTCAAAAGAGTAGAATCATTCTTGATAGGCAACAAATCTTTCTCTCCATCTGCAATGACGGTCTCTTTATCTGCGGTATAACAAGCACATTCCAAACTTAATCACACAAGCCCATAGGTGTATATTGAGCCACTCTGAGAAAACGGGTAGTGATATACTATGATATAGAATAGGTGCATTTTCAACCCTCCTCTACCATTAACAACTCACATGATGTAACAGGAATCACTACTGTCAAAATATATATAATAGAAAATCTTTTACAAAGTCTAACCTGAACGCTTGTGTGAGATAAGAGACTTGTGGGGCTCTAATACTTTGGAAATAGCTGCATGGAGCAAAAGACACAATATCGCAAACCTTTATCAGCAGTCAGCCTTGGATACATAAATTGATTTCAAAACACTTATCATTACAGATAGCCAATTGTAGGCGTGAACATTAATTCTCATAAAACTTTCGGTATGTCTGCAAGTGAGGAAGCATACAAATATATGACTGGAAAAAAAAGATGGATCAATACATAATCACGTACCTTTAAATGGGGCAATCTTCCGGAACACAGCAATGAAGAAACCACCCGAGTCTTGATCGTGAGGGAGAAGCCTCATACACCGCTCTAGCGGCAAGGTAACCACTTCAGGTGGACCTTCCTCTTCCTCTTCTTCTCCCTCCTCCGCCTCATTCTTTTCAACATCATCTCCAGCATCTGTTTCACGATCCTACATAATTAGTTGCAACCCTATATAATTTAAAAATGCTGGCTACTTCTAATTGACAAGTTTTAAGGTTTGAGAGGCAACTTTGTTCTAGTTACAACTTTCAAATACAGAGCAAGGTCCACCTGAAGTCACATTTTGTCAAGGAACCCATATTATAAAACTGTAAAGAAATAACGTTATTTCACAAAAGAAATCTTCCGACAAAGAAGCATCATGCAAACAAATCACTTGCCTGTGGGAAGTGAAGAAACTTCAGTCGGAGGTTCAAGATCAGATAAATCCCATCCACTTCCAGATGGAAACATACTTGGAACCACAGCACCAGCCCTGTGCCTCTCTATCTTTGAAGCTGAACAAAGCCATTTCTTCCTGTCTCGGATCTAGTTACAAACGTAACATACTTTAGCAGAGACAAAACTTGATGAAAATTTCAACCTAGTCATACTAGTCTCTAAGGGTCGAAACACTAAGACCCTTCAGTTTCAATATCCTACAAAGGGAAATAATGTTTAATTTATATTCCGCACAAGCATGAAAAAGGTAAAACTTCATCAAAGTCCATTTCTACTACTCAGGTGTCAATCAGGTGCCTAGCAATTTGACTGTGAACATACATGATTAGTTGGAATAGATTACAAAGAAAAGGGAATAAGTAACCAACCAGCCAAGAAGTGAGACCTGGTCGGCGTTTCAGCTCAGGCAGTTCTGATGAGACATCCAGTAGCTCCACGCTTCCGCGGCTTTCCCTCAGAATCTGGAAAGCGCACATTGCGAGTTCAAGCTTTCAAGGGTGGAAACATAGGATCGGGTGAATCGAAAAAAGTGAATCAAATGATTCACTTGTAGGAGCATAAAAATTATAAAGATTGAAAAGAAGACATAACATTCGGTATACCTCTCCGACAACTGCCTCATTTTCCACGGGATTTAAGGAGCATGTCGAGTACACCAATCTTCCACCAGTTCTCAAGAGTGCAACACCTGAAGCCCAAAACCAAGATAATTCTTTACTACAACAAGTGTCGAACATTGTGAGAAATCACAGTATCAATATTGAAGATCAACGTATAGAAGGGCAAAGAACGTGAGTTTTCCACATCGTACATCTATTTTACTGACAATACTAAAATGCACTTATCTTTCTGAGTGAAGAACTTAATTTTAAATTAAGATTTGCTCAATAAATTAGATTAGATGAGAGACAACTCCTTCGGTACCAACATGCTTCATAATCGCATAATCCCCATCCAAAATCCATACATGCCACTGAAGATAAGTGATAGCTAAACTGTACCACGCATTGCTATTTGAATTTGAAGCCGATGTAAACCGTTTGCAACACCACAGTTCCTGGTGACCCACGAGCTTGCATGTTGTAATTTTTTATAGGAAAAGCAATCAACTTCATATTCAAAGCAAGTATACCTTTCAGTTAATATAGTGTATGATCCACCAAACTACTTGTAGTCATCTACATCATGTGGACAACTTAGACACTCGAAGCATAAGATACGGCACAAGAATATCATACCATTTCCTCCAAATATCTGGTGCTTTGCGAAGGGTACCATCTCCACTGCATGGAACATCGCACAGAATACGGTCAAAATATAACCCGTTTGTCTCCTCTTCTGATATCTCAGTATCGACGACACAATTCTCTGTTGACGTGGTCTTCGGGTGGCCACTTTTGTCTTTCAATCCTGGGAAAAGCTGAGCATCGTGGTTGGTGACCACGATATTTGGGCTACACATGCGCTTAGTTTGGTGGATCAACAGATGACACCTCTTCGCGTCAGAGTCGTTGGCAACGACCTACACAGCCAGAAAAAGGTTTGAACATTCATGGACAAATTACTTTCCAACTACATGGAAACAGCAATATTATCAAAAGAGCATCATCCTTTACAGCTTCAATATAAGAATAAAATACCACAAGGACAACATAATCGTTTGAAAGCACACCATGCCATCTGAGAGTTCCCCGGGTTTGAGACCTCGATGTATCATCTCCAACAGCTGAAAAGTCTTGGATCCAGGTGCAGCACACACTGCAGCACAATGGACAGCCTGTAAATAAATTATAGCAATTTATGTATAAAGCGTGTCTTGTTTATTTATCAAACACCAGGCATTGTTGATGAATGTAGGATTCACATTCGCGACCATAAATAATAGAAGCGAACACACCCCAGCTGAAAATCCACCACGACCTTTACTATTCACGATGCTAGGAAGCTCCCGCTAGCATTTCAACCAATCCACTATCATGTTCTATGTACTCAAATTTTCAAGGATTTTCCATGCTGTGGAATTGAAGGATGTGGAGTTAAAAGATTATTTCATTCTTCAAAACCTAGAGATACTAAGCGAATGTTGAGTATAGCTTACTATCAAGAACCTTGTGGTGAGGCTGTACATCCATGAACAACGGAGGAATCTGCAAAAAGGAAAAAGAAAAACGTGTACCTCTAGACACCTGTGAGTATTCAGCTGTAAGTTAAACACGATTTGAAGACATGTTTCTGGCTGTCAAGGAGAAGAATGTGGTCCCTCAAAAACTCATGAGAGATAACCCAAGAGGACGCAGATCATACCAATGAAACAACAAGAGCTTACCATGCTAACTGCCTCCTGACGTGTGATACTTCCAACCTCGTTCTCTAGCTTCAAAAATTCATGTATCCTGTCGACAGTTCAGTGTCGCTGTCAGGTGCTTTAAAGTAGAAAGCAAGGTTCGAACCAGGATTGTTTAACACTGAATATTCTGATATGAGGCATAATATTGCCTAGAAAATCTCTTGAGATGACACACACATCTCTCTGTCAATCCGTAATGGAAATTTTCAGGAAACATACCGCTCAAGAATGGGCATCTTCCGGATTTGCATGCGGGAGTAATTCAAGTGCCATGCCAAATTATCAGGATACCACGGCAATGCTCGTACAGGCTCGATGACTTCGCCATCCACCTTTCGCATGATAGAAAGCAACTGTCAGAATGGAAAGGCATGCAGGACAGAAAATGTGTTCTCTTTTTCATAACGAGACCTTTCTTTCAATTTTCAATATTTTCTGCTTTCAAATCCATGGTCCATTTTAAGTTCCTGGGCGAGGTTGTTTAGGACATTTCTAGAAGTCAGTTTGGATCGGTCTTATCAATCAGGAGCTCCGGTTTGCCCTGGAAAGACTCAGGTTTACATTGACTGACTACGCATATGTGACATTACCTCAGTCTCGTTCTTCAATTGGTCAAAGAAATCGCGTTGCATTTGATCTCTGATCTCCAGTGCGAATTGTCCACTAAGAAATAAAGCCACGAACAAAAAATTATAAGGAAAAATTATGATAACACATGAGCTCCGGACAGTTTGGACTAGAGCAACTTTTGCATTGAGTCAGCAACATAGCTGAAATGCCAGAGTTATTGAGATGATTGACATGACCGAAATTATATGAAACAATGCAAAGTGCCGTCTATCAATCCACTTACCTGCCATTAATACGAAACGTCGTTGCCAAGGGCTTTCGAAAAGTGGTAATAAACGCGTCCCACTCCTCCTCGGGTACAATCTTTTGTTTCTGCTCAAAACAACAGAAAATCTATCACTTATGTCCCAAAACCGCACAATCCTCAACCAACACCCTTGGCAGTGCAGAAAGGCCGTCTCCCTCTTTCCGAGTTTCTAAACATCTCCAAAATAAACAAAAACAACAACAGCGAAGTCCGTTACGTTCTACGACACACAGAGAGCATAAAAACTGAGGAGCACAACAACAGGCAGCCTAACTCTGGCTCTTCTTCGTCTTCCAAAGGAATTGCGTCCCTCAATTACGCATCATTAGGTACAAGTACCTTCAAGATTCATCAAAAGCACCCAGATACAATTGCAAACACCATATTACAACTATGAGTTCTGCAAATCCTTGTGAATTAAGTAAAAAGCCAGTAATTGCTCTCCACTTCTCTAGAGCTCAATTCTCTGAATTCCAAACCCTCGCATTGAAATCCTGAGTAAAATGCAACTTCAACAACAGTCTACCCAGAAGCTGAAATTCACTCGAGCTCGAAAGGAACAGCACGAAGCCATGCGGTCAATCTAATGATGAGACATCCTGAGCTGTCAACATAAGTCACTAAATTTCCATCAGCTCTCGTTCAAGTAAACAACAACTGAACACCGAAAAAAAAAATTCTCAGACGGTGTACTAAGCCCAATTCCCATGATGCCCACAATTCCATTCCAGTACGACATGGAGTTGCCAATCCAAAATGCGCATGCCCTGCCAAATTCAGCTCTGGAATAGACCACTGGGTACCATGGAAACTGAGCCATAATCTAACATACCTCTACACATGCAAAGAACACTTCCCATACCTTGTAGAAAGCTTCGAAAGCGGGGCTCTCCCGGACGAAAGGATTCCAACCAGGCTCCCCACCACTGTCGTGACGCGAGCGCTTCCAGTCGTTGGGGCGGGCATCCTTGTTGGAATCCCCATGGCCATCCCCATGGCGCTGCTGGCCTCGGTTGCGCTTCCCCCCTCGCCCTCTCCCCCGCATTGTACAGTACTCCGCCCTCCCCCTCTCCGCCTGGCTGTCTATATCTGTCCCAGTATCTCTATCTCTCTGTGTCTATGTTTCTGTATCTCTGCCTATGTATCTACATGTGTTAATGTTGTCTCTGTGTGATATGTGTCTATGCTTCAACTCTCTGTATGTGTCGCAGTCTCTCTGTGTCTGTGTCTATGTCTATATGTGTCTGTGTCTCTGTGTCTAATATGTGTATCTATGTGTCTCTGTGTGTGTCTCTGTGTGTGTGAGTGTGTATGTGTTTGTGTGGCACAACAACTTGGGCTTGTTTGAAAAATTGAATCTTTGGCAGCAAAAGCAACAGCATCAGCAACAACATCAACAAACAACAGAGTGACCGAGATAGCAAAGATGCTGGTGCCTGACTGAAATGGGTTTAAGGTAGGGTTTGAGCTTCCACCAAACTGGAGTTTTGCAAAAACCATCACACAGTAGCTCTTTCTCTTTGTCTTCTCTCTCACTCTGTCTCTCTCCTTCAATTTGGCATTTTTTCATATAGGAGTTAATTTGGCATTTTTCATTCACTAACTTAGAGTTCAATTTGTAAATTCACACCGGGCTTGTTTGAAAGTTCATAATATAGTAGGTTAGGTGGGTTAAACCGGGAGTCCGGGTATGTAAAGCGGGGAACACTCTCCACCAGAGTTCTGTGAGGTCTCTTCACCTCTCTCGGAGCTTACTGCGAATTATAGCATAGTCAGGTTCCTTTTCACTCCGAGTTTGGAAACACGGAGATAACCTTGGCATTGAGCGGGGACTACCGGTTTAGCTAGGGTGAAGATTCTTGAATTTATGTGCTTCAACTCACGTGGGTGAAACTCTTTTACATTGTTGAACTTTGGATTAAGATGGGAGAACCTGGTTTTGTCATGAGGCGTATGTGTGGTTGGATTCATGTGTTTTTTGGATTTTGATCCTTAAGCAAATCGAAATGAATTGAATTCAAAACGAATCAAGCTTGGACAGAAAAGA
The DNA here is from genome assembly GCA_014871385.1 of Ceratodon purpureus. Taxonomy (NCBI): domain Eukaryota; kingdom Viridiplantae; phylum Streptophyta; class Bryopsida; order Pseudoditrichales; family Ditrichaceae; genus Ceratodon; species Ceratodon purpureus. The sequence continues at coordinate 5,581,196 of CM026431.1, forward strand.
ATCAATTTTAAAGATTTTTGTTACATCAAATGCAGTAATTGGTGTTACTTCTTTTGTTCTAAAAACTTTTAAGATTATTGGTAGTTGTAATTATTTGGTTGGCATGAAAATCACAAGTCTACCTAAAGCACGTAAATTGTGGGTAGAGTTGAGAGAGGCAAGACAAAATCTTTGTATTTTTATGATAAATGTGTTTAAGATTTTGAGCAAATGGAAGCATTTGGAGTTGATTGGGTTTATGGATGCTCATGAACATTTCACCTCAATTCGAAGTAATATCAATATTGTTGGTTTGGAAGAGCTAGATTGGCCAACATTAGATTAAAAGTGGTATAGAGCGCATTTTTTTAGAAGATTATGTTCAAAATGAAGATTTGTGGGTTAAATTTTGGTTTCCCCGTCAAGTCATTATTTTAGTTGAATTCAGAAAACTTTGTGAAGGAAATTCACATTTTGAATTGTTAGTTGATAATCTTCTTACACCTATTAAAGAACCATCTTAGATTATTTTTTAAGGAAAATAAAAAAAAACTTAATAGCTTTAAGAAGAATACTAAAATGTTTATTGGAAAGAACTAGTAGATCCTCCATCTTAAAATGAAATTGACAATGGGTATATTTTTGGAAAAAAAATCTTTTTTATGGTTGACATTAATCATGTGAAAGCTCCAACTAAAGAGTATACAAATCAATGCATTTTCAATGTGAAGAATGTAGAAAAAGTTAACAATGCATTGCCATTGAGACGATTAGTGGAAAATCATTGAATCACTTTACGCTCAATATTACAAGAACTCTAATGGCATTGTTGAAAAAGAAACACATTTCAAAGGAAATAAAATTCAAAACAAACATTTTTAAAATGCTTAAAGAAAATGCCCGGGAATTTTTTGAATCCAAAGGCAATTCTTTCTAAAAGGCATTATATTTGAGCTAATAGATGAACAACATATTATGCACGCTTGTAGTATTTTAACCCCTAAAGGACAATTGTCCTAGAATGGGCTTTTATAAATTTTGGGCAGATACCTGTGATGTCAATCTTAAATATATTTTTTTGAATTTTTTTGTGAATGTAGGCCATAACAAGAAGTTTGAGGGAATTTAATTTTTTTTTCAATTAGACATTTAAAAAAATAGTTATGGTAACCGATGTTGTCATCTTTGAGATTTCCAAAATAAAAAACTTCTTTTTGTACAAAATGTTCACTCCACAAAATATCAAAGGTTTCACATGAAGTTTTTATTTATTTTTAATATGCTACACTTGTCTTTTGTGTGCATTTTTTTTATTTTTTTAACAATTCCTTACTTAGTCTCCTTTAACATGCACCAAAACCTCCAAAACCCATAATGCAAAAAACCTAAGAAAAATAAAATTAAAGTGTATCAACCTTGTCAAAAATCTTGACAAAAAAGTTTGTTAATGAATTCAATTGCTATAATCTTCTAATCTCTTTGGTCAACTATGATGAAATTTTTTGAGCTATTTACTACAATAATCTAGTCAAAGATCTTACAGTTAGAATTAGAAAATAATGATTTTTTAGTCATTCATGCTTTTTACATCGGGAATGGCAGTTTTGGAGCGTTTTTTTGGTAAAACTTAGTCAAGGAACTTTAGGGGTTAACAAAATGTGATTCTACATCTTAGTCCATTTCACATAAAGATTATGACAATATATATTCAAAATGGTCTGCAACGTTGGTTTTGTATAATGATGTTATTATATATTTCACGAACAAGATTGAATGACATTACAATAAACAAGATTGAATGACATTACTATAGTACTGTAGATGAAATGTTTGAAAAAAGAAGATTATTATGAGACAATTTTGGTCGTCTTTAAGTAAATGATGATAGAAAAATGATTTTTTGCATTGTTTGTCAAAAATTAGAAGCCAACATTTGGATGTATGTAAGATTTTCTACAAAGATATGAGAATCAAATTATGTGATTATATTTCTATGATCACATTTCCAAATATATGATGAGAACCATTGAATGCCATGTATGATGCTTATAATAATGAACTTACTTTTAAGTCAAACAAGTAGCGAGTTACAGAACTTGCACTTTCAATAATTCAAAGTAAAACCAACCCAAAAAAAAAAGAAAAAAAAAAAAAAACAAAAAACAAAAAAAAACAAAAAAACAAACCTTTGGTGAAGAGCTTTCAAGTATGACTATTGGTTGGTTCCAACTTCTTTAAGGTTTAACAGCAAACGAATGCATTCTTCTTTGTAAAATGGCACCAATAGATTTTTTGAACATATTTTGTGGAAATTTATTTTGCGGGCCAGAAGATGGGAAATTATTACAACATTAGTATAAAGTAGCAAAACTTTAAGTTGTCATTCAGAATGCCTTTAAATGGTTGGAAACTAGACACAAAAATTCAGTGTGTGAGATTAAAAATTTGGCCACTAGTGTACGTGAAGAAGTTTGGAGGCAAGGTGCACTAGATAATTTCATTAGAGACATTCCAAATGGTCATGATTTTCAAAAACATTGCAATCATATCAATCTAGAAACCAACTATGGTATACAATGCAAACATACTGATTTGATTCCTTGTAAAGTGATAAACCACAATGTATTGATTTCATGTGGAGGTTTGGGACTTTATTTTAATTGAAAGTCATTCCATGCAGTGAAGGTGGTACTTGAAAATTGAATTTTAATTATGAAAAACGAACTGGATTTGGATTTCATACTCAAGTCAAAATTGGTGATTCCATTTTTAAAAGCAAAACATGTTCTATCAAAGGGAGTGCATTATAAATGTTTGATTGCCGCTATGGATTTGAAGGTGGTTATTGGTCAAAGTTAGAGTGCTTATCGGTGTTGAGTAAAATCTAGTTAGTTGGTCTTAATGAAGATTAACTAACAAAGGTTAAAAATGCTTTTTAGAGAATGCATTAGTAGTTGATAATGATAATTTCTTTGGAAACTAGATTTTATAGACTCTACAACATCACATATATTAGATTGTATACAACTTTTGTCATAACTATAGGATGATTTCACGACATATTGGATTTTGTTAATTTGAATAGTAGAATTATAAATACTCTTAACATGACAATGAAGAATATGATTTAAAACATGACACTTCATTCCTAAATGATAATGTATTTAAGATGCTCAATAGTGAATACAAGCACATGTCCTTCAAATCCCATGACTCTTTGGAGAATAATGCACAACTACTTTCTACGGTAAACCCATGGTCCAAATGACAGAATGGTTTGGTCCATGGGATTATAACCTTAACTTTGGTCAAGGATGCAACCATAAGTCCCATGACACTATACACATTTACTTTAGCCTAAAACTTGAGTTGCTGTCAAAATTAGAATCACTTGTCACAACATGTCTGCTATTTACAACATGTCTACTTGAAATCTTTTTACCATAGTTAAGACTGTGTAAGTGTGCTACATCTTTGAGGCATAATTAGCATTGTGTGCACATGCATGCCACATAGTATTTACTACAGCAGGTCAACCATTCAGGGACAATGGATGACACCTTCAAACGAGGCAACCATCAAATGGTATGGTCTTGGCTGATTACAACATACACAAGGAGTCATACAAAACTCTAGAATCCACAAGTATCCTCAACGGAAAACATTCTAGGACTTTCATTTCTCTAAAATGTGGGCTTCTGTAACTACAGTACCGTGCTACTGGATACTGGAAGTTATTCCCAGCATATAGTTTATCAGAGTGATACAGTGTTGACATCAAGGTCATAGGTAACCGCATGTATAAGCACTGACAGGAACAGTAGAAGCAATGTAACGAAAACAAAATTGAGGCAAATCCCAATAGATGCATTCAGCCCCCAAGAGCTCTTAAAAAGCCCAATGGCAAAGTGATGCTACGAGTAAACAGGAAGTTGTACAAAGTCTTCCTATGTCATTGATACTGACATCTTGAGTTGCAAAATGAACATGCGACCAGAAGCTCAGCCTGATGAGTTGGGTCCAAGCACTTTTACTGCTACAGATGATATTAATCAGACTAACGGATGTCACCTGCACGTAGCATCTTCAATTGTTGGGACACTGGCAATCTGTCCTTGGTGTAGTAATTATACACGAATCTCCATGAGACAAACCATGATTTCTTCAAGTATCTGCAAGCCCATGCAACAAAAAGAATTAGAAAAAAACATCCATAACAGGCAGAACAAATGAGTACATATATCGTGCAACTTAAATTGAAGAGAATTGATACACACAAAAACACATCACTGAGCGCATAAACAAAACTAAAATAAAACAAAAGCTGTAAAAGGTCGTTGAGTCCAAAATTTGAAAGCATAGAAAGTGATGGCATACCTCATCTCATTCGGTTTGGGAGCGAATTCTTCAGGTAAACAGATACTGCATACTGGTAGCGGCACAAATGTTGCGCACTGGCTAGAAAATGCGTTTTACGCATCCAGAATGTTTTAAATTCGTAACGACCTGGAATCTTCAAATCGCGGCATTGATTCCATGATAGGGTCCTTGTTCTTGTTCTCTATTGTCTCCAAGCTATCTTTAGATTAAAAAATTAATGTGTTGAAGTAATGGGAAGAGTATGAACTGCTTTGTAACATTGAAGGCTGCAGAGAGGAACGTTAGATTTGCTATCACGATACTTGTACGAGTTGGAGCATGTCGGAGCAGCACACTTTTCTCGTGGTGGGGGATATCTGGAAACACAATTTGAATGTTAGCAGTCAAATCTCCAGAAGTAACAATGAAAAAATAAAATAAAAATAAAGAAGATAAAAATGCATGCCACCTAAAAAAGAGCATGTAGGAGTATGGACCAACCTGATAGGGCCTGAATTAAAGAAGCTTGGAAGTCCGACGTCCTCTGAAAATGAAACAATAGAACCAGTAGGACGAAGAATCCAGCGGATACTATTGGTAGAGGGAGCAAGTTCGGCTGCCTTCTTCTCCTGTAAAATAAGAAAGACTTTAAGACCCACGTACACGAACAAACTGATTCAACCTGCCGTCAACACTAACATATTTCTTGTCCAGACACACTGTAACAATAAACGAAGTAGTTCAAATTATGATACTAAATCTTGACAAAGGGCAAGATCCTCTTCTGGTGCATTACTGCATGTGCAAGTGAATACAAGACAGATTATAATTGCAAAGTGTATAAATGAAACAAAACGAGACAAACCTCTTCAATATCTTGTCTCTGTTTCTCAAGACGATTTTCACGTCTTTTCCTTGTAGAATCCTGTCCCAGGATTCTCTGAATTGCAGTCGCCTACCACATCAAGAAAGACCTCTTGTTAGTCAGCCTAATAAATATGCTCAAAGTCATGCCCACAATATAAAGAAACTGGATATTGTCTGACTGCGCCTCCCAACACACTGTAAAGAAGAGCAACATAAAAATATGATGTACCTGAATATCTCTAGCAGTTTTCTCGACCTGCTGCCTTCGACGATTAGCGGCTTCTAGCCTCTTAACTTGCTTCTCAGCTTCCGACAGATTATTCTTTCCTTCTACACATTGATTTCAGTACAATCAATTTACCAAAAGTCAGAAATAGTAGCAGCTGAATTTCATCTTCAACAAAGTTAATGACATTGAACACCAAACAGGAGGACTGAGCACCCTTTGAAAATCCTCACTACAGAAACCGACAACGGGAACTAGCATGACTATGTATCGTATGAGTTTGTATAACGTACTTTTTGAAAGGGGGTTGGTGAGACCCTCCGGATATTCAATCAAAGGGGGAGCAGATTCTCGGTCTACATCTTTTGATGTCTGCATTGCACGCTGTCTGGCAGTAAGAGTCACACCGGACCCACCAATCTCCTTCACTGATCGACTTTGTTGTACTTTTGCTGGCTTGATTGTTTCTGGCCCTTCCTCATCATCACCGTCACCCAAACCTTCAAAACTCTCATCGGCTACAGTTCGAGCAACACCTTCTGATGATTCCTCCTCTACATCTCCCCCTTCTTTTTCCACCTCGTCCTCTGCTATGTGTCCACCTACAAAAACAAATGACAAGATTAGTACCCGATGTCTATCAGCAAGAAACAACGAGTAGATGCCAGAGATAGTGCACAGGTCTCAAGAGTTACGGTAGTGCATCTACAAATGGATCCTTACATTCTCTCTCCCCATAACATGTTTCAGTTCTAGCTTGTCTAGCATTTACAAGTGGATCTAAGATCTACAGCCTCCAATACCTGGACTCAAGGAAACCAGAACATTCAGATTCAAGAACAATGTATCAACCTTTAGAAGACGTTGATGGCCTCTGGGGTTCTATGTCATCTTCGTCCCCATCCAGCACTCGTCTTTTCGGAACACGAGAGCTTTTCCGAACAGCTTGGAGGGAAGATCCAGCTCCAAGAGTCATTGTCTTTTGATGCTCAGATCTGTTTACAGAATTTACTCTCTCACCGTTCTGTGTCTTCTGCTCACCCTGCACGGCATAGCCAGGGCTGAAGCTATCGGCTTTCCTGGGTGCTTTCGGAGGTGGCAACTCAAAATCATCATCATCGGATTGATCCTGCACAAAAAGAGCAAAGCACATGAATATGGTTAGAAACAACTTGACAAGATAGGCAATCATACGAGTAGCAAGTGCCAAGATTAATGAAATACTAGTACAACACAAGGCAGTTTAAATTTTGGACTGCACAACAATCTCGAATAAAATACCTGTAATATTAGACGTTGTCTCCTTCGCTTGTTTGCGCCACCGGATTCAGGCTCCCGCGCCTTACTGGCTCCAGGAGCGGTATCAGCGCCGTCTCCTTTCTTTTCAATGGTGGTTGTAACTCCGCCTACTTTAAGCTTGAGCTTCGTGAATCCTCCAGACTTCTGATCAGAAGAACCTTTTTCTGCAGATTTCAGATTGGACTCCTTTGAGCCGTGCTTCTCCCCAAAGATTGCACGTTGTGTTTGACCCGCATCACGTGACACCCTCTCTTTTCCATTATCAAAGTCATCGCGCCCTCGAAATTTCCCTGATCTATTTCTGTCGTTTCCCCGACCTTCACCCAGATAATCATCTAAATCATCCTTCATAAGTTGCTCCGCGTCAACAATATCTTTCATACTCTTTTCCAGCCTCTTGCCTCTTTCGTGCTCAGGCCTCCTTGTCCCGTTGCTCTCCCTCCAATCCCCCCTATCCTTCTCTTTTTCCTTCTCTTTTTCCTTCTCTTTTTCCTTCTCTTTCTCCCTCTCTTTCTCTTTGGCATCATCCTTCTCATGAAACCTCCTATCACTAAACTTCTCCTTCCTTGAAAAGATTTTATTATCCCTGTAATCATCTCTCTTAGAACCATATTTGCCACCTTCTTCTGCAGCTGTTCTATCATTTCCCCTGCCTTGTCTCCCTTCTTCCCTCCTCTCGCCACCACGATAGCCACTTTCTCTCCCGTTGTCTTGATATCCATTCCCTCCGTACCTATGACTCCGCTCGTCTCTTCCGGACCTTGAATCATAGTCCCTCGACCTTCCGACATCTTTGCCTGCCCTGTAATCATCCTTGCCTGCTCGGTGATCATCTTTACCTCCTCTGTACTCGTCTCTGCCGCCTCTACCTTCACCTTCATATTTATCACCCGACACCCTGTCCGGCCTTCCAAAATGCCTCCCAGATGAAGCCGGAGCGGAATGCGGATCCTTACTCGAATGCCTGCTGTAATACTTATCGTCCTTCCTGGGGTCCTTCCTATCCGACCCCATGTCGGTACGAACCCCTCCCAAATCCATCACCTGCCACAAAAACATTCCCAACCCAAACACAACAACCATCAATACTCAAACAAAGTCCCACCCACCAAAAAATCGCAACCACGTCCCAAAGAACACCGCCAACCGAACCCAATTTCACACATTGCACAAACACAATCCTGAAACCGCTAAAAACTCCACCGAACCAACCAAGCCCGTCACATAACACAAACACTCCCCTAAGAAATTCAACGAAAAAAACAACAACAAAAAAACAAAAAACCAAAAACTCTCCCTTACATCAGCGTATTTCTCCCCCGGCCTCCGCTCCGCACTCCGATCCCGCCCCGACCCCGGATGCTCACTCCGCGGTGGCTCCCTGTAAGAGTCATACGAAGCGTGAGAACCAGGATGCCCATCCCCTCCCGCCCCCGCACCCGCCAGCCCCCCCGCCACCAGCCCCGCCTGCGGCCGCGGCCTCCTCGCCCCATCCGACCGCGGCCTCCTCACGCCCTTGCCATGATCCTCCCTCTCCACACTCTCCATCCCCACCCCCAACCTCCCCTCACCCAAACCCCACCCCAACAACGAACTCTCTCTGAAACAATCCCAACAAACAAAAGGAGTCACAAACAAAACCAAAGGAGTCACAACCAAAGGAGGAAACCAGAGGCGGAACAACCAAGGCGAGAGCTTTAAGAAGAGAAAAAAGGAGCAAACCCTAGGGACGAGAGACGGAGGAGAAAGAGAGGAGAAAGGGAGAGAGGAGATAAGTGAGAGAGGAGAAGGGAGACAAGAGGCATAAGAGAGGGGAGAGGATGAGGGGTAGAGAGAGAAGACTCGGGAGTAGGCTTGGGGAAGGAAAGGCAGGGAGGGAGGGTCAGTTAGGGTAGAGTTAGGTAAGGGGAAGGGGAGAGAGGGAGTGGACCTGGGGAAGTGGAGGAGGTGATGATGGTGGTGGGCAGGGGTGGCGATGGCGATGAGGGAGCAGGAGGAGGAGCAGGAGCAGGAGCAGGAGCAGGGAGGACGAGGCCAAGGCGAGGGCCACCAGGGCCCATTCCCACTACTCGCACTCTGTCTCTGTCTCTCTCGCTCTGCGTCTGTCGCCCTCAGTGCTGTGAGTGAGCTCCAGTTGCTGCAACCGCGAGGCTCCTTCTCGCCCAAAAGCTGAGGGAGGGAGCCCAGTCCAGGTTTGCTGTGGAGGGAGGGAGTTGGCCTTGCGGTTTGGGGCTCTGGGCTGGGAGGGGAGGGAGGGAGGCTGCAGGCCACGCCATGCCATGCCCTCCCATGCCATGCCCCGCCCCCTCAGCCCCCCCTTCTCTGTTCTCTCTCTCTCTCTCTTTCCTTGCCTTCTCTCTCTTTCGACAAGTAAGGAGGAGGGGGGGCAACTGCAAAGGAAAGGGGAAGGGAGAAAGGGAAAGGGAAAGGGCGTCGGGTGGTGAGTCCAACTTTCCTTTCTCTCGCGTCGGTTTTGGGTTCTCCCTCGTCTCTCTCTCTCTTCCCCCTTCCGCATCCCCGCGTTCCTCCCGGGTAGGTTTTGGTCTTCCGGGTACTAACTGGGTACCTCGGAGCGGGTATCCGTGTAACCGATCGTTTTTACGGGTCTTAGCTGGGTAGTGGGGGTGTAGTTTTCTATGTTGCTGTTAGGCGCTGGGGATCGGGAGCCTTGGTATGCTGGGTTTACGTCGGGTATGATCCGGGTATCGTGGCCTATGTCGGAGTCCTGGTTGGATTCAACGCATTGACCAGGGTTGACCATGGCATGGGGTAGATTTTCTAAACTATGATTTGTGATTTTGTAAGCTTAGTTTTTAATTACCACGTTGAGGTCATAAATTTTTTGAGATGTCTTCGTGAAGTTAAATGTTAATTGTGTTTATTTAAATGAGTGGTGTTATTTGTTATTATTTTTTTCAAATGAATGATATGTTAAGTATTACCTACATTTTTATGGAATAATTTGTAAGATTTTGGGATTATTTGGATACATTAGGAAAAACATGAAAAAACTTAATAGTTGTAATGTTACTTTTTTTACCATTAGATCGGGTAATGATGAAGAAAATTATCATGGATGCAAGTCATTTGTTCTACAATATTTTAAAAAGAAAAATAATTTCATGGATCTAATAGGTGTTAAACCTTTGAAAATTCTAGTTTTTGAGAAAAAACATTAGTAATAAAGAATGTATCTTCAAGTTCAAGGTCAACGAAAGTCGTATGGTCTTGGCTCAAACCAGCAATGACACAATACAATTTGGATGTAGACATATTGATACAAAAATTGCATGGAACAAAAATAGACCACTTGATATGAAGCACGAAACTACATAGATGTGGACAGTGCCATTGAATCAACAATGACGCAAGATACTTTTTGGATGGGGATAGAGAGGTATACCAGTTGCGCGGGCAAAGATGGACTTTCTTCTAAAGAGCATAAAAATTGAGTAGATGTAGACACTGCCATTGAATTAACAGTGACGCATGACACTGTTTAGATGTGGATAGATAGGTACATAAATTGCATGGAACAAAAATATACTTCTTCCTATGAAGCATGAAACTGGGTGGATGTAGACAGTGCCATCAAACCAACAACGACGCATGTCAGTTTCTTGGTGCAGATAGACAAGTACAGTAATTTTATAGGAAAAAGATGTTCTTCCTGTGGAACATAAAATTGGATAAATATTGATACTGTCATCATATCATGAAATCATCAATTATCTAAGGTTAAAGCTATTTCCATTAAAAATTTACAAGACAAAAATAGGTATTTACTTCAAAGAGTTAAGCCATGGAGTTTCATATATTTGAACACATGGCATAAGTTATAATTCTTAGAAACAATAAATGACAAATGACTTCAATGTGATTACTTATTTTAGAAGACAATGACTTGGATTAGATTAAGTTAATATTAAAGAAATTGTAGCATTAGTACATATATCAAATATATATAGCACAAATATGTATTCATGTAAATGTATATTTTACTAAGCTTGCGGCCTTCACCATATACTTTTATTATATGCGTTTGGATTGGAAAAGAAATCAATAAAAGCCAAAACATTTTTAATTGAAAGTCTCTGTCTTCAGGATACAGCACTTTTTAAAAGCCAAGTGAATTTTTTACCGATGTAATATTATAGATGAATCATAATAGATAATGATACAAAGCCTATTTATTAAGAAAAATTAATTAATGTTGAACACAATGATCAAAAAACTGAAGGTACAAGCCATTACAAGCTTGTAAGCTTTGATCAAACATTATAATTACTAGGATTGATGGTCCAATATAATCACTACAAGAATTAAGAAAAACAATTGTGGGAAATTTATTAAATTATTAATTACAACATATATTTCAAATGCAAAGCCAATGAATTTTGTTGCAACCTATAGAATGTTTAAGATTGTTAATGAGACTCTATGCTCAAATCTTAAAAAGAAAACCTGGAACATAAAAGAATTATGTGATTCAAGCTGATATATATTTTTATGTTTTTTTAAAACTTATAGATGACAAATTTTTGGGAATAATATTGATGAAGTTGAATCTCAAATGATATACAATAAAATGCTAAAGTACACTATAGATGTAAAAGCCTTCAAAATCATTTTCAAGAATTTTTTGTAGTATATCAATAATTCAACAAACAACTATGATTTTTGAAGTGGCTTTATTCTCATAATCATTCACATGCAAACTAGTTTTGTTCTATATTCTTTATTTTGAAAGAATTGTATGATAATTTCTAACTTCCACCGTAGCCTACTATAGTTTTGCCTTTACATTGTATCCATTCATGCTCTTGAAATAAATGTCTACGTACTAATCTAACTTCTAAGCTTGAAATGCCAAGGATCTAAAGCATCCTACAAATGAAGGCACTAATACAAAAAACTTGGCAGATAAACACTTACCATAATACCATAATAGGTTCTTCACTTACAACACAAACATGATTAATATATATATATATATATTTTTTTTTTTTTTATCTAAAATCACTAAAACCAACCTGAAATGGCTTAATAAAAACAAAAAACAAAAAATAAACAAAGTATCTTTAAATACTAAAAAACAAAAAACCATCTTTTAAACTATCACAAAAATTAATTAATTCTATTTCTATAATTTTATCCTCATAAACTTTTACTTTTTTAATTTTTTTTTCTAGAGAATGATTTTTAGAACAATCCTACTATGTTGCTACAATAATTCACGCTAGACTCTTAAAAGGAGCCAAACTTCTTCTTCTTCAGGTGTCTAAAAATGTCAACAATTTTTACTAAAAAGGAATCATAGTTCTTAATCTTCTTCTTTGGTTATCTACAAATGTAAATAATTTCTACTCATGTTAACAGTTTGTAAAAAAAAAGGGACCAGAGTTCTTCGTCTTCGGATGAGTACAAATATTAGTACCAATTTGTCAATTTGTACTCAGTTATGGCAGTAACTGCAGGCTATGAGCTCTCATGGCGATGCCGGAAGGACACACAAGCCTACCTCGTCGACAGACATGGAGATGGAGAAGGAGATGGAGATGGAGATGGGGATCAGCGATGGAGGCAGCAGCGTGCCGGTGATCGACATGGCCCAGGGGAGGGACCACATTGTGGAGCACCTGGGGGGCGCGGCTTGCAAGGCCTGGGGCTGTTTCCAACTCATCAACCACGGGATGGCTATGAAGTGCGTGGAGGATGCCAGGGAGCAAAGCCGCCTCTTGTTCGCGCTTCCCACTGCGCACAAGCTCAAGGTCAAGCGGATGCCGGGCCAGTTCACTGGCTACGGGAATGGTGCTGTTGTCAACTCGGAGGCTCTGAATGAAGAGTATTACTCTGAAGCTCTCACTCTTAGGTACCGTAGCTCGGATGCGGAGTCGATTGGTGGCAAGCTCTGGCCAGACGGAAATCCTGAGTTCCGGTACTAAGCTTGCTTCATGCCATGTTTCACTTGGTTTTCACATCTCTGGCTATGGTAGTCAGTACCTTTGTGAATGTTTTGTTAGGAGCTGAAGTTGAATATAATCTGTATGTGGAGTAAACTTTAGGATGTGATTGTATTTTGTGGTACACTCTCACATGGAGCTTTGACAGGCTGACACTGTAGGGATCTGATCCTTTTCTGAATAAGAGAAGTGGGGTATGTCAGCAGATTGATATTAGTCTTTTCTTAATCATGTTGATGTTCTAAGCTTTGATACTGATGAGCTTGAGGATGATTTTGAGAAAAATGTTGTTATGTTTGATCCTTTGTGGTGAGGAGAGTTATGCTGAGTGATGATGAGGTTGAGAGATCATGATCTTGGAATAAGTTGAATGTTGTTGGTTGATGTGCTGTACCAGGAAGAGTGTTGTGGAGTTCAGTGAGGCAGCTCATAAGCTGTCGCTAGAGGTTCTAGGCTATGTGGTGGATGGGCTCCCAGTGGAGAGCCGGAAGCATTTCAAGGAGTATTTGATGGAGCAGTCGGGGACCTTGAGAGTGAACAATTACCCTTTGTGCCCGCAGCCTGCTCTTCATACCGGCCTACCTCCACACATTGATGCGTGCGTTGTGACCGTTCTGCATCAATCAGACAATGTTGCAGGGTTGGAGGTTGATAAGGATGGTTCCTGGGTTGGAGTTCAGCCCCGACATGACGCTCTTGTGGTTATCGTTGGGGCCATTGTTCAGGCATGAAGCTCATACCACTAATTAATCCTCTTAATTTTTTAGTTAGCTGGTAGAGATGCTCTGAGTTTGACATGTAACTTAGTGGTGTTCTGCCATTCTACTCGTGGTTGTATCATCTGTTTTGGTCTTGAGTTCTCTATTTGTTGAACGGATTGGAATAAACAGTTATTGCAAGTTCGTACTAGATGATAAGCTATTTTTTTTATTGTAGGCAGTGTGTCACGAGCCTTCCCTAGCATCATCTTAATCCTGTTTTCAATACTACACAGGTGCTCACAAATGGAGTCTACAAAGCTGTGAAACATCGAGCAGTTTTGAATGCAGAGAGGTCACGGCTTTCTCTTGCCTATTCTGCATATCCCCCTTCCAACCTTGCAATTGTTCCTGCCTCGCAGTTCGTTAGCGACGACAAGCCTTCTCCTTACCGTCCTTTCTCGTGGGCGGAATTTTTGGCAGCGAAACAGAAGTATGTAACTGATCCCCTGCTCGGATTACTTGCAGAATCCTCATAACTTGACTACTCACACCTGAAGACTGGTTTGAAAATCACGAGCTATAACTTCTGTGTTAAGTGTTTATGATTGAACAAAAGTAACTAAGAATGGAACCAAGTTAGAGGCCATTGACTCTGGATCCGAATCATTCTCATATACATAATCGTCTTCTCCTCTTTGGTTTTTCAAAACTCGGAGATACAGTCATTACCAGATTTTTGTAATGATCGAGTCACATGAGCCGTAGAATTCCCATCTCCATGTCATCAAAGGATCGGAGATAGAGTTTATACACAATGACAACATGGAAGCACTCCGTGTTTTCAGTAGTGAAATCTCAATTCAGGTATTTGTACAAATGTAGCTTCGGAATTAGGTCACAGTGACTCAGGCATTTTGCAGGAATATTTTCTTCTCTTCAGAACTAGTGAGACTACTTTCACATCAGGCTATATATGCTGTAATCTAGTACATTTTCTTAAAAGAATTTCATGCTACATTTTCTGATGAAATACAGGCTTTACTGTAAAACTATGTAAATTTGCACAAGGACTCAGAAGGTGGGGCAAGCAAGAATCCCACTATCTCCTCGATCACCCGATCAACCTCCTTTGAAGGTTTGTCAAACTCCAACGTCTTAGAGCAATCAACAACGAAGATTGGGCGACCTCGAATTACAGCTGGAACTTTTGAACTGGAGCTAAAATGTCCTGCCTGTGACTTGCCACCCCAATTTCCTGCAACGGAGAATTCATCAGCTGTATGAAGATTTGACAAACTTCCATGACATAAAGCGAGAATACTCACATAAACCATGTCCTCCTATGAGCATTAGTGTCGACCCTAATGAGGAATTCTAGCTGCATATACCAGCAAGAATGTGCTTCAATTGGAAACTGCAACCGCCCTAAGAACAGGCAATAGGGAAATAAACAGACCAGAGGAAGCATTTACCGGCATCGTCAAATGCACTCTCTATAAACCACTTCTCATGCTTGGAGTGAAGTGACTGAAGGTACTCCAAGCTAACCTCTGCTTCTTCCGACCTTGCCCTGCAGAAACCCTCTATACATTGAGTAACTCTTTTGAGATGCCCATCATGCATACAAACATAAGTTCAAAGAATACCGCTCAATTGTGATATTTGCACTATGATGTGATGTTCCAATATAAACATTACACATAAGAGATCGGATCAGTTTGTTGGTGATGTTCCTCTACGTTAAGAATTTCTGGAAATTCAACGGTGTAAGAAGTAGATTTCGGTTTTTGGTGACGATCATGAGCTGAATAACTTGTGTCAAAGATCTATTCCACCATTCTGCATACTACAGAAGTAGCTCATTAGTGGGTCGTGCCACACTACCATGCTTACCGTGCTTTTAAACGTTCATAGCATACGTTTGGATCAGCTCGCAGATACACAAAAGCATCAGGCACCTGCCACAGACACGCCAAGATTATCACATGATCTTTTGAAGCACTTCGGCCTTCACGATTAGCATACTGTACTAATGGATTAGTTTGCATACACTCAACATGAACATTTGGACCTTGAACAATGGTACGTGGGCTTTCACATAGCTTACAGGCAAGGAGATAAACATCCCTGTAGCTTACACGTACCACGTTCGGAAGTGTAGTTATAACGCCATTGTACCAAGCATCGTAAGCAGCAACTTCAAGGGTATTAAAATATCCTTGTTCCCTGGCAGTCTTCACAAATACACAACGGTCAGTTAAGACCGATCGCTCCATCAGCAGCAGGGCTGCTTTTGATTGGGACGCTGCTGCATTTTGTTGCAAGAACCTCGTCGTAAACACAAAACTCTGGAACAGATACGCATACCTGCAATGTCTTTGTAAGTCACACTTGCAACTTCACAGAAGCTACAAACGTTCGAAGCAAATGCATCAATCTATTCAATTGAATGTCATATTCTTGCAGGTTTTTGATACTTCGGAGATAAAGTAGGTAGCAAATAAAACCTTTGAGGGTTCTTGTAGAAAGCTTCCAGCATGTTGAGGCCAGTCCCCTTTACATTCTGCCATTCCCAAATGGGCTCCTGCAATATTTCTGTAACTCTGCAGATGGCAAGTCCAGAAATCATAAGACAATGAAGATGTTACAAGAACCAATTCAGTGGCCCTCAACAGGCCAATGCGCAAGCTAATATAGTGGATGGGAAGGTCTTACTGCTTTAGGCGCGGATGTGAGTGCAGCAACTTCAGAATTGTGGATTTGCCCACTCCAATATTCCCCTCGAAAGAAATGCGTGCAGGTTTTGAGGCCTTCAACAAGAAATTCTCACTTTCATTGCCTTCTCTGTCAATAATTCCTGCTCTGGTTTTCTTCGTTGGAAAGTGCTCCAAATATTGCTCAATCGTATCCACTTCATCTTCAGGTTGCTGAAATGCAGCTTCATCGTGAACTTGAGTCTGTGCATCAGCAACAGGTGCAGACAGAAGCTGCGGTTCCCCACTCGGCAGTTGGGTCTTGCTCGAGGCAGTCTCCATGTATCTTTTCAAAGGAACTGCCATCAGATTGAGAGATGAGAACCATGATGCAGGAAATTTTCGTGCCAGAGCTTCCATTACATCTCATTTCAAAACCCAGACATGGGATTAGTGTGGCCTTCAATATTGCAGCAGCTTAGGGCAACGCTGAAGCGAGCTGTTCCGCCATGGAAAGGGTCTGAAAAGTGCATTACTATTAGACATCATGGTCTATCATAATTATAAATGAGACAAACAGGCCTACACAAACTACACAAATAAAGCTGTGCATACAAAGTAGGCAACATGAATTGAATCCGAGAATGAATGCTGGAGGAAAACAATGCATAAAGACCACATGCCTGGTAACTTGCACTGCAAACGTAGCTCCTTTGAAAATCCCAATCTCTCCAACCTTACTCCCCAGCACAAGTAGCCTTTCTGCAACCAAGAGCAGATCGAATGGAAAGTGAGCTCCTCACTTTGCGAGTCACACAGTTTAACGACATTGAAGAGGAATTGGCTCCATGAAGAAGAAAATAAAATGCCTTTCAACAGATTACAAAATGGCAAACTCTTCCTCAACGATCACTTCAACCAGCCCTGACAAACCCCCACTCTCGTCCCAGGCAAGGTCAGCAATGGTAACCAAGAAACGACTCAAGCGGCATCGCCATTTGAGAAAAAATTAGCTCCGCTCCTGCACAAAACCCTGATAGAAGAATGATGACCAGTCATCGAAGGAATGGGCACAGCAGCACTGTTCCAAGTGGCCCCTGCCATGCGGACGCACTGCAGCTCGTTGTTCTTTTAGTAACTTCCATTGAAACTGCTCAAACTGTTCTTACGTCCAGTAATTGCATTCTGGAGGTAGTAGGGAGCATCATCTGGCGGTCGCTATGTGCGGACCAACTTCCAACCTTGTTTTCTACCGATATCCATGTTTCGGAGGATGAGACTTTGCAAATTAACATCGTCAAGCATTCAATTTCTCAGTCCTTTAGATCAGGGCATCGGTTTTAGTCCAAGCATTCGGAGTCCATGTCAATGTTATCTCAGGTGGAGGATACATCTAGCGAGCTCCTTCAGATTACACATTGAGTGATGCCCTTGTCCTAGACCTAGACCAGGAGAATTGAAAGGAGTGGAAAGCCTTGAAGAACCAATGTTATGAAAGTTCGTGGTTGTGCTCAAGGTCTTCCAGTTCAATTCTCTTCCGCAATCGACGAAACAGATGATTCAGACAGGTAAACTACCGTCTTGCTGCAGCCCAAGTATTCGACTTGATAAACCTCGCCCCAAATCCTAAACCCTACACAAGTTCTCTCATCCTATTCGAAGGTTTTTAGTAGAGTAGGCCAATGTAATGATCGTGATGTATCCGCCGTGTAACCGAAGGCAACTCCTACAGAATTCCGTCCAGATCATGTGACTAGGATGGCTTCAAAGTGATCACCAGAGATTGACGTTGGCTACAGAAGAACAATCCTACCACCGCTAAATGCTCCTAGGCTTATGACGTGAAGGAATGAATCGCTAGTGGCTGCAGAAGACTTGGATTTCAAGGCAGCATTGAAGGACTAATCAAAGGCGCACAAGACTTGATGTTCGTGCTCATCCCATGATCTTCATCAGATCACTTTGCTTCGTGCAATTTCAAAACAGACAACTGAAATTGATTCTGGGCAAGTTAGACCCTCTGTTTACGTTTTGGCAAAATCTGAAAAAAACTCCAGACAGTTTGTGCTGAATTGTAAATTCATGATAGTCTACTGTACATACAATCAAGCATGTCACACAAGTGTGACAAAAAATTCTATTTCACAGCAGACTGAATGGATTTCGTATGCCAGCAGCTCCTCTCACTAAACAAAGGTTAAGATCACCTCATCCTCAGTCCTCCTCTGAACCTACAGCTATGGCATTAAGCGCTGCGACAAGAATCCTGAAAGAGTCGTAATAGCCAAACAGCTACAAGAATCCAATATAAATCATTGATCAACACCTCGCTGAAACAAAATGCTAGTCTACACACCGGACAGCATCCCTTAATGAATCAAGTAAAATACAGAGCAATGCCTACCAACGCGGAAAGAATTGCAAATCACGGCAATCGTTCTTTCATTTCAGAGAATGGACCACGGGTGCCGGATCTGCTTACAGTACAAAGTGGAATGAAAGAATTTAATTTACAAGAAGCTCGATGCTGGTTTTCGTCGCACAAACTGCAACTGCAATGACCTTGACATCTTCTCCATCTCGAATTGTTTGGTCATTGCCTCTTCACATCCGTGAATTGTAGATTCTTATCGGCCACCACGAGAGCGAACCGATGCACAGCAAACATGGCAGAGTTGCATCCCAAGAAGAACCAGAAGAGGAAGGAGAATTCGGCACCGAGGTAGAGACACAGATACTTATCCAAGGGGAGTGCAGCCGCTCCAACGACGACGCCGAACCCTGCCAGCAGCAGCCAAAGCTGCGCTTCTCTCAGCCCAGCTGCTTGCTCTGCGCTTTTCTGAACTGCACCCAGTGACCTCAACAAGAACGCCGCACCAGCACCAGCGGCACCGAAAGCAGGAAGCGCATACAACTGCTCCTGAACAAAAGATGGAGAATACAAGTCCACAACCACGAAGCCCACGGCGGAGGCTACCCAGGCGAGACGCTGCGTCGTCGTCCTGTCGTCAACCAAGCCGACGAACGCTGCGAAGCCGGCGATGATGGACAAGGAAGCCAACCCAGTTGACGCCACATCCATCATGTGGAAAATGGGTCGGATGTGGAAGCAGTGGAAGAAGAAGCCGCCCAGGCACATGAACCCGTAGGACAGAAGCGCAGATGACCAGATGAATAGCCCTCGACGAGCTTGCGCTCCCTGGCGAAGCGCGCGGACCAGGAGCTGCATTCCTAGCAGCCAGCATGTCACAAGGCCCGCGAAGATGACGACTGCCGTCAGTGGCCAGAACACCGTCACCGCATCGCCCCTCGGAGTCTGCAAAACCAGAACACTTGTTGCAATTACTCTTCGGCCTCTCGAGTGCAAATCATTCCGAACTCTAGATACAACATCTTCGAATGATGTAAGACATGACACCACAGACGCTTCAATCGTGGTAGTATGTGCATGGATGCTCTGTTCAATCCTACAACAAGTTCACGAGTTTGAATCACGAATTGCACTCAAATCATGGAAACCGTTGCTGCAACGTTCGGGTCAATTGCAATCATACCAAACGTTGCACGCGTCATAACTTCGGAACACAGAGTGAGACTTTTCGTGAGCAGTTTGGGATTAGAAGTAATCGTTTGAGGTGGATTTTGCTGTTCGAATCAGTTTTTGCAACTGATCTACATCTAACATGTGAGTGTGAGATTACTTGGAAAGTATGAAAGTGTGAGATGGTATCAAGGCTGCGACGTTACCTGAAGATTAGCATACGGCATAGGGCATTTTTCGGCCGCCCAGCCTGGAAACAAAAACTCGTAAATCCGGGGCGCGTAATCCCTTCCTAAACCTGTCGTCACTGGGAAGAAATGCCGCGCCATCAGGTGCGTCATGGCTGCCACCCAAGAGAAACTCCAATCCTCGAAATCAAAACACGGCTCCACAAAATCTCAAAACGTCGTCCAAGCTACTCCACCCTGCTGCCACCTCAGAAAACACAGAAAACACAGAAAACAATCCTCCTCCAAAAGCCCCAGCTCTTGCCAAATGTAGAACTAGGATCAGACAAGCCTCTGAATCACGCAAACGAAAAACAGTTGCATGAAAAACCAAGTGATGGTAGAAAAGCGTAGACTACGAAACGATTCAGCTGGTTTTTAAGCTATGCATTGCGATGGAGATCAGTTGGTTAGCTGATCTCATGTCGGAGTGGGAGAATATATGAGAGAATGATTTGGATTTGTGGTGATGAAGGACAGCGTCGTGGAGTGAGGATTGCTTGACGGTTGGAGTCACCTCCTCGGCCCTCGAAGGCGACGCCAAGTGGGACCCCATGAGGGCTCTCGTTTTGGCCTCATGTGCTTTTCTCGTCACCGGGATGGGCTCCAGAGAGACAACACCATCTCGGTGAGTGTCGAAGCTCACGTTGCATGTTTGATGGCTTTTGTGTGATCGGAGCTCCGAATTGGGTCACCATGTGGGCGCGGTAGATAGGTTGATGTTGTTGTTGTTGGTAAAGTGACGGGCCCACTCTTCGTTTTTCGGTGACACAGCCACTGGTGGGTTGTGTGTGGGTCACTACGTATTAGGTAACCGGCGGGAGGAGCCCGGTTACCGAGGGAGGACGAGTCGCGGAGGCGACGAGTCCTTCCGGTAACCGGCCTCCTCCCGACGGTTACCGTACGTAACCGGCGGGGGGCCGTCGGATTTGGCTCGGACGGCGAGGATTGATTCAGATTTCGGCGGAGAAAAGTATGATGATGATGGGTTTGAACGTGGATGATGGCGTCTGAACGTGGATGATGGTACTGATTTCGATGAACGGTGGCGATTGATGGCTAATTTTGGATCGGACGGTTTAGGTGAAAAGGGGTTGGATCGTCGTCTTCGCCACTCGAGTTTCTCTTTTGTGCTCGCATTGTGCTCGCTCGGGTTTCTGTGTCGCATTGTGCTCGCTCGGGTTTCTGTGTCGCATTGTGCTCGCTCGAGTTCTTTGATTGTGCTCGGGTTTTGTGATTGCGCTCAGGTTGTTGGGGTTTCGTTTGGGACGTTGGGGTTCTGGTTGGGATTGTGCTCGGGTTTTGAGTTTTGCGCTCGGGTTTTGGGATTGCGCTCGGGTTTTGAGTTTTGCGCTCGGGTTTTGGGATTGCGCTCGGGTTTTGAGTTTTGCGCTCGGGTTTTGGGATTGCGCTCGGGTCGTTGGGGTTTCTGTGTGCGGTGATCTTCTACAGCAAGTTGCGTTCTATGGATTGCATTGATCCCCAGGTACTCTCTGGTTCATTGTTTCTTTTTGGTTTGATTTGTGTGTTTTGCTTGTTGCTGCTTTGATTTGGTGCTTGTTTTGTGTACTAACTTGGATGGTTTCGTGCTACGGTTCTGTGTATGGTCATCTTTGTCGGTCAGAGTTGCTTGCTCAACTGATCGGCAATTGAGTTTATCTCCGCTTCGCATCTGCTCCGACGTTGGGGTTTGCTTCTGCTTTCCAGGGTTAGTATTCTTGCTGAGGTTGTCTGGTTGGTGATTGCTGGTTAGGGGGGTGTGATGTAGGTGATTGTTGTGGTCGGTTGATTGATGCTTCGTTTGTTGGTGTTAGAGGGGCGGGTGCTTTGGTTATGCGTTTGCATGCTTGTTTTTGGTTTTTCTGTTTACTGTTGCGGGTGCGTCTGTTTCTGGATAGGAAGTTCGTGGGCGTGGTTTGATTGGTTTTGCATTGGGATCTGGAGCGTGTTTCTTGTTCTGATGTTTCGCCGATTGCGATTGTTGTCGAGTGGAATAGTTTGTGTGTCTGCATCGTCCTCATGCCTTTCACGTTTGTAACGTTTGTTAGATGCTATCTCAGATGGTCTAGAGTTGAAGTGGGAACAGGCTGTAAAGTATAGAGCTAGGTTTGTGTTTCATGTTTCAACCGTTTGTTGGTGTTAGAGGGGCGGGTGCTTTGGTTGTTATGCGTTTGCATGCTTGTTTTTGGTTTTCTGTTTACTGTTGCGGGTGCGTCTGTTTCTGGATAGGAAGTTCGTGGCGAAGGTCAATGCGTGGGGGGGACTGAGGGAATTTCTTGAAGTTGGGAATATTAGGGTGGATGGTTTTTAGCTTCAAGGGTCTTTGTTTTTGTGTTGGATCTTTTGGGGTTCGGGTGTGTGCTTGAAATGAGCTTGGTGTTCGAGATCAGATCTTCGGGCATGTGTTTCTTGAGCGTCTTGTTCGTGTGCAGGAGCGCATTGGTGTGAGAGTGTTGTTGATAGTTGCGGTTCTGTTTGCTGTGATTCTTTCTGCATGTAGTTGATTAGCTGACAGGGAGTTGAAAGGCAGTAGTCCGGCAGTAGTCGCGATGCATTTTTCTTTCGTTCGTGTTTGTTTTTGGATCTGTACGACCTGACGTGGCTGTGAGTTGATGACATTTTGTCTCGGTTTTTGGACAAACGCTTGCAATTCTTTGCTAGGCTTCTTATTTAAGAAAAGTTGTTGCAAGAGTTAGAGACGATTCTTTCTCGTGTATGAGGGGATCTTGTTTCTGCACGCTCTTTGATCCTAGTCTTTTATGATCTACGCACAAGGCATTAGTCGTAAATACTTTGAAACACAACATTAGGGTTACTTGTAATCTGCTCGACCTCTGTCCTAGGCTTAAACCCTTAGTTTGCATACTCTGTATCTGCTGCATCTTCCGCATCTTCTGGCTTAATCACGAAGATACCCTTCCCGGAGTGTTAATTTCATTTCTTGAATTATGTTAACTACTGTGTTCACCAGTAAGCTATCGGCAAATTATTCTCTGCTTCGTTAGGCTATGCATTTTGGTTCTATGGTGGAACGTCATTCGAGAGACTATGCTGACTGTTTCATGCTTTTGATGATTGAATACAGAGTTGCGCTTCAAAATCGGTTAGGAAAACTTCAGTTGAGAGATACAGGGAAGAAGACGAGCGTTATGAATCAACAGTTTCTGCGGGTTTGACTCTTGTCTCTGTTACTTAATCAACACTTTCAATTCCTGCAAACTCTATGAGGATGGACTTGGCTTGGAAGTAACGAATTTTTTGTTTAAACGTTGAGGGTGCTCGCTTGCAGAGGCTTTCTCTTTTTCTTGAAGTAAAATCTAGAAAATTTTAGAAGTAGATCATGTTGCTAATTTCTAACTTTGCTGTGACCTTATCGCAGGTTTTCTCTCATCTTCAACTTTACATACAATCAACATCGAAGGTGCAAATGGTCACGTGAATTGCGGGGCAGCATGCAGTCTTGGCCTTAGGCTTAATTGCAGCGAATCAGGTCGGACCGAGTGCCCAACCATCTTACGAACGCCTGTGAAGTCTGCAGTGGTCTTTGAAGATTTGACAGAGGGAGATTACGTTGTCTCAGTGAATTGCGAGGATTGTGAAGAATCAGAGACATCATGCTATGCAGGTAAGAAGTTCATGCACATGTGAGATATGTGTTTGGTACTTTAATGATCGCATGCTAGCCGGTTCAAAAGAAACTTCTTCTTGCATATTATCCAACCTGTAGGATAAGCTTAAGTCCACTAATCGTGTTTCTGCAACTGTTATTCGAATTGAGAGCTCTTCGACCCTGCTACACCCTGTTATCACTGCAGGTGTTTAATATGTGTCAATTGTTTTGCAGATTGTGCGGAGCCTAGAGTCAAGATGGAGATGGAGTTTTTCCAGTTTGATTTTAGTTTTTTTGTATTTTTCTTTTTCTGATTTAGCCTTTTTTTTGGTTTTCTTGAATAAACTCGTTTTTTTTTTTTTCGAAGATCGATTTGTGTGATGGCTTCTGTAAGAGTATCCTCTCGTTCAACGAAAGGGAAGAGAGGGGTGAGAGTCACGGCTTTTGAGCCTTTTCTTGTCTCAACGGGTGTATCCCCTGTACCGAAGAAAAAGAGAGGGGGGAAGAGGTCTGTGAAATCAGTCATCGCTGCTAAGGATGATTCGTCAGCACCTGCTGATGATGATTCTTTGGCATTTCCGTCTGGTCAGGAGGATTCTTTAGTGATTCCTTCTACTGATGTTGATTTTGCTCCTACAGTGACAGGTTGTGCCGTAGGTGCAGACATGTACCAACATGTGTTTGGTAGTCTTTTTGATCTTTTGCCACCAAGTCCAGTGAGTGAACGAGAGATCAATGACTTCTTCACTGTTCCTGATGTTCGTGGTACTTCTCCTGTAACAACTGTTGGTCCGAGTGTAAATCTTGAGAGTGGGAATCTTGTGTGTGGGACTGTTGAGTGTGGGAATGTTGAGAGCGTGAATGCTGGATTTAGTGACTCTTCGGATTTGGAATCTGATCGAGTTCTTGCAGTTCCTGTTGTTGATCAACAGCCGCCAGTTCGAAGTACGTCAAGTCAGGCCTGTACGTCAAGTCAGTCCAGTCAGTCCCGTTTTCTTCCCCTTGATCCAACACTTGTGAATCGTGTCAAGGAACTGAAGAGAGGGAAGAGTTTTAAAAATAACAATTGGGCCATAAATCGCCTTAATGCATGGAGAAGTGAGGTTGGTAAGGAGCTTACCCCTATTGATAAAATGCCGTATGAGGAGTTGTCTGGTGTCCTGCTAGAGTTTTTTCTATGCATCTGTAAGGATTCCGGTGAGAGGTATCCATCTGGATCTCTCAGAAATTTTCATAAGTCATTTAATCGCATCCTCAGGGATGCTCAGAGACTTCGAATTTCTCAGACGAAAGTTAATGAGGAACCATTCTCCATTGAAACGAACCCATACTTTGTGGAGGTAAATTCTGCAGTGGTTGCCGCTATGGAGAAGTCTAGAGATGCAGGTGCTAACAAGCAGAGGCGTAAGCCAAAGTGTTTATCCTTTGCTGAGGAGGCGTTGATCCTTGGTCATGCATCACAGTCACTCTCCAGCAATGTTGGTGTCCTGAAGAGAATCTTATGGTTCAACACATCACAGTTTATGATTCGTGGGAACACTGAGATGTATAAGTTGAGGTTCAAAGATTTTACTCAAGGAATAGACGATCACGGTCGATGTTATGTTGAGTAAGTTCCTGTAACAGTTCACTTGTAAGGAGCTTTGCTTTTTTCACTAGAGGACGTTAGCTATGCTTTTCTTTGAAATCATGTCGACTTGTACTATTGCCGCATTTGGATAACATAGTAATTTCGCTGGTTGCTGATTTATAGTTCATGGGCCGTTAAAAATGTACATGAAAGTGTACACGGTCTGCGATCCCTCCGAGTGTACATGACCCTCATAGGAGGTCGTCCTGTTGATTCGTGTGGATATCGGCCACATGGGTCGTTTTTGAAGTCCTATGCACCATCCAGTATAGGAAGGCTGCACCATTTCAAGCTTTTTGCCTCTTGAGAACCATTACTGCACTGGCTGGCATGAGAGAGGCGCGCTGGAGCTTAATTGCCACACGTTTGAATTGCTAGGTTGAAGTTGGATGTGTTAGATTGAGCTACGTGTGCCTTTCTACCTGTAGCTGAAATTAGCGAACGCTCGATTGTTCTGAAGCTTAACTTGTAATCTGTGCAGGGCTACTGCAAGAGATGCTTAAGGATGACATTTTCTGTGCTATGTGAATGCTAGGACTATACACTTGCATAGTTTCTGGTTAGAGCATATGTAACCAGTTTGACTTATCAATTTGGCTGGTTACTAATTGTTTACTAACTGTTTGTCTGTGCTTTTTTTTTAGGTACAATGAGCGCACCTCAAAGGCTTATGCTGTAGCCCTCAACCGCTGTCAGGACGAAGATTTTCGCCCTCCTGTTCGTGTCTATCACCCTGCGGTGGTGGAGACTTGGAGAGTATATTCCCTCCACTTGGCTGATGATATGAAAGAGGGAAACCTTTTCTTGTCTCCCATTCAACCTCATCCGATCAGTTCTCAAGTGTGGTATAAGCATACGAATGTTGGTGAGAAGAAGCTGCGGCAGTGGTTGAACCACATGGCAAGAGAGGCAGGCATTGCAGGTGATGTTACAAATAAAAGTGGCAGACGTACTGGTATCACGAGAATGGCGCTAAAGGATACTCCAAGGGACGTTATGTGTCAGATAACTGGGCACAAGAGTGCTTCATCACTTGATAGGTGATTAATTCTTCTGTCCAATTGATTAATGCTTTGCGTACTTTGAGTTCACGTACTTTGGATAAGTCTTTCTGTAATTTTGGATTCCTTGTCGTTAGTCTCTAAGATGGGCTTTTGTTTTGTCGTTAGTCTCTAGTTCCATCCTGTGTGGAGAGTTTTGATTCTACTTGTAACTCTGATTAATGCTGTTTGGATTGATGCTGTGTGGTTTTCTGTGGCACAGGTATGATGACACTTTGTTGTTGAAAAGGGAAGCGGCTTTGAAGGCTATTGCGACAGATAGCGAAACTGGGGATTATCACCAAATCAAAAAACAGCTTTTTAAAGAGCTTAGTAATGGAGGGAGTGGCTCCACTTATTCTCAGTCTAATAGTCTTGCTGTTGTCCCGTATTTGCCTGAGTTGCCATCTCCTCAGATTACTGATGCAAGATTATTTGCAGATTTTCAGATTCCTCCAATTCGTAACTCTGTTTCTCAGAGTTTCTTTACTCCTGGCCAGTTTTCCAGTCCATTACAATGCCTTCCCTGCAATGCATTCTCTGCAATGCATTCGAGTGCAGTTGATTGTGCAGTTGAGGCTGTACCCAGCCTTGGGCATCAGGCTGTACCCAGCCTTGGGCATCAGGCTGTACCCAATTTTGGGCATCAGGCTGTACCCAATTTTGGGCATCAGACTGGACCCAATCTTGGGCATCAGTCTGGACCGAACCAGCATCAGGCTGGACGCTACGCTGGACCGAACCTTGGGAGTACCTGTTCGTTTTCTTGTGAAATTCATTGCCCTCGGCAATTTTATCAGGACAAGAATCTTGATCCTCTCAGACCTGTGAGGAATTCTGTTGGCCCTCAGCCATTTGTTCGCCCAGTATATAAGAGTGTCCCTAAGAAGATACCTGCGCAGTTTGCACGCTCTCCCGGGCAAATTCTTCGAGATGTTGAGTTTTTACCGAGTGGTAATGATAGATTTATGTACCGTCCAGAGCACGGTTCTACTAGCACTAGTAATGTCTCAGAAACTTCTCGTTCAGTTCCAGATGCTTACGATGGTGAGCTAGATCAAATAATTCTGGATTATGACTTAGAGCTTTTTGAGCGTGGGAAGATTGTGAGAGCAGGTCGTGAACAGGTGAAGGAGAAAGAGTCAGATGCAGATTCGGGGCTGGGAGCTGTTGTGAAGCCATATACTTCTGCGGTTCAGCAGCAACCAAAGTTGCAGGTTCAGCAGCAACCGGAGTTGCAGGTTCAGCAGCAGCCCGAGGTTCAGGTGCAGCCACAAGTGCATCGGAGTCAAGTAGCTGCAGCGCCATTTAGCAATGTTAGTCAATTCATACAGATTAACAACACTATGGATCTGAATTTAGAGAAGATTATGAGAGGGTTTTTTAACCCCAACAATCAGAATTGATCTTTGACTAAGCTTTCCTCCTCATTGGTAAAATAGAATAAATGTACGTGAGGAGGTTTTAATGCCAGTCTGGAGTACATTCTTGCTGTAAATCAGTGATTCCTTTAATAAAAAGCAAGAAATTTACTTCAAGAAATTTAGTGTTTGTGAATTGGTTGTTTTTGTGATGGAGGTTGAGATTGTGGTGATAGTTGGGATCTTGTTGCTGCTTTGATTTGGTGCTTGTTTTGTGTACAAACTTGTATGGTTCCAATTTTATGTGTTTGTTTTTCTTATTTGTTAAGATTGATTCAGGTGGTGTTCCGGGATTTTTTATGTTGTTCGTTTGTGCATTTGGATGACTGTTTGCAGTCAATTGTCGTCGAATTGTTTATTAATTTGACGAATATGATGGGTGCTTTTTCTCTTTTCATCTCTTTATTTCGTAGCTTTTCATTCAAAATTGAAATGTGAAGCATGATTACCGCTCCGGAAATCCCGCAGAGCAGCAGGTTACCGCTGGTAACCCTGCTGCTCTCAGCGAATCAAAAATAGCCACGTCGACGTTCTTGAGCCCCCTGCCGGTTACAGATGGTTCATCGAACTCCAGTGGACAGAGGGCAACGTTTTTCCCAATTTGGGCAGTATTAACTTAGGTTTACCCTTGCAATTTGGGATTGAGAAGTCAATGTTCGTGAGACAGAGGAGCTGCTAGCCATCCATGAGAAGTACTGAACCTGAGGATTGGTGCGGTGGGGAGATTCGTTGAAGGATTGCGAATTTACACGCATACGCTTCTGGGGTGGGTTTGGATTTTTAGGATGCACATTCATACCTGTGGGAACTGTTAGGAGAATGGGGTGCGGCGTTGAATCGAATCTCCAATGCGAAGTCTATGATGGAGTCTCCGTGATGCGAAGTCTGAGAGATTGCTATTAGTTTCAGCTGTAAAGTTAGGGTTTTCAAGCTTGCAGTCATTCTCATCGTGTGGACGTTTGCATTTGTGGAGTGTTCTTCTGGTGATTAGGGGATAGTCTGAGGACGTTGTTGAACTGTGAGGGATTGGGTTCGTGTTCGTGCGAACATTCTTCGACATAAGGATGTGATCTGTTTGTTGCGTTTTAGGGTTCTCATTCCTAGATTCTGGTTTAGGTGTTTGCAGAGATGTTTTGTTTTTGTTTAGGTTTTTGAGCTCATGGATTGATTGGTGGTACTTATTAGGGTGCACAAACAATCTGGGCCAAGCGTCGAATAAGTGAGCTGCAGCTCGATGGTATGAATTTCGAATGAGGGATTAGGGAGAGAGACATGGCTGCGATGATGGTGGCCGCGTCACCCAAAGCTGCGTTGTGGTGTCATTTTAGCAGCGTCTCAACTAGCAAGTGGACGTCGATCTCGCCTTCGATTTCCGTCTGCTGTGCAATGCGCCGAGAGAGGCCGGTTGACATAGAGGTAGCAGAAGAGGAGAAGGCGTTTGTGTACCGGCGAGCTTCAGCTGCAGAGAGATGGCCGAACAGTAGTGATGCACTCCAACAGCGGGCCGTGAGGGAATCGGTGGAAGAAATGAAGAGATTGGGGAATGTGGGAGTGCAGGTTCGAGATGAAGAAGAGGGTGAAGAAAGGGAGCATCATGTGTCACCGATTTATGGCCTCATGAGGGACGACAAGGCCAGGGACAAAGCCAGGCAACGAGAGATTTTTAATCACCCGCAGAAGGATCAAACCAAGAGGCTGAAGAGGATGAACAAGTTGGCACTGAAGAAAGCGGTAGATTGGAAAGACAGAACGGCGAGGCTGGCAGCTGCAATTTGTGAGCTGGAAGTTACAAGGCCGGTGGAGGATGTGCTTGAAGGCTGGCCAGAGCAGCTGAATAACGAGGATTTATCTGTTGTGCTGGGAAATGTAGGAAGAGAGAATTGGCGACGGGCTCTGGAGCTTTATGAGTGCCTGAATCTCCGAAAATGGTATACTCCTAATACTCGCATGCTTGCAACTATTCTGAGCGTTCTTGGCAGAGCAAATCAAGTGGAAGTTGCCCGGGAGCTTTTCTTGAGGGCTGAGCCGGAGCTCACAGCTGATCATATTCAGGTGAGGTTCATCACTGGCTGTGGCTTTTTCTAATTAGTAGTAGGGATTGAATATCATGGAGCGATTTTGGAATCTGGTTTGACTGGGAATTGGATCAGTTGTTTTATTGCTGAAAGAGTGCAAAGCGGTATTTTCTTTGTTTTGCATATTCTTCTTAGATTATTTAGAGCATGACTATGCTTCCTATATTTTTCAATCGTAGGTGGAAGGGCTAAGAGGATGCCCACATGATTCTTTCTAGTTACATCTTTGTTAGCTTCAGAGGTTGTGCCGTTGTTTTTAGCAAATGTTTCCTGAAGTTATGTGCATATTGTGACATGCTTGACACGTTGTTTGGGTTTTCCTTTATGACGAGCAGATGTATGGTGCTTAGCCTGTTGTTCTGCATAGCTTTTTACGTTAAACCAGTACATGATGTTTGACACAAATAGGAAAGCTGATGTTATGATCTCGTTGCAGGTCTTTAATGGAATTATGGGAGTTTATGCGAAGCAAGGGAAATGGCAGGCGGTCCAGCAGATCCTTGAGCTAATGGAGTCAAGGGGTTGTGAGCCTGACATCATCACCTTCAACACAGTTATAAATGCCCGGTGCAAGGGTGAGTTGCAGCCTGGAATGGCAATTGCCTTTTTGAAAGAGATGCGGAGAGCGCGTGTTAAACCAGATTTAATTACGTTTAACACTTTACTAGGTGGATGCATTGCAAACAAAAACTTCGAAGAAGCCAGGGAAATCGTCAAGGAAATGGTTCGGCTGGGTTATGAACCAGATGCGTACAGTAAGTTCTTGCTAGGGAAGAAGAAAACTCTACTTCAAGAAATTAGATGAACCTGAGTAGAAGCTGACTCTTGATCTGACTCAACTGGTTGGACTCTCTCACCAGTTAGTGTTCGATTAGTTGTACAATTTTGGCTCTTCAGTCAACGATACTGTTGGCCAGGTGATTACATCTGTACCCTATCACAAGAATATTGGAGAAAGGTTAATCTATTATTTCCGAAACACTGCCAAGCATGTTGAAGAACCTCTGAATATCTTCGAAACGGAGGATGGAGAGGCATTGTGTGGAGTTGCAAATAGAGTCAGCCGACTCTGAATATGAGGAAATTGGATGATAGTGTACGATATCTATTCATTCATCGAAGTGGAGGACGTTGGACATTACAGGTTGTTGCAGAGAAGTTAGCTGGAATGTGTAGGAAAGTAACTGCAAGAACCCTATTATGGGACCACCTTGCAGAGGGACAGAGCACACTAGCACACGCAGGAGGTGCAGCTCCGGATAACCTGAAGCTGACGTATTTGAAAATAGTCCTCTTCATCTATCTTCGTGAGAAGATTCATGGCGACAGTAAAGAATCTGAAAATTAAGACTGGAGTTTGCAAGCGTATGATGAAGGAGCTCCATTCGTATCAGACAGAAGCGGACAGAGAATGTGTGAAGACTGATAACATGAAGAATTCTCATGCTGACCCGTTCGACATCAAGCAACAGGTAACACGTCATGTAGGTTGACAGGTTTTTGCGAATCAGTTGAAACATATATACAATAATGTGAATGATTACTTCTGTAGATAGTAGGAATAGTCGGACTCTGGTTATGAGAAAATGGACTGACATTGATTAGCGTACCGAAAATTGTCTTAATGCATTCATGCGCTATAAAATTTTCTAGCAGACAGTGGTCGAGTATGATAGGGAATTTTGAGAGCTTTGGATGCCTGTTCGTTGAAATGGGTGAACGCAGAGAGGATTTTAGAATTAGCATTTTGTCACTGCTGGATTTTCGAAAAATTAAACCCTTTTATTTCGAGTGTAAGGAAAAACTACATTGAGGGATGAGGGATGAGGGATTCTCAAGATAATTCTGGGCGTTTCAGGAGCATGTGCTTGCGGAGTCCTGCTTGATGATATCAAATTGCAGGAAACGTTTGGAGACGGCTCTAACTGCTCTTGAGGCTGCTGTGGTAGGACACCATCATCCCTTCTATTTTAGTTTGGTCGAGTTTGTGTTTAAGGATTCGCTCTCTGGGTTGTCGTTTGAGATTCTGGTTACAGAAATAATTCATATGAGCTCGCGAAAACATGGCAGGTTGAAGCAGAAGCAGAAACAACAGCAGAAGAGAGTGAAGAGCTATCAGCTGCCACGGAGTTGATTGCGCAAGTCAAACCCTTGTTTGCTGCGTGATCATCCTTATGGATTACTGTACCCTAGATGATTGCCATTGCACCAAAAGCTTGATGATTTTTTCTAAATGAAGACGCCAATAGGAATGATGGTTCTTTGTTAAACATATCATATCTGTGCATTCATTTCTCAAAAATCAACCTGGTCCTGATGTCCTATGTAAACTTCCAATTAAAGCTCATGATAGCCTTGCTTACTGATCTGATATATAAAAGTTTCTCTTTTATTTCTTTTGGACAACAAGGCACTTATGTAAGCAATATGCTCATAAGAATAGTAAGAGAATCAAATGTTAATATATCACTTCTACATAACTCAGGAATCTAGCTGAGTCATGTACCATATTCATACTCTGCTTACACAATCTTTGCAAGCGAGACCAAAGAATAATATTTGCTCAGCCCTCTACTCTTCGGGTTTGAGAAAAAAATCCTCAAACTTAGCCATGCCAACAGCCTCTGCCGAGCTGACACTCTAACGACGAGGAAGTGTGCACTCTTTTGGTGGCACAGGGAAACGCTTGTAGTCAGTGCAGTAGTTGTAACGCATACGCTCGGCGTAAATTGCATCCATGTTAGCAAGACGCTCCGCTGGAAGTGACCAAAAATAAGGATGGTTCCACCAGTTATCTGCCAATACACAAGGAATCATTTAGAATTCGGTCTTGGGCCATGTGTCAGTTATTCAAAATGAACTCCCAGTTGCAGTCAATGAATTTAGTACAGTCAATGAATTTAGTATAGCCTTCCACCATCTGTGCCAAGATCTATAATGTGTAACACCGCAATTGCATAGTTCGGGAAAATCATTTCAAATGCATGAAAATGTGATACTTTGAATACATTTTTAGACTTATAAAAGATGTGAACCTCAGTTGAATACAAGTCTTACTGTGAGTGGGGTGAGCGCAAGGAGAGGCATAGACGTTGTTGGGGTCGACTTGGCAAGCATCCAGGATGAAGTTGGTGTAAAGCACTTGGAAGGGCGAGTTGGACCAGTCGATCTTGTCGAGGCCTCCGCGGGTGGCCCAGTGAGAGCCATCGAAGATGCTCATGTACACCTGCATGGGCTTCGAGTTCAAGTACGCAATCCCTTCGTCTTCGTAGTTCTGGAAGATTCGGATCAACACCTCGTCTATGTACATTCTGCCCACATGCACGTTGCCCATATTTTCATCTCAGTAAATCGTCATAAATTTTCCACTGCATCATAATCCCCTGAATACGGCTTTTTGAATTCGTCTAAAAATATGTGATACTTTGAATACATAAAACATATACTAAAAACTCCCGAGTGACAGATTTTCTCAAAACAATTAGGTACCGGTAAAAAGATGACCATATTTTTAACTATTCTGATTTCAACCATCAGCAAGGTAATTAAGTCTATACCGGCTTCGTAACCATTATCTGTTTTGCATGTATGGGATGATCTGTTGGCAGAGTTAAGGTTTGGAATGCTGGTATAGAAGTTAGTCAACTGGCATGACAATGACCAAACGGGGCCAGACTGAGGTCATGTACAGAGGAACTTACGAGACTGTTTTATGGTTCCAGATGACACTGTAGTAGTGGTACTCTTCGGAGGGATCGAACCAAAGAGTGATGCGCTGCTCTCGCTCGCCAATGCCATTAGCGAAGATGTTGGTCTGGAGATGCCATTCGATTTGGCCTGTCACGGCATCGGTCTTGTTGCCCAGGAACTCGAAGTCTATTTCGCTGTGGTTGGAATTTGCTCCTCCTGGAGACGACAGCTGCCACATTTTTCATCAACAAATGACGCAGAGTGAGGATCAAATCTGGTCTAGAGATCACCATGAGGTGGCGTAACTTTGGAAACTCTCAGACTCTGGGCATTGAAATGATAGTGCCATGATTTTAGGGTGCCAATGTAATGCGATGATCAGCCTACCGCTTACCCATATATTGTTGAACATATCACGAGCACCGGATAACAAAACTAACTCCAGAATTTTGCTTAATATCAAATAAACATCTATCTAGATTGATATTTCCAACTCACATTGAGTCCTTGGCCTGAGGAAATATAATTTCAGCAACATGTAAACAGGTTCTAATATGTTGAGATTAGCCTGCAAATCCTGCGATTGTTGTAACTCAATCTCTAGATGCCGTCATTGGATTGAATTGAAGTGCTTACGTAGAAGGTAGTTACTGTTCCGGCAGTGTTGCCCTTGGGCAACTTGATAGACGCTCGAAAATACCCGTTAAAGTAGGTGGTATTAGTCGACACAGTGGCACCTGCACGCATCAAGCCAGAAATTAAAAAGCGCAATTCCAAACAGACAAACCTAAAAAAACCTAAAACACAATAATTAATAATTAAAAGTTAAAAAAATTAACATCGCCTTTTTGCCATCCTTCAAGCTAAAAATCAATGCGATTCTACCCAACGTCAGCTCACCAACAACCACACATTATTGATGATAAATGTCGTGTGTAACCGAGGACACACACCATCTTGACCACCCTGCATTGCTAGCCCCAAATTTGTCTACTCTCATCAAAGCTTAGCCCTGAATCGTCATCAATTGTCCGTGACATTGGTCTTTCTAGCACAGAAATCTCTCATCAACATGCCCCTCTATTCGAACCATACTTAATCTGGATATCTTAAAAACTACTAAACCCATCTCTCAAAGCAAAGAAAACATCAGCAGAAAAACTAGCAGTCGTACCATCAGAGAAGTTGCCGTTCTTAATCAGCTGCAGCTGCAACTGATCGCCCACCGCCCCCGCATTGTGCTCATTCCATCTCGCAACAAAATCTTTTGCATATAAAGAACTCTGAAGGGGCAAATACTCCAACTGCGCTAACACTCCATAGCTCCAGAAACTCAACAACGTCACCAACACCACTGCAACCTTCGAAAACGCCATATCAACAATATCTCACACCGCCAAACGTCCCATGAACCAAACTAGCGCACCCTCGGCACACAACACTGTCTCAAAACCGAACACATATACACCAACTCCCTGTCTGCAAGCTCCTCCACCTCTCCACGTGCACAGTCGTCGATCAACTCACAAGCACAATCCAGCTCCCAACTAGCCTCCGAACCTGGTAAACCACTGTTATAACCGATCACCAGGCAACTCACTCCTACTCACGCGTCCACCTACTAACATACCCGTTGCTTCGAACCCGCTAGAAGGCGAGCAAATCACTGCAACAAGACAACATCCCTGCAGCTGGGGACACATGGTCGGAATCTAGACAAACTAGTTTAAAGAACCGGTAATTGCAGTGAATTACTCCGCACCACATCGTCGATCAGGCTCTGGCAGGGACGGGACCCGTAATAAGTGGTGGATCGGCAGTCACCAAGGTAGGGTGCCCCTGATTGAGGGCGAGAGGACAAAGCTGGGCTGTAGCTGGAGCGATACGGAGTCTTCGGAGTCATGTGGAGGGCGCGACTGCGGGTACCACTGCAGATCAGTTAAAGTCCTGCATGCCGATCTAGACAGCGACGGAGTTGGCGAGATCTCCACTGCATCGACGGCGTGCGTTAATTGGGGCGAGCTCGGAGACCGAGTCCCGGAGTAACTTGGCTGCAGGGTTGCGTTTGTCAGGAGCTTTTTTGCGCATTTTTTTGGCTATGTGGGGGCTCTTGGGTTAGCCACGGTGGTAGGGGACTGTAGTGCGCGGAGGAGGGGTTAGGGGACCGGAAACTGGTAATGGCATAGGAGGTGTGATAAAAATATGTAAGGGTTGGGGTCGGGTTGGGCGGATAGAGAGAGAGAGAGTGGAATTATTTTTTTTAAATGTTTCAGAGTTGTATTGAAGTTTTTGTGGATTTTTGAAGGTTAAAAAAGTAGAGTTTTAATAAGTGGGAGTAGGTGTTTATGAGAATGGTTGTTGGTTGGCTGTAAAAAGGACAAGTGTACAACTGTTAGTTGGCTGATGAGGAGGCACCGACGTTAATAATGGAGAGCCACTGACATTGAGAATGAGGAGCCCTGGCACGAGCAACATGTAGCTACTCACACTAATAATAGAGTGTTACTGGGACTAATAATAAAGAACCATTGACATCAACAATGGGGAGGCACTGACACTAAAACCGAAGAGCCACTCACACTGATGATGGGGAGCCATTGACATTAACTAAGAGGAGGCACTGACAATGAGGAATCGGGAAATGGTACCATCATGAGCTATTACTTGGGAGGTCTAAAATAATAAATTGTTGGTTATTCTTAGTTATTGGCACCTTTACCTTAGGGGTAATTTAAAACACAATATTTTTTAGATGGATGAGCTTTGAATATGACAACAACTCTTGGAAATCCTCATGGTATTTTTTTCTTAAATATTCCTTAATTTCTTTGAGCTAAATTTTATCTTTGCTTGTTGAGAACGCCAATTTTTAAAGGAATGGCACATTTTACTACTGTCCAATCTAAACTAATTTATAGCTATGCATTCAATTTCTCATAGTATTTTAATCATGATTATTTTAAAAGACAACATGTCACCTTTTCATATACAACAAAAGTTAGTTGGATTAACCCCTAAAGGACAATCATCCACATTTGGGCTTTTTTGGAATTTGGGCATGTACCTATGAATGCAATTTACATCGGGATTTTCTGAAATTTTTATTGAAGGTGGGCCGTTCGGAGATCCTCGTGTAGGTATTTTTATTTTTCAATTCCAACATCGGGATCAAAAGTTATGAAGGTTTAAGTGTCAAACGCTGCTCGTTGGGCAGCTGCTGAAATTTTCTAAGCCACTGTGAATGCAGCAAATTCTGCCCAAAACTGCCCAAAACTGCCCAAAATTGCGAAAATCTGCGAAAATCTGCCCAAAGAAAAAACTTTGAAATTCCACCAAAAATTGAGATTTTGATATTTTTCAAAAATAAAAATTTCTCTCTATAGAGAAGGCAGTAGAGCATGTTCCCACCGTTTGGATTTATAATCCAAATTTTTTTCATATGCTATTCTTATTGTCCAAAAACGGCCTTTGTTTGTGAATTTCAGTATACCCCCTAGTGGAAAATGATTTTTTTGGAAACCTTCCACAACTTTTTTGAATATAATTTTTTTTAATAAAATTAGCTAACTTAGTCTTCTTTGACGTGCATCAAAACCACCAAAATCCATAATGCAAAAAAATGGTTTTTTGGGCCTTCAAAATTCTGCTGTCCCCTTTTTTCGCAGTGAAAAAAAACTTGTTTTCCTACTTTGAACGTTATGATCTTGCAATTGGTGAAGAATGAGTGTGTGAGATTTGGTGGACATGTAGACTTGGTAGTTAACTACAAGATCTTACGGTTAGATGTACCAAGAAAGACCCCTAGTTTGCCTAATCCACCTTGCTTTGAAGAGGGGCTGTTTTGAGGCAGTTTTGATGAAAAATACCCTCAGAATTTTAGGGGTTAAATTTACAATATACAAGCTTCCTTTAATTATAAAAATAATAGTAGTGATAATAGTTCAATAGGTGATGTATTTAATTTTTTACAATTAGTTTATCAAATCTTAATTTAAGCCATGCAATGACCTTAGTTAGACTTGCTCCTAGACCCACTTAATTTATACTTCACCCGAGTGAGAATTCT
This sequence comes from Ceratodon purpureus, assembly GCA_014871385.1. NCBI lineage: Eukaryota > Viridiplantae > Streptophyta > Bryopsida > Pseudoditrichales > Ditrichaceae > Ceratodon > Ceratodon purpureus. The sequence continues at coordinate 5,618,583 of CM026431.1, forward strand.
TGTCTAAATAATAGTTGATTAGAGAAAATGACAAAATGCCAAGGAAGATGGAAAAATATCTAAAGAATATATGATCAATCATTGTATATACACCAAAGGCAGAAGTCTACCATACACTCAATCCAAAAATCAACTTGATCCAAAAAAAAACTTCAATAATTCAAAAATACTTTAAAACCTTGAAAATAGCATAAATTCAAAGATGCAATCAACACATGGAAGAATATCATATTAGCTAAAACACAAAGAAAAGTTAGTAAATCCAAAAATTGCTCTAGAGGTCTTCGAAATGGCTTTGAATGATGGTAAGTTTGGAATAGTGGTATGCTTTTATCAAATTCATTACATCTAACTCAAACATTGAATGACTTTAATTCTTTATTATGATCTAAGTAACTACTAAGTAGTCATTAGGTATGTTACAAATACTAAAACTTGTTATCTACTAAGAACTCGTTAAGCATGTATGATCTTCATATGTGCGCATGGAGAGTGTGCATAGATTGGAAAAATTAAATCATCATTTCAACAAGTAATACTCCTTGAATCCATAGAAGTACATAAAAATCTATAGTGAATATGTATATTGAGGTGTGAAAGAAATTGAGTGCAAGTCTAGAAGAGACTGCATAAGCAAAGACTGCTTAGTATCTACTCAATATATAATTGAAAGACAACAAATGTGGTTATTTGAAAGTTTGAAATAAATTGTTGGAAGTAAATTCATTGAAATACGTATATAACTATGGATTATATTGTACAACTTTGTATTTAACTATGGAAATATATAGTGTTTCCAATATTTTGCACTTATTTTGAAGACACTAATGACAACTTTGCCTTTGTTGAATTGTTAATTTACTTGAAATTATAAACCTTCAAATATGATATGTATGTTAATTGGTTATAAACTGTATTCAAGGTCTATAATGACCTAAACTAAAAGATGAGGGTAGGCAAGAGGAGAGACATAAAGCTCTCAGGCAAGAGGAAGGGCTTAAAGTTCCTAAGAGTCAACCATGAGGTCTCAAGTTTGACCCGCTACAAATACTTGATGTTGCATGCGCCTCACCACCCGATGCAATGCCGCGGGTGCAAAATTTTGCATTGTGTGCTCCAAAAAAAATTAAAAATTAAAAATTAAAAATTGAATAAGGGCCAGTTTATATTTAGGGCCGGATTAAGGCCCGGCCCCAACTTTTTGAATTTGAGCCAATAAGATCGCTTGATTTTTCAAATCGGGCTCAAGGGCTTTATAAGACCTAACCAAAACTTCAATTTATCTTGTGTAACATCCTATGTGGCACTGTTTTGGTGCCAAAATGTTTAGAGCCAAACCTTTTAGTGCCCAGACAACCATAATGTGGTTGCGAAACTCAGTGGGGGGTGAATAACTTGAAATCCAAAATGAATTTGGTCTCAACTATACCTGTTCAGATTTCCGTTGTACTCACATGCTCATGATGCAACAATCTGATCTGAATTTCGAATAGTCTAGGGGGTCCAAATTGATGAGAATACATCACTGTAGCAATATACAGCAAGCAAAAGAAAGGCGGAATTGAAGAAAATACGGAGAAGAGAGTACAAAAGCCTTATGATAAGGGTCTTGGTGGGATGAACTTTGCTCATGAAGAAAGTTTTAGTCCATGAGTGGTTGTTTCAATTGACATTGTAAATGTAGATGGATGATTCTCTAGAAAAAGAAGTGATGTGTCATTGGACTAAGGCTAAAGATGATTGCCATAACGATACACATCCTTGTCGATACAGTATTAGAGTCATATTGTACATGTAGTATATATATAATAAAATACAGTAGATTTGAGGTTTTTTATTTAATTTTTTTCTTTGATGCCTACATTCTAACTCTTCAACTGTTGAGGATTGCATTGCATTTGAGTCATGTCAATGAGGCCTAGTGTACAAAAAATGTGCTAAACCATATACTATTTTCATGCTTAAACCTTAAAAATCCTCTAAATATTTTACTAATTTAGCACATATATAAATTTTTGATTTATCCTAAAGATGTTAACATTGGGCATAGCTAAGCCGACCTTTTACTAAATTTAGAAATTGATTCCAAGATTTATGGGGTTCCAAACATACATACTCTAAAAAATTACACTAAACTGCAATCAAACTGTCCTCCATATACGGATTATATACTTCAAGTTCCCACAGTTGGATTAGGTCCATGTTTTGCCCACAATATTCTACTTACCTTAGCTACAGTATTATACGGTTAGATACAGAGCAATAGGAACCTATTTTCATTTCTGCCAATAATAGCACTGAGAACCAGAAAAAACAGAGATGGTTGAAAAAAACTCTAGGCACTAAAGGGTTAACAATGCAACTGGAACATGGTTTTCCTTGCACCAAACTCTCAACTTGGCCCAACTCTGGACGAGATTGGAGGCTGGAAAATCGTTCAATATGGCCCACCTTGGCCAAATTGTGTATAAAGTGGGCCAACTCTAAAAGAGTCACAAACTCATATCCGTTCGATACTCGTGTGATACCATTTGACGCTTGTGTAATGCGAAAACAACACCCGAATAACATTCCCCCATACTCGCCCAATACCTGCCACATACCCGCTCTATAACCTGATAATACCCGCCTGATCCATCGTCTCCGACGCTGCGACACACACGAAGCATACAAACGTCGGAAACCTTCGCAGCTCACATCTGTTCACAATTCAGAAAACGCCACAATCACGTCACAGATGAAGCCACCATATCCCGAAGATCACACACACAATCGCTCCACAGATGTTGTAATCTCAATCCGAGGTCTAAAGCGCAAGTCACTGGAATCAGAAACTGGATCTCAATTTTGAGCTCATCGGTGGGGTTCTCAGAACCATGGAGTATGTCAATTCATCGATCGATGGATCGATGGCTTCTTTGTTGTTAGATTGACATGCTAGATGGTGGACGAGTACCATGTGTTGAGATGATGATTCAGTAGTGATGAGCCAGTGAGTGAGAGGGTTCAGATGTGAGTTTGTGGAATTAGGGTTTTGTGGGGAAGAGGGTTTTGGTTTTGGAGATGAGCAGGATGGCTGGGCGGGGGATTCGGCCTCTGTTGCAACTTGGGTCGGTTGTTTTCTTCCTCGTCTTGGTCCAACAGGGTCAGAGAGCTTCGGATCGTTTCTCTGGAGGTGGGAATTTGGAGGTGAATGGTGGGGGGAGGCGTTTGCTGGCGGTGGAGGGGGACTCGTATTTGGGGTACCGGTCGAGGGAATGGAAGCAGACAGCGGGGAACAGGAGAGTGACGGAGGGGGAGCTTCGCAGTGAGCCTGTGGATGTGGGGAATCAGACTGCGGATGTGAAGCAGACGTTTACGGCATGTGAGAATGTGAATACCCATGTAGGGTATGCGGATTCGTGCTCATATGTGCGAGCTAATCCGGAATGCCGGTCTGGGACGATGATCGAGTATGTGGAGCGGTTTTACTGCACTTTTGGGAAGGCTCCGTTGATCGGATATGGGGTTTATCTTGTGTGGTTGATGGCGTTGTTTTACATGCTTGGGAATACTGCGGCTGACTTCTTTTGTCCGTCGTTGGAGAAGCTGTCTAAGCTGCTGCATCTCCCGCCTACTGTAGCTGGGGTGTCGCTTTTGCCTCTGGGGAATGGAGCTCCGGATGTCTTTGCTAGTATTGCTGCTTTTACGGGATCGTCTAATGGCCAGGTTGGTGCTGTATTCTCTTCGAAAGTTAGTGTGATGAGTTCAATCTGTGCACGGTATCTTTTCTTTCCTCATTCAGCGGGCATGGGAGCATAATGGCTTGCAACAGTGACATAAACGTAGAGAGGATCCAGATTATCTAGTTCCGACCAATTCGGCACTCTGCTTGTGTTTGTCAGTCGTCGATGATGGTTGATTGAAGAAACATCTTTTATATTAGGTTTTAGGGTTTAGGGGTGGGGTTATCTTGATTGTTGACGCTGACTGAAATCGGTGGGAGAGGATAGTCATCAGAAAGTCATGCATAATTCTGTAGTACCAGGTACTCGCATGCTGCCAAATGGGATTAGGAGCATTTAGGAGCATTTCGAAAGGCATTTGTAATTCTTTTAATTTCCTACCTTTACACTGATTTGTCATGTTTCAATAATGCTGCAGGTGGGATTGAACAGCGTTCTTGGGGGCGCGATGTTTGTGACATCAGTTGTGGCAGGTTCTGTTGCACTGGTGGTCTCTAGCGTGCACGGTGCTGGGACATTAAACCTGGACCGCAACTGCTTTCTCAGGGACGTTGGGTTCTTTATGGTTACTTTAGTGTCTCTTCTCCTGATCATAATCGTGGGGAAGATACATCTGTGGGGGGCAATTATGTATATATCGATATATCTAGTGTATGGGTTTATGGTAGCGGCGGGAGAGTGTATAAAGACTCAGGATCGCAAGAAACGCCAGTCATCGTACGCCCTGGAGCCACTGCTTTTAAGTAAGTACTTTTTTTTCACTAGTTTTATTTTTATTTTTCGATGACAATGGTGGAAGGTTTAGCCCTTAAGTCATTGATGATTCTACAATGATATATTTCAAAGCCCTCAAAAGTTATTACTCGAGGTGCACTGAAGCGTGCTTTGGTTTCATCATTTTATTGAGAGCATAACAAAGACCAGAACATAAATTCACAATTGTCTGTTCATTTGACAAGAATTTCACTCAGCTTCTTTTATATGATCTACACGGTTGGGACAACAATTTTGGAATGTGGCTGCAAATGTTTTACATAAATTTCTCACTGGCTATCAGGTTCTTCCCAAGCTGAGGAGGAGGGCTCAGGGTCTTTTGGTGAAGAGTCTGTGATGGAGAACACTCTACCTCAGTGGATGTGGACTTCCAATGTTGCCATTTACTCGCACAAAGGCTTGGCCACGTTAGAGGGATCTTCTCGCCCATTGTGGGGATGGAGTGAGCAGGAAGAAGCCGAATTGCAGGTGCACTTCTGTCTCTCATTTATTCAACGCCTGACTTGCTCGGTTATCACCTTAGTAAATGTCATCTTTTAATTACTATCTCAAGCAGAATGTGAATTTTGGGTTGCAGGCACAGAAGTCACTGCGTAGGATTTGCTGGCACCTTCTCTGGATGCCGCTCAACCTGCCCCGGCGCTTGACCATTCCTTTGGTGGATGATTCACGGTGGTCTCGTCCCTTTGCTATCGGTTGTGCAGTACTAGCGCCCACTCTTTTGGCTGCAGTCTGGGATGGCAACGACGGCCATCCCTTGGGTAGCAGTCCGACAGTTTACATTTTCGGCCTAACCCTAGGTGCGCTTTTGGGGATTCTCAGTGCTTTTACTACAAAATCAGAGCATCCACCACGGCGCTTCCTCTTCCCTTGGGCATTTGGAGGGTTTATCATGAGCATCGTTTGGTTCTATCTTATTGCAAACGAGCTTGTGGCAGCTTTAGTAGCCCTCGGCGTAATTTTGGAGATCGATGCAGCAATTCTTGGTTTGACTGTCCTTGCCTGGGGTAACTCGATTGGGGACCTGATGTCAAATATAGCTCTCTCCTTCAATGGTAACGACGGGGTGCAGATTGCAGTCTCAGGTTGTTATGCAGGTCCTATGTTCAATACCCTGGTTGGTCTGGGGCTTTCATTCCTTTTCGCCAGTTGGAAATCCTACCCTGCTGCGTTCGTCATCCCGACCGACTACAGCTTGTTTTACACCATTGGGTTTCTATACGTTGGCTTATTGTGGGCAATGCTTACACTTCCAACTAGGGCCATGACACCCAGCAAGGGCTTTGGTATTGGCCTACTGGTTCTATACGGAACCTTCCTTTCCTTACGCTTAGCCAATGTAACCGGACTTATTTCCTTACCTGGCCTTGAAAATGATTCGGGACCATCTCTTCATACTCGGTAATAGTCTAGCACTATGAAGAAACTTTGATAGGTTGCCCCTTGAGTACTCGTTGCTCTCTTTAGAGGGAGCTTACTCATGTGGCCCACTCGTGTAGACTATCCTAGTTGTAATATATGATGCTAATTGGAGGTAGTGAGACAGCGATATTGAACAATGAAGATCCTCGTGACTGGTGGTCTCTCTGTAAATTTAGAGATCTGAACTATCTGGACGGATCAATGGAAACACCACTCAACAACCATGGTTGTACATTTATTCCTGTATTCTGCTGATGGCCTTTTCAACGTGGGTAGTTCAAATCTCTTGTGCCCTGCAAGTGTCTGCTGGGCAATGAACATAATGAGGGAGTCAGTGCTTCTCCGATTTCAAGTATAGAAGTTGAATTTCGGAAGTATGTGAAATAGGGTCTCTGTTTCCAACTTCAGGATCACGAAGCATTTGATTCTTCATACAGTGTTTTCTGCTCTCGACAGCTGGCTTGCCCGAGTGGTCTAAGGGGGGCGACTTAAGATCGCCTATGCGTAGGCATGCGTGGGTTCAAACCCCACAGCCAGCATTTATTAGTTATCATGGAACTATTTTGTGTTTTACTTGGGATCTTTACTTTTTATTATTTATATTATAGATATAGATGTATCATTATACTACAATTATTTTATACAACTTGGTTTTTAATTTTTTTGAAGTTCTATTATTTTTTGTAGATTATATTAATTCTTTCTGTATTTTGTTTTGGCCAATTTCTTAAATAAGCAAGGAGATTATCTTTATCTTCAGATTGTATTCCGGTTCTCTGATTTTGATATTTGCATGTGCATGTCAAGTCCAAATTATACAATAAAATTGAAAACAAGTTTGATACAATTCTACAAGATAGAATATCATCTACTGGTTAGCAAAATCCAACTGTGCATCCATTGTATCAAATCCCGAATGTAAAACAAACTCTAACACCACTGAAATTTCTCAGTAGAAGATAGAATCTTACATCCATGAGGAACAGCATACTTCAAAAGCTAAACACGCACCTAATAAAAATCGATTCGCATGAAAAACATCTTCAACTCCATACACCAAAATTAACAAGTATCACTTCAACAACGGATGCACAAAGTGCCAAATCTCCAGTAGAAACATCTTTACCTCTACATGATAAATTCAACAAACACCACGTAACACCTGATGCCACAAGCAATCCTGAAAAAACAAAACAAAATCAAAACTGAACATGTTCGATTCACGTCACTGATCTGGGGAAGGAGCTATTCCACATGGAATCGAAACTAGAATCGGAAGATCCAAAATGCTCCGACAAAACGCCGAACACAGTCTCCATCTGCTCGTCGCTGAAAAACTTCTTCAAGTGTAAAACAGACTCCTCGCTCAAGTCGAACGCCTTCCGAAGAACATTGTCGCCGATCGTGGGGTGGCTTCCGAACGTCGACGGGCCGACCTCCGCGAGTGCGGGGTTCTGGCTGTTGTACGCGGTCTGAGCCCGGGCGGGGCCGGGGCCGACGTTGAGCTGGAAGTGGATGACGCCGCGGGGGAAGACGTGCAGGTCGCCCACTTCGACGATGGAGGAGAAGAGGCGGTTGGTCGACTCGTCGACGAATCCGATGAGGAGCGTCCCCTCCTCGCAGTGGAGGAGCTCGTTGGCGCGGGGGTGCCAGTGCGGGATGTGCAGTCCGTTCGGGGCGAAGTCGATGCGCGCCCACGCCATGTCCATGGTGTTGAGCGCGGGCCACTCCATCGCGAACACGTTCTGGATGTGGGATCCGAAGTAGCTGTGCGTCGTGTCGCCGGGGTCGCGGACCTTGCGGTAGACGAAGTCTTCGCCTGTCGCTCGCCTGGGGTTCCGGCACGGGTACCCGTTTACGTGCGTGTGGGAGTTGAGATCTGCGACGCAGATGGACTGGGCTTGATCGTCGTCGGCCGCGGGTGACATGGGGATGACGGCCACCAGAGTCGCGGCCAGGATGGTTGCTGCAGCGAGGCATGAGGATAGCCCGTGGCGGAAGGGAGCCATTTGATTGTAGTTCCTAGTCTGGATCACGTTGGGTCAGTTTCTAGGCGATCGATGATGGTTCGGGTTATTGTTGATGGTTACGCACCTGGAGGGTTGTGGATTTATTGTGTGTATATGTAAGGGGCTTCTGTAACATGGATATGGATTACTAGGCTCACTTCCGTATGGATATGGGTTTGCATGGGGGTAGGACTGCCATGCAGAAGATTTTGGAGGAAGGTCCTGATTTTTGTGCGGCAGTTCGGAGGGTTTGATATGTGTGATCCCGGTTTGTGTGTATCTAAGAGTTTTGGATGTGTCAGTCCTGTTGCATGGATCTAGACGTGGTAACGATCTTCCTCCACGCCATTTTGGCCTTCATGCATGCTTAACTATGGTTTGTGTTCCGGATCAGAAGTCAAATCTATAGGAGGTGGTTGAGCAACATCTGTGAGAAAGCCGTGAATTGTGATAACAGCAAATCTCTTATGGTCTGTTTGAGGCAAGCCGGACCGACAACTCACTTTTGAGCATAAATCGCTTTCAGTGGCTCCGGAAGGCCTGCTGTGGATTCCGTGTCACCATGACCTGTCGATAATTCATCTTCTCCGATGGGGTTTGTGGTTTAATTCCTCAAAATGACGATGGCTAGCAATATATTTGCCCAAATTGGCAGTTGCCAGTGTTCACTTGCGGACCTAAAACAAGTGATCCGGGACACTGTGCCCTAAACTAGAGTCTAATCAGAGGGATCTCACAGTGTGTTTTCACACAGGGAATTGCATATAAAACTCTTGTGAATGAACTCGTTCAAGCACAATGTAACTAGGATGTTCATGTTGCCGTGTTTTATTACCGATCCCTTCATAACATATTCCATGGAGCTCTTCATAACATGGAGCTCTTCTTGACATATTCCATGGAGCTCTTCATAACATGGAGCTCTTCATAACATGGAGCTCTTCTTGACATATTCCATGGAGCTCTTCTTAAAGCTGAAGTTCAAGAGTGCAGACAAGAAGTTACTTAGGGCTACTCTATTTGGAGATCAAAAGAAGCTTGACTACTTCTGTGATTGGAAGTGATATCTAAGAAAAGTGGAGAACCCTCACAAGATTAGGGTTAGAAATAACATAGGCCCATTGCCGCTTTATATACCTATACCCACGTTTAACATATACCTGTACCCATGGTGCTACTGCGAAAGAGCCAGGCCTTCTGAGCATTATTTGATTGAACCTGTTTAGTACCTCCACAATATTGCAAGTTTCTCTTATTAGGTTGTCTACTGATTGGATTTGCACACTTCCAAACAGTTTTACACACAGGCCTTGGTTGTGGTGCTGAATTCTCACTCTGAAATGAATTTCATTCAATGGCATTGGCTTGAGATGAAGCGGGTGATGAGAATGCAATGAGCAATTTACTTCGATCTGATATTTCTAGCTTCAAAGCTCTTTGATACAGAAATTTGATACTGCTCAAGTTCAAATGAAGAGACTCTGGCATGCAAAGGTGCTCTGGTCCATACTCGTCAGGAATACTAGTAAGGTAGCGACACCCATTCCCGTGACTTTAAGCTAATTATCATACTTCTAAATGAGCAGTATGAAAAGTGATTATACCAAGGGAAAGGAAATTAAATATTAATCTAGGATGTATTGAAAAAGTCATGAAATTGTAAAATTTGTGTATGTTATCACCAGTCAAAGTTTAAAATTGATTTGCACAATTTGACCGTGTCTAAATGGCCTTGATTCCGTGACTTGGAGAACCAACTTCTACCATGAAAATTTCCTTATAAAAGCAAATTTCTTCAACCACCCAAGATCAGTGGTGCCTTGTATGCAAATGGGAACAGGTGCAGTCACGGGAATGGGTGTCGCTACCTTATGGTCCATACCTTCATTTGAACTTGAGCACGAAGGTAGATTCAGCAATTAAAAGCAATATTGTAACACCACACACCTGGCAAACGAATATTTGTTTGTTTTTGAAAAACCAAAGTTTTTCTCTAAAATATTGAATTTCTCAATTTTGGTTTTTTAGCAAAATTTAGTAAAAATGACCTTAAATAGCTTAGAAATGACAAAATGTTGGAAAAACTAACTTATTCTAATTTTATTTTCCATCTTCATAACTTTTCAATTTTTATGTTTTTATTTTTAGAATTATATTTGGACGAACGTGCTATGGTACTACGATATTTACCTACTAATAATCCCTATGCACCATAAACGGCCATTCTCTAGGTAAAAATAAATCAACCAAATTTAAATTCAACCAATGAAGAATAAGATTCATTTCTTTATTGGAATAAGACATTGGAAATTGAATAAGATTCAATTCCTTATTAACTATTTTTGGATCAATTTTTTGTTTGATAATAGGTCGTTGGTAGAATTTATTTTGGAGTTTTACAAAAAAAAAAAATGCTTGTTTCTTTGTTGTTTCATCCACTTCCATTGCTTATCATAATATGCTAGCAAGACAAAGATGCAAACAAAATATATCATTTCAAAGCCCAACAAATCATGGTGAAGTCTGATAACATAATTCAATTGCTTTACTTATACAAATGAAAGCAATTAATAAGAAGTTGGCCTTAAGGTTCAAATTGGACTCTTCTTGACATAAAGGTGTTATTTTTGCACCTAATTCCCTATTTCAAATTAATTGACTTGAAATTACATGTACTTTATTTAAAATTAGTTTAAAATTGATTACAATAAGATTAAATTAGATTTATATTACTTTTTTCTAAGACATTATTATTTAATTCTAGACCGTTCTGAATTCTACAATTAAAATCAAAGTAATTTATAAAATCATAAAAAAGCTTGTTGAACCAATTTTTTAATCACAGAACTAACTTTCTCATGTTTTATTGTCAAACCAAACAACAATAAATTGTGTAAACTATATGCAATTGATGTAAACAACCTCAAAACTTCAAAATCAATGGAAGTTTGTCACAAAGTTAATACAAAATATTGAAAACCCTTTAATTGGTTCATGCAATGAATTTTATACACATTAAAATAAACATTATATCTCTCTCTCTCTCTATATATATATATATATATATATATATATACCATGTAATTGGCTATTGTACATTTTCAATTTTAAAAAAATATTTTTCTTGTGGAGATAGTTTTTTTATCATGTTGATATCACACTTAGCACAATAAATTCACTTAAAGCCGGTGGTGGCAAATCTCTGTGCTATGAACTACCAGCAATTGTAAAGCATGATTTAGTTCTCATAGTCTCTCCGCTTGTTGGTAAGCAAAATTTTTCCTACTTAATAGTATACTCACATCCAGATCCACCCGCACCGACTATTCAATACATTCAAAAATTTGTTAAATATGTCGGACCTATTTTAATCAGTTCGCATGTGTTTGATACCCGTGATTCAGGATATCAATACCGTCAACATATCCGCCAACAAAGAATATCCCAGACCACGCATATACCCGACATCTATGGATTCTGCATCACATCCCCTGTTACCGGGTCCGGTTTCCCCACCTACGGGTATGGACAACATTACGCCAGATATACACCTCGGATACATACCAGGCGGTCATACATAACAAAAAAAATGTTGAGTGCATACCCGGATGCAAGCAACCCGGTTCCCTAGAGGACCCTATTTACAAAGTGCCCCCGTGGCTTCGAACCCGCGTGGGCCAGCCTGTTAAAGCGGTCCCACATTTACCACGCAACCTGCGTCTTCATTTCAAACATAGCTTAACTCATTTCTAGCTCAACAGAGAATTTTGTGTCAGTGCCGAGTTACACCAGAGCCTCCAATCAGTAAACCTCCGTTTATACACCAGTTGTGGATGTAGTGACTGGTATAAACTGCGGTGTTCTTGGACCACAATTGCAGTAGTGGTAGTAGTTACAATTTTTTTGTATGACGTTTGTAAAGGTAGTGTTGGGTTTATTTATTTTTATTTGGAACCTCTTTTTGATGACGCTAATAACATTTTTGTGTTGGTATTGGTTGTCTTTCAATTGGCAATGCTGGCTGTGCAGCTCTTATGGTAAGTCTCGTTTTCCTATGTAAGGGTCTTATTCAATTAAAGTTACTTCAATTCCTTTAGAATAAACGAAGATTATCTATATTTTTTATTGAGTATAAAATAATAATAATTATTGATATTCATATGTGTTTGTGTGTATATATGAACCTTACAAATATAATAAAATGTAAGTTATTTGTATGTTTATAAATTAAACATGATTCTTTTAATCTTTAAATATTTGTTGAAAAATGATTAATATCACAAAAAATATAATTTGATTACTTAAAAATATCAAAAAAAAAAAATTGTACAAAATTCTTTAATAAAAAAGGGTAATTATCCTAAATCAATGAAAATAATTTATAGTTTTTAATAAACTATTTTCATAAATTACATACTAAAAATATTGTCTATATATTTCATTTTATTTTTGTAATACTATCTATATACAAAAAAAATCTTATAATAAAATATAAGCAAAGAGTTTGAATATTGAACCAAAATTCTTTAATACGTATAAACTTACTTTAAATAATTCAATACACTAAGAAAGACTTTAAATAATAGTTTTTATTAAATAAAGATGCATTAGATAAAGAATCACAATTTATCTTTAATTATTTATTTTAAATCACATATATTTGCATGACTTCATAATATATCAATAGTCCCGAATCTTACCGCTTAAAAATATTAAAGTTGTAAAGATTCATATTTTTACAGTTAAAAATTATAACATTAACCAAAATTCATACGATATGACAATGTATTGTATATAATGCATTAACTAATATGTTATGTATTGTCCATGTTTCTTTAATATAATTATATAAAACAACATATTATATAGTAGAATAATAATTAACACAATTTCAAAACACTTTTATTAATGTATAGTTTAAGAAAATGTCTTTTTTATTAGCATTTGTAAATGGCTATGATGAGATTCAAAGAAGAAAAATAATAAGCCTATATATTAAAATGTGTTGAATAAATATTTTCCTCTTAATATTCAGTCCCTATTTATTTATGAATCATTACTCTTGAGTGAATTTTCTTATGTTTAATAGCATCATTCACGTTGCCATTATTTTCTTCAAAGTTAATTTGTACTTTGTCAAATGAATGCATGTTTTTTTATTTTGAAAAGTGGTCTAATTTTTTAGTTAAATATTATCACAATCTATTGCTTTTAAGAATTAACAAATATAAGATATTTTTTTAACAATTTCACTTAAGCATACTTCAATTTAATCCTGGACTTTTTTCATCACTTCATACTCTTTAAATCATGGTTTCATACGCATAGTCCTACTACGCTATGTGCTAAATAATCTTAAGCATTGATAAATATTGAATATATAATGTTTGTTGACTCATTGATAAAAGCACTATCAAAGTACTACAATGACATTCAATTACTTTTCTCAATAATTATTATCTTGAAAAAAGACATTTAAGGATTATCCATCCTTTAATGATACATTGAAATTTATTTCTAGTAATGATTAAGTTCTTAAAATTAAATTTTTATTTAATCCAATTATATATTTCTATTACTCAAATAGTTAGCGAGTATAATTCAATGTGATTTTTTTATTTTAGTCTTTTACAATAATAAAATGTGAACCTTTAAATCACTCTCTAAATGATTTTTCCCTCAACTTTTCATTATGACAATTAAACAAAGTTTCTCCATAATTCTACATTGTGACCCATCTACTTGTGCAAGGAGCGATCAATTAAATAATTTTACTATTGTCGATTTGATTAGTTTTAGGTAATAACTATCATAGCACCATATATATTAGTTAAAAAAAAAAAAATCAATGCGTCAAATTGACAGTGCTCATAATTCCATAATTTCTTTAATTATTACATTATACAGTATGTTATGAAGTTCAAATGGAATACATAATTCATTCAATCAAAAGTCTCAATTTGATGCATTATAATAAACAATTAATTCATATTCTATTTACAATATACAAATTGTTTTAGATAATCTTAATATTATTGATCTTTAATATTCCATGACTTTTTAGCAATCCATTAAACTCCATATGAAATGGACTTAATTAAGCATTTAATTAGATTAACAATACTTGAATCTTTGAAAAAATTATTTAAAAAGTCAAATTTTAATTACATATATTGAGATTGATACCTTAGAATTTCAAAGTAACATAGTCCAATATAGTATAATGCATTTATCTTTTTATATGTCCATTTATAGTCCAATGAATGAACAAACATAATTTTATGGTTCTAAGACTTAACGGAGATCATAGCTTAAAATCTAGAACGTGTCTATTTCATCTTTTTTGAATAAGCATCCCTTGGTACAAGTAATTCACATTGCTTATTCATTTTAATACTATATGAGTCATTAGGCCTCTTTTACATTATTTTAGAAACAATACTTCAAACAAACAAAACTCTCATAACTTAAATCCACTCTACAATAGTCAAATATGAATAAATTCAATTAACTTGTAATATAATGGTTAAACAAGATAAGAGTAAATTAATTAACTGTTGAAAACTATTGATATATATATATATATAATTAAAATAGATATTGATATCATATATTTATTGAGTTTAATTTAATTATTTTTTAAAAAGATTTTGATTCAAAACTATTGAACATTAAATTATAATCAATGAATTATCAGTGGTATAAACTTTAATGTAATTTTTTCACAAAGAATCCATTAATGTAATAAAACTTCTTATGTTTGTTAAAAATCTCTAAATTTTCAAACTATTAACTTATGCATTAACTTATATTATTTAAGATTTTAAAATGCATTTAAACATTTTTAAGCAACAATTTCACTCAAATATGATTGTTTCAAAATAAACACGTATTTTGGAGTAATTTATTATTTAATTTTTTTTTAATTTTAAATTCGTATTTAACAATCTTCCTTTCAATTTATTCCAAATACATTTTACTTTATGTTTAAATAAGATTATGTATAAAGAATAGACTTTTTATGATTAGTTAAGTATTTTTACAATGTAGAAACTTGAATGTAGTTTTAAAGTATTTGTACCCTAAAGACAAATGTTACTGATACTTCATATAGCTCAATAATCCATTAATTTTGTTATCTAAAAAATGGAAGAATATTGCTAAATTTTAGTTATTTAAATACAACACTATAACATATAATTCTTTAGAGCTTGATAATAAAATGCCAACATTAAAAATACAAAAATATATATTTTTAGTTTTATTTCAGAATACATAATAGGTTTCAATGGAGAAGAAACTGCAATGGGCAATCCGTATCTTGCTTTGCATGATGGCATTCTTTATCAAAGTGATCTAGGCATCTTCTAAACCCTTATCAACATTCTTGGAGAAATTGCTGTAGCAAATCGTCGTGAACATATTTTAGAGGAGATGGAGAAACATCTTTTTATTATGAAGAATAAATCAAGATTTCCATCTTATTGCATTCCTCGCAACAAAAAATCGAGACATTTTTCTGAGGATGTAAATTTTGTAGCATTGAACACATACCAATAATGCAAGTGATTTACATTCTATATTTTTGTTCTTTGGAGTTTTTGTCAATTGTTTAAATCATTTTGCCTATTTTATTATTTTTGTTGTATAATTTTTTATTAAAAAAAATTAATATTAATTTTATTGAATTAAATATTTGTTTCAAATTTTATATAATACACAAATATAAATGCAATGTGTATTTGTAGGTCATAGTATTTTGCATAATTGGTTTATTTCATGAAAAAATTATCAAGACCATTGTTTCCTTTCTAGAATGGTACGAAACTGCTTGTGAAAGCCAGTTGCAGGTTTCTGTGGCAGTTTCTGATCTATGTTTCTTCGACCATTTATAACCTCCAAACATAGGACTCCAAAGCTAAAAACGTCTACTTTGTCACTCAGTTGGCCAAGTGTGGCATATTTACGTGCCAAATATCCTTTGTACACATGTGCACATTCTGGATCAGAATGCTGGATATTATTTCAATATTTTAACATTTTGGATTATAACAAAAAAAATGAAGCCATACACTGAGGCGAAAGCTATATTGACACGAAATACAGAAGTTGGAAGGACTTGAGATCATCGTTAAATGATTGTTTTCACAACGCTACGAGCCTTCAAAGATACATAAAGAGAAAGGTACTCGCATAACAATATATAGAAAACAACGGAAGGCGTCTTATGAACGTACTTGGTTCCAGCTATGTGTATAGTCATTATACGACTCTTCTCATCTAGAAATAGCAAGGCCAAGCCAAAATCTGCTATTGTGGCTTCATAATTCTTGTCAAGTAAACCACACAAACTAGCTTTGAGAACATGGAGGCTTTAATGAGAAGGTAAGTTTTTTTATTTTTATATAAATTTAAAAAATTAAAAAATTAAAAAATTAAAAATCAATTTAAAACATGAGTTCATTTGATATATTTTTATCTTGATTTAAAATACAATTTTGAATGTCAACACTTATTGAAAGTTATAGTAATAAGTATTTATGTTTAACTTATAGCTAATTTATTGAAAACATTTTGATAGAAGTTTGGAGAACATGAAGGCAAATTTAATGATGTGGCAAAAATCATAGTTCAATATCACTAAAGTACATTCCATGATCCATTTTGCTTCATCTATCAAACGTGCAGGATTGCTTTGGGAGGATAACTCTAATATTTACTAATAAATGCGCATTGCATTTATGAAAAAAACCTATACGTTAAGTAATAAAAGGAAGGCTAATAAACAAATAATGGCATACAAATTTACAATTAAAGACTAGAGGCATTAAGAATTGTTGAAAAAGATGTTGAAACAATGATCGAAAACCAAGAAATCAACTAAAAGACTACACTTCATAAAGTAGTGTTGTTATATTTTCCCTTTTGAATTATAGTTAATAGTTCTTATGTTTAATACTTTTATCAATAATAAGTCTTAATTCATATTTAAGTAATTGTGGACTTTTTAAAGTTCATAATTTGTAACCAACTCATCTGCCGACAAATTGTTTATACTAAATAACTTAAAATCATTGTTAATTTAAATAAAAATAAGGATTAAAACTATAAATAATTCATATTTCACAAAATTCACAAAGATTTAGAATTATGATGTCCAAATGTAGAATTTATGGTTGAAACAGAGTCAAAATAATAAATTTTAAGCCAAAAAATGGTTTTTTACAGCATATTTTGAGCAAAAAATGCAAAAAAAAAGTTTTTTACAACCATGCTATTTTGGTCGGCGGCCCGCCAACGGAATGATAAAAATTCCATAATTAGGCGTTTTATCCAGAATTACTTAAATATGGAATTCTTATGCTTAACATTTTTATGAATTATTTGTAATAAGTCTTATGTTTAATACTTTTATTATCTATGTATATGTTGTGTAATCATCTTGTTTTAATTAAAATAGATTAATGATATCACAATTAGAAAAATATATCAATAGAATAACTAGAATACTTCTTTACATTTTGTCATATTTTCAGGCTGTGAAGAGGGGCCAAAATGTACTCTCCGGAGTGGATTTCCATGTTCATAGATCATAGGTAGAAAGAGATATAACTGCTTTGCATTTAGCTCCACCTTCGTCAAGCATCAATAACACAATAGAAAGGAGATTGTATTCGAAGGCGGTCATTCCAAAGATGATACAAGTACTTTTGAGAGCACAATCAGAGATTTCCAAGAATCTGTTTGATGCTATTCGCGCCTATGAAACGGCTCATCACTTTCAAATTGGAGAGGTAAGATTACATGCCATCTATACTTTCTATTATTAAATGTTGATTTTGATTTTTCATTTTTTTATCAACAAAACATTGTCAAATTATATTCTTTGAAGCTAATTTTTTTTCTTTCTAGAATTAATCCAACGATCATTGGTACATCACCAAATCATTGGAGTGTGCCATGTAATAGCTATTGTAAGTGGGCTAAGTGATGAACATGGTGATTGGCCAATGTATACTTTAGCAACAACCAATTTTTTTGGTTCACCATAGTACATCAATGTCTCTTCAGACACTTCACAGACACATGGAGTTTATGTACCTGCCAAATTTGTTGAAATTAGACTCAATCGTGATGGATCTATTGCAAGGAGAAAACTAGAGTTGGTTCATGCATTTATTCGTACATACTATCAATTGGAAACCGATCATATTAGCAATATTGTTCAATGCACACAATTATCTTGGACTGGACACACAAAAAGGAAGTTGTGCCAAATGTTCATCAAGCTTCTTGCAATGGAAGTTCACCTTCATATTTTGGACAACAAGTTTATGAGGGGGATACATTTTTTATAAAATAAATGGAAATTTGATTTGTAGAGCAGTCTTGCTACTAATGATAGTAATATTATATAATATGTTTATGAAGTTGACATTAACTCTTACTAGTAGCTTCAACGGAACCATGTACAGGAATTAAGCTTATAAGATACAATACTTCTACAAATTTGGTAAAGATTTGATACAAATCACTCAATAATACTAATATTGAGTTCATATGGTCTAGGTAGTTACAAGTGTGTACAATGTTCATATCAAGAACTAATTTGCGATTTTGATATTACAAGCACAAAGTTTTTATATCAAGTTTATACGTCTTCCGCTGTTGCCAACATTGTATCATAGTTATAGAAAGGTTATGTGATCTAAAAGTTATTCCTAAGATGAAAAAATGAATAGTGAGGTGATTGAATGAACTTTGCATCACGTGTGTATCATCTGGATATCAAATTTGTGCCATTTTGGACTTGATATCAACTGGATATCACAATGACAAGGGAGCTTCCTCATATGTCACATGCACACCACCATAAGTCTGATTAGCTTGCTTTGTGTATTCACTGCGGCTAAGCATACGAGGGTGAGGAAGCAAACCTGCAGTAGGCTTCTTCCCGAATGCCCCGCTGACAGGCGCAGGCCACCCTCATACGCCCCCCAAGTGGGCTTATGAGCCCGTTCTTTTGCTCATGTGCATAGGGCTGCTATTGTGCTCGGTTTTCAGCTGCTTGTACGCCAGAAGCTTTGTTTTAGCAATATGTCATGCTTTTAACAGGTGATTATGAGATATTAGGTGTAGTCTTGGAGGAATAGTCGATGTGAATACTCTTGAAACTATATCAATGATGCTGAGATGACATGCATGGTTTTGTTGCATCTACAACAAAGCATTGAAGAAAAAGTAGAGGTTCAGAACTACCTTCAATCATCCTTCAACCGCCAAAAAACTAGAGGCTCTGCACACTTCAATATGTCAATTCAACAGTTGAATGTCCGTCCGAAAGTTCAACTGTTGTAAATTGTGACTGGAAATTTGCCAATGTTGAAAACTTGAATGACAAGGAAACAATAATAATGTGTAGGGTCAAGTCAACCAATCACACCATATGCAATGGTTGGAGACTTTTCACAATGAACTGTACCAACCTTCAATCCATCACATTAAAGTGTTGCCTTTCTTACTGTGGCACCTCATGAGTCAGCACCCAGGCTGTTGGGCTGAATAAATGAACGGACTATAAAGCATGAATAAGCGACGAAGGTTTGTCCATAAGGTAAGACCTTCAGCCTTCATTCACTGTTAGCTTTTGTTGTTGAGCATTTTCTTATTATTTAAATTGTATGAAGTATTTTTCTTCTTGTGAAAAATTTCAGGAGTTTCCAACAAATTTTTAGAAAATTATTCCCATAATGTATGGGTAAATTACAAATGTATGAAAATTTATTTCCAAACCTTCAATTACCATTGGTAGATTGTCCATGTTAAACACATTTGTTGGGAATCTGGGATGGGTTTTCTAAGCTTAAAATTTATGCATGTTTGAAATTTTGTAAGACCCAGTTGGTGCAACGAGCTTCATTAAGAGCTTTCTGAGAATTGAGGGACACCAAACATGGCAAGGAAAATTCACAAACTAAAATATTTTTTTGTTATTGAAAAATGAAATTCAAATTTTACTAAAGAAAAGACACAACATATACATGTAGTAACTTTAAAACTTTTCTTTGTGATGCATATGAAAAACAATTATAGATGAATATGCTAAAAGGAACCATAAAAATGATGTTCCTTAAATGACATTTACTAAATTTAAGTTGACATTAGGCGTTTATAAGGTTTAATATGGCCTTAATCTAAAGACATCATGCATGATTCCAACTCTTTCTTCACCTCATATTTTATTTTCATGGAAATCGGAGTACATTCTTTAATGCAAGAATTATTTTCCCACTTGATTCTCTACAAATTTTAATGCAAGAATCCTGAATCACTCACCCAGTTTTTGAAAAAACATGTGACTGTTTAAAATAACTACACTACATACTCAACTTTTGTATATCTCTTCATAGATTTCATTGAATCACCCTCATGCTATGATTTAAAAAAAAAAAAAAAGCATCTCAAGTGTTTACTAAATTAATTTGGAAGTCATGAGAACAATCCAGTTTTTTGCTCATCTCCCTCAATCTGCTGGTCGGATTTCCTGCAATGAATCTCCTTTTGTTGCTTCAAAAAAATAAAAATAAAAAATCTGCTGGTCGGAAAGCTGTGTGCTAACCACGCGCTAAAAGAGTAATGAATTGTGAACTTGTGGTTCTTCTTAGTGCCAAGTCACAGATGATCAGAAAAGTATGGAACTCAGGTTTTGACATAACGAAGTTGAAATCGAATTTTACCAACCAGTTGTAAATAAATTTTACAATTTCCTATATATCACAACAATATTGAATCATTGATCAATGAAAAAGCCTAGCATCTTTCTGAAAGTAACTTACAGGATAATTCTGGAGAGCACCAAATGAAGTTCTTCAAAAAATAGTTGCAACTGAGTCAGACAGAGTTATCGTGACAGCATGCTGAATTGGTGGAATGATAAGGAAGAGTGGTCCAAAACTGTACCGTAGTAGGGCAGTCTGTCTTCGAATCCCATAACAATTGGGTCCACGACACACACCTACCTCAGACGTTGGAGTCTTGGACATTGTAACTTGGAAGCCAATGATCAAATTCTTACCGTACTCAATGGTGGAGGAAGGGCCCAACCGCAAGCTTTTTCATCGGTATCATATGAGAATGTTTATTTTTTATTTTTCTTATTTATTTTATTTCTGATTTTTGATTTTTTTAATTTAAAAAAAAACTGCACCTGCACCATTTCTGTATTCCTCAAACAAGCCTCGGAACTACAGTTACTGCCCTTCAATTGGACAGGAGTAAGCTCCAGATATTAATCATATTCTCTTCCACTATACTATATAACCATGTTTGCACAAATGAACCACCAAGACAGCCATATCGAATGCTAGACTCCAACATTTGAAGTAAAAAGTAGTTCTTCCTTTTTCTGAATTTTAGATTCCTAACATGAGAAACCTCCAGAAGGTAATTTTTGGACATTTTCTAGCTAGTGTAGAATTTAAACTCACTAATCCCTGCAAGTTGGGATTTCAAATTTCTTACTTCCATAGAGTACTAGAAATGGTGGCCCCATGTCAAAGAAATTGTCGTCCAGGGCCCAGGCACAGCTCAAGTTGACACTCATATTGTAGAGCTTCGATAACGTTGTGTTCACCGTTACAGCCAATAAGGAACTGCTCCAGAGTGGAATCCCAACTATGATAGATTCACAGGATGAGTCTTTGACTTCACCAATAACCATATCAACCTCCCACAGGCTCGGACTCGAACTGGCAACAACCACCACCATCTACAAAAGCATATACTATATATACTATATATTATCCGACACAAAGCAAAAACTATTTCTCACCAAAAACTTGGTCAAAATCTGAAGCTTGACCATAGAACGTGCGTTAACAAAACAACGTAAATGTGGATAAAATTTCACCCACCAGTACCTACAAATCAGAAAAACCATCGGAATAAGAAATTAGAATCGCCAAAAAATAGAATGACGGTTCAGTAAATTCATTACCTGCAAGATTTTTATCAATTACTAGAGAAAAAAGGAAGCTCAGAGATGAGATCATTGGATGCGTGCGAAGAACCGCAGGAGTGAGCTTGCAAGGTACAACTTGTAACAAGGCTCTTGGAAGATGAAGCCAGCGTTTATATTTTGTTTTTATGGAGGTAGTGTGACAGGCACCTAGGAATGTAGCCAAGGAAGAAAAATATGTACAGATTCATCCATTTGAATGTACTCATCCATAAAATTATCTATAATAAGGTACTTCCATCCAAACACTGGCGAATTTGGTTAATTTTGTAGAAGATTTTGGCGATTTCATCCAATATTTTGCTCAATTTTTATAGTGTATCAGTAGCCAGCTCCCGAAACAGGTAAGATTCAGGCGAAAATTCGCCAGCAAATTAAACGCTGGATGAAGCCATGGCAGGTAACTTGTTGTCTGGAAACTGTGACAGCTGAGGCAAACGCAGCCACCATAGCAACATTAAAGGGATTTTTAAAAGCTTCAACTGCGGTGCAGGTGGACCAGACTCCAGGCGATAGAAATTTACAAGAAACTGGGTCCTCGTACCGATTGCTTCCCAAACCCGCTGCCCTTCCCACTAGGGCCCTCCAAGTCAAGGCTGCGTAAGCAGATTCTCGTAACTCCTGTCCTCCAAAAACTCCCGAGTCCCAACTTGTTTGTTGTACAATATCACACTGCCCCAGGTGACCACCATTTCAGATGATCATCATCAGGCAGGGATATGATATTTCCCAAGCCGACTCTACTATTTAGAAAATTCCCAGACGAAGAAACTTAGTAACAAAAACTGTCTCACGCCGTCACCCTACCTTCCACCTCATTCCCAATCCGCATCCGCATCCGGGCTCCGCAGCGTGGCCACGAGGCTAACATCCCCGGCTGCAACAATTTAGCAACACCATCATCATCATCATCATCACCACAAGAGCAGACTCAGCACCGTTGTGTGTGAACAGGGCACTTGGATGCGTGGCATGGCAGGTTGCTCCTCTTTCCTCCACCTCGCAAGCTCCCAAATTCCTCCTCCTCCTCCTCCTTCTTCTTCTTCTTCTTCACCGTCATCATCGATACCACCACCACCTTGCACACTTTGCTCACTCTCCCTGCTTCCTCTCCTCCTCACTCTCTAGCTTATCCCAAAACATCTGCCAATTCTTCACTTTTGTAGTCATCTAGTGAAGCCAGTTCATGAGTCTCCGATTCTGGTTACCATTTGGTGGTCGTCTGTGTGTGTGAGAGGGGTAAGTTGGTGGCTGGAGCGAGAGCTGGAGAGCGTCGACAATTGCTTGACTTTGGAGTATCATTTGATTCGGGAAGACAGAGTTTTTTCCTTTCGGTGGGAGTTTGGTGGAGTGTTTGATTGATCAGCTGTGGAGAGTTTTACTTCTCGGCTCTTTCTTCTCCAAATTTGGCTGTTTTTTCTCGCCGGGTATGGTTGGGTTACGTGAGTTGGGGGAGTTTACTCGGCCTCGGTGTGTGTAGTTGAAGAGGATCGCTTCGGGATTGTTCGCAATTGCGTGGGGGAGCTCAGCAGCGATTAAGGGCTAATTGGGTATGATGTTTCTGCAAACAACGCGGGGGTTTGCTGTGTTTGCAAGAGCTGTGGGGATCGAGGAGTGATGGTTGATAGTCTTGTAGGTGTTGTGTGGAGGAGTTTTGTGTGGTTAGGTGCAATTTTGTGCACAGTACGGGGCGTTTTCTAACCTTTCCTATGCCGTCTTTCTGGGGACTCTACGCAGCGTAGTTTCACGTTTTACATGTACCCTTGTATCACGCATAGCGTTCTCTTAACTACGACCATAGTGCCCTCGCACCTCTTGGTGGTTCTTGCAGTTCCCCATGTTCTCTGTTCTGCTGTAGGCTTTGTAGCAATCGTCTTTTTGGTTTGGGAGTAGGGCAAGGCGCTGTAGGAGGTAGTTCTGGAGTTTTGGGGAGGGACGGTGATGATGGAGGAGACTGTAGGTTGCTTTGACTCTTTCTCTTACTGCATTTTTACTCCTTTTTTTTGTAATTGTTTTTCTCTTCCAATTGTAGGATGTTGCTCTTTTCCGTGGAGTGATTTTTCCTTTTAGAAGTTTTAGGTTGGGGGTTGTGTTGTTGAAGATACTTGAGGGTTCAGAAGTGAACGGTTGTGTACCTTAAGTAATACTCAGTGTTTTATCGTGTATGTTCCTCACGTGTTTGTGCAAAATTTGCAGAGCATTGGTGGGCTTTCGACGCTGCAATTGGGGAGTGAATGCACAAGTTTAGTGGGCGAAACTGTTCGAATTAGATCAACATGGACTCCAGAGAAGGTGAGCAAACGACGTTCGGTTTTTGGTTTATCGTTTAATTGTTCACGTACTTGTCGAGATGAGAGTTTTTGTTTGTTGAGTGAGAGACTTGTTTAGGGTATACTAAGAGACCTGTTTAGGATCGAGTTCTTACGTTTAATCAATTGTTAAGAAGACCAATCCCTCACGAAACTTAGCAAGTGGTTTGGTGTGGCTTGTATCTGCCATTTCTGTATCTGCCATTTCTGTATCTTTTCAGTTTTTGGCGAATTTTGTGTCGGTTCTCTGTTCCTTACTACTGTTTCAAGAGACTTGTCAATAAAATCTCTAGCGGTATGAATTGAGAATCTACTTCCCTGCATAATTGGAATACTGGTGGATAATTTAGGAATTATGATTGATTAGGGTTGGAACGTTACGAGTGGACAATTGTCCTCTCAATATCTTGTTTCTTTAACTTCAGGTGTTGATGAATTGAGAATGATGAGTGAAAGAATTTCGTTGTAATTAGCATAGTGAATGAAAGAATTATGTTAGAATTGAAACAATCGTGTGTGCAATAAACAGGATATGTAGAAAGGATATGTAAAGTTCTCGAAAGTCTTTTTCTTCGTGCTTTTGCAGTTACGCAAGGCATTCTGCCAATTGAAAACCGCATTCTTCATACTAATCGAGCTTAGGGTGGAATGATTCTCCAACTAGTTTTTCTTTGCAAACTTAGGTTATGTTTACTATGGTCACTTGACTATAGTTATCGTTGAAGTGGTGTGTTTAAGAGCTGTTACATGGGTTTTTTACAGGACAATTATATGACCTTCAAGCCGGGTACCACTCGTCAGAAGTTGGTGTCGACGGCAGTGACTTGGACTCTTTGGGAATGTCAGAGAGGATGAGGAGGAAAGGTTTGCTTCAAAGCTCAGGGGGTTTGTCTCAGCTGTTCTGGGTCTCTGAAGAGGATGAGATGGAGTCAGCTCCTCGTGACATGAAACACAGGTGGAAGAAGATGATGCAGAAAAGGATCACAAACACGGGGTCTGAGGATGCAGGAGACGAAAAGCAAGTGAATATAGCGGAGTCCAAGTGGCAAGATATGCCCATGGAGCTGCTGGTTCGGATTCTAGCACTCGTGGATGACAGAACAGTGGTGGTGGCAACAGGGGTGTGTACTGGTTGGCGAGATTCCATTTGTGCAGGCGTAGTTGAGCTTTCTTTTGCTTGGTAAGGGTCACAACTCTCTTGATCTATCAATTAAGGTAGGGGAAAACTTACTCCTAAACGAACACATAGAGCTGAGAAGATGGATTGGGAATGATTTTGGGAGAGGTTGCAAAACTTACAGTAGGATTTAGTGTATACTGTTGGATTGGATCCTTATGTCACTTGATTGTGCAGGTGTAAACGAAATGTGAGCAACCTAGTGCAATCTGTGGCACATAAGTTTTCCCGCCTCGAGAATTGCAGCATTCGGCGCTGTTCGTTCCTTAACGATGATGCTATCAGAGCAGTGGGCACTCATTGGCACGATTTGAGGTCTTTAGACTTGACAAGATGCACACGTCTCACAGACATTTCGCTCATTGCCAATGGCTGCCCTTTACTGGAGAAGCTAGACCTTAGTGGCTGTGTGGGCGTTTCGGAAGCTGGACTTGTGGGACTTGCACAGCATTGCAAACACTTGCGGCATCTGAACCTTTGTGGTTGTGATAATGCTAGTACAGATGCTGCTCTGTTGGTACGAGTCTTCTATTAACACATGGCAATTTCCGCTTCGAGTTACAACTGAATTTTTCCTAGCCTTTCCAAGTTCTGCATGCAGGAGCATTTACTTACTTCCTTAAAAAGATTTTATGGTTGCTAACTGATTCTGCTGATTGTGCTTGGCAGGCTTTGGCTCAAAATTGCAGTGGGCTGCAATACCTGAATGTCGGATGGTGTGAACAAATTACTGATATGGGGGTGACGGCGTTGGCACTTGGGTGCCGCGATTTACGATTTGTTGACTTCTGTGGGTGTCTCCAGATCACAGGTTTGTCAAACAAACACTCTAAAGTCTAACATTGGTCGACTATCTCTCATCAGTTCTGGAAAACTGTCCTGTCGAGTTTGTGAATATGGCTGTTCAGAAGGCTGACACTAATGAATGTACTCATGTTTTTCAAAATTCAGATCAAAGCGTGATCGTCTTGGCCGACAACTGCCTTCGCCTTCGTGTCCTGGGCTTCCACTGCTGCCGGAACATCACCGACCTGGCCATGTACTCTCTCGTCAACAGCAACAAACGCCGCGAGACGCTGCGAAGCAATAAGCGCAGCAGCAGCGCGGGTTCCAACACGCGCGTACGGGAGCTTGGCAGCGAATACTCTACCAGCACCAACCGGAGCAGCCATTCCTTCGCCTACAGCAGCGCTGGGAGCTGCTCCAGCAGCAGCGGTAGCAGTTGCAACAGCAATGACAACACGTCGGGCGCGTGCAAGAGTGGGGTGGGGTTTGATACGTCGTATTTAAGGGATCCTGCGGGCTTTGGCCTTGTGTCGCTCAATCTTAGTGGCTGCACTGCGTTGTCCGCGCAAGCCGTGCAGGCCGTGTGCGATGCGTTTCCCCAGCTGCATACTTGTCCTGAGCGCCAATCGTTAATCACAAGTGGCTGCCTTAATCTCACCAGTGTGCATTGCATTTGTGTGATTGAGGCTCGCCGTGAGCGCCTGAGCCGAGCTTCTCGTGCCGCTGCGCAACCTTCCCATCCGAGACATCGCCCTTTGTGATTCTTCCATCATCCCCCTCCCTGAGTCTCCATTACTAACTTGCTTGCTGGTGCTTTGCTGGTTTAACGAACTATGTACACAACGTTGTATGATACTTATGTTAATAAGGTTTTGTAGCTCTAGTGTTTGTAAGTCGATTGTAGATAATTCGATGTGCTGTTAATTGTGGAACATATCGTAATTTAGATTGAATTTTGCATCAAAGGTAAGCGCGTTAAATTTCATGGAACACTTCAGTACGAAGTCTTAGTTGTGAAACATTCTGGCACTGCAACTGCTTTTTTGTTTTATTTCAAGCGGCATGCTGCCGGGATCCGATTACGTGACCCAAAAGTGGAGTCTTTCTTGCAAGTTTTTATCTTGATCTTTGGAGGGTAGACCAAGTCAGCGGCCTTCTGATTTTTGAGTGGGTATGCTGCATAGTTGCGAAAGTTAAAATCTGCTACAACCTATTGAGTGACACTTTTGCATGTCAAATAGCGATGAGAATGAGAGTGAGCCGAACTGTGACTGCGGTCTGTGAATTGTGAATTGGAAAAGTACCTATGGTTTTGGCAGGGTGTATCCCTACAACTAATAGAGCTTAGGTCTCAAGAGGACTACAAGATTCTTAGCACAATCACATATACAGTAATTGAATAATTCCTGCCTTCTCCGTGTGGCCCCTAACCCTTTCGAAATAACCCCTTCAGAATAACTCTATCGTCTGCTTTTAAGTTACTATTCATCTTTCACACATAGCTTACAGAGAAACGGTATTCAAAAGTACATTCTATTGTTACATCGCCAATTGATAAATTATAATATTGAAATGGAAAAAGAATTGTACAATAAACAGGGCCATTCTCTAAAGCTAAGCCGGCTTTGTTGCAGTAATAAAACTTTTGAAATATTATCTGCAGAGCGAAGAAAGGATGCCCCTGCGAAAAAGAAACCAAACTCTCTAAACTCGTCAAGGTCTTGAGAAGAAACTTGAGAGACTATCAACGCGTTTAAGCTGCTTTCCGTCGATACTCCTTGAAGAAGTAAGTCACCCGAAACCTCCACAACGATACTTCTACAACAATCAACACGAGACTGATAATGAGCTACACAGGATCGTTGTCAAAATGCTCATCTGCAAAACTCAATCTCCCGTATCTCAAATTCTTCTCTTTCCCGCTTCGCATCCATATCCGGGAGATACGTGTACACAATGAAGGTTTTACGTTTCTTCATGGCCACTGCGGTGGTGTAATCTGAGGGATCAAGTGACACAGTGTCAACCACATTCGCGGCCATCCAATCGCTGGCGCTTCCCAGAAGCCATGCTTTCTCTTTCGAGACCACGACAAGAGTGCCGTCGTCACGAAGCGCCATGCCATCAGCCCACGGGAGCTTCTCCTTCATAAGCACCACGTGCACGCTTTGATCCTCCACACGCACTCGGAACAGTGCCCCAGAGTTCGTTTGCACGACGAGGAGGTACTTACGCCGAGGCTCATACACTATGCCGTTGAAACCAGCCCACGACCATTGCGAAGATTCACCCACGAGAGGCGAAATCGGTTGGGTGGTGAAACTCTCGTGCTTCACGAACACCGAGGGCGTCCCGTCTTTCATCACCTTCCAGAGAAAGTTGCCCATGGTGTTCGTCACATACACATCCCCTGACTTGGCGTCCACGGCCACATCGTTTGCAACTGATTTCTCCCCTGCAATTCAATCGATCATGTTGAAGTTCACCATGTCTCTGTCGACAGCACACATCATATCACATCACTTAACAAAGGTGAACTAAAATACTCTAACATGAAGTGGAAACCCCAAATTCATGAATTCG
Organism: Ceratodon purpureus; assembly: GCA_014871385.1. Lineage (NCBI taxonomy): Eukaryota > Viridiplantae > Streptophyta > Bryopsida > Pseudoditrichales > Ditrichaceae > Ceratodon > Ceratodon purpureus. Next base: position 5,647,385 of record CM026431.1, read on the forward strand.
GAAACGGCCAGGGTTAAGGAAAAGGAAGTCGTCGCACCTTCGGCGACACCAACTTTGTCCAACCGTGCGAAGTAGAGCCGCTTCTTTGTGTCCAAATCGTAGGCTGCAACTCCACAGTAGTTATAATCAACGGTATCCGTCACAACAACGATGACCCGGTTGCGCTTCCGATCGACTTTGACTCCAGCCATGTACACCTTGCCGGCATACTCCTCGTCGCGCACGAACTCCTTGATGGAGCCATCAACTGTGAGCTCCGAGATGATCGCCTTCGAAGCGGAGCCCAGGAGGAAGCGGTCGTGCACTGGGTCCCAATCAAAGCTCTCCGGAAACAGATCTGGTGAGCGGAACCTGATGGTCAGGTTCGACGATCTCTCCGCTGCGGTAGCTCCTTGCGCAAGTAAATCCAGCAACAGCAACCCAAAGCAGAGCAACCACATCTTCATTGACACTCACATGCAAACACATAACCTCTTCACAAAACTAGGAAGAAGTTAGAATTCTTCTGCCGGTCGCTTGACCTGTTTGAGAACTGCACATACAGGATGAAAGAGACTTACCCACGTCTAAAAGCACTGTGAACGATGTGGGTTTCCACTTTCAATATGACTGAGTGAGAGGAAAGTTGAAACAGCACAACATCACATACCCTTGAATCAACTTCAAATGAGTTCACATGCACTTCAACTCCAAAATTCAATAATATCCAACACCCATCTACACTCAAAGTTGCTAGATCACAGATATTAAATTGGATTTACAAAGTTCAGACATGCAGCCTGTAACAAACGCCGATAATACCAAACTTTACTGATATATATTTTGAGTAGGAAGCGACATGTCGTAGTACTCAGTATCGCTTCTAGTGATATGCTACATGCTTATATTATAGTAACATATATTGCGGTATGTAAAAACTCCAACTCAGCTCGAATAAGCAAGGAGGCCACTGCGCCTCATCTGTTCCTAAAATAAATTAAAACGAGTTCGACAGTGATAGTTACAAACTTGGTTCTAGTAACGTGCTTGGTCTCCGCTTCACAGAACCTTGCGAAGTCACCGGTTCACTTTCAGAGCTGCAAGAAATCCCATATTACCAGTTTTTGTTGAATTCCAATTCATCAAATCCGCTGCATTATGTCCCCAAAGAAATCGAGACTGAAGCAGTTCTCCTTATCTTGTCCTTCAACTTCAGGTCCGACTCGTTTCTCGTCAACGTAAATGGGGCCCCTTAGCACATCTGTTTTACGAACACGAGGCTCCCTGAGGAAAAACAGTTGAACTCCATCGCCTTGGTAGAGGAAGGGGTCGGGAGCCCAGTCCAATTCATCCCCGCCGGCCCCTAGCGCCTCGGCAACATGCTCCTTGTGAATGAACATACCTTCGACATTATCGTGGCCTAGTCGTTCTTCCAGCAAATACGGTGGTTCACATCCTGAATGATGACTAAGTATCAGAGATACAAAATTATGAAGAAGAGTTCCTCAAAAGAATAAAACAGTTATGTAAAAGCTGGTATGATCACTGCATTGCATACCTTCAACTTGCAAGAAAGATATTAGGCGCAACACATCGCCGCAGGTTTCGTCCATCCCCGCCGTGATGTAGAGTTCCAATGGGTACATAGAAGCTCTAGCGGCATCCGGGGTCATTGCAGCAGGTTGTTCATGTGTAGGATAGCGTGCTATGAGCTGTCCTGCCTTCGTTTTGAATTGTGCACAGGGAGATCCAAACATAGCTTGGTAGAGAGAAGAATCGTGTTCTTCTGAGTACACTTCGGCCTCCGCAATTTGGACCAGATTTCCGTTTCTGTGACAATACAGATACTGGCCCACAAGTGATTCGCAAAGCTCAGCCGTTGAAGTGCGTTCAAAGAAGCTGCGGTCCTTGCAAGCTATGAAATCATCCGGAAAGGTAGGCGGCACGAACATGTCTGGAGTCTGTGCGGGATCAACTCCAGCCATGTTCTTGAGCAGTATAGATCTGGCAAACAAAACAACCGATCAGTACAACTATTACTTTCATTTTCGGCACAACGTATGCACTTCAAGGACTCTAAACCCCCTCTAAAAAACTCAGTTTCTATTGCCACCAAGTATGCTTAAGTTCCCTGTTCATCATGAATTAAGCACTATGGTATACTCTCTCATAATCGTAACACCAGAATGGAAAAATCATCGATCATCAGCTTCCTCTACATCATACGAGAGAGAACTAAGTTCCAACACAATCCTTGCAGAATCAACGATACAATATTACAAGAGAAGTTTGGACATGGCCAAGAAAGACACATGGACCCAGAGTTTCTTGAGCCAGCTGCTACCTCGAGAAAGATGAAGCTAGACCGGAAGAGACGACGGGTATCAGTTGTGCAAATGGATTGGAATGGTAACTAGGAGCTCATAATCTATATACTACTACTTGCAGCGAGCATACACAGATCACCCGAGGCAGTCTCAGACTCATTTCTGAGCAGAGACCTTGATCGGAGGGAAATGAAAGAGCTGGACAGCTTGCAATGGGTGAAGTCTGGGACACGCACTTATGGGAGCCACAATGTAGTACATGCAGTGTACTAATTCCTGCCACAAAGAGAATTGTACTACAATGGTTGTGCTGATTAGATGTTGACAGCGGCCCCGGAAGAGTTCAGTGGAATTATGAAGCGCCGGAAGTGCCTCCTGCAGAGGTAAAGAAAATAATGGAATGCGAAGTTGATACTCATGCTGGATTCTGGACAAAAACTCTTGGACTTCAAGCAAAGCCGTTACATGGTGAAGACACAATATCATGTCAAGCGTTTGTCCCCAATTTCAGACTTGAGGCAGGCAAAGATATTGCTGTGGTTATATCTGGGGTTGTTTCACAATTGGTGTGGTTATATCTGGGGTTGTTTCACAATTGGTGTGGTTATGACGCCATGGAGTGTAACGGTTTATTTTTAAAGATGAAGGAGATCAATAGGACTCCTACAGAAAACGCTATTTTCTGCTGTCTGTTTCTTAGACTCTTTATGAGATTAACGATTCCTTCAGTCTTCAGCATTCTTTACTGCTTTTCCTTCTTGCTTGTCACTCAGCAAAATGTTTATAACATTGCAGTATAACTTGTAAAACATTCACACTCTTCGTCAGTTGAAGCACCTCAATATCCTCAACTTGGGATGTCATGTAAATAAAAGGGAATTTATTTGGCAGCATTTTGTGTGTGTGGTATTATGATCGACTATTGTGACTCTCAATCTCCTTAAAATCCTGCCAGGTACAGAGATACAATTGCCTCGGTTGATCTTCAATTGTATATTGGCTCTCAATATTCAATTGAAGATTGTTTTAACAGTAAATCGATTGCACTTCTGGAAGATTGGATCATACTATTAGAAAAAAGTTTTCACAAGGGATAATCACTGCAAGGAGAAGCGTGAAAGATTTGATCGTGAAAGGCGGGTACGTTGGTTCGAATTGGTCACAACAGACCAGCATTGGGTCCTGCTGGCTGCGGACCCCACCAATGGCGAAGGAACACGAACACACTTCTCGATCAAAAGCGTCACTTACGTGCCTAGTTTTCAAGAATCAAAAGCTATTCTTTTGTTAGTAGTGATTAAAGACCTCTTTTAGTATTCAGATATGCCAAAAATTTAAGATAAACTTCAAGCAAATGTAGAAGCTCAATCATCATGTTATCCTTTGCAATTGTAGTGGTGGCACTACTAGCAACCATGTCGCCCATTACTTACTATTTCAAGTATCTTAGCAATTGGGTGAGTCATTAGGGTCACAAAAAACAAGAAAAAATGAGCTTTTCCACATTCTCCGTGAATTAAAGGCGTCACTTTTTGAGTGAGGAACGACAGGTTCTCTTGGAGTGTGGACATGGTGACAAGTGAATGAAACAGTATTGTAGTGTTTGCAATGCAACCAATTCTCTCCTACGTAGCATGTAGCATACGACCCTTAAACTTACCGTAAACCGTCGGAGAGTACCTAGTTTGTATACATCCGAACAAATTTTTATTTTATTTTTAAAAAAAATAGGTTCTTCGACTAAAGAAAGAATTTTTGAAATTTTGGCTCAACGGACATTAGATATAAGGCCTATTACTTGTTCTCTACACTAGTCAAAAGTATTGTTAAAGACCTATCGCTTGTCTTGTGCAATATTCAAAGGTACTATCAAAGACAGCATACTACTTCTCTTCTACACTACTCAATAGTCCTGGCAACCAGTTGTCCTACTACTTTTCTTTTGCAATGTTTAATAGTACTTTTCTTTTATACTACTCAATAGTAATCAATAGTCCTGGCTACCACTTGTCCTACTTCTTTTCTTCTGCACTACTCAATAATTCTGTCAAGCCAGTTGTCCTAGTTCTTTTCTTCTGCACTACTCAATAATCATGTCAAGGACGACTACCAGCTGTCTTGCACACTATTCGAAATTAATGTCATGGGCCCACGACCTCTTTTCTGCACTATTCATAATAATTGTCAAGGACCTACTACTTGCCTTCAGTAATACTCAAAACAATTATCAAGGACTACACTTGAAGAGCCTTCCAAAATCACTAGATTTTGTTTTATAACTAGTCTTTAGCTTAAAGATGAATTCTGTTTTTTTTGCCAGATTTGTGTCATTGGTGTTCCTTCTTACACAATCCATGTATTTAGGGCCTATTTAGACCAAAAAACATTAGGCTAGAAGTCAAAAGAATTGAGAGTTTTTATAGATGGATAGCTTTAGTGCCCACCTTTGGATTTACTTCCAAAAAAAATTGGATTGAAACCTATAGTTTTTTTCATGATTAGATAATCTACTTGGAATCTTCCATGGCAAAAGTGGATCAGTGTTTTCCTTGGACTGTACCTCATTAGAAATAAAAGCTTCAGAAGCTTCGTATTCTTTAAATTCATCATAAATTTCTTGGACCTTAAAATAGAGTATTTTAAGGAGGGGGAAATGGATAGCTAAGACTTTAGTAATTTGATTTTTCTCAATGATTTTTTTGAAATTGAAGTTTTATTTTATTGTTGTCATTTCTAAATTATGAGCTTGGACCCTTCTTTTTGAATTTGCACTAAAACATTGAGTTGCAATTCACTCAGAACTTCCATGTTTTAACCCCTAAAAATCCAGGAAAGCCAAAATGGGTTTTTGCTGTTTTGGCAGCCAAGATGAAGGGGTTAAAATTCATATTTTTGCCTAAGATTTTTACTGGATGCTCCCTATACTACAAAGTGTATGTGGTAAAATTTTCAAAGCCAAATTCCAATTTTAAGACCTTCATCTAGAAATTTTAGGTTTCAAGTCCAAAACGGGCAGCTTAAAATTAGGGTTTTTTCAAAAACAAATTCGTGAAATATTTTCATAACCAAACCACCACTCAAATTCCAAAGAGACCTAAGTCAAAAAATAAACCAATTTTACAAGGGCAGCCTCCAAAAATTACAAAGACAAGCTTCAAATTTTTGAATTATTTCTTTCAAAATTCGTCAAAATTTGAGATTATGAAATTTTTCAAAAATAGTTTCGCCCAAAAATAAAAATTGTATAAAGGCACCTAACCACCGTTTAGATTTTTCTAAAACCAAGTATACGTAACGTCATACATGTTTTACGATATCAACGTTTTTAGACCCGCTTCTAGAAAATAATTTTTATGAAGGTTCTAAAAACGTAATAAGTCTCTAAAATTTTGCATGGAGGTACCCAACTTGATTACCTACATGGAAAAAAATATGAGCAAAATGTTTGCGATAATGAACATCAAGTCCCCATTTTCACCATTTACCCTATGTCGTTCGGTTTATACCCAAAAAAACTTTTGCTGCAACTTTTAACATTATAATCTCACAAATGATAAACATCCAACGGTTGAAAATTTCATCAGTACTTTAAAAGAGAGTAAAGTACAAGATCTTACGGTTAGATGTCTAAAAAAAAGAAAACAAACTGGTCCAAACCGTCATTCCCACAAAGCGGTCAAAAATGACATTTTTGGAACTTGGAGGTTCCAAAAACGGCTGGATTTTTAGGGGTTAAGGATGATACTCCACTTACAATGTTGTCATTGAGGAACAAAATACCACTTTGGTATAGAGTAGTCTTTAATATTGATGACAAGATATAAGTATGATTAAGAAATTACTTCTCTGAGAATTTAATTATTAAATGTACATCTTGAGATATAAATAGGGTCTATAAAAAATGCAACATTGTTGTACTTATGAAGGATCTTTAAAAATACCTTGGATAATAAAATTAAAAATGTCAATAATCATAAAAATTATAGAAAGACAATTATTATGATTACAAATATTATATTGAAGTATAACCTTATAATATTTACACCTAATGTTACATTTATCATATAATATTTGGCAAGTTAAACTTTTTCTCCTTATATATTAGTATTAAATAAATATATTTTAAATAGAATAAATAAAGAAATTTGTGGTAATGACTATTTCAACACTTTTAACAAAAGATTAAAAATGTATTTAGGGAAGATGAGAGAGGGAAGGGGGAGAGCAAGCTAGATAAGATTAAGCACTCCACTCTTAAAATTGGCATTCACAATTCTTCAAATATTTCCAATCCAATTAAGAGATTCAAAACCATTTGATGAAGAGATTCACGGACATCATGTTCTCCACCGAATTGAGCACCGGACACTGATATTCACACTGGCACAATGAAATCATGCATGAACCACAGTGCCAAACCATCAGTCTGAGGAAACGGCAATGTCAACTTGAGTCTACGTAGAGCACATATTATTTAAGGCATCACAGTGGCAAGAAAATTGATTCGAAATTCAGATTTCTAGGCAAAAAACCTGAAATTGGACAAAATAGTTTGAAGTAGTTATAATCCAAAATAACTGGTATATAAACACATATATACCAAACTCATGCTCTCTGCGTCAAAAAATATCGAATATTTGGCATAGAAATTATAAAAGCATCGAGTATATGGCATGTCAATCAAAATGGCATGTATGTTGCCATGAACCTTCTGTGCTTCCTGCAGAAAATCCCATTGAATGTGTAAATTTGTTACAGATGGGCCTCGTTGTGCTTAAACGAGGATCAAGGGCCAAGGAGAAACCTTGTGAAAGTGAAAAATGGTTATATAATGTTCAAGCTCACAACCTAATAGGGCGTTCAGTCGCCCGACTGCCTACACAAGGAGTTTCTCTGAACTCGTGCAGCGGCAGGTGAGTACTTGATGAATTGGTGTCTACAGCAGACCTCCATTCTCAAACTCGTTCTTGAAAGATTAGATGCTCTTCGTACGTGCTAATAACGTGTTGCGAATTGTCTGGTCAGATGTTAAAATGTTGTCGCAGCGCCATGGTCATAAGGATGTTTGACCTGAACTGGAACAGGTTGTCTTTGAGACGAAACATCCACTTCCCTTATCATCTCAAAACGAGCATTTCCTTGAGCTTGATATGCCAATAGATTGGTATAGTAGCCCACCCTTCCCGGTGACCCACCTGGTCCAACCTGCAGAAGAAACAAATATTTACATGTAGAACAAACATACTAAAGATTGAGCTATCTACAGAAACCTACATAATGTTTTACAAAAAGATACACCAAAACCCAAATCATAGAAGACTTCTTACATCTGTAACACCTTGATTTGGTGGTGATAAACTAGGAGGAGCAAGGGCGGTGGGTGCTAAATGACTATGCGGTGATTGAAGCTGTTGCCCCTGCTGTTGCTGCTGCATCCACTTTGGGTAATGGTCGAGTTGTGTAACTTCTTCACTATCTGAGGACCATGTCTGTGTAAGCATCGATTGGCGCTAGCTTTGAGCTACATCAAAAAAAACCAAAATTCAGAAAGAATTGGAAAGCCAATCTCTGCGAACTACTCTAACATAACAAGAGGTCTACTTTCTAGTAGCGGCCGGTTCGGCAGAGAAAATCTAACACGGGAGATAAGTCTGGACAACTCACCAATGCACGCCACTTCCTTACAAGTATCCTCAGAATCTGGCCACTTTTCATCGTCCGGTTGAGAAATGAACACTTGCTCTGCATTTCAATGCCCAGCCAAGGATGAGTGACAACAGAAATTGTAATATTACAAGAATCCATCTCAAATAGATGGGAACACGAGCAGAAACACTCCAGTGGGTTTGCGGAAGATCAGATCTAAAACCTTTCCTCGAAAACAAACGTCAGACACATTGAAAAGATGTGCTTCAATTATCACCTCTTTGCCACTTCTTTGCAGCACCCTTGATCCCCCATTCCTCACCAAGTGTAAGCTGGTGATGTTGGTTAATGGACTCTAATAAAGACGGAAGTTCATCGAGATTAGACATCAGAGTTTTTGCAGTGAATCCCATCTCCTTAATTTTGAGAACTGTTTCAGGTCGAAGTCCAAAACCGTCGAAGAAGGTATCAAGGTCTATGGAGGCGAACATGGAGCTCTGAAAACAAAACAACTTAACGTCAGGGGATACTACATCAACACAAAGACGGTCGTCAGACTCAAAGAGACTCAGAAAGGGGATGTAATCCAAAAATAAAGACGATGCATTAAAGCAAAGCAGATCCTCATATCCTCCCAGATAAATCTAGTAAGTTTTACAGCGAGCTCTGCTCATGTGACCTCCTTCAATGAGTACATAAATGCGTAGCACATGACATATTCATCACTCCCCAAAAACATACTTCTACAAACGAAACCTGTGAAGTCTCTCTGCCAATTTCAATTCCAAGTCTACCCTATATTTAATTACCGGAGATTCGTGAACAGATACTAGACCTCACTACACAAGGGTGCTCAGCGGACCCGCTAAGATCTTCATCTGCTCAGACAACGACAGCTTAAGGCGCGAGTGTGTCACTTAAGAGATCTAAATATTCAAACATATAAATTAAAAAATAGTGACTATCACCAGTATCTAAATAGGCCCAAAGAACGCCCTACTTTGCAAAACCTCCTCGTCCTTCAATGTGCCTCAACTAACACTCACCTTCCCCTACATGACATCCTCTCTACGAACAGGGTAACAACGGAACAACCATCATTTCTTCCCCCAGGACGAAATCATTTTGCATGTGAATATGACTCAGAATCATACAGTAGCTAGAAGTTCTCAAATCAGGCCCTTATTGCAAAAAAATTGCATAACCTGGGGCAACTCCGAGAGAACAGTGAGGGCATGGCTGACCCTAATTATGTCAAAATTCATTTCCGTGTCCAAGAACTGCCAAAAATTCACTCATCTCACAAATTCCGGAAAGACCTAAAATTCCACAAAATATAATTCACCTCCCAAACTCCAAAAAGCCGCCACCGACGCAAGCCATTCCGAAACACAAAAACCAAAGACGACAAAACTCCATAAAGACACATCACTAAAAAAGCACATACCATCCGCAGCAGCAGCTCATGCTGCGCGCTCAACCGATCCCCCTTCCTCCCGGAGGGCGTCTTCCCGTCGAAATGCTCCGCGCTCCCCGACGAATGGTCCGAAGCCGACGACGCTCCCCGGACCCCCCGGCTCTTGACGGGCTTCCGCTTCTTCTGCGTCTGCTCCCGCGCGATCTCGATCAACCGCAGCTCCTCCCGCGCCTCGTCCGGCACCGACGGGCACCCAGTCACCCCCGCCTGGCGCTTATTCCCCAGCAAATGCGCCCGGATCCGCATGGCATTCCCCTGAAACTCTTTGTCGCAGTGAATGCACCGCACCAGCGTCGCCATGCCATGCTTCTCCGGCTCCTTTATCACTATCACATGGTTCCACTCCACCCCCTTCACCTTCACCATCTCCCCACCCCCTCCCTCCTCCCCCAAACCCCCCACCAAACCCTTAAACCCCAAACCCTAAAAACCCCAAAAACCCCAAAAACCCTCCCCACACACCCCCACCTCCAAATTGCGCCACAACTCTCTGCCAACTCGGACTGTGCCTCCCTCCCGCGGCTCCGAATGCCCGTAAAGCAGGTTCCCATGCAACGTCCCCCGAAGTAACAGAAGTCAGAGAAGTGAGAAGGCCAAAGACTAAACCCTCCTCTTTTCTGCAACTTGTGTGATGAGATGGTGATTTTCGAGAGTTGTGGGGATAGGAGCGATGGCGTGGTGGGACTGCGGAGTGCTGCCCGTGCAGCCAAGGGGGAGTGTGCCAGTGGAGGGGGGAATGGAGGGAGTGGGGTGGCCGTGCGGGAGAGTGTTCGGGAGGGTGTGTTTTGTGTTCGAGGGATGACGTTGGGGTTTGGCTTGGGTCTCGGCTGGAAGGGATGATGCGTTTTCTCTCGGGAAAGAGAGTTCGGTTCCTGTTGGATTTAGGTCCTTTCTGGTTTTGGGTTTGTGTTGGTTTTGGGTTTGTGTTGGTTTTGGGTTTGTGTTGGTTTTGGGTTTGTGTTGGTTTTGGGTTTGTGTTGGTTTTGGGTTTGTGTTGGTTTTGGGTTTATGTTGGTTTTGGGTTCTTATTGGCTTTGGGTTACTGTTGGTTTTGGGTTCCTGTTGGTTTGTTTGCCGCTCTCGAGTCCCAGCATTGATTTTACTGCTTTCGGCTTGGGTTGGGGTTGGAACTTGGGGCAACGAGCTAGTTTGTTTTTTTTTTTTTACACAAACAAGTAACTTTATTACTCGTTGCAATAAAAATGGTACACTGCCAAGCGGGGAGACCGCTGGTCAAAAGAATAAGAAACCGAAATTAAAACCTAGAGGAAAAAGCCCACCCAAGGGGGGAGCAAATTCCATTACCGAGCTAGTTTTGGCCGGCTAACCCCTAAAGTTTTTGGCCATAAAATCCCTAATTCTGCCTCAATTCTGCCATGTTTTAGTTCAAGGTAAAATTATGCAAATTCAAACATATTTTAAAGAATCTAATCGTAGGATCTAGTACCTAACTTGTACATGTATGTGTACACAAAATTTTAGATTGTAACTCCTCACTGTTCGAAAGATCGTAAGGTTTGAAATTGATAGAAAAGTTTTTTTTGGTACTGCTCGGCAGAGACAGCCACCCTTTGGAGAGTGAAACAGCCAATTTATTTATTTTTAATTTTTTAATTTTTTTGACAAATGGTACTTTTATTACCAATGATAAAACACATGAGAAACAAAAGCACCCAATAAACCAAGCCCGGGCAAACAACCAATTTTTTGAGGTTGTGTGGTTGGAGGCTCTTCAGTTTTGGATTCTAAAGTCAGTTGGGTATGCTCAAAAAAATTGAAGACAAAACAACACACAGAAGCATTGGAAAACCACATTTCTAGTGACGGGAGTCAAATGAAATGCATATACATTGGCTCTCTTTCGACACTACACATGCCTAAGAAGATCAACTATTTTTTGAGATCCGAACGGTATATTCATGCATTTGTATGAAAAAGAAATTGTAGATGAAAAAATCCAAAAAATAAAGAAATCCAAAATAGATATGAATTTTACAGCATATATTGTGGTTTGGGAGGAGAAATGGTGAAGGAAAAATGGGTGACAAAGGTGACCCAATCATTGTTGATTTGCCTGCAAGTTTTTATAAAACTTAGAACTTTGACTGAATATATCTCAAGATCCATACGGTCAAAATTTACATAACTTTGTGTAGATACTAATTGAATGGCTCTGAACAAGATCCTACGGTTGGATTTCTCAAAATCAAGTTTTGAAAAAAATTGTGAAAGGATTTCAGAAAGTATCATTTGGAAGTCACTGTAGACTGTTACAGATTTGGTACACCACTCTCATCAGCCACAAACCTGCCCCAGCTGCCCTGAATTGAATTTTGATCTTTCAACACAAATTATTTCTTAACTACGGGCCCGATGAAAGTAAAATTTGGTCTTGTTAGAAAGATATGACAATTTCCCATGTTGTACCAAAGTTACAGCCACATCCGGTAAAATTTGACTCATATGGAGCCTGACCGGACCCTAAATCATATCAAAACTGTTGAGTTGATGCTTTAGGGATTAAGGGTGGCAACACCCATAAACATGACTTTTAAGAGTTTTGAGCATGCTTTTTATATATGATATATTCAAATTATTGGACTAGGTCAGCAAGACAAAAATAATCCCAAATGTATTTTAGAATATATTATTTGGATAATGTATGAATAAGTTATGAATTTTTAAAAGGCTTATTGTGGATACACTTTATGTCCACAGTAAGTGTATCCATGAGTATGATGTTTAGATATAGTACATTCTTAGAATCATATCTATTCACTTCTCTAGATTTTTAGAGATTCAGTAAGGTATTTATCGATACAATAATGCTTGTGAGCGTTGTTACTTCATGCAAAAGAATTTGGTTAAATATTGAAATAAAATATATGTGATACTTGGGTGAAACCTACATAATATGTATACAGTAATTGGGTAAATTGGTAGTCGAGATTTGTTCTTTATTAGAGGACACATGATAATTATTAGATTCTCTATAAAACTTCTCAAACATTGGGTTGGGAAGTGGCCTAATGTTTGGTATTTATTGGGGACAATTGTGGGAGGTTTGTTTCTCTTAAAATAATTGTTTTTTGAAGAATGGAAATTTAAGGGCCTTGAATGAAATACCATGATATTTTTTTAGACGTATTTTATTGTATTGAGTTTTTCAAAATTTGTATTAATCATTTTGATATGTAATACTCCTCCGTCTCACTAAAAGACCTTGGTTTGGTAAAACAATCTGTCTCAAAATAAGAGAGTGGTTTCTAAATTTGGCCAATTTTTTCTGAATTTATAAATATCCTTGAATATGCTATTATTAGAAAAAATGGTCTTTTAGTGAGACGGAGGGAGTAATAATTTACTGAACGGATTTTGATATTTTTGGATAGGAATGAAAAGGGATTATTCATTTGAAGGTGTTTTTATTGATAAATTATATTAAGATCTTCCTTAGTTTTTTTTTATATATGATATTTATAAAATAAAGAATATTTGAAAAATCACACCTTTTGATTAAGTGAACTAAGTGTGAATTAAACATAATAAAATTAACATTTTATTATATATTTTTTAGAATATTTGTATTTATAAGTATTGAAATCTTTTTAAAACTTAAATTATTTTTATAGTGTTATTTTTTTAATTATATAAATACAAACTTTATACTTTGAATGTTTATAAAAAAAAATCTTTTGAATTCTGATAATGATCATTGGTTTTTTATAATTATTAATTTAAGCATCTTAAAATTACTAAATTTTGTCGTTTTGAGATATTATTAGATAAAGATGATAAGACATAAGTTCTAGAAAGTTATAGACATTTTACAGGATGTAAATTTAATATCAATTAACTAGATTATAAATTGATTTATTCGTCCTTGCAAATCATCAAGGCGTAACACATTTAAATACATTTGACTAATCCATCATAGATTTTATGCCATAAAAAATTCATATGTCTACTCTATAAAATGCAACAATTATAGTAATTTAAAAATATACAAAATTAATATAAAACCACAAATTTTTTATTCTTTATATAAATTTTAAATACACAAAATAATTGTATTTGTCCAATCATCAATCGCAAGGTAGTTCCATCAAAAATATAAAACTTGAATTATACATCTTTAAAATGTGCAAATTTTAATAGTACTTGAAAGATTCTCTTGTTCTTCATGATATTTTTATATATAATTATTATATACAACTGAAATTTTATATGTGTATATGTAATTTTGAATAATGTAACAAATTTATTTATGATTTATTCATCAAAACTTTGAAATTTAAACAATTGAAAGATTGCTTTAGAGTTTAATTTATTTATTTAACACAAATTATATATTAAATTAATCATTTTTTAACACAATTGATATATCATATAAATTATTTTTCATATTATTTTTATCTATGCATTCATAACATTTAACTCTATAGAAACCTATTTAATTATCTTCAATGGTTAATTAATTATAAAAAATGAATCAGATATAGTAAATCTAGTGTTTATAAAGAAATTTGTAATAATTGAATAATTTATAATATTATCCACTAAAATTCAAATTCAATTTTTTTTTAATAAAATTGAATATTACTGCAAAATTTATAGTAAGATATATTCAACATGTCTATTATATCATTGACTTTTTTTTTATATATAAACAAAAATTAGGAATTTTTAAACAATAATAGTTTTTATTAAGTTTGTTCTTACAAATAACGTTTATTTACTTGATTTTTAATTACAAATTGAGACATAAAGACAGTTCAACATTTAGAAGTACAATTAATATGATGTTTTTATTATATTTATTTTAAAATTATTTTATTATTCAAGATTTTACTAAAAAAATTCATATATCTTTATAATTTACAAAAGATGATTTATGATTTGCTTTTTAAAAATTTATTAATGTATGCCACGTTCCAAATTTACACATACCATAACTAGATGGACTTGGTAGAGGTGTCCTAAACTTGAGAAATAAATATGTCACAATGTATTTCAACTGGTTATTTTTCAATTTCTCTAATTTTTGTAGTTTTAAATATATTTTAAAATTATTTAATTAACTAAGTAACTAATTGGTTGAAAGTCTAAACAAAATTACACTTAAAATAAAACCTAATTTTTTTATTAACTTTAAACTTCGCAGAACATCATTTAACTTTTCATATAAATTCTAATGTAATTGCCGATTTTTTTTTAACAGTTTTTATAAACATTTGACACAACTCTTTTATTTCTTTTATTTCTAATCAATTTTTAATATAATTAAAAAAATTTGAAAATAAAAAAAATTGATATAGATGATTCTATTAAAATAAGAGATTTCTTCATTAAGACGGAGGATTATTTGACTATCTATTAGATTTGATAAAATCAACATCTTAAATTTTTTATCAATAATCTTACAGTGATTGACTCAAAGTACTGTGGAATGCATAGTAGCAGCTCCATTAAACAAGAATGCAGCACCATGTGGAAATTGAAATTTAACTTTGGACTCATTCAAGCAAAACATCGGAAGTTTATCCTCTTTCATTTCATCTCGGCAATCTACAATATAACAAGTTTAGAAAATCCTAAATCATACTCCATCTACATTTTGTTTTTTAACATTCAATACGTTCTGTATAGTCATGGTTAAATCAAATAACTTAAGAAATCATGGACTCACCTGAATGAAGCCACAAAAGAAAAACGAACCCATAATCCTTTGGATCATCATATAGGACACACGAATAATCTCGTGTAATTAAAAAACATGTTAAAGGCATACCAACAAATCGACCCTCCTCCACTTTCAACCTCTCAAAAATCATTTTTTTTTTTTCTAGTCGTTCTCAGACTGGACTAAAAGAGAATTTCAAATATCGTATCACCTCCTCTATAAAACTCTCTGACACCTCATACGCAGTCTTCTCCTTATGTGTAAATCTTGCCAAATCAAAAAAAAATTTGAAGTTTTAAGGAATAGAAAATGAACAAAAATAAATAAATAAATAGCAACAAAATAATAAAAATTTATAATTTACATGAATTTTATAAATATTTTGATATATGCATAATTCATATTTCGAATTAAGAATCATGGATTTATTAAGATAGCCTAATCTTTAAGTTGCACAAGATCAAGTCTTCTTCCATCTGAACAAACTTTAAGTTTTTTGTTGTTTTCTACAAAATATTTTTGAATAATATTTATGTATATTTTGTAAAAACATTTTTGGACTGTAAAAATTTAATTAGTTTGTAAGTGTTTGAAACATTTTTTTGTTGACTACTAAAAATTATAAATTTGTACAATTTGAATATATATCTTTTATGTTATATATTTATTAAATTAATTTCTTTTCAACAAGATTAATTTTAATAAATAGATAAATTAAATATATCCTAAAGAATTGTTAAATGTTTAAAGAATCATAGTACTATTGATGGTGGTTTATAAAATATATATATTTATGTATAGACATACATACAGTCATTTTCTAGATCAATCTTACAATGGCATCAAATTTGGATTTAAAATATCAACAATATGAATTATAAGCGATGTAGACCTTGTCCAAAAAATGACCTCAGGAGACCTTAAAGATTCGTTTGTTATGTTCGTCAACATGAAACGAGTTCATTTGGAGACAAACTATGGCAGTTCATGTATATAACCACAATCTTGGAAGACTGTTAACTATAGCAGTGTGCGAGATGACGCTCGAAAATACGGATAATCAAGTTAAGTTTTGGGAGTTACTTATCAGAACTGTAGAGCGTTGTGGCCAACCAAGACTTTTGTGATCACTCACTTATTATAAATTAATTTGTCTACTCACTAGTCATAGCTTATGTTTTTGCTCCAACTTTACCTATATACTATTGCAACTGTTGCGGCTTTTGCTAGTGGTAGTATTGTATTTGCTACTGTTTTGGCTACTACTGCATATGATACTCTTTTTGCTCAATACTGTTCAAATTGTTGCGGCTTTTCTTATTGTTCTTATTATATTTGTTACTGACAGTGTTTGATTGATTCTTTTTAAGGATTTTAACATATTGGATATTGTTTTTGTGTAGTGCCTCTGATTCTTCCCGATCTTTAGATGTGATCTTTGGAAGTGGAGGCTAGAGTTTCTCAAAATTTAAAACTCATGGCTAGAATTGCAACGGAATCGTCTCCTTCCAAGACTCTGCCATAAGCACCTCCAAAGAAAGTACTTGCTCCAGAAGGGGCTGCAATTCCTCAGCCTTTCAACTCTCAAGCTGCTGCTAAAGTTGACCTTGGAGGCTGCGACGATGTTCTCACCATCCAAGTGGTTGAAGTGAGGATCATCAATTCTTGTGATAATTTTCCACTCATACCAGAGAAATCCGAAGTCCAAGGATCTGTATACGTTGCATGTCCATGGCTCTCTAGACGATAATTGGACTCCTGATGGATATTCTAAAAATTGCCCTTTAGATGGTTTGAAGAGTTCATTACGTTAGCCATGTGAAATTCCCTCCCCCGCATTCTTTGGATATTGAATTCCTCGCAGTTCGTCCTACTTTGCACGACATGCTTCCTCTACTCTCCCATCCCTCTCCCACGAGGCATACTGTTTGCGACATATGTGAAATGCAAACTTGGCCCAGTTGATTTTTGCCTTCCCTTCTCTTTCCGCCAGCGAGCTCCTCAGAAAATATCGCGCATACTCCTTGTTAGGGGGCGGGTGATTATACGCCACCAAGTACAGCTGCCACATCTTGACGCACTGCTCCTCCGAAATTTGGTCATTAGGCACAACTCTTAAAACGCTCCGTCCTTTGCTTGGAAACACGCGTTTCAAATAAGGGTCGGTAATGTGTGATGTACCACAGTCCGTCTTCTCGCAAAAATTAAAAGTACAAAAATGAAAATTAAATGAAAAAAAAGAAGTAAAGATAAAAACAAAAGTTAGATTGAAGAAAAAATCAGAAATATATAAAATTAAAATTAAAAGATAAATTGGACTTTAGAGAAAAAAAAAATACATTGAAATTAGAAGACTAAAACGGGAGAATTATGAAGAAATTAGCAAAAATAGAATAATTAATAATTTAAGAGTCTAAATAGTCCGATTTTGATTAATTTTAATATAAAAATTGTAAATTCGTATCAAACTATGGGATTTTTGAACAAAAAGGGAAAAATGAGCAAGTTGAGTGCACTTATATAGCGACCATATGCGTGGTTTTCCCAATAATCGTAAAGATGCAAGTATTTGATGACGAATTACTCTCGTTCCACATGAAATTGTTGACGTCGGTGTATCCAGAAGAACTACTGGAAGTGTGTTGATGGAGAACAATAGCAATAGATGCTTATCTTTCCTCATCACACAACAGTTGCTCTCAAAGTCATGCATATCTTCTTAAAGGTGTCCCTGCTTTCTCCGTTTTTCCGCTGCTATATTTATCAAATGCAGAGGAGCCAATCATATTTATGTACAACGTACCTATAGAATAACAAAATGAAGTTTAGCTTATAGTTTTACAAAAAAAGTTTCAAACAAACATTTTGTATAATATCAAAAATAAATTTATCACAGAAAAAAAACAATGAAAATTGAAATGGACAAGAAGAAGTAAAGCAATGATGCAGGAGAAAAAAATAGAAAATCACAACTTGTAAACCATAATGGAATTATAAGTTGCAAACATAATAAAAGAACTTAAAATCTTATTTTTCTTTACTTGTAGCATAATGTATTTTTCTGCCAAATTCAAAGACAAAGGTATGGTACAAATATAATTGTTTATAACCAAGCAATGCCCCCCTCCTTCAATGTAGCCAAAAGCTTCATAAGAATTTTGAGTACTGCGGTCGTTTATTTACGGACAATTAGAACACCATGTTCATCAAAATTTTATCTACAATAAACCATAAATTTTTACCTAAAAACCATGAAATGCAATAAAGAAAATCTACGTAGATAAAATGAATATAAACACTGTAAATATAAAAATAAAACTACAAGCAATTCGAAAACGTTTTTTGATAATTGATAAATTAAAAAAAATAAAAAAATAAGATAAAATGAATTTCAAGTATTTTTCAAAACAAAGTAGTAAATAAGAAAATCTAATAATTAAATATATAAATTAAATTAAAAAAACATGTAAAAAATCCACATGGCCAAATAAATAGAAGGTAGAAGCCAACATACTTTATTATCATCTTGTTTATCGTCTCAAACTTTCTCAAAGACCATTCTCTTGTACATGCCTTGCAAATTTTATTGATCAACTACATAGTCTCAAAACACTTGTAGTATAATATATGTCCTTGTGGAATGTGCTAATATAATTATGGATTGGTGATATGTAAATAATGTCCAAGTTAAAAAAAAAATAGGACTGCCATAATGTTAGAAATGATAAGGCAACTGAAAAAAGATGGTTTCTTCTCATAATAAGTCTTGTTATTGGGTTGAAGAAGCAACCCAATATACAACGTAACTGCCATAAATGCCATGACCCTTGGAACGGTCAAATCCTCCTACGTCTGCCCTCCGATCGTATTCCTAAATCATCAAGCATGTGCTAGACATACCGGTTGGTTTTGAATCACAATATTCAACAAAATTGTTTGTAGCCAAAATAATAAAAACAATTGTAATATTGTTGGAACCATAGGCAAGGACTGAGCAATTCCCATGATACTTGAAACTCGAATGGTCGTGGATCATAAGATGAATTGGAAAGTCACCAAGTTTCTTCTCTAAAAAGAAACTTAATTCCATTTTCATCCACAACATGTCACTGGATCACTACAAAGTTCAGAAAACACACAACTGATTGCAAACACTAATATGTTGATCTGTAACAATGGAGATTGGGTGTTGTTCAATGAGTAAAAGTCATGCACATTCCTCCCTATTCCATTGAACATTTGATGTTTGTCATTTTAGCCTGCTCCATTGAACATTTGATGTTTGTCATTTTAGATAACACTTGATTACCAGCCTCCAAAGCCAAATTTTGCACCCACTTGCAATTGTTGAAAGGAATGTCATATCTTTGATGGCTGTATTCATAATTGTTCAAAATTTCAATCACAAAGATTTGCAAATACTTCCATTTATTACTGCAATTCTGGAGGCTGCCACATTGTATGAAAAATTGACATAGATGAATACTTTCATAGATAGACATCCTTCAGAAATGGATCTTTCATAAACAAATATGGACTTTGATTAAAAAATTTCATCACTATGCATGGATAAAAGAAGAATGGATTTGTGATTTTGAAACTACCCACCCAGTGAAAAATTGTTTTTACCCTTTTTACCTATGAAAAGGTCGGGCACTTAGGGCAGAAAATCCGACACTATGAGTGGGTGCAGTGGTGCACCCTGCCCAATTTCAGTCCACAATCATATAAAAAACAATTTTAGAAATCAAAAAATAAAAAATGCAAAATTTCTATAACAACTTCAATTGATACTACGATTCGTTCATATGATGCCCAATTTCTATAACAACTTCAATTTTATCAAAATCTTGGAAAATACTACGATTCGTTCATATGATGCCCAATTTCTATAACAACTTCAATTTTATCAAAATCTTGGAAAATTGCATGCCTTAAAAAAATCTTAGAAAATAGCTAAAATTTGAAACCTTACATTAGCATGCCCAATAGTGCCGCAACTAGAATCTAGTCTCAAGGGCCTTTAGGGGTTAAATTATCTTTTTCAATTGATACTACGATTCGTTCATATGATGCATTTCTATTTCATACCAACATTTCAAACTTCTGATTTATTATCACAAAGAACCTCAAACTATTTTACAATACTTCAAATAGTTGCTTACAGGTGCCTACTATATAGTATTCCACACTGTTATTTTCTGGATGCTACCACTTTAAACCCGTAGTTCTAGATCCACTCATCATGACGTAAGAGAACTTACTCCATGTAGTAAGTCAAAATAATTTGATTCGCATCTCATAAGAGAAAGAAGGTGAGAATAGACAAAATATATTCACAAAATTAACCCCTAAAAATCCAGGAAAGCCAAAATGGGTTTTTGCTGTTTTGGGCAGCCAAGATGAAGGGGTTAAAATTCATATTTTTGCCTAAGATTTTTACTGGATGCTCCCTATACTACAAAGTGTATGTGGTAAAATTTTCAAAGCCAAATTCCAATTTTAAGACCTTCATCTAGAAATTTTAGGTTTCAAGTCCAAAACGGGCAGCTTAAAATTAGGGTTTTTTCAAAAACAAATTCGTGAAATATTTTCATAACCAAACCACCACTCAATTTCCAAAGAGACCCAAGTCAAAAAATAAACCAATTTTACAAGGGCAGCCTCCAAAAATTACAAAGACAAGCTTCAAATTTTTGAATTATTTCTTTCAAAATTCGTCAAAATTTGAGATTTTGTAATTTTTCAAAAATAGTTTCGCCCAAAAATAAAAATTGTATAAGGGCACCTAACCACCGTTTAGATTTTTCTAAAACCAAGTATACGTAACGTCATACATGTTTTACGATATCAACGTTTTTAGACCCGCTTCTAGAAAATAATTTTTATGAAGGTTCTAAAAAAGTAATAAGTCTCTAAAATTTTGCATGGAGGTACCCAACTTGATTACCTACATGGAAAAAAATATGAGCAAAATGTTTGCGATAATGACCATCAAGTCTCCATTTTCACCATTTACCCTATGTCGTTCGGTTTATACCCAAAAATACTTTTGCTGCAACTTTGAACATTATAATCTCACAAATGGTAAACATCCAACGGTTGAAAATTTCATCAGTACTTTTAAAGAGAGTAAAGTACAAGATCTTACGGTTAGATGTCTAAAAAAAAGAAAAAAAACTGGTCCAAACCGTCATTCTCACAAAGCGGTCAAAAATGACAATTTTGGAACTTGGAGCTTCCAAAAACGGCTGGATTTTTAGGGGTTCACCCCTAAAGTCAAAATTGACCAGTTTACTGTTAATATGTCTGAAAGTTTTTATAAATATTGGAACTTTGCATAATATATCTCAAGATCCGTACAGTCAAAATTAATAAAATTCGAGAAGATGACTATTTGGATGGCTCTGAAGAAGATCCTACGGTTGGATTTCTCAAAATCAAGTTTAAGAAAAATTATGCAATGATTTCAGAAAGAATTGTTTAGAAGTCACTTAGACATGTGGTCAATTTTGACTTTAGAGGTTAAAGTTTCAAATGAAAACAAGCTATCTCTACTCTATATACCCGGACACCCCAGTTATCTAAAAGTGATGGGACATGAGATGAAGAATTCCCAGAGTTCAAAATAAAATCCCGACAATGCACATCATCCGGGCCACTACAGAACACACTATCAGCTAAACATAGAACAACTAAGTCTACAAAATGCCACAATGTCCGTTCACGTGTGGCGAGTCCGCGTGATCTCGTGGCTTGCAAAAGTGTCCTCCACGCCTGATCGCTTCCCAATGCGGAACGCGCTTCACACCTCAGCCGATATCGGGACGATCGACCACGGTGATACTGGTATGATACCAGTGCAATACCTGGGTGATACTTCATCACTCAAGTGGTAAAATTCACATGAACACGATGATGTCACCTTGTGGTCGTCGGAGGAAATCTAGACACTGTAGATAAGTTAGACCACAGGACTGAGCTCACAGGTTCCACCATTGCCGAGTGTCTAGAGATTGCAGGAAGGAGGAGGAAATTTAGACATTGTAGATTTGTTAGACCGGAGGAGTACTGAGCTTGCAGGTTCCACCATTGAGCTGTGTACCGTGTGTCTACACTCTAGATATTGCAGGAAGGATCAGATTGTAGGAAGGATCGGAGACTGAGACAGATCACTAGGACTCTTGCAGGGATGGCGGCAGTTGGAGCTGGATCAGTGGAATCGCCGTTTTTTGATATTCCAGGGACGGATGAGGAGGTTATGGAGGACTTCGAGAGGATCACTCGGAATGCTAGAGAAGTGCAACTGGAGACGTTGCGGAAGATCCTGGAACGGAACAGGGATGTGGAGTACTTGCAGCGGCATGGGCTGGACCGACGTACCGACGAAGGCTCGTTTAAGGCGTGCTTGCCTGTGATCACGTTCGCTGCGATTCAGGATGAGGTTGAACGCATTGCTGATGGTGACTTGGGTCCGGTGTTGTGTGCCGAGCCTGTGATGTCGTTTGCGCTCAGGTATGGTGGTGGACTAGATGTTGCAATGGGTGGCTGCTATGGTCGCTGTTGAGATGCGGGGTTTGAGTGAGTTTGATCTGCGCAATATAGTTTTGAACCTGGGGTATTGCAGGCTTTTTGCCAGGTTTGAGCTGGAGATAAGCAGTATGTGTTCGGAAATGTAATTGAGATTAGAACTTGAGCTCTAATATTCAATGTGCTCAGATTCCGTGATGCTGTTTAATTTTCTGAAGTGTAGTATTAGTCCACCTCTTCTAGCTCCTAAAATGCGTAATTCCTCGCTTGGTGAGGTAATAATACTTGGGCAGCATGGTTTTTGGTTGATAATTAGTGCTTGGAGGTGCCTGCATAATTGGACTTGGGATTATAACCTTCTAATTATTTTCTAACCCACCAACCAAAACAGTGCTGGACAGTCTCTGAAACTGAATATGGAATTATGGTTTAGGGCATTTGAAGGTCTTCCTGTGCGTAATCTGAGCCTTGGACGTTTATGTTATTTGGGCTCGGTTGCAATCGCAGTATGCATCGCATATGAGAATTATTAGTACCGGAGCTTTAATAAATTAATGCCGCGGGAAACATATCAGTGAGGTTTAACTTTTCTGCTATGAAGCGCATAACAAATTTGGTCATCTTGGTGCAGCTCAGGAACTTCTGGAGGGAAGAGCAAGATGATTCCGAGAACTGAGTGGTCAAGGCAACAGATAATCAAGGCTGGCAAGATTACTTCACTCTTTAGAAGAAGGTAAGGAATTCTCTTGGTGAAGTTGTTTGAAGTTAAATTGTTTTGCGTGCTAGTGACTCCCTCGACAATGACATAAAAATTGTCCACAAACTTCGCAGTAAGTTGTTACAGAGGAGCTCACATTGCAGCACACGGTTGTTCTTCTTGATGTTAGAGCATTTCCTCGAAAGCGCGACTCGGACAAGCCGGTGGTTATGATGTTTGGTTATGCAGGGCGGCAATTTGAGACGAAGTCAGGATTGAAAGCCGGCGCCGGCACTACGAACGCTTACCGAAGTGCAGGTTTCAGGAACTCTAAGTTCACGCCGTTTGAAATGGCAAGCCCTTTCGATGTCGTGTTAGGCTACGATGTCGCACAACAGATGTACTGCCATTTATTGTGTGGGCTCTATCGCTCCCAAGAAGTGGAGCAAGTTGGCGCCATCTTTGCGTATATGATTGTCGAGCCATTCCGGCTTCTCGAACGGGTGAGAAGGACTAGTTTTCAGCCTTGTCCCGACTTTGGGTTGATCTTTTAGTCTGTGAAATTGAGTTTATGTATGCCTTTTCTAATCTATTCGATTGGATTATGAAGGTGTGGCGTGACATCTGCACTGACATACGCGAAGGGACTGTAAATGAGCGAGTGAGCGATCCAGAGATTCGTGCAGCTGTAGAGGAAATTTTGTCACCAAATCCAGAGCTCGCGGACTTCATCGAGTGTGAGTGTGCCAAGGGGTGGTCTGGTATCATCGAGCGTCTCTTTCCCAATGTGTTGTACATAATAAGCAACTTTTCAGGCTCCATGTTGCCCTATGTTGCACCAATGCGACACTACGCGGGATCGCTCCCACTCATGAACGGGGCGTACGGTTCTTCTGAATGTTGGATTGCCGCAAACCTTGATTGCCCGGGTCTAGCAGACAGCGCTTCTTACACCATATTTCCTGACTTGGCGTACTTTGAATTCATCTCCGTGAACCGAGACTCCGCAGGATCTGAGTTTGTCGAGGACTCTGAAAACAATATTGTTGGACTCACGGACGTCAAGGTCGGCCAAGAGTACGAGATTGTGTTAACTACAAATGCAGGTATGATCAAATTCAACCTGCTGCAGAGGCGATGTTTGGATCCTAGCTAATTAGAGTCACTGAATTAGCACTTCATGAAAAATTCACTTATGGGCCGGCACACATGACGCACTTATCATTCATGGCAGATTATTTAAGTGATTAAATGATGCAATTGAAGATAGTTGAAGCTTGTGATCGAAAAAATAAGGAGCTCCATGTCTGTCAGAATACAATCACAGAATCACCTTAAAACACAATCATCGACATCCAATTAAGTACCTGTTATCTGGTTGCTTCAGGTTTGTACCGCTACAGACAAGGAGACATTCTCAGGGTCACTGGCTTCTATAACTCAACTCCTAAAGTGGCCTTCGTGTGCCGGAAGAATGTGGTCTTGAGCGTGAACACAGACAAGACGGACGAAGAAGAGCTCCAGTTGGTAGTTGAGAAAGCATCTCAACAGCTCAAAGAAGCGAATATGGAGCTTTTGGAATTCAGTAGCTATGCAGACCACGATTCACAGCCGGGGCATTATGTTATCTTCTGGGAGTTGCGAAGTCATGAACATTTAGATATGGGACTCTTAGAAGAGTGCTGCACGGTTCTCGACAGGTCATTCAACGATCCTTACATGAGGGGCAGAGCAGCACTGACAATTGGCCCACTGGAGTTGGCTATCGTGAAGGAAGGTGCATTTGCTCGGCTTATGCACCAGTTTGTGAGTGACAAAGGAATTGGAGCCAGTCAGTACAAGACGCAACGATGCGTCACCAATCCTGCGTCGTTGAAGATTCTGAAGGACGAAACAATAGTCACGATTCGAAGTCAGGAGTTTCCAAAGGAGTTGCTTGCCGCATGGCATCCTTCTGCAAAAATCGCTTGATAATCGTATGCACTGTGCAGCGTTTTGGAAAATCCTCATGTCTTGAAACTATATAGTTTTCTCAATCAATAATTTCTATCATGAATAAGCACAATAATGAGACGTGTAGATCATTGATATTTGGCACATGAACTTTAGGCAAATACCGGTATATCCTGGAATCAGTGTAAATGTTTTTCTCTCGGACAATGGAGTAGAGATTCCATTTGTTAACCCCCAAAAAGAACTTTAAGCAATAGCTAGTTATCTCAGGCTGTGTATATATGGAAAGCGTAACACTCTACAAAAGTTTCAGAAAGATATCCGGATATGGGTTCAAAGTAACCATAACCTTGTGAACATAATTGCAACAAAGATCTCCAGCAGAGAAACTCCGCCGTGTTCAGAAGCACTTCCTCCACTTGGTGCTCCAAGTGTACTCAGGACAAAACCAGCCTTTTAGCCTCAAAAATAGAATGGGTCTAGTGTGAAGGGACTACCACTACTTATGACTGTGCCTTCAGTGGCCAAAAGACCCAGTGAATCCGCGTCAAAATTACAGAGTTTCTCTTAAAATTTCCTCCACTTTTATAAATTTCTTATAAACGAAACCTCTAAAATCTCTTTATACATCGCACTTGTACCGTAGATACAGTAACACACAAGTATACAACAAAAGCTAGACCTCATCACACACAGGTGCTAAGCGCAGAAACTCAAGGAACCACTACGGTAAACATCCTCATCTGTTCCAACAACGACAGATTTAGCCACCAGGGTTTCACAGAAACACCCAAGAGACACAACAGGTGGTACAGAACAGCAGACGAGAGGTCATGCACTTGCTAACCAGTGCAAAGAGCGTTCACATCCTCCAAGTGGGGTCCGAATTTTGGCGATGCATCATCTAAATTGCAGGTGTTGGTGGCGGAGCAGGAGGACCCTCGGTTGACGTAAAATGACTGTCAACTACATTTCCAGCCTCCTGAACAAAATCATCAGGATGTGTTTGCAATGAATTTCCATCTGCAGCATCTTCAGCAGGTGCATTTTCCCTCGTAGCCGTGTCAAGAGCATCCTGCAATGAGGTCAAAAACACCGCACTAATCAGGGATAGGGGGTCTGGAAAATAAATTACCTTCAGAAGACTAAAATTTTCCCACTAATAGAAGATAAGTACCCTAATTTTTAACAAAACAACTGACAATTTCCTGTAGAGATCAAAAGAGAACATAGTGATCGTCCAACTACTTTAGCAACAAACTCAATGTTAGACTAGGCTGTAGTTTCTATTTCACTCAAATGATGCAAAACGAGTGCCAAACCAAGGACCAGAGAGGTGGACTTCAAGGATAACTTCACAGAACCTCTTCCTACCAAGTGACCTATCAAAAAACAAAATCTCAACGGATTCCCTATTCCTTCGAAAACATTCACCATAACACATTAAAGACTTGTGATACCTACACAATGGAAACAAACACAGAACTCGTACTCATTCTCAGCCTCAAAGTAGAAGACGGCCTCAAAATTTTATAAACTGAAACCGAGATACGTTTGAACAAAATACTAATAAACAAAACTCCATACCATTGAAAGCAGAGAGCTAGACAATCAACACATAAGAGCAGATTTCCGCTCTGAGACCCCGAAGATAGACTGACTTCGTGATCCTATCCAGAAACCTAACAAAACACTGGAGTCAATTAAATTCTGAACCAATACCTTAGTGAAATCTGCTGAGGGGTGTTTAGCATAAATCTTCTGAGCTGTGATCTGATTCCGACCACAAAACACACTCCGAGATCAATCAACCAATCAACCTCAAAATCCAAACAACAAAAAGGAGCTCCACCAAGACGATGCAACTCTGAAACAAGAGAAAAGCCCCAAAGCACCCTCGAAAGATCACAGTACCATTGCACTCTCCATTTTCATTTCGTCAAGCGTCCGAGGCTCAGTGTTGATCGATGGGTTCCGAATCGCATCCTTGTCTTTCTCTGTACTCACCATCTGGCTCTCCTGGAGCTCACTCTTGGTGCTCGCCATCGTGCTCTCTTGCATGGTTCCTAATGTTCCACCCCAACTACACACACTGCCGAAAAACCACGACCCATTTCGTCACTTCCGCACAACAATCTCACATGTCTCTTCACAACCACATCCCTAAACCTCCAGGTAGAAAATTCACCCTAGATTGCTCTTCATGAAACCCACCTGAATTGAAGTCCGAGCTGTTGGTGAAGCAAACTCCAGGATTCACTGCTAAAAATTCCAGAGAGGGGATCACGAATGGCGACTGCGAGATTACGGAGGCAGGAATCTCAACAACGAGGCACCGATCAGACCCACATCAGACTGATGCTCAACAAGCATGCATCCATGTGTCAATCGACTTGTGACATGGCCTACGAGGTTTATTAGCTTCCAAATATCACTGTAGCCACAAGCAAGGTAATGATTTCTGGAAAAAACTACGGCAGCGAACGCAATCGACGCCGTTTTGCATCACCGGATATGGGCGGGTCTTGCTGGGTATAGTGAAGCCCTAAGAGGAAGCCCTAATAAGGAGGGCAGAGCGCGTCGCCATGGCTCTCTTTCTCCTGGCACTCGCAGTGCACCCTCCCCTGCGCTGCTATCCATCTCCAGCTCGTCGTCACCGTCCGCCTTGCCAACATGCCGCCCAAATTGGACCCCTCGCAGATTGTTGAGGTCTATGTGCGCGTCACAGGTCAATCATTCTCACTTTCGCTGCATTGTGTTTTGTTTTCCACATTGTGGCAATTAGAGTGAGTGGTCTTGGCTTTGGAACGGGCTTCTCTCGGAGGGTTTGCTTGAGCTTGGTACATCTGTGAAGCATTCGCTGGATTGTTCGCCGTTTGTTTGATTATGTTTAGGGTTTTTTCGTTGGGTTGGGTGATTGCCTTTGGTTGCCAACTTTGATTGTTCGGATGCAATCAGGGTTTTGGAGATGGGTATCTAGGTTGGGCTCTCGGTTTTGCGGAGTCGATGGCCGTGTTGGAAATGGTTTAGATTAGGGCTTTTTTTAGGTTTTTGTTTCGGATTTTGTGGGTTGAATTTGGGGGTTTCGAGAACAAGGGGATTCAATGCAGGTGATGCGAAACCTAGATCCAACGCCTATGTTCCGTGAGGATTTCTAGACGAGCTTTTTAAATCTGATGCACTGATTCTGGCTTCTCGTGTCGTTTTAGGGTTAAGTTGATGTGTGGATTTTTGAAAGATCGATTTGGGGTCAGGGATCGTGTGAGTGGGATTGTGCCTCCTGCTTGGGTGCTTTAAAGTAGACATATTACACGGAGGAATGGCGTGAGTCTCAATGCTCTAAAGGTCAAAACCAGCTCTGGTATGAAGCTTTAGATCTGTCTACACTATCGTGTTTTAGGAACAGCTTATTTGCGGAGGGCGCTGGAAAATTTAGTTATTATGGTGTCCCCCTGTTGTGCTGAATGTTAAATTATGTTATCTCTATATCTAGTTTAGGTCTGCAACTGAACGCAAAGATGAAAACGAAATTTCCGTGACAGCAGCCGTTAGGCTCTGGGAGAGCTATTTACACAGTTTGTTTGAGCGTTCTATGTTTGGTGTCATTGAGTAGCGAGCATGCCCTGTATAGTTCTTATTACCTCTCTTTTCCCCTCACTTTTTTAATAGCGTGGACGCAAAGATGAAAATATGAAAGTGCGTGACAGGAAGCCTTCGGGCCCTGGGAGAGCAATTAGTACAGTTTGTATTCCCTGAGCATCCACATCTTTTCTCTGTGAATGGTCTGTCTGTGCTATGTGAACCTAATACGCAAAGATGAAAACTAAATTTCCGTGACAGAAGCCGTTAGGCTCTGGGAGAGCTATTTACACAGTTTGTTTGAGCGTTCTATGTTTGGTATCCCTGGGTAGTGAATGTGCCGTGTGCTGTCTGTAGTATTTCCGTTTTCCCTCACTTATATTTGTGGCGTGGACGCAAAGATGAAAATATGAAAGTGCGTGACAGGATGCCTTCGGGCCCTGGGAGAGCAATTAGTACAGTTTGTATTCCCTGAGCATCCACCTTTTTTTCTTTGTGAGTGGTCTGTCTGTAATGTAAATCTATGATGTGAGCTTTACATGGGTTCCATGGACACTGTTTTGGTAGCCCTTAAATTCTGATTTTCTTGTGTAATGACGTGTTGCAGGAGGAGAGGTGGGTGCTGCCTCTTCCTTGGCACCTAAGATTGGTCCTCTAGGTCTGTCGCCTAAGAAGGTCGGTGAGGATATTGCCAAGGAGACTGCGAGGGACTGGAAGGGTCTGCGAGTGACTGTGAAGCTTACCGTGCAAAATCGGCAGGTACGGTTTGTGGGGATGAATGTAACAGCAGCTGATGTTCGTTGCCGGGATGTTCGTTGCCTCTGGATGCTCCGCTGGTTGTTGTTTCTGAGTAACGTTGGTTGGAGGTGTATAAATTTGTGTATCTTGTATCGACAATGTGGTGTGGATTCGGGTGCAGGCGAAGGTAGCAGTTGTCCCCAGTGCTGCAGCTTTGGTGATCAAGGCCCTGAAGGAACCCGAGCGGGACAGGAAGAAGGTGAAGAACATCAAGCACAACGGAAACATCTCCCTTGATGACGTGATCGAGATTGCCAAGATCATGGCACCCAGGTCGATGGCGAAGGAGCTGGCTGGGACTGTGAAGGAAATTTTGGGTACATGCGTTTCTGTAGGATGTACTGTAGATGGCAAGGATCCGAAGGACTTGCAAACAGAGATCGATGACGGTGAGGTTGAGATTGCCGCGTAGATTTAGCAGCGGATGTACATCACGACCCATTTCTGATGAATACGGAGCATGTTTTGAGACATGGAAGGACGTTGGAATGTGTGTACCGGTCAGTGTACTTGTGACAATCGTCTTTTGAAAGTCGACAAAGGGGAGAGTCGCCGTAGTTGGCTAATCAGCGCAAGGTGA
Source organism: Ceratodon purpureus (assembly GCA_014871385.1). Classification (NCBI taxonomy): domain Eukaryota; kingdom Viridiplantae; phylum Streptophyta; class Bryopsida; order Pseudoditrichales; family Ditrichaceae; genus Ceratodon; species Ceratodon purpureus. The sequence goes on from CM026431.1 coordinate 5,677,634, forward strand.
ATCGAAGAAGTATCACTCTCCTGGAATGACCAAGTTTCAAATACTGTGGTTTTTGGTCTGGTTGGCCACTGCAGGGTTGTAATCTGCAACGATTACGATGTCATGCTAAATCCACCTACGCTGGCAGTGGCGATTACGTCGACATGGTGAGAAGCATGTCAAGTTTACGAGACCACGTAAAGCCTGGCTGCTCTCGGAATTTTTCAAAATATATATTTTTCATGGTATTACATACTGTTCAGTACAGCGTTGAATGGTTCCAGACTTCCAGTGAATGGATTCTTGATTTAGTGATAACTCACTTCAAATTCAAGATCTGATAGAGTTACCTTCCTATACATTCGGGAATTGAACGTGGCAGTTAAATCACATTGTTTGAATCCGAATGCCTCGTAAAACTCATCGGAATGTGAAAGGTCATCAATTTAAGCATATAATGTGTCGTATCCTACGTACATTCAGTGAGGGAACTTGAATTCGGAATGACAATAACCGTACGAGAACATGCGAAGAATAGAGCAAGTCAAGAACTCATGGCTTACCCACCCGTACTTTGGTCAACAGCGGCTTACAAGACCTGTGAATCTTCAGCAATACAATAACTATCAACAATATTTGCATATGGGATCATAAGGTAATGAATTCTAGACCTTATGGACATGAGTTGCAACAAAGCTATCGGGCAGAGAAGCTTGTGCACATACTGCTTGATTACTCTAGATAAAAATAACTTATTTTCCTCTCGAAGAGCTGAATGAATTTGGTGTCCAGTTCTACCCACTACCACCAAGTGATCACTACTCAAGACAATGCCTTCAATGGCCAAAGACCCTGGGCATCAGTGTCGAACTTGCTATCGGTAATAAGTTTATCAACGTGGAGGCAGACGTCCTGAATGCAAGGCCGTGATTCAAATGACGGAGTAAGCATCCATTTGACAAATTTGTGTAGTGCTTCTGGATAAGGTGGATTAGGCCCTGGAGGAAATTTCACGACCCCGCTTATCGCAGCAAGATGCAAACTTCCACCTTGCTCACTAAGTGCGTATTCAAAAGGTGACATTCCGTACCTGAAGAAATTGCATCAACACTTAATCAGATAAGAACAGAAGCTGGGTCTCTAATAACTTAAATTCTGTCTCTCACACCCTAAATCCTAAACTAAGAACGTCCATCTTGTTTAAATCATTTATTACGTACTGGGAAAGATTGTAAGTTCCACATAAAATACTTTTCAATTTCATCACAGAAAGCGTTTGACGTTAAAGGTGGCCCGACTTACATAAGAGCATAGAGAGTGCACCCAAGAGCCCAAATATCAGTGCGCTCGTCCAAAACTGTATCGGTCGGGGTGTCCCAGAGCTCGGGTGCTCTATATGGGGCTGTACAACTTTGAGACGCCCATTCCTGCATCAGAAATACATGCAACATCAGAACTCCCGTCATTGCAAGCCAGTTAATTGCAAGCCAGTCATTCTGAAACATCAGATTATTGAGAACATATAATGCTTCAATATGGAGTACCTGGAGTGCCATTGCCTCCTTTCGGTTTTGAATTTCCCTTCGAGCAGGTCTGGCACTACCAAAGTCCATAATTACTGCCACTGGAGGTCGGTTCCGCCGAAAGGTTAGCAACACGTTTCCAGGCTTCATATCATTGTGAGCGTATGGCGGATCATATGTATGCATGTGCTTCAGTCCTGCACATATCTGTGTCATACATGAGATGATATGGGCGTGAACAATGTACACTGATTACATCACAACAAGCAAGGGGCGTCCAGGAAACATTTCGCAAAAACACGTGGTCAAATTAATGTGACCTTGAACTAAACCCCCAACGGTCGTGAGTAATACCCTCACTATGATGCTACGGTGCCACAAGCAAAAGAACATGGTCTTCCTCTGTTCTAGAGAAAAAGGGAACAAAGCAAGAAACTGGAGAATGGAAAAAACACGTACTTGTTGGAATATATGTAAGACAGTGATAGTGGGAAAGAATTTCTTTTCTGATTGCAAGCGATTCAACTGATCAAGCACTGTCCCGTCTCGGTAAACGGGGAACACCAGATAAGCCTCCTGATTCCACGAGCCATCATTCTGTACTCAACAACACAATCTCTTAATTTCTCATGCACTGAGCAGAATTGAAAAACTCAAACTTGAACAGAATTTGCTTCCAAGCTCTCCCCCAGCAAAGAAAGAGGTTCACGTACTTTGACACTGATGATTGAACTTTCCATAAGACGGATTAAATTGGGATGCTTGAATAGGGACGACACGTAGATCTCCTGCCTCACCAACTCCAGCAGCTCCTCAGACTGAATCAGCACCTTCTTCAACGCATACATCCCATCCTCTGCCATACCCCGAGACTAAATAATCAAGAGCAGGTCATAATCCTCAAAAGTATAACCCCCTAACGAACTCAAAATCTCCAACATCAGGAACTTCTTCGATGCTACTGTCAATTCCTAACCTACAAAATATCATTCCATTCAAAATCCTAAACCGCTTCACATCAAACAATGCTAAAACAACATAAAACACGCAATGCTTCCTTCTCCAAAACCACATGAATTCGACATCAGTGGTCAAATTCAGTCACACGGAAACGGATCAAAAACGCACCCGACACGCGAGATGGATCATGGAGGTCCTTCCTGTCCTCCCCAGGAAGCTCCTTAACCAGATACACAAACGCAAACCCTCCCTCTCCAATCTGGCGCACAATCCGAAACCGCCTTCTGTTCACCCAGACCTCTCCCCCGTGACCCACAACCGAATACAGGGCGTCCAGCCCTGACCATGTGCACCCCATCGGCTCAAAACCCTCAGAAATCCCAGTCTGCTCAAAACCTATGATTCAGCCCCAATGCAAGTGGCTTCACGTTTCCACCGCATAGATGCACGTCACAGCACCTCTCAACTGCCACCATCGCCCGGCAATCGTCATGGTATGGGGCTCACAACATCCACCTCCCTCGGATCTCCAAAAATGCCCAGACTTCCGATCAAAAATCTCCAAAAATCACTTCCGATCCTCGACCTCCCACTTCAATCCTGTACATGCCCTGTCAACGTCAACACACGCCTACAACACCTCCAAAACCTCCAAAACTTGTGAAAACAGCAAAACCTGCAAAACCTACAAAAGCTGAGAAATTTGTGAAACCTGCCAAATCTGTGAAACTTGTGAAACCTACAAAATTTGTGAAATTTGTGAAAACCTTGTCATCTAAGCTCTACGATCTGAAGACAAAACCCATCTCAATTTTTTCGTAGAAAACAGAACCCATCTCAATTTTTTTTGTAGGAAACAAAATCTATCTCAATTTTTAATAGGAAACAAAACCCATCTCAATTTTTTTGTAGAAAACCGAACCCATCTCAATTTTTTGTAGGAAACAAAACCCAATGAAGTGCTCATCACGAAAACTACTTGAGATTTGTGAAAAATACCTTGGATGGTACTATTCTGCACATTTCGGTACCACATGCTCTGCATATCCTCCAGAAAAGGGTTAAACTATGATTGTTTGCTTTTTTTTCTCAGAAATGAAGTCTTATTCCAATCATGGGAGATGCTGGAGTTTGAGCTTCATACTACATGTCACTTGAGTGGTTTTTCATGTTTTTTTTAAAAAAAAAAAAATTGTGGCACACTTGGCGCTTTTTGGCCCGTGGCATTGCATCAGGTAGTGAGGTGCATGCAACATCAAGTATTTGCAGCAGGTCGAACCTGAGATGGTTTATCATGCTTTCTACAACAAACTTATATGGGGAATCTAGGATGTAGTGAACTTACTTCCACTTTTTTGGGATTTGAAAAATGACGTGAGAATATGAAGATTAGTTGTTATTAGTATTTAGTGTACCTTAGCATGTTATGAGGGTTGGCATTGGCATTGGCGTTGGTTCTAAGGCGGAGGTGAGAAAAATTTGCTCTACTGCAGAAGTTGGCATATTGATCCCTAATTGGCCATAAATATATCTCACTTAATCGACTATGTTTCACCAAAAAAACAATCCAAAACTACCATTTCCAATGTAAATAGCATGAATGACTAAAAAATCATTTTTTAAAAATCTAACCGGAAGATCTTCAACTAGATTATTGTAATAGACAGCTCAAAAAATTTCAATGTAATGGACCGTAGAGATTAGAAGATTATAGCAATTGAAATTTGAAAACAAACTTTTTTGACAGGATTTTTGACTAGGTTGAGACACTCTAACTTTTTTTTTCTTAGGTTTTTTGCATTATAGATTGTAGGGGTTTTGATGCATGTCAAAGAAGACTAAGTTAGCTAATTGTAAAAAAAATCACTCTCAAAAGTCAAGTGTAGCATTTTGAAAACAATTTTTTTATTAAGTTGAATACATAAGAATGCTAAATCATATTTCTTTCCTAGAAATTCCATTATTTAATAAAGTCCCAATTCAAATGGTCAAAGTAAAGATTGATGTCCATCCTTTCACTGGGAAAAAAAAAAAAAAAAAAAAAAAAAAAACCTAAAATAATATTTTTTCTAACTTTTATGAAGGAAAGAAGAAGTCTTTTGAGTATACTGCTCGAAACAGTGAAACAACTTTGATATTTTGTGGAGTGAACAGTATGCACTCAAAGTCGTTTTTTTTTGGGAAACCTCAAAGATGACATCATGAAGTATTTATAGAAATATTCTTTGAGGTAATTGATATATTTAGCATGGCTGCCCGAATTGCCCATCGAGTGGTTTTTTCCACTTTGGGTACCATAACTTTTTTAGTATATGTCCGATTGAAAAAAAAAAAAAAAATTCCCTCAAAGTTCTTGTTATGGCCTATATTCACAAAAAGTTTCAAAAAATCTCGACCTCAATTGAAGTCACAGGTACATGCCCAACTTCTAAAAAAGCTCATTTTAGGACTATTGTCCTTTAGGGATTAAAATTACTATAGAGTTACCCTAAGAGTGGTTTTGAGTTTAAAAATGTATGATGACTTTTGCTTTATTGTATGAAAATATTTTACTTTAAATACTTATAAATGCTTATTGTATGAGTTTTTTTGGTCAGATAATGTAAAAGATGATTTCTTTTACTTTTCTTTTACTTTTTGGTAACATATGATCGATACAATATAAATACATTGAATGGAATCCCACTTGGAGATACTTAGTCAAACTCAAAAGCATAAACTCAAAAACCTTTTTTCTCTTTTATTATTTCACTTTGTAGCAATCATATATATATATATATATATATATATATATATATATATATATATATATATATATATATATATATATATATATATATATATATATATATATATATATATGAATGATTGATATAATGGCTCTTATAGATGAGAAACTGAAAAAGTGTAATTTACGTCGAGTTACTACCTATAAATTCATCATTGGTGATTGTTTATTTGACTCTATTTCATATCTCTTAAATTATGAAGTTTCATCTATTCTCTTAAGAAAAAATTCTATGAGTCATCTTGCCAAATGCTTAGTTTTAAATACACCAAAAGCACTACAAACACGAAATGAGGAACTAAATCCTCAATGGTTGCATGATTTACATATAGGTGTATATAATGAGCATGACTATATAAGAAAAATGGCTCTTAGTGCAAGTAATGGTGGACTTTGGGGGGACTTTACAGCCATCAAATGGATCTCCGACTATTTACAAAAACCCATTTATGTTTGGCTTAATAATAGTGCAAAAATCATTAGTATATCTGGACAAGAATTTGAATCGGAACCATTACATTTAGCATTTGGAAACTCTCATTTTGAACCTATTGAAAAAATACACCAATCAATGCCGGTAATTTTATCCAATGATAATAAATGTAATACAAACAAATCGAAGCCGGTAATTTTATCCAACAATAATAGATATAATACAAACAAATTGAAGCCCGTAATTTTATCCAATGATAATAGATGTAATACAAACAAATTGAAGCCGGTAATTTTATCCAATGATAATAGATGGAATACAAACAAATTGAAGTTAGATTGAAGTTCTTCACATGAAATTGAGGTTCTAAGTTCACAAGGGACATTGATTAGGATTTATGAAATCAAACATATATCTCTAGTTGGCAATCAAATTTCAATGAACAATGTTTAAGTTCAAGTGTGCAGTGTGCACCTTCTGATCCTTTTATGTTACACTTTTTAAAATTGCTGTAAAGTTATCCCTAGAGTGGTTTTGAGTTTTAAAATGTATGATGACTTTTGCTTTATTGTATGAATATCTTTTACTTTAAATAGTTGAAAATGTTCATGTTATGAGTTTTTTTTGTCAGATAATGTAAAAGATGATTTCTTTTACTTTTCTTTTACTTTTTGGTACCATATGATCGATACAGTATAAATACACTGAATGTCATCCCAGTTGAAGATACTTTGTCATTACCATCTTCTAAGTTGTGGTCATTTCATTCTAGGGAGCCTTGTTGCCTATGAGTTTGACCTCCGGTACTTTCATTACCTCATACTGAAAGCAGTTAGATCCGCTAGTAATATACATTTCCAACATGGAGAATTACAAGGTAGTGAGGAAATTAGGCTGTGGAAAATACAGTATTGTTTGGGAGGCCGTTGATAAAACCACCAACAAGGTTGTGGCAATCAAAGAGCTCTTCCAAGAATACAATTCTAAAACTGAATGCATCAATTTGCCAGAATTGCAATCTCTGTTGTACTTGAACGGCCATCCTAACATTGTGGAACTCAAACATTCCATGTTTGACAACAACAAATTCTTTCTCATTTTTGAGTGCATGGACACTAATCTCCGCAAAGTCATCAATCAGTATATCATTGAAGACAAAGTATTCTCCGAAGCTGACATCCGCAACATGATGCTTCAGATCTTGCAAGCTGTGGAGTACATTCACCGAGTTGGATACCTCCATAGAGACCTGAAACCGGAGAATGTTCTAGTTTCAAAGAATGTTGTGAAGGTTGCCGATTTGGGAGCGGCCGAGGAGTTGTCGTCCGGCCCACCTTACACAACTTGTTGTGTCACATCCGGATTCTACAGTGCACCAGAGTTGATGTTAGAGAATCCAAATCACTATGGACCTGCAGTTGATATTTGGGCCGTTGGAGCCATCATGGCGGAGCTTTTTATCCTCCAACGTCTCTTCCCTGGTGCTCTTGAACTAGGACAGAAGCACCAAATTTGTTCCATGTTACAAGCTCAAAGAAAACATCAAGGGCTAGACGGAAAGAAGACATCAGACACATGTGGTGACCATGTCCAGTCAACAAAAATAGTGGAGTCTGTGGCCTTATTGATTGACAATGCAAGTATAGAAGCCCTTGATTTGATAGCTGCTATGTGTAGTTGGTGCCCAAGTGAAAGGCCCACAGCATCAGAGGCGTTGCAACATCCATTTTTCAAGAATGACAAGTAGTGTGGGCCAAGGAGCCATTAGATCAGAAAAAACCATTAGGTAGAATTCAGTGTGTAGGTGTAGGGCAAGCTTGGTGGTGGTTGATGATCAGACAAAGCACTGATCTTTGATACATGAATTGAAACATACATATCACAATGGGCCACCATTTTCATGCATCAATTACTCCTCATTGGCATATTTATTAATTCATTACTATTTCTTTTTAGTAGCCTATTATTGTCAGTTCTTAGAAGTAGCTCTTATCCATTCCTTAAACTCAAACTTTTGCTCCTTATACAAAAAAATCAATAAAACTTCCAAGAAATTGAATTTTTAAAAACACTCTAGAATTGTCATTTCAATATCAATAGCAAATTAACTAAAACCAAAGATTTCTTTAGATTTTTAGAAGTAAGATCTTATCTAGGACTTCTAGACGACCATGAATAATAAAAATCTTCAATAGATTTTAATACAAGGATTAAAAGAATATAGAGTTTGAAGTAAAAGTAATTGTTTTTTTCCATCCTTTCCAAACAATTATCATACATTTCAAATAACCACATATTTTAAATAAGTTGACATTCTTATTCTCACAAGAGTTTACTTTTTAACTTTGGGATATACAATAAGATTACAATATCATTCGCTGTAATCCAATTGTATACTCCAAAGTTAAAGAGTAAACTCTAAACATATGAACTAGTTCAAAAACGAGGGAAAAGAATTCAACCCAGATTTATAAAATTGTTCGTACACTCCTTTATTTTTAAAGCCTACTAAACTAAGTGATTTGTGGAAAGATAAACCACCAAGTAGACCATCAAAACTATAGACCAAACCTCAACGCCCCAACTTTAGGAGTGGAAGAGTGTAAGAGCATCCCCATTGGTGCTGTATCGGTAATCCCCTAAAGGTCCACTGATGAAGAGTTATATCACAATTACAAGTTAAGAGGAATTTTGGTCCTCCCTTAAAGAGATGACCTGTAAACGGTTTCTTTACTTGATTGTTGTGAAACTCTTTAAGAAGTTGCAAAAGGAATCCAAATCTAAGTGTAGTAAAAATAACATAGAAAGATGAGAGTGGCCTTGAATGGGCTGAGATTTAGAGGTCGACGGCCCTTTAGAGGTCGACGGCCCTTTAGAGGTCGCAACTTGAATGAGAAAGATGTTTAGAGGTCACCACTGGGAGCTTAGAGGACACTTAAGCCTCTAACCCGAATGAAATCGGATGGAGGTTTAAGGGCTTCGGGGTTGATTGGGATGCTCTTATCCATCTGAAATAAAACGAAACAAATATCTTTTAGCATAACTTCTTTTGTTAAAATAAATGTGTACTATTTTCAAAATCCTCAACCACCAGCTTCCCCACTCAATTCCCTGTAGTAGAGCTTGAGTATGTCTCCGTTAGTACTCGGGCACCTATGTCTGCATTGCCAACCTTTAGGAAGAATCTAGAAAGAGGCCTTTAAGAAATCATCCTGAATTGAGTTGATACTCGGGTGAAAGATAATAGGAGTTGTGATCCCACCACATTGGTAACCTAAGACATTTCCTTGAAGCACGTGACCCATATGTGCAAAAATATAGTTCCAGGTGGCGATGTTAGCCAGACATCATATGAAGGGTGCGGATATACAAAGATACATCAGATCCAAATCCTGCCCCACCTACGACCGAAATGATCAGCTTTCACTCTGGTTTGTTAGGCAATCAGGCCCAGCATATAGTCTCCAGAAACAAGAATTTACTTTATTCTGTAGTTGTTCACCTGATTGAGTTGGGTCTAAAATGCCGCTCATTGAATGGCCTTTAAATGTGCAGTGTTACTACCTTGTGACATACTCCTTGAATTGGGTCCGTCAATTATAATGTAGTGATTTCAGGAAGGCTGTCTCAGAAACACGGCGATGCGTTCATGCTCGTTGTGAACAAGCAATAAAACCAGAACATCTCCGCTCTGGCTCTCTCTGGAATAACCTCGTTATCACTGCAGAGATGTTAGTCACTGCTAGGGATAGGCACCAAATAAATGCTAAAAATCACCTGAAGACATTAAACAAGCTGGAAACATTTTTTGATTGATTTCCCGCAAACACAACTACACTAATATATCTGAGAACCAATATAAGGAAACATGGCCTAACGTGTTAAACAATTGGAAACTCTATCAAGTACTAACTCAACAATCAAAACAAGTTTACAAACTTACAGAAGATGATAGTACTGGTGGCGCTTGAGTGTTGCAAAGCAGCTATTATGATCTGGGTTGACATCCTCAGGAGTTTGCTGCTGATTCGGCAACACTAATCCAGACTCCAGATTTCCGCAACTTTGTGATGGCAGCCATCTGTAGAAGGAAGTGATGAGATCTACCAGGCAGACACAGATTCACACCAACCTCGCACAGTGGTTGACTTCGTGAAACAGATTACACTTGAGAACGTGCAAGGCCATGGTTAACCTTCGTCAAAGAGGACGATTCATTATTCACCTCCGCAGTCTTTCCCACAGAATTGAAATCAGCACGGTACAATGGTGTGGCAGCAAGCTCCCCCTTCACAAAATTAGAAAACCATCCGGTTTCTCCGTATAGTCGTCCCGATAGAAAGTCGACTGTTCTTGATCATCGATCTTGCAGATGTCTCTCGAACAAGCCTCTGAACACATTGGAAATGCATTACTCGCGCTTATTACAGACCTGATTGCACGTTGTGAACAAAAGTAATGATCTACTCAGTACTCCTTTCATCTGGTTCCCATAAGAATGGCCTGGAGTACAACTTGGCATATAGTCCCTATCCTTTCGATGGAACTCTAGATGTCCGTGAATACAAGCTATGAAAACATTCGAGCAAGTGTATCTTTTCCTCCCGCAATCCAACCTGTCAAATCACTGTTCTACTTGATCTTCGTGAGCATTGACTTCAGGACGCCAGATTTACCCCCGCAAGATGAGGTTCTCTACATTATGGTACAGCTGTAACCAGCAATATATAATGAGGCAGTTTCCAAGAATCGACCTTCCCCGTGAATGAAGCAAATTCACTACAGACGACTATGCCTGAACAAAGTCTCCAAAATCTTCATCATCGTCATATGTTGGCTCAGATTGCTTTTCTTTGGTGACTTCAACCGCCTTCCCATAAGCATGACTAGTACCAGGCTGCGGGTTAACAGGAGACTTCAGCAAAGTTGCAGCCGAGCCGCTGGTGCGATGTTGGCTAGATCGAGGCGACCTCAATTGGAGAAAGAAGTCATCTCGCGGAGTGCTACCCACTGCACTGCTGGTTTCACTCGGTGGACTGGGAACTGTGCAGTCCGGCCCGCATCGTAGAGTTCCACGTGGTAGCAGTTTCACTTGTGGACTAACGCTTCTGATGGAAGCATCGGGGTTAACAATCTCGGACATCTGCAATCAACAAAGGTATCATGTCAGTCCCCTTCAATGGGTTGCAATTATTAACGTCAAGTTGCAATTCCTAGAATATGACTTTCCGTCATTCGCACCAAAAGGCAAACATGGCAACCCGATCATGACCACTGTATTTATGTTTACCTGGGGTGTCACTGAAGGCGGCTCTTTCTCTTTAGAACAAAACAGCTTCCTCTCATACTTGTCACGAATCCATTTCTCCACTTCAAAATCTGGAGAGTCGGCAGTCGGACGCTGAAATATAGGAGGACCATTCTCTGCATATTGAACGATACATTCTCAACACGCAAGCCAAATCACACAAAATAGAGACCAATTCTCACTATAATCAATTCCAATGATTACAACGAATATAGGATTGCACAGAACACCCAACAACATAATTCCATATATTTCAATCGCACTCGTAAGCTTAGATCTCAACATAATAAAGTTATCCTCGAAGCCAAAAAAAAACAAAAACTGAGTCCTAAGTGACCTAAACCCTAAACCCATCATTCATGACAATTCAGAAACTTCAGACAATGAATGGCACTGGAATCTCGAAACAACATGACAATGAATGGCACCGGAGTTAACCTCGAAGCATAAGAACGAATCACAACGCAATTCAAACCCTAAACTTGTCCATAAGCTCATTTCATGGATGGCAAATGCGATGATGAACGATGAAGAGACGAGCTGGCCCATAATACCTTCCCAGTACGAATTGGCGGCCACATTCCCAATGGCGCTCATGCGATGGACCTCATCGGCGCTCCAGCGATCCAGGCCTACAGTCTTGGTGCGCGTGATGTGGGTTCCAATAGAGCGGTGGATGCCGTAGCAGCGATTGCACAGGAACACTGCCAGAGAAATGGACGCGAAGCGTGGGTAGCGCCCCCCGCAGTCTGCACACGCATCGTTCCCCGGCCGCTTCAGCAGCAGCCGCAGCTCCTGCTCCATCTGTCACTGCTTCTTCTCCTTCTCTCTCTTCTCCACTCTCTCGCTGGGACTCCGATTTCTGCCTTACTGCCTCGCCATTGCGTCGCCAAACTTTTTGTCGATCGTGATTTTGCACAACAACCTTATGTTCCGGAACAGATTTCGCCAGATTTTTCGCTGCGAGGTTCGAACCCGGGACCTTGGACGTGCGGCGTCATTACTCTGCGTGCGGTATAAGGGTAAGAGAAAAAGGAATCCCACCCCAATTTTCGATAGAAAAGTAATCATTTGTGAAAAAGGCACAGAAAAACGATCCAGCCAATGGCCTCTTCAAAGCCTCTTCGATTGAACTCAAAAAAAGGTTATAAGGATGGTCCCCTCAAAGTATAACTAAAAAGAAGGTACGTAGAATGGGCCCCACTCAAAAGAAGGTATGTAGAATGGGCCCCACTCAAAAGAAGGTATGTAGAATGGGCCCCTCAAATCATCATTGATCACACCGGAGAATTCAGACTCAGGAAAACAAAATATGAAGCAGCCATTTTTGAGATTCTGTTTATTGTTAAACCGGAAGTCCGGGTATAGAAAGCGGGGATACACTCTGCGCCCATAATCCATTTGGAACCCTGGTATTGTGAGGTTTCTCCACCTCTCTCCAAGCTCTCTGCGAATTACAAGAACAGTCAAGTTCGATTGACTAGGAATATAGAATTGCCCATGTAACGTCGGCATGGACTATGGAAACTACCAATTTAAGAAGATTCAGTGCACAAGTAGAATTTCTAAATAAATTATTTTGACTATGTGATTGGCTAGTAATGATGGAGGTAAAGATATGAGAGTTTTCCCTACTAGATGTGTTGTAACATCCATCAAGGTATTTCCGGATGGGTAGATAATATGGAAAAATCTAAAAGGCCTTTTTAGTGATTCTTCTCACATGACAAAACGTGGGGAGTTTTTTATTGCATGCCGCAAATCTTCAAGAAGTATTACATAGTTACTAAGAGGCCTTCAATAGCCTCAAGCTTTTATTGTTTCTAAAATTTCTTCCATTGTGATTAGAAAGGTAATCCAGGTATAAAAGAAAGTTGTATTTCAATGTGATTATTGTTGTTGTTTGCCTAAAATAAAACTTCTTTTAGAATTTCTTCATATAGTTGAAGATTATTTAGCAACAATAAATCAGAAGGCATTGAATGTATCTTCACTTAATAGAATTTGATTATCTCATGTTTTATATCATTTTTTCTTCAATTTGGAAATATTATCAAAAGAAATGGTATATTTTTTTGAAATCAATAAATTTACAAACCAATATTAAGATGTGATAAAAACTTCAAACTCACATTAATATATTATAGTACTTTGTGACAAAAATAAGATGATATTACAGTGTAATTTTTAAGTTTCATAAAAAATATAACATGGATTTTTATTAGAATGAATAAATTCTCTTTAGTTTTTGCATACATTTTTTAAATGAATTTATAAATTTGCATTAGTACTTACAATGCCAATGCTTTGTACTATCAATTTCATCATCAAATGTGTAAAATTTAGAATGATTGAAATAATATACATTAAAAAAAACTTTTAAAACAATGAAGGATATTTAAAATTGAATTATTAAAGAATTATTAATTATATTCATGATGGTTAATAAGTGATCTTAAATATTAAGTAAAATGATTCAATGGTGACAATCATATTATAAAGGTAATTAAATATATACGACTATAAATTGTATAAGCACCATTAATAGTAATTATTTTATCGTTGTAATGTTTTTGAATAAACTCAAAATCAACTACTTCCATAAAAATTTTAAGTCATAAATTAGATTAGAAATAAATCATACTTCTATTTAACATTCAAAAGCCAAAACGACACACCTCTTGATGAATTCATCTTGTATATAAATGAAAATGGACATGAAATGATCTATTAATGAAGTAAAGACTTAAATAAAAATTTCAAACACATATTGATTTCTTCAATCACATGATTTAAAATCTTTACAAAATTATCTTTATAAAATTATATCAAATCAAAATCTGCAATTTTATATTTCAATAAAATATAGTTTTTATACGTAAGCGAACACTCACCTTATTGAACAAGAGTTTATCTAAACTTATACATTCAATTTGAATCAAGATCAATAAAATGATTGATAATACTTCAAATTTTAACAAGGTACTAATAAATTGTATTTAAATATTTGATATTTATTTTTTCAATAATATTATATATTTTTCAATCTAAATGGTATCAAAGCAGTTTTTCTTTTTATAAATCCTAATGCTAATAGAATAATAAAGTCCTTTGAAGGTATAATTATGCAAATCTTAAAGATTAATTATACTTTAATTATTTTTCAAAATTACAAATCAAGTTATCATGACTTATGTAGCTTTGCTATAAATCTAAAGTCATATCATTAAATTGACATTAGATTAACTATAGTTTGTGAGGATCTTAAATCCATTCATGCTACCACATTCCAAAATACATATTCGTTGTACATAAACTATGGCAACTTTTTCGGGTTGTGACATAGATGGCAACAATCCACCTTCGTCCAATTCGAAAACCTTAGAAGAAAATGATAAAAATAAACTACACATTGAATTACTTCATGTTGCCTTTCCGGATGAGATCTTTGAATTACTTAAACAAGATGCTGAGCGTTTAGGTAAAATAACTTTAATTGGCCATATAGCTGGTGAAATAGTATCTCTTGAAGTTATTCAAGATTGGGTAAATAAATTCCTTACCAATCCAGAACTTCATCCAGATATAGTAGTCAATCAAATATGTTTGCTTACATTAGGGTACTTCACCATTACTTTCCTCACTCAAGAAGGTGCTGATGAAGCTCTTAGCCTTAGCCCTATCAAATGTGAAGTTACTCAAGAAGAATATGATAAAGCTCTTGAAGCACTAATTCCTGCTGAACAAACTAATTGTGATGTTAGTGAAAATGACCATGACAAAGCTCCCACCTCACCTCCCATCAAAAGTGGAATACATGTTATGTTTTTGCACTCATGGACCCCTAACTTTAGTCCTCCACCTAGTGAACCATCCGTTCTGTGGGTAGGTTTCCCTGGACTTCCAAAAATTTATTATCCTTACATTGAATACATTGCTAGTGCGCTTGGTAGAGTGGTATGGCAAAGCGAGAAAGCTTCAAATATACAACGTGGTTGTCCACCCAAAATCCGAATCCTAGTGTCTGATGTAAGATGTCTTCCAGGCTCTATTGCAATTCCATTTGCAACTCAAGAAGGTGGTTTCTTTGAGCAACGAGTATCCTACGATGGAATGTCAAAACAAATTTGTAGCAAATGCAAAAATTTAACCGTCACTGAATAATTAAATAAAAATAATTTGTTAAGGTTCTACCATTTTTTTTAAAAATAAAACAAAATATAATTATCTAAATTACACAAGACAATAATATTCCATATTACCATTTAATTCTTTTGAAATGGCCTCTTTACCATCATCCTTAAAATCATTACACAAAATATTTGTTTCACTATTTGCCCCCTTAATATATGCCCAATTTTCATAAAGTCCTAAGTTCATAAATTTACACCCTTAAAATGTCATTTCTCAACCCTTCACCATAATCCTCGACCTCGTCTTAATGAGAAGGCACACCCTTCTCTTCCCCTCCCCATCCATGATTCTAATTCTATGAAGCCCACCGCCCCTTTTAGGTATTTTTTATTTTTTTGGAAACCTGAGACCTTGAATTAATATAAGGTGACACATCCACTTAATTTTAGTTAGTTTATAAATTTTAATAAATTAAATTTTAAGTTTTTTATTCATCAACAAAATATTTATAAGGGTCTTTTGGCCTCCTCCAATGGAAACTCTACTCGATGGCGAGGTATATCGCCAGGTTTGTCACCCGTTCTTGCTAAGGTATACACACCCATAACCGACAATGCACCTATCACAAATCAGTAGACTTCGTGGTTGCTCACCAATGGAAACCCAGTAGCCGATAATTGATGAACATGAGATTCATGATGCGTCCTCTAATAAAATGCCTTTATAAGCGTTACGGAAATTAATAGTCTTATGTTTGTTCACTACTCTTGATGTTGTTGGTCATGGGTGAAGCTATATGTTGGTTATGGATTCTCATCAACTTTCAAACAATTTTTTTGTAATAATTCTAATTTTACTTAATTAATTCTGAAATAAAGCTCATTCTTCATGAATCTTATTTTCCTACGCACAAAAAATAACTCCTCCATAACAATCCAAGATATATTGTGCTGAAATGCTCAAGTTATCGGTTATAGGTGTGTATACCTTGATTCGCAAACCTCTAGTTAATGAGCCAAACAAATCTAATTCCTTGATCATTCCAAGGATATTCCACGTCAAAAAGGCACGCTCTTAAGGAAACACACCATCACTGTGTACAACCTTCAAAACTTTATGAAAAGCTGAAAAGGCTCAGAACCTTGCAAGCCATTTCCAGAATTCCATCCCAACAAGCTTCGCATGCCGCCCTCTTCACCCGGTCGGATACACACGAGTGTTGCCATATCCACTACCCACGCCCTCCCTCTTTTCGCCTAATATCTAACCGATACTAGTCCAACACCTAGCCCATACCTGGACCCATACCTATATGATACCTATCCAATACTTACGCTATACCTGGACAGCACCGGTGCGTCAACCGAGTCACAGCCAGGGTGTCATCTCCTTTAAACAGGACAAGATTACGTTGCTGCATGGACATTCCGTGTTTCGGCGAACACGTGAGTCGCGTTGCGCATCGATCAGGAATCGCAGATTCGCAGCTCGCAGCTCAGTGTTTCAGTCGCGCACTCAACCGCCAAATCCTTCCGCAGTTGCGTTTTACGTGACCCCACCCGCATCGCTTTAACGCCAACCTTATCACACATCTAGCTAGCCCATAGCCGGTGATTGATCGATGAGCTCCAGCATTGAAGTGCGTAAATATCCGTCAGTACGAAACATTCCTCCGTCGCCAACTGGACGCATCGATCAGACAGATCGAGTACTTGATTATTGTGTCAGTACCGCAGGTGATGGATAAAGTCTTCTAGATTGGATTGTCCAGAGGGTTCAGTTGCGGTGGAGCTGGATTTGGAGTGGAGTGGTACTTTGCAGGTTGGGTTGTCGATCGATGTGTTGCAGTTGAGGAGGTTTGGAGAGGTTTGGTTTTGCGAAGTTGGTGGATTTGGTAGCCATGTTGCTGTCCAAGGCGGGAGTGGCGCTCACGTCGGCGGCGTCGGGGTTGCAAGCTGGGGAGGGGCGGAATGGGTTAGTGGGGAGGGATGGGGTGAGGGAGAGTGGTGTGAAGAGGGTGAAGGTGGTGCAGGTGAGGGCGAATGCTGGAGATGGTGCCGGCCGGTCGTCGTCGTCGTCGTCGTCGGGGTCGGCGGCGACGAGCATTTTCAACAGGGTGGGGAGCTTTCTGAATCGTGACCGTGTGGAGCAGCAAGGTGCTGAGGTTGGCGGTGACAAGGTGGTGTACAAGGGGACGTTTACGATCATGAAGAAGTTGGCTATGCTGGATTTGATGGACCGCGGAGCGGATCTCCAGGACGATGCGACTGAGCTCATGGGGAAACGCGTCACGGTGCAGCTCGTCAGCACAGAAGTCGACCGAGGTAGGTCGAATTTTGTTTCTCGAGCTACGGATTTTATTAACCAGGCTTGCAGTATAGCCATCTCTGGTTACGCCTTCGTCGAGTAATATTGATAGATGAGTGTGGATCTGTAGGCGTCTTCGTTAATTTCACTTGCGACTTTCAGGTTGGCAATCATTTGAAACTTTAATCTGAATCGATTCGCTTGAATTTTGAAAAATTGATTAGAATGAGTTATGGGTTAAAATGGGGTTGGTAGACACAGGGAAGGCTTTGGTGAGCAGGGAGACAGCCGTTGAGGGATGGGTTGCTGTGAATGACAAATTGGCCGCTCAGGACATCTCATTCCCTATGGATTTCGTCGTGCCGAAGGGTTTCGGAGTGCCGGGAGCTATCATTGTGAAGAACCAGCACCCGAACGAGTTTCTGTTAGTGTCCTTCTCTTTGGCCATTCCGGACGCTGATGAGGCGCATTACTTGACCAACTCTTGGGTGTACAACACCGCCAATACAGAAGGCCGCATTTTCTTTCAGAACAAGGTACCTAATTGGCAACGTCAGGATTTCAGATCTGCCTCGATCTGGTTCTCGTTATTGGACTATGCCTGTTCTCATCTTTCTGTGAGTACTCATTAACTTGATTGTGAAAATTGCTTGCAGGCATACCTGCCTGGCGACACCCCTGATGGAATGAAAGAGCTTCGTGAGAAAGAGCTCCAAGACCATCGAGGCGATGGAACAGGCGAGCGCAAGGCGAGCGACCGTATCTACGACTATGATGTTTACAACGATTTGGGAAAACCTGACGAAGACCCTGCACTCGAGCGACCCAACTTGGGTGGTAATGCGGAGTATCCTTACCCGCGCAGATGCCGCACAGGCCGACCCCCCTCGAAATTCAGTAAGTCTCGTTTTGAAACTGTGATGTACAATGCCATGTTTCTAAGACATATCTCTGTCCCTGGGACTTGCAACTAACCGGTGAGCAAATCCCTGTGCAGACCCCGCGTACGAGAGCCGGAAGGGCATTGCTACATTCTACATTCCCCGTGATGAGTGCTTCGAGCGCGCTAAGATGTCTGACTTCAAAGCCGACGGCATGCGCTCCAAAGGCCATGCTCTCACATCAAAGGTGAAATCTCTACTGACGAAGAAAAAAGACTTCGAGAGCATTGCCGCCATTAAGGAGTTGTATGCTCCGAAAGGCAAGGACCTCGGAGGAATGAACAATGTGTTGCCCGAAATGAGCGATATCCCCAAATCTGAGCAGCAACCATTGATCTTCCTGGAGGAGTTGATTAATCCAGATGGAGAACGCAACACCCCTTTAAAATACCCCCTTCCCATGATTCTCCACGGTGCGTTTTCTTGCTGAAAGTGATAACATTAACGTTGTGTGTCACCCAGGTGTCATTTCGCGATTTCATATTTGTCGCTGCATTGGTTAATAGGAGTATTGTTTAAGGTTTAGGGTTTCCAAGCACTGGTACTCCTGAATTCTGAGTCCACTTTAGAAGTTGAGCTTTACTGACTAGTTATCTTCCTTTGGGTTGCGTGTGTCTCTTCCTTGCAGTTGATGAGAATGCCTGGCAGACCAATGAACAATTCGCTCGTGAGTTTCTGGCAGGGCTCAACCCTGTGATGATCTCACTTGTGAAGGTAATTTTTGCTCTTTCCAAGTCTTTCTCCCTGTTTATTACTGTTAGACAATGGCCGTTCTTCTAAGTTGATGATAATCTTGGGGTGTTTGTCCAGAGCGTGATCCCTTGGAGAGCTAGGCTACTGTAGAGTTGAATGTCGACAGAATGCAGATGTTGGTCTTGGTTTCTTGGTTTTAGGAGAGGTTAAGTTTCAGAAGTTTTTCCAGATTATGCTTTCGTGACAGTTTAGCGTTGTTGTGGTGTTTAGGAATTTCCCCTGAAGAGTGCACTTGACCCCAAGGAGTTCGGCGACCCCACTTCTGCAATCACCGCACACCACATTGAGGGCGCCTTGGAAGGTTTCAGTGTTGAAGAGGTAACATTGGCTTTGCTCTGAACTCTTCGAGTTCTCGTTTTGCTCTGTGATGGAGACAAGGCAATCAGATTTATGTCGTTGGAATACCGCCGAATTCAGAACTTTATCACTTGCTTGTGCAGGCTCTGTCCAAGAAGAAACTCTTTGTTGCCGACTACCATGATGCTTACCTTCCATTCGTGGAGAGAATCAACGCTCAGAAGGATGCTAAGACCTACGCCACCCGAGCGCTGTTTTTCTTGTCGAGCGACGAAACCCTCAAGGTGCTTGCGCTTGAGTTGGTTCTACCACCAACGAGTCCTGGCGGAGAGAAGATCTCGAAGGTGTTTACACCACCAAAAGACTACTCAGCAGCCAAGATGTATCTGTGGCAATGTGCGAGAGCACACGTTGCGAACAATGACATCGTTGCTCATCAAGTGTTTAGCCATTTGTGAGTGCCACCTACCTCTTGTTACAAGTCGCAATGAATACTCTAAACTTCATCGACATTTAGTCGTGGAGGTCAAGGATACTCAGCTTCCTTGTTTGGACAATAATTTTGAGTTTCTTTTCTCACCATTGTGACTTCATTTTGACAAGAGATCATATGTTATGCTCTCATGCAGCTCAAAGTGTCACGCAGTGACGGAGGCGCTCATCATCGCTACTAACCGTCAGCTGAGCAAGCTGCACCCTATTCACCATTTGATGGCGCCTCATTTCAAGAGCACACTAGAAATTAATCGTGGAGCTCGAGCGCGTCTAATTCCTGCTGGTGGTGTGATCGAGGCTTCATTCACGCCGAGAGCATACTCCATGCGCATGGCTGCAGCGAACTACAGAGACACTTGGACTTTCGATTCACAAGCCTTACCAAATGACCTCATCGCCAGGTAAATCCCATTGTTGAGCACCATGAAAGGTTCATATGATCTTCGAGGTTGAAAACAATCTTTGATACTCGCAGTTCGTCAAACCCTTCATGCTGCTCTGTTTTTTCCAGGGGCATGGCCGTGCCAGACCCGAGTGCGAAGCATGGCGTCAAGCTTGTCGTGGAAGACTACCCGTATGCAGCAGATGGGCTTGAGCTATGGAGCGCCATCAAATCATGGAATATAGATTACGTTGACATCTACTACCAGGATGATGCTGCGGTTCAAAACGACGTTGAGCTTCAGAAATGGTGGTCGGAGTTCAGATATGTGGGGCATGCTGACAAAAAGGATGCACCTGGGTGGCCGGACGTGAAATCGAAGGAAAATCTCGTTGAGGTTCTGACATCATCGCAGTGGATCTGCTCGTGCCAGCATGCAGCTATCAACTTCGGACAATATGCTTACGCTGGATTCATGCCCCACCATCCCACCTCGACCCGCCGCCTCATTCCAGATGAAGGCACCAAGGAATGGGAAGAGTTTCAACGCAACCCCGAGAAATTCTACTTATCGACTATTTCAGACGTCAATTCTGCAACCACAACCATGTCCGTGTACGAAGTTTTGTCCTCCCATGCAGCTAATGAGATCTACATCGGTGATCGTGCTGCCAATTGGGCAGAGGATAAGCGGGTATATTTTATCACCTCCTTTGTTTCTAGAATGGTTGTCTCCGTTTTTTCTAACTATACATTGCAGATTAACTTGGTTTGTAACTGAAGAAAGGATGTCTGTTTCATCACTGATTATTCATGAACCAAATGACTGTGACATGTAGGTTAATGCTGCATTTAAGCGCTTCTCGAAGAAATTGGCTGATATTGATGAGTTGATCAAGGGCCGCAACGCGGACAAAAACTTGAAGAATCGGATGGGTCCTGCTCAATTGCCATACAATCTTCTCCGACCATCTTCGAAACCTGGTGTGACCGCTATGGGCATCCCCAACAGCATCACAATATAGGACATGATCATCATTCTGTTCACTGTAATATGATCCTTGTAGTTTACACATGATGATTTTAGGGCTTTTCTGCAAGGATGATGCTGCAGAAAGTGGATGACGGGAGATTTTTGTATAGAATGTGGCGCCCTTGCGCTTGTATCTTAACATATAATTGCTAGTGCGGTTTATTTTTGCTCCATTTAAAGAATTTAGCTGTCTATATCTCCATGTTACAATGTCTTAAGTTTGTGACATGTGTGGAAATTGTTCTTGTGGGTAGGATAGTGTTGACTATTCAGCACAACAATCCGTGGTTGTGGAAACTATTTTCATGAACAAAAGTTCACTTATTTATCTAGCCTGCTATTACTGCATGATTGAAACTTCTGCACTTGCAAAAAGAGAAACAACTAGCTTAGATCAACAAAACACCTGCACACTACATGACATGATACGAATTTCATCTAAAAATTTCCTTCTAAATATATTCATGTGAAAGAGAATATTTTTCAGCTAGAAGGAAAAAATTATCAATCATTCAATTTGCAATTCTTAATATAATAGACTTATCCAGTAGTAGAAAAATGTTGGATATTTTTAAGTATAATTGAAAAGTGGCTTCCATATGATTAGAGACTTTAGTAGACTCCACGCAGAAGGAACACTTGTTGCATGATTTGCATTTAGTACTCTAAGGTAATTAAAGGTATATGATAAATGAATGAATCTTCCAATTACATGTTGTAGTCTGTAAGTAAAAAATGAGTGGAGCAAAACAACTCCTAATTGAATATAGAGTTATACATCTCCAAGTTGACAACATATACATTGGAGTTAGACAACTCTATATTTAGAGCATTAGAGTTAAATCACATCACATTGCAAAAAAGTTAAAGAACTCAAGATGAAATGCATTATAATTAGACCATTCCACTTCACAAATTAAAAATAATCTTAAATATCTATAATGTAAACACAAAACTAAAAAGACTTACAGATTTAAAAGTAAATTATTAGAGATAGCCTCTTATATATAGAGCTCAAACATGGAAAAGTAATTACAGTCTTTGCAAAGATCTCGTACCTAATGGTTGGATGGTTGAGCTTAAGACCCAGTTTATGAATGGTATTTGTTTATATTTAGTTATTATTTAGTATATTTAAAGTCAATTTCTTCAACCTATTAATAATGCATTGACTGTTTATTATTGTACACTATTGTGTAGTATTGTGAGATCAACTGCTACCAAACACAAAGAGCGAGTATGCATGCAATTTGTGCGACGTCAAAGATGGAAAGCATGTGGAAGGATTTGCCTGTGGAGATCCTAGAAAATGTTTTTACATTTCTTCCAATCTCGTCTTTGTGCCGGTTTAGGACGCTGTCCAAAAGTTGGAACATATACATAACTAGCTATGCTTTCGGGCATGCGCAAGCCTCAAGATCAGTATCTCTGGAGCAATATGTTGACTTCTTAAGATCAAAGTTCCATTTGCGTGGTGGTTGGGATGTGCTGGATATGGCCAAGAGGAGGTTCCTCTTTTTCAGCGACAACTTCGTGAAGAATCCTCTCCTACAGAGGCGTCCGTTGAGTTTCGGGGGAAAACTAACGGGATATCTGGAAGTAGCTGCCGGAGGGCTCTTCTGCATGCTGTATACTTGGAGTAATTCTTCGGATTATTCTTTTCATGCGAGCCTCTTTGTGTGCAATCCTATCTTTCAAGGAGCTTCCGCACCTTGCGGCCAAATCTTCTCATTCGATCGTGATGTCAACAGATATAGTCTCAATGGCGTATGAGATCATTGCTTATGTCGAGTCTTCAACTTCAACGGTTTCAATTTTTGTTTACGAATCCAAGATTGGCAGTTGGAGGGTACTGGCTCCCTACAAACCAATGAATCAACCTGGAAGGGTGAATTGGAGGCACTCTAACCATCTTCAAAAACAAGCAGTATTGGACGCAACACTTCTACGGTAAGGATTGTGAAATGATTGTTTCTTACGATAAGGAGACAGGAGTGGTTTCCAATCTTGCCGGTTTGGGTATGCCTACTACACCCGTCTACACCCGTCTATACCCTACTATACCCATCTCTCGTAAGACACGGCACCTAGTAGTAAGCCAAGACAAGCTATTCGGTGTCATGCTCGTCCAAGGCGTTGACACATATGAAGCCTTTTTCTCAGTTAACATATTCGAAATCAACCTTGGCACCTGTCTGTCGTGAGACACAGCACCTAGTAGTAAGCCAAGACAGGCTATTCGGTGTCATGCTCGTCAAAGGCGTCGACACATATGACCCCCTTTTCTCAGTTAACATATTCAAAATCAACATTGCCAAGGAGGAGCGCATTCACCTGACAAAAGTGCCGCGGGAGTTGCTCGTTTGGGTTCTTCGTCCAAAACGCAAATGCCGTCTTCACCTTCTAGAAAGCTGTTTATATTGTGCATTTATTGATCATGCTGTTGTCACTGGGAGTGCAGACTCTATTCTCATTAGTAGTGTTGGCCGGTGTGCTGCTTACAGTTTGTCAGACGAGTCATGGTATCAATGCCCCGACGGTCATAACCTTCTGGAACATTATGGTGGAGCTGCACAAGGTATTGGCAAGTTTAATGGTTGCAGCTCCTGTCTGAGTATTTGTTCTCCATAGGCGCTTCAGTGACATGATGTAGGGCATCAAGTTTGCTTCTAAGCGCACGAGGATTATTGCTAGCATGTGGGATGGGTTGGAGCGGATTGGGGCTCTCAGGTTTTCAGAGCTGCTTAGGAATTAGTACCTATCGTCGATTGGTCAAGGTGATGTCACATAGCAATTCCCTGGTTAGGAAATTGTTTCTCTAAATGAAATTAGGTGCATAATTAGCTTGCTTGAATTCAACTTGATCAAATTGCTACCACATAGGAGCAGGCCAGGACTTCATGTTGGACTGTTAATCTCCAGTTAGTGTCATTTATTCCTCTTCAGAGGATTAAGATTTTCTAGCCTATATTTCACCAAGTGCACTGTGAGACACGGCAAGGATGTGGTGGGGAGAGTGAAGTTCACAGTTTGGAATTATGGAGAGTTTGATGATGCATCTAGCCTCAGTCTTGATATAGAGGTGCTTAAGTCTCTTTTGAAGAATGAAATGGATTCTGCAAGTGATATGAGATGAGAGATGAGTCAGAGAATTATACAAATCAAAAAACATATTCCCAGAGCGAACCAATGTCCTATTGTACAAGTGGGGTTGCTATGCTTACGAGCAATCTTAATGTACAGGGATGCAATTTTTTGGTTTTTGGCTTTTCTAGTTTCTCAACAGAACAGCTACTTGTCACAGAGGCCGCTTGCTAGTAATCTACAAAAACTTCTAAAACCGTCTATATGGTGTACAAGCTAAAGTGCAACAAGTGGTCGGCCGCGGAATGAAACAAATGTATGTAGAAGCCGGGCCAGCACGCCGAGATTACACCAATAGTGGGTGGATTCATGAGAGTGAAGCAGGAGGATGCCCTTCTTCAACCGTGTGCTCGTACAGCTTAATGTACTGGTCGATTGGAGCGGCATCCCAGCTCAAATCTATGCACATCACCTTCTTCTTAAGATCTGTCCACCATTGCGGTTGTTCCTTGAAATATCCATATGCTCGGTCCAAAGCACCTGCCAATGCCTGCCATGATACACCCATTTCGAACAGATTTAGCACCTGAGCGGAACTTGAGAAAGTTGCATGACTTAGTACACTTAGTAGTGCATTCTGTAAAGACACTTTGGAGTCTAGAAGTTTTTGGATCATTCACCTCCTCGGTCGGTTCAGTGAACGTGAAACCGTTACGCTTCTCCTCCAAAACATTGTCGTTGTCCACATCAAAGACGCTGTTATCAAGCCCACATTGACATACACATCAACAAACTTCTCCAAGGAGATTTAGGTTTATACTTGCGGCTTTGAAACTTAAGCTAGAGATTATGGGATACTTGTAATTGAAATTGATCCTCCATATGCGAACTCACGCTGAATTGAGTAGGTGTAGTGTCACTACATACCTGTCAGCTAATCCTCCAGTCTTGCGAACGACGGGAATGGCTCCGTACCTCATGGCGTACATCTGCAAGTGAGTAGTTGAGCGTTCAGAGCTGGCAAACTGATGCAAGAGATAGAGATAAACAGAAGTTTCAGGGACAAGGGGATTGACGGCTAGGCATTAGAGGGATTCAAATTGACCTGAGTTAGACCACAGGGCTCGAAGATGGATGGAATCACGAACAGGTCTGCTCCTCCAAAAATGTTGTGTGTGAGGTT
The DNA here is from genome assembly GCA_014871385.1 of Ceratodon purpureus. Lineage (NCBI taxonomy): Eukaryota > Viridiplantae > Streptophyta > Bryopsida > Pseudoditrichales > Ditrichaceae > Ceratodon > Ceratodon purpureus. Next base: position 5,703,234 of record CM026431.1, read on the forward strand.
CTCCTCGTATCTCAGGACAAGCCGAACATGGGGATGGTTCTCAAACTGGATGGCAAGCTCGTCAAACTCTTTCTGCACATGAAAGCATGAACCGCTTTAGTAAATAGCAAGTGGTGAGATGTATGCATTGAATTCATGAGTGATAGTTTTTGATGGAGCATGGCGCAAGTTGCAGTGACGTAGGTTTCGACATCCACCATTTTAACTGGCATTTTGGAGAATGTTAGTAGATTCTACAAATGAAAAACAAAATCCACGACACAGGCAATTTCAAAGAGTGAACTCCTGATCGCACCTTGATCACAGGGCACTGGCTGGTGCCTTGTAGAATGAATTGACCACCGAGGCTGAGGACGTGGAAGATGGCTGCCTTAAGGAGGTGTACACCCTTCTGGGGTACTAATCTCGACACACATGCAAACTGTCGGGAAGCAAACATGGATGTTATTTAACGAACAACCCTTTTCCCAAGGAAAGAAATCCATAGCACCATCTGGCAGTCCTCTGACCCTCCATCTACATCGTAAATTCAGCATAAATCCATCCTACATCTATCATATTCTACACATCTCACTTGTGCAACTAGCAGGAAACGAAGGACAACATAGAGTTGTGGGCTCACAAGAGGCCTGTTCGCATCATCGCCTTCCATTGACAGTCCCAGACGACGACGAAGATTGTTTTTGATCACTGCCTTATTCTTCAAATTGTCTGAGCTGTAGTGGTACTCCAGATGAGGATCCGTAGCGGGATTCCACACCTTGTCGTCGATGCCGTTCACGACTCCATGGAATTTGTTGGTCAAACTTCTCAAGGTCGTGTGCAAGCCTTCACCTTTCTGCAAACAGAAGGTTTCTTGTCAGTTCAGATCGTAGAATGAAATTATTGAACCGATATTGCCAAAAATCCATTAAATTAAAAGTGACTATCCAAATCCGTGACGATGAGGTGTTTGACCTCACCTCTGGCGTAAGGACCTCTTTAGCATACGTCGGCGAGACTGTTGTGACGAAGTCCGAATGCAGGAGCCCACTCTGCACACTCAACGGTTGTAACCATGAGATACTTACTCTCAGAGACGTCCTGTCTTGGCACTCCCCTAAGATGACCCTACACAAATATCAAATTCCAACTTTCCCTTCCGACAAGGCTTCTCTCACCTTAAGGACATTGATTTGGTCAGCCGCAATGTTGTCCTGGAAATCATCCTTGTGCAAAGGCGCTTTGAACTGAATACCGCATGACTCAAGGGCCTCCATCGACTCCTTACCTTGTGGCTCAAAATTATGGCAAGTGAAGGCTAGCTTCGCGTTCAGACCCAAGCCGGCGTAATGGCTCTTATACAGGGGCGCCTGCATGTGTAGAAGACGCAAATCAGACCTACTGTAAAGTGGATTACAACGATATGCTAGTCCGAGAAGTGGAAAATTACAACTCTATGGACTTCATAAAGAGTTCAGCAGTTCCTTACCACGATGGCCACCGGCCAGTCATGGCAGTGAATGATGTTAGGTCGCTTCCCGAACTGCAGCATAAACTCGAGTGAAGCCCGCGCGAAGTATGTAAAGCGCTTGAAGTCGTCTGGCTGACAGTAGACGGAATCACGCTCGAAAAGCTCCGCAGGATGTTGCGGGTCGATGAAGTATACCCAGAGACCTGCACGAAATGAGGCCGTTAGTATCAATTGGTTCCATGGCTGAGGAAACAGAAGACAGGAGAAGTGGAAAAATCTGAGGGAAGAATTTACCCTCCACGACGCCAGTCCACACCACGTTCTTGTGCATAGCTCCCTCAAAGTAGGAGTAAAATTGCTTATTCAGTTTCTGCACAGTGTTCAACCGAAAGCTCTGTTAAATTATTGAACACGGTAATCTACCTCACTTTTGACATGGAACCAAGAAATTGGCGCTACTTACCGCGAAAGATAACAAACTGCAGGAGGTGGGATGTGAAAGAGAGGACAAACCTTGAAATTCTTGACGCTGCTCAAGTCCAGGGTTTTGTATTTCGGGATGATGACCTCAACCCGGTGGCCCTTCTTTTGAAGCGAGCGGCCGAGTCCAGTCACCACATCTCCCAAACCCCCCACCTGATGAGCGCACACAGGTTTGTCACTTCCTCAGATAACTTCACTCTATTACAGCACAAAATCAGTATCTTCCTAAGTAAGAGTTAAACAATCTCTCAAAAGCTCAATTACTTGAAGCTTCGTAAAGTTTGCTTTCGCAAGGTTACGTCACAACTACTCGTGAATGACGCCAAAATCTTGGAAACACAAACAAATATGGTGGAATATGTCGCCCTACCTTCGCCACAGGAGCCATTTCGCTGGCAAGATGCACGACATGGTAGCGTGGCCTGCAATCACGTCACAGAAGACGGTGTCAGCAAACCCGAGTAGCTTCAACACAAGAAATTGCAACCACGCAAATTGCAACCCACTCTGAAATCATGAGAATTTCGTGTACAAATTCGCTTGGCAGTCTCTGTTTCCACACTGCTGCGATGGAATCCGTGTTCTTGGCTTACAAGTGCCCCGAGCACTTCAACCCATTGCACAAACAGTTTGGGTTTACCCAAGTGGCAAAAACCGACAGTCCGAAAAGATACACGAAACAGAGTCAAGCATCACATGCCGAAATGTGTAGCATCGGAGGAAGGGCGAAGCAACTGGAACAGAGGTGGGGCTATCGTTGAAGCCATGAAAACCTCTGGAAAGCCACCGACAGGAAAGACGGCGCTACCTTTTCACGACTGGCTGGAGCTCAAGGGAGCCAACTAAGTCCGCAACGAGATTCTCCAACTGCTTTTCGGGAACCGCAACGGTATAGGTGGGCGCAGGCGCAATGCGTCCCCGAGGGGCTGGCGCGGTGAGACGACCGCCAGGAGCGAAACGGGAGGACAGCAGGACGTTGTTGCCCATCAGAAGCTGCAATCAAACAGACACAGTACTTCCCATGAATTGCCCGTCTCGCACCTCTCATTTCATGTCACTCTTCTCCTTTCCAAAACGAAGAGAAGTCTACAGCCGTCATTGTGCTACCTTCATAATCTCGAGTTGGAGTAAAGATGTGCACAGTGTCAGCGTTCGTGATTACCTGGTCGCCTGAGAGGGTCTCCTGGGTTCGCTGAGGCATGGCCATTTCGAGGCGAGTTGCGGAGGCGACCTCTGCAACCAAACGATGGCACATGTGCACACAACATGAGACTCGTTTCGGTGGTGTTTGCTCTCCCTCTCATGTCGAACCTACTCTAGATCTGAGACTTCCCGCAGGGCTACTCCAAGAATCATCTCAAGGCGAAGAGAAAAAAAAAAACAACAACAGATTCCTCAACGCGTAACTCGCTCTGGAACAGATCATTCGGGGAAAAACGGAAACGCTTCCTCTGAGACCTAAAGAAGTACAGAACATGATGGAGAGAATTCTTTCAGGTCGACATGAAGACAGAAACTTCTGTACAACATTGCTTCCGGTACCTAAACAATAAACCCCTCCAATCTTCACAAAAGCTGGAACCGCCAGGCCACAGATCGAGCGGCTCTAAAATTATAAATTCAACAACCAATTCTACAGGAATTGCTGGCACATCACGGTGGAATTCATTTCGTTCTGTAACGTGAACTTGAGAGGAACGGAACGCTTCAATCGTTTGAAGAGGAAATTCCCGATCATCGACAGCCAGAGCAGGAGAAACAGTAAACTCACAAAATGGTAACATGAACTCTGAAGGTGATAGAGACAAGAGGATGAGAGCAAAATATTTGCAACAAAATGCGAACTGAACTGCCAGGTTTATGCACATCCAGTTTTTTATGGTGTCTGACGTGGAGATGAGATATTCTGGCACCTTGCATGAATCCAACATGGACATGCAAATGTGATGCCGGTCTAAAGATTCACACACCACTGCTGATATATGGTTTTGGGATGCATGACTCAGTTGATGCAATTCATGATCTATGAAACTCACAACGTCTTGCTATAATTAATAAGTTTCGTCATGGCAATTGGTAAATTAATTTTCGTTATGGAACTGTCTGCAAGGGGAGGTGGTACTTACGCACGGGCGACTCTTCGGCGCCAGCGTTGCGGAACCGCTTAGTGTGGTCCATTACTGCTGAGCTGCTGTCTCGGATCCCTTCGCCCTCTCCTTGAAGAAACACACCCTCACTTGCACGTAAACAGAGGATCACCTCACCACCCTCACTTGCACGTAAACAGAGGATCACCTCACACAATTCACCTCAAACCGACTGTAAACCCAAACCAAGCTTGGATCTCGAACTGAGCAAATTCACCGAACTAATTTCCTTGACAGGCGAACTCTCACCACCACCGAACGATTTTCAAAGCACTAACCGGTACCACGAAGGTGATGAGAGCAAGTACTTCCCTATATAAATTCCCGTCCCAGATGATCGATGAATGCAAGCAACGTCGCAAAGATCCCAGATCGATGGACAGTCTCAATGCAAGCACCAGCAAGCGAACACTTGTACAACTCTCCGAGTCGACTCTCCTGAAAATATTCACTACAAACAAAACTACAAACTGAGTGTTTTTTTTGGCAATTTTGGGGATGGGTCAACAGACTAACGGCCCAGTGGGCTAAAGCTGAAACAACTGTAGGCTAGCTAGCTAGCTGTAACAATACAAAACTGAAAGACTGATACCACTCGACACAGACACAACCAGCTGATGATCGAACTTCGAAGGCAGCTTCGATGATTTATGATGAGCAGGAATATGATTCTAGACAGCGGATGGCTCCGATCTAGATGAGCAGTAACTGGAATATGCAACGTGCAGGAAGTTGATCAATGACTGAAACTGGAAACTCAAGGCGGCTAGATATCGATCGACAAGTGCAGATCAGGAAGTGGAGATGGCAGTGAGAGCTGAGGAGCAAATTGAAGGCCAGAGGAGAGGCACTCAACTCGCTCGATCGCTGCAAAGAGTTGAACTCAACTGCTTGGTAGGGGGCTTGAGCGCTTGTTTATGTAGTGGTGTTGGGAGGAGAATTTGATGACATGGCAGGTGATTAAAAATAAATGAAGAAAATTGGGCGGAGTTGGCATCACTTTGTGGTGGTCCAAAATGAAAGCTGAGCCTGGCTGTGTTGTGTAGAGTTCCGTAGAGTGCTCACTTGGCAAGTCTGGCCGTATGTCACTCTTCCTCGCTTTAGTGAGGGGTAGGGAGGGGAAATTGAGGAGTAGACTCGCGGCTGCAGGGGCCCATTGTGGCATAGAAAATGTTTGATCAATGAGGGAGGGGTGCATGGATGGATGGATGGATGGATGGGTGGGTGGGTGGGTGGATGGATGGATTAGTGTTTGGAACCAAATGATTTGTGAGTTTGGATGTTACTAAGGGCTGCTTTACGCCTAGAAGATGGGCCAATTTGTTGCGTAAGAGCTTGAAATTCTCACCCGTGATTGGTGTAGTGGTTGAAATGAGCCTCGATTCCTTTAGACACAGAGTTCGGGTTGATTTGGTCATGTTGATATCTTAAACAAAAAAACGTATAGTCGGTTGTGATTTTTTGTTAGCGAATCAATTTTGTTGGATGATATGGGAATTTGAACCACTCCTTTGATTCATCATGACTTCATCTTCTGTTCTCTTATCTTCTCTTATCTTCTGTTAAATTTGTTGAGTCAGCTAGGCTTTTTGAACTCTGAACGACTCCGTTGATTCATCATGATTTCACCTTCTCTTGTCTTCTGTTAAATTTGTTGAGTCATCTTGGCTTTCCGAACTCTGAACGACTCCGTTGATTCATCATGATTTCACCTTCTCTTGTCTTCTGTTAAATTTGTTGAGTCATCTTGGCTTTTTGAACTCTGAACGACTCTATTGATTCATCATGATTTCACCTTCTCTTGTCTTCTGTTAAATTTGTTGAGTCATCTTGGCTTTTCGAACTCTGAATTCATCATGATTTCACCTTCTTTTATCTTCTGTTAAATTTGTTGAGTCAGCTTGGCTTTTTGACCTCAAGGCCTTCACAGATAGGAAGATTGGCACTCCACGTCATCTTATTGTAATCGGTAGTTGAGGATGGCATCCAATGCGAAAGAAGCTGATATTCCAAGCAATGGACCTTAAAGAGAATTGATCCAGCTTCTAGAGATAAAGCGACCTCAAGTTAGGAGAAGGTAGTTGAGGATGGCATCCAATCCAAAAGAAGCTGAAATTCCAAGCAATGGGCCTTAAAGAGAATTCGTCCGGCTTCTAGAGATAAAGCGGCCTCAAGTTAGTAGAAGGCTTTGTTTATCTTGGACTTTTGAATATGGCTATGCCATTGCAAAGAAGGGTTAGAACTAGGGTGTGTGACAAATCGCAGTAATCTATGACATCATGACATGCATGTTCATCCCCTTAATCCCTCAAATTTAAGGGATTTGTGTATTTGAAAAGTAAAAAAAATTGTGTTTTGATGCAAAGAAGATGGTAAGTTTTAAGACCATTCATAATTTAATCCCTTTAACGGCTCATGCAGACAAAAATGACCATTTCATATCTATGGAAAGTTAAACGAATGACTATAAGGTATTATGAAGATGTTTTTTTTTATAACAATGATAAGAAGGAAGTTGATCTTACAACATAGGTAGATTTAGATCCACATAGGTGATATCTAAAATATTTTGATTTTAATTTTGATCACTTAGGACATTTTATACATGATTAATTGATCATTTTCGTTAAAGTGTTTTACAAAAACATCAAGATGTTATCCAACTTAAGTTGTTCACATGAATAGAAAGGTATTGAGTCCATCAAAGTAAAACATGGATCATTCTTTTGCCAAAAAAAATCAACCCATACACACTTCCTTCTTTTGGAAAATTATGCTCCTTTATTTATATGGCTCTAGGTTTATTTTTTGTTCTTATAAGACATCTATAAATATAAGAAGTGAAACCTAAAACCATCAAATTGTAATGTTGAATTTACATTCTAGTTTGTCTGTATAAAGTAGATTTGTACAACTTGTAAATCATTGATACATTTAGTATCCTGGTAGATAAAGAGTCATTATTTCAAAATCTTGCTCATAGTTTTAAAACACATAGAATTATGTTTCAACAAACTAAAATGTATTCCTGCTCTAAGCTACTTTTTAAATCAGATAAAAATTAATGATACATTCCATGAAGGAATGTGGGAACAAATTCTTAGATTTCCTGCCGGCCCATGGTAGGCATTCTTTCTCCAAATTCCAACTTGGTATGGGTTTTAGAGATTATAATGGTCCCACTATACAATCTACAAGAAGTGTGTTTTGCCAATCCAATGTAAGCTTAGAAGGTCAGGTATAACTTGATGGGATGCACAGTCTTGAAAGAAGCACCAGTAGGTTACACCAAATAGCTGAGTATGCTCAAGTCTAGCAGGTTACAACAAATAGCTCAGCTGCCATGAAAGTTTGTAAATCTAGAGTTCTGTGACCTTAAATTTTGACTCGTTCTAAAACTAAGGTTTGAGGGGCCAACTGCAACTTGAAAAATATCTCCTCGCAACTGAAAGTTGTGGATTCAAGTTGTCACCGTCTCAACTTGAGCACTGTGAAATATCAAACCTCCTACACACGCATGAAGAGTTGGGAGACTGAAGTTGAGCTAGTGGATGAGTCATGTACATGCATGACTCATGAAACCGCTTAACTCACCTGAGTTATGTATTTAATAAACAATCCTATTTCTGTCTTTAGAACAGCTGGTATTAATAAATCATATTATCTTTTAATGGATCTAATTAGCAGGTTGGCATGGGATGCATCCTCCAGAATGTATCAAAGGTGGTTGGTTTGATGAGAATGTATGAGCCTCTAGATTGGTCTTCCATCAACATCACAATATGTTGCCATACATCATCTACATGAATTGCTTGCTATAGCAGGTAGCAATATAAAAATAAGTTGCTTACAAAGAACGCTGTCCTCACAAACAGGCTAGAATTCTTCCACAGAATTGCCCATAGAATTCAAACAATGAAATGCGGTCCACGTTTGTTCCATGGGAATCATTTGATTTACTAACCTTCTGGGTCTGCACTTTGTTAGGGCAACATCATACTGTAGTATGTTAGTCTTGGAAACAGCCACCCCTTGATTATGTGATGAGTGGATGCAAACTTCGATGTGGAGTGGAAATGGAATATGCCGAGACCATTCTGCCTTCAAGTGGCCCCTCTCATTGGGAGAAAAGAAATTGTTGTGGTCTGTGTAGGTTGGTCCCATTCGAGTTCATAAAGACCCCAGACTTTGCCTCAAAACACCAACCTTGCAATAATATTCCAGAGATGCTCTTATCGTGGTTCCCTCAACCATGACATAATTTGCACACATAACTAATGCCCATTTCAGACTAGTGGAACCATGAGGATAGAGTACACATTCCTTGAAGATAATTGGCTCATAGAGTTGCAAATGCTTCTTTGCCCTTCACACTAATGGCATAGGAATTGCCTCCACCTCATGCTTCACAGATGGAAAGAAATCTTGGTGTCTTTGAGTGGCAACAAGTTTTTACAGTAGAATTTCCCCGGTACTCCCTGAAAATTGGGTCTTCATGCTCACTCTCGAAGAGTTCTCGTCCTGTCTCAACCATGGTTACCGAAGTATAGGAATATTCCTATACTTTCAAATTTTGACTACATACTTCTCCCTGAAATTATACGTACTTTCAAATTATATTTCTTACTTGTAAATCCACATTGTCCAAATATTGTAAATACATTAGGAGTACAAATAATATGTATGTATATGAAAGATTCTTGGAACAAATACGGCATATTCCCTGTACTACAGTAACCATGGTCTCAACCATGCATAACCGAAGATGATATGGTATTTAATAAAAGCATTGTCCTTTGTCTACAACTTTTACCTGTTGCTCCCTGTAATGTGAAGTGGGCCTTAGAAACATTGTTTGCATATAAGTTGGACCTTGACATGGTACACTTAGGCTTCCACTGCCCTGACTCAACAACATAGCTCTTGACAAAGGTGCTGCTGCCCATGCAGATGAAAGGAAAAAATAAAATCCTGAAGCTTCTTCTGGCACTCAACATCCATGGATAATATAATTTATCAAAAAAGTTGCGGTGACTATGCCCCACAAGCAATCCACAAGTTCAAGATGACTAGTTTTGATGGGCCCATGAACACCTCTTTACAACATCCCAGGAACTTGTTCTCGGTTCCCTTACAAGTTCACAAGGAGGTTGACATTGGACAGTATACATTGCTAAGAAGTACAAACCATAACTCCCAATTGTGTACGATAGCCTCAAACTTAAACTAAAGTTTATTGATTAAAAATCCTAGGGAATCTAGTTACTTTTTAGATACATAGAACCTACCGCCAGGAGGGACTTTAGTTTTATGAAATCTAAAAGTAATTACTTCAAGAAATAAGAAGTGTTGTAAAATGAGCTAGAAGTGTTCAAATTCAACAATTTTTATGCCTAACTTATTATAGATCAAGTTTGCCATGTGGTTGGATCAACAAGTTGTTAAAAGTGGGTTTCCTATATTTTAGAAAAAATATGATAGTTTTTGTGTTGTGGAATGAGATTATTTAAAATAATCAAATTTATAATTCATAATAAAAATTGATGCTATTATAATGGTTTTGTATAAACATATAGTACCTTGTTCTTAGATGAGAGCATTCTAAGCTGAGAACCATCCTTAAGAAAAAGAAATTATAAATCAACTGTGGTCCAAAGTTTTGTGTAAATCTTTTAAAAATGATCATAGCCTATAGTAAAGCAATGATAATAATAACAACACTGTGATCCAAAAAATCATTGAAAATAAATTTGTTTGCTAAAGTCTTACTTGTCTAGATTTGTTATCTTCACCCTTAAAATTCCTTGGTGTTCCGGAGCAATAATTGCCAAAACAATCCTCTAGATAACAAGCTAATAATCTCTCAAATTAAAAAATTATGAATTTTACAAGTATAGGATCTTGTATGTACCTTGTATAGAAAGGTTTCTTCGCATTTTGAAAGATGGTTACTATACAAATTGGCAAATGATAAGGATCAAATTCACTGTAAATTTATTTTTTTATAAATGCTACAGTAGTATACTTAAGTATGGATGGCCAAAAATTTCACTTTGCAAAACATTTGAAGTAGAAAGGTTCATTGATATTTGTAGGTACTAAAGTTGGATTTACCCTCACCAAGTTTGGATTCCATCTGTACTTGGAAGGGCCACAACGTATTTATTTTTGAATAAGTTGAAACTTCCTTCCACTCTTTTAATCCCTAAACACTATAAAGTAATTCTTTCAGGTCTAGTTGAAAATCCAAATAATAAATATATTTTCCTCTATATGAAAATCAACCACAAAAAAATTGAGTTCAGTTGGGAAAAAACTCTAGTTTCTAGGCGTTTCAGTAGATTAAAAAAATCAATTTGATCAATTTGTTAGAGGGAGTTGTTTCATCAAAATAACATTTGCCCCCTTCTGCCCTTGTATATGATGAGCCGTACAGAGAGATTGAGCTAGATTGTGAGCAAGTGTAGCATACCTAGATTTAGGTTAAATTCTTTTTAAAATCATAACTTTGGCTTTGTGATTTCAATGTTTTCAAAAATTAACTTATTAAAAAAAACTTAGCAAAAATCATGTAAGGTAAAAAATCCAAAAAATATTTAAAATAATTGCGGCTTAAACGAATTGCCCAAAATAACTGCAACTAAAACCTTGTCTCAAAGAACTTAAGGATTAAACAATCTGTATTTAAAATCCAAAACTCCCGGACCATACTTCTTGGATAGTGTAAGGAATAACAAAGTCCATGAGGTTCTTACTTCTAATGGGTTGGAACCCGAGGAAAATGTGATCTGCTTTTGTCATTTTGTATTCCAATCAAATTTTACACGGGTAGGAAAAAACGTGGACTCCAACTCAGATTTTCCTTTATGTAAACACAAAAACTAGGCACCAATGTCCTACCTACAAAAACACTCCATATCCTTGGGCTTCAACCTGATCTTTTTGGTGGAAACTGGCCCATTAAATACAATTTTTCCCACTTGGAAATCACTCCTACACACAAGCCTAATCACTAAACTAACCAAATCTATGTCCTACGAAAGTCTTTGACCAGCTCCGGGTCCTGGCCATGGTTCCTTTTGATTCGCAGTCAAAAAACATGTTTGTTAAAGTCCTAACTAAAAACATTTCACTTGTGTCGGGGAAAAAAACGGGCACCCCATGCAACAAGGATACATGCATGAATATGAGGACACCCAAACTTTACACCTGTGAGGTAGCCGTTATCTTGGCGTGTAAAATGAGAACAAATGACACACTCACCTGGACAGGCTGCTACCGGTAAGTACCCGGGCAGATGAGGATGCCACTTAAAAAATAAAAATAGATAAATAAACAATTCAGAAGTAGAAATTTGCAACACACTTCTTGCTCACAACTTCGGGAACATTCAGGATCCACGTCAGCATTTTGAATTTCAAGGGAACATTTCAGTTAGGAATCTCGATGATGAGCCTTATCCAACTTTTTAGACTAGGTTCCTACCCATGACGTCCTCTACTATCTTACTCCAGTTATTTTAAATCAGGATTACTCTTTACCAGCGAGTGCAAACATTGTAGATTTGCAACCAAGAAATTGCATAAATGTTCACTTCAGAAAATTGCATAATTCCTTGAGACCGGTTCAGATTGCGCTTGCGAAGACCATTTGTGAAGAATTCTAGGGGAGGACTGAGGTAGAAAAACCAGAAACGGTGAAAATAAGGTGATTTGACCAGAAGGAATGGAGTTAGAAATCATGTGAAATTTTTTTGAGATGAAGAAGAAGAAATGATGAAAAATGCAGCTTGTTTTGTAATTTTATTCCCCGTAAATAATTCTCTAGAGTTTCTCAAAGTGGGAAGTTCGTCAACTCCCTTCTTGTATAGTAGACTCTTCTTGAACCAAATGTGATGGTGTTCTAAAACGATTAACTAACAACATGGAAAAGTGGACGTAAAAAAACCACAATTGATAGTATGTGGCAAAACTTGGTTGCTCATGCAGAACTTCTCCGTTTTTAGCCCACCATGTCCATGTTTCAATCTGACTCTACTACACGCTTTGTGGTCGTTGACAGTTTATGGTATTCCTACCTTAATATGATTGGTCAAATACGAGACTTTTGTTCATGTAGGTTTAGCATTAGATTCAAGACTTCTTTGGTGGAGAACTTTAAGCATGGATGGAAAATGACATGGTTGTTGAGGTCGTCCCATTTTTTGAAGGGAATTTATTTCAATATTAGTGCACCATAATGTACTTAGGGTGTTGTTCTGCAAAATTTCCAAAACATTCTTTTCTTCTTCTCAAAATATCTAAATAGAAAATATTAACCCCTAAAAATCAAGGGAAGCCAAAACGGCTTTTTGCGATTTCGGGCAGCCAAGATGAAGGGGTTAAAATTCATATTTTTGCCCAAGTTTTTTAATGGATGCTCCCTATACTGCAAAGTGTATGTGGTAAAAGTTTCAAAGCCAAATTCCAATTTTAAGACCTTCATCTAGAAAATTTAGGTTTCAAATCCAAAACGGGCAGCTAAAAATTAGGCTTTTTTTTAAAAAAAAATCTTGAAATATTTTCATATCCAAACCACCACTCAAATTCCAAAGAGACCCAAGTCAAAAAATATACCAATTGTACAAGGGCAGCCTTGAAAAATTACAAAGACAAGCTTCAAATTTTTGAATTATTTCTTTCAAAATTCGTCAAAATTTGAGATTTTGTAATTTTTCAAAAAATAATTTCGCCCAAAAATAAAAGATGTATAAAGGCACCTAACCACCGTTTAGATTTTTTCTAAAACCAAGTATACGTAACGTCATACATGTTTTACGATATCAACGTTTTTAGACCTGCTTCTAGATAACAATTTTTATGAAGGTCTTAAAAAAGGAATGAGTCTCTAAAATTTTGCATGGAGGTACCCAACTTGATTACCTACATGGAAAAAAATATGAGCAAAATTTTCTGGGTAAAAATCTTCAACTCTTCCTTTGTACCATTTTGACTATGTCATTCGAGCAATGCTCAAAAAATGTTTTGCTGCAACTTTGAATGTTATAATCTTTAAGATGGTAAACATTCAACGGCTGAAAATTTTACCAGTAATTCTAAAGAAAGTAAAGTACAAGATCTTACGGTTGGATGTCTAGAAAAAACAAATTTTTTTGGTCCAAACCGTCATTCCCATAAGGTGGTCAAAAACAGCAGTTTTAGGTTTTGGAACCTCCAAAACCGGCTGGATTTTTAGGGGTTAATTTTATGAATTATTCCATGAAATTTATGAAGCGGATGTTTTCTTGGTTGCATAGAAAACAACATAAAATTCCTACTTCTTCATGTCAAAAAGAGAAAAAGAAAAGAAATTAGGTGATCTGAATATATTGACTACAACCATAATTGATCAATGTTTGACATCCAAAAGCAAATTGAAACCATGTTTTTGATGAGACAACACTTAAGCATAGGAAGTCTTTCATTTGTTTTGTTGATTTTTTTTATTATTTAGTGATTATTTTAAACTACTATAATACATAGATATCGATAAAGGTTAGGTGTGCTCCAATGGGAAGCCAAAGTTTCATTGTGATTTGCAAAGACAACTCAAATTTCACTATTTTAGGACCATTAGATTTATTATAGATATGAAGAGTTCTTGGAAACTTGTGAAATTAATCATTTAGGGACCACCATGCTTCTTCAATGATGAAAAAACACCAAGCCAAACACATTGCTAGTTTGCAGATAAGTCTTATACTTTATAAAAGAAAAAGAAAAGAAAAAATTAAGAAGGTGGTTCCTGCAAAAGTTAACAAGGTACTGCACATGCCTATGTAAGAGAGGAAACAATTGGCTAGAGCTTCAAAAGAATTGGGAATCAAGGCTTTGGGGCTCCTTTGCTAACTGATATTTGTTGTGTGGATAGCAAAACAAGAATCTGAACTGTGGTGGCCATTGGCTCCTTACGACAACAGGACCGACTAAATTTTTATTTTTTTTGAGTGTATCCTTTGATACAAGAAGACCCAGATGGAGTGACAATCTTGTGCCCCCACCGAAAGTATGCTATGGGAAGGTAGTCATCCAACAATAATGAATTATTGATTTTAACCCACAAGAGGATGAGAGGAATTTTTATATCCTTGGGTAAGTTTATACAAAGTCAAATTTGAGTGTGGTTATTTGAGATTATTTTTGGATTAGGGAGTTGCAAGAGCTTTATAGAAATATAATTTCTTATTAACCAATCTATAGTGCTTTAAGCTAAAAATTTACTTGAAGGGTGGTTTGAGCACAGCTACGCTACACCTTTCTACTACCTTTAAATTCTTTTGTACGAATACTCAACATGATTGTCATTGCTATTGTCAAAAGAAAAACCTTTCCTTTGTGCAAAGAATTCCCTTCCTAGCAAATATGTTGCAAAAGAAAACTTCTCTTCTTCTACATAAAAACTAGAGATTTCATTTCTATATTTATATTAAACTTTAAAAAATAGTAATTTAATTTTCTCTATTCAATGGAAGATAAATATCTTTTTTAGTTCATTTTGGAATTGAATTTGGCCAAAAATAAAATTACAAAAAATTGAAATGTATTTTGGAAAGATTTTGGACTTCCTTCCATCGCAAACTTATTTTGATTATGCTATATATTACTAGTGCATCTAGAACTTGGTCCACAAATAAGTAACATGGTGTATTTGAAGATTCTCAATAAAATTTAAACTTAGTAGTGCAAATAATTCATTACATATGGATTCCAAAACTCGTATATTATTTATTGGAAGGTTCCAAAAAGACATTAATCTTAATTTCAAACAATATAATCTTTCAAATCATGCAATGATTTTTTTTTTAAACATTTTTTACATATTTTTTTAGTAGTTAAATTAAATATCATATGGTTAGAGAGATCATATGGTGGTAGAAATATCCATCGGTAGAAGATAAATGTCTTTAGGTAAGGCATTGACATTCTTCAGTGAGTGTTGAGTGTAGCCTTGGGTGGTATAGATATCCATCGGATCTCTAGCCATAGTCAAGCGGGACTCCACTTGAGAAGAAGAATAATCAAACGCTTCATTTCTAAAGGGATTTACCGGAATTTTCTTCTTTCTTTTATAAATCCTCATTCTTTGATCTTAAGCTTATGGAGAGTTGTCTTTACCTTAAGAATTAAATTGTAGAGACTCTTCATTCGAAGATGGCGATCTAAGAAGAACATAACTTCTTTTCTTTCATGTTGGGTTATTTTCCAAAGAAACTAACCAAGTCCGGCCCCTTCAATACTATTTTAAGAGTCTCCTTAGCTTTTCAACGCTCCTTATAGAATGCATAGATCTTCTTCTTCATCCTCATCATTTGTCTTTGAGTCTCCGGTAGCAAAGTGTATGTCTTCATTAACCTCTAATTTAGATACCTTCTAGAGAGCCTAATGGAGACACATTGCCTTCAAAATCTCCAATTCCATTCATTCAATGCTCTAGGTGACTTCCTTGAAAAAGAAACCACTTTCTTCAAGAATGAGTGTTTTTTAAGAGGTTCAAGTGGCTCGAGATTCCTCTGGAGAGTTAGAGATGACTGGTTGAGCCTTTTTCGGGGCGGTGGTGAAGATTGGTCTAATCTATGAGGTGTTGGGAAGGACAAGATGAGCCTCCGGGGTGATTGAAATGATGAAGCTTCCATTGACATGATGGCTAGAGTAACTCCTTCTGTAAAAGATGATAATTTAGCAATCCGGTCCCAAAAGACTATCAATTGCCTCCAAAGCTCCTTCTTTGGATCTAAACATTCACTACAAAAGATAAGAGATTAGAAAGGTTTTAAATCTTTCATACTTCCGGATTGCTTGGAATTGGAGATTTATTGCTTCCTCCATTAAAGTCGTCGAATTTGATGAAGCAATTTCAAAGAAAACTTTGATATAAGTTATAGCTAATAGGGTCGTTACTCTTTTGTCCCAGTTGGGGTGAAAGATAGAGTTGAGACACTCTACTACTCGACGGGGTTGCTCATTCTTAAACATGCTACTCCAACAACACTACAAGATATTATATGATTTTACCACGTACCGATTTAAGCAATTAAGTTAAGCCCTGGTCACTCCACGACTTTCACACTAAATAATTACTATAATCATTTTTCTATTTTTAATATTTATTGTATAATTCAATTCTATAGAAAATCAACTCTTTTATTAGTTATCTAAAGCCAATCATCCCTATTTTAACTAATTTTTTAGTAAAGACCAACAAGTAGAAGTTTTAGACTTCCACAACCATGATGATCTTGACTCTTTATAACCACATTAATTTCAAATTTAGTTTTCTCTTTTTTACATAAGAGCCAACAAAAGTAGGGATTCGTTCTATATATAATCACTTAATAGTAAATTCTACTTGTCACAAAAAATGTTTTAACATTGAAAGATTAAGTTCTTTTATAAATATGCCTCTATAGCAAAACCTTTGCATTATGGAAAAAGTACCAATTATAGATACAACTTTGGTATTAATTAAGAATTTTAAGTTTTTAATTGAATAACAATAGTAATTTTATGTATTTACAACTAATTTAAATATCAAAGTCCCATATTATGCTTGCAAATACCAAATCAAGATTATGGCAAGTGTAAATTATAAATATTTGAAATGCAGGCAGGTTTCAAATTGATCAAATTTAGAAGATGAATTAAGGCTTTCTGAATTGTGTACAAGATTGTTACAATATATAATAAGTGTATGTTTGAATTGATGAATTGATGTATGATTTATAAAATTTACTTGAAGAGTCACTTAGTTTATGATAGTAAGTGGATGACTGATGCAACCATTAGTATTGTTCTTTTATAGATTCTTGCATTGAAATATGTTCTTTAATCATGTTGATAAAATACTATGACATAGATGAATGTATTAGATTATAATCATAAATGAAGAAAAGAAGAATGGTTAAGTATAGATGTTTTGTAGAGGTGATAGTATATGAGTTTACGAATATTTCTACCGAAGGCTTAAAAATGACTTTTTAAACCTATTGATTTACTTAAGGTTTGTAGAATATAACGCAAGTTGAAAAGTGCTTACAAATGCTTTAAATAATATGAAATTTAATTTAATTTTTAATTCTTGAGGCATATAGATTTTGGATATTTCACTTTAAAGAGCCATTTTTCAGTCATTTAGAGTTTGATTGCTATGTGATTGATTGACTTTAATTCCAATTCAACTTTGATTTTTGTAATAAAAATTTGAGTGTAAATCAAAGTATTGGCAAGCCTTTAGAAATAAAGAAGTATATTTTTGAGTTCTTTTTCCTTTGTAAAATTTGGACTCTTTTTAGAAACGGATTTAAAAAAATGAATTGGTTGAAATTATTTTTATTAAATATATTTAATCCCTAAAAATCCAGGAAAGCCGAAATGGGTTTTTGATCTTTTGGGCATCCAAGATGAAGGGGTTAAAATTCATATTTTTGCCCAAGATTTTTATTGGATGCTCCCTATATTGCAAAGTGTATGTAGTAAAAGTTTCAAAGCCAAATTCCAATTTTAAGACCTTCATCTAGAAAATTTAGGTTTCAAGTCCAAAACGGGCAGCTTAAAATTAGGTTTTTTTTTTTTTTTTTTTTTTTTTTTTTTTTTTTTTTTTTTTCTTGAAATATTTTCATATCCAAACCACCACTCAAATTCCAAAGAGACCCAAGTCAAAAAATATACCAATTTTACAAGGGCAGCCTCGAAAAATTACAAAGACAAACTTCAAATTTTTGAATTATTTCTTTCAAAATTCGTCAAAATTTGAGATTTTGTAATTTTTTAAAAATGATTTTGCCTAAAAATAAAAGATGTATAAAGGCACCTAACCACCATTTAGATTTTTTCTAAAACCAAGTATACGTAACGTCATACATGTTTTACGATATCAACGTTTTTAGACCTGCTTCTAGATAACAATTTTATGAATGTCTTAAAAAAGGAATGAGTCTCTAAAATTTTGCATGGGGGTACCCAACTTGATTACGTACATGGAAAAAAATATGAGCAAAATGTTTGGGATAATGAACATCAAGTCCTCATTTTCACCATTTACCCTATGTCGTTCGGTTTATACCAAAAAAAAACTTTTGCTGCAACTTTGAACATTATAATCTCACAAATGGTAAACATCCAATGGTTGAACATTTCATTAGTACTTCTAAAGAGGGTAAAGTTCAAGATCTTACGGTTGGATGTCTAAAAAAAGTAAAAAAAACTGGTCCAAAACGTCATTTCCACAAAGCGGTCAAAAATGACAGTTTTGGAAATTGGAGCTTCCAAAAACGGCTGGATTTTTAGGGGTTAATTGCTGGTAACTTGTTTTTTCTTTTCAAAGTTGAAATTGTACTTCTTTAGGGTTCAATTTTAAAGTTGAATGCATGAAAATGACCTTAAAGGTTAGGAGATTTGGAATACTTCTACATGTGCTTACAGATACATACCTAGAATGTAGTGTACTGCAGGAATACTAACATATTTTCTTATTCTCAAAAATATTGTATTCTCTTGCATCCAAGTGGGTGCTCCTAAACATTTGTGTGGATCAACAATTTTTTCTCGAGGACAAATTTCGGTGCCATCATTACAAATTTACTTTGTTTTGAGAAAGTACTCTGTTAGCCACAGAGAGCATAGCAACCCACATGACTCCAGTTCTCTTTGTTCTGTTTGACACGGCAAAATCATTAGCTACCTCTCATTTTGATCCGCAAGATTCCGTCTTTCAACTAACCAGGCCCTCAGAATTTGATCATCCGTTTAATTCATCAAGCTGTAGATTTCTAGTATATGATATGTCCTAGCATCACGGTCCAGTGGTTTTCAGTCAACTTAGATCTTCAAAACAACTATCTGGGCCACAGTCAATCATGTGATGTTCCTACACCTTCCTTTTTGCCTTGCAACTTGAACAACAACTTGAACAATCATCTAATCACCCCAACCACAAACTCCCAGAAAAAGTTTGTGGTGAATCCAAGGATGCCACGACCTTTTCTCGCAAAGGACCTGCTTCCAAGAGTTTTGGGGTTCTATGCAAATTTTGGTACGCTCCAACTGAAAGGTCTATCTAATCTAGAAGCGCAACTGAGTCCGACCAAGGCAACAGATTTCAATTTAAAAAATTCCCAAGTATTCTCAACTGCTCAGATTTTTACCAAAAAATCACTCTAGTCAGAGCACAAATATGTGCTCTCTTTGTTGGCAATGAGATGTTTGTAAACTGTGTTTGTAAGATGGAAGTAAAGGAATCCTTTTGTATCAAAAAATGGTAATATTTGTATCACGACTTCGAATATCATTTATTTTTGGATTGTTTTACATAGCAATTAACGACCAATTAACGCACTGGTATTTAATAAAGCAATGTTACTCCATTCCAAATTATTTTATGTTAATCGTTTAATACTCGATTCCAAATTATTTTAGGTGAATCTAATCAATCTATAGGTGATGTTTTTAAAGAACAAACATATTAGAAGGTTTTACATTAAACCTTAATTACATAAAATATATATGTTGGATATAATAAGGTCAGTTCTACATTGGACCATGTAAGAAGAGGGGCCATAGAATGTTACACTTCTTCTAAAGATAAAATAATGCTACTTTGTAAGTGTGATATAGATTTATTGTTGGTAAGAAATTAGAATTAACTTTCAATAATCATACTTGAATGTAAACAAAGATGGATTCAATCTTTTAGATGTAACTCCAAAATAATCTATATATTATGCCGGATTTTAGGCTACTTCTTGCTATAAATATTCCAATTTTTAAAATTATAGTCCGCATATTTACAGCAGAGCAATTGTTAGTTCTTTCAGTGTAGTTCAGTAGCAAGGTTGCCATGTATTTAACAAACATTTATTTTTTGAAAAACATGAGAATGTGATAATGATTTGTGGAACATCATGCACCTTTCTTTATCCTCACAAGTTGCTAAAACTAAGGTGAAGCAGCCCAAGGCCAAATACAATAAGGAATATAACATTTTGCAAGTATCATGTTAGATATTAAGAATTTTTATTAAAAATAAATAAAATTTGAAGATCAATGCAACTAAAGTATTAATTTTTTGATAAAAATTGAATTATTACAAATTTTCAAAGGATGCTGAGGCTAAATCTCCAAATACATTACGAGACCAATCCATTATGCACCTAATTAACAATCAACTATTACTATTTATTGTGTGAAAAATTAACTTACTTCCATTCAAATAAGACCATGTATTAAACCTATGACCACCACATGTTTTCTTTCAAAATTTTAAAGCACTAGCTCATCTTGTCATTACCAACAATGTCTCACCAAAGTTTCACCAAATTTTCAACCTATAACCACCACTTTCTTATTTGTTGTTGCCAAAGACTTAAACTTCGTGGCTACTAAATTTATTTCTAGTGGTTATATGCAATTTTGTAATTAAGGCTTGTAGATTAGTGACATTAATAGGATAGTTCACCTTAATCTTTTAAATCAAATGATGGCAAAACTCTTTCATACTTAACAAGGAATATGATGGAAAGACCACCAAATTCTTCATAACTATTTGCTATTTAGATTGAGAAAATAAGAACATGTTTAATCAAAATTCATGGTATCAAAAATTCAAATTGTAAACACTTTTACGGACAACTACTCTAATCCCTAAAGTTTCTTGAGTATATTTCACCAAAAAACGCTTGAAATTGCCAATTCCAATGTAAAAAGCATGAATGATTAAAAAATCATTATGTTCTAATTCTAACAATAAGATTTTCAATTAGATTATTGTAGTAGATGGCTCAATAAATTTCATCATAACCCATAAAACATCAACTTAACAAAAATGGCATGATTTAGGGTTTGATCAGGCTCTCTATGAGTCAATTTTAATAATGTTGACACAATGTAGATAATTATCATATCTTTCTAACATGACCATTCATGCTTCAAAATTCCTCATACTTTAGGAGATATTCGCAGTCAAAGTTTGAAAACACTATTCGGGTATCCTGAAATCTGCCCAAAACTGGAGTATATGCTCAAAATCTGCCCAAATTAATTAGATCTCATAAACTTAAAAAATTCACCAAAAATTGAGATTTTACTTTTTTTTTTTTCAAGTTTTGGATTTTTTGCATGTAAACATGATTTCAAGGCATGATCTCACCGCTTGGATTTTCAATCCAATACTTCTCCGTATGCCTTTTTTACTGTCATAGACCAACCTTTGTATTTGAACTTTAGCATACCTCTATGTAAAAAATCAAGCATTTCTTTAGGTTTTATAGGTAGTATGAGGGAAAAAATTGCATGAACATATTCCTAACTCATCAAGGAACAAGAATTTGAAGAGCCTCACATCCAATTTGCTTTTGAAATTGTTTTTTTCTTGCTCACAAAACACTTGAAACCCATGTTGCAACAAGGGAAAAAAACTTTTTTGTCAACTAGAACGTTATGATCTCACAAACGGTAAGGAGATTGAATCTAAGATTTGGGGTTATACATCTACAAGTAAGGTACTAGATCCTATGGATATTTTCCTCCAAAATACATTAAAACTTAAAAACTTACACCTTGTATTGAAAAAGTCTAGTTTTGAGTGTTTTTGGCAATTTTTTAGGCCTTTCAAGTTTAAGGGATAATGAACTATAGAGATTAGAAGATTATAGCAATTGAAAATTGAAAACTAACTTTTTTGTCACAATTTTTGACTAAGTTGACGCACTTTAACTTTTGTTTTCTTAGGTTTTTTACTTATAGATTTTGGGTGTTTTGGTGCATGACAAAAATGACTAAGTTAGCTGATTCTATGAAAAAATTACACACAAAAGACAAGTGTAGTATGTTGAAAACAATATTTTCATTAAGTTGAATACAAAAGAATGTTAATTCAAATTTCTTTTCTAGAGATTCCATTATGTTATAAAGTCCCAATCCAAACGGTCAAAGTAAAGATTGATGTCCATCCTTTCAGTGAAAAAAAGAAAATATCTAATAAATCAAATTTTCTAACCTTTGTGAGGGAAAGAAGAAGTTTTTTTTTAGTAAATTGTCCAAAATGGTGAGAAAACTTTGATATTTTGTGGACTGAACATTTTGTACTCAAAGAAGTGTTTTTTTTGGAAAATCTTAAAGATGACAACACTAAGTCCTTACAGAAATAATCTTAGAGGTAACATGTGTATTTAGCATGGCTGCCCCAATTGCCACCGAAGACAAAATTTCACCTTGGTCACCATAACTATTTTTATAAATGTCTAATTGAAAATTAAAACAGATTCCGCCAAAGTCCTTGTTATGGCAAACATTCACAAAAAGTTTCAAAAAATCTAGATTCAAATACAAGTCACACGTACATTCCCAAACTCTAAAAAAAAGGCCCAATTTTACCAAATTGTCCTTTAGTGACTAAGCTTAGAATGAAAATAATTTTAAATCATATTATTCATCACCTTTTAAGTGTACTCAATAATCATTAGAGTTTTGACCTAGACTACAAGCCCGTAGTAGCATAACACCATCCAAAGTGTCTGATGTTCACCATAAAACTGTGACATGCAGCAATGCAAGGTGTCACCTTTTGCAATCCAAAAGTAGGCTCAATGCTCAGTTGCTTGGATGTTGCTTTGAAACTATGTTGAACATGTTCTGGGCCCTCAACAATTTAAGTTCGTTATGGTCGGGAACACTTATCCTATGCATAAAACAGTCGCATGAAATATGGGACCCATCCAATATGGCCCAACATAACCTTGGGTGGACTCAAACTAACCACAACTTGTGATGATTGGTTGCGGTCCTCTATATTGGTAGCTAGACCTACTAGCTCGAGACGAGAAGTAGTGACACTCTTACAATGCTGTTGGCCCATGGTGGTCATCACATGCGATCTAAAATTTGATTGAAGGATTGTAATTTAGAACTCATGACTGAAGATTGTATACAGTACCTATATGATGCCACATGTTCTGTAAACATTGCAGGGAAACAGATGAACATGTCAGATGTTCTAGCCATAAAAATACACAACACTCAATCCATAGACACTTAAATCACGTCCCCCTTGAATAACATAAATAAAGGCACCAATCTTATAGTTAAAGTCATGTTGTTTCCAAAGAGCTAAAGAACAATACCATACAGCTAGTATTGAAAGAGATATATTAGCTTCTACGTTACTTTCATTTCATACTTGAACATCACATGCTATATATAATATATATATTTAGATACAAAATAAAGTAAAGAATTTGACTTTTTTTTTTAAAGATTTGAATGTAATTTTTCATAAATATGAATTGTTCAATCTAAAGGTGGTGATTTTAGAATTTGTTGTTTGGCGATGATGTTAAAGTTTGACGACATCTATTATATTGAATGCACAATGTCATGATTAAATGTCACAACCTCTGTGTCACAAAATCTGCCACGTTTTCATCCAAGTCTTCCATCCGTCGATTATTATCCAATATCTCAATACATATCATTTTCATCGATTTTCAATCATTTGCATGTTTTGTTGAATAGTTTCATCTATATACAGATTTCTGAATTTCTTTTGATCTACATTCTTTGTAACATGGTCCATGTTTCTTGATCATATGTTATTTTTTAGTTTTGTGTTGCATTGCAACACAAGTTTTTGCTAGTATTTAGAAAAATAAAAAGTGTCAATAAGTTCTTTATTGTACAAAAATACTTTCATTCTACTTTAGTGGTTCAATTAGAACAAACAAACACTTTATTCACACTAATCTCTTTTTAAAATTGGATTTTTTCTACTTTTAATAAATTAATTAAGACTAACTTCACATGAAGAACGACAAGAAGAATGGGTAGGCAATACTCCGGAGTCCTTCCTCTTGTTACAACAAGAGAAATATGTGCCACATTATACAACAAGTATGAAATACTACGATGGTATGCAGTTGTTATAAATTACTTCCACAAGTCATGCTTTTGTAAAGACAAGAATGGCTCCAATATTGTTGGTATAAAAGAAGAGTAATTACAAAATAATCTATATTTATGCCGTGTTTCAAGTTACTTTTGACTAAAAACCTCAAGAAGATTTTTTCTTCCACCAACATGTCACATATGATTTCTTTTTATCAAAGTTATGACGAGACAACTTTCTTTCTATCTCTAGTGTGAAATTCATACACAGCTACAGCGAAGGTAGAAGGCTCAAGAATAGTCGGGGCCTTTAGAACCGCCCACTAGATGGCTATGAAATGGACATGGGTTGGTTATGAAATTGAGCGGATACAGTTAGTGAATGAACCAAGGAAAAAAGGAAATGAGCCAATCATTCTCTTTGTTTTTCCCATTTCTATTTAGGTTTACAAGTGAACTGTTTATGAAAGACCTATGAGCTCAAATAGCACACTCTAGGCTGATGCCTTCAAAAAAAAAAATCTAATTCTGGGAGACTCACAAAATTTCAATTAAAATTGCCACTCAACTGTTCTCAGATTATCTTTCAACCAAAAATATGTTCTGAAATTTCCCATTGACAAATTTCTTCTCAGAGGGCAAAATCTGCTTAGATGGTCCATTTCCGAGCCTCCTACCTTATTCTGAAGACTGCTTGGAAGATTTGTTTTATGCCTGCCTTCTTGCTTTGAATGTGAAGTATCCCTTATAAGTAATATCAAGTATATCAACCCTTAAATGTGATTTTGGGTACTGGGAGGGCAGCTCGAAATTGGATCACAACATCTTTTGTACTTGGGCATCATGAATAGTGCATTTTTTGAACTTGGGCATCATGAATGAACCAATCAATGATGAGCTTGCAACCTATGTGCAACCCCAACCTACCTACCACAATCCTTTCCAAACACAAATCACTAATACAAATTGCGAATTGAATTGTAAAATTTCACTTTCAAAGTGCATCATACGAAGGTGATTAGAATGATATAAAAAAATAAGTGAAAAGTTGAGGAGAAGAAGAGCTACAGAGAAGATTCTGTGGAAACCCAGCCCCCCGGGTGGGTAAAGACGTTTAAGGGCTAAATACAATGTTAATGCAAGTCGGTTTTGAGTGTCAAGTATCCATTTTAGTACAGTAACATTACTTACATTGCTTGATTCTGTGTGCAAAAATATCTTTGACAAAACATCAAATGGGTGAGGGTCTCCAACTTGAGCAAAAGAATGTCACTGTGAAGCTTCATTAGGAGTGAATTTCAGGTATACCAGGCAAAGACTTCCCTGTGTTATGCAGAATACAGACATTCCTTCCTCATATTCCGTGCAGCGCTAATTGTGCAAAACCCTCAAACTGCCCAGCAGCCCCTTCTCAGAACTGAGAAGTTGGCCGGCTGCCTGAGTTGGTGGTTCACAGGTTGACAGAGGTTGTGTAACTTTAGAAAGAGAAAAGGTCAGAATTTCTTGAAGTTTGCAGCCCTGATGTGATGCATGCAGCGCGGCCGCCATGAGAATTGAGACCGCTCCTTAGCACAGATAAGTTTCCAAGTTGGTTTCAAGAATGAAGACCTCTTCCTGTCTTGGCCCTTGTTTCCATCACAAACCACCCTTTAAACCGAAAGAAAAATTGATCAGGTCACAATTGCAGTACAGAGAGATAAGTCCAAGGCAATTTTTTCAAGATTTGAAGAAAATTCCTTTGAATTTGTAACTCTTGAAAGTATTAATAAGTTGATGTTCTACCAAGATGTCCACTGTATGATATGGATTTTACTGAAATGACGGAAAGTTCTTTGTGCCTGACGTACTTTGATTCCATGTAGGTTCCACACAGGCACATTTCATGCACATAAACTTAGTTTGAAGAAACCAATTGCTTGGTTTAGATCTCTTATACTTTGGGGGTGATATCGAGAAAGATAGGGTGATGCATATAACCTTTCTTGCTACCTGCCTGCAACTCAAAGATCCTGGCATAAGGAGAGGACAGAAGTATTTATCGTAAGAGCAGGCCAAGATCCATAAATTGCAGTGAACACAACATCCATGTACTCTGAAATTTGACAATGCACAGAGAGTATACTTTGCTAATTTCTACGTATTATGCACATACAGAATTCATACTGTTCTTGCTCATTGTGGTGCCCAGCTACACACTTAGGCGTAGATTTGATCATTTGAGTTTGGCACTGTAGGTTACAATATTGTTATATTTTCATGGACAAGTACACAGAGCAATGCAATACCAAACACTGAGTTACTATGGCAATAGTGGGTTGACTGCAGCTTGCAAAAACATCAGGTATCAAGACCAGTTCTACATGTCAAGATCCATGAAGCTTTTTCTGATTCAATCAGATTTGCAACAAACAAGCAGAATGCTATCAATCACAAGAGAGTTCTGTAGTTTCAATAGCATACCACTTCTTTAGAGAATGATAGAAGTAAGGATGAGTACATTCAGGTACAGGGTATAGTAATAAATGTAAGCTGTAACTACATGAGGAAAAATAGTCTAAACTCGAGCTTTACATCTCACCTTGAATCCACCATTGACTAGCTGGTGCATAGCAATTAAAAATGTCATGTACAGAATTTGAGCTTCAGCAGTTTCTCTCTCAACAAATTCTACAGAAACAGTGGAGTGTGACAATTAGATGACCATCACATGGTTATCATAACAGACCGACCGTCTGTTAGTCTGTTAGTCCGTCATGGTGACAAGACACACCCAAATGTCCGTCCGATAAGGGCGTTGACCAGTTGACTCATGGTAAGGGTAAAACGAATTTACCAAGCGCTACTTTTGCGCGCTCTCGCGCTTGCGCGCGCGGCGCGTCCATTCGGGCGCAAGCAAACGGGCGAGTGCGAAAAAAGAATAGATATATATATATATATATATATATATATATATATATATATATATATATATATATATATATATATATATATATATATATATATATATATATATATATATTTTTTTTTTTTAATTTTTTTTTTTTTTTGCACTCAATTGTATGCTCGCGCCCGATAGTGCGCGCCGGACTTCCACCAAGTTGTTGTTCATTTCATTTTGGTGCTACTTCCTCCATTGAGCGCGAGCACTCGGGCGCGCGCAGACGGGCGCAAGCATATCAGCAAACGCATACAAAGAAACCAGCCAAAAAAATTAAAATATATTTTTTATTTATTTTATTTATTTATTAATTTTTTTTTAATAATTTTTTGCACTCGCTCGTCCGCACTCGCCCTGTAGCGCCCGCCGGACTTCCACCAAGTTGTTGTTCATTTCATTTTGGTACTATTTCTTCCATTGAGCGCAAGCACTTGGGCGCCCGCAAACGGGCACGAGCATATCAGCAAACGCATACAAAGAAACCAGCCAAAGTTTATAAAAAGAAAAAAAGATTTTTTATTTTTTTTATTATTATTTTTTTTTCGCACTCGCCAGTATGCTCGCGCCCGATAGCGCGTGCCGGACTTCAACCAAGTTGTTGTTCATTTCATTTTGGTGCTACTTCTTCCATTGTACGCAAGCACTCGGGCGCCCGCAAACGGGCACGCGCAAACGGGCGCGAGCATATCAGCAAATGCATACAAAGAAACCAGCCAAAGTTTTAAAAAGATTTTTTTTTTTTTTTTTTTGCATTTGCATTTGCATTTGCATGTATGCTCGCGCCCGATAGCGCACGCCGGACTTCCACTAAGTTGTTGTTTTGGTGCTACTTCCTCCTTTGCACTCGCCCAATAGCTCGCACCGGACTTCAATTAAGGAGTTGTTCATTGCAATTTTATGCACAAATAATTGTTGCTAGACCAAGGAGCTCAATTGCTCAGTACGTGATGTGATGGAGATCGATGAGTGATGAGAACATTTTTGTAATATGATATTGGAATAAAAATAGTAGCAAAAGCCATAGATAGTTAGATTAGTAGAAGATTTTGGAGTTAGTTTAATTTTGTCTAAACTAGAGCAATATGTGTACATTTCCACTATCTTCGCGTTGATTAAATCAAAATTTATTTAAACGTCAAGTCATTGTTGACTATGTAGTTCATCACACTTGATGGCTTTTTATCCATGATTTTTTTTCATATTTCTCCCATTCTATCCCTTTATTTGTTGATTTTTCTATTCTTCTTCCATTCTATCTTCTCGTTTTCCTTTTCTTCTATTTCCAGTGGATGATGTATTTATTTGTTTTATTAGCCTTCCATTGGTCTCACATTCTATCTTTTATTTTTATGCATTAAATTTTCCAATTGTCTTCCATTCTATCATCTTGTTCTTTTTAAGTTCATTACTATTCCATTCTATCTTCTCGTTTTCTTTTTCTTCCATTCATAGTCTATCATATATTTATTTTATCATTCCCATTCTATGATGTATTTTTTTTTCCTATATTTGTTATATAAACTTATTGTATGTGCCAATTGAATGAAACATGATAAATAAATTCAAGAATAACATGAATATAAGTTATTTACATATTTAATTAATGAATGCAATCATGAACGAAATATAAAACTATATTTAACAAGAATAACTTTAATAGTACAAAAATCAAGATTCAAATCGTATAAGAACATATCTACATGAATTTTGGAAGTTCGGTTTCATTTCATTTTGGTGCTTGATTTTTTCCTATGTGCATGCCTACATGCACATGCCCAAAGGAGGAACTATCACCAAAATGAAATGAACAATTTCTTTGTGAAAGCCTCGCGCAGGCTCTCAGGCGCGTGCGAACAGGCGCGAGCATGTAGGCGCGCGCACCAAAACATATATATATTTTAAATTTTTTTTTATAATTTTTATAATTTTTTTTTTGCGCGCGCTCGAGTGATCATGCGCGTGCCTACGGGCGCGAGCATTCAAGCGCAAGCATTTAGGCGCGAGCATTCAAGCGCGAGCATGTAGGCGCGCGAGCCAAAAACCAAAAATAAAATTTAAAAAAATTAAATTAAATTAAAAAAATAATAATAAAAAAAAATATATATATATATAATATATATATTATATATATATATAAAAAATATATATATATAAATATATATATATATATATAAATTTTATTTTATTTTTTTTGTATTTTTGCGCGTGCGCGTGCCTACAGGCGCGAGCAGACGCGAGGACGGGCGCCACCTATGGTAAACAGTAGTAAATCGTGAGGACAATAGTTTTACTCGGGCAGGGGAGCTCGTCCGATAAGCGCGTCCGATAGTCAGGTAAAAAATCGTTCGTCACATGACAAGACGACAATTTTATGCCCCGTCCGTCTATTATGATAACCCTGGACCATCATGTTTGAGGATTGTGTCACCTTCAGTTTACTTGCAGTATCTGCATGTCTAGATTGATATGCTTTGTTTCTAAATCACACTTTGTTTCACATGATCTTGATACCATACTTATGAAAGGGATTAGCCCATGGTTGTATGAGAAGAGCTACAAAAACTCTTGTA
This sequence comes from Ceratodon purpureus, assembly GCA_014871385.1. Lineage (NCBI taxonomy): Eukaryota > Viridiplantae > Streptophyta > Bryopsida > Pseudoditrichales > Ditrichaceae > Ceratodon > Ceratodon purpureus. Next base: position 5,732,735 of record CM026431.1, read on the forward strand.
TTTTGTGGAAAATCATGATTAATACCCTTTGAAGAAGTTAACAACATTCTTTAGAGGTACAGTTGCATTACTTCTCTCCACAACCAAAGAGAGTCTAGTCTGATATTGGTTGGTCGTATCCATACCACCATAAGTAAAGAGACGCCCAAATCGTGGCCATAGCTTCCTCCACGAGACATTTTTACTTATCCATTCAGCCTCCATGTACTGTGCCACACTAGGTATGTGCTGAAAATTTTCATAGATTTTTTTGAGATTATCCTCAAAATGCTCTTTTTTTAAACAATTCATCAAAACATCTAAAGCTAATCACAACTTATTCTTCTCCGTTATAGGAACATGAGTTAGAAGATTTTCACTCTAAGTTTTCATAACATGGAAATGACATAACAAAACCTTGCTAGCCACTTATACCTTTATGCCATTCTCTATGCTCCAACAATGATCATCACTCACCACAATGGCCTTGATAGAATTCAATGATATTTTGTCTTTGTCAATGACAATTGTAGACCGTCTTATTCCTCCCAAGAATGAAAAACAGCCATCAACGCCAACTCCAATGCTATACCATGATGCCCTTGCTTCTTGTCCTTTGTGTACAAAATATAGAATACATGCACTCTGTAGCATTGGCTAAGATAAGTCAAGACTAAGCTAATTTAGCTAAGAGTTAGTAGAGTTAGTTTAGACTAAGGTATTAGTTGCACTAGAACTAAGAAAACTAAGAAGGTTCTAAAAGACCCGGAGATTAGAAGGGAAAGTACTTTTACTTTAAGGAGTAATTGTCCCTTAACTTTAGAAAGCAACTAAGCATGGTAGGGAGGTATATTAGACCCTCCAAGGCTATTAGGATTCCACTTTATATTTTCTCCAATATATATTTGGGTTAGAGTCTTGAAGAGTACCTCGTGGTTGGATGGTTCATGCCAAAGAAACTTAGAAGTTGGCTAGGTTTGTCTAGAGTTCTAGTTGACTTTGAAGATATTTATTACACACTCCCTTTCCATTTTTATTTGGCACAATTGAAGCATATAATTGTAAATCATATTGCAGAGTCTTGAAAGTAGAGTCCAGAGCCCAAGAGTTAGCACGTGAGAATCTTCTACCAACATCTCTCATCCAGTCATCTTGAATGATTACCACAAATGGCCGTTTCTTTACATCTTTATACTTTGGTGAATAAGGTTGGTAAAAAGTAACCTTACCATGTGTTTGCAGTCTCTTAATTTCCACTTGAGCAGCATCTCAATCATCCTTGCGTAAAGCATCTACAAAACATGCAATAAATTCAATTAAAGCTTACTTTGCAAATTAAAAATACAATACAATTTCTTAAGTGACAAACTACAATAAACAATTTTGAGTGAGTAGACGAGAACTTACCATTTACTCTCATAATGTGCTTAAGTTGCTTTACTTCCTTTGGTATAATGAAAAATCAATAAGTCACACCCTCCAAATTCCCAACTATAGCTTGTATTTCCTTTGCATCAAGTTTGGATGCAAAAGAAATTGTAGATGTTGAAACTATTCTCATCAAGTTCTCTTTGGCCATAGTTATAACATGTGGATGCATAAACAAAAATAATATATCACCTTCAGAACTTGGTCCATGTCCAGTGTGCTCGGTATGCACCGAAATAGTAGCAATTTTTTCCGATGGATGCTCCATTGACTTCTTCATCTATAATGGGCTCCATTTTTTTTAACTAGAAAGAACAATCCCGCAATCTAATCTTTTTGTGCTGTCTGCCATCCATAAGCTGAGAAGAGATCACTGCAGTTGCCTTCATATTAGGCCGACTTTTGTTTCAACTCCTATGACAATGGTAGTACTTGACAATGTGATTTCTAAACCTATTGGTATGATTCAACCTTCGTAAAACAACATGTTTTGTGCATATTTCATCAAGGGTGACATAAAAGTTTGCAAGGAACTTCATGTATCTCATCCCACAACTTCGATTCCTTGTAAGTGGAGAAAGAATCAAGACAACTCTCTACATATTTGACGTGGATTCCCCCAACTCTAAAATCAATTATCTACTGTGCACGAATTGCATCAAGCATGGATGATAAGCTCAAATGTTTGCCATTTCTATCAACATGGAACTTTTTTACTGTTGAACACCAAAGCTCAATAGGAGGAATTTGCCTTCCCTTTAGGTCTTGTTTCATAAGAGACAAATCTAAATTGTCATTGACAGTTATCATTTTGACATTGTCTTGAAGTTTTTTCCATCGCTCAATGGTATGGAACACATCATTGACATTTATAGCACGGCCGTGACTCTTAGAAAAAATGCAGAAACTTACATCTGCTACACAAATCAGTTCAAATGTATAAAAAACTTGTTTATTTAAACACTCAATCATGAGGTTCAAATTTGCAAGTAAAAAATGAACAAACTTTGGAAAAGTGACAATAGAAACATGCTCAAAAGAAGAAAGAGAAGTCTCATCAATAGAGAAGTGGATGTTGCCACTTAAAGAGTTTGAAGTTTCATTTGGAATTTTTCCCATTCTCTCATGAACTTGGTCATCGCCATCAGTTTCAGATTCATAATCTAAATTGTTGAAATATGTCTTACTATAAGTTGTGGTGAAATCAAAATTATTACTACTCCCTTTGTAACCTCCAAAACTCCTTCTCCAAGGACTTCCTCCACCTCTACAGCATACTCCAACTTCTCTTCAAAATCTGAAGGATAGAAAATATCATTCTCTTGACATGAACTTCCTTCTTCCATGCTGTAATGCTTAATGTCCAAATCTTCAAAAAGTAGTCAAAACTTTCCTCTATTGAGACATGTGAGAATAATATGCACCATACTAAACCTTAAACCTAAGAATAATAAGAAAAAGAAATTTCAATGTGCTTAAAAGCACAAGCCTCAACCCTCAAACCCTAAATCTTTAAATTCTAAATCCTAAACATAATAAAACAAACAAGAATGATGGAAAGTACAATGAAAAGTGAACTTTCATGAAATGAAAATGACACAATATAAGGTATGAGCATGTATGAGAGAGAAAAATGATACAATTGAGAGAGATCATTAAAGATATGAGAGAGAGAGAGAGAGAGAGAGGAAGTCTCTCTCACGAATAAGGAGTGCAACACTTAGTACAAAAAGATAAGTCACAATCTGAAGGTGTCTATCCTAAGTTATATGAGTGCGAGGGACCAAGGGAACTGGTTGAGAACTAGGTTGGGAATTGGGTTGGGAACCGGTAGGGTGCTAAGGAAACCCGCAACGGGAGGTTGAACAATATTCTGCGGGGTCGGGCTTGCCTCTCAGGTCGAAGGCTCATGCTGGCCTCGCACGGTTGAATGGGAGGTGGCTCGCACGAGGTCGGCATCAGAGGGCATAGGGCTTTAGCGGGTTGCCTGAGAAAGGACTTAGACTCATGCAGGTGGGACGTCGGCGCCTCATCGTGGAGCCAATATCCCCGAGGAGGGGCAAGGGCTATGCTTTGCCCCATATGGAATGGACCTTCATCACCCATGCTTCCTCCAACTCTCCCAGTCTCTATGCCTTATGTTATTGTGGTTGACAAGAAAGAAAATTAGACTCATTTTCTATATAACTCCGGTTAGCACAATAGCGACAATTCATGTCTCCACTAGCTTCGAGCCCGTCCTCGCCTCCTGCAGCGATTTTCCTTCCATATTCCTCATGCGGGCCTTCCCTCCCTTGCTAGCTACTTGTCTCCCTCCCCCTTCCTTCCTTTTCATGGTGCACAATGATGTGTTCTCTAGTATAGGACCTTGCACAAGATTGATTAACATTGTAGTTTGACTCTTCAAGCAGCACTAGATCCTTCAATCCTCTATCGTCTTCATAATCTTTACTAGATTTGTCCAAATACTCTTCTTCCCTGCAATTTTAAAGATGTTTTAACTATTAACAAAATTATGGTGTCTTCTCCAATTGCCTCTTCTAGTATTGTGTAGATGTCTCTATCAAAATCTGTGGATTGTAATAGAGAAGGTGGTTAAGGAGACGTTGGAGGTGGATGTTACTACATTGACCTTAGTGTTTACATCCACATTAGAAACATCGGTGTAAATATGCTTGTTTCTTCTTCAACTTTTATTCTCAAATCAATCATAAGCCATGAACCACAAGGAACCAATTGCATATAATCATACCAAAGCTAGATGGATAAAAAATGTTTCAACATTTTCTTAGTCCCAGCCAACATTACAACAGAGACAAACAAATCAAAAAATTTAAAACAATAAACTCAAAAACAATGCTACTAGAAACATAGATGTATACCAAATTGTTTTTGGATGCTTATTCAACGGCTAGGTATTCTAAGAACCAACAACTGTTACTTGCATCAGCGACATTGTCCTTGAGCTCCAAAAGTTTGATAATGAAATTCTCTTACCAGTAAGCATTGACATAGGAATTTCAAAGAATCAAATCAAAACTTTGTCTGTTATTGTCTATTAGCTAATATATAGCCGTAAGACCCATTAATGTCCAAATGCTTTCACTTTAGTTGCCACAATGCTCAACCTTGCTATGCAGAAGAATATAATATTTATGTTCATTAAAATTAAAAGTACTGAATAAAGTTCACTCCTAATCATTAGGGACTTCTCGAACCTCACTCACATCTTGCAAAGGAATACCAATGATTATAAAAAATTTAGAGGCAAATTCATATAAGCAATTTTTTTTACAGCAATGACTAAGACTTACAAATATATTTAAATCTACAAGCTCCTTGTAATAATAAAAAGAGCAATTCCAAAGTTAGCCAATAGATACAAAAAGAGAAGATCCTAATGATAAATTTCCAAGCTGAATTTGCTTCAAATACATTACCATACTGCAAAAAGATCACAATGAAAAATTTACTATGAATTTGGTTGTACATATATATTTTTTTAATGTTCAAATATATTTGGCATAAGATACCTCCTCCAAACGACGTAATCTTCACTAAGGTTAAATCCAAACATATCATTATAATCTCAATCAAGAAAATTCAAACTTGTAAAGTTTTCACTATGATCAATTATTATGATCATATTTAACAATACACATCTTGAATGACACATTCTACAATTCAAAATGATGAAAATAAAACAGTTCCTATTGATACTTTGATAATTCAATCTAATCAAAACAAGATTTCATCTCAGACAATTTAAGTTACTCTACAAGACAAAAGAGGAATCTAAGATATCATTGGATACAAAAGCGAAAGCTTCGGATTCATACATGAGGGATTTATGGTAATGATGGACGTTGTTTCATTTCAATTGCAAAAGACAAAACATAAGTGTGTCTTCACATTCTACAAACTTTGGAATAGTTATGTTTCTGTTGGTAACTTGATAGCTCTTTTATTCTAACTAATTGTTGGCGTAAAATCAACGCCATTCTCTCTTTAATCGTCATGTAATTTTGTTGTGCTTGACAAAGAATTGCCTTGTGAAATCTTGCTTTGAGAGAGAAGCCTCTAAAGCCACAATATCCATGTTGGAGGTGAGGGTTTTTGAACACGGTCATGATGAGGTCCGTAAGCGTAGTTATAGGAATAGACTTTGGCGCGGTCATGATGAAGACCGTTAGAATGGTTATGAAAATAGACCTAGACATAGTTATAAGTCGTAGTCACAATCGCAAATTGTGGTGAGGAAATTTTGTATCCACATCCAATCTAGTAAATACATTGGGGCATTCAATTTATTGATCTTTTCAAAATTTATTTGAACACTAAAAAATTACCTACTATGTGCAAGGGAGGTGTTTTGAATACCACTATATTCTAGTTATTGTAACCATTGCCACAACCATATAAACTACTACATAAACATGAAATTAAAATAAAATAAAATGAGACTTTGTGTTTGCTCAAGTAGTGCATTTTGAGATTTGATTCTTTAACTACAAAGCCTTCTTAGCCATATGTGGTCTATAATAAGTCTATTATTTAAGTAAAATAATGTTCACTACTCATAAAATGAACTTAAGAATTCATATTGATCAGGAAAACAATCAATATAATTGGCCCCAATGAAATGACCTAGATATAACAATTTAAAAAAATAAAGAGATTATGATTTTATGTTTTTAATCTTTGTAATTTTCCAATTTGTCGATTTGTTTATGGAAATATTTTAAAGTGCTTCTACTATAATATTATGGTAGTATCCTATAATGTTTTCTCTTTAAATCTTCTATTTTAGAGGCAAAAAAGTCTTCATATGAAAACGAGGAGGAAATTTTGAAATGACATCACACACATTTATATCACAAGTTAATTAACACACTTCATATCAAACAATGAATGCTACATTGGACTTCCAAATTTTATTAGCAAAATCTCAATCTTCTAGTATTTTAAACACCAACAACAAAAATGAACTTTAAACCAATACTACTCGTATATAAAGCGAAGACACTCAGCACCATTTGGAACCCTATTCTTTTAAGGTCTCTCCACCTCTCTCGGAGCTCTCTGCAAAGCAAACAAGAGGAGTAGTCAAGTTTGTTTGACTCCAAATACAGAATCATCGAGGTAACCTCGGCATTGAATTGAATGCGGAGATTATCGGTTTAAATCAAGTGTCTAGGTATATAAGGCGGGGACATACTCTGCACCATTTGGAACCCTAATCCTGTGAGGTCTCTTCACCTCTCTCGGAGCTCTGAACGAATCACAGTAGTTCAAGATATTTTGACTCCGAATTTGAAAACGGGGAGGTAACCTTGGCAATGAGTGCGGGACTACCGGTTTAAATAAAGAGAACATAGAATTGTTTTTCCATCAATGAATCTGCAACTGGGACGTGAAGACACGCACACTCAACACAATCCGAGATGGAGTTGCAAAGAAACGGGGCTCCACTCCCAACTCGGAGATTCCGCCATGGACTCACTGCCACTGCCACTCCTCCTCAACGACTAGAATCCTCCGACACTCCGACTCCCTTTTGCCCCCACTCCGCGACGTCCCCCACCCCGTTCCCCATCCCCGCAACCTTCTTCGATTCCCTCCCCCCTGTTCCCAGTACGTTCCCAAATGTTCCCTCCAAGAGTTCCCAATTAGTTCCCAGATCGTTCCCCTGTGTTCCCAGGAGGCCGGGGGAGGACACACGAGAGAGGTAGGGTTTACACAGGTGTCGGAGCAGATCGATCTTCGATTCCTTTGCGGACCTCGCGACCTCCACCGCCATCGCCATCGCCATCGTCGTCTCTCATGCTGCTCTGACGCCCACCTCGATTGCGCATTTCGGTACGTTTCATCCCCCGCATCTTTTGCGCCATTTTTGGCGCATATTTGCTCCATTTTTTGGCTCTGCTTGCTTCTTGTACAGGGGGTAGTAGGCAGGGGGAGGATGGGGCAGGGTCTACGGTTTCTTCCCGCTTTCGATTGTGCATTCCCGAGTGTTTCTTTGCCTTCGTCTTTAGGTGGATTTTTTGGTGGATTTTTGGTGGATTTTGGCACATTTTTGAACTGGTCTATAGATAGTTATACTTTCTCATTTTTTCTTTGCGTGAATGGCGCAATTAGTTGTGAGTGTTCTGTTCCTTTCTGTGAGCTCTATGTGCCTGGGAATTTTTTACTGGATCGGTGTACGTGTGTGAGAAGTTCCAGCGTTTTTCTTGTGTGTCGGAGTAGGTTAGTCAGGGTTTTATGGGCGATGATTGTTTTTTTTTTTTTTTTTTTTTTTTTTTTTTTTTTCCTCTGTTTGTAGTATGTAGGGAGAATGTAATTTGTTTCTTTCAGGATGTGTGCTTCAATTTTGGAGGGAGGATGTGAAGGTCTATAGGTGGTCTACAGGTGATTTTGATTGATGATGCTTACAATTATAAGCTCTTGAGAAGCAGTGTTTTCTGTGTCGAAGCTGCCAGGGTTTATGCGGCGATGGTTTGTTTGCTACTGATTTGTTTTCAGACCGTAACGAGAATGCATTTGAATTTTGGCAAGGATGTTCGGAGCTCATTTTTGTGTCAGAATGTGAATCTGAGAGCACGATTATGATCAGTTTGATTAAAGTTGCCAATGAGCCTAAGCTCGTGTGATTGCTTCCCGAGTCTAAGCTTCCAGGAACGAACTTTTATTATGCAGCAATCTGGACCAACTGGATTAGGGTGAGTCGTGGACTGCAACCAGCAAGATGGGAGGCTGGTGGACGTGGCTGAATGGCCTCCTCTATGGGATGGGAGGACTTGCTTGTGCGAGTGTGGCGATGCTAGTTGCATTTCAAGAGAAGCTTGTGTACGTGCCGGTGATCCCGGGTATGAAGCGTGGTTATCCAATTGTTCCCTCACGGCTTCATCTTCGTTACGAGGATGTGTGGCTCACTGCCAAGGATGGAGTTCGACTGCATAGTTGGTATATTGAAGCTCATGCTAACTGTCCAGGTAATGTTAGTGACTCGTTAAAGTAAAGAAGCATTTCTTTGCTGTAGAAGCAATTGTCTTGATTTATCTTTTCAGTGTCTCATAGTTTCAAAGTGAGGGTTCAAGAAATTGTCTATGTTTAAGATCACTGTGGATTGTGACCTAGTTAAAAGACCTAATTCTTTGAACCGTAACATAAGTATTTACTTTCACTTCTAGTCATTGACATTATGGTAGACCTGCGGTGACATGACTCTGCCGTTTCAATTTGCCACCTTCTGAAGTTCTACATGGTTTCTTTCTGAGCTGAACCAAGCAGATACATATCGATGTGGTGTGTTTTTGCAGGGCCAACGATTTTATTCTTCCAAGAAAATGCTGGCAGTATCCTTTAGAACTTCAGAATCTTTTAGTGTTACCAACATGTCTTGTTTGCTTTTATTGGTTTTCCTTTACATGAATTCACATTTTCTGAATATTCTTAGCAGTTGCGGCTGACAATCAATGCAGCAGGTCTGAAAATATCCCTAATTACGTGAGGATTTTATAGCCATATTGTATTAGCGATTGTCGTTCTAAGCTTCCTTTTTTAACAGACATCGCACACCGCCTTCAGTTTGTGGAACTCATGGTGCGGCGATTGCAGTGCAATGTGTTTATGCTATCATATCGTGGGTATGTTCTCCTCTCCTCTTTTTATATTGTGCAAACTTACACTATTCAGAACTTGTTCGTTAAAGGTGACAGCCTTAGTATATTTCAAGCGAATGTAACAGCGAGTAATAAAGATGTAAGAGCTTGAATTTCTGTGCTAATTTTGGAAAGGCATCTATGTAAGGCTTTTACGATTTAAACGTAATTTGATTGAAACCTATTAGGTTACACGTTTGTTTTCATTTTAAATTCGGAGTTTGCACACGCAGGTCGTTTAGTTCGGTGGAGAAGGATTGTTTCGGTTTGATTCCTAATCGGCTCTTTTTTATCATGTAGGTATGGAGACAGCGAGGGTTTCCCTTCTCAACATGGCCTTAAATTAGATGCACAGGTATAAATGTTTCCCTTCTCGTCAATGTCACCTCAGACAGTGGAGAGCATATGAGTGCATTTCTGGTATGACATGAGAGGCACGATTGCTTGTGTAGAATTCTTTCTTTACAATCAGGGAATGAATCTTAGTTGGGAATTTTGGTAGCGATAGAACGAGAAAAAAGTCTGAAGGTACATGTTGGATGAACCTGCAATACCGGTATTTAGGGTGCATGGGACTTGCGATTTTGAACAATCCAGAGCCCGTGCGGATGCTACAACTCGTGTCTGGTTGTCTTGGCAGTGATGCCGTGTATTTTACTTGATGTGTTTATAGGATATTGCAATCATTTAGTTGGCATTGGTCAGAATGTAACATGTATCCACTTCCGAGTTCATTGCGGCCATTTACTTGTCTGCTTACAAGCAACGTTGTTATTTGCTTGACAGGCAGCACTGGACTACTTGCACGGAAGGCAGAGTGTTGATTCAAGTAGAATTGTGGTATTTGGAAGATCTCTTGGTGGAGCCGTTGGGGCCTCTCTTGTGAGGGAGAACCCTGGAAAGGTAGATCATTCAAAACATATGTACTTGGTAATAGAACAATTTTGTGATTTCTTTTCCGTTGTGATGGCAATCTTAACATGAGCATGCGTGCTCAACAGTTGTGCCCATACTGGTGGACATGTATGAAGCAGCTCAGAAGTTACTTTGGCGCCTCCAATACCCATGGTTCTGGGAATTTTAGTTTGTGTTCTGAACAAATATCCTTTTGTCTGCAGGTAGCTGGATTGATACTGGAGAACACATTCACTTCAGTTCTTGATATGGCAGGGGTTATGCTTCCGGGTTTGAGATACATTGTTGGTGGGAAGGGAGGATTGTTGAATTGGTTTGTGAAGTCTCCTTGGAAAACTATCGAACTAATCAAACATGTAAGCAGTTTATATCTGTCCGTCCCTTAGAACTGGTCGTGTATCATACTTTATTTTCAGGTCTTTGCTGCCAACATTGGATTACAAGTATTTTGTTGAACCCTACAATACAGGGAATTCATCTGTTTGAAAGTTCATCGGATTCGTGCTTAGGTTGAGATTGTTGCATGTGATGTGGATCCTTAAATTGGTGAACATCTTCATTGTTGTCTATTTGCGTTGCTTACCTCCGTATGCTGTTTGTGGGTTGCAGATTGAGGCACCCATTTTGTTTTTGGCTGGTCAATTGGATGAGATGGTGCCTCCAGCTCATATGCACCAACTATATGAAGCAGCTCAGGAGACATCTAGTGCTCAGCATACTTTTGTTGAGTTTCCAGATGGTATGCACATGGATACATGGATGCAGGGTGGGGAGCGCTACTGGCGAAGTATTGAGATTTTTCTGCAAAACAATGCATCAGGTGGCAGATCCTCATCTCAGAGCAGTGATTGAAGATAGCCTTAGTGCTTGGTGGTAGATATCATCTCAGTCTTCTGTAAAGTGGTCACTAGAATTGTGTAGTTAGTTCCTTCCAGCCTCTTATATTAAGTTGTAGTAGTATCAATCTGAAAAGGATAATTTGCTAAGCCTCTCATGGATTTCCATAGTAGTTCATCCATCCAATCTATTGCCCTGGTCGATTTTCTTAGGAACGTGCGTATGGGCACCTTGCCGTAAATCCTTTTCTGTGACTCAGATAGTATTTTATCTTGACAGTAATGCATTCTTTTGGACGGGCCGATGTAAATAGATTGGAGAGTTTGTGATGATCGTTCCGACAGTACATTTCTTGAGATCACAGTCTTCTGTATGTCCATGTGCTTTTGCAATGATCTAAATTGTGTCATGATAATAAGTCAGAACATATATTTCCAGGATAGAATGTTACGGAGGTCATACAGCACTAGTTTTCCGTTGGAGAGGTCTGCACGCTGAGGGTGATGCGCTACGCCAACAGTTCGGAACAAGGATACTGTTTGTATATTTTTGTAATGGTCATCACCTGTTGCAGTTGGATTACAATGCAACAATGTTTGCACCAATACTTTTCGTATCAGCTTGAAATGAAAACAACATTATCTATTCTTAAAACAATCCAAATGTCTATTCTTACATACACTAACTCAGGCTTAGCTTCCACAAGAGGTGCTGTGAACTGACTCTCATCACTACGCAGTCAAGAGAATTGCTCCCGATGGCGTTGCCTCGGGGGTGGAAGTGCTCAGGAACGACGCCTCCACGCCGGCCTTGATAATCTCCAACGCTTGCGAATGGTTCACACAGCGGGGGGGCTTGTACTGCGAGGGAGACGCGCCTCGTCCCACTGCGGAGTGCATCACCTTGTCGAATGTACCCTCGCGAACGATGCTAAGCTCCAGCGGACCGATCTGGTTGCCGCTTCGCCATCTCCGGTAATCGTTGTTGAAGCTTTCGTCGAGTTTATTTGCACATCTTTGAAGTACATCGTGGTCTAAGTTGCTGTCACCCATCCCAGACTCAAGGTTTTAATAAGTAGAATAAGGCTATGCAATGAGAAGATCAGCTTAGTAGTTGGAAGAATGGAGATGAGGTGTTAAGATCAGTTTACCTGCTGCTTGTCATCTCCCAGAAGATGACGTAGCGGCCAGGCAAGGAGGTGACATCGACAGTGCTAGTGTAATCCGACAACTCCATGGCTGTTCCTGCAAGTAGCTCCGAAGCTTTGTTCACCACGGCTTGAAGCTCTTCCTCGTCCGTCTTGTCGGTGTGTACGCTGAGAATCACATTCTTGCGTCGCACAAACTCATACACTGGAGCAGTTTTGCGGAAGCTCTTCACTCGTATGACGTCGCCTATGCGATATCGATACAAACCTGGATAGCAATATTTAACATCAGGTGAGATCTTTACTGTCTAAAATGCTTGTGAAAAATAGTCACGTCTGTGTTGATTGTCTCTGAAGGTTCAGCTTTAAAGATTTGAGGTCCTCACCAATGACATTAGTGATCACAAGCTCGTACTGTTTGCCGACTTCGAGATCGCAGGCTTCCAGAAGCTTCAAATTCTCCCCATCATCAAATTGTTCCACACCATCATCATCCAGTGGAATGAACTCATAGTATGCCGTTTCAGGCCACAACATGTATGTTATGTCTTCAGGTGCGCACTTCATGTTGGGGTTGAGGCCAATGAATGCGCACTCGCAGGCCGCATAAACAGGGGAAATCATTGAGAGATGACCTGAGAAATGCTTCAAGGCAGGTGCATATTGTAGCATGCTTCCGGATATGACACAGGCCACAAACCGGGCTTTAGGAAAGAGCCGTGGAATAATCCCCTCCCAGTCTTCCTTTGAGCATTCTTTCTCTATCCTGCTTGCAAGGTCGGGGTTGGGTTGTAGCATCTTCTCCACCGCTACTCTCATTTCGGGCTCCGTGATCTTCTTGTTCAAAGTGCCCGTTCTGATGTCCTCCACTATCTCTGGCCATTGTTTTTGCAGTGCACGAACTGCTGCAACGATACTGGCTGCAACATGGACGGGCTATCGAAATCAACAATTGACGCCAATGCACAACAATAGACAGTAAGTAGAATTTTCCCTGCCTAAACAGCATCGCCGCTTCTTGTGTTAACATCATTTTACAATGGGCACAAACCCATTATCATGTGAACCTAGTGTGTAGAAGGAATGAGCTGCACTGTACCTGCAAATGTACCGTACACTTTGACGATCGCGGGTGCTTGGGCTAGAGCACAGAGGAGGTGACAGTACATGCCTTGGTTGGTGTCGTTACATAAAATCACCTCGTCGGGTACACAATACTCCTCATTAGGGTCTTTAACTCGGTCCCGAAAACGTGGACCTCTGAAATAGTTTGTACTCATCGCTCCAGCTTTGATTCCTGCAGGTGTGTCCATCTGCTTCCCGGCGAACGCAAGACTCAACGCCTTGCCATCCTTATATCCTGGAAAATCTCTGTTGCAACATTCATGTCAGCTCAATCCCTCCATTGTCGAGCTTATTGCATCTCCTTTCCCATAGCATCCTTGAAGAAACTGTTGCCTCACGAACTACTGCCTGAAATGTGTTCGAGGTTCACAAAAGAAAGTTCAAATCTGAAGACCTGTACCTCCTGTACAACGCCTTCACATAAACCTGTATAAACATATAATTCTCGAATGCTCTTGCCGTAGAGGGTATAAACTTTGGTTTCCCACCCGTGGTTCCTGAGCTGCATCGACCGCAAAGCGAAATTCAGTAACACAGGAATCAAGAGAGGACATGACCGAAATGTAAAATGCAGAGAAAGAGAAATTAGAGAGCGAACCTAAAATTGAAGGAAATGATGGGGTCGACGGATAGAATGGGATTCTTCTCTCCGTTCACCAGCCGCATAATTTCATCCTCTAAATCGCCATAGCTCACGACAGGCACGCACTTTCTGAAGCTCTCCACATCAGTGCGTCCGTTGAGCCCGTGACGCTGCAGGTACTCCACATTCGCCTGCACCTCCAGAATCTCTCGCAGCTTCTCGTGCTGAATATACATCACATCTTCCGCCAACAGGTCTAAGAAATCCTCTGGGTCGAACCCAGGAGCAGTAGGGTCGATCCCTCGCCTCATAGGCATAACAAAGGGGACGCCATCCCGGTGCAGCTGCAGCAGCTCCGCATTCGAATCAGATTTCTTCGCAGCTGGGCCATCATACACCTGCTCAAGCTCCGCTTTGACGCTACTTTCACTGGCCACATGAGCTGCCATTGCAGAAACAGCTGTCGGAGTAACCCTTCTCCGAGTTAGAGACGTCACCAGCTTGCTCAATGCATCGGAGATCCTCAACTAGAACCGAAGGAGATGCAAGTATAGAATAAGATGAAGTCTAGCAGGAATCAAAAGCTGTTACCTCCAATTCAACTGGATCAAGGCCTGTCTGTGGGTTCTTCTAACTGACCGCAAGGTGAGATCTTTCTGTCAACAGTGCACCCTTCCACAACGAAGAAAACCCTGATCGAGTTCTGAACTGGATCGAAGTCTTTCGAAACTTATCTCTACGACTCTAACCTGGGCTCTTGCTTGTCTGTGAAGCAGATGTCGAGCTACCACAGAACGTGTTTTCGCTTGTTTTGGGATGATGCTAGCGAGTTGGAAGTTACAACTCACCGGGCGTGGACTGAAGAAGATGGTCCACTTCGAACCGGCGAAGATAAAACTTATTAAAGTGTATGAATATTTACCACACAGGTCAGCCGTGGAAAAATCATTGAACCTTGACCAGATGGTACCTCTTTAGGCCACCTTTACTTCCACGAGAGTTCCAAGGATGAAAAACCATTATCTGAATCTCTGATGTTTTTTTGCAAGGAGAATATTAAACCATATTTCAAAACTAGTATTGTCGTCATTCCATCCTTGAAAATTAGTTTTCTTTGAGTTTAGAGACCACCAAGCTTTTACACACCGAATATAGTGAGACCACAAAGTTCTTCCATGCCTCCCAACTATTTGAAGTAAAATAAAATGATACAATAAAACAAAACTCATGGTATCTAAGTCAAATACCGGATGTTTTTAGAAATAACTCTATTGGTCAAAATGAAATAAAATTCATATTGAAGGGCAATTAGATGCAGCAACGGCTGATATTGCAACATGGAAAGTTTTTAAAGTGGTCAGTGAATTTTTATGCATTTGATTCTATCAAAAATCTCAAACACCAAATATATTTATGTTGTAATTATTATTGTAATTTACATAATTTTGAACCAATCATGTATCAAATTTTAACAACCTTTGTAGATGTAGGTCTTAAACGGTAAACTACAACAAATTAAGGTATATTGAAGTGATGATGGCTTGAAAAGAAAACAATCACAAATTTCAAACGAATTCTATAATAAACTTGAATTAATGAAATAAACAACTTTGGAATTCATTTATTGGCAAGTGACAACTTATCTTGGTATCAAATCCTTCTAAAGGTGGTGCCATATAGATTTCATAGGAGGAAACGAACTTTGGACTTTGAACTCTAATGTGGAGGCCGAGAGGTTGAGCCTTGAATGTCCATGCTGTATAATTGGTGGAAACCAATGGCCTCTCAAGCTTTGGTCACAATGTAAAGTGATCTACAGTAAAAAGAATTAATAGAATTTGCTTCAATATCTTAACTATTTTATACTTTAAATTGAAATTAATCGCATTGTTTATCAATGTTATGTCTCTTGATAGCCACTTCATCAAATCCGTCAACCCCTCCTTCCAACCTCTAAAGATTTCTCTAAATCATTTAGAAAACCACATTTCTAGAAAACTTTATATACTTTTTATTTTTCAGATTATTTTGAAATTGTATATTAAATTGTACACTAGTCTTTTTTGACGACAATACATTGGCACTGCAGGCGTCAATGTATAATAATTTATAGAAGCCATTACAAATCTATATAGTGAAAAATTTATAAATGCACATTCATGTGGTATTTTTAAATCAATGAAATTCATATTTCTCTTTTGATTTTCTTTTTCTTTTTGAAAAATATACATATAAACATACAAATGATACATGAACGTATTTCACAATATATACATTAAAATATAAAATTTTCAGATAATTTACTCAAGTATTTTACAATTTACTATATTCATTGAAGTTTAAAATGTACATTAAAAAATGTGAAATTTAATACTATGAAATATAGATTATATGCAAAAATATGCATATATACATATAATATGTATGTTATTTGGAAAGATTTATAGAAAACAATTGAAGAGTTTTAAACGACAAATAAACAACACTTCGAAGTAATAAAAAAAGTTACATATTTGGAAAAGACATGTTTATTAAGTTTACCAAAAAAAACTCTTACAAAATTGTCATGTAATTAATACATGTGTGACTAATGGATGGACATTGTTTTTTTGTAATATAGAATCTTATTATCCAGTTATTAATTTTTGGTTAAAACCTATACTACTTTTGTAATATAATCAAATCTAAATCTTTATAAACCTCCTTAGGCGGAGGAGTTGGATATTGTTGGATCTTTTTATGTGGGCAATATTGCTCTCCCTTACAAAGATTGAAAAAAATTATGAATAGTTTCATGAACATGTTTAAAGTTTGAAAGACAAGACCTTTAGTGATGTTAAAATCAAAGAATTAATAAACTATCACACCTTCTTGAAGATAATGTCACTATTAAACTTGTTGATAAAATTACCTCTTTGAGCATTTTACTTGGAACTTTATCTAGAATAAGGAACCAGTTAGCAGTTCCTCACTCTCAACATTTAGCCTTCAATGTTGTTGATAGTTTAATCTTGTTGACAAATGTACCAAACACTTTGTTCATAAGTACACTTCAAATATTGAAATGACTCATAAGAATCAGGTTGCTCGTTTAAAACAAAGAAAATATACACATGTTTTTTTCATGTTTGTTGTCTTCTTTCTTTAAACTCGGCATATTTCAAGCAATCCAAATATGCAAACTTCCAAGAATGCTTGATATGTTTTAACTACAGAATTTTAGTTACCAAAGGATTTCTTTACTATGTTCCAAAGAGATCTAATACTTACAATACTTTCTATACCATGTCCACAAAGTTTTAAATACCACACAATAATGTCTAAAACAATCTACTACTTTTAATTTTTAGCGTGAATTTCAAGTCTCTAATGATGTACTAGTCAAAAGGTCTCAAAACAACTGCAATCCATAATTATAGATCCCTCCATATTAGGATGCTTTGTTATATGGTCAAACCTTTAAATTTTTACAAGTAAACTTGATTATTATTCATATACTTTGTTGCGTACAGGTCTACTTATTTTGTTGCTTGGAAAGCCAACATGCGCAGAGAATAAGAAAGGAGAAAGATGCTAAGGAACGCACAAGCACTAAACTTGTTGTGCAGGTTTGTATCTTATTCAAGTTTGCCAAACACGTGTAGATTCATCGTTTTTCTTACAAATCGAAGTTATTATGGAGATTCATAATTTAACTTTCCTTATGAAATCAATGTACTTTGTTGTGCTCTCATTGTAAGATGGTGGTGTGATTTATAGATGGTTGAGCTTAAGCAAGTTAAAAGGCAGCTGGAAAAGGAAAAGGTGTTGAACCGTTGCCTTCACTTTTTACTCTTAAGATCGAGTATTCATTAGCTAGAATGATTGGTCAGGTTTTGAGTGATATTAAAATCTAGAATATACCAAATTATGTGTTGTATGATTGCTTAGTGTGCATTTGGAAGGGTATACTATGGCATCTTATTAAATCTTAGGATCTGCTTGCCTCTTAAATGGATGAACCATTATTGTTGCAATGACATCACTGACCTGATATTCCTGCGTGTTCTGTAGGTAGCCCTTTTAGCACAAAAAACAGAGTTGTCTGCAAAGGAGAGGTGTTCGCCGGTATGGGATTCTGTTAATGCTACCATTGATGCATCACTTATTGCAGTTCAGGTAGAAACAAAGGAGCTAGTTACCAATATGCACCATTGTACCTGTGGATCATATACAGCACCACGTGACATTCAAAATCAGGAACCAAAGGCGGCCATTGTCCATCAATTTCATGCCCATTTCTTGCTTGTTCCACCAAATGCTCCAAATCTTCCTTTTGAACTAATGTCATACTAAATTAGACTTTATTGATATTCTTATGCAAGTTAGATTTTCTAAAGTCATAGAACATTTTTTAATCTTTGAATTATTTCCATACATTCATCTTTTCAATTTCCAGTTCGTTTGTTGGAACTCATGTATGATTTTTGAAAGTGAATCAAATTTCTTAAAAATTTACAAAAAAAATTGAAGATTATTCTGAAGTAAACATTCTATGAGACCTATGGAGGCTGGGTGCGTTAGAACGTGGTGCTGGCATGCAGGATGCAGCTCATTCTTAACCCAGGCTCTTCCCATGCCCAGCATTTGCCAAGGGAATGGTGCAGCTTGATCAGGGAGCCCTCAGCCCTGCCCTGCCTGATACCTGCGCCATACCAAGGACCTTAACATGTTCAACAGTGAGCACCAACAATTATATGAGACCTTTCGTGACATTTGTAGCAACTGTTGAAAGTGGTGCTTTCAATGGCTCTGATATATTTTTGAAAATATTTTCATTAATAAAGTTGTCATTATAGTTTTAATAAATTTATATATATTATTATTGAACCTTTAGCCAAAAAATAAAATAGAAATAACAATAAATGACGTCAATGCTATGAATGGTTTTACAAGGAAAAAAGTCATGGTGTTGATTCCATTCAATGAATTTGGCTTGAAGCACATCCTTTTATCACCACATAATGACATTTGATGTGTTCACTCCAAACATTAGCAACATCAATGAATGGAACCTTTCAGAAGGATATTACCAAAGACATCACTTTCCAACCACGGGTACAAATATCACTACAACCTTTCATACATATACCACCATATTGAAGCGGTTTCAAACACTATGGGACAATGGCCAAGGTTGTATAAGTCCTTAGAAAACCGATTGAGTTGACAAATCTCAAATGGGCTTTGGAACCAAAGGCCATGTCATACGGCCTAGAACCACACCTTCTACAAAAACTCGTGCAAACAATAAGCAGGTATGCAATTTTGCTACAATGCCTGCCTTCTTTGCATATCATCTAGCACTATTCAATACATAGAGCAAATTCTTTTAACTTGTTAAAAAAGAAATCTATCTTCTCGGCTTGTACTTCATCTTCATGTATCCTATCTTCAAAGCTTCGTCTCTTCACTGAACAATATTCAAATCTAGATTCTCAAGTCATAGGATAAGTGGCATCACTTCTCTGTTTGTGCTTTGAAAGTGAAGTGAATTAAATGACCAATGCCATTGTCACATGATTATCAAGGGTTGAAAAGATGTATCTATTAAGATCTTTGGTTGGCTTTCCCCTCTATTCATAGCTTTGAATAAACAATTAAAATTGTACTTTGATGGTGATTACATCACATCCCAATAAAAAGCATGTGATTTTTATTCACATTAATGGTGGATTATTGACAATTCCTACTCACTAAAATTTCCATGGCCTTTGTCTATGAAATTCATACAATATTGAAATGAGATGATGATTATTGCTTATAAAAGTGAACTCAAGGAATGCACATTGGAAACTTAATGAAATTTTAATGTATTTTGTATCCTTCATTGAAATGTAGCATGCATTGCAAGTACATTGGATACCATTTTACACGTTAAATTTTGTGAGAAATTTTAAAATTAATTGTTTTAAGATAAGAATTTTTTTAGCATCAATGCTTAAATTGCATAAAAGTTAATGCATGGATAGAATAAGAAATTTGAAAAAAATGTCAAACAAAATCTATGGTGTTCAAATTTTGATGAAATATTGTATTTTCATTTGAAAATTCATTCAATTTGATGCATGAATAAATGTATTACACTCTGACAAATCATTATATTATAACTAATTGAACATTATTAGCCACAACATAGTTTTCTACATACCATATAATGTACACTCTAAACTTATATCATTTGAAATTAATTGTTGTAATTATTGCAGACTTTTATCACCCTTGTTGTTATTATGACACATCCCAAATGCTAATATGTTTAAAAATAAAGAAGTGGATATAAACAATTGTATTAATAAAACAAAAGGTGAAAGGGTAAGAAAGAATAGAAGATGATGAATGGCATTCAAATTATATCTTGAATTGATTAAATACATGACATATTATATTTTCAAACTTAGTTTTTTCCCGTATTTAACTCCTACATTTTCTTATTTTCAAAGAATTGCATTGTAATTTACAACAGAAAAGACATATCAAACATAAGTTTGATTCATTTGTACATCATTCATAAAAAATTAAATGGAGCTCCGTTCTAAAAAAATTGAAAGAAATTAAAATTCAAAACCAATTCAAGAAGTTTGTGATGTTGAATACATTGAGGAATTGCACATTTTGAAATTATAATACAAAGACGATGGTGGTATTGGATGCAAATTTGGAAGTGATCCTCATAAACAATCCAAAACTCATTATGCAGTTCCATGTGTGCAGACGTAAACACAAAGGTATTTTATTGAATTGTTTTGCAAAAAAAAACAAAAGATATCTTGGTGGCTCCAAAAAATATTTATAAAATCTTTTGTCATAAGAAATGCAATGAGTGTCTACAATCTACTACAAAAAGTGGAAAACCTATTGTATGTCAAATATGTGAGCCAAAAAAACTATGGATTACACTGAGCATTGCAAAGGAATTATGAATTTTTGGTTATTCCAAAAATTTGTGATATCAAGTATTGAAGAATTTCATACTATTATTCTAGGTTGCAAAGTTTATACATCCTTACAAGATGTAAAATTTTCTTTTGTGGTCCAATGTGTAGTAAAAAAGAAAATCACAAACGGAAATTGAATTAAAATAAAAATTTGATTTAAATGAAATTAATAAATTAATATACACATTTGTTATTCACAATCCCTTTAGAATCACAAAATGAGGATGAATCTTTTCAAGTTTTGCCTTATTGGGATGTATTATCTATTTTTAATAGCAACATTATTAATTTGGAAGATATACTATTTGAATATGTATTTTTAATTGATATCACGAAATATTTGGAAGGATTAGGATATGGCAAAGAGAAGGCTGAAGCCAATGCATATTTTATGGTCGTGCCTTATGTTGGCAAAATAGGACCTAGCTCTTTAAGAGGGGAACATCTGTCAAAAGCACATGGATATTTTACACATGCTAAAAAAAAATCAGAAGGCAATATTATTATGTATAATAGAAGTAAACTAAGTTTGGACCTCCAACATGCATATCATGGATCGAGAGATAGTGTTGCTTCAAGTATTTGGGCAAACATTTCAAAATTTGGAAAGCACATTAGTTCATTTTTTATCCAACAATTTTATCCAATTGGATGTGTTGCATAAAGATTGGACAATTTTAAAACTAATTCCACTCTCGCTTGCTTTCCACGCGCAACCAATACACAGCATGCAATCGGTGGGATCATCGGGAGGAATCTAGAGGACGATATCTTTGCGAGACTCCATTGTTGCTATCAAAATAAATTTACAAATCCACCTCGTTAGCAAATCTAGATCTGTAGCTCTGCTTAAAGTAAATCCCGCGGTACGTTGATCTTCTGGTACGTTCTGACGGGATGGAAGCCTTCGATATGTCAATCGACCATTCACGGGGTCGTAAGCTAGCATCAATTCGTGGTCAAGGTCATTCAGTATTGTAACAGCGTAGTGGTCAAGTCTATCCATCAATCCCCAGATGAATGGATTAACCTTGAACTGGCTCTTTCTCAGATAATGCTGACAACCTCGCGAAGGACTGAACTAAGAAACATAAACTCCATCTGCCTCAATTTTCCAACAACAACGAGGTTTCTCTGTGTGGGGCCATTCATCACAGATTGGACAGTCATCGTCCAAGTACCCTTCCAGCTTGTTTCCCATGCTCACCACGTCTCGATTCTCAAAAACGCAGAGATGCTCGACAATATAAGATTCCACACAATTCCAACTCCGCGACTCGTATGGAAATTTCCAGAATAAGTTGTCTTTGAACATTTCCAAGTGCATACTTTGTAGATGCGGAGAACCAAGTAGTGCTCCCAAATTCGGACTAAGATTTTCTGATAAACTGTATTCCATTCTAACGAGTCCATCCACCGCTTTCTTTTTGGCGCAACCAACACTAACCGGGTAAGGTAAGGCATTGTGTATCTCAAGGGGGCTATAGGTATCCGGTGGATCCTTTGTAAGCGAATTTGCTGGATACAAAATAAGCGACATTATCAGAAATAGTGGACAAAGTTCATTCCAGTAAACGTGGTAATGCGTAAGTATATCCAAACTTTTAAGGTGCAACTGAATTCCTTTTGGATTTACTTTAAGTAGAGCTACAGATCCAGATTTGCTGACGAGGTGGATTTGTAAATTTATTTTGATAGCAACAATGGAGTCTCGCAAAGATATCGTCCTCTAGAGTCTTCCCGATGATCCCACCAATCACATGTTGTGTATTGATTGTGCGTGGAAAGCAAGCGAGAGCGAAATTAGTTTTAACAATTGTACACCAAATGCATGTTTCCATTTTTTTTTTCATTCAACCCCATGTTAATAAATCGGATATGACATCATCTATCATAACATAGTGTACACAGGGTTTTTCAAATGGATGAAATTTTGGGTTGCATCATTTTTTTTATACTTTGGAAACAAGTGATGCAGCAAGAATATATTTGAGAAGTAAACATGTGACTCATAATACTCTTAGATTAAATGAAATTACTTTGAGTGAAAAAAATTATAAAATTGGTATAGCTTTGGTCAATAAATCATGGTTAATCACAAGATTGAAAAATCAATTAATAAATGCAGAAAGAATAAATAGTTCTAGAGATAGTTTATGGTACATTAAAAACATTGTTGAAGATAGTGAAGAATTACAATTCTACTAAACAAGTACAATTAAATAAAGAAAAAAAAATTTAAAAAAAATTAGAATAAAGAGAAATTAAGTAATTTTATTCAAAAAATGTACACAATCAAGATCAATTGATAGTAGTCTACATATGTTATTCCTTAAAATTTAAATAAAATTTACAAAAATAAGAAAATTTACAATCTCTTTATATCTTCAAACATTTCCATTTTGGCATATTTACAATTAAATAAAACTAGAACCCTCAGTCGAAGACATTGTTCCTTTGTTGTGGAAAAGGACTCAATCAAACATTCATTTGTGGTGCAAATCGAGTGAGATTTATCATTTTGATATGCCTACAGATGTATATTTTCAATTTTCCATAATATCATGCCACTCTTCATTGTAATATTGGTGAAAAAAATTATTCCAATAACAGGGTGCATGTCTTTAGGGCCGAAGACAGTCCGGATTCAAACCCATATCGGACTCTTGTCCCATCACCAATGTCTACATGATAGAACTACCCGGGGATCCCACCCCTACCCATCATCGCCCACTTCTCCTTGTCTCCTCCAATACACACAAAGATACGTATTGTACTGACCCATGTCTAAATACAACCGAACTTACCACGACAATATGTACCACCACTCGCGACGGATGTCGTCAGTTTGAGGCAGTTTTCGTCACCTATGTGAAAACATTTTTTTAAAAATTAATTTCCGTGGATATAGGGGTTGTTCACGGATATACATCTATCCAGGTGAGGACAGACCCTTAGTGCAACAAGCTATTTTATACCATTTTAAAAACTCACCATAGATTCAATGATTGGTGGTTCAAATAAACCCACCATTATCAAAACAATCACTTAATACACCAATGAAGGAACATATATTTAAAACATATTAAATTCAATAAACTTGTATAAATATCATTATGCGATGATTATATTCCTACATTTGTTTTGGCTAATAGTTTGTATGAGATTAATTTCAAAGGCTAAAATTTACAACCAATAATATATTTACAGTGAAAATACAAAACCATTGCATAGTGACACACAACACAAGGTCCAACAACCATACCTTGTTTTCAAGTTTGACAAAAATAAACTTAAAATTTAAAAACTTATATATGCCATAAGTCAAAAAGAGATTCATATAGTTTTTTTGATTTTCTTACACATATCATCATTTATGATCAAAAAAGTTTAATACAAATTTATAACAATTAAGTTTGAGAATGAAACACCTGCATAATTGGACGATGTTCAAAAGTTGTAAAATTGGTTCGAGAAGAAAAATATCAACCTTTATCATTGTCGGGTATAGGAAAGCGAGAAAATTGTGATTTTTTTTTTGATATCTTGAAGTTGTTCATCTAAGTGTGAATGAACCTTTGGTGATGAAATTGACTTTAAAATATTAACAAGGGTCTTAAAGAATCTAGATTTGGATTGATTTAGCATATCAATGTGAAAAGCTTTATCAGGTTTTCCCAATTTCATAATTTCTTTATTAAAACCCCATAGAACACACTATTACATTCATAAGTAAAACACAATATTGTTTATTGGTATCGTGCAATGGTTGAGTGATCTCAATTGTTAAAATTTCAATTTTAACTATCTCTATATTTGTATTTATAATCTTTAAGTTCATGAGGGTTTTTGTTACAAACTAAATGGGTTATTTATGAATCTCTTAAAAATTTATAAAATATGAAAGTTGTGATATGTAATCTCTAAATTTCATCTACATGGTTGAATGTTTTTGAAAAAAACATTATTGATTTGTGTCAAGTTTAGTTTTTGTTTTAAAAATGAGACCCATAACATGAGTTTCGAAAATAAGTAAAATTTTATAATAAAAATCATATCTTTTCTTAATCCTTTGACCCGCCAACGTTTATATTTTTTACGCTAGATGATTTCTAACGCATCCCTTCAACACAAAAAGTGAGACGTGAAACATGATTTTTATAATAAGTAGAATCAAATGATGGAAACCATACCATTCTGTAGTGCATGCTATATCAATTTCATTACAATATTTTTAAATTTTTTATGTTAATCTTGGATTTTGAATTAATTTTCAAAATAAAATATTTAATTAAATTTCAAAATAAAATTTTGAATAATTAATAAAAAATTAACAGTGATAAATCTGATGAATCCAACCGCACATATGTTATGTTTGTATTAACATTTACAACTTTGCATTGTACATTAACTCCATTTTCATTTTTCATCAACCCTTTAAAAAAAAATTTAAAACTGTGTAGAATCAAGTCGTGAAAGGTCTAATACATGTTATTCCAATTTCATCACAATATTAAAAAAAATAAAGATGAATTCAGATTTTATATTGA
Source organism: Ceratodon purpureus (assembly GCA_014871385.1). Taxonomy (NCBI): domain Eukaryota; kingdom Viridiplantae; phylum Streptophyta; class Bryopsida; order Pseudoditrichales; family Ditrichaceae; genus Ceratodon; species Ceratodon purpureus. Next base: position 5,757,937 of record CM026431.1, read on the forward strand.
ATTTCAGACAAAAACCTTTTTTAGTTTTAAAATTTTTTTTGGTTCATTTTGGATTTTCACATTCATATTTACACCTTAGCTTGGTGTATGAATTTGTGCTTAATCTTTTTTAATCTTTTTTTCCATATAATATTTTTTCACGAATTTTTGAAATCACGGAAGGTAATTTCGGGAAGAAAACAAACGTTTTTTTTCAATGTATAGTGATTTTAGTGAACTAGCGATGTGTACATATGAGTTCATATACATTGAAAATAACCAGTGGCACATGTAGTGATGGTTAAGTTTGTGATTGACTTAACCCCTAAACGGCCAAGGGTGTTTTTTGCTCAAAACTGCCTTCCAATAGTCCCTTTTGAAAGCAAGCCGGATAGTGCAAAATTGGAACCAATTTTGGTATTTCCAACCGTAAGATCTTGTGTCTAACTACTATGTCTATATGCCTACCAAATCTCACGCTCTCATTCCTTACCATTTGAGAGATCGTAACATTCAAAGTTGAAAAAAACGTTATTTTTACCCTGCAAAACGATGACAACAGTACTTTGGGGTCCAAAAGAATCATTTTTTTGAGTAGATTTGGAATGGGACTTTTTGGATTCTTGTTCCTAGGTGAGTAAGGTAAGGTATACACACCCATGAGGGATCACTTACCCATGAGGGATCAGTAGGCTTCCCCATTCCAGAGCAATGGGAAACTAGTAAAGAATAATTGATGAACAGTAGATTTAGGGTATTTCCTCCAATAGAATGCCTCTGTGAGTGTGACGGAATCTGTTTGTTCACTGATTTGAGTATGGTCGGTCATTGGTACACCTATATGTCAATCATGGGTAACACTAACTTTTGGACAAAAAAATTTGTAGTAATTTGAATTTTACTGAATTAATTTTGAAAAAATGCTCATTCTTCATGAACCTTATGATACTACGTGCAAAAAATAACTCCTTATTGAAAACCCAAGATTTACTATGCTGAAATGCTTAAGTGATTGGTCATAGGTGTGTATACCTTATATGTCCACAAAATCTCATGCCCATGCAAGGTGTGGAACCTTGAGAACATCATTAATTTTCACAAGGGGGTATGCTGAAATCCACATACAAAGGCCGTTTTTTTACAATAAAAAAGCATATGAAACATTCTTGGATTGAAAATTTAAACGGTGGAAACATGCTCTACTTCTCCTTCTATATATTGGAATTTTTATTTTTGACAAAAACTAAAATCTCGATTTATGATGGAATTTCAAAGTTTCATCTTTAGGCAGATTTGGGCACATTTTGGCGATTTTGGGCAGTTTTGGGCATAAATTGCTGCATTCACAGTGGCTGAGAGCCTGCCCGTGGAAGGGCATTTTATGCTCAGAGGAGCATAAATTTTCCTCACTTCATCCAAAAGAAATATAAAAAATATCCACATAAACCTCTTGAAAAAACCTTTCTCCACAAAAAAATTCAAAAAATTTCAAGTAAATTTGAATTTTTAGGAACCTGCCCAAATTTCAAAAACACCCATTCTAAGACAATGGCCGTTTAGGGGTTAACATAGACTGAAATGTATAGTTAAGTTTGTGTAGTTAACCCCTAAACACCTAAACGACCAAAAACTGGTCGATCTCATTTTTCCGAGTTCCATAATTGTCATCTAAATAACAATTTTTCATCCATTTTTTTTTCATGTTGTAAAGTTGTGGAAGATCTATCTAACTTCATTAATGAATTCTCAAAATGATGATTTCATGAATCAAGGTGCCTTCTGAAAGTCAAAAAGATCAATACTCTGTGTGTATTCAAAAATTCCTTGAAATAGACAGCTGAAACACAATTTTGACTATTGGGATGATCTTTTTTGTATTTGAGGTAAACTAATGAAATGTAGCTTTACAAGTCTTCTTTCTAGTCCAATTTGAACTTTTGAAAAATACCTAAAATTGAGTGATTTATAGCTGGTATAAGATGAAGGGATATAATAGTGGCAATTTCTTGATTTTCCACGGTTTTAGGGTTTTTTATCATTTTTTTGGATTATAACATAATTTTTGAGCACGGTAACTAGTATAAGGTTTTTGGTTGTCATATACATCTATGGTAAATATTTCGTAATTTTTTTGGTATAGTCCATATTTGATATGAATTTTTTTTGTTTGTTTTCATTTGAAAATCTATATTAATTACATAATGAAACCATTAATTTTGATAAACTTATTGCTTGTAGACTACATGTGTATCTATCTAAGAAAAATTAAAAATTCATATTTTGCATTATTTATAGTGGAAAAATAGTGCAACCAAAGTCATAGTCTATTTCCGTGGTCATAGGCTCAAGCATTTGGGGGTTAAGTTTGTGATTGACTTAGCATAGACTAAAATGTACTGCTAATCCTCAAATGGTGCTAGGTTTGAAGCCATACTGTAACACGTTGCTGATTCGTGTTTAGTTGCAGGTAAAGATGTGCTGGAATGTAAGAGGGGGAGTTGTGACATGCATGGTAAGTTCAAAAGTGACGCGGCAGTGTGCGAAGTGGAGAAGATGTGACGTGGCGGTCTGCTAAGTGGGACTCATTTTTTTACATTATTGTGTTTTGATTTGTATTTATAAATGGAGTTGATTTTATATTGAATTGATAAAGATTCAATATTATATCAATCATGTTTTGGCACAATGTCAACGACTATCGTTATGATAGACAATCAATGCATACTTCATACAAATTTATATGTATGATAAATCAACATTGAATTTTTAACCATTTTTATTCTATAAAACCAACATTGTTGTAATGTATGTCGATTTATTATCGTATTATCACTAAATCAATGGCAATTTCTTAATAAATTTTTAGAGTTCATTGTACGTAGTTCATATATTAAATGAATTATTGTAGTACAGACACTGATTCAATGTCAAAATGATCTCAATTTTATGAAAACCTAATTTGAATTGGAATTATACAAAAAAAGTGTCGGAAATGTATCCGACCAACTCCATGGTGAATTTGAGATTGTACATAAAACATATATTTATGTTTAGAATATGCAACTTTTTTGATTACTTGAAGGATTGTTTATGGGTTACTTGAAACTCTTTAGATATTTTCTATGTATCTTTTAAAACAAAGTACACTTTATATTTTTACGTATATTTTCTACGTGTCCATATGTTTTCCTTGCATTAAATAATGCCTATTTTATGTTTTATTTAAAAAAAATCAACCCTTTTTGTATTCATAAGATTGTTCATTTGTCACTTAAAATTCTTTGGATCTTCATTATGTACCTTTGCACATAATATAAATTTTATTTACTCACATATACTTTTATACAACATATATTTAAAAATGCATCTTTATTCTTTAATTCAAAAAATTTAACAATTATTAAAACCACTTTGAAGTTCATATTTTTTACAAATATGATTCTTAGGAATTTTCAATTAATGTAGTGAAGGTAAGCTATATGAATACATAAATAAATTGTATATTTAATAAAAAAAAATCTATATTTTACAAAAACAAATTCACACAATGTACATTCATATATTTATACATATCATTTCATACAATGCATACTTTGAAATGAATTCATATTTTTACTTTTAATCATGGATAAATTGAGATTTAGAATATTACTTTAAATTTCATAAATTCTTTCTGTGTTTCAGATATTTAAATCAAGTTAAACGCAATCCTTTAAAGGAGTGGGATCATTTAAAAAGTGTGAATACACAATGCATAAATAATCCATTTTCATTTGAAATCCTAATTCCATGACTCCTTTTTATCTTCCGTTGTTTTTTCGTACTCTCACACTAAGAGTCAAACAATATTGACCCACTAGATGTAGTAACTTTTTTATGAGCATGGTGATGGACACAATCATTTTTAATTTAAATTGATGATTCTAAACCTACTCCATAATTATTAGGTTTACATAAGATCAGTAAGAAATCAAGAGATTCATAAATTTTGGTTTTTAAAGGAAAAGAAGCTAAGTTATCTCCGCTTCACATACATCAACACCCGATCTCTGTTTTATATATCTGGACACCCGGTTTAAACTGATAATCCCCAATTCACTTCCGAGGTTACCTCGACAATTCTATATTCAGAGTCAAGCGAATTTGACTACTTCTCTGATTTGTAGAGAGCTCCGAAAGAAGGGTTCCAAATGGTGCAGAGTGTGTCACCGCTTTAGGGTAGAAGTACCTAAAACCGCCAGCACCTTCAGAACCAACTTGCAGGTCTCCCCATAACCGCAACTAGGCTAAACTAGCATTGTCAGAACACTCAATTCAAACTGACCAATGAAAACACTCAAAAAGCTGGTGGTTTTGGGTCGGATCATGAATGAAAATTAGTTCTAGCTAGGTGTGACAATAAAAAGTCTACAAATCAGTTTTGGGTCACCAAGTGGTTTTATCTTTGAAATTAGTACCTATTTGTGTATTGAGAAAAAAAAATTGAAAAAATTTGCATTCTATGAGAAACCTTTTTTTCTACACGTGAAAATTACACTCCAAAAATAACCCTAAAAAAAACCTCAAAATCCTTAAGTTGGTGGTTTTAGGTACTTCTACCCTATATACCCGGACTCCCGGTTTAATACTCAACAAGCCCTCATTTTGGCCTCGTTGTTTCAGTAACATGCACATCAAGAAAGTCTGATGGAGTAAATTTTATATAAATTCTGTAAAAAATTACTGTTGAATATAACAAGCTAGCCATTTATATAAAATAATTGTAAATCTTTTGTCAATTTGATTAGTATCCTGTATACTATAAAAATAACATTAATTATAAGTACAATTTTGAATATAAAATTTATATAAAATTTATATAAATTGCATATAAAATTTGCATGAAATAAATCTTAAAATTGCACATGAATCCACTTCTCTGTTTAATTTTGGAAGTGGAATATTTAATATTGGTAGATTTCGGATTGAATGCTCATGTAGCTACAGGGTAGATTTAGAGTTGGAGACATGAGAGAATATGGTAGATTTAGAATCAGTGAAGTCTAAACATATGGTAGATTTTCTGCCCATAAAACACATATAAGTGTACATTCCATATTCATGCAATGTAACAATGACGCAGATGTATAATAGATCAAATGTAACAATTGCATACATTTAAAAGGTAAAAAGTACATGCTAATAAGGAGAAGTTATATCTAAATGAGCAGGATTCTTCAAATCGGATCCTTTGTGCCCTTGCTGCGGCTATATGCGCCTGCACAGACGGATTGTAAAGCTACAGAACAATAAAGCTACACAACAATATTAATTTCCAGTTCAACAATCTAAAGCAAAATAATATAATCTGGAGACCTTCACCTAAAATTAAAAAATTCTATAGATTGCATCCACTGATTACCTTTTCTTCAGTAGAGCTCTTCACAACGTCCACAAGACGTGGTACCACTCTCGCTGTTGAAAACGCTTCCACGGCACCATCGTGAAACGATAGAAGCCATATGGACAGCGTTGCCTCATATAGCAGCTGCAACACGAACAGACATCACATAGGTTTATATGTTATGTCCAACACGAGCCCGAATTCCCAACAACGGTGCTGCTGTTAGCTTGAGAAAATGGTTGAAACAAACGGTGCTCCAGATGATGTGGAATTCCAATACCTAAATAGTGTTGGAAGCGAAATTTAGAGGAATGCCAAGAAAATCAATTCATCACGCAAAACTAACGAGAGCCAGAATGATTTTCACCAGAATGAGGAAGATGCGCACCTGTATCTTCCACAGAAGTGACTATGGTGAAGTAATTTGAATGCGGATTGCTTGAAGTAGTTTTCAATTCCCATTTCCTCCATGACTCAACTGCTTCCTTACAATTTCCCTCACTATCGGGTTGGATACTCAACCTTGGAGGAGTATCTCCTTTTTCTCGAGCCCGGCTTATGAACTCCGACTTGAGAAAGGGTCTCGTTGGGAAGCACCTGTGAGAGTTGTATGTCTCCAGGAGCCGCAGTTTTCTGGCCCATATTGATAGTCGTGAAGTCCGAAATATCTTCTTGATTGTGATCCATCACACGAACATACACAAGAATGCTGCCCTCCTTCGTAAACTGATTAGCACACAGCAAATGAAAAAAATCAGAATCGATCGTGAATATGACCAACTGCAGAAACACGAGAGCTGCTTACTTTTTCAAACAACTAGTCTCTACTAAGCAGTGACAATTGCATCTTTACACGAAATATTCAGACAAAACTGTAAAAGAGGTCTGACATCAGAGAATCTCCTATTCAATGTGGCTATTCAAGGTTAGTTCTCATATAATTATTTTACCATGGGAATTCACCATAAAGAGAGAGCATACCTTCAGGGAATTGCCTATAAGGTTGCCAAGAACCTGCAAAGGTAAGATAACTACATATGAAAAACTCGCATATAAAAAGCCTTCAATCCCTCAGTCCCTCATTCTCTCAACACAAGTACACTACTTGTGAAATAATTTCAAGCAAACATACATTCTCAAAACACTGACCGACCGTATTATTCAAGGAAGCAGTATTTAGAACAGGTTTTGCATAACTACTCTTCAAATTCCGTCATTTCAGAAAAGCCCCAGAGCTCAAAGTCTATGATAAATTCAATAACTGATGTGAGTGACCTCAGTAACAGAAAGACAGGCACCTGACGGAATCTTCCGGGATCTCCAACTATACAAGTAGGGACTGTATCATGAACAAGCATGGACATCTCAATTTTCTTCTGCTGCACCGTCTCATCAAAAAGATGAAACACGTTATCCACCTCTTTCCGGATATTGAAAGCAACCGACTCCAGCTCCATTCTACCGGCTTCAATCTTGGACAGGTCTAGTACATCGTTGATGAGAGCACTGCCATCACATCTTGCACAAGTCAAGAAGATGTCTCCCAAAACAACTCCGAAAGTATGCAAACGGAGACAAACGATACACCATACCCATGAAGCGTACACAAAAACTAAGACCTGCCAATTGTAGACATAACTAACAAACATTTGGTTCCGCAAGTAACTAAATGAACTCATATTTCACATTAAAAATTCGGAAAATAACATAAGCTTTCACTTAACCAAAACAAGATACTCTCTGACAGTCTTTCACAAGCGGTAGAACAACATTTACAAGGCCACGAAAAACCCACAAACACTTACGACGTTGATATGACTACCTAGGAGTGCATTCTAGAAAACTTATCAAATGAAATTAGATGCTAGGAGTATAATCCGCAGAGAGTGGAACATATACATGAGAGAATTGCCACTTGCTTGCGCGACCTTTACGTATTCAAGCTGCTCAGTAGTCAATTCTGTTCCCATGAGTAAATTGGTCATTCCTGAAAAATTCAACACAGAGACTACGGAGTAAGAACACGCAATTCGAGTTCCATAACGTATCAAATAGTCTTTACAAAACAAAGATACCACCATCACTCAACACTAGCAGAACATGGTCTAGAAATGTTTACTGCAGAAAAATTGAATACTAGATTTGCTTGAAACTAGCTCTTAGAATTGCGTAAATCAGATGTAGTACTGAATTTAAGAGAACCATTAAACGAATGCCGAAGTCTGCAATAGAATGGAGTATAGAACTTACCAATGACTCCATTCATGGGAGTCCTGCAGCACAAACCACAAAGAATTCAACTAAGCGGGATACAAAACGAATCAAAAGCTTTTGGTAGAACCCTCAAGGAGCAGAAAGATATTTTATGTACTACTATCGAAGCAATGTAACAAAACCTGAAAGAAACCAAGATGGATATGACGGGAAACAGTAGAAGACCTGCTCTAGACCTGGAAATCGCTCTTGGAATGTTCCATACAGAGAGCAGCCGACAAGTATCAGAGTAACTGAAGTACCAACCTGATTTCATGAGAGACTGTTGCTAAGAAATTAGACTTTGCCTTGTCCGCAGCTTCAGCAGCCAACTTGGCCAACTTGAGATCCTCATTCATTCTCTCCATTACAACAACATCCTTCTCAATAGCCTCCATTCGCTTTAGCACTAGGTTAACAATGATGGAGAAGAAGATGACTACCAATGACATGAGGAGTGGCCATGCTATAACAGCTCGCAGAGCCAGCAGCGTCAAGTTGTGTTTAGGTAAGCAGCGCACTTCAAACTGCTGGGTTCCATATCCTCACGACACAACAGCCTTGCTAACTTCTGAAGCCCGATGAGCTGGATCAAACAAGGGTAATGCACAACTGGAGGATGTGGCAGAGCAATTGTAGTAGGGGTACAACCTTGAAGCTGGATCCACAACGAAGACAGCAACAACATCCATATCGACATCATCTGTGAACCTGAAAACCACAGGATTCTTAGAATAAGAGCACCATGACAAACACAAATCACTCTTAACACCACGAGTAACAGTAGCCACAACTCACCTCAGAAGAACTCGGTAGAAAACGTCGGTGGCGTTAAAAACTGAGCCCACATAACCTATGCAAGCGTTTCGGCGTGCTTCAATGCTTGAGAACGAAGTGTAATCGCGACCTGGCCCATAATATGCAAGATAAGCTCCCATATACCATGAATTAGCCGGTCGCCTTGGAGTAATTGGGGAAAGCGTAAACAGGCCTGTGTCGCGTGCAGCATCGATAGCGTTTCGGTAGAGAGGATATGCTCCAGAATCCACAAACCTGTAGTGCTCATCGTCTCTCTCAAACACGATCGGCGAATATCCAACAACCTCTCAACTGAACCTATACCCTAAAAACTCAACCTCACCAAAATGAAATCCAAGAACTAAAAAAACCCAATCCAAACTACAGAAAACAAAGACATATCCCTCGATAAAGCGGTACTCCACCACCATAAAGCGGTACTCCAACACCATCCAAACCAAAAATTCACGAAAAAACTTCAACACCTGGTCGAGATCACACCAAAACAACACCGCAAAGACTCCTCCCAAACGAACTCAAACGAAGAAGATGATGACGACGTTGGAGACGACGCCATGGCCAGCGCTTCACTGCCAGTGAACTAAGATTTTCTCCAAAACCTAGGCCGCACATACATGCAAAGTGAGGGACGCACGGCGCCTCCACCTCCCGCCCGCACTCACGCAGTGCTCCTCCACCTCCGCGCTCCTCAACCTCCGCCCACTTCCACTCCCCATCACACTCCCCTCCCCTCTAGGTTTGGACTATGGCAAATTCTGAAGATAGCTCGTATGTACTCGTAGGGTTGCGATTCATGGGCAGTACTCCAGAAACGCAAGTACCGATCACTCAGGGCATCCCACCAGTCACTCCCATCCCTAGCCCTGCAGCACCCCCTGTCCAAACCCTAGAGAGTACTCCTTTTACCCCGTCGACCGTACCAAGTGGACCGCCTTCTACTGCTACACAGCCGCCAACTCCATCTAGTCAGTCTGGACCGTATGTACGACCTCAAGTCTCCCCATCCAGTGCAGGACAGTACAGAGCATTTGGGCCAATTTGGCGTGGTCAAATTGCAAGGACGGCTCCGCCCCCACGTTCCATTAGACCACAAGTTCCACCGTCTGGTATTAGAGGAACAAGGACTTCTCCAACTCCTGCTGGACCTTCAAGGGCGCCACCAAGACCATCTGTAGCAGCGTCTGGTGATTCTACACCTCCACGTCCAGCAGGTGTACCTGCAGCTGGTTTAGGCAGCACCGGGCCGTTGCCAGAGCGACCGATTCCTCGTCACGCTGATGACCGGATTGAGATTGAAAATCTCAAGAGGATGGTAGCAGAGAAGGATGCACTCATTGCACAATTGACTCCTACGGTTCATACTCAAGCCCATCAGCGAGTTCCACAACCACCTCCTCAACCGATCCAGGGCACGGAGTGGATACAGGTGCGTAAACGTATGTTACCCATATCGAAGCACTTTCTTTGGGGAACTAACGCTGAGTGTTGTGTCCAGCCTAGGGGAGATGTCTTGAAGACAAAAATTCTTGAAGAATTGAGGGTCAGGGATGACGATGTACAGACGTTGCATGCATTTGAGAATGCATGGGCCGTAGGTCCTGATGGAAATACCAGGTCAGAGCTTCAATCAAAGGCGCTACAGTACATGACTTCAGCTCGTGGTCGATATACATCAACGGTGCGTAGAGAACTGCAGTCCTTACTCGGAATTCCAGATATGCCCCATACTGACGACCCGGACGTTATACAGGCGTGGCGATCGGATAAATTAGCACGTATGGGAGATCATAACCAATGGCGTACACCTGGTAGTGATCCCTTTGGTGCTTCCGTTGTCCATGACTCTATTGCCCGGGCCAAAGGTGGTGTAAACTATCAAAGAGATGGTGTGTTGGTACTAAAGCCTGAGACAGTAGCATGGCTTGTTTACGTGGTAAGTTTTTCTATGATGAGAATGAATGTAGAAATTATGAAAATTATCCTGTCCAATTTAATTGAAGAACTTCCATTTACCATTGCTTCAATGTCTGAACAGATGGAAGGCATTTTCATGAACCTGGATATGTCAGGCCATGTGTCAGAACACAAGGCTGGCATTAATGTTCTGAAAAAGGAGTTGATACGATCGGCCTAGGCAAATAAATTGACCAGGTTCGCATTGGTTTTGGACCATGAGACTGCTGACATTGATGAGACGGTTGGACAAGATTCTCCAGGGGATGCTGAGAACGAGGAAGAGGAAGGATTTTATACTAATTAGGGACAATGAAATAGAAGTATTCGTTTGCTTCTTACTACATATGCTTTCAACGTTTCTCATTTCATATTTGAATGTATATTTAATTTTATGTATACAGACCATATTTTGGAAATACCAGGTCAAAAGACCTTGAGAAGCATCTGTTGTCAATTGCAAGCATACTTCCTGTGGTAACTGCCTGTAGAACCACATTCCACAATGCATATAGCGCTGTAATAATATTACAATATTGATATCTCATTTTTGGGAAAAGTGTTTTTAGATGAGTCAGAGAATCTGGAAACACACAGAACTATGAAGTGGATCAGGTAAGTACAACTATGAATCCATGTAGACAATTGTGACATATGCTCATGTTCGGCTTGTACATTTCATTGTCTCCCAAACAAAACACATATGGGACGGTTGGGTGCCGACTACAACAAGTAGGTATATCGTGCAAATTGAGCTTCAACGCTTTTTTTGAGTGACAAATCTGAGGTGAATAAATTACGAAAAACCCGTAATTAGTGGTTTGAAAGAATACTGTATTGTTTCAAGTAAGATTATTGGTTCATCTCTTCTTATCCTAATTCCTGTCTTGATGAATCACAGTTTCCTATACAACAGTGTGGTAGTGATACCTGTGGTATGGTATTGCTCCATTCTAGCCCATAATCAAGGCTTATTTTCCTTGCGCCACTCCCTTCACCATGGCGGGCCGAGCATACCTTTGAACGTCTATGGAGTGCTGTTTAGTTCGCTACATCGACAATATGACACGTCTTCCAGCTACTGGTCAATCTGCAACCTCTTATGATTTTGTCGATTCCAATGGAGAGCTTATATCTCCTATACGATTCTCATATTGCCTTAAATAATTTGCTATCAATAACTTCAAAGAAAACATGATGCATGCTTAAATATATCATGTATTTTAAAAACATTGTTCTGCTCTTGTTGTTCCTCAATAGCAGTCCAGTACAAATTCATTCCTAGACATAGAATTCAAAGCACTTCTGGTAGTTCGCCAGTTGGGTTGTACATTTAGTTGGTTTTGTCTCCAGTTTAGTTACGCAATTCAATAGTATTGTCCAGTGTACTCATTTCAAACAAAGTAGGCTGCCTGAAAAACTAAAACGTTAGTCGGCCCTGCCTCCACACCTGTTATTATTGAGCTGATAGGGACTGACTTTCTGAAATGTTGAAACTGGCTTTGTTTCAGTTAACCTAGCAGTTCACTGGAAATCTAACAGGATTCCCATAACTTAAACCCATGATATTCTTTTCTTGTTAATTTTTCTCTCTCCTGAATCCTATTATATCAGAGCCAAACAGGTGCAAAACCTGACTCCACTAAAAATGTTCCAAAGTACTCTTCAGGTACTGTTTTGCCCCACAATGAATATTTCCAAACGTTGTGCAAACCATATAGAGCTTGTCACTTGGCAATCAACTTTGGAGTGGTGGATTTCGAGACAACTTTGTAAGCTTGTTCAAGTTCGTCTTATACCAATCCTCAAGTTGAAATTTTCGTGGTAAACGAGGACATGACTTGGTCAGTATGGTAGCAGCACCTATTTTCGGACACTTAAGGAATTCACTATACTTGTGGAGGTGGAATGAGTGGCTTCCTATTTTACAGTGATTAACAATAAGAAAAAACAAAGTTTCCCCATTTTTGGGATATTTATAAGCACTTACAATAATAACTACAAATTTTGGAAGTGACCAACATAGGTTGACCTATAGTCGGACACCCTTTTGCATGTACGCATGGGATACATTATAGGTAATTATAGGGTCATCAAATCTCCACTGCAGCAAGAATCTGGGGTGTACGCCTTTAGGGGGGGGGGGCCGCCTTTAGGTGCTTACACCATAGTGGTTAGATCATTTGACTTCCATTCCTACATGTATCTGGATGCACTCCACAATTCAGGACCAGCCTCCAAGTAGCACCTAGAGTACAGCAGCATCACGCAACCTCACCATCTCAATTCTCGATTCTATTTTGGTTCTAACACTTATTAACGGTCAGTTCACAATATAATAATCTTTTTAAAAAGTTTACGAGGTTCTGTTAAACCACTATCAAACGAATGTCTGATCGACTTATTGGCAACGGTGCGGTAATCGTCATAACAGCAAATTATACAATGCGAATCAGCGATGTTGAGGATGTGAAGCTATTGGAGTATTGTCGAGGCAGACACAATGGAATAGTTGCAGAATGTATTCGTGAAGAATGCGAAGAGAAAATTGAGGATGTCTATGATAAGTATTTGCAGAGAAACTAATTCCTCAAACCAGACAAAATCCTGATCATTGCACTCCCTGATCATTGCACTTACAAAAATTTGTAATATATTGAGTTAAAATTTTCCCCAAAAAAATGAAGTCATAAAGTCACGTACAGAAAATACTATCAGGAATCAATATTACCTAAGTGTTTTGTTTCAATTCATCACAATCCTATTTATTTACAAAAATGAGAATATTGGATTTTAAAAGAAAAATAGACATCAGATGGAATCTGAGGCCCAAAAGATATGTATTTTTATTGGTGTTAGAAATTGTTGATTAATAAAAGCATATATATCATTAAAAATTCATTACCTGTAATTTTTATCCGCACACAACACTCAAATCATTATTCCAAATTTAATTTATAATTATTAATTGGTATGTCTTCAAAATTTGAAAAGGGTTGAATAAAAAAGGTTTAAAAGCAAAATAAATAATAAAAAAATAAAATGTTATTTGCTCTAAAAGAAATGTGCAAATTCCACACTTCTACTTACCTAAATCTTTACTGCATGTAAATGGAGAACCAGTAATCAACAAGAGATCAGAAACCGCCAAATCTACCCAAGGGATACTTTCCATATCTGAAATTAATATACGTAGTAGATTCTTACCACAGTGAAACGTGTGTACAAGGGTTCGACAACTCAAGATGAGGTACACTATAATTAGACTACTCATGGTAATTAATTATCTTTACTCCAGATATAGGAGTAAAAAGATAAAAGATCTAGAGGAGACTATGAGTTAAAAGGAGAGAAGGATCTAGAATGATCTATGGATATCTTCACTCCAAATATAGGAGTAAAGAAGATAGATAGATCAAGTACAGTCTTTGAGTTGGAGAGATAGAAGAGCCTAGAAGGATTTGTGGATTATCTTTACTCCAGATATAGGAGTAAAGGAAATAGAATGATCTATGAATAGGCTAGACTATGGGACACAGTTCGAGATAGACTCTAGTTCATCTTAGATTGAAACTAGTATATAAAGGATTGAGGGCGAGAAGGTGAGACACTTCTTCTGTGATCACTTCTCTATGGTTGGGTGGTGAGCCCCACATAATATATTTTGATCTTTGTAGTTTATATAGTTTTTATCTCTCAATTGTCTTTATTATTGAAGTTGGTGGAGAGTTGGTAGCCAACTGGTTGGAAGGTTTGTTACATACATATTCCTAATCTTACATACCTTTCTGCAAATTGATAGCATTGAAATTATCTTCTACACTTGTAAGTTTGTTTCTTGTTTCATGCTTAATTTAAATAGACTGAAATTTTAACAAAAAATGTGGCAGTTGGTTATAACAGGTCTAAAATTCTGAAGTTGAAACAAATTAGACAGTATTAGACTCTAGTTGTAGATAATATCAAGGGAAAGGAAGGGCACATCTGGAATTTTCTAACAAATTTTTGCAAATTCCTGTACAGGAATACTAGGTGAACGAAGAGTGCAATCATGTTGCTCTGACATGACACAGATATATCTTGGAAAACCACAATCACAGGAGACCTCTCTGAACCACTCTCCCACAGTTTTCATTCAGCTTGCAAAGTCAGTCTCATCTCCAACTCATTCTCTCATTTACCTTATTGCATGGTATTTTCATTGATAATGGTCTTATTTGTTGCATTTTCTGGTTTCAAGCATCATGTCTTTGGCCATGGTTTGTGATGATTTTGCATTTGTGGTTTCTAGGGAGGTATAAACTTGTGGTTTTTTTTCTAGAGTACTGGGATAAGACACCATGGCTTGCATTCCGATTCCGCTTTGTATAGAGTGCGGCAACACAGAGAACCCAAATATGATGATGTAGCCGTGATATGTATAGTTTGAGGCTTTCCAACATATTCTGACAGATGATACACTCTTAAAGACTTACGGTTTAACTAGCATGCACTGATGTTTCTTGCTTTCAATTTTAAATTTTTTATTCCCTTGTATTATTTTCTTTATGTGTACAATTGAGAACTAATGGGAATAATGTATGTTTTCAAGGTATCAATCAAACATTATGACGGGGTATAGTAGACATTGCAACATCTGTGGAGGTGGTCCTTATAGGAGTGGCGCTGGTTATGCATCACATCGACGAAGTCATCACTTGGATGGACCATCGCAAGTGCCTCTTACTCTTCCTAATGTATTGCCTCCTGCCGTTCATAATGTATTGCCTCCACCAGGATGAGGATCCACTGAACATCAAGAACATGGAAATGTGAATGATCCACATCTGATGGAACCAATTCCACCAGTTACATCAGATGAGCCACTAAGACCCTCAATTCCTTTTTACTCTAACAAAGCATTCCTTCATTGGGCTAGGACAAGTAACAATGGTTGTAGTTTGTCAAATAACGTAGTAGATGTTTTGTTTAAGGAATTGTTGTTCAACCCTCAGTTTAATCTACAAGGCTTATCTTATAGATCGGCTGCTGGTATGGAAAAATATGAACAATCTTTATTTAGCGAATCAGATGGATGGAAGGAGTGCTCTGTTCGAGGTCACGTTTTGAGGTACAAGGATTCACTGGAAGCAGTGAAATTATTATTTTCTTGTAAAGAAATGAATGAGGGATTCATGCTGGGACCTGCAAATCGTAGAGAACCTTATTCCACACCAGCAACTGGTACTTGGTGGCGTAAGATGCAAGTAAGTACTTTGAACTACGTCTCTCCTGGAAGTACATTTGCATGTTTGAATTATGATTCTATAGTTCTATGTGTATTTCTAAACCACTTCTATGTGGTTGTTTACACCAATGGTTTCTTGATTCTTTTCTCTTTACGTATCTATTATTATATAATATAACTTAATTTTTAATTTTAAAAAGATCTCTGAATCATATTTTTATTTTATTTTTAAATTTTTATTTCTAGTCCTTATTTCAATATTTATTTTATTTATTTATACTACCCTTATTTTAAAGATATCTAGTTTTTGATGTATGATTTTTAAAAATGTTCCTATTTATTGATTATGCAGGAGCATGTTGAAAAAGATTGTGTTGAAGGTATAGTCGTACCTTTGATCTTATATAGTGACCAAACAACACTCTCCAAAAACAGAAGAACTATTGGACATCCATTAGTGCTGAGCATTGGTAATATTGCATGCGAGAATCGTTATCGTGATGAAGGTCATAGTATGATTGCAACATTACCCATTCCTCAAACAAATGATTCATCATCCGTTGAACGACTTTGTGTTTTTCAAGAATGTCTTGAAGTGGTTTTAAAACCATTAAAAGACGCAAGTTTTGAGTAAGTATCCAAAGATAATCTTCACAACGTTTTCTGAATTCGGTTTTTGAAATTGAACATTGAAGTTGTAAAAAAAACCAAATGGCAAATTTATAAAAGTTATATTGTATCACCGATGTTAAGGTTAAATTTATTTTTCAACTTACTCTTAATTCATAAGAAGTGTAATTTACATTCAGGGGAATTCACTGTGAAGATCCGTTTGGCATTCAAAGAGTAATATATCCAAGATTGTATGCTTATATGGCTGATCATCCCGAAGGATGTAAGGTAAAATTGTTTCATTTCGTTTATTCACAGAAAAAAGTTATCTAAAAGTATTCATAAATATAAGGTTTTAAATTATTTGCTTCTACTTTTTCTTATGGTTTTTATTTAATTGTTATGTCTTGAATAGTGATTGTTTTTGCTTGAAGAAGAACGTGTAAATGTTATGTGCAGGTCACATGTACCTATGATTCTGGAAGATGTCAACATCCATGTAGCATTTGCATGTGTCCTGCTCGTGAATTAAGAGACGTTCATGTTAATCATATTCTCAGGACCGAAGCAACAATGAAGCAAGTTGTGAACGACATTTTGAGTGCACCTAGTGCCTCGGAGGCTGAACGAATCTCAAAGAAATATTCTCTACATCCAGTGAATGTATGTTTTTTCTTTAAACCCGAATATTTTTTTCAACAAAAGTAAATGACGCAATATGGTTTTTACATTTGGTTTATTATTTTCATTCTTCAAATAGGTAGTAAATTAAGACATCAAAACTACATTTGAATAATCACATAATGTTTGTGGGTTATCTGTAGTGTGCTCTATGGGGATTTGCCGGAGGAGATACAGATTTTGGAAATTCGTATCTTGCTTTGAATGTTGATATGTTACATCAAGCTGATCTTGGGGTGTTCAAGACATTGATTGACATCGTACGAATGATAGCCCAAAGTCATCTCAATG
This sequence comes from Ceratodon purpureus, assembly GCA_014871385.1. Classification (NCBI taxonomy): domain Eukaryota; kingdom Viridiplantae; phylum Streptophyta; class Bryopsida; order Pseudoditrichales; family Ditrichaceae; genus Ceratodon; species Ceratodon purpureus. Next base: position 5,775,135 of record CM026431.1, read on the forward strand.
GAGGTAGAACTTTAGCTGAATTGGACAGAAGGCTATCCGTAATCAAAGAGGAGGCAAGGTTTTACAAATTTTGGGTGTCCGGTAATCTTTCCAGTGGGTATTTTTTATTGCAAGCAAATTATGCTGCTTTTGAACATCGTTCAGTTATGTAGGTTAGTCCCTTTGTGTATTACCATGAAGTTGTAATTGTATATTTATTACCTTGCACTGTGTGTATATTCTGAATGGTGTGTATCAATTTCAATTAAAATATTATATGTTAATTTTTAAATGTTCTGTAAAATGGACATTATATATATTATTTGGCGATATCATTTGCTGGTGATGAAATAGTTATAGATGATTTAATTATTATGAATATTAACATCGCATCAATTAATGTTTTCGACAGGTTATTGTGTTCTGTTTGTTTGGTCTATATGAAGAAGATGTTATAAGTGCCATTGTTAAATTTTTGAAGTGGTATCAAATGGCATGCCGAAAGAAGGAGTATAATAATGAGTCAATTACAAGGCTGAATGATTTAATGAGAGAGTAAGTGTCTTACTTAGTTGTTTTGGTATTCACTTGTATATTTCATGTTTTGATTAACTATATGATGAAAGTGAACGCTACCTTTTTTCTTTGAAATTTTTTATTAAACACAAAATTTTAATAAATCTCGACCTAAAAAGTAATTATATGTTGTTTTGATTTTCAGTGCAGTGAATACTTTTGTGAGGGTATTATCAGATTGGCAACGTTCTGAATTTCAACTTATCAAGATTCATGACATGTCTCATTACCGTACTGCTATTATTCAATCGGGTTCTCCTTTTGAATTCAGTTCGAATTTGTATGAAAACCTACATATAGCCCTGATGAAAAGGGCATATAGGGCAAGTAACAAAAGGGACTTCCAAAAGTTTATTATAAAGTACAACAGAAGATTACAAGCACTTCGGACAAATGTTCAGGGAATGGACGGATTTGAAAAGCCCAAGAAAATTAATTCCCCTTTGAATGAGGTATGTAATGCCAACATCTTTAATTAAAACATCTCAAATAAGGATGAGTTTTTTAATGATTATAAAAATTATAGTTAATTTATTTTTTCATGATTTAAGAATAACTGAGGTGTTCAATGAATATGTGTTTACTATTGTTATGCGTTTATGACTTTGATTTCAACCATAGTGTTTTTTTTTTTTGTGTATATGTTCATTATTCAATGTTATTATGTAATGTATGAAATAGGCAATGGAAACAGGAGAACATGTGATGAGTGGTTACACCGTGACTATTAAAAGACAAGAACTGAATCGCCAAAATGATGTCGCAAATGGTCCCCTGGGAACTAATGATTTAACAAAATTACAACAAATTCTGCGAAATCAGCCTGAGATTGGTTCATACCTGATCGAGAGTTTGGATGCATATTCAAATTCCAATAATATGCCAGCACATGAGGTAAGTAAATGTACATCACAATTTTTTTTATGAATTTTATTTAAAATATGATTTCTAATATTTTTTGTTCACATAAATTACCAACTATGAATATGGTGTTTTTATAGAGCCTTCTTATTCATACAACTCTTGCACTAGCACCATTTTGGGACTCTGAATATGGAGAGGCACCTATGTATGCAAGAGCTACTCCAGAACATCATGGTAAGAGTTGGTTCAACAGTGTTTCTTTAAGATCAGAGAACATAAGAGATGAAGATACTACATCGTTTGGGCAACTAAGAGTTTTATTCAAATGCCCTATTTGGGACAACAACATGGTACGGACACACAAAGAGTTTGCTCTGATAAAAATGTACTCCTTTTTAGGTGTGAACAATGTATGTGATTGTCTCAAATTGAAATGGGAAGAAGCAAGAAGAACGTCTTTTAGGGTAGTTGAAACTTCTTCCATTATACAGGCTGTACAAGTGATTCCTGACTTTGTAACAAATGATGAATATTTTGTTAATAAATTCAAGTTTTAAATTCACTAGGGATGGCCATGATATGTGCCCAGCTTCTCACTACAATGGATTGTTGGTTACCATGTCATACATTTACAATTTTTTCAATATTTAGATGATTCATTATGTTCATCAAGATTTGATATGAAGTTTATATCATATTAATAATAAGAACATATAAGTTTCATATAAAATATTTTTTGTTAACTTTCTATAGAATTATTATTGAGTATTGTATCACTATGAAATTCATATGTTTTTTTTTTAACAAAGAATAAATATCCAATTTTTTAGTTATAAATTTCATAGTATGTAATGGATGTTATAAATTTTATATAAAATGTATGTCCGAGAGTTAATACAGTTTTCATATTAAAAAAAATTACGTAAATTCTATGTGACAGGAACCACCAAAAAACAGTAAATCAATGTCAAGTTCACATTGATTATTTTTTAGTCAACTTATTATGAAATTTATATAAAATTTTACAAGGCAGACTTTCCTGATGCATGCTTGCCCTGCATGTTTCCGTGCACAATTCTCCCTCCACGCCTCTCTCGCGCCATACACAAGTCCCTGCACCTCTCGATTGATACCTATCCAACACTAGTGTGATACTCTTCCTATACCCAAGACATCCCCGTGTAATACTCCTGCACTACCACCCTGATATCCGTACAAATACCCGTATCACACTCCTCCGATACCACCACAACACCCTTACAATACCCTCCGGATACCGAGGCGCTCACGGCGCTCATGAACGTTGCAAACCTGAAGCATGTCGTCGCCATCGCCAGCTTCGCCATCACCACTACAACCTCATGAGCTCACCGACTAAGCTCAGCAGTGGGTGGTATCTTTACAGTGAGTGAATCATTCCATGGTTGATGAAGAAAAAGATTAACCAGTAAGCAAACTCTTCACTAACAAGTAGTGATCGAAGTGGTGACCGAATGCCATCACCCTGGTGGTCTGGAGCAGGAAGATGGTCTGTGAATGGGAAGAAAGTTGAAGCTCTATCTTCTTCCTTTATAGGAGTTTCGAGGATATGTTGAAGCTATCACCAAACCAGCTTCCCATTTCTGACACCGAGTAATGCGTCTTGTAAGTGCACTTAAACCAGAACTGTATTGATTTCTATGTTGTTGGTGACATCGCTCTTTTACTGAAGGATTGCGTCTTTGGTGAGAGCACTCTGTTGTTGAATTGGGTTTCGCATTGTTTTGTTTATATGATTTGTTTTGGGGTTTGGTTTTTGTTCTGGGCATTGATGGGGTTTTCACGGGTTTATGGTTTTAGGGTTAGTGTGATGAGTTCAATGTGGAAATTTACAGGAAAATGTAGCTCTGTGGGGCTCGAACTTTAGCCCTTGGTGACGAGAATGGGATCAGATGATGGCGGGGCGTTGACAGGAGGTGTCGGAGTCTCGGTGTCTGATTGGGAGAATTGGGCTTCTTTGGGGAAATTTGTCGAAATTTTAGGTGTTCGTGATGTGGGGCTGGTATGTGCTCTGAAAACTGGCATGATTTGCGAAAGAGAGCTGTAATTCTTGAATGTGAAGGTTTCTTTAGGCGTATATTGTGCTGCTATGATGAAGAGAAAGGTTTGCTTTATGGAGGTTTGGAATGAGGCCATAGTGATGTATGTTTTCTGGTTGGTAGCGAAGCTTGCTCTTGTCTTCGTGTATTTATGGTTTAGATGGTATCGTGTGTTTCTGGTTTTGATTTATCGTCTGTGCTCGATCACGCACGCTGACCGGGAATTTTTTCTTTATCGCATACTTTGCATTTGATTTCACACTCTTCTCTGGCTTATTACAGGAGATCAAGGCCGATATTCTCAGGCACCTCTGTTATTTCCTGTCTTCCTCTGCAGCGACGTTCAAGTATCCATCAGTTACACCAGCTGAAGATATTGGGTTGTCAGCAGTTGTGAGAGATAGAGAAGTTAATGTTAATTACGATGATCTGGTGGCCTTACATGACTTACTCTTTCGGGAGCTTGCCCATCATATTCCTCTCTTTTCTGCTGGCAATGAGAAGTTAGCTGAAATCCACAGCGCTTTCCCCTCGAGTCTTCAAGAACTGAAAGTGGCTGCTTTGACTTTACGTTGCTGCATTAGGCTGCTGCCTCTGATTGAGCTTTTTGACACTGGTTTACGAAATGCAATGGGAGTAGACCTCGTCAATCTATTGCGGAAGATTTGTTCACCTTGGGAACCATGCTTACTTCGTACGAAAGTCTGCTCATCAGGAGGGATAACCCCTAATATTGAACCTTACAGAGCTCCTACGCTTTGCGCTTCGCTTGAGGTACGGTTTTTCTCCAGTGATTTTATTCCCCTATTTCATTCTCCAAATGTACTGTCGTCAGATTCGCTATTCAACCATTAATCCATTACAAATCCTTTGCTGTGGTTTGACGAGAACTCATGTTGAGAGGACCTGATGTATTTAGTCATACGAAGGTTTAGAACTTCATACGAATCAAAATATTTCTTGAACATGGGCATTTGTGTTTCATCTTAATTCGCAAGGTTACTTTTTGTCGATTTTAATGGTGGTGTTGGTTCTACAGGTGTTTGTCGATGAGCTATTGTGCCGTTCTAAAACTCAATTGGTTCTAGTGCAAGATGGCAGTTCAGAGAAGGGAACTCGAAGTACAGCTCGATTTATACTGGAGGCTACACTTGCTCATGTGATGATATCTGCCCATGCGCCCAAGGAACTGCATGAACCAAGAGCACGAGCTTGCGAATTGAGCTTACAGTCAGCGGTGATATTACTTGACAGGGTAATCACTGACAATGCGCCACGATATTTACTAGCCCATGTTGTCAGAATAGTCTCTCAAGCTTTGGAAGATTCCATGTGCACTGCTGGGAAGTTCTATTCAGCAGCCGAGTTAAATCACGAGAAGAAGTGGTTCTCTCGATTTCTCATCTCGGGTTATTCCAACAATACAGGGAGTTGTAAGGTTGACACGAACTATATGCCGGAGTCTCTCAGCCGGCAAGTTTGTTTGTGGCTTGTTTCTTCGGTCCTTGAGAGGGGCGTCTCATTATACTTGAAGTTTGCATCCGCTCCTCACCTCGCGAACTTCGTCGGTTCGGTGAATAATGGTCCACAGTTATCTGCTGCGGTATCAAGTACTTTATTGGCCTCTTGTCTCTGGAACTACATGTGCCACCGAAGTCGAATGAGCCAAGAGTGCGAGGCTGCGTTGGAGTCAATGTTAAATGATGCTACATTACGGAAAGGGCTTGAGGAATGTATGGATCAGACATGTTATCATGATCATGGGCATATCCAAGGGCATGAACCTGGACAGGATACACATTGTGTTCTCAAGGCCGTATTTTCAAACGGCAATATCGAACGCTCATCTGGGACTCACTTTTGTGGTAGAGAGCTAGGTGTTTTACCAGTATGGGAGGAAGATCACTCAACGCTGATTGCTGATGTACTTCACGTGATGCACTCTGCATTGAATTTCATAACGGAAACAACTCGATCAATAGAACAAGACAGCCTGGCAGCTGATATGGCAAGAGAGGATTTTGATGACGTTTGGCTGGGTCTCATCGGCTCTTTCCATCAGTGTTTGCCTTCTGCTGGGGAGATCACAGCGGCAGACAGTGTAGGACATGTACTGGTGTTTTTCACAGACATGCTGTATTACGAAGCTGAGACCTCTATTTCTGACAACAAATTACGAGAATACTTAGAGTTATTAGAATCATTGTTGATAGCATTGCTTATGGAGTATACTTGGAGAAAAAGCACGTCACTGCCTCAATTATTTGACCACACGTGTGGGAAAAATAGAACAGTGGATGTGGAATCATGCCGGGGAGGAGAAAACGAGTCGATATCACCTAGTTGCTACGCAAGGAAGGTTGTCAGTTTATTACAAGGGTTTCTCGAAGAGCCAGATCTTCCGGAGGTAATTTTTCTCTCGCAAAAGTATCTGGGTTAATAGTGTGGTGGCTCTTCTGTGTATCCACTGGGTTGTGATAACCTGGATATTACTGGGATATAACTAATATACCCAAGTGGTATTTAAGGGCTAATATCCAACTCCACTTTGTCCTTATTGTTATTAATGTCTCAGAGAGTATAAATCGCTCATAACAGCGTACTCAAGTTTGTTTAAGGATTATGCTAAAGAATTCGTTGTACAAACTTTGAACTTGTAGGAGACATGTGGAAGAGCTTATATATCCCGAGACGGTGAAGTTTTGAGCTTGAACTTTTTGTTTCTCTTGCAGATCTTGGGTGGCAATGCCGTTTCGATCATCTTGCAAATCAACTGCTTTCTGAATGATTTTTGTGAGTTTATGGACAAAGTACTGTCTACAAGTGACTGGCGTGATTATATCCCTGCTAATGGGAGACGTTTTTCTAGGAAAATACCGAAGACCATGCAAGAAGTTGTTTTGCTTGACAGGTATTTCTATTTTCACTTTGTAGAGTTTTGTATACCTTTGAGTTTGAATACTTCAGGGATGAAACAAAGAAATGCTTCACACTTGTGCTGGCTGAGATCGTGACATTTCAAATCCAACGGAAGGAGCTGACTAAGCTTTATTAACAAACCATACAGGAATATAGGGGAAGAGAATTTCGACCATGACATGCCACTCTGGGATGGGCACCTAAGTCCAGATGATGAGAGAGGACCTGCAGAGCATCAGCCATGCCCTTCAAATGCTGGAAGGCAACAGGGTCAAGATAGAGAGAGTGAACCTGCAGAGCATCAGCCATGCCCTTCAAATGCTGGAAGGCAACAGGGTCAAGATGAAGAGAGTGAACCTCCAGAGCACGACCTATGCCCTACGAATATTCGGGTGGATAAACAGCAATTACGGCCCTCAACATTACCTATTCTTCAAAGGCTGCTGAAACATCGACGCCGTCAAGCAAATCCTCGTGATGTCTCTCCTGAGAGGTTGGTGTTTGACAGTACTTGGATTCAACTTTGATCTTGGGCACTTGTTCGTTTACCTCTTTCCTCTGATGTTGGCTTCTTATGATACCCGCCACAAGTTCTTTAGTTACGTTTTTTTTTATGGTGCCTATGAAGCATTTCAAAGAGTGTAATCTGGTCCGAGCTTTTATTTTGTTGGATTGATCGGGCTTTTGACACTGGTTGATGCCTTCGTAGCGGCAAAGAGCCCCGGTGTAAAATAGGTGGTGAGGTAGTTCACTTTGGAGGCCTTAGAGTGTTTGAATTGAGGTTTTTCGTCATATGGTGATATGTAAGTCTCATTATTTGGACGCTCGTTTATGTTATTTATTATCCTTTAAAGAGTATTACTAATCTTTAACACCTTTGCTTCTTGAAGGAATCCTGTATCAGAACCCGAGGGTGTAACTCGTACACCTAGGCCGGTGCGAAAATGTAGACAAGTGTCCGAGGATGAGACCTCTGATATTCCTACTGAGGCCGAGGGCAATCAATTCGTGGCAGAGGTACTACTGCTCGAGAAGACGTCGGAAAATTTTGATGACCTGAACGACTTCATTGTTTGCAAGCAAGGCCGCAGTTACACTCGGTGGTTAAATCGACGGACCAAATTCAGGAGGAGGAAGCGAACTCGGGAAATCTGGAAGCGCTCTGAAGAAAAACAAAAGCTGCTCTCCATGCTGAACATTGTATGATAGCATCGCAAAGTCTAGATTTGTAAATTATTCATTTTTTGAACACTCTTGAAGATATCACTAGATCATGTCGATCTCTGATCTCTGGATTGTGTATACTATCAGTCAGATCACTGAAAGCGGTCAATATCCGTTGATTAATTGAGTTGCTTAATGTGAAGCATGGTGACTTTCAGCCGGCTTGAAATGCTCTATTTAACTTGTAGAAAATATGTCCCAACTGAATCCTGGACCCATGCTGTAAAGTTCTCACCTCAATTTCCGAATGGCCTTCTTCCGGTCTCCACTCTTTCTTCTTTATATGTCGAAGTTTTCAACTTAACATTGTGCACATTATTCGGAGAATGTATCTACTCACCACTCACCTAGAATTCCAACGCCCACTTCTTCATGCTCCAGAATCACTTTCCATGAATTGAAATCCCTGGACCCCGTTTACTGGCTTAGCTGACAGAAGGTAGCCTGGAGAATGCCTCAGGACGAGATTAACCCTTTAGTGCCCAGGGAACCATAATGTGGTTGCGCAACTCAGTTGGAGATGTATATCTTGAAATCCAAAATGAATTTGCTCTCAATTATACCTGTTCAGATTTATGTTCTTCTGAGGGGCTCACAATGCAACAATCAGATCTCAATTTGGAGTAGTGTAGAGGGTCTAAATCGATAAGAATACATCACTGTAGCAATATACGGCAACAAAAAGAAAGGCTGACTTGAAGAAAATACGGAGATGAGAGTACAAAAGATAAGGGTCTTGGTGGGATGAACTTTGCTCATGAAGAAAGTTTTAGTCCATGAGTGGTTGTTTCCGTTGACATTGTAAATGTAGATGGATGATTCTCTAGAAAAAGAAGTGATGTGTCATTGGAGTAAGGCTAAAGATGATTCCCATAACGATACACATCCTTGTCGATACGGTATTACAATAATATTGTACATGTAGTGTATTTAGAGGAAAATACAGTAGATTTGAGGTTTTTTATTTACTTTTTTTCTTTTATGCCTACATTCTAATTCTTCAACCGTTGTGGATTCCATTACGTTTGAGTCATGTCAATGAGGCCTAGTGTACAAAAAACATGCTAAACCGTATACTATTCTCATGCCTAAACCTTAAAAATCCTCTAAATCTTTTACAAATTTAGCACATATATATTTTTTATTTATCCTAAAGATGTTAACATGGGACATAGCTGAACCGCTTTTTTACTAAATTTAGAGATTTATTCCGAGATTTATGGGGTTCCAAACTTACACCCCCTGAAAAATTACACAAAATTGCAATCTAACTGTCCTCCATATACGGATTATATACTTCAAGTTTCCACGATTGGATTAGGTCGATGTTTTGTCCATAGTATTCTACTTACCTTAGCTACAATACTATAAGGTTAGATACAGAGTAGTACAACCCTATTTTCGTTTTTGCCAAGAATAGCGCAGAAAGCCAAAAAAAACAGACTCGTTGTTGGAAAAAAACCCTGGGCACTAAAGGGTTAAGGTAGGAAGACCAAAAACAATTAATGCCCCTAGGCGTGTATTAGAGTTGCAGTAAAACAAGGAGGTGGTAGACTGAAAAACGGAAAATTTCTGCATCATGACCAACTGAGTTTTGATGGACTAGTCACGTTTTGCCAGATAATGTCAAGGTTTGGTTTTTTCTAGTAGTTTTACATCTAGTTTTCCTTGATATTAGTTAATGGTTTGAGGAGTTTTCATGTGTAGAAAAGGATACGACAACTTTCAGTTTAGGAAAAATTTAGTATACAAGAAGAGGGTTTGAGAAACTTCCCACTTTGAAAAATTGTAGATAATTATTTACAGGGAATAAAAATATGATACAACTTGCATTCTTCATTATTTCTTCTTCTCCATCTCAATAAAATTTCACATAATTTCTAACTCCATTCCTTCTTGTTGAATTGCCTTATTTTCACCGTTTTTGGTTTTCCTACCTCAAGGGAGTGCAAGTGTTGGTGGAAATCAAAGAGCTTGTGAGCGTGGTGTTGTCTACTATGGTGGCCAGCCGCCATCCCTAAGCTCTGCCGTGATAATACTATGTCGCACTCTGTCTGTATTAGTGTCTATGTGTATGTGTCTATATCTTCTATGTCTGTATCTAGTGTGTATGTATGTATGTATGTCGGTATATTGTATGCCTAATGGCAATTGAGCAGAGCATATGCAAGGCGTGAGCCGCACTAAGTAGTGCTGAGCCTGAGAGCCGGAGAGTTGGCATGGTGAGAACAACGTTGTAGCGGCATTCACACTAATTAGGGATGGCAACCAATATCGGCAAAATTAATCCCGGATGTAGCAGGGTGGGACTCAATAGTTACTTTTCGCCGATAACAGGTTCGTTCACCCTTGAATAAAAATTTATTTTTTTGGAAAAATAAGGTTCTTCTCCCAAAACATTTTTATTTTTTATTTTTTTAAATCACTAAAAAATAGCCTTAGATGGATTAAAAATAGACAAATATCATTTAAAATAATTTTTTATATTTTGGTTTCCTCATCTTTAACATTTCCAAATTTTTTCTTTTTTTTGGAACAATTTTGGAACGAACATATTATCAACGTACGGTAGTGTTGCAACACTTGAATGGTGGTGATCATCATGCGTCTATTATGGAGGTTATTTTAATCCTTCAATGATCCCACCCCTTTGGTCCTTTGGAGAATTGCTATTCACTTAGTCCATGAATATCTAGCTTCTCTAGAGAATTGCCAGTCATTTGAATGATTCCACCTCCTCGTTGTTGAATTGCTATTAAAGTTAATCTCTAGAAAGCTTGATTCATTTGGAGAATCTCATTTAATTTAGTGTTATGTTTCAATAAAAATACATTTGAAGAAAATATGAATTTTTGGGGTATTTTATGAATGTATGTCGTGAATGCATTTTGTGAAGAGATACACAAACCTATAAAATGTGGATTGTGTCAAAAAGATACAAAAAATAATTGAACAGTTTACAATAATACATATAGAAATTTTCAAGTATCAAAAAGTGTTGCATGTTTTGAAAAGACACATGTCATAGGTTTTATATAAGATTTTATATGAAACTAGGGCTTCGCTGCTCTTTGCTTTACCAGTTTGTTTTACAAGTGACAATTGGACCTATGGCAAAGAACCTCTAATACAACAGAAGTTGCTAACAACACAAGTTGCAAATTGGCACCAAAAGTTTACATGATTAGACATCTTTCTCCCTCTTTAAATTTGTAAACCTAAAATACGTGTTTGAAATTCTATTATATTTGCAGTAGTGGATTACCGTACACGTAACAACACATGACATAGGTTTTATATAAAATTATGGACATGTTTTTTTTGTAAAAAACATTTCATGTGGATGGGTTTTTTGAGCTATTACTGGGTTACGGACATGTCAAAATAGCCATGAATTTTTTATTTTATTTTATAAATACATGTATTAGACTTATTCATTTTTATGCATAAAATTGATAGAACTTCCAATAACAACCATTTCCTTAAAATTTGAACATTATAAAATATTTTTAAATATTTTTTTTTTTTGAGGAGACAAGTTTTCAAATCTTCTATGTAAAATTGTTAGAAAGACTGTATTTAAAATACATACTTGTGCTACCTGCTATAGGCCTACGGTAGGACCTTTGTACAGGATGAAGCAGGTTGAAGGCAACAAGGTACACTGGTCTGCCGAAAGGAGCCTACAGCAGAGACATTGAGTCGTGTGAGTTCTCATTTCCTTGTGATTGATGTTTACTTAGTATTTTTTTGGTTGTGGTTTTGTGTGGTTGTTTATTTCAATGGAGGTTTTGGTTTGTGTTTTCAAGTCTTTGTTTTGGTTGATGAATAGAATAGTTTACGTATGGATTGTAGAACTAGTGTGATGAGGCTACAACCTTCATGTTTTGATTTGGTTGGCGAGCTCTTACATTGTGCTCAAAGGTCAAAAACTCTTCATTTCATTGAAGAATCAAATGTACATTTCAAAAACTTTGGATTTACAATTTCTGAATTCTCAATTAAATTCCACAAGAATAATTTGTCTCATTTCATCAATGAATGAACTTTATTAAAATTTCAAAATAATCTTTGTATTTCATCAAAAGTTAGAATCCTTTGGTATTCTAGAATTAATGCGTAGGATGAGATAATGATGCAATAGGCTGTGGAAAAAACATAGTGAGTTGGAATTGATGGTAAGCCACCAATAATATAAGCGGCTTTATATGCTTTGATTGTGATGTGATGTAGTCACCATCAAGGTATAATATTGATTATGCACTCAAAGCCATGAATAAGGGGGAAAGCCAACCAAAGATCTTAAAGGGCACATCTTTTCAACCCTTGACAATCTTGTGACAATGACATTGACCTTGACCATTCAATGCACTTCACTTTCAAAGCATGTGGTTCCAAGCCGTATGACATGGCCTTTGGTTTCAAAGCCCATTTGAGATTGTCACCTCAATCGGTTTTCTAAGGGCTTATACAACCTTGGCCATTGTCCCATAGTGTTTGAAACTGCTTCAATATGGTGGTATATATATGAGAGGTTGTAGTGATATTTGTACCGGTGGTCGGAAAGTGATGTCTTAAGTGATATCCTTCTGAAAGGTTCCATTCATTGATGTTGCTAATGTTTGGAGTGAAGACATCGAATGTCATTATGTGGTGATACAAGGGTGTGTTTCAAGCCAAATTTCATTGAATGGAATTAACACCATGACTTTTTTCTTTGTAAAACCGTTCGTAGCATTGACGTTTGTTGTTATTTCAATTTTATTTTTTGGCTAAAGGTTCAATAATAATATATAAAAAGTTATCAAAACTGTAATGACAATATTTTCATGTGAGAAAAATATTTTCAATATTACAAAAATCATGTGAGAGCATTGAAACCACCACTTTCAACAGTTGCTACAAATGTCACTAAACGTCTCATATAATGTTTACTTCAAAACAATCTTCAATTTTTTTTCGTAAATCCTTTGAAGATTTGATTTAATTTCAAAAATCATACATGAGTTCTAACAAACGAATTGGAAATTGAAAAGATAAATGTATGGAAATAACTCAAAGATTGAGAAATTTTCTATGACTTCAAGGAAATCTAACTTCCATAAGAATACTGATAAAGTCTAATTTAATATGACATTTGTTTAAAAGGAGAATTTGAAGGGTTTGGTGAAGCAGCAAGTAACGGGCATGGAATTGATGGACAATGAAAGCGGAGACTTAAGATTCACACTAAAAATTAAAAGTACTATACTTTTTTAGACATTATTGTGTGGTATTTAAAACTCTATGGACATGGTATAGAAAGTATTGTAAGTATTAGATCTCTTTGGAACATAGTGAAGAAATCCTTTGGTACCTAAAACTCTATAGATTAAACATATCATTTTTGCAAAACTATTATCTAAAGAAAGGAATAGTATGTATAAGTTTCATTGCCATAAATAAGATGACGAACAAATTTGAAAGAAACATGTATATACTTTCTTTGTTTTAAGCGAGTATTCTCATTCTTATCAACCATTTCAACATTTCAAGTGTACTTATAAATAAAGTGTTTGGTACATTCATCAAGAAAGTTTAAGTACCGACAACATTGAAGGCTAAATGTCCAGAGTGGGGACCTGCTAACTGGTTCCTCATTCTAGAAACAATTACAAGAAAATTTCTCAAAGAGGTAACACTTGTTCTATCCGATGCATTTTGACAAATGTGTACCAAAGTGCAATTCTTAAATGGGGGAAGCTGGAGAATTCAGAATTGAAACAAAAACATTATTAGTGCCTTAACTTCATAACAATGCTATCATGAAAGTACACTCCTCAGTCAACATCTTGGAACATGATCTAGTTCATCGCGGAAAACTCAATATTCTGGTAGTTTACCACACAGAATCGGCCTGTCACAGCAATGAAACGACAGTCCTGAAGTCACCAAGGAAACTCAATGGTGAACAAATCACCAGAATAACCAGGTTCAAATCAGCAACTGGGAAACTCATAAACTTCCCAAAAATGAATGGAATATTGGAATTAAGCTAACTACTGCAGGCTAAGTCACTACTTGATGCCCATTTTCATGCCAAATCCGAAGGGAAACAAGGGGTTGTAGTATCTGTCGCCAACATTCATGGGCAGCTGACCAACATTTCGGAACCAAGTCCTTGAGAGCCTGCCTGTGAACTCATAGTTGCCGAAGAGGACTTCAGCAACGCCCCGTCCTTCCGAGCCCGGGAGCCAAGCAGCAACGAAAGCATTCATGTAGCCAAGGTAAGGCTCCACCACCAGTGGCCTCCCGGAGATCATCACCACGACACATGGGATGTTGGAGCACGTATCCTTGATCAGAGCTGGATATGGTGAGGGCATGTTGAGGTTGTTGAGGTTGTCGCCCTGGATTTCTGCATACGGCTTCTCACCTACCACAACTATCGCATACTCAAAGCCCTTCCCCTTAGCATAACCAGTGGGGGGGTTGTATTGATATACCACCTCCGTGTTTTTGCTTACTGATTGCCTGATACCAGCCAATATCGTTGTGCCTGCAGAAGCAATTACAGAAGCAACCCCTCCTTAGACGATGTTTTGGTGATTCAAAGTAATGATAAGCTAATTTCAAAGTTGAGTTCAAAGATGAGCGTCATGAAATGGTAGACAGTGTTAGGAATTAAGGTTTAAGGTTTAGAATATCTGCCTTTAGTGGTGGCGCCTTGGGACCCTTGCCAACTCATCGTCCAGCCTCCGCATTGCAAACCGATGTCATTGGCGTGAGCTCCCACTACCAACACCCTCCGAGCATTCTTGTTCAACGGTAAGAGACGCTTCTTTGCACCGCCACCATTCTTCAAGAGCACGAGTGACTTCCGCACTGCTTCTCGTGCCAAGGCTCGATGGGACTGAAATTCGTTGAAGAATCAAACATAATGTCAGTAAAGATATCTCAAATCTTGTGGTTCATCGCGTCACAAGTAGAAATAACAGACAGAGTGCAAAGTGACCATAGCACATAGAGCAGCTGCATCAAGTGAACTCCATGCCCAGGACTCTTTCTGAAAAATGATGCAGTTCCATATTCAAACTATGGTACAAGATTAATAAAAGCCTTTGCGTAGAGTCCGAAGGAACTCACCAAGGTGCCCAGATATGCCCCAAGGCTGTTGTCTGCATACGGGTACTCAAAAAGACCAGCCTGAAGCTTCACTCGCAAGATACGAGTTACAGCGTCGTTTATTCTCGACATGGGGATGGCACCAGTGGATACAAGCCTCTTCACTGTTGCAATGAATGTCACATAATTTTTGGGCACCATTACCTGCTCTCACAAAGCCATTACATAGTTTTATTATCAACACTAGGCCGCGCCCGGGGGCTTACAGTTGCAACGCTATGGTAGACTGAAGAGACACAAACTTCCAGAACTTCTGAGTCAACCTATGACTTAAGTTTTTGGATTAAGAAAATTAGGTTGCAGGATGTACCATGTCAATGCCGGCATTGATTCCAAGCCGGACCGAGTTTGCGTAGTTGGCGCCCCACGGGTTTGTAATGCGTTCGATCCCATCCCAATCCGAGATGACGAATCCTTTGAATCCTAACCTCCCTTTCAAGACATCCGTGAGGAGGAACTTGTTAGCGTGCATTTTCTGGTTATTCCAGCTTGAGTAGGAAACCATGATGGTCGACACGCCCTTGGCAATGGCAGTAGGATAAGCTCTCATGTGCGTCTTCACTAAAGTTTCATAGTTGACGACGGTGTTGCCCATGTCCTTGCCCTGGAATGTCCCTCCATCGCCCACAAAATGCTTCGCACATGCCAACACCTTGCGCCTGAAGAGAACACATCCCAAAAATTGGTTATGCAAAGTTTAAGGTTTGAGGTTTAGGGATGCAATCACTGTTCAGTACCACTGAAAGTTCAAATGGCATTCTCTCACGTGAATGTGGCGTGCCAACCAACAAAAAAAAGACCAACTTAACGCATGAAATTAGGTCTTGCAAAACATGACCTAAAGAGGGGCACTGACCTGTCCTGTAAATAAGGCCCCCTCCATCCCGCCGGAGATTGGCCTTGCAAACCGTCGATGATGGTGGTCATGCTCCTCACCACTTCTGGATCCTCACTGTAGCTCTCATAGCAACGACCCCATCGTGGATCACGGCACACTGCAAGGCATGGTGCGAAAGTATACGAAATTCCAGTGGCACGAACCTCCAGAGCAGTAGCACTTCCAATTCTCCTCACCAACCATGGATCCCTACACGGTCAACATCAACAAACAACATAGCTCAGCAAAACAATGCGATCAACAACCCATTCATACACAAAGCTCGACTTGAGTACCATCTAGGTTTGAGGTGGGATGATTTCCTCACCTTGTGCAGCCAAGACCAATATTGTGCGGGAATATCGTAGCGCCGTACACATTGTTGTTCCCGTGTACCGCGTCGGTACCGTAAAGAAATGGAATGCTAAGGCGTGTCTTCAAAGCACCCCACTGGAAGTTGTTAGTCATGCTCATCCATTGCGATGGCGTTGCCCGGAATGCTGGTTCACTTCCTCCCCCACTCAGAACACTTCCTGCAACCCAAACATCGAATAAACAGTCATCATCTGTTCAAATTCAATTCTTTCGGAGTACTCACATTGCATTGACATGATGTTTACTTCGTAAATCTATGGGTCAAGTGCCCATGTATGCACATACCGATTTTGTATTGCTGAATAACAGCGGCGCTCGCAGAGCCGCGTTCAATCTGTGTCATCTGCCCAATCTTCTCATCCAGCGTCATTCGAGAGAGAAGGTCATTCACTCTTCTCTCGACGGGCTGCCTGGGATCCTTGTAGAGCTGTCCCATGGCAACATTCGGGACAAGCAAGCACAAGCAAGCCAGCACGACAAGCGCCCATTGCGACCCCATAGCTAGACTCCCCTCGATCTTCATTGCCTAACGATGTCACGTCCAGCATCCACAACACATTTTAATTGCAAAGATACTTTATGAACTCAACTCGAATAGAAATGCTACTTCGCTACCAATGCATCCTTCTCACTAGTTCCTTCACTTCATCATTTCCTGGCTTGTATCTCTTCTTCAGAGTTAAAACAAGATTCAGTTTCCTTCCAAGCTACTCATCAAGCTCACCAAAACACACCTCCTCGGATGACGAGAAATGGATATGTAGCTGATCTAGCACGGAAGCAGGGAACTCACCGATGGTTGACGAGCATGGGATGGGTCCGCAGGAGCTCCGAAGCCAAGAGACAAGGCTTCTGAGAGTCTCACACAGCACTAACGAGGCCCAAGCGAGCCTCCTTCTGTTGCTCCGGTGCAACAGTGTGCGAAGGCGGGGCCGCTGAATCAGGAGCAAGCGGCGGCGAGTATAGTAACTGTCGGAGGTGATGACGCTCCTGCACTTGATGATCAGCCCATCAGATCGAAGGTGGTCCGAAACTGGCTCCGAAATTTTGTGGTATTTGAACTGGACTCTAGTTAGAAATGGTCATTCACGTGGACATGCATTCCACTTTTTTCTGCTGTTTCATAGCAGAGAGCGCCGATGTGATCACAAATTCAACTTCCTATATTGTACGGAATATATTGTCGCCACACAGCCGCTTGACACTGTTCCGGCGGATCGAGGGAATCCGTTTCGTTCCCTGACAAATAATTTATAGATTTTTAAAACATTTGAACCAGAATTAGTGTAACAATGAAGTCGGTTTGATGTTTTCGTGCAGTTTTTAAGTTAATCAATCAAAGCTCAAATACTAGTGAACTGGCGTCGCTGTGGGGGCAAATTTTTTACTATACCAGGGACGACTATTTTAGACGTCCTTAAATTTAGTGAATTTCCGGTGGAGGATTTTGAGGTAGGTGCTGTGGTAGGTGCAAATGATCGGCCACTGTCCAGTTCTAGAAGACCGACGTTGTTGGTTGAGAAACCGAATAAGATCATTGACGTGTTTTGGTAAGTTTGCGGAAGTGGGCTACTTGGGGCAGTTGGTCCTATCCGAAGGCGAGTTGCAGCTGAAGGCCTCTTCTCGAGCTGCCCCAACTGGTCTGCAGCAGAGAAGTACAAGCAATAAGAAGTCCCGTACTAAGGTCGATGTAGATGTAACGTTTTCACGGTTAGTGTTGCTAAAGAGAAGGCTGCCTACCAACTTTATTTTTATTTTTGAAGCAAACGGCGAGTTTATTCCACAGCAAGAATCAGAACAAAGACGCCATACCAACTTAATATCATTGTGAAGGATTAATTCAGAGGTCCGAGGTCTTCTTGATGTGTCATAAACTTTTAATCAATTATTTTTTTATTTTTTTTTTGGACAAAATGGTACCTTTATTACCAATGAAGAAAAACACAAGAAACAAAAGTACTCACTGAACCGAGCCGGGGCAACCACAGCTGGCGAATGAAGAGAACGAGTAATCAGCCACCTTACACAGAGAACCTGAAACTAAGAACTAAGGAAGAAAGGTGCCCCGAGGGGGCCTGCTAATCAATTATTTTTCTCTGTGGCAATCAAAAATTTGTATTATGGTTCGCATCTCAAAAGGATGAAATTCTGAGTGTAGATGTTCCTGTTTGTCTTAGCTGGTATATGCTCCACTCATTGTCAAAAGGACAACGTTCGTAACAAACCTTGAATGCATCGATTCGGTCCACACCGCAGAACTTGAACTGTTTCTGTCGACGTGGAGGAAGTCAAGTCACGATGAATTGAACAAAAACATTGCATGTAAGGGAAAGGAAATTTCATCTGTATTGCATTTAAGGAAAGACATGCCATCTTCACCTAACCCTTCTTATTTATTCTGTTGTTTTACAAAAATAGAATTTTTTTCACCTACTGAAACCTCTCAGCCCCTGCGCACTCAATCTGAGAAGTGTATTGTGCACGCTTTCTCAACAGAATGTTAAAGTCCAGGATGAGTATTCCCAAGTGCCGAAATTTGTACGAGGCTGGTTGACGTGGAGCATCCACTCGTGGCAGACATCCACATTTCATGCAAATCATCGAACTCTAATTTTGCCTGATCAAAGGTAACAACTCTGTTCTCGATGCAGGTACCACATTGTACTGTACTTGCCGTGCAAATCCGCCCTGTTACATACGCCTACTTGCACTACTATAGCCCAAATTGAGCCATTCGTTAACCTTTAGCAATGCATTCTGCCCAAATGGCTGATTTCATCAGCACTCGGCGTGATTTCTAGTTACATGAGCGGCTCAGAGATTTGCTCATCCAATCTGTGCCGCTGGTGAGTGAAATCGGGGTTAAACCTGGTGAATCGCCTCTTCGGCCTGCCATGGCCCCGCGAGCTCAAAAAGTTTCGGCACATTTGGTCCGTCTTGCGCGGGGCCGTTGTGTGGCAATCTTGGATTGCCCGAAATGCGCGGGTTTTTATCTTCCGAAGACTAGCCTGGAGACATGCTATAACAGGCAGTCTGGGACGCCTTGTTAGACGCTGGGCGCACCGCTTGACTCAAAGTTACCCGCGCTCTCGGCCGTCGGTCTCGGGATCGACCCCGCCTACTTGTTCGCTTTCACGCGCAGCGGATGTTCACCGCCCAGTTCCTGGGTTTTCGCACGGACCTCACGGTCACTTGGGTCTCTACCCGGCCTCGTAAGGTTTTTATTTTTTATGTTTTGCAATTGTTCTGTGATACCCTACCCCCCTAAGACCAGGGCTCTTGGAGTTCCTTGGCAGTTGTACCTTTCTTTGCAGTAATTTAATGGATTACTTGTCTTCAAAAAAAAAATAAAAAAATTACTGGTGAATCGGGATTAAGGTTTATCATAACATGCTTACTAGTTTTCATACACTCAGGTAATATCATTCCAGGCACCGCTTATGCACAAAGCAGAGAAACCAAGGTCTGATTTCGACGAAAGATGGGTATCTGCAATGTTAAAATTTGTAAATTCTAGGAGGTTGTCATGGCAGAGATTACTTCATTTTGCTAGCACTTGTTCTTCGAAGGTAAAACTGGGCAAAATCGCTTGAACCATGGAGCTGGGAAATGAAGCTCTACCAAGCGATTGATGGCAACGTGAATCACAAAGTAGAACTCGTTGCCACAAGAAAGTTGCATTGGCTGGTCGTGTGAAGTAGATTCAGGATGCATCTACAGCCTGTTCAACCATCAACTTTCTGAGGTGGCCCAAAAAAAATTAATTCTCAAGGTCAACTTAGACGCTGCTTGGAGCGCAATATTTACTTCAGGGAAAAGACTGAAATGATTGAGCTTGAGCCTTGGAAGGAAATTTGCCATAGAGATTCATCAGAGTTCAACAACGGAGTTCAATAATCATTCAAATAATTAATTAGTTATTAATGAAAATCAAACGAAATCTGAAAAGATGCCAGCCTCGCAGGAGGAGAATGCTAGGACGTGTAGTACAATGTGCTTGTCCTTTAAGGTACAGGACAAGTTGCAAGCTTCCAAACACTTTCCTGAATCGCAAATTTCGCAGCATGAACGGCGCGTTGACAATCACAAATTGGTTGGTGTAGTTATCGACCCGTTTCCCTCTAATTGCACCGCTACATCAGGAATCACGATCATGTGGTTGCGAAGTATCAAGATCGTGATAGCGAAGACTGAAGGCGCCATGTGTACATATATTTGAGTCTCGGTTCCATCTCCACAGCAATTACTTAAGATTCTTGAAGCGCCCGTTGACATTCCCTCTTTCAGCTTTGATCAGTTGTGGGCACTTGCATTGGTGGTAGTAACTTATGTCGATCTCCTCTTCATGACACCATCTCATCAAGCCTGAATTCTTCGTCTTCCGAACCAGAGATCCGTGTTCCATCTCTACGTTCTTGTAAGTTTACACGAGACTAGAGTCGTTTCTGTCCTTCATGCATACCACAGGCGTCAGCTAGCAGTTTCTGACACTTCGTTTGACGTGGTTTGATTGAATTCAAGGATAAATATTCATGTAGTTGCACATAGTTACACATTTTTTCCCCAATGTAGCGTGATCTATCAGCTTGTGACAGAAGTGGTGTCTGCAAAAAATAGATTCAAGAACGATTTTCCCTTTAGCAATTGTCTCTGCGGACTTGTTTGAAGTAGCTGAAGTTAGAGCATTGAATACTTTAAAATCATGTTCACAGTTTTGATAATGTGGGTAGTATTGAGATTCTTATAGAACTTTTCCTGATTGCAGGAAGACTGAACAAGATGGCCCGTGCAACATTGGGAATGAAGGTCGGATTCTTCACCGTCCTTCTCGTGGTCATGAGCGCACCGACCTTGGTGAGCTCGCAGCGGACATACGACTCCAACTGGAAAGATGACGGCCACATCACATTCTACGGCTCGCCGAACGGGGGCGGAACGCAAGCGGGCGCGTGCGGGTACCAGAACACGTACAAGCTAGGATACGGGTCCATGACGGCCGCGCTCAGCACGCCGCTCTTTCAAGGCGGACTCGCCTGCGGTGCCTGCTTCGAGCTCAGATGCAAGTTCATCAGGGAGACCAAATCGGCCAAGAACTGGTGCTACAACTACTCCCGATCCATCATCATCACCGCCACTAACCTCTGCCCACCGGGCTCCACCGGCGGGTGGTGCGATCCCCCGAGGAAGCACTTCGACCTGCCCATGCCGGCCTTTGAAACGTTGGCGAAGCGCGTCGGTGGTGTCGCACCTGTTTACCATAGGCGAGTTCCGTGTCAGAAGAAGGGTGGCATCCGCTTTACCATGGCGGGCAACCCATGGTTCTTCATGATCCTCATCCACAACGTCGGAGGCGCGGGCGATGTGGTCGCCGTGAAAATCAAGGACCCGTCCTCGGCCTGGGCACCCATGTACCGCAACTGGGGCGCCATTTGGACAGTGCGGAAGCAAATGAAAGGAGCTCTCTCTTTCCAGATCACAACCGGAGATGGGCGCACTGTGACCACCAACAATGCTGTGGGCAACGGATGGAAATTCGGGCAGACGTGGGAAGGCGCTCAGATGAGATTCTAGACGAGTTCGGGGTTCTAGACAGGTTTTTGGATTGGAGCTTCATGGCGCGGAGTCGAGATGTTCCAATTTTTAAGTTAGTTAACCGTTGTCTGGAGCCGAAGATTGATGTGCAGGATGGTTTTCGAACTTGTTCTGCAACTTAGCGTTTGGTTATCCTAGTACTTCATATTCAAGGGTGTCGAATTGTTTCAATATATCTGTTGCTCAAGGCTGAGCAGTGTCCGTTGACTGTGATCTGCCGCCTTTCAGTTTAAATAACTTGATCAAAGGTGTCGTTGTTGCGGAGTCAACAATCAGTTTGTATTCTACGACCGGCGATATATATATATTGATATAGTGTATTATTTAGTAACCCTTGTGAACCTGAATTCAAAGAGAGGCTACTTTGGACTAAATACCTAGAGTCGCTCTTCGTCAGGCAATGTTCAATGTTGTCATTGACGTCGGAAGCTGGATGTTGTGTGACTATGCGGAGATGATTTTCTTATCTTGTTTTTCCAGACTTCGTATTCAGTGACACAGGGTGACGTATGTACGTGATTGAACCAAACGCAATCTATAATAGATGTGGAAGAACATGGGTCATTGTTAAAAAGAACTACTTGTATATATCATTGTAAGGCCACGTTCCATGATCCCTATAGATTTGAAAATATATCCCAACATGGTGCTACACAATCCAGCAGTGAAATATTAACTCTAACTCCTTCCGTATTCGTGTGTTCAACACGGTCTTCTTTGAGTCACTTATCGTGTATCAGTTTTCCCATCAACTTCAAACTGGAACGAAACGTGTCGCAGTGTAGCAAGTTACCAAATCACAAGTTTGCCACCAATGTCTTGGCCTATTTATTTGGTGGTTCAGAATGAGAGCGTTGTCCACCCCGACCTTGTCACGAACGAGCAAGTTAGAAAGCCAACTGACCAGTCTGGACTCAACGGACACCGCTACGTCGTGTCTGCTTTTCGATAGATATTCACGTAATAATTTGGTGATTTCGAAAATTCGAAATGATGTACTGATCATACTCAGGAGGCGTGTCTTCAGAATTTAGGAATGTTGTACTGTAAAACTGTGTGGCTTCGGCTGTGAAGAATTACACATGTAATATGGCAAGCCCAGATGCTAACTGTTTCATGAATTCGTGCAAGGAACTGTGTTTTTTGACCCTGTACTGCACAAGTTGCAAGTTGTGAGTGTGAAGTCTGAAGTAAGCTACAGTGAGTGACATGATGGTGTGAGTTAAGGACATGATTTAGGGGGAAGATGTGGCATAATTTTAGCGATTTAGGGGCACTGTGACGGGTGATATCATCCGATGCTGCTGTTTTTATCCCTAATCAGAAGGCATCCGAGGGTCCAAAGTTCTAGAAACTAGAAAGAGAATGCTCAAACCTCCGACCACCTAAACCAAGAATAGTAAACAAAAATATTGTATTGAAATAACAAAATAACAGACAACATCAGTTTGCAGTAATGGAGCATACAGCAATTTTTTCCTGAAATCCTTGTTGATAGAAAATAAAAATTGGTTTCTAAGTAACATCAATTCAAAAAAATAATTATAAATCTATTATTTTAACCCCTAAAGTATTTGGCCATAAAATCCCAAATACTGCCTCGATTCTGCCCTGTTTTAGTTCAAAGTAGAATTATGCAAATTTAAATGTATTTAGGAGAATCTAACCGTAGGATCTAGTACCTAATTTGTACATGTATGTGTATACAAAATTTTAGAGTGTAACTCTCCACCGTTTGGAAGATCGTAAGGTTTGAACTTGAGTGAAAAGTTTTTTATGGTACTGCCCCGCAGGGACAGCCACACTTCGGAGAGTAAAACGATCCATTTTTTAAGATCGCATGGGTGGAGGCTCTTCAGTTTTGGATTCTAAAGTGAGTTGGGAGTATGCCCAAAAAAATTGAAGACAATACAACACACAAAAGCATTGGAAAACCACATTTCTAGTGACGGGAGTCAAATGAAATGCATATACACTAGGTCTTTTTCCACACTTCAAATGCCTAAGAAGATCATCAATTTTTGGGAATCCGAACGGTGTATACATGCATTAGTATGGAAAAGAAATTGTAGAGGAAAAAAATCCAAAAAATAAAAAAATCCAAAATAGATATGAATTTTATAGCATATACTGTGGTTTAGGAGGAGAAAATGGTGAATGGAAAATGGGTGATGAAGGTGACCCAATCACTGTTGATCTGTCTTGACAGTTTTTATAAAACTTGAAACTTTGACTGAATATATCTCAAGATCCGTACGGTCAAAGTTTACAACACTTGGTACGTAGACTAGTTGGATGACTCTAAACAAGATCCTACGGTTGGATGTTTCAAAATCAAATTTAAAAAAATTAAATTATGAAACAATTTCAGAAAGAATCATTTGGAAGAGACTGTAGACTTTCACAGATTTGGTACACCACTCCCATCGGCCACAAACCTGCCCGAGCTGCCCTGAATTGAATTTTGATTTTTAAACACCAATTATTTCTTAACTACGGGCCCGATGGAAGTAAAATTTGGTCTTGCTAGAAAGATATGACAATTTCCCATGCTGTGCTAAAGTTACAGCCACATCCGATAAAATTTGACTCATAAGGAGCCTGACCGGACCCTAAATCATACCAAAACTGTTGAGTTGATACTTTAGGGGTTAAAGTACAATGTTAGTTTCTCTAGATTATGAATTTACAAGAGGTAGAAGTTCATCGTCGACCATTGTATCAGCCTAATCTTTAATAGCAATTATATTGAAATTATATTGAAATATTCTTTCGTCGTGCACACAGTAACTTGTATCAAAAGTCAATCTTGTTTGCCAACCATGTGTGTGATTGGGTGAAGCAGGAGAAAATGTACACTTTATTCTATCATTATATCAAGTTCGTGACTCTTTGAAGTCATGTTGTGAATGGTGAGGAGAATTTCTCTACTTGATTTAATGTGGAAGTTGCTTCCACCACCAATTTATGGTAATACAACTATTTCTAGAACAATTATGATTAGAAGAATATTATTTTAAAAGAAAGAAAGTTTTTCCAAGCTTATATGAATTCTTTCAATAATATCAAAATTTTTTATATTGAAATTCCTTCAATTTTGAAAAGTAACTCAAACTCCATATTGTTTGAATTTCACCATCTCCACTTAAATAAGTCATACTAATTACCACTTCTTACAAGTCACTAGACAATCAATTATTTCCTTCATCGAGAAGCGGTAATCTTTTGAAAGATTTTGTCATTACTAAACTTGTCTTTGTAACTTTCATTGTTTTATAAATTTTAGACCTACAACAAAAATAAATAAATAAAAAGAACACACCTAAATGCTATGAATGGTTTTACAAAGAAAAAGGTCATGGTGTTAATTCCATTCAATGAAATTTGGCTTGAAACACACCCTTGTATCACCACATAATGACATTCGATGTCTTCACTCCAAACATTAGCAACATCAATGAATGGAACCTTTCAGAAGGATATCACTTAAGACATCACTTTCCGACCACCGGTACAAATATCACTACAACCTCTCAAATATATACCACCATATTGAAGCAGTTTCAAACACTATGGGACAATGGCCAAGGTTGTATAAGCCCTTAGAAAACCAATTGAGGTGACAATCTCAAATGGGCTTTGGAACCAAAGGCCATGTCATACGGCTTGGAACCACATGCTTTGAAAGTGAAGTGCATTGAATGATAAAGATCAATGTCATTGTCACAAGATTGTCAAGGGTTGAAAAGATGTGTCCATTAAGATCTTTGGTTGGCTTTTCCCTCTATTCATGGCTTTGAGTGCATAGTCAATAGTGTACTTTGATGGTGACTACATCACATCACAATCAAAGCATGTAAAGCCACTACAATCAATGGTGGCTAATCATTGGTTCCAACTCATTTTGTTTTCCTCCACCGCCATGCTCATGATATCACTGTTTGCTTCTATCTATTCTTTGTAAAATAAGAACTTAGAAAAAACTTTTCACATAATGTACATTCAGATATCTAGACATATCCTTTCACACTTGTGCATTTAGAAATGAATTGTAATTTTCCTTTCAGTAAAGAAAAGTCTAAGATTTCAAACTTTACTTCAAATTTCACACCAATTTTTTTTAAATGTAAGTTTCTTCAAATATAAAACTAAGTTAAGTCCAATCGTCCAAAAGAGATAGACTATCTAAAATTTGACTTATTAGCAATTCTATAAAGAAGAGGAGGGTTATTTATGGTTAAATGAATAATAAGTAGTTGGATTGTTTAGAAAACACCGATTTTTCAAAAAATCAGTATATTTAAGGAATAAAGGCATCACATTGTTTAAGAAACAGCAATATTCTAAAAGGTCCGTATTTTCATGGGGACAACAACTCTCTAAAGACTAATCGGCTTTGTTCAAGGAACAAAAAATTTCCAAAGGGTTGGTATTTTTGGAATTATATGAAAAGCAATTATGCGAAGGGGTAGGATCATTAAACACTTGAAACAACATTAAGCATTTAATGCTCAGTCTCAAGAAAGACTAAGCATAACAGACTCTTGTTGGGTGGATAAAAAATACATCTTCCTTACTCGGGTTTGATAAATTAAATGGGCGTTTACTTCTAAGTACAAAGAAACCATATTAATTGTTTTAAAAATCAAGGCTAAAAGATATCTAGAAGATTCTAATCTTATTTTTGGATGACAAATGAATAAAATAATACAAGCTCCGTTTGTTTGTCAAGCTCACAGCCTCACACGCACTTATTGAGACTAATGTTGTTTCCATCAATCAATCAAAGGTTTGGAGATTTACGGTGCCGAGATGCGAATGTTGCCATAACTCTCTTTGATGTATTAAAACGCTTAAGCATGCTATGATATGATCCCCAAGTACCATGCAAGGCTTCCGATTGTCACTCTTGACCACTTACATGCTCTTGCTGCAGGCATCGATCGCTATTATTACTTACCAATTTTGATCGCAACTCTCTAACGCATCACCATTTCCAACCATTTTTAGCTACTATTTGCCCAACTGCAATGCGGATGAACAAAAAAATATGGTAGAGTTCATGGATTGTAGCATTTCTTTTTTAAAAAAATAAAAAAATAGCTGTTGGATTGCATTTACTACAATACAACAATATTTTGTGTCTAAAGAAAAACACATTTACACAACTAAACAGTTGTGGTTTAAAACTTTATGTTATTTATTTATTTTGATACAAACAAAATGACATTTTATTGGAAGGAAGAAGAACGAATACTTCTCCTAAACACAATATATCGGAAAGTCTTTAGCTACACTTTCAAACACCTTCCAGACGTGGAGGACGAGGTCAGGAGGGGGCATAGTGTTATTTTGTGGCACATAAACACCCATCCAACTGGCAGTAGTGGTTCCTTCTTTTGGGCCAGGTAGAAAGTCCATGACCGCAGATAGGTACTTATACTTGGGATCACCTTGTAGCACTGTGTAGGCCCATTTCTTATTCACACAATCGTTTATATCAATGCGCTCCAATATGTTATTGCAACTTGAAATTGCTGCAAAATTCAATAAGAGAATTAGAACACAAGTTAAGACAATATTCAATCACAGGAACAAGTACAATGATATTTGATACATGGCTGTTTTCTATCAAGGATGGGTTAAAGACAAACAAGCTTTCTTTTTTTCCGTTTATGGTGATTGCAATGTGTGAACTTCTTACCATGGCCCAATCTGAGGAGACGGATGCTGCCACATTGTCCACATCCTTCTATATAATTATAAGAAGCAATGATATGAGGAATGGCCTTGGGAAGGACCTCATGTTCATGCATCAAAACATCCCATAGAGTATCAACAGGTGCTTGAAGCACCCTTGCGTGCCTCACAATTCGTTTCTCTATCACAGCACGTTCAATTGTCTTCACCATAATGATAGCCATTTTCTTCACATTCTCTAGAAGATCCACTTCACGTACATTGTACTTGTATTTTAACGTCCAAATGGCATAGGTCTTCTCGTTCTCATCAGTAGAAAACTTCAACTTTGCATCAAAAAAGCTAGAGCTAACAACATCCCCTTCTGAAAATGAAAATATAGTGTATTCCAACGTTTGAGTTTTATTGTCAACCTTTCTTATTTGATGCTTCACACTTCCACCTTTAGAAATAGCTACACAACTATCAAAATCAAATTAATAATTTTATTCAAAACACAAATTAAACAAGTAAATCTACTTTTAAATATACCTTTGTATTAACAAATTAACAATAAAAGAAATTTTCATTAAATAGTTATTTGGAGAGATTTCTACAAAAAATTAATTCAAAGTCAAATTATACAACATATGAAAGCATATAAAATATGTGCTCAATAAAATAAGGTGATTTTTGAAGGGCTCCAATAATGTACGTACCATGTCCGAAGTGGAAGATAATGATGCTACCCGGATCTCCTTGGCCACATACAAACTTAGCCTTGGTACAATAGTGTGGTGCAAGGTCAGGAAGAAGGGCCACAACATGCTTACTAACCTCCCATAAATCATTTGAATTGCCATTGAGTATTTTAGAATAGACAAAATTTTGTTCTTTTGGACTCTCAATTACTTCATGAGTGGGCTCTTCTACAACTTTAATCAATGTCATAGTGAAAAAATGAAAGAAGATATGCAAGTATGCGAATATACAAATAAATAATAAACAATAAAGTCAATTATACTATCTTCTTTCCAAATCACTTAGAAATAAAAAATATATATGATCTTCTTTGTGATCAACTCCTTAAGCCTTTATATATTTTATTATCAACTTTACTTTTATCTTATGCTTTTGCTTTCATAGAAATATGATTATTCTAAGCAATCTAAAGTAAAAGTTTTTATTTTATTTTATTTACTTATTTTACATTATTTATTTTACTATGAGGAACTTGGCAACAAAAGTTGACACGAGACCTAATTCTTGTATCAATTAGAGCATGCAAAGCTCTGCCAGGACGGTATTCTTTGCAATGTTGTAGATATATAGATGATAGAAGGGCCTATTGAACTCTCCAGCCTGCAAATTAAAATCCTCACTATTCTATAAGAAGTTGTGCTTGAAAATGAAGATTTACCCGCAAATATTGTAGTACCATAGCAGGTTTGTCAAAAATAATTCTTAAAAAAAAAGTAAAAATTAGAAAATTTATGAAGAAAAAAATGTAATAAAGTAATTTTTGTAATATTTTTTTATTTCTAAGCTATTTAAGGTCATTTTTATTGATTGTTCAAAAAAAATAAAAATTCATTTGCTAGGTGACAAACATGCTATAGTGTTACGGTAGTTGACGAATAATCTATGCTATATGATGTAAATGTTTACAAAACAATTGTGAAGGGCAGTTTTAGGGCCTTTAATTTGTTATGATTTTTCTAAATTAAAGTATTAAGTTAATCTCTTTGAACAATTGGGATCATTAAAGGATTAAGTTAATTTCTCTGAACCTGTGAGATCATTGAGGGATTAAGTTTTTCTCCATTACAAATGCATGATGGTCACCACCATTAGAAGTGTGGCAATACTTACTAAAATGATTCCCACCGAGCTGCACCTGGGATTAATTATTTTCTCAGCTTGGTTAAGGTAGCAGGACCAGTTGGCGCCTGGGTTGTATTTTTGTCCCATATTGTTTGGAAGTTGTGTGTCAGAAACCAACCAGCTTGGTTTCAGAAAGTGTCCAAACTTGTTCTAATTCCGCCCATGCTTGGAAAAGTTGAGAACTTTTGATTGGTTCAAATTGGTGCACAAGCTCTCTATTTTCATAATCCAACCTCTCACAAACACCATGACTCTATGATCGGTTATTGGCCACTCTAAAACTTCAGATTTAAAAAATTCAAAGAAAATTTAAAAAATGCTAAAAAAATATTCCTTTTTTGAGGATGCCTTTGCAATAGCTTAGCGGAGCATCCAAAAATTGTAATTTTTTTCTTTCACAAGTCTAAGTACGCAAACCTGAAATTTGGGTGGGAATAGGTCCCACTACCTTAAGCTCGTTGCCTTCCTAATCAAGGTGATCACTGCTCTTGCAGTGCTCCCACCAAGCCGCCTCTTAAGCTTTGCACCTCTCACTGCGGCTCTGCTCACGCCCTCACATGCCTCGCTCAACCGCCATCAATAACTACTACTAGCAAACTTAACGCCCCTCACTTGCTACTTCAAGTAACTTAGCAGTTGGGTGAATCATTAGGGTCACAAAAGACAAGAAAAAGTGAGCTTTTCCACATTCTCCATGAGTGAAGGGCGACACTTCATGAGTGAAGAACGGCATGTTCTCTAGTAGTGCACACAACATAGAGACACATAAGGTTGATTGCCACTGCCCGAGAACCGATCCGTGAACCAATCATTCCTAATTCCTAGATTGCAAAAAAAGATGTACCTCATTTGTACATATGAGCATGTGATCGGAATTGGGTCATAGGTTACTTTGCACTTTAAAATTCTGAAAAAAATTGAGAAAATGCATATTTTCTATTGCATTTTTTCCCAATCCTTCTAAACCCTATTTCGAAGCCTCTCATGTAATTTTTTTCAGAATTTACCAGTACTCAAAATACCCTAAACTAAGCTCTGCTTGGCTCGGTTTGCAGGTTGTTGCTTTGTCACATTTTAATGAAATTTTAACACCTTGTTTCCAAAAAAAAATACCCTAAACTGCTTAAGTGGTTGGTTTTAGGACAATCAACCTAACTCACATACACACTAGACACAGACACAGCCACAGACACTGATACATATTACAGACACACAAGATACAGACAGAGACTGTGGGAGATAGTTCTAGCACGGCAGTGCGCAGACAGGGATGGCCACCATGGTGGGCATCACTTCGCACACAAGCTCCTTGCTTGCGCCCAACGCTTGCAACAATTCCCTAGTCTCGTCCTCTGGCACTCTCCCTGCCTTCTGCACCTTGCACCATCCTCGTCTTCTTCCTGCTCTCCGCATTGCCAGCCTTCCAAGGCACCACTTTGCGTCATGTGGTGGAAGTGTTGTGACTAGAGCTTCACTCAGGATGTCAGCTGTGGAGTCTGCTGCTCCACCAGCTGCTGCGTTCACCCAGGAGGGGTTTGAGGCGTTTCTGGTGAATTTGCAGAGCTCGATTTGTGATGAGGTAGGTTTGGTTTTGGTGTTGGTGGTGGGAGTGGGTGGATAGGCTTTGGATAGGGTGGTGTGAAGTGGTTGGGGGACGCAATGCTGCTTCGGGTGTTTTGGAATTTGAAATCGTTTTTTTGGTGTTGTGAAGTTTTGCGTCATTGTTTGGTGAAATTTGGGTCTAAAGATTTTTGTTTTCAATGACTGGATTTTGACGTTAATCGCGTTTTGTGTTTTTGATTCCTTGGTTAAGAATTTTTACATGTGCGGGGTTTGTTGCTATGGCATTACTGTGTTGCAATGCAGGCAGCAGCT
Source organism: Ceratodon purpureus (assembly GCA_014871385.1). NCBI lineage: Eukaryota > Viridiplantae > Streptophyta > Bryopsida > Pseudoditrichales > Ditrichaceae > Ceratodon > Ceratodon purpureus. Next base: position 5,806,221 of record CM026431.1, read on the forward strand.
GCAGATGGGAGTGGGAAAGTATTTGGGTTTGATAAATGGCAGCGAGGGGAAGATGCATCCAATGGGTAAAGAGCTCGGAGACCTTCTTTTGGAACAATGAATTCGCTTCATTCTCGATTCTCTTTTTCGAGATGTTGATGGGACTCATTACATTCGACAGTTTTCTACGAAAGCAAAGTATCACCTCGTTTGAAATGATGACAATTTGTAAATGGGCTCTTTAGGTATGGTATTACGCGGGTCTTGGAAGGTGGGGATCTATTGGAGAAGGCAGCAGCGAATGTGTCTATAGTGCGGGGTCATTTGTCTGAAGCTAGGGCTAAGGCAGGTACGAACACCCTTACCTAATTTTCATCTCCTATTTAAATAGAGACATCTTGACATGAGAAGCTGAGAATTTTGGGGAGCAACAGAATTATGGTTGACGAGGATTTAATCGTACCAAGAGTTAAAGAGACTACTTCATGCTGGTCGAGAAAGTTTGTCCTGAATGGTGTGCTGTTTCATACTTTGAACACAATCCAAAAATATTTGGAAGCGATTCTTTGCCAATTGACATGTGTTTTAATGATCTGCTGTTCTACCAAGCGAATATAATGACATCTTACCACTGATAAGTCTTTCCTTGTTTTTTGCTTCCTGATAAGCTTGATACGTGTCTCAATAATTTTGGGACTGTCGATTGAAATGAGTACATATCGGCACTTAATTCGCCGAGGCAGTGGTTTACGGTTCTAATTTTCTTCTTGCCTGTGACAGGCAATGAGTGCACGGGGACGGGGTGTTGACGCTGGGGCATCCTACTTTGCAGGGGCACTCTCGCTTGTTTTTCATCCTTGTAGTCCTTATGTTCCTACCTTCAGATCAGACATCCGCTACTTTGCGGTGTGTCCTCCTATCACTCTTTCATGTTACATCATCTTCGCATTTAGTAGAGTTTTATGTCCAGAAGTTTATATTTCGCTGCATTGCTCCCATGTGCACCTGCCAACTGGAAAGTACAAACTCAGTGTTCTCATTGTTGACGGAAATTTATACAAATCCCAAATACACGATAGTACCTGGATTTTCTTGTATGCACAGGTCAATCAGATGTTTGCCTGATTGAGGTTCTTTGCATATGTGGCAGGTCGAGGGATGCCAAGGTTGGTTTGGAGGGGGCGCGGATCTTACTCCATGCTGTAATCACTCTTCTCCGTTCGTGTTTTATCCTGACTTAAAATGGTATTGATGTAAGGAATTCATATATAGATGTCATTGGGTGTGAAGAGCGTGAGAAAATTGATTTGTCGTTAATTTGTCGCTAATTTGTGTTGTAATAAATCTGAGAGGTTGGTTCTCACATGGTCATGTGCTTCTGCCTGTAATTGGGACCTTCTGAAGTATTTAATCTTGGAATTATTCAATGTGCCTTTCTGTTCGTGGCAGATCTGTTTGAGGAGGATGCAAGAAGGTTTCACACGTTTTATAAGTCCATTTGTGATAAATACTCATCCAATCTTTACGAACAAAGCAAGGCAGCGTGTGATGCGTATTTTTATATTCCAGCTCGCAAAGAACACCGTGGAACAGGGGGAATCTTCTTCGATGACCTGGAATCTTTTCAGAAGAATGGTGACCATATAGAGGTACTACCTACTGATTAGCTCTCATTTCTGGGTGCTCTACACAGCATAGGTTGGCAGAAGTGAAATGCTGGTAATTAGAATCTGAATGAGTGGTATTTGCTTCCTCTTGGCAAGAATGTAAGAGTATGTTTTATGCCACTTCGGTAGTTTCATATCTCTCTCCTCATTGTCCGTCTGTGAATTTCCCATGTGTTCCAGAAAGAGCCAGTCACAGACGCGGTCTTTTCCTTCGTAAAGGATGTTGCCGAAGGCTTTATGCCGAGCTATCTACCCATAGCAAATTTAAGGCGAACGCTAGCGTATGGTGAGGCAGAGAGGCAATGGCAATTGCTTCGTCGTGGGCGGTATTTGGAGTTCAATTTACTCTACGACCGTGGAGTGAAGTTTGGATTAGATGGCGGCCGCATTGAATCCATCATGGTCTCAGGTAACTTCTTCATTCCAGAATTATGTTCAATAAGAGCAAGCCAACATTTCTTCATTAGTGCAGAAACTGTGGCTTACTGGAGCTTTTGGAATCTGACGCTCATGTTTCGTCCTCTGCAGCACCACCTCTAGTGGCCTGGAAGTACGACATTGTTCCAGAAGCAGGGTCCCGTGAAGCCGAACTCCTCAAAATCCTTCAAAAGCCTAGGTCATGGACGTAGTGTATACCCGCCATTATAACAAACCGGAATGAATTGCAGTGGCTTGTGGGACTATTAGCGAGTCATCAGTATTCAACGTGGGCATCATCTCTGTATCCAAAACCCTGCCGTCGTGGAATCTGCCATTGTGAATCACCCAGGAGACCAAAACCTTTATCCAGCTAGAAGAAGCAGTCATGAGCTGATGTGGTGGGCACACACACTGGGCTCTTTCTTCGGACGTCTGTTCTCTTCATGACGAGGAGAAACTCTCCTTGTCTGTCACCGTTATCCTCTCCATTATCGATGCCTCTAATTGAGTACCACGGTTGTTAGAGATATGATTTTGGAGAATTGAATTCGCAATCCTCCGAATAGCATTTTGAATCACATGTGTGAGAGTCGCTGAATCTTCGGTGTGAGTTCAGGCCAAGCTCCCTGAACAATGTATTTTTCTCTCGTCTTGAGCAAACTAAGGATCCAGAGATGGCCCACTCGACCCAGTTCCATACGTACCTTATCTTGACTCACTTACCTACACCTGTGTTGGCACTGTTGACTAACTGGGATCGTATCAAATCGCTATCGCAGATCGAGAAAGAAAGGATAAGCTTCTGAACGGTTGAGTACAGAAGTAAACCGCCGAGAGTCCACCTTTTAAGTCTACTACATGAAAATGTATTCTCCGGTACAGTTCACTGTTGCTTACTTTGACCGAAGGCTGATCAGCCCGGTCACATCAATATTCCCTGTTGCAATCCCTTCAAGGTTTGATGTTTACACCGGCAAATCCTGCTTCCGCTTCCTGCAGATTTTCTCCCATTCCTTGACGTGAACAGAATGCACGATCTGCTGGTTGAGATCACCATAGTGAATGCCATTGTTCAGGGAGCCAATTTTTTAAGTCACCTATTCATTGCACAGGTACTCCCTGGATGCCAAAACATTCTAAGAAGATGCAGCTCGCGATAAGCAATCATCACACCATCATCTCCCACGTCACCAGATCACATTCCACATCACATACCACAATCACTGTGGGTTGCACGACACCAACGTATGATGAAAACTCGCAGATTTGATTCCATAATTTGATGCCATAACAATGCATAACATTTTATATCTCATATCTCAATGCATCATGCACACACACTGAATGTCGTGAGCGCACATCTTCACTTCTTCATCACAATAACGTCGTCTATCAATGCCACCGATGACCGGATTTTCACCAAATTGCAATGCACGAACAACCAAGGTCGGAACTATTTCCCGGGTATGGCATAGTCCGGGTACCTTCACAAGCCCACGTTTCGTCCGAAGCTGAAAGACGAGAGCCATCTTTTCACAAATGATAGGCACTCAGAAGTCACGTCTTTGATGAGCATTTCCCATTTTGTCACAAAATTATTATGGCATCACCCGGCGGTTTCTGCGAGAGTACACAACAGAAGTGAGTGCCAGAATTCAACGTCCAGTCCCAAGTCCCACCTGTGACCAGCATCGTCTTTGCAGCTCATTTGCCCTCTTGCATGTAGATCATATCCTTTTTTATGTCCAGGGTTTACTTTGAGAGCAGATGCTAGAGATGTAGAGGTTTGATGTAGGTGAGAGGTGAGAGGTGAGAGCTGGGTTTACTGATGTGAATTCGCATGGATTGCAGAGAGTGCATTTCTGTGGAGTCTTGACATGGTCTTCTTCAAGGTGGGTTGCCATACTTTCCTTGGAAGCCAGAGTAGCTGTTGGCACATTTGAAAAGAGAAAAGTGTGAGAAGGTTTGCGAGGAGCACTTTGATGTGAGGAAGCAATTTGGGTTCTGCGACATACCAAGAAGTGGGAGCAAGAAAGGGGTGAAGGTGGGGTTTGCAGGGAAGATAGAGCAGGGGAGATCATCTTGGGGTTTTCTGTAGAGTTTGCCACATCCTGGAAGCGGTGGGGTTGACGCCGTGGTGATGAGTCTGGTTAGCTATGGCATCCGAACGGCTATGTTTGTAGAGCGGGGATAAACCCTAATGTGGGTTTCGTGATCTTGGGAGGGTTGTCATTCTTGGAGTTTGTTTGCCTTGGAGGGTTTAGCAGGATGTTGATTTATGGGGTGCATGCTAGTTGCAGCAGCAGGGTGGTGTTGTTATCGCTTCGATACCATCTCAGCAGAGATGATAAGGCAGCGATGGGAGAGGTTAATTAGGTGGAGGTAGCATATGAGTTGCCTCGAGGGAGAGGGAGAGGAGCGTAGCCGTGTTGTGGGTTCAGTGGAGGTAGCGGGGTGGGGTTTGGGAGCCCAGCGGGGAGAGATGGAGGGGGAGCGAGATGCAACGATGGCAATCAACACGCCGGAGGAGTTGGACGAAGGTGTGCGGGAGAAGCTGTCGGCGTCGCCCAAGGCGAAGCGGATTGCGAGCCCGCGGTGGTCCAAGCATGAAACTCTCGTCATGATCGAAGCCAAGCGGAAGCACGAGCTTGAGCTGCAGAAGGCCAATGGGCTCAAAGGGAGACCGCAGCTCACAGACTTCAACAAGTGGGACCTGGTTTCGGCGTCGTGTCGCGCTGTGGGGATTGACCGAGACGGGAAAATGTGTCGAAAGCGGTGGTTCAATCTGCTCACCGAGTTTAAGAAAATCCGTGACTGGTGCAAAACCAACCGGGTTGAGGACTTCTGGAACATGTCGGGGGATGAGAGGAGGGAGAAGAAGCTGCCTACTGGGTTTGACCAAGAGGTTTATCAGGCCATGGAATCGTTTGACAACCCCGGGGGATTGCCGGATGCATTTGAGGGTGGGACTCCTCGTGGTACCACAGACGATGGGCTCTTTTCGGAGATCGACCAGGATGTGCAACCCGTGGAGGATGTTCAGCATCTGGATAATGGGGCGATTCCTCTGCAAGCAAGGCCTGTGGAACATGGTGCTGGGAATGGGTTCAGATTGCCGCCTGTTGCACCAAAACCACTGCTTCTCGCAGGTATGTGCTTTTCTGGCCAACGAACTTTAATTCTAATTTGTTTTTCTTAATTATTTTGCCGCATTGGTTAGGATTGTGTATGATTCTATACTATCAGGGTTTGTTCAGAATGTCGGGATTGTTAAGAACCAGATCAAGGGTGGGGCAAACAGATGTCTTGCCCGTGAAAGGAATGTGTTGGGCTTCTCCCTATTCTATTGGTTCGGCTGTACATTTTGTTTGGATAGATTACCAACAAGTAGCTGTTCATTCTCTTGGACTAAAGTCACGGACTTCGATGTTTTTTCATTCAATCTCACTGTCGAGATTCCTCTTGTGGTGCAGGGATATCACCAGAACGGCCAAGAAATTTTAAGAAGCGAAAGCTTCCAAGTGCTCCACCGATTGCTGAAGAAGCTGAACCAAAAGATCCCTATATTGCCATGTTAGAAACCACCAGCAGAACCTTGCAAGCCGCCTTTACGGAAAGCATGCAAGCTCAGATTAAGATGTACAGCCGCACTGTGCATGCTCAGATAGAAGCCCAGAAGCAGGAGAATGAATTAGAGAGAGCGTTGCGTAAGGAGCAGGGTGATAAGCTGATTGGAGTATTGACCACATTAGTCGAAACATTGTCTAAAATCGCTGAGAAGTTGTAATGGATAGCTCCAGCCAGCGTCTCTGTGCGAGGATACGCGAGCCGGTCCAATGAGAAGCTTGTAACTTGAGGAAATGCTGAAAGCATGGGGAGCATCATGTGGAGCACAAGGGCGAGATGATCCAGCAGGTTCAAATTCTCAATCAAACAGTGGTCTCCAGTTTTCTCCAGGAGGTTTTGCCAGTGAGAAGTCTCTTATGTAACCTTCAGGCCTGATTGTGAAAGTGGAAAGGGAAGACTGCAACATTTCTTGTAACATATAGATTAGGATGTTAGATGCTCGTTGTCAATTACTATGTCCAGTAAGATGACTGCAGCTCGATTGAGCTTTAATACACTGTACAGCTAATTTAAGCAGAACTGTTTTGCACTACTAATGGCCTTGGTAGTTCCTCTTTCAGATTTGTAGTTGAGATGATGGTTGCCTTGTCCTGTAGTCTTGTTTTCAATCTTGTCATTCTGCAGTGAGAATTTTAGTGAGTAAATAGCCAGCTTCAGGACTGGCTTTTCATGTGCGCTTGTAAAGAGCCTGAAATATGTACTTGAGAACTGCGTCAGCTCTTGCTGTGTATAGTGCCGTGTTGTCTGCACAGGACTAGACATTGTGACCGTATGTTGATCTTCAGCAGGTAGCTTGTCCACTGGCGTGCCTATTGTGTTTGTTTCAAGAATCCAACCTGTGTCAATTCGACCCAATATGGTGGGCGCCTGAAATGGTTCCCTGCTATTCAACGTAAGATGGTTGGATAGTGATAGATCCGAAATCTAACTCTGCTACAGTCTTCAATCTCGATTATGACCGGGAGACACATAAGATTATCATGGCCATTTTCGGTGCTCCTACTATCCACATGTTTACCACTTTTATTTTGCATCTTAACAATTCATAATTTATTCATGTCAACACCAAAAAATATGAAATCACTTGGGTTGAACTCCACTTCCAAATGCCAACAAGTTATCCTCACGGCTATCTAGTTTTCTAATGTGAGAATCTGCTTCCTCAAGCCAGAGAAGAAACCTCAACCTTAATGTAGATTGAAAGTGTACAAGAAACAAATTCTTCATTAATCACATTAACTGCCGATCTTTCGGTTGGTAACACTTGTCAGAGTTGAAGTGTAGAAGAAACAAACTCTTCATTCACACAACAAATCGCCGATTCTTTCGGTTGGTCGGAGTGGGTCAGAGTTCAACTCCAGAAGCAACAAACTCTTCACTCGCAACAATTTTCCGATCCTTTCTGGTGGCAGTTGGTCAGATCTGGTCGGAGTTCTTCATTGCAAGAAACAATACTTTTAGAGGGAAACGTCCTAGACGGAAACACCTACAATATTGGTCCTGGAACCTAATTCTGTCCAATCATAACATGCACAACCCCCTTGAGCTCACCTGTACTCTTCCAATTGGACCAAAAATCTCCTTGCTCCAAAAAAACAAAAACAAAAAAACAAAAAAAAAAAAACCAAAAAACCAAAATACAAAAAACAAAAAACCAAAACGAGAACAGCGAATTGTCATGACAGACCTTCTGGAAACTGTTGCAAACAGTCACCTGGAGGTGAGCAATTCAAACCCGAAACCGGCAGAACCGATATCATCTTTCCAAGCCACAGATTGCAAGTTGCAAAATGTAACGATCTCGAAGATAACGTCAAGAAAAAATAATGGGTATCCGGTGAACAGCATCGAAAGAGAAAGGAAGTGCTTGTGGAAGTGCACATATCAGTGGGAGGTCACACTGATTGCGTTGCGTCAGTTTCGAGGGACCTGCCTCGCAGTGCCATGTATACCCACACAGTGACACTCGCTCCCCCAAGTGTTGCCCATCGAGCCCACCAGCATCCCAGGCTTGCACCTCGGGATCGTCCTTCATCTGGCATAACAATCTCTTGCTCCCGAGGTCGTACTCGTTCTGCAACGCAGCCTCGTCTAGAGGAGCTTTCATGGAGTGAGAGTGAGCCGTTGCCTTTCAGAATGTCGGAGCCGGGGAGGAGGAATTCACTCAGCTCTCGATTCTCCAGAAAGTTCAGCAGTAGCAGCAGGCGGGGCGATGGGAAGGTGGAGGGTAAGCTGGAGGATGCTGTGGAGAATGTCGAGCAGGATGAGAGCGGGCCCAGCCAATTGACGGTTGGGGCATCCAACCCTGAGCATGTGGTCTTCCTGGTGAACGGAATATGGGGGAGGTACGTGCTAGCAGTTTTAAGATGTCCTTTTTATCTGATCAGATGCGTTAATCTGCAATTTTGGAGCTGCTTGTTTTCGTTGGAATATGTTGTACCATGAGGTTCATGTGGGTTTGGGATGTTTTGCGTTTTACATGAGAATTGCATCTTTGACTGGGGAAGCACGTTGAGGGTTTCAGCTTAACCCTCAGCTCGACAGGCTGAATTGAACTGGTGATCGGGTGTATGCAGTGTAAAGAATTGGATCTTTGCTGTCAAGGTGTTGAAGAAGCAGCTTGGGGACAAAGTGGTTATTCACTGTTCGTTGTTTTTCCCGTCCTCGTTTTTTTTTTTTTTTGGGTGTTTTTTTTTTTTTTTTTGTGTAAGAAATAGTGGTTTAGTTTCTTCCTTCTAGCGTACATGTAGTTTTGTTTTCTATGTAAATGCCCATTCCTGAGGCTTGGAATGAAATGTTGATTTAGGTATTGTTTTTGAGATTCTCAGGTAGTAGTGCCAATGGAGGCTTGAAGACCCACGCTGGGGTTGATGTCATGGGAGAGCGTCTCGCTAAGGAGGTGGGGGCTCAAACCACTTAGTAGAAAGGGGCCTTTGGGGCAAGTTCTTGAACATTGCAGTGCTTTTTCAAATAGCAGCTGAATCAGTTTGTTGCTTGGAATATGAGGAACAGCTTAGAGGGAACTGGCGTTTCCTATACTGACTCTTTGCACTAACAAATTTTAGGTCATGGAAGTTATTGAAAAAAATCCTGGTGTAACTAAGATTTCTTTCGTGGGTCACTCACTTGGGGGCTTGATTTCACGATATGCAATCGGCCTGTTGTACGCTCCTCCAGGTAATAAAATTCCTAATTTTCTTCCTTTCCCCTCAGCAATCTCTGGGATTTTGTGGTCCTACTTACTGTTGAGGGTTGCAGTTTTCCTTGTTCCAATGTAGGTGTTGCAGATATACGATTCCCGTAGTTTAGAAGTTATTTGGAAAAGTCTATGGGTCCGATGCTTTTAGAGCACACTCCTTCCTGGCCATGTGGATATTCTGATGATAGTACAGTCGGTTTGATTCACAGCGATGTTTGTGCAGGTGGACGCATGCTTCTGCAAATGGGGGAAAATTCCTCAACTTCTGATAGTGAAGCTGGAGCGAGCGGTAGAGACCACACTGGAGCTCCATTGAAGACGACCATTGAAGGGCTTGAACAAGACACTATTGCAGGCTTAATTCCGGTCAATTTTATTACACTCGCTACACCTCATCTAGGGTGCAGAGGAAATAATCACGTGAGTGTGATTCCTGTGGACTTGTTTTTCCAGCTTAGAAATATTGGCTTCACACAGCAGTAAGATAAATGAAAATCTTTCAAACAGGTTTGAATCCAGGCACAGATATCGTAGTGGTTATGCACGAGCAATCGAGGAAGAGCATTTGAATAAAATGTTCTCTTGTTGTGCAGTTGCCCTTCTTGTTTGGAAGAGCTGTGCTTGAGTGGGCAGCTCCTCTCGTCTCACCTCTTATTATAGGACCAACTGGAAAGCACTTATTCCTGGCTGATGGTAATAAAAACCGTCAACCTCTTCTGGAGCGTATGGTCAAAGATTGTGAAGAAGGCAAATTCCTGTGAGCATCTCTCTTCTTTTAGCTATACTTCCCTGATCAATTTCAAACTCGTTCTTTTAAAATTAATATTGGAATTACACGATGTAAATCCATTTCAAACGGCATTGTCGCTTGAACTACCAAATAGTGACGGTTTAGGGTTTTGAATGTTAGGGTATTGAGTTTTCACAGAGCTTGTTTATACGATGAAGTTTCAAAATTTGAGCTTCGTTAGCTGAAGCTGGGATATTTGTCTATGATCGTGCAGATCAGCCTTGAGATGCTTTAAAAGACGGGTAGCCTACGCAAATGTTTGCCACGATCGTATCCATTTCCTAGATAGCCAATTGAAGATCTGTTATGTTTCTTAAGAAAGTGGTTGACGTGGCTCTGACCTGATTTTTTTCTAATTGTGATTTTTACCTTTTAAATCTAGGGTTTGCCTCATTGATTATCAAGCTTTTAGCCATAGCGATGAGCTAGAAGCATCGGTGTAATGGTCTATGCAGGCGAGAGCTTTAGGATTTTTATTTCCAAGCAATTTTCTTTGGGATGTAGATGGTCTTAACTGTTTCAAAGGCATGGTTGGCTGGCGTACAGCGTCAATCCGAAAAGCATCAGAAATGCCGGAGGTAAGTCATGTTTGTTGCCTAGTTCAGTGAGAAAACGTATTTTACTCTCTCATTATTCGGAGTGTAAAGCAGTCTTTCTTCGAATCCTCATATATGTGAATTACTGTGCTTGTTTGTATCGAAACAGCCTCTAGAGGAACCCGAAGAATCACAGAAAGAGCGTCTGAAGGGTTACAAGTACATTGTTCGTGAGGAAGATGCACCTTTGGCGGACAAAAACTCTTCTGAACCCAAAGACGTCGCTGCTTTAGACGATATTGAAGGTGAGCTCTTCCTAAGCTACAGATGCTCTAAGGCAGAACCTATTTAGAGTACTAGATGAACGTCCAGAGAGTTACCACATATTCCCAATTCAAATAAAGGCTCAGTGAGTTTCTTATGAATCATTGAAGATGAAAGTCACAGTGACCGACGTTTAAGAATAAATTCCTGCTTAATCCACCATTCATCGAATGGGCTCAAAATCCATGCCCTTACAGTGGTGTTGTAATGTGGGTGACGTTTGCAATGCTCATTGTGTCACATGGTGGTTTTTTGAAAGTTCATTAATAGAAATAAGCACTTCAAGGCTTGTTGGATATAGGACATCGTTCGGTATTGGATCCTCAGTTTAGGTGATAAAATTTGCACAACATGTCATTTTTTTTATTGGTTTGGATGATTGACCTTAACCGGTACGTGTACTATGACAGAGGTAATGGTAGCTGGTCTTCAACAAGTTCCATGGCATAGAGTTGATGTGAATTTCTCAAAAAATGATACTTTATATGAGGCTCACAACTTAATTCAGGTACAAATCCTACCTGAATTTTACAAATTCGACCTGAACACAGGTAGTTTGAATTTATGAGTGCACTACGTCTAATGGACGAGTCGGTTAATTGGAGTTTCCGATTCTTAGAGTTTACTGAAGATAGAGTTGTGCGTGATTCTTTGTTGAACCACGCTGTACATGCACTTCAGTATCATATGCAAGTATATTTCTATCTCTACGCATGGCAAACGTGGACCTGAAACATTTTTCCTCCTCAGCAATTCATCATCTTCCTCGACTGAAAGCTGCTTTCTTTGCAGGTAAAAAATGAGTCATGGCATAGCCAAGGAGAATCTGTCATTCGCCATGTCATAGACAACTATTTTATTAAGGGTGAAGAATAGGTGGCTCGACGTCTCAATGGGTGTAAGTGTAACTTGTTCTGAGGTTTGCTCCGGGGGCTTGTGGAGGAGCGGAGACTCTCGGGGTTTCCAAAGGTGAGTCCCTGCCGGGTCCCTGATTGTTCACACTACACGTTATTTTTTGGTGTACAAACTATCATTCAACCATTGGTAGGCGTGCAAGGAGTAGAGAAGACGGCCGCGTTATGAAACAACGGCCCTCCTCCCTTGAGGCGTTATCTATCAAGCGGAGCAACAAGGGTTAGACTATTAAGGCATGGGTTTGTCCTGAGGCCTTGAAGTCTTACGATTTGAAACAATGATAGGGGAACTCAGATTAACCTCATTGATTGTTGGGTTGTATAGCCTCAATTAATTCCTACTTTAAATAATAATAAAGAAAGATCAAACTGATTGAATAGAACAAGTTCATCTAATAGCAGAGATTTGAATATTACTTTTTAAATTTGTTCATTCTTGCAACAAGAAGTTTTGAACTAATGTAGTTGTAATCTTTTATGCACGTTGCAAGGAACTTTTATGTTTGTGTTATGTGTGGAGTATGTAGCAATTCTAAGTTCTACGTAGTTTTTAAGCTCTTATGTTGTATCTAAAAAATGATATTTGATCTAATAATTTCACTCTTAATAAATTAGTTGTCTTAAAAAATTGAGTATCGTATCATTGTAGAATCAACTCTAAGTTCTTTAATCCAATGTTCAATTCTATATTTTAAGGTGATTTGGTTTATTGTGGTAAAAATAAAACTTACTTCATACATGAATATTACTTGTTAGGATTTTTATAGTGCTAAATTTGCTTTATGTTGGAAAATGAAGCTAAAATCTTTATATAAAGCAAGCATCATCTTTATAAAAGTCCTAATCAAGCATCATTATTATGTAAAGTTGTTAAAATCATTTATAAATCTATCAAGGAATTGAGATTATAGTTGTTATTACAATTATTTGAAAATTCACCCATTATCTCTTTCATTATCTCACGTCATTGTTCTATCTTTCACACTTATTTATATTAGAGCACATAGCACACTTCACTTATTGAAACTCTTACTCAAATACCATAATGTTTACTCACTTCATTGGAACACATGTTTCAGTATAAGCATTCTGGGTCACGTACACAAAACTAGCACCTAAATCCAGATGGGTTTTTAATAACTCCATTAGAAGTTGAATCCCCTTATGTAACCGTAAAATGAGTAGTTTCAGAGAGGAGCTTGGAAGTCGCATACATTATACAAACAAGCTCTGAATTAAGCTTCCTGATCGATCGAAACAATCACATGCATCCTGGATTTTGACGAAGTTCTTGTGTCGTCTCGATGACATTTCTGTGCATCTCAACACAATCCCCGTCTTCTCGACAACTTCGTTGTTCATGTTACAGTGTACACGGTATTATTACATCGAATCATTGACCACATTTCTCAAGTGTGCCGTGGCAAGTGTTACCTGAGGTAATACAGACAACAATATTGTGGAGGTAGTGATGAACTCAGTCGGCGAATTCGTCAAACTAGCCTGCTTGCATGGATGGCATCTGCCTTCATGTCTGCTCATGGAATCATTTGGATGTGATTAGTGTCTGTCGTTTTCAGAAGACTCCTCGAGTCCTCCGTCGCCCCGACTTTGAGTAGGTTGGGTTTGCATTCGATCTCATTCTTTGCAATCGAAGTTTGGTTTGTGGAATTACAATGGAAAAGGAAAAAGAATCATTGACTCGTTGTCCTGGCATTGAAATTAGTTGTCCAACAATCCTCGAGTACTGTGCGACTGATCCCTTCATTGCGTGTCTGATCGAACGGTCTTCTCCCGAACTCGAGATCCAACCTGGGATCCACCTTGTTTCAAGGCCCGGGGTTCTGGTCAACACTTGATACTGTTGTAGGAACGCGGTGTCCAAGATTGAAATCATAATTATTAATGCTTTTTACTCAGCGAGGTTCCGTGTGTAGACGCTAAAAGCATGGTTTCAATTTCCTTTTCGAGTCTTGAGATGCTCACTGGCGGTAATGTGAATTACTGGAGGCATGGAGCTTGCAGGTTCTCGACTTACAGCTGTTATCATGTGGAGGTGCAGCTGATCGAGCAAACTTCAAGTGCCTTTTTGGGTGTGATCTGTCTATTTGGCAGTGTATTTGTGGTGATATGGGAAACGTTGCCTTGTCTGTGCACACTCTGTGTTTGTGGGCTTGTGAAGGCAAATTAATCCGGTTGAATTGACGAGGTTATAATTATGTAGCAATTTGTTGATCAATTTCCAAGTTACATGCATTGTAGGAAAATTTCATGATGTGAACCTGGGTTGGCAACTTCCTGTTTAGAATGGCTGAACTTTCTAAATCTTTTCTGATCCCTTCTAACACTTGATAGTTTGTTCTTGAATTCAAAAGGAAGTATCTATGTGTAGCTTAGAAAGAGGCCATTGAATTGCAATCTGCACGTCGTTGCATAACAAGACTAGTTCATGATGATGTTCACCTTGTCCTGCCACTTTTTGATTTTTTGTAGATCCAAATTTCCATTACTCTTGAAACTTGATCGAAAAGCAGTGCGCTCATAATTGGTGTAATCATCGAGACATCGTAACTAGAAAGCCCTAGACCCTAAATCTCTTGATCATGGTGTTCTTCAAATATCATCAGAAGCTCAGCCTCTAGAGACCGACCGTGTTCAGGGCACATATTCAACCACGCCAGCCAATCTCGTCAATGTCTAGGCCATGGCTTAGCAAAGAGCTAGTTAGGCATGTAATTATTCTCGAACGCAGACTAACTCTGCGCACAAACGGTACTTGAGATATCTGAACTGATAGCTGATATAGTTTCTCAATGCTTGACAAACTAGGATTGACATTTTCCAAGCTCGCCGTGCAGATTCTGATAGTACCTACACAACTTGTCGATTCGATACTCCATCTTGAGCTCATTCGGACTCGGTCATGGGGATTAGTTGGACAAGGATAATTGCAGGTCAGTTGCTTGCAGTCCTCTTTGTCTCCGCTCTCCAGACGTGTTTAGCAAGAAGAGACCCCAATCTTACGCTTCTCACATCACCTGGAATAGTGGGAGTGTGGAACCGCTCCGAATACTCAGCTTCACAATTTCGAAATGATAGCCTGGTACGATACTTTGATATCTGGCCAGAATTCGAGAATGCAACCGGCGTCCGGTTCAAATATTACTGTGAAGATCCTGAGAAGGGGAACTTGTCACTCAGCAATTTCACTTATAGCTCAACTGAAGGTCAGTTGGAACCCAGGCCTTACTACGATCTAGGTGTAGTGGAATTATATCAGCCCTACTGGAAGAACTGGCTATTCTGGAAAGTTGACATGAACAGGATATCATATTCCATCAACTGCGAGTACAACGACTTACACGACCTTTATGTTTACAGGTAACGAAAACTTTGCCTTATGCTTGTTTCATGTTTTTTAAGTCATTTCTGCTTTCCTTGCATGATGATTCCCACATTGATTTTCGCATGTGACGAAATGGCTTCCACTTTCATATTCCTAATCGGTCAAGTTCCTGTAATTATAACCATTATCGGCTCTAATCGGAGTTGAAATAATTTGCTTTGACATGCAGATTCTGGCACATGTCGGTGTCTCAGGGCTTCCTCGCTTTTATGGTGATGCAGGGAATTGTCATGTTGATTGTTTTTGTGACGGTGACCATCAAGTGGCGTGGATGGGAGAAGTGGAAATGTTGGTTCCGGCCATGGAGCCGGGACTGGGAGCATTTCTTTTCGGAGCTTATACATCTAGGTCTTATAGTGGAGGTGGGCTACAGTTTGATGGAAGGAGTTGGGCATAGCGACCCTCGCTCATGGCGTGCCTCGGTAATCTACAACACAGGGGTAGTGTATACTTGGTTGACGTGGATTACGGTGATGTCTTCTGTATTCCGTCAGATTACAGATGGCTGGAATAGTCGGACGGAGGCTGCAAGATTGAAGGAACGTATTAATGCCAATTTCTCTGGGAGAGGAAAATTGCAATCATTGGAAGACATCACGGACGACTGGCGGTGGCAGCGGGTGTTCGGGCAACTTGCAACCGTTGTACTCGTGAGTACATACTTAACTTTCGTAGATGATGCGTCAGGTCCAGGAGGTGTAATGGACCAGATGGTGGGGTTGATATTGGCAGCAGCTATTGTGGCAAACATATGGTCATTGTTGGTCGCTGCCATTATTTTGTTCCGGTGCACTCGGATTCTTGTACAGGCGGGAAAAGTGAACTGCCAAAAGATCCATGATAGAGATCCGACATATGGAGATCATTTGTGCCATCTAAACTGCATGTTGCGAGGGGAAGAACTGACAAACGGAGATTCACACCATCCAAGCGATGTCCAGGGCACTGAAGAGCCGTCGAACGGAGACGTTGCGCACCATCCAAGGGATGTCCAGGGTGAAGATCCCGCAAATGGAGATATACTTTGTGTAAGCGAGGACCAGGAAAGGGAACTGGCAAACAGATTCCAGCCTGCTCACAATACAATCTCGCCTCCAGAAGTTGTATGAGCATCACTGCCTGTTGCAATTTCATTGCCGGCACTCTACCCTCCCATGAATTTCCTTGCAGAATTGTATATTTTGCATATTCGATCCAGCAGAACGTGTTCTGCACCCACATCCGAGTTGTTACATCCATTGCCAGTTGTATGAGATACTCTGCAATTTAGATTGGAAGGAGAATGTGGTCGCCCTACATTCACTAATTGCTTTTGCCAAAGATTCATCGTCAAATTTCCTAGAAGTGGCCGATGGCAACATATATAAAGCAGAGCATTGCCGGGGGTGGGAACTATTTCTAATGAATCTAGGAATTATCCCACCACCAACCGCTGTACTATGCCATCTCTTTGTTAGCATTTGTAAGGTACCTTCTGGACTATTTGGCAGTACGAGGTATAACTCTCGCTATTAGATTGTCCTCTTTTTCTTTAATGGTGTTGGAGTGATCACTTCGTTTAGCTCCTGCACTTCTGCTAAATCTTTTCAGAAAACAAAATGGGAAGTGCCTTGGTAAAAAAAAATGATTATGCCGATAAAGATAGATTATTTCTTATCAGCTTGAGCAAAATGGCCAACACTCATCGAGTCATCGGGAGCTGCAGTGCTGCACCGCCTAACTGCTCATGATATTTGATGCTTCATTTTGATAAATTAGATAAAGATAGCATCATTGACTCCTGCAAAGTAAACTGAGACTCCCCCGACGGACTCATTCAGACTTGTACATACTTTTACAGACAAATAGCGGAGGCTTCTGGAGATTTGGAAGAACACTTGGTCAGACTTCCAAAACCTTCGGGGTGCTTCAAGAGTACTACAGTATCCTTGGCGAGAGCATTCCCCTGAGTTGGAGAAATCTCAGGTAATTAACTTAGTACATATTCTGCTCTTCTAGCTAGTCAAGCTTCTCCCTAGAATTCAGGCATGAGCGGCTTCCAAATCACCCTCGCTGTAATCCCGTTGAAATGTAATGTCTCGTTCTCTGATCTTCAACTTGCAAGTCAAGTTGTATTTTCAGCGGATAGGTGCCATTAAAGCAGATGCTTTTTCAGTCCGCGGTGTAAGTTGTAATCGTCGCTTCATCTTATAACCGTAGCCTGATCACCTTCAACTAGAGATTTCGAAGATGTGAGCATTATAAATCAAAAAATTAGCCGTCATTTATCTAGTCGGCATCATCGAGCGTGGTGCTTCTACCCTGGAGCTAGCAGTGACCTTGGTCTTGTTCCTGGGTGATCCTTGGCAAGTTGGCCGGTTGTATGCAGTCGACAGAAATAGGGAGGCTTATTTTTAGGTGTAAAAGCCATATTTACAGGATATATATACCACTCATTCTGGCGGTATAAGTTGCACCAATCCAACACCCATTCCCAAATATGGCTTTTACACCTAGTCCAACTTCCTAGATGATGCATTTTTACGAATGGGTCAATCCTGTTTCTAAGATTCTACTTTGTGCATTAGATACTCATGAAATAAGTTTCAAGATGTCAATTTGTTCATGAAACGGAACATGAAAATCTTCTTCAAGTTCATAGATGACTTGCTTTGTATTTTTCAAACCTGTCTGTTCATAAGTTCATATTTCCATATGTAGCAAAATACATTTCATTGACGTTCTCTTGTGCCCAAAGAGGAAGAGTAAAGTGGATTCTTAGCCCCCGAAAAGATAATAGAAAGAGGTTCTACCACCATAAGTTACGGAATGACATTGGAGACAAAAAAGCTTATAACGAAGGCAGATAAACCATGAATGGATTCTGTGATTAGCAGTGAACCAGAAGTCAACGAGTTTCCATTCCGGGCAGACTTGGCTTGCGGAGGAAAATACGATTCGTTCACCCAAATTAGAGCTCTGCAACTTTTATGAGCTCCAGGCCCCACCTGATTTTATTCGCCAACTCCACTGTCCAGGGGTAGAATACAGTGGCATGTAGCCAAAGTTCGGCCCACCTGGACTGATACACTGTAGCTCATGATTTATTCCAAGCACCTGAGGCCGTATACGGTATGGGGTAGGTGTATTGTGTCAGCAGCGCTTTTGTTTTGTTTCTGGTGCTACTCTGTGGCGGAGCAAACCAGTGTTGGTCGGGTATCATGATTTAGAGATACCAGCCGGTTCCAAGTAATAGAGATTCTTTAGAATCCAAGAGAGGGCGGGTGCATGGTATTTGAAAATCTAATTTTTTAAAATCATGAACAATATCAATCTAAATTTTTCCTGTGCTTAATAGCAAAATATCAATAGCGCAATATCACCACAGCTAATACCAGGGCACTATGCACACGGGTATGGTATTAAAAATCACTCATACAAAAATCACTCAAAAATCACTCAAAAATTATTCAAAAATCACTCATACACCAAACAAAAAACTCATACACCAAACAAAAAACTCTCAGGGCATCTATCTGAGACTACACTGTTGAACAGAATTGGTCATTTATATGTTGACTACACTCAGGGCATCTATCTGTTGACTACACTCACTCTAACAAACCCTACCTTGCACATCGTACCTTCACACAGAGAATCCAAATCTCAATACCAATGAAGCCAGTTCGAAATCACCGCAGTCGGGTACACAATGCAGTATGGTGGAGACGTAGTGAGGGGCAACATGCATAAACCCTGCTTTCACGCCCATGCACATAAGCCTGTATCGGTTCCGTGAGACCCTGTATATATTTACTATTGATACCCGGCTAAACCCTCTATACCCGACCAACACTAGAGCAAACCGAAGAGGCTTTACGAAGCGTTCAGTTGAGATTTGAGTTGCTTTTTGAGGTGCTTTTTGATGGAGATTTTTGAGGTGATTTTAACCTGAGGTCGCTCATGTTGAGTTGTGGAGAAAAATACTCAGGTATGGTTGTATAAAGGGAGAGCGTTTTTCAATCAATGGTGCCCCTTGTAGACTTGGGTGAAGTTGACCTACATTATTATTATTTAGTTCATCTAATCACTTTAAATTATAAGAGATTATCTTTTTCTAAGATCTTAGTATCTAAGAAAAGTGGTTTTACTTCCATCTTGATGTCTACAGATCCTTAGTATCAACCCCTAAAGGCCCTTGGTGTTATGTAGCCAAAATTGCCAAAAACATACCTTACTGATAGAAACCTATTGTCTTCTAAATTTAGATATGAAATTGAATATTTAATTATAGGATCTTGTAATCGCCTTATTCAAAAAGGTGTATACCAATCTTGAGGACAATCCACTTTACTGATTGCGAGAATATAACATTTGAAGTCACTGCAATGGTTTTTTTTGATAGTGCCCTGAGATTATACCTAAGTTTTAATACCCAAAAACTATACTTTGCAAGCACAATTGATCCATTGAGGATCATCAATTCCTTTAGGTATGGAGTATGGTATAAGCTCACAAAGTTTGAGCCTCATACGTGCGTGGAAAAGAGAATAAATCCTTGATTTTGTGAAAAGGTGTGTGCTGAAATTGCCTTATATTCTCCAAAATTAAAACTACTTAAAGGGTAAACTTCAAATGTCCAATTGGAAATCCAAATGGTAAATATGTTGAAGTCAATGAAGGAAAGAACCACAAAAAAATTTCAACACAATCAGAGTAGATCTCAAATTTCTAGAATTTTTTAAAGTGTAAATTGTATATTTCTCTTTTATTTCAAAGGCCAATTTTGGTAAAAGGTGGTCATGTCGATGGACCCCTACCACGTTATAGATAATTTATGAAATTTATGAAATTTGGATAAAAAATGGATTTTAGATGAAAATAAGCTCTAGATGGAAATTATCATTTGGATGAAAAAAAGCATCAGCCTCTTTAGAGCATCTCTACTGGTGGTCCATAAGCCGGGCTCTACATTCAAGGCTTGACACGGTTTGTAAGTGTGATTGCGTGGAGGCAGTTTGAAGTCCTGCAGCACTGTTCCACCAACATCAGTGCGTTATCCACGTGGCGTTCTCTTGCAGTGACTGCTGCTCACTTACGCTGTCGGTACATCGGATTGTCAACAAGAACAGTGTTCATAGCCGCATCTGCCAAAACACAGCTCACCCTGCAAGCTCCGCAAGCCGCGAGAATCACGTCCGAGGGCCCTTGCTTGCCACTGGAGGTTGCAGAGTCCGGGTGTAAATATAACGGGGCCTCAATCCTGAATATGCGCTTTGGAGCACCGGTGCAACATTGTTCAGCCTACAGCCCCTCAAAATTTACTTGTTTGAAGGCTTGTTGACCACCGATGCGGATGCTTTTAGATGGAAGCCGCTAGTTAGATGAAAAATTTCTATTGGATGAAAACTATTATGAATGTATATGGATGAAAAAAGATTGGACGCATCATTTTGCAAGTGCCCACCCTTTGAAAATTCGTCTTGTCACTTTCTCCCGTATTGAATGACAGGCAACTTGGGCAGAAAATGGGAGATTTCCATTGGTTATTGACTGCCCAGATTTAGAGCAGATTCTTCTAAATTTCATAACTTTTGCATCGTAACTCCAAATGTTTTGAAACTTGAGCCATTGAAAAACTACGGTTAAAAGTTACATAGATTAAAATTTCAGAAAATAATAAAATTTTGAAACCTTATAATAGCCTGCCTAGAAGAATTGCGACCATAATATGGACTTAAAGGTCTTTAGGGGTTAAAAGACTCAAAGGTACATTGATGGATTATAATATCCATTTCAACTACTTTTCATGTATGATCTTTGGTTGAAAAGCATTAAAACCAAGGCTTAAAAATCTTAATTGAGTTTATTAAATTTATTTACCTCTAAATCAACAATCCTTAGCGGCAACAATTTAATTGAAAAATTTTAAACGAAATTGAAAATTTTCATTTCGCTAAATTTAACTAAGTTGAATTAGGCTCTGTCAAAGTGTGTTTTTTATAAATCTAGGCAAGTCTATTTCTTCCATATCTATGCAATTCCTTCCAACTTTTATTGCAAAATAAAAAAAACTCTAGAATTCAATGAGGTACCATTGTTTTGAAAACCCTCTTGTAACAAAGAACAATATTATACTAACATAAATACATATGACAACCGACAATATTTATAACGGCTTGACTAATAACTGTTTTTATAAAAAAATTGTGGTATAATTAATTGAAATATGATGAAATTTTAATGAAAATATTTGAATATACTTCTGAAATATAGATGATCAAATTCATCCAATGCTTATCGAATCTTCTGAAGTACAATATCTGATAAAATCTAAAAGTAAAATTTTTAAATGTGGACGAGCCTTTAAAGAGTGGTAGAAGATGTTTAATTCTTTGACCTTATTTAACAAATAACCAATTTTCATAGCTTTGAAAATATTATAGTTGAAGGTAGCATCAACACAAGTACTAAGATAAACTAGCTTATTCATGAACACCTACCTATTTCCGGTCACTTTGAATTATGAGAAAATCATAAAAATTCAACAAATCATGTAGACAGTATTGTATACTTATTGACCACAAAAGTCTATATTCAGAAATAGGCATATCCACATTAAACATCTAAAAATCCACAACTTATTCTAAACATCTAAAAGTTTATAATTCAAATGATATCTAAAAAATACATCATAAAATACATTGAAGTTATTTTTTGCAAACATTATTTAATAAAAAATAGTTCGTTTCCCAACATGATACGTGCTAATCATTTTAATTACTTAAATGCTGGGGAATAGGCTGGTTTACCTTAGCAATTTCTTTCCGGAAGGCTTGCCAGTCCTGAGCCTCGCCTTGAGCCCAATCGAAATGGCGCGACCCACGCTACAGTGCAATCCGGAATGGTTTGCTTCAGTCCCTTGCTTCCTCACTCACATGCCACATGATGCACCATTGCCTTCTCCTCCTCCTCGTACGTCACTCTCTGCCTCGCTTTCCCTTGCTATGCTCTTCTCTTGTCATGCTCATCATCTACCTCTCATATTCTACAACAAATTATTGTTGCCCGAATCATCATTATCATCATCATCTTGCCAACTTTCTCTCTCTCTCAACATGATCATCACACATCAACTTCTCACATGAGGATCAACAGCTGCCAGATGCCATTCACCTCTTCCAGGTGATCCAAGCCGTACAGGATTGTTTTCTTTGGAGGGTATGCCAAGTTACTTCAATATGTACATGTGTATTACTTTCTAGATGGTGTTGTTTGTGCGTGAGTTTCTAGTTTGTCGAAACCCTAGTTTGTAGTTTAGAATTTTTGTTGCTACTGGGGTGATCAGATTGATAGAGGTGGAGGGTTTTTCTTTTCAAGTGCAGAGTGAGTTGGTATGGGTTGGTTGTTTTTTTGTTGAATTGGGTTTATGACCGATTAGCAGGAAGGGAGAATTGGAGAGATTTGCAGATTAGGGCAAGTGGGTGGTTGATGGTGGAGATGGATAAGTGTTACACCTTGGTGTGCGTTGTAGTGTTTCTAGGGTCTATAATTCATGGATTCACAGTGGGTGTTAGGAATGGGAATAGAATTGGGAGCAAGGTGGGGGTGGAGAATATTACCTTAGCTAGTGAGGGTTCCCTCTCGGACAGGAGCGGGGTCACCAGGCAGTCTTTGAGAATTTCAGAAACTGAAGCGAACTCTACATTTGGGTTTATAGTGCTCCAAACTGGGCCGGATCCTGCCATTACTGCTGCTATGGATAATTGTGTAAAAGCCCTAAAGCAGTCCACGGAGCAGGTGGAAGCTGTGGCAGCTGCGTTCGAGTCATTTGATGCGACCGCTCAGGGACAGGCTTTCGATGACTTCAGAGCACAGATGAACGCCGCCGTGGAAATATCCAGGTCGTGCTTCAAGGATTGTTTTGTGGAGCTCAGTTTTGACGACTGGGAAGCTGTACGCCAGCTGCAATCGGTCTGTGCCAGACAGTTGCAGAGTCATATTCAGGTGTGGGTGGACGCTGAGGAGCTGTATTCGCAGTATCTTGACCTGGAGTTCAATAGAGCTCAAATTACTAGAAGTACGTCGTGGTGGAGTACATCGTCAAACTCGTCCGATGTATCAGAACCCTAATTTCTGAGTTAAAGGATTAGAATTGAGGGAGAGAATTCACCCTCTTCATGTGAAATACTTCTCTTCTCAAGGCCAGTTTACACTTTAATGCAGGGATCGCATCTCAATAATAACAGATGCAGAAGCAGCCATGAGCCTCATCTAGGGTATCTTGAAGGCTCTTTCTAGTTCGTTTTAGCACGGCAACCGGGGTTGCATTTCCGTGTAATCGAGTCTTGAGGTGTAACTAAATTGGTTTTGTTACAACTGCCATGTAATAAGATTACAGATCCGCACTCAGTAATTCTTCTACTATCTGTGCAGGTTGTCTAGCTAGTGCTGGCAGATATAGACCTCACTCTTTGAAGCTTCGTAGCAAGTCAGAATTCAATTTAGGAGAAGGTATTAGAAAATAGGTAGACATCAGTGCAGTAACCTAATTTTTTTAGTTTTCAACTAGTCACTCGGTATAATTAGTCTGTAAGAAAAATTGCTATCAACTTCAGTAAACTTCAAGCGCTCCTTAACCAGTGTGAAGCATCGCCTTCACTGACAGACACACATCCCTGATGTCGTCTTCCACTAAATGTGTAATGCTTTGTAGATCAGCAATTCAGCATCAATCTACCAATCCTCAGTAGTACTAGTGAACAAGCGAGTGCTAGTACGAGGTGTACAGTGCAACAAGCCATACATAACAAACCGTGTGCAGTATTCTCATGTACAGCAGTATGCTTCATTTGTAGCGGTCACGGGGAAGTTTGGACGGATTACCCTCACATCAAGAAATTCTCAGCAAATTTTTTGTTACCCAAAGGAATTAGACGTAACGACCCAGTTACCGAACAGTAATCCGTCCAAAGTTCCCTGTGGTTTAGCACCGTAGGGGTGTCTGTATTTGGGCAAGAGTTACGCCTTAAAACACTGAGGCCATTATTGCTAATTTGCTATGTCTCAATGCAGAGGAGGAAACACTCCGGAGTCGGGCACCGCCTGACCAGGCTGGCAACCACATCCACCTGAGCACAAATTCAAGGCCCTCCAAAGGTGATGGAATATTCACTCCAAAGTCTTAAATGCACTAAATATACACTTCACTGAGGACCAGTTCTCATCCTCCTTCTACTTGCCCATGTTTTCAACAGTGGGCAACTTCCCATGAGACCCTGATCACCTCCCACTGGCAGTACTGGTTCTTCTTCGAAAATTCTCGGAGGCCACTGTAGCCTTGTGGGTGTTGGGACGTAGTCGTCGTTATCAAGCCAGGACGTGCACAACTCGTCGCCCAATCAACACGCCTACGCGCAGCAGCCAGCTCTAGTTTGTCAGTGGCACTAGGCTCAAAGCGCGTCTCCGCTCAACACTTTCCAGCTTCTCACAGGGCTTGCGAAGTGCTCCCACCTTCTCCAGGACCCACTACAAAAGACCATCTTCACTTCTCCGGTCCTCATCAAGGTTACTAGCTTCTCTTCTCTTCAACTGCAATTATTGGTGACTCTTCGCTTCTTCACTCTTCTTCTACTAAGATTTGGAACCAGGATTGCAGGATTTGGACCTGAGTACTGACGGAGACCTGTAAAGGAGCACCTTTTTGGCAAGGATACACTGAGTGAGATACACGGTTTGACAGAGGTTTGGGGCGGCACTTCACGATGGGGAAGTGTTGTTGCTTGGTGTTCATTTTAATTGTAGCTATGGTGATTGTGGGAGTGTCAATTGGCGTCCCACTTGCTGTCAAGAAGGCCAAAGAGACGGCGAACAACGTGAAGCAGGGCGCTGCCGACGCCGCTTGTCAGGCGACTTCGTATCCAGCGACTTGCAACCAGACTCTTGCGGGAGGGAATTACACAGCGGACTCGAAAGGGATGACGAAGATGTCTTTGATGAGTGCAGACACGGGCGTCAATAATACTTTGGACTACGTTATGTTCCTGAATGGGACGAATCCCAACGTCACTGCTGCGGTGGAGGTGTGCGTGGAAGTCCTGGGGCTGTCGCAGGAGCAGATTGAAGCAGCTGCGGCCGCACTTGATTCTTTGAACGCGACCACTCGGCAGCAGGCAATGGATGACATCAAGGCGTGGATGAGCGCCGCTATGGAACTGCACACCACTTGCATTGATGCGTTTTACGATGTTAGTCCTGGGGATTGGCAGTCGCTCCAGCAGCACTCTAACCACACCGACCAGCTGTTCAGCAATGCTCTGGCTTTCATCAACGCCATGGCTGCCTACGGAGACGACATCACGCAGTGGAAGCCCACAGGGTTCAGCTTGCCCAGCAGTGTGGATCTGTCCGACTTGTCCGGTTTGCACATTCCCCCAATTCCTGGCTTTGGCAACCGAAGGCTGCTCTCGTCACGAAGTGACTGGGTGAGTGAATCGGACAGTCTTCCTGCTTGGATGGACACCCAAACGCAGCGCCATCTCTTGCAAACTACCTCGTATGATGTCGTCGTGGCGCAAGATGGGACAGGGAACTTCAAGACGATTCAGGCAGCCGTGGATGCGCATAAGGTGAACAATCAACGATTGGTGATATATGTCAAGGCAGGGATTTATAACGAGCAGGTGACTGTGCCGAAGAAAGCGAAGTTCTTGACAATCATTGGAGACGGCGACTCTACTGTTATCACGGGGAGCAGGAACGTGGCGTTGATGAAGGGGATGACTACCTTCAAATCCGCAACTCTAAGTATGCTCCTCGAAAATCCTCTTGAATTGCGTTCTGTTTTCCATAGTTCTGCAATTTGATGTTCTGATGACCCACTTGATTTTTCATTTTTTAGCTGATACTAGACTACTCCTCCGAGCTGAATTCTGATGATTTTCGTTGTTCTTGTCCTGCAGTTGTCCAAGGGGAAGGATTCATTGGCAAGTCATTCAGAGTGGAGAACACTGCTGGAGCAGCTGGCCACCAGGCCTGCGCGTATCGTGGGACGGCCGACAAGCTTGCCTTCCAAAGCGTGACATTCGACAGTTTTCAGGACACCTTGTATGCACACTCGTTCCGTCAATTCTTCCGTGAGTGCACCATCCGCGGCACAGTGGACTTCATGTTTGGAAATGCGGCCGCCTCCTTCCAAAACTGCAACATCGTGGCGAAGAAGACGACTCTGCTTGGACAGCAGAACACGTACTCGGCACAGGGAAGGACGGATCCCCATCAAAGTACGGGCCTCGCGTACCAGAACTGCACCTTTGACGGAGAGGCCTCTTTGAAGAGCAATACCACATATTACAAGACGTTTCTGGGCCGGCCATGGAAGGCTTACTCAGTGTGCGTGATTATGAAGTCGCAGCTGATGGCCCATATCGATCCCACGGGATGGTTGCCATGGAACGCAAGCACCTTCGGGTTGTACACTTCGTACTTCGCAGAGTATGCGAACACCGGTGCGGGCTCCAGCCTCAACCAGAGAGTGACGTGGTCGCACCCGATCACTTCCGCCAGTATTGCGAACAAGTACCAGGCAAACAGTTTTGTGCAGGCGAGCAGTTGGGTGAGCGTTCCGTTGTCAACTACGTTGTAGAATCAATGAGCTTTGATGCTCTTGGGATTAGGAATGGGGACACCAGCACTGTAGGGGTTTAGTTTAATAGGTGAACAGGAGCAGGGGCTGCACAACGCAGCAATTTGCGGACCACATTGGTCACGTTCACAAAATTGGTGTAAAAGATGAAACATGTATCATAGAAATTCAGAAATCTTTGTTGCTGTCTGGCAGAATTGTTCATACAAAAGTTTTCCTCCAATAAAGCTGTAAAGGCAAAAACGAAGGAGATCTTCATACAAACTTGTCGATTAGTGCTGTGCCTGAGTTTGTGTGTTTTAAATGACCGGTACGGTGCTGAGAAAAGCAGGCATTGTAGGATTTACGAGGACACTACGTTAGATTTTCACGCTCAGGATACTAGAGAAAATGGACAGGAAGGTTGTCGTGTTGCATGTCAGATTAAATGCAAAATTCCAAAGATAATGAGCACCTTTCTGAACGCATTGCTGAGTCCAGCAGTAAAGAATGGAAATATCGTGTGTCAGGAGTGAGGTTTGCATCAGTCATGAAGTCTGCATAGACAGAAATTACCGTTCAGAAGAGATACAGGTCAGGTTCAATCATAATCCAATTGATGAGCTTCTATTCGAGTCGGTACGACAGTCCTGCTTACTAGTGAAGAAATTGGAATGAAGATGGAGTTAGAGTGAACCAATATGCACTTTGGTAGGAGCACCAATATTTGGGATGGGAAGGATCAATTGTTGTGCCCAGGTGCACCAATAATTGGGAGTGGCATATATTTCAACAAGTGGCAGCATAGAAGTAGCTCAAATCAACATCACTCCTTCGTCGTTTATGGTCCACTTCAAGTGATTTTGGTAACTTCACAGTATCAATTTCAAGAATTTTTAGACTTTTAAAAATTCACAAAAAATTTAATATAATTCTAAAAAAATTGAGTTCGTACAATCCATATTCCCTGAGTGCCCAACCTTCATGTGTTTCTTTTACTCTATATGCAATTTAACCAACCGAAACGCTCCAGAAATGACGGTTTCAGGTGCTGCTACTTTCACCACCCACACACGCGAGATGCTGGCTCATTCATGTTAATGAATATTATATTTCAGCCTGCCATGAACAATTCAACCCGAGAAAACCTTCAAGCTGCGAGTAGAAAAATTTGCGGAGAAGCCAACCTTTCCACTGCTCATTCAGGTGAAGGAGTAGTTAATCCCATTGAATCCAGGACCTAGGTCCATATTCGTCCACTTTTGGAATCAACTACAAACCTTTTTCCCTCAGAGTCACTGTCTTGGCAAGCAGGACCAATTGGAGTGGCAACAATGCCTCGTAGCAGCACCCTGGGAGGCTATTCAGACAGAAAAGAAATGCAAAGTTTGGGAAGCACATGATAGCGAAGTCGCTCTCCCAAAAAAATTCTAATGCATGCCTGCTGGGATGATTCCCAGATAGGGGCTTTCGTTGATTTCAAGATTCTAATATGGATAGTTATAACTGGATGTCAAGAACTTCAACTCCTTCACATCACGTGTTCAGGTACAAGATTGTGGTAAAAAAGATTCAACAATTTTGTTATGAGACGATGTGGAACACCACTCCTTAACCCACTTTGCTGCCACTGTCAAAGCTTTCAGCAGCTGACTTCCAGAAAGTGGGAGGTTTCTCATAGATGGCATCCATCTAAGGTAGCAGTACCTTAACCTGCCAGAATAAGGATTTTGGGAACCTGGGAGTGCAAAGAGCATGAAGTGAAATCATGAATGTGTTAGCAAATTGGAGAGGAAGTGCTTGGTCTTGGAATCAGAATTTTTGGAGGTAAGAGCAATTTTACACAAATTTTTGAAGTGAAGGTGTTGTAGACACCTATTCATAACTCTAGGCTTACCCAAAAGAGACAGAAGAAACATATGGACAAAACTTGTTAATGCTTCCATCTCATTGGTTCCATCTCATTGATTCTAGTGAAATTTCAATACACTTATGTTCAAGTTTAGGTTCACAAGGAGGCACTTTCTGGTCAAATTGTAGCTGGCAGGAATGGGTTGCTGGCAGGAATGGGTACTGCTACCTTAGTCCTTAAAAATGAAATTCATAGAGGGGATAAGAAGTGAATTTTCTATGTTTCATTTCATGTTGAAACGATTCACCAAGAAAAATTAAACTTTTTGTCTAAAAAATGTTCTTAAAAAATTAACTCATAGAATTTATGCAATCAACAAATAAAGAAAAATCACCACCATTAAAGTGCCACATTCTAAACCGTTACAAGATTTACCAGTATATTGTCAATGTCTTTTTGTAATGAAATTTAAAGAGAATTTGAATTTTGAAAAATCATAAAAAATTATTAGTGACAGCAATCATAGATCTACCCTTCCAGATATGATCTAAATTTTGTAATCTACAACTTCAATTCCAACATATAAACTTAAAAATTTTCCTTCCATTTATATTTCATAATGCATGTTTGCAATTATACAAATCTGGAGAAGGGTAGAATCCTTTGGTAGAATCCATTAGGGCGTGTTAAGACATCCGTATTTTAGACACACAAAACTGTCGGAAGAGAATGTTATGGTTCCAGAGAACGTCTAAAAAAACAACGTGCCTGATATGACTTTATTTCCTTCTAATGCGAATCTTCAGAAACATTTTTGCCTTATCACCAGGAAGCTTCAAACCTTCTGGCAGACGAAGCAATACATCATAATCTCCAACTTCTGAGAAGGCGCTTTCCAACACCATATTTTCTTCATGCAATTCAACTCCCAACTGTCTCTTCACCTGGGCACAATATATTCAACAAATAAGCAAACGATGCTCCAAATTAGATGCAATACTAGCAATCGATGGGTCCATTTAGAATTTAAAGTTTAGTTGCTTATGCAACTGATAAACACTACAAAAGGAATATACCTCCTCAAGAATATCAGACTTCGTGACGAGCTTCAGAAGGGTCGTCTTCATACCCACATCCCTCCTAAGAACCTGGAAAATCAAACAACCCTTAAGAACTTCCTGAAATCATAATTAAAAATATGCTCCCACGACTAATATGGCAATCTGGCAACGTGCACATCCCCACGATACCAGAATCGAAACACATGCTACTCGCAGAATCTCTCATCAAGTAAATCTAGCTCAGATGTCTAGCTACATTCAGGACCAATTTCCTAAAGTTAAACTCACATGAGGATGATTTGGATATATTACGATAAAAAGACAAAGTGATCATAAGGGCATACCACGCGGCCTTTTGCTAAACGACGAAGAACAACATCAACAGCTTTCATTCTCTCTTCCTCTGTTTCTTCCTTGACCTCCACTTTCTCAACAGTGTCTTCAATCTGCGATCCTGCTTGCTGCAGCCTCCACATGATAAGTGAGCTGATTTTCAGCAATATTAAGAAAATTCATAGGAAAACAAAGTTTAGCTCTCAAAGAATTCTTAAATTCAACGACGTCAACTCAGAATGATTAGAGTGTGCAAGCCTATGCACAGTGTGAATACTCTATGAAACTCAAAAAAACATTCATCCTACTTGAAACAGAACAAACAAGACTCACCTTAATTTGATTCTGAACCATCAAAACGAATTTGTCAATTGCAGGCAATGCCAGCATATTCGGAATCAAACGGTTTCGAGCATAACCAGGTGCCACGCTCACAATCTGTCCCGGCTTTCCCAACCTCTCAATAGGCTGCACCAGAGACCCACAAGAATTCTTTCAGTACAGGCAAAATTTAATAAAGCAGCTTCAGAAAAAACTCTGATTTAGAGTGGTTTAAGATCAATTAGTGACTAGAATTGGAGTGCTTGGGAAACGCTGAGTATCTCGTAACGAAAAACAATACTCATTTGCTTCTAAAGGCTTGCATGTGAGGATCCACAAGCGAAACAAAACTGTAAGCGAGAAATGCTGCTTACACTAGTGAGTATGACTTTATGTTTTGTATGGGTACGAATATGTCGTACTCCACTCCCAACTTCAAAATTTTGTACATGTCTCTGCTCATGAACTCCCCAGCATCTGCTTAGCACAAAAGCAATTAACCAAATTAAGATCCAGAATCTGCATGCCTTGCCTTGGAAATCGCATAGAAAACGTCGAATGAATGTATCACGATCAACGATGGAAATTATGGAAACTCAGTTGAAATCGTTAAACACCGTTTGAAGTACGGATATCACAGAAAATGTACAACTTAGCCAGGTAAATGATTCGTAAACCGAGCTCGAAACATGCAAGTAGAAAGTAGCAGTTAACAGACATGGTTTTGAGCAATTTACATTCTGAAATAATCGAATCAGATAGAAGTGACACAAAACGTGCTCGATTAATTATTCTATAGCAAGTGCGTTCTGCCAGCAGAGAATCTCGAGAAAGAAGCACCAAAAAGACACGAAGAGAGCGTCGAAAAACAGTCTCAAACGACCGATGACAAGGTAATCTACTAAACCCTAGAACCTAAACCCTCTCATGATACAACTCGAAAATTCCAGCAGCTGAAAAATGTTGCCATCGAAACGCACCAAAATAGGTTATCCAAAGCACATCATTGAAAATGCCAAGCACGTTCATGTACCAAGCCACAAAATATCAAAAATCTAGGAAAAAAACACCCGAAAATCTCCCAACCACATTCTCAACCTTAAACCCTAAACCCTAACCCAGTCGCAAACTAACACGTAATTATTCACAACCTCACATTCTGATCCACACTCACCAAAAAACACCAAAACTAATGTAATGCCATCTCCTAACCACCAAATTACACCCCCGATCCACACTGAAAAGGCGACGCCATAATGCGACATCTCGAGCACCCTCGTAAATAAACTCGCAACCACCTGATCACCACCTCCAAATAATCAACACACAGAACAACAGATACTGAAGACGCCGAGAGTGTAATCAAACGCACCGATCGTGTTCGAAACCAGTGGTGAGAGAGCGAGCGAATTGGAGCGAGGACGAGTCGCGGCAGAGAGCGGCAGCGGAGGAGCGAGACTGCTGCAGCAACCGGCGAAGGGCGCCCGTGGAGAGCGCCATTGTGAGCTCACTCCGGGCGTGCAGGCGAGCACTAGGGTTTAGTGGCGATGGCGAAGCTCACGCCATAACCGCTCTGATTTTTCAGCAACGAAGGCCACCGTCTTTGCATGAGTGAGAGCTCGCGAAGCCTCCGCCTTCTTCTGCTTTGCGAGGTTTAGGACTGATGAGAAACTGTACGTTCATCTTTGCTTTCATCCTCCTGGGGAGGGTTTCTAACTTTCTAGCTCACAGTTTGGACGGATGAGAAACTACGATGACTTATTGTGTTCATGAAACCTAGAGAGAGAAGACCGACAGGTTGATTTGAGGTTTTCTCTTTTGTTGATTTCTCTGTGGTCATTCGGATCCAGTGTGGTAAAATAGAGAAGGGTATTTCCGTGAGTTTATGCATCTAGGCATGTTTTCCAAGGTAGAATCTGTTGAGAAAAAAGCTTTGAAATTTGGATCCTCCTCTAAAATATTTTTTTCAGATAATTTTTTGAGAAAAAACTGAAATTTTTAGGTAATTCTGAAAGTAGAACTTGTAGACTACTATAATAGTGAGTAGAGTAGAGTATTCTGTCATTAGTAGAAATCCAATGAAGACATTACAAGTGTGCAAGATTCTCCTAGAAAAAACCAAAAAATTAAAACTTAATGATGGAATTTGGATGATGGTATGTTGCTTTCTGGAGTAATCCTAGGACATGAATTGGAAAAATACTCTTATTTACCTTACATTGGTTTGAAGTGTTTGTGCTTGCAATTTGTAGTCTTAGATTCTTGATATCAATTCTTGAAGAGTCGCAGCGGCCCTAGTTTGATTCTTCCATTATATGGCTTTTGAATGGTTTGCAGTCTAAGATGGGTTTGCTTATTGTTTGTTGGTGAAGTGTGGGAGAAAGGCTTGTGTGGCCTTTAGTACTATGTGCTATTATTTGATTGGACGTTATCTATATGAACATACTATTTATGAGGATATATAGTTGTCAATGATATATTCAATCAAGTTTCTATGACTTTAAGTGCGTTGATCTTACGGACGTGTCTTCTCACATAGGTGCGGGAGGAGGGTTATGTGTTTGTATTGATATATATGGTTTCAGTTTGTGATTACATTTATGGTTACGTTTCATATGATTTTTGGCTCTTTCGTAGTGTTGGAGGATGTACAATGTGGGTGATTCAAATTTATTGATAGAAGCAATTATAACTTTAAAAAAGGAATAATATGGTGTACTTTATATATGGATTTCTCTTGCAAATAGATGCCAAAACCAACCTAGGAAATTGAATCCTAACCAAAAAAAATCATATCTATCACACAAAAGCTCTTAATTATAGGAAGAAATAATATGGCATTCTGAGCTGATTCAGTCATTTCATTCCACAAGTGTTAACAGTGTCCACAGAAGCTTCACAACGTAATAAGAAGAATCCTACTCAACAATCAATCCTCCGCTCAGCGTGCCACAGCGAGATAGCTATCTATTATAGAAGTGCAGGAGCCACGGTATCCTGATCCGAAAAGGTTGTAATGGTTGAGATAGTGGTACAATTTGTACAGCTCTGTTCGCTGCTCAAATCCAGGGAGTTTTGGCATTACCTGTAATTCAGAAACAAGCATCAGCAACTTCAATGGAAAATTTTAGGAAAAAAAAAAAAAAAAAACACCAAATGAAGCAGCAGGAATTTAGTTAAGTTTTTAATCTCTTCTTGCAATAAGACACACATAATGTACTCCCGTCAAAAAAAAAAAATCAAGTGAGGTCTCTAGAGAACTGAGCTTTACTATTGTGTAACATATATGTCCATTTCACACATATTCTAAGGAAAGGCAGCCAGTTCGCACCTTGAAGTAAGCGTCATAGAAAGCAGGCCCAAATCCTGCACACCATGACATTCCAAACTCCGCTTCGTTGTGTCCATCTGCGGTCACAGGAAGACGACATGTGGTTCCTCTAAGCAATCGCCTTAACATCTTGAACATTGCGTCTCCGTAGCAGATCGTACATTGTTCACGAAATTCACAGTGGGAATCAACTAAAAAGGAGTGATTAGGTTGCGAAATTTAGCCCGAACTCACAATAACATGCAGGATCGAGTATGACAGGAGCTCCATTTGTATCCGTGGCAACATTGCCGCTCCACAGGTCGCCATGTAATAAACACGGTTGTACGTTATCAAGGTCCTTCATCAAGACAGGTAACCTTTCCAAAAGCCGCTGCCCTGTCAAACCCGGAAATTATTACAGTACTCAATGAAACGCTTCCGCATGGAGAAATTGCATCACCAGGAAAGTACCTTCACCATCTTCGGCTGTCACAACGTTAAGAAAATGATATAATACAAGATTCAGCTGGTAAGTCATCTCACCCTTTGCATAGAGATCATTGTCGCGATATGTATCTTTTATAAGCTGCAGCTGAAATCCAAGACGGTGGTCGCGGAAGAAGGTAATCCAGTCGCCGGTCCAGGGATTCTTTTGTGGTGTACTGAATATCAATGAACCCCATCAGGACACCGTTTGTATCTTCAAGTTTTCCAATAGAATTTTGAAAACAATGATTATCAAACTCACTGATCTTGTATGACTGAAAAAGTCTCTAGAATTTGGCATATAGGATGAGAGTAAAGTATGTTAAGAGACCTGCCAATCGTGTTATCTACATCAAACCCAAAGCCTTTTTCTGATGAACTCGCCTTGTGCATTTCTCCCAGTTGCCTACCAAGCTCTGTCTGTAACAGAACCATACAACCCTCAATTTACTTCACAACTTAGTTATCTTCATCGTCAGATATGAACAAAAGCCTATACATCACATAATGCTCGAACTACAGGGGCCCACACGTACCTGATTTCCTCTAGATGAGCCCATTTCAATGAACTCCATAATGATGAACGACCCTCTTGAGTGTGACGATAACGGACCAACCTACATCAACCACCACAGCTTTTTGTCAAAAACAATTTGTGGTCCTGAATTCAGAAGAAGAATAACTTCGGTGAAAAAGACCAGCGTGGATCAAACCTGAAATTCACTAAACCGTGACACTGACCGACTTTCGAGCACTAGGGTCCATAGTTTCATATGTGTAATGGCATGCTCACCTTCAGAGGCTTCGGAACACGAATCGTGCCAGTCGCATGCATGGCATTCAAGCCGGCCGCTTCAGCTTCAAACATAGACGGCCCTGTATTCCTGCGCCAATCAGCCTTCTCCAATGACATCATTAACCACATTGAATTCTCTAAATCCAAATCGCATATGGAATCGCATATTGACTGATAATAATCAATGCCATGTAAAACTCCATCCACCAACAAGACCAAGCAAACACATAATTTCCACAGTAACTAAACCATGGTGGCTTTACCTGTTCGACTTCACGAAAAACGAACCCGCGTCCGTGTCGTACCGAGTGGCAGTGCTGATGCAACCCCCTCCCACCGGCGACGTGCGGAGGATCTTCGTCGCACCTCCCTCGCCCATCATCCAGTCCAGCACTGGGTCACTCTCCGCCACTGCCACCCAAAAGATCATCACGACTTAGGTCATGCCATGTCCTACATTCAGAAACCAACTCACTATCTTCTCCTAATTGACCGCAATTAGCTAAGAGAAGTGCCAACTTACTGATCTTCAAACGCAAGGCGGGTGTACGAGACGCAAAAGCGCGCGAGGAGGGTCGCACCACGACGGGATTGCAAGCGAAGAAAGGTGAGCGAGACGAAGCTGTGAGACCCACAGCAGCTGCCATAGCTCAATCCTGAAAAGGCCAATCTTCACCTAAACTCCAGAACTCTCACAAACTCGAAATGGGTTCACGAACCACAGAACTGCATCAACCAACGCAATCAGACATCATCAAATCACACCTGGACACAACCAAATCCTAATTCCAAACCACACACCGCAACATCGAACCCTCTCCTGCACAGTGGACACCAGAGACATGATGAATTCAAGAGACAGTCACCATGATATCTGCATGTGCATGAAATTCACAAAAAAACTAGACTTTGATTGATAATAATACAATGACAAGATGGTGAACCTGCTGCAGTGAAGTTCCAAAACTAAATGAAAATCTTCAGACGAAGCGGAACTTACAGAAGCTGCAAAGGGATTGAGTACATAAACCCGTCACAAGAATGATCGCCAGGAATGATCTGAGTCAGGACTACATTTGAATCTACAGACGATGAATTTCTTAGATTTGTTGGTTTGACAGCTTTAGGTTCTGGTGGCTCTTAAAGGGTAGAGGAGAGGAAATACCAGAGGATCGCTTTTCAGGTGTCGTTTACACAATCAGACGAGTTCCCGTGACCGCAGAGAGGGTGTATTCGCACATCCTGCTGACAGGAGCAGGCACAAGTAAAGCCCTTCCCCCCTTGGAAATTTTTGTTTTACTTCATTGATAGTTCGTATGGTGTGGGATGGTTGCACTTACCACACTAGCTTGGTGAGCACAAGAGAGCGATGCAAATCTAACTTTCCTGCCCACGAAACATAAGTCCCTATCAGGATGAGATGGCTGTGGAAAATGCAATCCTACCTGCGCAGAAGTTCGTCCAGGGAGCAGTTCCTTGCCAAAAATCCCATACTCCCTGCGCCTGCATACAGAAAGTGTGAACCAACCCAGTGTCCAGAGCTGATACGTGAACGAAATCACACAATCTGATATGAGAACGAACATCCAAATCCGTATCCATTTCAAGTTGTGTTTTTCTTGCACAAATCAGATATACATCTTTAGGTCCTGGTAGAGGCTGTCACTTTCGGACTAGAAAGCTTCAATTAAATGTTAATCGTAATTCAGTTTGTTCGAAAAAGTGATACATTTTTTTATACTAATTCGCAACTTTATAGGGTTGAAGCATCAAGAGCCTGCCAATCGGAGATTTTACTCCTCCCCGTGGTGAAGCCGTACCGTGGGTCCCACTGCAGGGCACTTGGTCTAGTGGTATGATTCTTTTTTTTTCATGATTCAGCTTCCCCCCAAAACTTGAAACGCTCCGTAATTCCCGGGCGCACGGAATCTTCCGCCGCCGGAAATTAGGTCACGATTTTTCTAAGTGATGTGCATGACTTTAGCTATAATATCGTCTGTTAGCGAGGTGATTATCCCTCAGGGATCACGCTCATTCAAAATTCAGTCACTTCCAAGCAGTATCGAGAGAGAGTGATTACGTTTTGTTAGGACAGGCAGTGAGGATGCTTTAGATTACTCCGCTTTTGCGACAGTAGACCAGAGCAGCAGAATCTCCGACCGATGTTATACGAGTAGAGTATGCGATACGAGTGTAGAAGCTTTTGGGATTATTAGAGAAGTTTAGTGAAGCCGCCAGAGATTATTAGTGTATTAACACTAATACTTTCCTTAACCAGTTCACTCAGGACCAAGGGGGTGTTTCCACAGTGTTGGTTTGGTTCACCACCTGCGTTGGGAGTTAACAGTAGATACGTGTAGTTACCAAGGTAGAGCTTCCGAGATGAAAGAGACTTGGGAAGCGTCACCAGAGAATCTCAGCATGCAAGGACGACCGATGGAGCCGGCTCAAGTGGAGGTAGAGCCGGAGAAAGTCGATCGGGTTTACCTGGAGGCTTACCGACAGGCGAGGAAAGAACCGCGATTCATATCGGCGGTAGGAGACATCTTCGCCGACATCATGGACGAAGTAAGATTTGAAAGGCAGGAGGTAGCGCTCAGTCTGGAGAGTGGCAACAGGCCACTACCGCGATCACGTCTGCGGTGGGAGGAAGATGCGGGCCTCCGCCTACTTCAACAACTACCAAGATCGGCGGTGCCGCCAGTTATTCAGGCCAGGAGCTACCTAGACAACCTGGCTAATTACCACTCTTACATGAAGGAGCAGCAACGCCTACCTTCAAGAGGACGGCGCTTGGGACCTAGCGACTTCACTACGGTTCAGGCTTTTCTCTCAACACTACCGGACGATTACATGGACGACCCCATAGACACGTCTAGGAAGGCCAGAATGTTTGAAGAAGCGCGGGCCGAATACCAGATAGTAATGGCGCCTCAGGGAGGGTACCCGGAGGCAAGAGACCCTTTACAGCCGGGGGACTTTCTCGGACTGGCCTGCGCTGCAGAGGGCGCTCCCGTAAGTCTCCAACAGCTCCCGGAGGGCGGTCAGCTCCCGCGTATCAACACAACAACAAACACATCGTCAACACCAGGATTAACTCCAGAATCAGCAAGAACAGACATGGATACATCGTCTTTGCCTCAGACCCCGTTAGCCGGCGGGATCAACCTCGACGATTTAGGTAAGTGCCGAACCAATACTGAAAAACAATTGACAGACTCTAACACTACTTGCACTCCTAGAGAGGAAGAGGTTTCACAGGTTCCAGAGAAGAGCAATACCATACCTGACAGTACGCCCGAGGAGCACGGAGGCGAGATAGAGCCGACACAGATCAACCTCTCGGCAGACCTGCTAGCCGCGATCAAACTCAGCCTCACACACGCCGACACACACGTCCTCATCGGACATGTCCAGGGAGTGAACCCTAACCATCATGAGTTATTTGATTGGGCTCGTGATACTTTACATGAAACGTTTGAGTCTCTTGTACTTAAAGGCCAGGGCTTCTTTGAGGCCCAGTTCTCCTCTGCGGTGGGTAGGATAGAGGCGCTCACAAAAACCTCCTATGCGTATCAAGGGAAACCAGTCTTTTTTAAGATCTGGTCACCACATTTCACCCCAGAAACATTCAAGGACAAGGACAAGGACCCGGCTCCTGAACTCCGATATCCCATCTGGATGCAAATCGTTGGACTTCCTGGTATCCTCCGCAATGAGCAATTCCTCAGGGAAGTGGCCAGCCAGCTTGCGGAGGTCATCACCATTGAGGACTCCAACCTATATCGAGCCAGAGTTTCAGGACCACGGATTCGGATCCTGATTTCTAACCTGGCCGACATGCCAAAGAAGATAACACTTCCTCGACTGGATGGCCCAGGGGTGGTGACGTACAAAGTGGACTATAGTGGACTTCCAAACCAATGTAGCCGATGTAGGTCCTGGGATCACATGGTGAGCAACTGTACAAGACTCCGAATACAAGATATCCGACAGAAAGGGGGGGGCGCGAAAAAGAATCCAAACACAGCCACTACTCCGGTCCCCAAAGCAACCAACAACACACCGAAGAGCAACAACAGCCAGAAAACAACCTCATCCCATAAAACGGCAACGAATAGGGATTTGGAAAAAGGAAAAACACAGGCAGACACGGCCTCAACATCCGAGGCTCAAGGCAACACACAAAGCCTCCCTCAAGCATCCACAACACCAGCCATTCAGCCGGAGAAACCTATCCCTAACCCGAGTACCCATCAAACAGAGAAATCTCCCAACAGAATGGTCACAGCAGAACCTACCTCCAAGGGGACCGATACTCCCCAAACTCAAAGGAGGGCATCCCCAACAGAAGATCAGGACACTCCAATGGAAAACAACGATGCCCCAGAGGAACCACATGCCCTACTCCCAGAAAATGTGCCCTTACCCGAATCGGACAACGAGGGGGAGGAGTCGGAGACGGAGACCCTGGCACAAACCCCGATAACGAAGGAAGAGGAGGAACAAGTAGCAAGCAACGGGCTGGCCTTAATTATCAACAACTCGGCCTCCCCTAGTCAACCAGAACAACAAGGAACCCCCAGGTCGACACCAGATACAGACGGAGGAAATCAAACACCGACCCGGATGACCTCAGAAGAACCCGACTATCAGGTAAACACCCATTTCATTTGGAACTCTACTCCTTGGGGTGGGACAGCTCTAGGAGATGTTAACCATGACTCAACAAGTTCAGAAACCACATCGACTAGTGTGCCTACTGCATCGCAACAAGATCCAGCAGCAGCAGCAGCAAGCCCACACAACTACGTATGGAACCAGGGCAAGCATAATGCCAAAGGAAAAGGAAAAGGAAAAGGAAAAGCAAAAAGAGCCACTCAAGAGTTGCCGGCCCCGGAAGGAGAAACAACAACAACAGCGACGAAGAGGACTTACCGGTCATCGGACCTGTCCAGCAGGTTCCTTGCGACGATTGGCATCAGCAACATACCGGAGACCGCAACACTCCGAGGGACCGTCATACCGGTTTTCTATCGGTATGAAGGTAAGATTGGCTGTTATTCCTTTTTGTGTCAACGGAAGAATTATTACAATAGGCCGCTCTGTTACATACCCGTCACAGAGCTGTCCATTGTAGGCAACCAAAACCCCGGTACTATCTTTACCCGACAACAATTAGTGAACGACGTTCACTTGGAACTGGAAAAACTTGTTAGCAATTACAACGAACATACGCACGCGCTAACCAGTTGGGACAACGCCCTATGGTGTTACTACTGGACGGTGATTGATCAGAACACACATGTGGTTCGAATCATCCCCCTGCTCAGAACCGAAGGAGCGGAGATGAGACTTACCAAACCCGGCAAATACTCTTGGAAGGTATTGCCTATGATCCTCGCTGACACGATCCGGGAAGACCCGGAGCCGCGTCTTGTTTACCACCAGAGTGTCGCCAATAGCTGGGATGCAATACTGGGGGCTGAGGCCCCAGAGTATTCCCCTCAATCTCCCCAAAAACCAGTCCTCAAGAAAGCCTGCACATTCCATAGGAATGTGCCTGCCGAAGAAGACATTCTTGACTCCGCTCAGCCGGAGAGTCCCACCCCTGTCGCCCCCCTAGATGGTGGTGATACCTAAATTAACCATGGCCACCCAAAATGTCAGTTGCCTAGGACAAGGCACTGACGGCGTTTGGAAACGCCACGCAATCAGAGACCACTTTAGGCATCTCAATCCGAGACCGGACATCTTACTGTTACAAGAACATAAATTCTCAGCAAAGGACTGTGAACGCAAAACATCACAGTTAGATTATATGGGTGGCCCTTCCTTCTGGAATGAGGCCATCTATAATGTAACGAAGAATCGACACAAAGCGGGTACAGCGATACTCCTTTCTAAACGACTAACCTCGTTAGTCAAACAATCAGGTATAATTGTGCCTGGTAGAGTGCAATTTGTTACCTTACAACTGAATGCTCATCTTCTGATGGGAGTAATGTGTATTTATGGTTGTAACAAAACCCCGGATAGAGCTAAGTTATGGGAAGCCATAGCTCAAGCCCCGTTACCACAGGCACACTGGGTCCTCGCAGGCGACTTCAACAACATAGAAAGCCTGGAGGATAAGATTGGAGGCAGACCAACAACCGGTATGCGGCCATTAGAACAGGCTCATTGGCATGCGTTGCTAATGAAATTCAACCTTTCAGATATGTTCCTCATGCCAGAATTTAGACATCTTACTAAAAAGAAATTCACCTGGGACAACGGCCTAAAAGGGCCGACACGAGTAGCCACCCGAATAGATCGTATTTACTGCGATCTGACACTGCAAGCGATAGGAGGCCATTGCGGGGTCTGGCCAACCTTCCGACGCCTCTCTGATCATGCGCCTTACTTTGTGAAGTGGCATGACAGAGATGTCAAAACCCAGAGTCACCTGCATTTCAACAGGTACCTGTTAGAGACTGATGAGGGTCGGGATATGCTTGGGAAAGCATGGACTGACAGCATAGAGTCCATTCCGGATAGATCCTGGCAGGCTAAGATAGCAGCAGCCCTAGAGTCGGTCAAACTGTCAAGTGATGAATACACCAAGAACAGATCGACGAAGTGGCAAGAAACATACGACAAGGAAATACAGGAAATCCTCGAGGCGGAAGAATACCTCCACACGCACTGGGAGGACGCGGCCACCCGAGACCGAATAGAGAAGGCACAGTCCAAGCTTCACGACATCAGGAAAGCGAGATTGGACAAGAGGGTAAACGCCACAGCAGCTAAGTGGACCCGGGTGGGAGATCGCTGCACGCGGGAGTTCTTCGAGTCTTACAAGGAAAAAAGAAAAAACAACAAAATTAAAGAACTCATCAATCAGGGCAAGGTCCTCCGCACTCAAAAGGACCTCTCCCAGTATGCGACACAGTTTTACAAGGATCTCTATACGGCTGACCCAGTGGTGGAGGCTAACGAAGCAGCTCGAGCGGTGTGCCTTGCCAGTGTTCCAGCAGTAGTATCAGAGGAGCAAAACATCGAGCTAACAGCACCCATAGACCTGGAGGAACTTCATCATGCAGTAATGGAGCTGCCCACGCACAAAACACCAGGAAAGGATGGAGTGCCGACAGAATTCTTCCAGGTTCTCTGGACAACAGTAGGCGAACACTTACTGGCCTTCACAGAGGAAGTTTTTCAATCTGGAGAGTTGGAAGTGCATCTGAACACAGGACTGATAACCCTCATTCCGAAGACACAGGAAATAGCATACCTCACAAACTTTCGGCCTATTACCCTGCTTCCGGCCATCTACAAAATCCTAGCCAAGGTACTGGCCCTTAGAATGACCAGAAATCTCACGGAATGGATAGTTCCCTCGCAATCTGGTTTTGTACCAGGGAGATGTATATTCGACAATATCTACCTGGCTTACGAGACCTTATCATGGGGAGAGGAGAGTGACCAACCATTGGTCATGATGCTCCTCGACTTCGAGAAAGCATATGACAGGCTGAGTTGGACCTTTTTAGAAGCGGCAATGTCAAAGATGGGATTTGACAATACCTGGATCAAGATGGTGCGCTCGCTCTATGCGTCCGGCCGTTCCAGTGTGCTTGTCAACGGTATTGCCGGGGAAGAGTTCCAAATTCAGAGGAGTGTCAGGCAAGGGTGCCCCCTAGCACCCTACCTGTTCTTAATCGCAGCGAACGTGCTAGCTATGATGCTTCAAGACCCGCAATACGAAGTCAAAGGGATTGTACTGCCCAACGGAGACCAGGTCTGCTCCTCACAATTTGCGGACGACACGAACCTCATGCTGCACGGCACGAAGGACAACCTAATCAGAGCCATGAGGGTCCTGGACCTTTATTGCGAAGGCTCCGGATCCAAACTGAATCTGAAGAAAACTAAAGCAATCTGGGCCAGCGATGACAAACGAGAGTGGGAATGGGGGGAAGAGCTCGGAGTGGTCTGGGTTCCGACAGGTACCTCTGTCAGATATCTGGGATTCCCGCTTGGTTTCAAACTCCCACTTGAGGAATTGGACAACGCGCTACTGCTCAAAATCAGGAATGGAATCAGAAAATGGAGCGAGAAGTTCCTATCCCTAGCGGGACGAACATTGATTGTCAACCAGGTCATACTGGCCTCAGTATGGTACCTAGCAAGCTGCGCTATATTTTCTAAGACAGCATTACAAAAAACGACAGCGATAGTCAGGGATTACCTGTGGAGTGGGAAGGCCTCAAAGAAGACCAGGGCTAAACTCCGCTGGACGGTAGCCCAAATACCTATTAGCAAAGGTGGAATTAAGGTCATTGACCCCGGAGCGCAGACAAGGGCCCTACTCTCTAAGCTAATGACGAGGGGACTCTGTCCAGACAGAGAACCTTGGAAGGCGTTCATTAAATACAGAGTAGGTCAGATTAACCTTACCAAGAATGGACAGTGGCCAGCGTCACAAAGGTGGATGACCCAGCGAACGAAACATCTCAACATCCCGGGGACATCGCTCTGGAAAGGAATTTTAGAAAGCTGGAGTACACTGCAATCAGGAATCGAGCAAGAACCCCCGCACACAGAAGCAGAGATTAGAAGGGAACCCCTATTTGGGAACAGACTCCTCACATCAACACAAGGACAGCAGTGGGGGCTCAATAGCAAACACAGGTACAAAAGCTGGGCTCAAAAAGGATACAATACCGTAGGGGACATCTGGCACACAGAGAAGCAGAAGTGGAGATTGCCAAGCGAAATGCGGAAACAGATTGGAGCACACAGAGCAACAATGAAGTCACATCGCAGGCCCCTAATACGGAGTATCCCATGGAAGCCAAAACAGGAAGCCCCACGGATGAATGAATGGGTTTCTGAAAAGCAACAAGACAAGATGGAGTACGTTTATCACATCCAGGCATGCATCAGGGGGGTGCGTTGGGCAAAGATTTACAAGATACAGGCCAACGATAGACTGATAGAACATCTCGAAGGCATTACAGAGCTCCCCAACAGAAAATATCAGGAGGTACGAGTAGTTACCCGGAAAGGAGTCAACGGACCCTTCGAAGACTACAACCCATCGGAATCGCCAGAGGCAGGTAGAACCCTCTGGCTCTGGGAGAGAAACTTCCTCAAAGATATGGACTGGGATCCAAAACAGTGGTCCTGGAAACCATTCTCAGGAGCACCCAGGCTCAAATTCTTCCAATACACGGTAAAGAGGGGATACAGGATCCATCTGGAAAATAACAATGAAATAATGTGGTTTAAGCAGGCAATGAAGGATTTGGGCTATGCCAATAGAGAGCAAACCACATTTTTTCAGAGGTTATGGCACCAATGGAAACCACGCAAGATAGCAATGATGAACTGGCTCACCCTAGCAGGTGGCCTCCCCACGGGGTCATGGAGGAAGAAGATAGGCGGGGAGGGCCACTGCCGTATCTGCAATGACAGCAGTATCGAGGACACGATACAACATTCGTTAGTGGATTGCCCGCATCTCAGAATTATATGGACCAGGTTCCAGGCGTTAAGGCAATCCTCTACTCTCGAAACCTACTGCGAGAACTGGCCAGACCACATAACAGGAGGAGTGGATCCTCCGGGATCAGAACCCATCCACGAGAGCTACAAGTGGGATACGGCGGGCAGAACGAGGGTAGACCTCAACACCCCGTGGGACCTACTGAGGTCAGCTCTCCTATGGAACATTTGGTGTCAAAGATGTGCTTTCGAGATACGACAAGAGAACTTCCACCCGGGACTAGCCTTATACCAGGCATGGCGGACAGTGATATATATAGGCATGGAAGCATTTCGGGACATCAGGAGATATCCAAGGAAAGAAGATAAAAAACACGAGATGGAAGAAATATTTTATCAAATTTGGACACAGGACGGGATATTCAGCAAGATCCAGGGTACGAAGCTACAGTGGCACCTATTGCCACCAGCAGTGTACCTCCCGCAAGGGATGGCCTCACATATCCCCCAGTCACACCACATTCCGACAGAGGAAGACGAAGAACCCCGGGACGCCTGTGAAGCAGAGAGAAGAGCAGAACAAGTCCTTCAGGAAGCCATACAGGAGCTCTTTCGACAGTCTTCAAACCAGCCTAGGGCGTATCGCCCGGCACAAGGAAGACGACAAAGATCCACATACAAACAACTTGTATGTAGAAGCAGTACGACAACTCGCCCAACACAG
The DNA here is from genome assembly GCA_014871385.1 of Ceratodon purpureus. Lineage (NCBI taxonomy): Eukaryota > Viridiplantae > Streptophyta > Bryopsida > Pseudoditrichales > Ditrichaceae > Ceratodon > Ceratodon purpureus. Next base: position 5,851,063 of record CM026431.1, read on the forward strand.
GCTGAGTGTTCCGCGGAAGGCGGCAGACGGCCCAGGCGAAGGAATGCTCAGACAAAAAGTAACACCACCCTCAGTATCTTCTGCACCCCGGCTGCTCCAAAGACGGGGGGGAAAAAACAACAGAGGAAACGGGAGCCAAAAAAGAAGAAAATACATCACACAGGGTTCTCCAACCCGGCAGTAGAAAAACAGAAACAACGTGAAGAGAGGACCTTAAAGCGCCAACAGGAGAGGGAAGGGAAAGGTATGGATGGTGCTGCAGACACAAGAGGACCTTCAGGCACGGGTGGAGGTAGAGGCAAGGATAGGGGGAAAGCCCCAATGTATCCTCAAGGTGATGGAGCGTCGACCAGCAGACCAAAACCAACCAGTAGACCCAAGATGAAGGCTTACAAGAAACACAGACAACCAGAAGGGCCAGCTCAAAAGACAGAAGAAGCAGCGAACACGAGAACGAAACCAGTAAGCAGACCTAAGATGAAAGCTTACAAGTCACATCCGAAGCAAAGGAGACCAGATCAGACTCAACCAGCAGGAACGGGGATCAGAGGGGGGCAGGAAGGAGTAGGGCCGAGTCTTGGCGCAAGACATAACGAGGAAGAAGATACAGGACTTGGCAACAGTCACACCGAGAATGGGCAGGGTGTAGAGAATCCATTTGCGGTACCTCATAGCAGAAGTAAACCAACAGCCAGACCAAAACAAAAAACATATAAAAGAAAACCAGTGGAGCCAAAGGAGGGAGAGGATGATAGTCAGCAGGATGAAGTACCTCTACAGGCGAGGGAGGTTAGAGTCGGGGGACCAAGGCTGCGCAATCCTCTAGGACATTACACAGCAGGCGGAGTCTACCCTGCACCTCCGTCGCCCTCCACAAGAGACAGAGAACAACAACAGGTCAGTAACTTCATGTCGCACTGTGGACTTTGCAACTTGGGAGAACATATCATAGATATACCAAACCATACACCATTCACTCCAAGGTTTGAGAACGAGAGAACGGAAGAGTGGTGGGCAGCGGAGGAAAGGTTGCGAGAAATACAGGAAGAGATGGAGAAACATAGCCAACAAAGATGAAACAATCCGGGCAACAACAAAAGGCCACAAAACGAGTAAGAAGAAAGCGCGAGTCGCTGTGGGCAAGAAACAGGGGAGGGAGGGAGACACGGGGATATGGGGCTGAGCCGGGGCTGGAGGTGGTTTCCCCGCTGAGAGAAAAAAGAGAGAGAAGCAGACAGAGAGAAAAAAAAGAGAGAGGACAGGATAGGCTCACCTCCCACGCGGCTGGAGCAGGACAGCGGCAACACGAGACACACAGGAGCCCCCCCCCCCCCCCCCCCAGAACAACACATCAAACCCCAAACCCCATGACAACAACAACAACACAGGACAGGCAGGTGCTCATCTAGTACATCGTATAGAAACCCTAGATTAGCGCAACCAGGTCCCACGTACAGTAGACGGCAACCGCTTGACCCTGACTCAAGCTCCTAGAGGTCAGGTAGAGTAGAAACATCAGGTTTGAGTCTTCTCATTTAGAATATTCAAAAGATTACAGAGTCAGCCATGAGGCTTAGTCTTTCCGCGGTGTCTCTCTCCTCTCCCCCATATGTGGGGTACTCTATGTATCCGCACATGGGCCGGAAAAGTAGTAAAAAAAAAAAAAAAAAAAAAAAAGAGAGAAAAAGAGAGGGATCGCCCCGTCGGTAACAAGGGCTAACCTAGGCTCTCTAAGTACTAAGTCAAACTTGCTTAGTCGGAGTCGCGGGTGGTGAAGGAATTATAGGCACTGCCGAGACTGGAATCGTCGGAGGCAGGTGAGAGATACCCTCCAAGGCGGTAACGTATCACTTCCCGTCCGGAAGCGGTCTCGGAGTACTCTTCCTCTTCGGCCACGGATTCTCCATCGTCATCGGCTTTGGAAGCACTCACGTCTGCAGCAAGACAGGATACCCCTCCGGCCATGGGGACTTTGTGGAAGAAGGCAGGATAGGGCAAAGAGAGGGGGTTGTCCTCAGAGGGAACATCTTTAGCAGGGACAGTTGGAGCTTTGACAGGAGGGACCGGCGCAGGGTCTTCGGCCTGGGTGGGTGGTGCCTTTTCGGCGGCATCACTCACATAGATTGGATCCGCAACGCTGGTGCCATGAGAAAGCAGCTCATGCTGGGCTCGCAAGAAGGACACAAAGGGAATACCTGAAGCAACTCCGAGCAAAAGTATCTCACTCCGGATCTCCTTGGTCCATGTTAACTCGTTCGAAAGGCTCAGAAGTTGAGATATTGCGGGGATATCGGGATAGACTTCAGCGGTGGAAGACTGGCGAAGATACACTTGATACAACCAGCGCAGGAGTAAGGTCCGATCGGTCTCCATGACGACAGGATTGGCACAAGAGCTCTACGAAAGCAGGGGCAGAAGACTGAGCTGAGAAGGAGCACAACATCGGAGAAAGAGAGAAGGCAATCTATACCAGCCACAGGAGCCGCGGAGGAGACGCAGACAACCAGAGGATGAAGATTCACCTCAATCGGAAACAATTCAAGGGTCACATATACAACCAGGTGCGATGGGACGGGAAAAGTAATGAAGGAGCCCAGAACGCCGGCACTGATCTTCTTCGAAGGATCTACAACGATTCGAGAAATCAAGGCCATCATACTCCAGGATTCAGCTGAATTCAAGACAAGCGTAAGGACGAGCATTACAAGAGAAATTCAACGGGAGTCGCGATACTCCGAGATTACAACACCAGCAGGAAGAACGGGAAGGAAAGCCTTAGCAGGAGAAGGGCTTCAAGCGAAACGAAGACCCGGGGGGGAAAAGGGTGCTTCGCAGGAAAATTGACAGAATCGAGAAGATCGGGGTTGCAGCTGCGCGTAGGGCAAGGTTAACTTAGCAAGTCCCTTGGGGGACAACCTTGATCCCCTCACCATTCATTGTTGCATGATTTTGGTTTTGATTTCGCTGGATTAGTATCGAGTCCGGGATATCTCTAGCATTCATAGCACAGATTTGTATCATTAGGTTTATTCATTGCAGATGTACTTTGTCTTCGAGTGGTTCGCTTCAGGGGCAGTTAAGTCCCAGACCAGATAGTTTGTCTGAAAACCGGAAGGGGGTGACCCCCTCCAGACCGTGACAGGGGAACTTTAAAGTTCTCCAGAAAGTAAAAGCTACGCTTTACTTGGCAGACCGGGTAACTCCGGTCTGTCTGTATCCGATTTACTTATTAACCCCGGTGGGGATTTCACGGTCTAGTGGTATGATTCTCGCTTTGGGTGCGAGAGGTCGCGAGTTCGATTCTCGCAGTGCCCCTAAGAAGTATTTTTGAACATTGTGTCTCGTTTAGATGGAATTCGGAGAGCTCTCATTGCGCACTTGAACTGGATTTCTTTGATTTAGCACATTCCATTTTGTGGTAGAGAATGATTTACTCCTACGTCTTCAGAGATATAATTTGACCAGTGAGTGCCAGAGACCAGAGAGATTGAGTCCACTTTGAGCAACAGGAGGTCAAAGTCCTGAGGTTTTGGAACCCGTTACTCTAGTAACCTACCGAGTTCTGACTAGGAGGCCCAGGCCCCACATTACTGTGTGTCATCAGCCCTCGTATCATGCGATTCAGGTCTCAAGACTCATGTCATCTCATGCCACTGTGTGTCATGCAGGTTTTCGGCACAAGACTTGCTTATTTCAGACGAACATATCTAGTCCAGCCTGCATGTCCAGTTTGTCATTTGCAAGGGTCAGGATTACTGTTCCTGAGCTGGGTTAAAGCCTACTGGGTCAATAATAACGGGACTTGGCATAATATAAATATCAAAATTCAATTCAGGGCAGCTAGGGCAGGTTTGAATGCTGTAAGATATATCATTGCTCAGTTGCCTCTGAGATTAAAATCCTATCACTCACTTCTGGGGTCACGAGCCAATCATACAATCTTTCATGATTTCAGTTGTTCAAATGTTTATTTTCATCCATTCTTTTCAACTAAGACCTTATAATATATGTTATAAAGTGAGATGTGATTCGTATCTATAAACTCATATAATAATATTGGCACCATTTGGACTATGCCTTTCGATGATTGTTACTCCAAACATTTTGCTCATATTTTTTTCCATGTAGGTAACTAAGTTGGGCACCTCCATGCAGAATATTGAAGACTTATTTTGATTTTTTGGCCTTCATGCAAATTATTTTCCAAAAGCAGGTACAAAATCGTCAGCATGGTAAAACTTAAATAACATTAAATATTTTTGGTTTGGAAAAAAAGTGAACGGTGAAATATTACATCCATGAGTTTGTAAATTTCGGAAGAAAACAAAATTGAAAAATTACTAAATCTCAAATTTTGACAATTTTTGAAAGGAAATATTGTAAAATTACAAAAAACTTTGAAGCTTGTTCATGTAATTTTTGGAAGCTGCCCTTGTAAAATTGGTAAACTTTTTGGCTTGGGTCATTTTGGATTTTGAGTAATAATTTAGTAATGAATATACTTTTTAGAAAAAATGAAAAAAAAACCTAATTTTAAACTTCCCGTTTTGGACTTGAAACCTAAAATTTCTAGATGAAGGTTCTAAAATTGGAATTTGACTTTGAAAATTTTACCACGTATACTTTACGGTAAAGGGAGCATCCAATAAAAATCTTAGGGAAAATATTACTTTTAACCTCTTCAACTAGGCTGCCCGAAATAGCAAAAACCCAAATCGGGTTTCCTAGACCTTTAGGGGTAACGTTAAACTTGAAAATTTGGACTCTCGTTAGACAGTCCCCGCCCGTCAAGGCTCACCTTTTACATAATTACTGGCAAGGATTCCTACATTGATTTAAACAAGAAATCTCTTTATGGAATTTTTCTTTCTTTGATAATAACAAAACTTCCCCAAAATATCCTGAGGTGGCCTAATAATAGCTAAGTTTTACTAAAAGTTTTATTAATTAAAAAAAAAAAACATTCTTAATTTTTTCCAATTTGTTCATTTTCTTTTGTTGGAATTGTTTTTGGGGGTCCAGGTACGGTTGGGGTATTACCTTCAGTTGCACCTTCTGAGTCACTCATATGCAACACAGGAATCAGCTAGAGTGAGGGAACCCTGTAACTAACATGACTTAGACTGGTTGGCGGTGTGAAGCTGAGCATTTCCATTGAAAGCAATATCAACATCACCAAAAATTGTGTGACTTGCACATTGTGCATGACTACAGTATACATCAGTGCATGACATTCTGCTCCCATATCCTCTAGCCACATACTGTAGTAGGGTCACGTAACAATCTCAACTTTGGCATGTGTATAGTATATTAGATGTCATGAATTGAACGGTATTATACACAGGACATATATTGCTATGCCATGCCATGCCATTTCGATGTCAAAGTTCAATCTTATCATAATGAATTATTATTAGTTTTTAAAAGAAGAAGAAGAAAAGAAAAGAAAGAGTTTCAACTCCAAAAAAAATTAAAATCACGTAATATTTGTTCACTAATAGCAATATTTCCATAGAAAATATTATTCTATTGATATAATACTACATTCATTTTTTGAATGATGGAAAAATGATTTCCATTCTGATTATTTCGAAAATAAATTTTATGAAGTTGTCATATTATTCATTCATATTTTAAAAAACCTTGTACACAATGATGGAGACAAACAAATGTTAAACATTCAAAAATAGAAAATTAGACATATTTTCACTTCAATTGTCATCTAGCTTTATTTTGTATGTTTGGTGAATTTGCTTTAGTCTATCTAAAAATATATGTAACACAAGATTAAAAAATGATAATTAAAAGTCATCCTAGTAGTCCAGCTGAATTTTATTTAAATCTGTGATTAGGAGCATCCTGTTATTTAAATATTGACAAGTGTAGTTAACACTCATTGAAAAAACCCAAAATTATGTGTGAACAGGTCACAATCCCAAAACCATCTGTACGATCCTCCTCAATTCAAAAACTGGATTTTAAAAAGCATATTCCCCACAGATACTGCTTTCGAAAAGATTTCCAATTCTCCACTTCCATGATGATCAAACGCCCCTGCACTAATTGGGATAAACAGTGCAGCAACCTTCACTCACCGGCATAAAATTATCACCCCTAAACTCCATTTCACAGCGCCAGCTGGGACGCCACCATCACCCCCCCTATTCATGAACCACACATGTCCCCAGCTTGGACCCAGCCCCAACAATTATTCTGCCCAATATTAGGCCACCCTCGACCCACAATACACCCGTTACCACCCACATCCCCAAATCCCCCCAACCCAAACCACATCCCAAACTCCACCTACGTCACCAGATAACCGAACATAATATCGTAACCGAGGTCTTCAACGAGATCCAAAAATACCGAGCGAGGTTCTGAAAGAGGCCGAGATCCCGTATTTAGGTCCCGAAAGAGACCGAGGTCCCCATCTGAGGGGCGAGGGGAAGGGAAACGGAGGCATGATTGGGGGCGAGAGGGGAGAGAGGCAGGGGCAGAACTCGACGGAGTCGCGGTGGAGCCGGGGCGGGGGAGAGGGAGGACGCGCAAACTGTGTGTTGGTTGCAGAGGAGGCACCAAGCTAGAGCTCGCTCGCGTGCCAAGTGCCAGGACGGTGCCCGCCATCGTCACGAACCTTCGACCCAGCCCTGACTCCGCTTCCGACTTCGTTGCGGATCACCTCTAGCTCCAGCGTCCAGCCGGACTCACTAGTTCTGCGCGTTCAGTGCGTCAGTCAGTGATCGGTTGCAGCGTGTGTGTGTGTTTAGGTGGGTTGATCGTGGATCGGGGAGGACGTTGCGCCTCAGCATTGCGGGGTTGCATGGCTGGTGTTGGACTCGCGGATCAAGTTGGCGCCTCGGGGAGCTTCGGGGCTTTCGAGAGGTTGTGAGTTTCGTCTGGTGGGCTGTCAAGCTTGCTCCGAATTGGGTTTGCGTTCGGTAATCGATGGTACGTTGCTTTCTTCTCTTGGGATGAGATGTGGGAGGGGTTGTGTTTGGTGGTGTAGTTATGTGAGTAGTTAGCGTCTTGTTGTTGGTTTGCGACTAAGAGTATGGTAGTGTTGAGGGTGAGGGGGGTTTATTTTTAGTTGTGCATGTGGGTAGAGTAGGGTGGCGGTTTTTTGGGATGGTTGGGTAGGCCAGAGAGTTCGGGAGGTCAGTGCTTTTGAATTCGTAGAGGAGCATTTCGTTTGGCTAGTTTGTTGAGTAGATCGGATGAAGAGGAGGTAATTTTTGACCACAGGGGTGGTAGCTGGTTAGTGACGTTTTTGCTTTCTGTGTGTGGTGATGGGGGATGTATGACGTGAGTTTTAGGCCGTGCTCTATTGTATGTGGTGGAGAGTTGTGAGTGAAGTATGAGTTGATCGAACAATTGGCCTTGTCTTGTTCGGGGTTGAGGTTGCCGCTGCCGTTGGTCTTTTGTCTTAGGACGCGGTTTTGTAAGAAGGATCGGGATGTCTTTTGTGGAAATTTGTGTGGTGATTTCTAGCTTTTGTTCGGTTTCCAGTCTGGTTTCTGCGTGTTGGTTTTGCAAGTTTGGATGGCAGTGGGTGGAGTTGTTTATTTTGTTAACGCGCTTTTTCGTTCAATTAGGTTTAGTTTCTGTTGCATTGTCTGGATCTGGTAGCCATGAAAGGGATGTGGGGATAATGTACTGGAAAAGTAGGAGTGTCGGGTGTGTCATTTTTTCCAACAGATTTTGTGGATTTCTAACTGAACGAGCTCATTGTGTGCAGGCAATCGCACCTAAGAAGATTAGAAAAGCAATTGGTGGTCTGAAGGACCAGACCAGCATCGGTATTGCAAAAGTAGGGGTAGGTGGTACCAAAGCACCGGACCTCGACGTTGCCCTTGTGAAGGCAACGAGCCATGACGATTTCTTCGACGAGAAACATGTTTCAGAAATCTTGCACCTTACTGCATACTCCCGTGGCTACGTGAATGCATGCGTCACCAGTTTGTCTAAGAGGTTGTACAAGACACGCGATTGGCATGTGGCATTGAAAAGTCTCATGCTCACGCACCGTCTTCTCCGTGATGGCGATCCCAGCTTCGAAGATGAATTGATTCATACCTCTCGAAACGGTCGGCGCATTCTCAACCTCTCAGACTTCAAGGATGAAACGCATTCTAATGCGTGGGATTACTCTACATTTGTTCGCACTTATGGGTTTTACCTCAACGACCGCCTAGATTGTGCAGTACAATTCACAGGCAAGAGTAAACCCCGTCGGAGTAGGGGTGGCGAGAGAGGCGGAGATAGAGGCAGCGAGAGAGGCGGAGATAGAGGCAGCGAGAGAGGTGGAGATAGAGGCAGTTATAGGGGTAGAACTGCATACAGCAAGTCTCCTGTGAGGACGACTTACAAAGACTTACCGGGTGCCACAAGCCGGGGTTCCCGCGCTCGCTCTCCTGATGCGCGTGGTTATGCATACAGTGACGACCGCCGGCATAGTAACTATGACGGTGGGCTGTCGCCACGGTATGGGGACAGGTCTCGCCGCAGAGATGATTGGGACGAGAAGAAAGAGGAAGATGTTGATGACAATGTGCCCATCAAGGAGATGGCCGTCAAGCAGCTCTTGGAGAAGATGCCCGCTATGCAGAGACTGATGGAACGGGTGATCAATTGTCGACCCGCAGGTGTGGCAAAGACAAACCGCTTGGTTCAGCATGCGCTGTACCCCGTCATCAAGGAGAGCATTCAGCTCCACAGGGATATCTCAGATGGTTGTGCTGTTCTTCTTGAGCATTTCTTTGATATGGAGCAGAAAGAGAGGGTTAAGGCCTTCGAAATCTACTACACGTACTCCAAGCAAGGCGATCAGCTACACGAGTTTTTCAAATTGTGCAAGCATCATGGCGTAGGTCGATCTTCCGAGTACATTGAAATCGAGCCTGTGCCCCAGGAGCAGCTGGACAATCTGGAGGATTACTTGAGGTCGAATGCTCCTAATCGCAATAAGAGTAAAAGCCCTGAGCCCGAGCCTCTGCAGATTGAGTACAGACCAGAGACACCTGAGCGAGAGCCGGAGCCTGAACCTCGCGCTTTCACACCTGAGCCTGCACCGGCTCCCGTGGAAGAACCTCCTGCCTTCGTCGCTGAACCAGAGCCGGCTCCGCCTCGGCAAACGGAAGGAGGTAGATTTAACTGCCCAATTTATACCCTTTTTCAGTTGGGATTCCGTTTTTGTGTCTGTTCTCATCGATCTCTTACTCACGCCAGATATTATTATCTTGTTGTTGCAGATTTATTGGACCTTGATAAGGCAACAATCTCGGCCGATGACCATAGTGACCGACTTGCTCTTGCGCTTTTCTCGACTTCAACCTCAACGACAACCACTAATTGGGAATCTTTCAATTCGCCAGAAGACGAACAGAATGCTCTTCAACTTGCCAATGCCTCGGAAGGTAAAGCTGGTTGGGAACTCGCTTTAGTGTCGTCTGTGACTAATATATCGAAGCCAATGCCTGCCAACAGACCACTGGCTGGTGGGTTTGATCCTTTGCTCTTGGACAGCATGTATAGCCAGGGTGAGGTTCTGCAGAAGCAGGCTGTATCTGCTGTTCCGGCAGGGAGTGCAAGCAGCGTGGCAATTCCAAACCGACCTGCTAGTGCTTTCCTCGCTTTGCCTGCTCCTCCTGGTGGAATGCCACTGGCAGTGAACGGGGAGGATCCGTTCGCAGCTTCAGCCGTTGTTCCCCCTCCTGCATATGTGCAGATGGCAGATCTTGCTACTAAGCGGGAGTTGTTGACGCAAGAGCAGGTTATGTGGCAGCGGTATCAGATGGAAGGCATGCGGGGTGAAGCTGGGTTCCAGAAGCTATTCAACAACCCTTACGCAGGCATGCCTGCTCCGACTCCCATGATGTACCAGAACCCTTACCAGGTCGGTATGCCGTAGGAGCCTCTTATTTGTAGCTTACTGATGGTGGCACCTCGTTAGCGGTACCCCTTTTTGCTCAGATTGTAAACAGTGATTCTTTTATTAACTTAAATGATGATTTTGCGTGTTGGAGAAGGAAAGGCGCCTGTCTTTCGTCGCTTCCCTTTATCGCTCCTCTTTAGTCGATTAACATACTTGCATCAAGTGTAACTTGTATTGCCTGGATTGTTGATGCATTTGAACAACATTCTTTAGCAATAAAATATCCACGCATCTTGTGAATGATACTCAACAGGGACTAAGGGTGCTGATATGTGGTATGCATTGTATATTTGCGGCATTATGATTATCGAATAGCTGCCTTTATGGCTTATTGCACTGAAAAGGTCATGTGCCAATGTCTTGTGTATGATCCAAGGGAGTCGATCAAGCAATCCCTTTTCCTGATCAAGCAGTCTCAATTTTTGAATGTTAATTTGTTTCTGTTTTCGACATCTACATTAAATAGAATGTTGAATTGTGAGATAAGAATCAGTCACCTTAATCCTCCAGTGAATCCACTGACAAATGTTTGGATACTCTTTAGTCTAGTACCATTCTTTCATCGAATGTTGGCCTATGACCCCACAGAAAAACCCAGAAACGCCGTCCCGATCAGTGAGTAGTCTCTTCCAGATGTTAGTGCATTGATCAGCATCTCGGATGTGAGAGTAGGAAAACCTTTCAGATATGGAAGTCAGATAGCAACTTCTGAAAAATGGTATACATCAAACGAGAGCTTTTGCAACTGCCACAGCATTTATCACTAGTTTTCAAAACTATGCAGTCGTTGCAAACCAGTATTTTTGTCAAATGAAAATAAAAATGCGAGGAAACTAAAGGATGTTTCAAATCATGTTCTGTTATGTATTTGTCTGTACGCAAGTCCAAATGTGCTCTCATTTTCATGGAGATAAATGTAAGGAGAAAAAAATTGTCCGGATCGACATCAGCCTTCTTCAACATCGCTTCGTCTCCACAAACTTCAGAGCCTTGGTGCTGTCGAAAGAACCTCCTGCTACCATAACTGCAGTAACTGCAAGTCCACTTTCTGCAATTGCAATGCTTCGTCCTATGATTCCAGAAAAATCCACGTGCTCTATTGTTGGCCCCTCTGCCTGTCAATGCACACACCCTGCCCCCAAATCATGGCAAACCAAAACATATATCACGTCATCACATTCCCAAGAACCACAAATCAAATCATAGACAGCTAAAACATTCACGGATCTTGGCCAGCTAAATACCACTGTAAACCAGTGTGGTGGTAATGTAATACGCATTGAGCAACTCACCTCTCAGACCATTGAAAACTAGATCACAGTAGCAACAAGCCATGGGAATTAGGAATTCAAAGAGCTTAGATGGTGTCGCAAAGCTTACCAGGTGAAGTCTCGGTACTGTAAACATGGGTTTCCTACGTTGCAGACACGAAATTGAGTGACGCCCTCGGCAAGTCCCACGGCTCGTTCCCCTGCTACTTAGCTGCAAAGCCCGGAGTGGCAACTAAACAAAGGCATCTCACTAAGGCATAGATTATGTGTACATAAATACCCAAATTGTCTACATTATATTTCAAATAATATGGATTTATTTTTTAATTAATCTACTAAATGTGAAGTATTACTTTGGCAATGAACCTTGAAAACTGCCAGTGAGTGCTGAAAATTCCGCTGTTGCTGACTGACAGAAGTATTACCTCGGTATCAGTTGAGAGAGTTGTGTATGTACTTGTAGTGAAACTCGCTGTGAAAGCCAGAACTCTCGGCCCATCACCGAACTTTGACGACCTGGAGTCTGTTTCTTGTGGCACAGCAGTAAGGTAGACATACCTAAAACCACCAGCACCCTCAAGAACCAACCTGCAGGTCTCCCCATAACCGCAATTGAAACTGGCCAATCACAAGCTAGAACTAGCATTGTCAAACCACTCAATTCAAACTGGCCAATCAAAACACTCAAAAAGCTGGTGGTTTTGGGTCGGATCATGAGTGAAAATTAGTACTAGCTAGGTGTGACAATGGAAAAAGTCTTCAGATCAGTTTTGGGTCTCCAAGTTCTTTTGCCTTTGAAGATTAGTACCTATTTGTGTATTGGGAAAAAAAATTGAAAAAATTTGCATTCTCTGAGAAACCTATTTTTCTATACGTGAAAAATTATACCCCAAAAATAACCCTGAAAAAAAAGGCTCAAAATCCTTAAGTTGGTGGTTTTAGGTGTCTCTACCTTAGATCATGAGTCTCTACCTTAGAACATGACATAAGCGGTGAACCATGAGCGCTCATCGCTCATGGTATATATCTAATTTTAGTAATTATTTCCATAATTTCCTAGGTAAACTTTCGGATCACATGTTTGGGTAAACATAGGAATGCATGTGTGCAATCATCAAAATTTTAAAGTATCCAAAGTATATTGGTGATCTATAGTTGGAAAGGAGTCCTTGCCCTTGAAAGTTTTTGGAGGAATTGGTAACAATTGGAGGAACTATTACCGATTCCTATAAATCTTCTCGAGGAGAAGGACTCCTTCTCCACTAGTGTATATGAATATGAGATAAAATAAGTATAAAATATATTGAATCTAGATGATAAAAATTAATAGGGATGATTTTTGATTGGCAAAAATCCAATCAAATCCAAGTTGTACAAATTGCCAATGCATATTCTAATGCTAAATCAAACTAATCCACGATTGTTTGATGTATTTCCAAACTATATTATTCTAACCAAGCTAGTGCATCTTTGTCTAAATTTCTAGGTGTAACTCTTTTTGTAATAAACCCTAAGTGTAATAGGACCAATTTCATTGAAGGTCCAAACAAGCTGGCAAATAAAGTTACCCTTGACCATACATTCCATGAGTTGATGTAGAATGTTGTAAAGGTGCATATAAAGGATCACCTTCTTTCTGCCTCGGCCAATGATACTTGTCTTCATTGATACAAAATCAAGGCAAGAACATGTTGCAACTCTTCTATTGTTACTTCCGAGAATTGATTCTGAGCAATTGATTCATTGATACAAAATCAAGGCAAAACCATGGTGCAATATCTCCTATTGTTACTTCCTAGAATTGATTCTTAGCAATTGATTTGATAATGTAAATTGTAAAAACATAGTCATAACCATGATAGAAGACCTTCATAGTTTTGACCACTGTGCATTTAGTGGTCCTTGATTTGTTAAATTTTGCTATATGCTAAGGTGATGGCTTCGCAACATTCTTGAACTTTTTATCTACCTATATAATTGGTCTATAGTCCCAAGATGAATCATGACTTTGGTGACTTGGAACATTGTTAGGATTCCTTTCAAAATAGATAGGATCACTGCAACAAAATGGATCAAATGAACTTTGCCGACAATTTTTCTAAGCACTACCATACTCCTTAGAGCCATCAATGCCACGATTGGATATCCAAAACTTTAATCTAATTTGAAGTCAACAGATTTTACCACTCTGTCACTTTTGGTCTATAATAAAGTCGTTCCACTCATAACATGCCTAAGATTAAGCACATTGGAATATGCATGATATACTTAAAACAACTTTTCATTACGAGAAAAACGAGGTCACGAACGGGCCTTTGAAACTGGCACTTGAGAAAGAAAGAAAAAAAGGTGCTTGTGCACTTTTGACGGTGGCACCAATGGTGCCACCGTTGCGGGCGTGGGGGTTTGAACCAATCACCTCGAGGAAGCGCGTATAGGATGATTTGCTACAGCGTCAGCGTTGACAGCAAGCAGAACTGCTGCGCACAGATTCCAAGCCTTGAAGCTTGTGTCAATAGGGATATTCGGCATCGTATTAAAGGAAGGAGTTACACTTTAGCACAATCTAAATATTCAACCATTCAACCTGAGCTAGGTCAGCGCCAATGAGCACTCCTCTTAACTGTGGGGGCAGCATTTCTGGCATCTATTGCCAATAGTAGAGGGGCCTTTGGGCAGCCGGTTTACTTAAACCGGGCTATCTTAGAGGGCCCTTTTGTGAGGTCATTTTTTCCCTAATGCATCACACATCTCTCTAACTTTGAAGGACAAAACCATATTTGCTTTTGCTCAATGCTATCGGAATTGGATTTTCTTTGAATCCTAATAATTATTAGTGTTGTAGTAGATCACAACTTTGTATTTGGCCATGCAAGCATTGCATCTCTATCCTTCACTGTTATAACCCTCCGTTGGTCTTTGCACTAGGATGATATGCATTCAATATGCCAATCTAATGGATTATTGTATGACAGAGTCTTGAACAAAAATGCCTTAGCGATTCACCACAACATCCACAACTGGCTTGATATTGGAAGAGTTTGTGCTAGACTTTGGAGTACATTTCAAGCCACAACTTTGTATTAGTGTCATATATTTTTCTAATTTAAAAACAATAGAATCAACTCAATTGTGCCAATATGAGTCATCATCATTACCAAAAGAAAGATTCAACTTTTGCTTGGCCAAACCAAGAATGGAATGAGGTTCAAGATAAAGAACACGCAAATTCAAACCTACATCAATACCGACGATTTGAGAAATTTTTATTGGATTAATGTTTTGCATAGCAAAATATAGCTTCAAAACATTCCTACTTAGATTTGACCCGTTAAAGTGGCGCTCGAGGAAATTGTGGAATTGTATAGATTGCAACGACGATTTATGATAATCATCAAGTGTAGTATGATAGAGGTTTACCAAGGAAGATTAGTAAAAAAATACAAGTGTTGGGGGGGGGGGGGGGGATTGAAAATTACACAAAATATAGATAGAAAAAAGAAAGAAATAAAGTCATTAAATTCCAAAGGATGGTAAAAAAATTCACATTATAAAGTAGTTCCACATCAATGAGGATATATTAGGGTAAAAGGAAACTTGTTTAATGACTTTAACATTCTGGTAATAAGGTCATTCCATATAGAATAGGAGAAATTAGATTAAAATTGGGAAAATTAAAATTTACTGAAAGCATTGTCTTTGCATAGATCATGGATAAATATGGCAAATTAACTTGTATGTCGGATATATGTGGTCTCTAGTAATGGTAATAGGAATGCAAGAAGTTTATCCAATCATTGTGTTTCTTTAATGAGCCCTGGACAACAACACCAAAAGGTAATAGTTTAAAGGTAGACCTTGATTGCGGCTAATGCAACATCAACCACAAATTTAGTACATGACTTTGCATTGTCGTAACAGAGTTTGATTGGACTCGTAGTAGCTTGGGCTTTATGAGTTGTTTGGTGTGTTATTTAAGAGTCGTGCTCTAATGGAATTGACATGTGTGTTCATTGCCATCCAACTTCTTTTTTGGATTTCCAAAACTAAAAATGACTATCACATAATTAAAGTTTGTTTGAGCCAAGTCAACCATGAAATTTGAGCCAAGTCAACCATGAAACCCTTGAAGTTAACATTTTTCACACAAGGTTTATCTAAAATATTCAACATGGACAACCACATTTGTTCTTTTGCCTGGACCGTCTGTAATTGCAAATTACAAACAGAAATGGTCATTGCTTTGCAATAGTCAAGAACTTAAATGTAGATTTCAATAGTGATTCATTTCTTTACTCTTTTAGTGTGGCCAAACATAACCGACTCATTCTTCAAGTTATTACCAAGCAATATGTTCTTAATAAAATCCACTTCCTTCTAACACCACATATTAACATCTTGAAAAGATGAAGTAGATTTTCACCGTGTTCCAAGAAAGACATTGTCATAAATGTAGTCGTATCTAGATGCCTTCTTCAACTTCAAAATGTTGTCAATATAACCACTTTGGTCATAGTATCTTTTCGCTTCAACAATTATATTTCAAATACTTTGTGTACTCAGCTTTTTCCGCTTATCAATTGCTTGCTTCAATTTGTTATTCCTAAGCTTTCTTCCATCGCTATTCTTCCCTACTAGGCCTTTTAGAAACAACTCTCGAGTAAGAGGCATTTTAATTACCATGGCTTTGTGTGGTGTTCGAGCTACCTAGGTTAAAATCTCATCATGGATCAAATCCAACGCTTCTTAGCACTCTCCTTTAACCCCTAAGTGCCCATGAAAGCCGAAATGGCTTTTTGTTGTTTCGGTCAGTCTAGATAAAGGGGTTAAAATTGATATTTTTGCCTAAGATTTTACTGGATGCTCCTTGTACTGCAAAGTGTATGTGGTAAAATTTTCAAAGCCAAATTCTAGTTTTAAGACCTTCATCTAGAAATTTTAGGTTTCAAGTCCAAAATGGGCAGTTTAAAATTAGACTTTTTTTTTTAAAAAAAATCTTGAAATATGTTCATTACCAAATCACCACTCAAATTTCAAAGAAACCCAAGTCAAAAAATATACCAATTTTACAAGGGCAGCCTCTAAAAATTACAAAGACAAGCTTCAATATTTTCAGTAATTTTTGAATTACTACTTCAAAATTCGTCAAAATTTGAGATTTTGAAATTTTTCAAAAATAATTTCGCTCAAAAATCAAAAACTCATAAAGGCACCTAACCGCAGTTCAGATTTTTCTAAAACCAAATATACGTGACGTCATGCATGTTTTACTAGATCAACGTTTTCAGACCTTGCTTCTAGAAAACAATTATTTATGAGAGCCAAAAAAAGGAATGAGTCTCTCAAATTTTCCATGGAGGTACTCAACTTGATTACCTACATGGAAAAAAATATGAGCAAAATGTTTGGGGTAACAATCTTCAACTCCCCCTTTGCACCATTTTTACTATGTCATTCAGCCAATGCCCTAAAAACGTTTTGCTGCAACTTTGAATATTATAATCTCAAAAATGATAAGCATCCAACGGCTGAAAATTTTATCAGTACTTCTAAAGAAGGTTTATTACAAGATCTTACGGTTGTATATCTAGAAAAAGCAAAAAAAATTGGTTCAAATTTTCGTTTCTACAAGGTGGTCAAAAATCATTGTTTTGGAGGTTTTGAGACCCAAAACATGCTTGGGCACTTAGGGGTTAAGAATTCGGTAGTCATGACTACCAATATGCATTAGAGCTCGAGATATGGAAAGATTTTTAGAAAGAATATAAAACATCTTACAGAAGCACAATTTCAAACACAATGATATATATACATGTGTGTATATTTTCATAACCATATTCTTTATATTTTTTATATATATATTTTTTATTTTTTATTTTTTATTTTTTTTCAAATACATGCCAAAACATATATATACATTGTAAATTATTTTGAATATAAAATACTTTTTTTAGCTGAATTTGACATTATTCATAACTCATAAATGTTTTATTTAATTTTATATTTTTTAAGCATTCTATATATTTTATAGCAGAAAATTATGTGTTTTAAAAATTTCCAATGAAAATTCTATTTTTAGGTATGTTTATGTAAAAATAGGATGTCGGAAAATTCTTTGTAACCTTGGCTTGCTCTTGGAGGAAACCAATCAATGTAATTGTTGATAGTTCAATACAAATTAATAACTTTGCAACAGGTAGAGATGGCAAGTAAATTATTGCAACTGAAGCAAAATAACGGAACATGAATGTTAAAGATATCCTTAAGAAAAAAGAATAAATCTTGAATTGTACATAGATTTGAATAAGTATTTGCATGTGCGCTCTAAACCATATATATATATATATATATATATATATATATATATATATATATATATATATATATATATATATATATATATATATATATATATATATATATATATATAACTTTTAAAACATTGATATACTTATTTCAAGATTCCCATCACATTTACAACCATGAAAATAAAACCATGAGGCTATTATTATCTTGCAGCCAAGTTGGATAAAGTTGTGGCACAAGTTACACATTTTTATATAGCTATATAGAAAACCAATAAATTTCTAGAGAAGGAATATACTGTAGAAAGTTTTACAAGCCTCTTAGTATTGGTTTTAGGTAGTTGTCACTATCATCCTATAAACTAGACAAAGTATGTTGCAGCCCAATGGAAAGGAAAGAGAAGGGAACATGTAAAAAAATTGCAAGTTTTGTATGAAATTAGAGATTTAAGCCACATGTACTATCAAATGGCCAAAGAAATAATACACGTAGAGATTGAAAGATATGAGGTCAAGAGCTCCAAAGTAGAGACAACCATTAAGAGTAGGAATGGAAGATGATTAAGAAAAAAAAAAAAAAAAAAAAAAAACATTAAGAAATTGGAGGATTTTGATTCAGACCATCGAATTGAAGTTACAAAGTTAAGACACTTAGATTGCACGTGCAATAAAGGACTAGGATTTGTTAAGATTGAAGAGGCATGACTTAGATGCAAGTATTGAACAACTAAAGGGCGTTTTTTAGACTATGCAAATTCAATCTCACATTCCAATGACTTGGAGTCCAAGTACATTTATTAATGAAGTTAAATCCTCCACCAACAATCCATTTCCAAAAAAAATACCACATATCATGTGTAATGGCGCATTTTAGAATATGGATGGCATTATGGCTCCAAATGATTGTACTTATCATCCCTCGTGCATAATGATGCTAAGTTGGCTTTGCAAGTTCGTCCTACTTATATGGTTATATTATTTCATTATTAATATAAAATTTTCTATATTACCTACACTCTAAATTGTTACTTAAAGGGGTCCTATTTAGTATTTATATGTGTGGTTGTTGCTATAATATTTGGAAATCCAAATAATTTATTTGTTTTTTGGACAATCCATAAGTACATGATGAATGAAAAATTTATACTAAATGAAATAATTCATCCGCTCATAGCTCCTGAGATCATGCTCATGGATCATATGGTTCACAGCTCATGCTCGAGTAACCCCCAACATCATATGGTTCACAGCTCATGCTCGAGTAACCCCCAACATCATATGGTTCACAGCTCATGCTCGAGAAAAAGGTCATATAGTAGTAACACACAATTTCACGTCAAACCCAAAATGGTTTCCTGTCCATGTCTAAATTGTACTTTTTGATCATTTATTGATGGACTAGATGGCAAATTTAGATCATTTACCAATAAAACTTTGACCCTCTCTAACTTTTGCATACTATATTCAAATCATGCATTCTTTGGTGCATTGGAATCCTCTTGAACTTGCTTATAATAAAATTCAGAAATTTACATCTTCTATCAATAGCAAGTAGGCACTGCAGTTAAAGTGGCGGTTTTAGGTGTTACTACCTTAGAAAAGGTGATGACTCATTGAAATGCTCATATTTCCATCTCACCTATCTTTGCAGAACAGCATGACTCAGAAAAGACCTTGCACTGCATGACTCGACCAACCTTCAATAGGTCGGCACTTGCATCAGCTGCATTGTCAGCAACTCTGCAACTTTCGATGAGCACCGGGAAGAGCGCCGGATCATCAGGGAATGTGTAGACTTTTCCGCGTTTTGGTATGCACTTCAATTCAAAAAAGTCCATCTCGCTGGGCTATCATTCCTATTGAGGGGTCAAAGTCTTTTTGCCACACTGGCCATTCGCAAGTGCTCAAGGTCGGCAAAGATGGCAAACCGCTATAGCCGCGCTCTGTCTAAAAACATAAAACTTGGCCACATCGTCTGACTTGTCCCCGAACATTACCTTTGCCTATTGTCTCGTCTTCGACCACCCATTCTAGCACCAGCTGGACAATACTTCCTGCACCATTACTTCGCCCTCGAAGAACCAGCCGATTATATTGGTCAGCCAAATCTGGACCTCGATTCGGACCTCAGCTACAAGGTATCCGCCAGAAGGACATCCAAGTGACCATTGTACACTTCTATTCTCATTTTTCTTTATTTTTTATTTTTTTAGAAACAAATTGAGATCTATTCTCATTTATGACAGCGGGCCTTGCGCCTTTACTATGATCTAAATTGAATACATCGAAACAGAGTTAATTCATATTGCAGGATTATAGTACCTTTCTATAACTTCAATCTGGCTACAGTGCACGAACGTAGCTCAGAGCAACTCACGATTCAATCCAGAGCGCAGAGTAACGAAACTAAGTCGGACATAGCACGTCGGAGCCAACAGCGATCAAGTCGGAGGTACACTAACTCCTGTGGCCAATTGCGGTTTATTTTCGGAATGACTGTGAAGGAATCACCTCTTGTCAACCGCGAAAACGAATTTCCCGCGATCATACTTCATACACTTCAATGGATCTTAGACCTACTCTAGCATCAACTGAAAGGGACAACCACCATCACTTAGAACGTGGTGCACAGTTACGACTGTAGCCCCCATTGCAACGGGACTTCACTCACCGGGAATAGTTGCTACAGCCTCTCGGAGCCAATCTATCGGGGGAAAAATTAAAATTGACGTCGGGGGCATCTGAACAATCCAACGGAGCCAGATATTGTAGTGGTTCTGCATAAAACCCCATCGCCTGCCCAGAGTCATGCAGGTAGACAGTTGCCTCCTTCCGCAGGTATCGATCGTGAAGCAGAGCCTTTGTCCTTTTAGGTGGATTGTTGTATGTGAACTACTCCATTTGAAGGCTTGAATTCCCGGTGAGGATTTCAGGATGGCTCCGAGAACTGCTTTTCTGTTGCTAGCCCTGGCCGTCGGTGCCGTGCTCTGCCTGCATTGCGTGGTAGCTGAGGAGTCATTGAACAATGCGGAGGTGGGTTCCGGGGTGACATATGAGTCCACGCTAGATGAGGGGCAGGTGAGCGGGTTCGACAGGGTAGAGGAAGACGATGACATTGACACAAGCGGTGAAGTGGATGTGGCCGACGTAGATGCCGAGGAAGATGATACGTCCGTGCCTGCACATCCTCTGGCGCGTATTCTTCATGAGCGCGGGTCGAAGCGATGCTGGAGCAAGAAGCACTGCAAGAAGCACTTCAAGAAGGCCGGGTGCTGCAGGAAGAAGTGCGTGAACTTGGCGTGCGACAACAAGAACTGTGGCAAGTGCGGGAGGTCGTGCAAGGTGAAGAAGGGGTACGGGTGCCGGGCCGGGAAGTGCCGCAAGATCAAGAAGCAGTCTCACAGTTCGAGGTGCGGTGCTCACAAGAAGTGCAAGAAGGGCGCGAGCTGCTGCAAGGGGAAGTGCGTGAACCTGAAGAGCAACAAGGGGCACTGTGGGAAGTGCGGGAAGGGGTGCAGGTCCGGGAGCGTGTGCTGCAAGGGGAAGTGTGTGAACATGAAGCACGACAGCAGGAACTGTGGGAAGTGCGGGCGCAGCTGCGGGTACGGTAAGAAGTGCTGCAACGGGTGCTGCAAGAACGTGTTCGGGAGCGACAAGCACAACTGCGGCGGGTGCGGGAAGAAGTGCGCGGGAGGGAGCAAGTGCAAGTTCGGGATGTGCGGTTACGCTTAGGTGGTAGGTGCATTGGGGAGGTGCGGTGTTTTGCATCTGGCACTAACTCTGCAATCTTTGTGTCGGTTGATGGGTGCACATTGCACGCGTGGGGGGGATTTCTGTCAGTTTAGGCATCGAGCTGCCATACAAGGAGCTGAATTTAGTGGCACAGATGGAAATACCATCATGTGCTTTTAAGTGCGACAATTCATTTTCATAATAAGCTGTTTCGGCGATAATTGTTCAGCATATCAGTGGTGTAAGAGGTTATCACAGTACGGGTGCCTTTTCTGTTGTGGCATCGAATCTACCAACTAGGAGCTGCAGTAAGTAGCGGAGATGCAACTAGCGTTGCTTTGAAATTCTTTTCAGTAAGACCGACGTTCGAAATACCGTATCATTCTTTTATCAGTTATCTTAGAAGCTTTGTATTCCTTAGGATTCCGCTAGTGACTTTCGTGCAATTCGTGTTTCACTACGAGCAATGTTTTGCAGTAGAGTTGCTGCGGAAATCCTGTTCCTTGGCGTTTGTATTGTAAATGAAGATTGGGAATTTCCCCTGTACGTAGTCAGGCTTCATTTAGTCAGCTTAGTATGCACAGTGTACGTGCTTCTCAGGTACATTCTGTAGCGGCCACAGTGCATGATTTTGGAGTGGCTTGTACCCAGTGAATTGTAACATGGATTTACTTGGAGTTTATGAAGGAGACTAGTCATTCACGTTTCTTTTAAAGGCCGAGTCAATGTGAATGTTGAGTTATTGCTTCATGCATCTGGAAATACAGATTTAATGGAGGAAGATGATTTGTGCTTTAGGAATGGTAGACGGGGTGTGACACCTGAAGGAAGTTGTCCTGACTATCGTGGACATGTTCGGATCTTGCAAGTGAACATCTGTTGTCAGGAAGTGAAGCTACTACTGGAAGTTTGTCTCATTTTCAAATGAAGTGCGCATCTGAGAACTTTGAGAATTCTCATATTCTAGACAATGAAATGGAATTGTGAAATACCTTCGCTACAGATCGTATGAATTGGTATAATTTAAATGTCGTCTGAAGTTTGAAATTTTCCGTTAGCAACTGAAAGAAGCTTCTGCAGCAACCAGATCAAGCCATGGAAAGAAATTAGTACCATTCCATCAGTGACCATGAATGACCCCTATTTCCACCGTATACTTGCCCATGGTTTACAATTCTTCTTAAACCAATCAGAGATTGTGGATTACACATCTAGCAACCCACAACCAACTATCAGCAGTAAATTAGATCAACTTCATGAGAGAACGACTTGAACATTTCACTTCTTTCGACCACCGCCAGGTCATAGATGGTGTTTGTTCATCACCGTAATGCCTACGTACCTTGCTAGATGGTGGCAAAGGGTATTTTTTGAATATGGAGTTTACTACCTCATGTTCTCCACAAAGACTAGAAAACAATTGTAACACATTAGTTATTAGAAGACTCAAGGAATGGTAGAAGAGTGTACGAAAAGGAAGATTTGTTGAAGTGAGAGTTGTTTCAGATTTAAAAACCTAAATGATCATTTGTTTTGCATATCTAGGGTGACTTATAAATAGCTAGTGCAAAATCTCATGTTCCAATGCATGTGTTTATGGGTATTCTTATACAAATTCTTGATGTTCAAGTTTTAAAATCCTTAAGAAAAAGGAAATTAGATAAAGGTTGTACAAATACCAGTAGTCTAAAAATCTAATCTATCCATAGGAAGATTGAAAAGAATATACACATTCAAAAATTAATTCTAAAAGAAAAGTCCATTCCAAAACAAACATGTTGTAGTTGTATTTAGAGACCATTAATGTTACATAAATTTTAGCCTTTTATTCTTTTTTGTACCATAGATTTCACCATTTCAAAAATAAAAGAACTTGATGGTATCTCCATTAAGATAATTTTTAGGTGTATTAGAATATAGTGGTCTTTTACCTCTTGGCATGTTAACTCTGTTGTAACAATTGATAGCAAAATTGTTTTCTCTTGATATGAGACCATTAAGCTTTTGTATGTTTAACATGAAGTATCCACCTTCTCCATGTAGAGACCTTTTGGAATAAATGCAAAATTATATCCAACCAACAAACACTTTATTCATGCCGCCCATACAGAAGACCGAGGTTCTTCTCTCACTGATGTACAGTACACGATGTCGAGGAAGTGGATGTCTTGAGGACTGCAAGTTGTTACAAAGAAGTCCGGTTTTGTTTGTAAAAAGTCTGTCCCTTCCTCAGAGGAGTGTAGTTGGATGATTATACGTACCTTGCCCTCGCATTGAGGGTGGCGACCCATTTGAACAGGGCGGGGGGATAAGTGTCCATGCTGAAGGGATTGCTGTAATGATCTGTTCTTTTTGCTTGCAGATGAGGCGTTGTCCTACGGTTTGCACCAGTTCCTCAACTGTTTTCCAATCTCGTCTCGGTGTGTCCCAGAGGTCTGTTATCTGAGTACAATTTGATGTCGCATCCACTTGCAGCTGGATGCGTACGCGGTGCCTCTGATCATCTGGTCTCCTTATCCCAGAAGATGCATGTTGACTTACTGTTTTGGGGGTTGAGGGTTGTTGGAAGATGAGGTAGTGCCAAGTAGTGACCCATGCTTTCCAAATTCTGAACACAAACATAAGCCACTTGTGTGTATGTTAGTAGTAAAAATGATAAAATGAGCTTTTGGTGGCCACTCGCCTCATTTTTGGGTCCCAGGCATGTGGTTTGATGTTGCATCAGAGATCGCCAAGGAGCGTCACGTGGCATGAGGCCACAAATTATGAAAATTTTGGCTAGCATTACGTGCAAAAACAGGTCTAGAAAAGGCTGTGTAAGCCTGCCTAAGTTAGGTGAACCCCCTGCCCAAAGCCCCTCTGCCGCTGGCAACGGATGCCAGAATCGCTGCCCGCACAATTAACAAGGGTCCTCGGTGGCGCATAGTTAACAAGGGTCCTCGGAATATCCGAACTGACATGAGTTGGTCGGCTCGGGGTTTGGTCCCAAGTGGTCAGATCTAGGGGAGATCACTTCCAAATATTACGTAACAACATGCGAACAAAGATAGGGTCCAAATAAATCTTTGAAGATAATTTTTATAAATGATTTACATTAATATAGGATGCTCACAATTCATTACAAGAATAAAAATGAGAATATTCTTGAAATATTACTAGATACAAAGAGTGATCTCCCCGAGGATCAGATTGTCGTTAGCTCGCCACTGTAGCAACGCCTTTCACACGCCTTACGCGAAGGTCATTGGTTCGACCCCCCTTGGTGGTTTGCTGGCACCACGATGGCACCTTTGGTGCCATGTCAAATAGTACGCGGGCAGGCCCTATTTTTTTCTCTCACGTGCCGCTTACACGGCCTTTTCTAGACCTGTTTTTGCACGTAATGGAGGGCTTGTATTTGCAGCTCTAGGTTGAGCAGCTTCAAGCCCCCTTGCTTCTGCGGAAGAATGAGAGTGTCTCTCTTAGCCTGTCTACAGTTAAGGTAGAAACACCTGTAACCGACAACTTAAAGCAGTTTAGCATATCAAAGCTTGGGTTATCGACAAGGAGATATTTTTGGTTCATAGGAAAATAAGGTTCATGAAGAATGAGCATTTTTCCATGAATTATCTCCCAATATTGAAATTTGTACAATTTTTCAAAGTGAAAAGTACTTCCGAACCAATAGCCGATATATACAAATGAGGTACATCTGTTCTTTCATAATCTAGGAATTAGAAGATATCGGCTATTGGTCATGTGTCGACTATAGGTGTGTCAACCTTACTGTGGCTTTGGCTTTCAAGAGATGATTAGTGATCGGCGTGCTTATTATTAGATGACCCTGAGGAAAAAGAATATCATACCTGGCACGGTACAACCACTCCGACCCACGCTCCAGTCGATAGCGCCATCCCCACAGCCCAGGTGATTCCATCTAGTGCAGGCTCTGCCTTGGATAGAATTGTTGGCTAAACCTGCAGATCTTTGGCCCCTTCTGGGGCGCCATGGCTACAGTGTTCACAAAATCTTCATCATTGTTCTATTTCATCTAGATTTAAGTGGAGACGGATCAATCACATTACTGTTGCAAAATTCCATTAGAAGGAAAACAATGTATCTAAAAAGTCGAGGTAAGGTATACACACCCATGAGGGTTAATGAACCCATGACTGATTTGTAGGCTTCCCCATTGCAGAGGAGAGGAAAACCAGTAATCGATAATTGATGAACAGTAGATTTAGGATGCATCCTCCAATACAATGCCTCTGTGAGTGTTATGGACATGTTGTTCACTACTCTTGTTGTTATCCGTCATTGGTAAACCTATATGTCGGTTATGGATAAACCTAATTTTTGGACAAAAAAATTTGTAGTAATTTTAATTTTACTGAATTAATTTTGGAAAAATGCTCATTCTTCATGAACCTTATGATACTACGCACGAAAAAATAACTCCTTATTGAGAACCCAAGATTTACCATGCTGAAATGCTTAAGTTATCGGTCATAGGTGTGTATACCTTACACTTCATTTGCAGAAATTGGTTTCAGAAATCACTATCAGAGTCTTCAAAGACGTATATATAAATAAGCGTTGTTATTTTTTCCGGCAGCAGGTGGATCTCTTGCTTGCTTGGTTCTCAGTGTGTAGGTGGTTTTATGGTAGAACGACCAAAATGGCGCTGTGCTGAAAATGGAGCTCTAGTCATTTTCCTTCAAAGGTTCATAATAGCTTCCCCACCCAAGAGTACCATGTACTGATGGAAAACATTATAGGGTGCCATTTTAGGGCACCATTTTAGAAACACCTATGAATCCAGCTTCAAAAATTCATAACTAATTGTAGAAGAATCCAAAAATGATGATTCCACTTGCTCCAACTTTTCACTTAGTTTCCCCATGCATGAAAATTATTTGCACTGTTAATTTCGCAGTAGATTCACCAAGCTGAAATTTGCGCCATTATTGGACGCTTTACCATATTTGCAATTCAGTCAGTGCTGCTCAAGGTTTAATCAGTGCCACTTAGGCCCGCTTTACTTTAGATGATTGTTGTTGATCTTTCACGCAACAAGTAAGTAACTTGCTTGCTCGGTTCTCAGTGTTTACTGGTTTAGTCAGTGCCACTTATGCCCACTTTACATTAGAAATGAGAAGACCATGAGAAAATTAGCCAAGGGCCACGGCCTATTCTTGAAAAGACCAACCTAAATTTGACATCCTTTGGATATAGTGTAAAGTGAGAATGGGCCTACAAACATGTGCTGAAATTTTTAATACATTTTCTAATGTAGGGTTATGCAAAATTATTCAAAAAATAAAAATGATTGGCTATGAGAATTTTGGCCATATGGTCCTCCGGATTTTTAGTCAAACCCACCTAAAGAGGTGGGCCTGTCTAAAAATCCAGGGGTCTTCAAAAATGTGCCTTTTTGTTGCCACCAAGGACAAAAGTATTGTCCATGTTATTTTCTCCTCTTCTTGTCCCTTGGGCTGAAATTTTAGGTGTAAAGTGGCATTTCTTCCTCCTCTCCATTCCTACGCACGTAATTGGCTTAAATTTCTTTTATGACGGCTTCTCGCGTCTAGTGTAAAGGGGCCCTTAGGTCCGAGCTACAAAACCTATTTTTTAATTTTTTTTTCAAGGAAAGGTTGCTACTGAGCCTCTTTAGCTCCTGACAAGTTGTAATTCTTTTCCTTCTAACCAAGGAGACACTATGTCACTTCTCCAGGTTCTCAAAGTTGAAAAAATAAATTAGTGCCACTCAAGATCAAAGACGTTCTTAGTTAATTTTTCAAGGAGGAGGTACCAAGTGTCTTGCTTGCTCAATTCTAGTATGTACTAATGGAACCCGTGCTGTTGAGCACGTTGAGCTTGGGTTCTCTAAAGCCATAACATTCAATAGCATGCATTGTAGTAGATAGTGGGACAGTGGGACAGTGGGACCCGTGCTGTTGACCACATTGACATTAGTTTAATGTTAAGAAATTTTATAAACTTCAAATATGATGATTCAAAAATAGAAAAATATATATCAAATGTATATATTTAGGAAAATAAAATATACATTGAAGGCCTCAAACATTATCTTTACAGTATTTTATTTTTTGATAACATTCTATTGGATAAATCCTCAACATAGGAATTGAACGTGGGGAGAAGCACAATAAAGTGGACCACAAAAGTGATTAGCTATTTGCCAGTTTCAACCCTTTTGCAAAAATTGTACAAAAGTGATGGAAAGATGTAATTGAAGTCAATTTCTTTTGCTAATATGGATTCTCAACCTGTTTTTCTACAACATGGAAAGTTTCGTGCAAAGTAGACACTTTTAAAGTTATTGTATGAAGGCTTTGAATCCAAGCAAAGTGAATGCAGTCATTTGAAAAAGTGACTATAAAAGAATTAAAAACTATCTAATAATCACTTTTGATGAAGTGGTGACCTCTGTATGTTTAAGAGGTATTCTAAAATAGTCAATTTATAAACTTAGTAATTAGTTTATGGTTCTAAGAGTACTGCAAACCTCAAGGATGTTTTTTAAGAGGGTCACTTCTGCGGAACTTTTTGTGAGTTTTTTTTTGACCGAACATTGTTTTTAAAATTGGAAAAAACATCCTCTAAAGACAATAGAGGGCACCAAATGAAGAAATTAAGACTTTGGAAAAGTTCATATTCATGATTCAGAACTAGTGGTCAAATTTAGTTTTAATTCATGATGTTCTTTTTATGAAGATGCGTGTAAGATACCTTATGACACTCTAGAAAGTGACTAAAATGCTCAAAAACTACACCAAAATGCTCAAAATCAGCTCTAAGCTTTAAAAAAACAATACACTTCATATTCACTTCTTAGTGATCACATTTTGCAATTTGTGGTCCACTAAATTATTGTGCTCTCCCCATCCTTGAAATGTCTTTATTCTTTTAGAAGTGCATCATGTTGTTTGTGTGCAGTAATACTACATAGTCTTTGTAGGCCCATAGTGTATATTTGAAAATTCATACATGAGATTCCAATTTCTGATACAAAAAACCTATAATTCAAAGAGCTAACCTTGATGTAACATACGCATTAGTTCCTAAACTAAATTTAGCTACTTTTGATCCATAGAGACTCATTAAAAAAGGATCCATCTAAAGCCATCTCATTCTATCTAAATCCAATTCCCTTAATTGGATTGGTGAGGAAAGTCTATCCTACATGCAATCTCCAATTATAAACACATATGTATGTATTGTTTTCTTTTCTACGCATCAAAATATTGTCGGGAGACAAATCACAATGTATGCTTCGGTTTTATACAAAAAGAGAAAACCATGTAAAAAGTGCCAAGACAATGTGATTTGTAGTTGAAACAATTTTACATTCTACTTGTCTACTTCAGGTCCTATAAATGATTTTTTATTACACTTGATAATCATACTTCTCAAAGTTCCGGCATTCCACCATTGCATATATCCATGCGCCTTGGTGGAATGGATAACAAACAACTTAACCCCTAATTGCCCAAGCAGGCCACTTTGGCATGATGTACAGATTCCATCCGCATTTTCTCATCCATCATGCACTTTTTGTGGTGTGATTTTTTATTGAATTTTCTATGGGAAGTTAGCTTCTCGTATGTGTCATCCAATCAAAAGGGAAACATCTTTTGAAGAAATTATGCTTCATTTTGTGTTGTAGTGTTTCATCCCAAATTTTGAACATTTTAGTCTAAAAGTGTTCATGAAAAAATAAACTCATAAAATCAAGCATCCAAAAAATCTCCAAAAATCACTACACCTAAAGTTCTGCATTATAACCCATCACAATAAATTTCATCCACTTATTATCAATATCTTATTCGTAATTGAATTATAAAATACTTTTTAATTTTATGTTTCAAAATTTATATAAAAAGATTAATAAAAGCAGTCATAGATCTAACCGAATAGATAGAATCTAAAATTCAAGATGTATAACTTTTATTCATACATCAAGTTCTAAATATTCATATTAATTGTATTTTATAATGCATCTTTACAATATTGTCTAAATTGGACATGGGATGTTTAGGGGTTAATAAATAAAGGATGAACAAGAGGACAACTTGTTGCTTTTATGTTCATTGTTGTTATAGCGTTTCTTTGCAATTGAAATTACAAGCATATTCTTCATCTCTCGGTATAAAATCAATTCCCACAATGTGACATTTATAAATGATACCATAGCTTACTCCCCATTTCCATTTGAAAAAATAACTTCAAATTCAGGTGGAAGAAAATGCAAGGAAGATCCATCTAACAAATCTTTGTTTATGCTTTATACTAATTGTCGAGGTTCATCTACTAATTTACTTAGCTCAATATCAAACCAAGTTACTTTATTCATTAAAAAGATATAATCAAAATGAGGAGGATTTATATCCAATTAACCGAATTTTTTAAATGCTTTGTTGCACTTCTAACTTCCTTGCTAATCAAAGTTTGAAATCTTTCAGGGGACACTTGGTTTTTCTCATATTCAAATTCATTACCAAAAATTTCATTTAGCAATATTTGTTCTATATGTTTTTTATACTTTTCAACCCTTTGACATTACTACTCAAAAACATACGACGTAAACAATTCTTAACCCCTAAAAATCCAGCCGTTTTTGGAAGCTCCAAGTTCCAAAATTGTCATTTTTGACCGCTTTTTTGGGAATGACGATTAGGACCAGTTTTTTTTCTTTTTTTTAGACATCTAACCCAAGAGATCTTGTACTTTACCCACTTTAAAAGTACTGATGAAATTTTCAACCGTTGGATGTTTACCATTTGTGAGATTATAATGTTCAAAGTTGCAGCAAAAGCTTTTTTTGGTATAAACCGAACGACATAGGGTAAATGGTGAAAATGGGGACTTGATGTTCATTATCCCAAACATTTTGCTCATATTTTTTTCCATGTAGGAAATCAAGTTGGGTACCTCCATGCAAAAGTTTAGGGACTTATTCCTTTTTTAGGACCTTCATAAAAATTATTTTCTAGAAGCGGGTCTAAAAACGTTGATATCGTAAAACATGTATGACGTTACATATACTTGGTTTTAGAAAAATCTAAACGGTAGTTAGGTGTCTTCATACATTTTTTTTATTTTTGGGCGTAATTATTTTTGAAAAATTTTAAAATCTCAAATTTTGACGAATTTTTAAAGAAATAATTCAAAAATTTGAAGCTTGTCTTTGTAATTTTTGGAGGCTGCCCTTGTAAAATTGGTTTATTTTTTGACTTGGGTCTCTTTGGAATTTGAGTGGTGGTTTGGTTATGAAAATATTTCAAGAAAAAAAATTTAAAAAACCCTAATTTTAAGCTGCCCGTTTTGAACTTGAAACCTAAAATTTCTAGATGAAGGTCTTAAAATTGGAATTTGGCTTTGAAAATTTTACCACATACACTTTGCAGTATAGGGGGCATCCAATAAAAATATTAGGCAAAAAGATGAATTTTAACCCCTTCATCTTGGCTGCCCAAAACAGCAAAAACCCATTTCGGATTTCCTGAATTTTTAGGGGTTAAAACAACCTTTAAACCAATTTGCTATATTGTTATGAATTTGACTAAGACACTATCTAGAAAAAAACCTATCATGGTCTTTCTTTCTATGACCAACATCACATGTTCCAGAACATTTTTTGTTCTTCATTTTTTAGGTTTCTTGTACATCAACATTGCTAGGTCCAACGTCAATTCAAATGCTATGAGTAGATCTACTTGTACTACTCAATTCTATTGTTGCGATTGTGAATAATGACAAACCTCTTACGATTTTCCACCAACTTTCAAAATACTAATTAAAAGAAAATATATGAAAATGTTCTAAGGCTCATTATTCAACAATAAATAATAAATCACACAAGAAATGACTTTACATTCTCACCCTAGTTCATTTTCCAAAAGAGCTACAGTCTACTTCTAATCTTTTTACTTTCTATTCCAACTTTAGATCTAAGTCATAGATCTTCCTATCTTTTACTTCCAGATCAAAAGCAATCTTATCTCTTTACCATCTACATACGTTAATTCTAATGTGCCCCATATAAAATAGTCTAAGTTTAATGCATCTTATCTTGAGTAATCTGACTTTTGTGCACATGTTCTAAATCCAGAGTGGTCTAGCTCTAGTGCACCTCATTTTGATTTGTTCAACTCTTCTGTTCATGTTTTCAATCTAAACTTTTTATAACTTCAATGCACTAAAAATGGAGCTCTTTAACTCCAATGCACATGTAGTCGACTTGAAGTTATCTAAACTCCAAGCCATCCATCTTTATCTCCTCTCATCCTCTGGTTAAACACTACCACATGTCATTAGAACATTCAATTATCCATCAAATACTTACAACTATCATACATGAATCTAGAAAAAAAATTGAATTATTCAAAACATCTTGTGAAGAAAAGATGAAAAAAGTAAAAAGTAAAAAACAACAAATATATATATATATATATATATATATATATATATATATATATATATATATATATATATATATATATATATATATATTAATACAAGGAGATGGGACAGAATAAAATAAAATAACATGAGACATTGGTCTTCTTGATATAATAATGATGTTTTCATTATTATGGATGTCATAAATGAAATGTTAAATTAATTCAAAAGAAAATGAAATTTTGGAAAAAAAACAGACTAATAATTGAAACTTAGAATGAAAATGAAAATTGGAATTTTTATTGCAACAAAACTTCTGAGTAAAGAACATTGACAGTGTTGGACACTGCACTATTTTGTGAAAGCAAAGCCGCAATGTGATTCAAAGAAGTTGCTCTTGAAAGCGTAACATTTAGTTGTCCATGACAAAAAAGTGGAACTCCAATATCTAATCCTACATACTTTACGGATTGCCCTTGGGACTTGTTGAATGCCAATCGCACTATAATTTGCCGCATAATGAAATAGAATGGCTATGCGGTAGAAAGAATCAAAGAAATCTGTGGTATAAAAACCTGCTTGCCTACATGCAGATTGGAAAGTAATCGTGCTTTACAAAAAGCGTGTGAGAAACATTCTAGCTCCATTGCAAAGTCCCTATTTTAAAGCAAGGTTTCACAATAAAATAATAAAACATCTGATTCTCAAATCAAATTTTGCCAATGGAATGCCAGACAAATCCAATTAGTTCAAATACTCAAATGGATATGCAACATGATTGTCCACACCAATTTCGACAGTGTCTGAATCAGCACTCCTAAAAGTTTTGAGATTGTCAGGGAAATTTGCCAAATCTCTTTGTTGATTAAATCAACATCTGTATTGCAAGCACTTAAAATTGTTTAATCTTCAAAATATTGATCTTCATGTGAAAATATATCGTCAATGTTGTTGTAGATGTTGTCGATAAAAAATCGAAGAAAGGAAACAATATTAATGAGATTATGCAATTAGATCATACTGCTACTTGAATCATCAAAATTAGAGCCATTGCCAACTTGTAATAGCCATTGAACAAATTCCTTGTTTTCAGGCGATGTGTTTAACATATCCATATTGATGGAAAGAGTCAAGATTATAATACGTTGCGATATTGTAGATCGGCAAAGACACGCTCTAACAATTTGAGGTATGGAACCTCTTAGATTAATTGGCACCATCTATTGGAAGTTGCTTCCAAAAGCAAGAGTAACACTCTCTAAATGAGAATTCAAATCACAAATGTCTTGTAATGATCGATCCACTACTTTTGCACAATGTCAGTGTTGTATATGAACTTCATTCCAAATAATCAAAGAAGCCTCACAAAATACATCCACATATTTAAAGTTTTTGTTCAATAAATACATGGAATATTCATCAACTTTTACAGGAATTTTGAAAGTAGAATGAGCAATGCGGCCTCCATAGAGAAGAAGTGCAACAATTCCAGATGAGACAATATATATGACACTTTTCCTTTTGCTTGGCACATTTGCAGTCACGATGTTGTAGAAGAATTTCGTGTACTAGTAGGACCATTAACAAAACATTCAACACCAAATTGGTCCTAAATGGAACTAAGAATGACATCATAACTGTAGCGTTAGTCTCCATTGAGTTGTGGGCCTATGCTTCCAAACATAAAGTTCAAGTTCCTTAGGATTCCATT
Source organism: Ceratodon purpureus (assembly GCA_014871385.1). Lineage (NCBI taxonomy): Eukaryota > Viridiplantae > Streptophyta > Bryopsida > Pseudoditrichales > Ditrichaceae > Ceratodon > Ceratodon purpureus. The sequence goes on from CM026431.1 coordinate 5,884,420, forward strand.
GTAGTCGTTCATTGACAAATTGATTACCATGATGACGAGACCAATTTAGAGTTGGTATTGGCATCGGAGGTAACAAAGAAAGGCTTTTGTTTGACTGTTCACGTAATATTTCATCATTGAGAAAAATGCCAAAATCGTATACTTCTTCTTCAGTTGGTTCAAATAACTTTTAGTGTTGGTGAAGGCAATGATTCAGGTCATCACACAGATGAGGAAAAATTGTTGTCATAATAACTCAGGATGAGTGGGATTGCATTCAGAGAATATGAGCACAAACAAATTGCTCAATGATGCACCGGTATGCATAGTAGATGTTTTTTTTAAGCATTGGATTCACTTTCCATTGTCTTGTAATAAGCCTAGAGCTTTACAAGCATCTTTGAAGGTTCTATGTACTACTCCATTCACCGTCCGTAGATCTTCATATGAGCGAGGCCTAGCAATAGTTGTTAGTAGGAGCCGCAAATAAAAACGTTCACCTTCAGCCAGTCTTATAAAATACAACCTACCAATTACTCTTTCATAGATCTTCCATGTGCTCTCATGTTGTCTCTAAACATAATGTTGGGAAAACTCTTGATAGGTCAATCGACGGTCATTTTCATTCGTAGCACACATCCTAAAGAACTCTATCAATCTAGTTCTTTGAACTTAGCCACAATTCTAAATAGTTAAACGATCATCACGACTATTGAAAATCACACGATGCATCCCTGGCAAATGTAAATGTAGCTTATCAACATTGGGATCTTCATCGTGCATTGTCATCTTGAGTAAATATTGCACAATCTTTAATGCTCCAATGTGTCGTGCATCTAGGTATTGTTTGATCTCATATTGTTCCTCCATAATCTTTAGAGTAGCCATGTCATGACCTTTATAGATGTAGTTATCGATATATTTAACTGCTTGAAGACATGCGCAAACTTCAATATTAATATAGCAGCCATACTTTTGAATCAAATCAAGGTTGTAGGGAACATCATGGCTATTGTAAAATCCATTTTTTTCAAAACTACGTCCATTATTGCAATGACAATAAAGAAGGTAACCATCTTGGTCCATTGCAGATTGATCTTTAAAAGCTTTGAGAACTTGTGTTTTGTGCATTGTCCGATCTTGTTGAGACATGGATCACGTGTGCATGGTTCATGGACTATGTGTTTTAAAACCATATCAAAAAGTTTAGGATCCTATTCTTCATGAGGGAACTCTGCACATACTCTTCTATCAACTTGAACAAGTTCTCTTGTCTTCATTAGCAAGAAAAATTAGAAAGTGCATGTGGGGCAAAGTCTGCTTTCGGAACTCAATGACAAACATGTGGTCAACAAATTTTCCAAAATAGTGCATCTTTCTAATATTAGCCATGAGTGCATTGCATTTAAGTTTAAATACGTGTGCTACAATATCAGGCCAATCTGCTCCACTTAATCGAGGCAAAAGAGCTTTTTCTGTCTCACGCAAATTGGAATATGCAGTCATAGTTCCAAAAACATCTGGATTTTGAAAAATCTTGTTATGGCCATAGTATCCTAAAACAATTCAAACAACGATTGCGAGCATTATCAATATAACTTGAGAGAAGAATAACACGACGCCCCAAGTTTTCAAGATTCATATTTCTTTCTCCATCATCTTTTAGTGCATCAGCAAAACCTTGGTAAAGATTGACACGCGAATCCAATTGATTCATTTGGATATAGCCTAATCTGTTTTGTTTGGTTGCAATCCAAGCATTGACAATGAATTATTGAAATAACTTCCCATCACAAAGAATGGTAAAAAATTTAGAAACCCGTGGGAATAACCGAAAAGCAAAGTATTCTCTTTCGATAAGCCGACCTTCACCATTAAAATGTATTAGATCTTCATGCCATCCAAGTTCTCCAAATGGAAATAATACTACATAGTGCAATGGCAAATTAACAAGATGGCACTTGTTAATACGCTCTTGAAAATAACCTTCCCCTCTTAGTCAAAGCACAATATCTCGTGTTCTTTGTGGTCAATCTTCCTCTCTAGATATTGAAACAGCTACTTCATTGTTTGTTGGAAGATTGTAGCATTTTCAATCCATTTGACCTTCAAAATGCAAATGCGCAACAACGTCTGAAATTCTTCTATCACATTGTTGTTGTTGTTGTTGTTGTTGTTGTTGTTGTTGTTGTTGTTGTTGTTGTTGTTGTTGTTGTTGTTGTTGTTGTTGTTGTTGTTGTTGTTGTTGTTGTTGTTGTTGTTGTTGTTTAGACTCCATCAAGATTTGATATACTTATTTATAGTGTCCATGAAATCCATGATGAGTTTCTAATAATTCTTGAATCTTCAACACAACAATTTCAGTACATTTTATATTACGCTCCATTCAAATGCTAGTTGCCTCAGTAATATCAGTAAAATATAGTTGAGCATATTTAACTGTTTCATTAACAGTAACCAACAACGATCCACTATAATGTTTTATTTCAACTTCACAATAAAGACATATGGACCATTTCCTACAACATGTGTATTGGAGTTTGAAATTCCAACAGTAGCAAACGCAAAGGCAGCATTGTATTTCCGGATATTTCTACAAGATTCTTTAACTTGTTCATTGTCACCTTCAAATGATTGGCACAACCGTTGTGAAGGACCTTCTAATAAAGGAAAGTTCAACTTGCCTTTTAGACAACAATATCCAATTTGTGGATTTATATTAGTTGATTTCGTTAATTTTTCATCACTCCAATGTAATCCACAGCAGTGTGTACACACTTGATCCTTGCAATCCAAATAATGAGGAGTCAAATCCATTGGATGTAAAAGTGCCTCGCGTCTTGCATTTTTAAATGCAAATCGTGCCTTTTCCAAGCATATTTGTAACAAACCTCCCAACAGGTTTGCCACCAACACTCAAACAACTTCACAATAAAGACAAATGAAAGATAAAAATTCAATAAACTACAAAGATCAAAATATATTGACTGAGGCTCACCACCCAACCATAGAGAAGTGATCACCAAAAGAAGTGTCTAACCTTCTCACCCCCAAGCCTTTGTATACTAGTTGCTTTCCAATATTGCATGTGCACTGCCATCTTCTTTAGCTCTCTTAGTTCTTTGTGCTGCACATCGCCTCAATCAATGTTCATTCATATTTTGACTTTTCACCTCGGCAACACCTCCAGTTTTATGGCTATGAGACAAAGTCTCTTCTACCAATGAATTGTCCATTTTTCATAAACAAAAAATATACATGACCTACATCATGTCAAATGTAATGTAATAATATGAGTTATAGATATCAAATACATATTTTCAATATAGAATCAAAATAAATTATGTTCAAATACATCCAAACTTATAAATAAAATGAGGAATGTGACATAGAAACACTTCAAGACATTTGGATAAAGAATTTTGAATATCAAACTTTTTATTATCATTAATTTTTCAAGGTTCTTTAAACTTCAAAGAAAATGCAATGCTTATAACATGTATAATTTGAGTTCAAAACAATAAAATTAGAGGCATAAATAATTTTCACAGTTTCTAACATTCAAAACAATTTCAAAAATCAGATTTCATCATTGAGATTGAAACAACACAAATTCCAAAAATCTTGGAATAGAATATTGAGTTGACTCCAAACTTTATAGCATATATATATATATATATATATATATATATATATATATATATATATATATATATATATATATATATATATATATATATATATATATATATATATATATATTCTAAACAAACGCTATAATGTACAATAAACAAAAGCAAAAAATATATATAAAAGTCTTTTCCAACTACAACGTCAAACATTAATATCATCTTTATCAGTTTCTGGAATGTGATCTGGCGATTGTGGCGTCAAAGCTATAGCTTCTCGTAAAGCAAGGCAAGCCAATGCTATATTTCTTTTCTACAACAACCTAGCACGTTATTCATCTTCAAGCCTTTAAGAGCAACAACTCTATTACATACTCATTGAGTTTGTTGCTCAATTCTGCTTCTATTCCTTATTGCACAAATTGCCAGTGCCGCATTTCTATTTCAAATCATCTTCTGGCATTGAGAGTCTGCATGTCCAACCAGAGCATCTTGTCTGTTCATTCCCGACTGTAATAAAGCAAGATTTGGAATGGTCACCACATCACTGCTTGAAGGAACTCTATAATCCAATAGTATAGTGAATGGTCCAATGGTAAAAAGATTTACATGATTTTGAGAAGGTTCAATTCCTATGTCAACTTTTTAGGCTATAGATAAAGGAATAGAGTTTGGAATCTCCAAGAACTCTGAAGCTAACAATGAGCCTTGAGGTGACATAATCACAGAGATTGCAGATGGTTGTTGATGTTGTTGTACTCGATCTCTAGCCATATCGCGTAGTGCACGCAAACCTATAGCTTCACAACAAATTTGATTCATATTGGTTATAATGATATGAAACAATGTCTTGTAAATGTTCTGTAATTCAAAATGAAATCAGATAAAATTATCAATCTAGAATAAATTATTTGAAATCAAATATCTAATGAATCTATTACAATATTATGTGATAAATTACAGGATAAGATTTATGATATAATATGTGATGGCATGATATAGGTCTCTTCGAAAAGAATTTTATGAATGTATTCCTTAAATAAAAGAAGAAATTGGAATTCAAAATAAATAAGTTGTTTGTGCTTTAGATGACATAACAACAACTATATACACAATATTAATGCTTAGACATACGGGCTTCCACACAGTAGACAATGAGCAAATGGGAACATTCTGATGGTAGCAAATAAGGATATCTTTTATCTATTCAATTTCTCTTGGTTCTTGTTGTAATTGACTATCATTTGTGTAACACTATAATGTGGATATTCAAAATAAAATATTATGATTTTAGTTTTTGCTTTTGTTTTTGTTTTATTGAAACAAATGGATGCTTTATTTCATTGCACAACAACAAATTACAAACATCACAGTGAGAACAAAAGAACACATTTCCAGCAGTCTTTTGCGGGTGATTTCTAAATTGGTATATTATGAATTTTGTCAAGTTTGATTTTTAATTCAAAATCATTTATAAAATTTTATATCAAGTTCAATTTTTGATTCAAAATAATTTGTCCATTATAGATATTTAAGATAAAATAAAACAACATAATTATTTTTCAATAAGAAAAAACAGACCACATTTCCATATATTATAATCAAGTAATAGAAGTTATATTATCTTGTAGATAATGATATTCAAATTTTATTACGACATATACTTATTTATTTGTGTTATCTTGGAAGTTTAATTGAATTTCAAGATAGTACTATGAAGTAGATATTCAATAAATTTCATTCTAACTTCTCTTGGTTCTCATAATAATTGACTACCATTTGTGTAGTATTATAATGTAGATATTCAAAATAAGATATTATGATTTTCAACAAAGTAGACAATTGGTTTATGTTAAGTTACATTCATAATCCAAAATCATTTGTGCAACGTGGATATTTCAAATAAAACATTATGATTTTTTGAAAAACAACATAATTGGTATATATCAAATTTATCTTTGTTTTCAAAATCAAAGACTACTTCGTCAAAATATAATAATCAAGTAATAGAAACTATACTATTCTGTAGACCATGTTATTCAAATCTCATTACGATATTTTATTTTAATTTTGTATTAAACATTGAGTTTTAATTGAATTTCAACATAAATTTTTGCAAAATTAATTTAGAATCATTAAAAAAAGATAAAATAACCATGCTCATTTAAAAATGTAGTGTATTTTTTTGTCATTCAACAAAAATTTTATGATTAATATTTGAAAATGGTGTTAAATCTATCACTACATTAAAGGATCAAAGATATAATTTTCAGGACATATAAAATGAGTTACATATAGTCACATGTAGGGAGATGCATCTCATTAAAACTCATATCATACCATCAAAATAAATGTCTTAGCTACTTAATTCATAAACTTGTACCAAAATTTTTAAATAAAAAAAAACTATAGTTAAATCACAAATTGTTTTCATTCTTTTTCAAAATTTAAATTCCATCCCACCCCAAATAACCTCCCTCACTCCAAAATAAAAATCACATAACAAATTCATTTTTTCACTCACCACAAGGAGCAAATTGATGATATCAAATCTCTTAAAAGGTCTATAATACGGTCCTTTGCGATCGTCCAAGGGTTTAAGAATCTTCGTTCAACCCAACATCTGGAAAACCCACTCCCGGTACTATTAAAGAGCTCAAATGCAATATAGCACAAGTCCTAAAGACTAAACCAGAATTGGATTATAGTAGAAGTCAATAAATAGATCCCAACTTCACACTAGTTTGTGGAACTCCACAAAGGTTTGCAATGTGGAGCACAATAACAACAATCAATGAATTAACGCCATATATTGCAAAAAATCACTCTTTCATGGTTTGATAAACTTTTTGAACTTCAAAGTTTGATGACAGTCCAATAACAATAACAAAATATCTAGCCACGACGCCATACCTTTCCATTCTTCATTCCTCAAACATCGTCCACAAACATCATTACACAACTGCAAGTTGATCAACCCGGAAACCGATACCATTCCAATCATCATTGCTTACTTCAAACCCGCACATAAGTGCTCCGCTCTTTAGCAACTCCAAATGCGGAAACCTCCATCCATCCTATTTAAGAAAAGAGTATGCAACAATTATAACATATCATTAGTCCAGAAAAATGGGGTCACAAAGGGGCCCTCTAAGACAGCCCGTGGTAAGTGAGCTGTTGCCTACACACTCATCTCCATAAAAGCCCATTGGTGCATCTTGCTGCTCGTTGACATCGTCATAATCTACAGTGCCGGCAGTAATGATAGTGTTGGCAGCGTCGATTGACAAGACACCTCACTAGACCCACAAAACTTCACTATTGTCAGTGTGGAAAGTGATTTCCACGGTTGACACGCCGGAATACTAATTCCGGTAGGAAAATGATAAAAAAATTAAAAATTTTATGTTAGAAATACGGAAGTCCTAAGCCTATAAGTCAAACAACCGGTTAAGCCGGTCGGCTGAATAACTAAGTGACCGGAAGGCCAGCCGGGTGAGATCCGGTCGTCTGCGGTGGAGGAGAGACGGGTACAGCCCATCTGACAGAGCCCTGACCCGGCAGACTTAAGGATAGCCGCCAAACGGTACAACGCACACGGGGATAATGGCTGCAACCATTAAGGCGCCGCCGGTCGCGACCGTCCAATGATGAGGGGCTACGACCGTCCGTCATGATGAGCTACGAACGGGTGGGCGCGAGGGCAGGTATAAAAGGAGGAAGAACCGCCATGCTCTTCCTTTCTCTTTGTCATTTTGTGGCACGACGGGTCCTTGCGCTCTAAGGCGGTGGGCGCAGTTAGGGTTAGACGGTAGGAGAGAGACGGTGAGACGGAAGTGTTTCCGTTAGGCGAGAGATTGTGGTGAGGATCGTGCGTGCAGGTGTTACCGGAGTGACGGAGAGGAGGACTTAGCAGAATGGGTAGGAAAGGGAAGGAACCGGCGGCGGAAGGACAGTCGTTCAGGGTACAACGGGTGATGCCGTTGATACCGGCCGGAGAGAAGGAGAAGGAGCTCCTCCGGACCGCCTTAGAGTCTATGGGTTGTGAGGTCCTACTGGACAAGGCATGGGGTTGGAAGTTTGCCCTTCCGGCCCAGGAGATCCTCGTCAAGGATCCTGAGAATCGAGGAACCATCCGGGGAGAGCCGGATAAGTGGTCGGCACAACTCTGGAGGGAGACGTATGGTTTCAAGAACTCCGGCGGCGAGGTCTCGACGCCGGAGCCCCGGGACTTCGTACATCAGTATCTCAAGGGGACCGGAGACCCGAGAGAAGGATGGGTGGTGGATGACATTGCGGATCCGGAGGCCCGGAGAGTAGTAGGGTTTATGAACCCTATCTTCCATCCGGAAAAGCCCAAACGGATCACCAACAAGTGGGCGTCCGTTTTCATTGGGGCCATGATCGGTGAATTCACGGTGGACTGGGGGGTCATGATGAAGACGATAGTCGACCGACAGGTGGCCAATCTCCGGAAGACCAAGAAGCAGGCCACCTGCCTTCCGTCTTTCCTCATCCACCTCTACCGTACTAAGGGACTGTTGACGGCTGAAGAAGTCCGGGAGTACGATATGCTCTTAAGCTATCAGCAGTTCGCTGAGCCGGAAGAAGTGTCCGACCAGGACGACGAGGATGATGTTATTGAGGTCTCCCCCACGCCGGCTAAGAGACCCCGTCCTAGCCCGGAAAAGGGACAGCCATCCGGATCACCTCGGACTCCCGCACCGGCCAAGCGAATCCTGAACACGGAGATCCAACAGCCCACCGGACCACCGGAGCACACCGGAGATCCGTACCAGGACTTAGTTAACCTATCGGAGCAGGCAACGACATATGCCCGGTTCTTACAGTCGACTAGGAAGGCGGAGGGCCGGTTGGCTAGGGAGGTAATGATCCTTACGGGTTCGGACCGGTTGGAGGATTGCCTGAACATTCTTCGCAAGCAGCGGGACTTGGCCGGTCTCCAGGAGAAGCACATGGACCGGCTGGCGAAGTTCCGGGAGACGAATCGGAAGCTCGAGGAGGAGGTGCGTGATGCCCGGAAGGATTTCAATGACGCCCGTGAGCGGGCAGTCGAGGCCATCCGGTCGGTCGCCGAGATCAAGGCCACTTTAGCTCTTCCAGTAGATGTGGCCAATCAGTGCGCCGTTTACCAAGCTTTCCTGACCCGTCAACCGGATCCGACTACGAAGAATATTATAAAGTTCATGCACGACCGGACGCAGGTGATGAGGGACACATGGACGATGATGAAGAACCTGGTGGAAATCCTCGGTTACGCAGAGGCCGGTCCGTCATCAGGGCCACCGGCAAATCAAGAGGATCCCAGACCACCGTCCCCAACCCGGGAACCGGCACCGGTGCCACCTCCAGCCTCTCCGATACGGTCGGCCATCCGGCCCGCCCAACAGGAGATAGGACACCCGCTGGAGGATCCTATTCCGGACACCTTGAGCAGTCTGCACACTCTACCCAACTTGGATGGAGTCGAGACTGTTAATCCCGGAAACATTCCCTTGGAACCGGACCAGAGACCACCACCGTCAGATTTTATACCGGTACAGGGATCTCCGGAAACGCTCCAGGTGGATCTCAGCGCAGTTCCGGTGGCGGCACGATCTCCATCCCCGGCAGCTCAAGCAGAACGATCCCGGAAGTCCAGTGAACCGTCAGCATCTGCGGCTCCGGAAGAAGACCCCCCGTTGAAGAAACTGAAGCGGGTACAAAGGAAGGAACGGCTGGACGGAACCCGGCACAGTCCCCGGCTCGATAAGTACAAGGAGTAGGGTTTAGGATAAGGACCGGATAAAATGGCAGCGACTAACGATGGGGCTCCAGTGCACCCGGCTGCCAATCCGGATAGATAAACGGCAGTAACTAGGAATAGAAGGCGGCCACCGGTCCGGGATTCCCGGATCCAAGATCCGGAATTTCTGGATCTCGGTGGGCCACTTGGTCGCTTTAGGAACCGATAGGTTGTAGTATTTAAGATAGACGTTTTTCCAAGGCCGGGGCCTTGTTTTTGTACGCCGTTTTGTTGTTGCAATTGAGAATATACTTTTGGATTTGTTGTGTCAACCGGCTGCTGACGGGTCCGTTGCCGTATGGTTTGTGGTTCTATTGTCTTCAGTAGTGTTCCGGAGGAGTGTTGAACAGTAGGAAGGTCAGGAGAGCGCCCGGAGAGACTGGGGAGGTGTCAAGCGTCGAGTGTTGACGGTTTCCAGTCCCGGAAGGAGCCCGTAGGGAAGGAGAGACGTATTGCAGCAGGACTGGTAGTCTCAAGGACACGGAGAGCCGTGTGTACACCGGGATCCGGAAACGGACCGGTCGCTTCCTGTAGATGGGATAAAAGCCGGATGTCCTACTGCGAACCAATCCGGAAGGGAGATAGTATAGTAGAACACCGCGCAGCCGTAAGGTGATGTCATTGTAGTATGATTTCCGTATCCGTAACCGGCACTGAGTAGTTATCCGGACCGGTCCCTAGCCGTACGGAAGGATTATTACTCCACTTTTCGGGTGGTAGATAGGAACAGTGGGGTGTCCAGCCACTTTAAGTTACGGGACGGTGGAAAATCCAGCCACTTTAAAGGATAGACGGATCAGTGGGAACCGGCCACTAGTCTAAAAAGCCGGAAAATAGGAACGAGGCAAAAACTACCGGATTCGTCCAACCGTCTGTAAGACGGAGTACGGTCGGACACTGGTGGTGATTTCCGTTAAAGTCTAAAAGAAAGAAAACTATAGGTCTTCGTGGGAACGAACACGGAGTGGTTTACTTTGGAGGGTAGTTAGTGTGAATTAAGTGCCTTCCGGAGGAATACGTATACCACGTCGTGCTACATGTGATTTTGGCGCCGCTGCCGGGGATCTATATGATTTTCTTTCTCCGGATTTCTACGGTTGTCACTAAACCAAGTCAGGTTGTAGAAAACGCATGAATCCGAATTCTGAGCCGGAAGGAGTACGGAGGTCTAGTAGAAAGAAGAAGGGTGATCAGGAGACGGAAGCCAGACCATTCGTCACTACTAGAGCAGAATCCATTGAAGACACAGATCAAGAGATAGCCGGGACTTCCGGATCCGGAGGTCAGGGTGGGACAGTACCACCCGGGCCGGTGACCGGGGGACCGGTAGCGGGTCTTCCTATGGCCCGGACGTTCTCCAGACTGAAGTATCGGAAGTTCAGGGGCGATGGCCGGGAGGACGTGGACGAATGGCTAAGCGAGTTCAACGCCACGGCTGCTGCCAACCAAGAGGACGAAGCAATCAAGTTACGGTTGTTCCAGGGATTACTCAAGAAGGAGGCACTCCAGTGGTACCAAGAGGAACCGGACAACGTGCGAAGGAGTTGGGGTTTGCTATCCGATGCCTTCCGGAGGGCCTTCCGGGAGGTAGGAGGAGAAGCCCGCACATTGGGAAAACTTAGTAAAATCCGGATGGAGCCGGAAGAGTCGGTCCGCCGGTACGGACAGAGGGTTAGGAGTTTAATTCATAAACTAAGTCCCGGAATTGCAAACAGTATCCAGGTAGAATGGTACGTTGCTGGGTTACCCGACCGGATGGGGTTCCAAGTAAGGCAGACCCGGCCACAGACTTTACCGGAGGCCATGGAGGCCGCCCAGAACTATGAAAACTCCAAGCAGTCCATACGGCAGTACCGTAAGGCAGGGAAGAGCTCTAGACGTCTCAGAAAGGTCCGGAGGAGCCGGGATTCTAGTTCAGAATCCAGTGGATCCAGCTCCGAAGACAGCTCGGAAACCGGAAGCAGTAGCAGTGAGGAAGACCGCTCACGACGGAAGGCGTCAGGTAGCAAGGGCTACCGGAAGGACAAAGAACGGACGATAGTCCGAGTAAAGGAGGAATACCCATCGGAGAAACGGATGATCAAAGATCTGGTGAACAGCATTGAAGAACTCAAAGTCCAGATGGCGGAAGAGAAGAAAGCACGGAAAGCGCTGCCCACCGTCCGGAACAATGTGTGGTGCACCAACTGCGGAAAGCCGGGACATTACAACCGGGAATGCCCACACGGAGCACCCAAGAGAGTGCAGTTTGTGGATGAAGAAGGGTCAGTATTCTTTGCGGAACCTGCTTATGAAGAGGAGGAAGTAGAGATGCTACCGGTTTACCAGGTAAACCCGGCCTATGGCCGTGGACGGATGATGCAGCCGGTTATCAGACCGCGACCCGGAATGGGCTATCCATCCGGTGGACATCCGGCCCCGCCAGCACGACCACCCGTCTCGGTGGAACGGCAGTTTGGATGCTGTTATATTTGTGGAGAAGCCGGTCATTATGCTAACAATTGTCCACACCGAGGAGGGCAAGGCGCACCGTTGGAACTTCCGTGTCAAAACTGTGGTCAGTACGGCCATAAGTCACCCCAATGCCAACAACCGGTTAGACCTAGGGCTATCTATAAGCAAGTGGAAGAACCTCCCCGGGAGCGTACCGGGCTCAACTACGGTCACAAGGACGGGGTGGAGAATCCGCCAAATTGACGGTTACCGGTGGAACCACGAGGAGAGACCGGCGTGGGTATCCATCAGGTCAGTTCTCGTAGTTCCACCCGGAAACAGGCTTCAGAAAAGAAGAAGAGGAAGTCTGGTGTTCGGACCAGGTCTCAGAGGAAAGAGAGTAGCCGACCGGAATCTTCAGAAACGTCCGGGGAATCAGAGAAGGAGGTGCCCCCGGAGACGATCCCGGTTGAAAAAGGGGTCAAGACCCTACCAACTATGCCGGATATTGGACCGGAGGTAATTGCTGGATTTCCTCAAGTACAGGAGGGCCGGAAGGTGACATTCAGCGAGATTCCGGAAATTATCCAACCGGAGGTCCGGGCGAAAGCCGACAGGTACGACATCCTACAGGATATTCAGGCCCAGCCGGCCAATGTCACCATAGGACAACTGTTACATGATAATCCTAATTATCAGAAGCAGGTTAAGTCCGGCTTAATTCGGACCCGTAAACGGAAGATTAAGCTGCCTTCCGTCGCAGTTAATTTTGCCGAGATGGAGGATTTCGGGGCTCCGGAAATAGCTGTGGAGATCGACGGATGCCTTATCCAGAAGGTACCGGTAGATGGAGGATCCGGAGTAAATCTACTACTGGAGAGTACGGCCAATGATTTAGGGTACACTGTCTTTGAGCCTACCAATCAGACTCTACGGATGGCAGACCAGTCTCGAGTAGTACCAGTGGGAAAACTGTCGGCAGTACCGACAAAGATTTCCGGACTCACATACCCGCTCAACTATTTGGTTATCCGGGTGGAGGAAGGAAATCCGTTTCCACTGTTACTCGGACGGCCGTGGCTATATCTAGCCGGAGTCAAGGTAAATTGGGCGAAGAAGGCTTTTACTTTCGGGGATCCGGCTGTTTTGCTATCGTGGAAACCGGAGCTCCATCTGGGGGAAACAAGTGAAACGGATGGTTACACTTCCGACTGGACAAGTTCAGAGAACTCGGATTCCCTGCAGTCATATCATGTACAAGAATTCCGGGAGGTATCAGAAGAAGATCTGGGATTCCGTAACCCGGTACCTGAACAGAAGCCGGATGGAACCGAAGTACCGAACCGACCACCGGAAGGCAGGAAGGACGATGACCGGGCCTTAGGAGAAGCAAGCGTTCCGTTGACCTCCGAATGGATTAAAGGGCAGTTCGCAGATGGGATAATCAAAACAGGGATATCCGGGTCAAGGACCAGTGACTTACCCTGGTCAGCCCTTCCGGGGTCCGTAGAAACGGATGCTAGCGAACCGGTCAAGAATGTGGTAGCACCGGAAGATTACGAAGCAGTGAAGACGGAAGCCGGTAGGACTTTCTATTTGGGAAAAGGACTGACGGACCAGGAGCGGGCACAGTATTTGGAACTGCTTACGGAATATGATGATGTCTTCGCCTGGCTTCCATCGGATCTGGTGGGTATACCGCCGGAATTGGGCGAACATCACATCGACCTAATGGAGGGAGCGGTTCCGGTTCGCCAAAGGCAGTACCGGCTCAACCCAAAGTACTCCATGATGGTGAAGGAGGAACTAGATAAACTACTGGAAGCCGGTTTTATTTATCCAGTGAATAACTCCGAGTGGGTGTCACCGATTGTAGTAGTACCAAAGAAAACGGGTCCGGATGGTAAAGTCAAAATCCGGGTATGTCAGGATTTCCGGAAGCTGAATGCAGCCACGAAGAAGGATCATTTCCCTTTACCCTTCATCGACATGGTGCTCGATCACGTGGCCGGTCAGGAATGCTTCAGTTTTCTAGATGGGTTTTCCGGATACAATCAGGTGTCCATCCGGAAGGAGGACCAACTGAAAACTACTTTTACCACTGATTGGGGTACCTACGCTTTCAACCGGATGCCTTTCGGATTGTGCAATGCTCCCGGAACGTTTCAACGGTTGATGATGGACATATTTCAGGATTTCTTAAAACATTTCCTGGAAGTTTTCATTGACGACTTTGCGGTGTTCAGCCGGTGGGTGGAACATCTGGACTACCTCCGGAAAACGTTCCAGCGATGCCGGGAGACTAAACTCAAGCTCCATCCGGGCAAGTGTTTTTTCGGTATGTTAGCCGGACTATTGCTCGGACACATAGTCAGCCGGAAGGGAATAGCAGTGGATGTAGCAAAAGTAATAGTCATGTTGGCCCTTCTTGCCCCCACCAACCTCCGGGAACTCAGAGGATTCCTGGGGTGTGTGGGATACTACCGGAGGTTCATTGAGAATTATGCCCGGTTGGCAATGCCACTAACGGAGCTGCTCAAGAAGGAAGAAGAGTACCTCTGGACGGAAATCCGTCAACAGGCTTTTGAAGAACTGAAGAGACGGTTGGTCACAGCCCCTATACTAGCCCCACCGGATTGGTCGAAATCTTTTCATGTCACTTTGGATGCATCCGGTTGGTGTGTGGGAGCTATCCTATGGCAATTGGATGACGAGGGCCGGGAACGACCCATCTATTATGCCAGCCGGCAGATGAATCCGGCCGAGAAGAATTACACGACAACCGAACGGGAGGCTCTAGCCGTCATTTATGCGTGCAAGAAATTTCGCCATTACCTATTGGGGTACAAAGTCATCTTCCATACGGATCATGACTCGCTGAAGTATCTAGTCAACAAACCGGATCTGTCCGGAAGGTTGGCCCGGTGGATATTACTTCTTCAGGAGTTCAACTACGAAGTTATTGTCAAATCCGGGAAGTCTAACCTCAATGCAGATTATTTGTCGCGACAACGGGGAAAGGAGAGCAAGGAGGAGATATCTTCAGAGTTTCCGGATGAATTCCCGGAAGAATACCCGGTTGGTACCAGTATACAGGATATACCGGACCCCCGCGACCTTCCGGTCGTAGAAGGTACGTCTTCCGTCTACCGAATTCAGGAGGACGAAGGGGAGGACCAGGATCTTCAGAGGATTAAGAACTATCTCCAGACTCAGAGGTATCCGGAAGGACTGAGTAGGGAGGAGAAGAGTGTGTTTCAGCACCGGGTGGCACCGTACTTCCTCGTCGGAGAATTGCTTTTCAAACTAGGGGCGGATGAAAAACTCCGACGCTGCCTAGAACCCATCTATCGACGGAAGGTCATCCGGGCTTTGCATGATGGACCGGCCGGAGGACACTATGCATCCGTCATCACCGTACAGAAGATTCGCGAGGCCGGGTACTGGTGGCCACACCTTCACCGGGATGTTCATCAATTTATAAAAGAATGCGATCCCTGCCAACGGATAGGAGCTCCGGCCGTACGGCATCACTGGCCGTTAACTCCCATTGTTCCCCTAGCACCGTTTGAAAAATGGGGAGTGGATTTTATTGGGCCAATTCAACCGGTAGGCACTCAGAGGCACCGGTACATCATTTTGGCGACGGACTACGCCACGAAGTGGGTAGAAGCCAGAGCCACCCGGAAGAATGATGCCGAGACATCCGCCCGGTTCATATTCGAAAGGATAATGATGCGATTTGGCCATCCGTTGGAGATAGTGAGCGACCGGGGAACACATTTCCTGAACGAAGTGGTGGCCGGTCTGACCAACCAGTACGAGGTCAAACACCGGAAGACCACACCGTACAATCCTAAGGCGAACGGATTGACGGAACGTGCCAACGGAATAATCTGTAAGATTCTGACCAAGGTGGTGACCTCACATAAGACGGACTGGGACCGGAAACTGACATCGGCGGTCTATGCGTACAACACGGCACACAAAAGTACAACCGGACGGACTCCGTATTATCTGGTATACGGACAGGAGGTACTTCAGTCCATCGAGACGGAAGTAGAGACGTTGAGGGTACTCGCAGCCAACCACGGAGGTAAAACGGATGCACTCGACGACCGTCTACAGGTCATCGACCGGATGGAGGAAGACCGGATGGAGGCATTGGAACGGACAAAGGAGGTCCAAGCCAAAAGGAAGGAAGTGTATGACAAGCGAATCACAACGGATAAAGGAATCGAAGAAGGAGGATTGGTTCTAGTCTATGACAGCCGGTACAAGAATTTCCCGGGTAAGTTACATACTCGCTGGATGGGACCGTTCCGGGTTGATAAGATTTATTCCAATGGGTCATTACAACTTTCAGACCTAGAAGGATATCCAATGGATACTAGGGTGAACGGATCCCGGGTCAAACTGTACAGACCGGATGACGTTCGCGAGGACGCTCACGGGTGAAAAAGGGGTAATGTGGAAAGTGATTTCCACGGTTGACACGCCGGAATACTAATTCCGGTAGGAAAATGATAAAAAAATTAAAAATTTTATGTTAGAAATACGGAAGTCCTAAGCCTATAAGTCAAACAACCGGTTAAGCCGGTCGGCTGAATAACTAAGTGACCGGAAGGCCAGCCGGGTGAGATCCGGTCGTCTGCGGTGGAGGAGAGACGGGTACAGCCCATCTGACAGAGCCCTGACCCGGCAGACTTAAGGATAGCCGCCAAACGGTACAACGCACACGGGGATAATGGCTGCAACCATTAAGGCGCCGCCGGTCGCGACCGTCCAATGATGAGGGGCTACGACCGTCCGTCATGATGAGCTACGAACGGGTGGGCGCGAGGGCAGGTATAAAAGGAGGAAGAACCGCCATGCTCTTCCTTTCTCTTTGTCATTTTGTGGCACGACGGGTCCTTGCGCTCTAAGGCGGTGGGCGCAGTTAGGGTTAGACGGTAGGAGAGAGACGGTGAGACGGAAGTGTTTCCGTTAGGCGAGAGATTGTGGTGAGGATCGTGCGTGCAGGTGTTACCGGAGTGACGGAGAGGAGGACTTAGCAGAATGGGTAGGAAAGGGAAGGAACCGGCGGCGGAAGGACAGTCGTTCAGGGTACAACGGGTGATGCCGTTGATACCGGCCGGAGAGAAGGAGAAGGAGCTCCTCCGGACCGCCTTAGAGTCTATGGGTTGTGAGGTCCTACTGGACAAGGCATGGGGTTGGAAGTTTGCCCTTCCGGCCCAGGAGATCCTCGTCAAGGATCCTGAGAATCGAGGAACCATCCGGGGAGAGCCGGATAAGTGGTCGGCACAACTCTGGAGGGAGACGTATGGTTTCAAGAACTCCGGCGGCGAGGTCTCGACGCCGGAGCCCCGGGACTTCGTACATCAGTATCTCAAGGGGACCGGAGACCCGAGAGAAGGATGGGTGGTGGATGACATTGCGGATCCGGAGGCCCGGAGAGTAGTAGGGTTTATGAACCCTATCTTCCATCCGGAAAAGCCCAAACGGATCACCAACAAGTGGGCGTCCGTTTTCATTGGGGCCATGATCGGTGAATTCACGGTGGACTGGGGGGTCATGATGAAGACAATAGTCGACCGACAGGTGGCCAATCTCCGGAAGACCAAGAAGCAGGCCACCTGCCTTCCGTCTTTCCTCATCCACCTCTACCGTACTAAGGGACTGTTGACGGCTGAAGAAGTCCGGGAGTACGATATGCTCTTAAGCTATCAGCAGTTCGCTGAGCCGGAAGAAGTGTCCGACCAGGACGACGAGGATGATGTTATTGAGGTCTCCCCCACGCCGGCTAAGAGACCCCGTCCTAGCCCGGAAAAGGGACAGCCATCCGGATCACCTCGGACTCCCGCACCGGCCAAGCGAATCCTGAACACGGAGATCCAACAGCCCACCGGACCACCGGAGCACACCGGAGATCCGTACCAGGACTTAGTTAACCTATCGGAGCAGGCAACGACATATGCCCGGTTCTTACAGTCGACTAGGAAGGCGGAGGGCCGGTTGGCTAGGGAGGTAATGATCCTTACGGGTTCGGACCGGTTGGAGGATTGCCTGAACATTCTTCGCAAGCAGCGGGACTTGGCCGGTCTCCAGGAGAAGCACATGGACCGGCTGGCGAAGTTCCGGGAGACGAATCGGAAGCTCGAGGAGGAGGTGCGTGATGCCCGGAAGGATTTCAATGACGCCCGTGAGCGGGCAGTCGAGGCCATCCGGTCGGTCGCCGAGATCAAGGCCACTTTAGCTCTTCCAGTAGATGTGGCCAATCAGTGCGCCGTTTACCAAGCTTTCCTGACCCGTCAACCGGATCCGACTACGAAGAATATTATAAAGTTCATGCACGACCGGACGCAGGTGATGAGGGACACATGGACGATGATGAAGAACCTGGTGGAAATCCTCGGTTACGCAGAGGCCGGTCCGTCATCAGGGCCACCGGCAAATCAAGAGGATCCCAGACCACCGTCCCCAACCCGGGAACCGGCACCGGTGCCACCTCCAGCCTCTCCGATACGGTCGGCCATCCGGCCCGCCCAACAGGAGATAGGACACCCGCTGGAGGATCCTATTCCGGACACCTTGAGCAGTCTGCACACTCTACCCAACTTGGATGGAGTCGAGACTGTTAATCCCGGAAACATTCCCTTGGAACCGGACCAGAGACCACCACCGTCAGATTTTATACCGGTACAGGGATCTCCGGAAACGCTCCAGGTGGATCTCAGCGCAGTTCCGGTGGCGGCACGATCTCCATCCCCGGCAGCTCAAGCAGAACGATCCCGGAAGTCCAGTGAACCGTCAGCATCTGCGGCTCCGGAAGAAGACCCCCCGTTGAAGAAACTGAAGCGGGTACAAAGGAAGGAACGGCTGGACGGAACCCGGCACAGTCCCCGGCTCGATAAGTACAAGGAGTAGGGTTTAGGATAAGGACCGGATAAAATGGCAGCGACTAACGATGGGGCTCCAGTGCACCCGGCTGCCAATCCGGATAGATAAACGGCAGTAACTAGGAATAGAAGGCGGCCACCGGTCCGGGATTCCCGGATCCAAGATCCGGAATTTCTGGATCTCGGTGGGCCACTTGGTCGCTTTAGGAACCGATAGGTTGTAGTATTTAAGATAGACGTTTTTCCAAGGCCGGGGCCTTGTTTTTGTACGCCGTTTTGTTGTTGCAATTGAGAATATACTTTTGGATTTGTTGTGTCAACCGGCTGCTGACGGGTCCGTTGCCGTATGGTTTGTGGTTCTATTGTCTTCAGTAGTGTTCCGGAGGAGTGTTGAACAGTAGGAAGGTCAGGAGAGCGCCCGGAGAGACTGGGGAGGTGTCAAGCGTCGAGTGTTGACGGTTTCCAGTCCCGGAAGGAGCCCGTAGGGAAGGAGAGACGTATTGCAGCAGGACTGGTAGTCTCAAGGACACGGAGAGCCGTGTGTACACCGGGATCCGGAAACGGACCGGTCGCTTCCTGTAGATGGGATAAAAGCCGGATGTCCTACTGCGAACCAATCCGGAAGGGAGATAGTATAGTAGAACACCGCGCAGCCGTAAGGTGATGTCATTGTAGTATGATTTCCGTATCCGTAACCGGCACTGAGTAGTTATCCGGACCGGTCCCTAGCCGTACGGAAGGATTATTACTCCACTTTTCGGGTGGTAGATAGGAACAGTGGGGTGTCCAGCCACTTTAAGTTACGGGACGGTGGAAAATCCAGCCACTTTAAAGGATAGACGGATCAGTGGGAACCGGCCACTAGTCTAAAAAGCCGGAAAATAGGAACGAGGCAAAAACTACCGGATTCGTCCAACCGTCTGTAAGACGGAGTACGGTCGGACACTGGTGGTGATTTCCGTTAAAGTCTAAAAGAAAGAAAACTATAGGTCTTCGTGGGAACGAACACGGAGTGGTTTACTTTGGAGGGTAGTTAGTGTGAATTAAGTGCCTTCCGGAGGAATACGTATACCACGTCGTGCTACAGTCAGCCAGATGGCACCATTGGTGCCATGATGCCATCATCAAATGTGCACCATTTGAGGTCAATTTTTTCTGCACGTGTGAATGTGTTGCGGACGGCAACTCTAAGATAGAGCAAGGGACTAAATTAAGGGGATACCTCAAAGGGAGACAAGAATAGACTAGGAGTGAGGGAATTCCTCACACAAGACTCAGAATAACACTTAAAGTGGGAAAACTAGAAGTGATATCGATAACTGGAAGAGTATGTACAACTGGTGTTGAAGAGAGTAAGGAGCAATGGCCCTCGACTCTCTATTTATACTAGACTAGAGGAAACTTCCGAAGAAAGGTCCTAGAGACCTTGGGAAGCATCCATAGGACCTTCCAGAAGCTTATGGGAGCTTCCGGAATCTAAGAAGGTCAAGCGGAACCTTCCGGAAGCTTGTAGAAGCTTTCGGAAACTACTAGAACTACAAGGAAGCTTGTAGAAGCTTCCAGAAACTAGTGGAAGGTTCTAGAAAGTAGTAGAAGCATGTAGAACCTTCTAGAAACTAATAGCATCTAAGCACGCTTAGCCACCGCTCTTTGGGAAAGCTCTTGAGAAGCTTGGTATACACCGTGTTGCGGAATCGGTATAGGTCACACGGTAAACTTGTGGGGCGTGGATGAAGTCCGGTATGGCACGTCCGTGACATCACCCCCCCTTCAAGGAACGAGTTTCTCTGTAAGCCAGTAATAACACAGGAAACAAGAATGTTCATGTGGGGTTCACGTGAACAGGACAATAAAGAAGAATTTACATGGTACGGAATACCGTTAAATCAAATGTCGGCGCTGGCGGCGAGAAAGTCATGCGGTCGTCGTCCGGCAAGAGAACTGCGGACTAGTATAATACCGTTGGGCTGGCAACATGAGATATCGGCGAGGTGGCGATTGCGATCCTATCATACTTTCGGCCGACGTGAGTTCGAAGGCATGTCCCCGTAAAACTGAGCTAGACAAGTGCGTCGTTGCCTCGTCGATACCACCACCGTTTTAGTTCAAAGTCTCTGCATCTGCACCTGCACCAATGGAAAGGCATAGAGTTTGGTGCTGGTGGCGGTCTAGACGCATTGAACTCAAACGTTTCTTGGTTTTTGAGGATACTGCCAATGAAACTCCTAAATCATTTCAGGGGCATTCTGAAGGTTTGAGGCAGGCTCCCAGGTTCTTTCGCTGATGTCATAGCCATGCCAATGCACAAGGTATTCTAACCGTCGACGGTGGATGCAAGAATCAAGAATCTTCGAGACTTCAAATTCTTCATCTCCTTCAATTTCAATTGCATGAGGGGGTTCTTGAACTCTACCTGGTAATGTTGACTCTTTATATGGCTCGAGGAGAGAGACATGGAATACAGGGTGGATCTTCATAGAGGCAGGTAACTCCAACCGGTAGGCCACCTTATTGATTTGCTTGACCATTGGGAATGGTCCAAGGTGGCGGTAGTTGAGTTTGTCAGATGGCCGTCGAGTCTTCAAGTTCCGACGAAGTAGCCATACCTTGTCTCCAACAGAGATCTGAGGATGATCCTTGCCAGACTTGTTGGCGTTGGTCTTCTGATGTTGTTGGGCTTCAATGAGGCTCTGCTTCATCTCCTTCTAAATATCAGATAATCGGGTAGCAAGCTCAGCAGCAGCGGGATTTTCAGAAATATTCAAGTTGAATTGATCAAACCTTGGATGACGACCGTGGTTTACAAAGAAGGGGGTCTGTTGAGTAGACCCTTGCAATGTGTTGTTGTAAGCAAACTCGGCAAGCGGCAACAAGTCCACCCAGTTATCTTGATGATAGTTGATGGTGCAACGTAGGTACTGCTCTAACACTTGATTGACGCGCTCGGTTTGGCCATCGGTCTGAGGATGGTATGCTGAAGACAACTTCATCTCGACGCCTAGAATCTTGAATAATGATTGCCAAAACTTGGAGGTGAATTGCGTACCGCGGTCAGAGATGATGTCGTTAGGCAGGCCATGGAGTCTGTAGACGTTGTTTACAAAGAGCCTTGTTGTCTCTTCACCGGTTACAGTCTTATGGCACGGAATGAAGTGCGCCATCTTGGTAAGCCGGTCAACAACAACAAAGATTGAATCAAAGGTCTTGGATGGTGGAAGATCCACAATAAAACCCATGGATATGGATGTCCATGGGGCTTGTGGAATCGGAAACGGTTGAAGTAACCCATATGGCCGATGACGAGGGATCTTGGATCTAGAGCAGGTGTCACACGTTGTGACATGATCCTTCACGGTCTTCTACATTTGTGGCCACCAAAAGTCTCTGGATATTAGCTCCATGGTCTTCTTGTAGCCAAAATGTCCCGCCGATGGAAAGTCGTGTCGGGGCTCGAGCACTTGGAGTCGGCATGGGCCTTCAAGGTCATAAAGTAATCCCTGATAGTATAATAGCCCATCTTTGAACTGGAATCTTGGATCAGCATCATCTTGGGTAGTCTCACGTGATCTAGAAATCCGTGAACTGGAAGTAGGTTGATTCGGGGATTCCGAATCTATAACCTCCAAATTAGGGACTTGGGCGTCCGGATTTGCAAAGCCTCATGAATTGGAGATACCTGTATTCTTTTTAAATTTCAAGGCCAAAGGATCGGATTGTAAACTTACTCCAATATCTTGGAGAAAAGATGCATCTACTGAAGTTGTAGTGCGCATGGTCTTCAGCTGGAGTTGTTCAGGCTTGATAAGGATAGTCCTTTGTTGGTCATAGGTTGCATTTCCTTCTTTAGGTGTAAGGTATGCTCGTCGAGAAAGAGCGTCGGACCGAATTTGCTGAGAGCCGGGACGGTACGTGATGACGAAGTTGAAGCGCGAAAGCGATATACTCCAACGGGCTTGTCGTCGATTCAGTACCTTGGCAAACATGAATTATTCAAGGTTCTTGTGATCGGTGTGGACCGTCACTGGATGTTGAGCTCCTTCGAGGAAGTGACGCCACTCTTGTAAAGAGTCGACAATGGCTAAAAGCTCCTTGTCGTGAATCTCGTAGTTGATCCGGCAGCTGTGAATTTTCGCGAGTGGAACGCGACGGGATGGAGGCGTCCTTCTTTGTCGGGTTGTGAGAGGACTGCTCCGAGGGCAAAGTCAGAAGCATCCGTTTCTAGGAAGAACGACTCCTGAAAGTCAGGGTGTGTTAGAATAGGCGCTGTTGTAAACACCTTCTTTAGAAATTCAAAGGCTTGGCTTGCTTCCGCACTCCACTCGAGCTTGTCCTTGCAAGTTAATCGTCTCAACGGAGCAGCAATTTTGGAATAGTCTTGGATGAAGATTTGATAGAAGTTTGCAAAACCGAGGAAGCACTATACGTCTCGAACGGTAATCGGCTTCTTCCAATCAATGATTGTCTGGATTTTCTCAGGGTCCATCGATAGATCCTCTCCGGAAATGATGTAGCCCAAGAATTCGACTTAGGGTTGGTGGAAGACGCACTATTCCAGCTTCGCAAAGAGTCCTGCAGCGCGTAACTTCTCCAATATCAGTCGGACATGTTTGGTATGGTCTTCTTCATTCTTGGAGAAAACCAGTATGTCATCGAGGTAACAGACAACAAAATCATCTAGAAACTCGCCGAATATGTCGTTCATTAGGTGTTGAAAGATGGCAGGTGCGTTGGTAAGACCAAAAGGCATGACATTGTATTCAAAGTGTCCATACCTAGTTCGGAACGCCGTCTTCCATTCATCACCTTCCTTGATACGTACTAGGTTGTACGCTCCACGAAGATTGATCTTGGTGTAGATCTTTGCTTGACCGAGTTGGTCAAGAAGTCTTGAGATAAGCGGCAATGGGTACCGGTTCTTGATTGTGACCTTGTTTAGTCCACGATAGTCCACGCACATCCGAAGGGAGCCGTCTTTCTTCTTGACAAATAAGATAGGAGCTCCGGTAGGTGACTTGGAATGTCGAATGAAGTTCTTTGCAAGATTTTCATGAAGGTACTCTCGCAACGCAGCAAGCTCATTCTGTGATAGGCTATAGATTGGACCAAATGGAGGTTGCTCACCTTCTTGAAGTTCGATGCCGCAGTCATAAGGTCGATGTTGGGGGAGTGTATCGGCGTTCTTCTTCTCAAATACATCTCGATGTACTCCTCATACTTTGCTGGTAACTTGGTTGATTCTTGAGCCGGTTGAGATGTTGGAGTTGCATAAATTGCAAAGACACTCCTATTCTTAGCCGCCTTCATAAAGGCTCGAGCACCGACCATCAACGGAACCTTAACCACGGACTGTTGGATTTGGTAAGGGTACAGGTTCGGACTATTTTTAGGGTGTTTAAAAGGAATATGAGGAACTACGGTTGGATATGTTAACCTCCGATTTTTCCAATCTATATCTGGATTAACCATCTCTAACCAAGAGAGACCTAAGACGAGAGGATTAGAGGGAGAACTAATGTTATTGAATATGATAGTACTGCGGTGCCCTTCTAGGATAATGTCTAAAGGTTTGGTTTTGTGGGTGAGGGGGGAAGCACAATAAAGTGGACCACCAAGTGCAATATGTGATCACTAGGAAGTGAATATGAAGTGTGCTGCTTTTTATAGCTCAAAGGTGATTTTGAGCATTTTGGTGTAGTTTTTGAGCATTTTAGTCACTTTCTAAGGTGTCATAAGGTATCTTACACACATCTCCATGAAAAAAACATCTTCAATTGAAACTTAATTTGACCCCTAGCTCTAAATCATGAAAATGAACTTTTCCAAAGTCTTGATTTCTTCATTTGGGGCCCTCTATTGTCTTTAGAAGATGTTTTTTCCAATTTAAAAAACAATGTTCGGTGAAAAAAACCTCACAAAAAGTTTCACCGAAAACACTGTTTTAAAAACGTCCCGGGGATACTTTTTGCCAATCTAGGATTGCAAACACGGCCACCTAGATCATTTCTACAAGCGCAATGTACAAATGAAGGGCCCCACAAAGTCAATAGTGATTTCTGTCAAAACTACAATGTAATACGGTCACTTTTCCAAATGACTGCATTCACTTTGTTCAACTTTGTGGTGTTCATAGAGGTGTCTCAACTCAACAACTACGAACGCAAATTTTGGAAGTTGTAGTACATCAAGTCTACTTTCCGTATCCCAAACTTAATTTCCCATCAAGAAGTTTTAGATGCCACTTTCTAGTGTGTTTACACAACAGGCTGAAATTGGCAATGAGCTAAGCACTTTTGTGGTCCACTTTATTGTGCTTCCCCCCGTCACATCTCCTGAAATCAAGGGTCTACCGTTGATAACCTCTACTGCTACAGGGTATTTTTTGGGGACTATAGGGAGATTATGACGTTTTACAAGATCTCTATCAATAAAACAAGCAGAGGCTCCGGAATCTAACAAGGCTTTAACTTTTATGTTATGTGGATGACAATCTATCTTAAGCGGGATATGAAAACAACGAGAAGGTTCAGAGGATAAGATAGGACCTGATGACGTGGCAACATTTGTCAGGCGCACGGTCCGTAATGTGGCTGGCAGCTGTCGTTTTCCGACTCGGCTTCCTCATGCTTTGGTTCAGAAGTGCTTGAGGTGCTCTGAAACTTGTGTGGTTTTGGTCCCTGAGGTTTCACAGGGCAATTCTTTACGCTATGGTCCTTCCCTCCACAATATAAACACAAGTGCTCCTTGCGACGCCGCTCTTTCTCTTCTTCGCTCAACTTCCTGACTTTGAAGGTGTCAATTTGCATTGGCTCTGCGGTCGAAGTGTTTGAAGATGTCTGATGGGTTGGAGTTGCGTAATCCGCTCGATATGATCCGAAGAGCAATCGTTGCTCTTGTCGCTGCTTAGACAATCGGTTGTCACAGTCGATTGCTTGAATAATGGCTTCAGACAGGGTAGTTGGCTTGGGCAAATTCAGCAACAAGGTCTTGATATCGTTGCGGAGTCCCCATCGAAACATCGTGACGAAAGCTGCATCGTTCCAATTGAGGTCACATGCAAGTTGTTGGAATTCTGCAACGTACGCTGAAGCTGGACGCGATCGTTGTTGCAGCGTTCGAAGTTTTGTTGTTGCTATAAGGGCTCAATCTCTTTCTCCAAATGTTCGGTTGAATTCTTGCAAGAATTGGTCAAGATGTGCCAGAAGCGGAGAATTCTTCTCCAACAAGGAAGAAAACCAAGATGACGCGGCTCCTGTGAGCAACGTTCCAATGAATCCGACTTGTATCTTTCCTGTTGAATACCTCTGAGGTTGGAGACGGAAGATGAGCCGAATCTTGTTGATAAAATCCCGGAGTTTCGTACGATCTCCATCAAATTTATCCGGCAAGGCTACTCGAGGTTCCTTTGACGCATGTGGAGTAGGATCCACTACACTAGCTGGAACATGGATTGGAGTTAAAGCAACTTGAAGTTGTTCCATGGCACTTCGTAGGTTGGCATTCTCCTGCTGTAACTGCTGTAGCATGGCAAACATGTCATGCATCTTAATGTTCGGAATGTCACCCATCTTGAATTTGATAGGTCTCACAAATAAATAAAGAACCAGAGTTTTGCATCGTGTACTTTTGGAACTACTACAGGAACTGAAGACCTCAAGAAATTCAAATAAAACTCTTCGCTCTTCTCTCGAATGATGATATCTCTAAGTTCGGTCTTTAGTCTAAAGAAAAAACGTACCTCTATGCCATATTTAACTATTTCTGGACTATTCATTGAGTTATGGACTGTAGATCGTCCAGAAAAAGCCAAGGAAAATGAAAGGGGCTTAGTAAAACCATGCCCTACTGTTATGAATAGTGAATTATTTGAATGATTGGATCAGGAGATCTTCCGATATAGAGTTGTTCCAAGACGAGGGAAATGTGTGGACTAAGTAATGTATAGAACATTGTACGATTTGCAAGTCCATGGATCAGGAGATCTTCCGATATAGTGCTGTTCCGGAAGAACAAATGTATGGACAAAGTAATGTAATGAATAATGTGTGTTTTGCAAAACCATGGATCAGGAGATTTCCCGTTATAGGTGTCTTCCGGAAGAACAACAGCCATCTCACAATTGCACGAGTGAAATGGTATGGACAAACTAAGTAATATAACATTACAAATAATACACATAGACCGATGATGGTGAAATAGTCATTTACATTACAAAAACAAGTTACATGAATATGAGGTATTGTCATGAAAGTCATTCGAATGGACGGTGCCATATTATTACCACTAATACATCGTGGTACACAAGGCCACTGGATTGTAACCAACTCACTGCATGTACTGTCTATTGTTCTACTCTACTGGTGTACCATTGCCTAAGTGATCTCCTACACAATTCCCCATCCATGGCAGTTTTCTGAAGGAACTCAGTAACGGAGTCATAATGAACCAAATCCATAATGAATGGAAGTAAGGCTGTGCCGACGTCTGGTATGACGTTTCGCGGATTAGGTAGGTGCATTTCACCCTTCCAAGGAGTCGGGAAATAGCAGGAATGATTTCCATTCATTACATTCTTCCATTCACAGTCATCTACCATGAGAACTTTACCCGGTTTGCAAAACCTGCGAGTTTTTTTATCCATACGAAGTCGTTGCAGGAACTTCTGGAAGAATGGATAAGGCTTCTGTCGAACACACTTGTCTTGACCATACACAAAAATTAACTGCGATCTAAGCTCCAGTGGAAGCAGATGCGCTAAGACAAGGTCCAAGCGGGATGGGGGCATACATGACCATATTCCGACATGGAAGTCTTCAAGAAGCTTTCGAAAGAACGGTCGAATTCCAGGACGGCAAATGACATTCCCTAAGTCCAGCAACGGCGGGCTGAATCCTTTATAATCCTCGAAGCACAGGACGCCATTAACCGAGAGAACTATCGCCTTCTGCACAGTTGAAATAAAAACATCAGGACATTTCTACATCTGAGACTAAACATCGAGGGATCTCCCGATGTTTGTAAATGACGAATTCGCTAACATAGTTCATCGGGGGATATCTCGATGGCGCCTCCCAACGCCATGGCACACAGAGGTGGTCAGACCATGTCTTAAAAGAGTATTACCACAGCAAAGCGATTTTAAAACAAAACAAATTCAAAGTTCCAGAACTCCATTGCGTTCAGTAAGACAAATGCAAATTTTCAGGAACTCGGTTAGTTTCATTCTGCTATCAAACATGAGGGAGCTACAGCTTCATTACATGGTCATGTGAGAGAATGTATGTGTTGACAATGAAGAACTTTGAATAAAATGAGTGTTCCATAATCCAAAGTCATTTGCACTAAACTACAATCTTCGCTTCATTACATGGTCATGTGAGAGAATGTATGTATTGACAATAAAGAACTGTGAATAAAATGAGTGTTCCAAAATCCAAAGTCATTTGTACTAAGCTACACCGCCCTCAATATCTTCAGTGCCAAGTCCGACGACCGGTCCATGGGGAACTGACCAAACGGAAGCGGGGCCCGTTTCACATACTCTGGGACAGCTTCCCCTGAGGTGAATAGACCCTCCAGCCACGGTTTCAGTGTCATCGTAAGAAACCTATCACCACCATCCCCGGACCAGGTTGGGGGGTGGACAGCGTTATGAGGGTCGTTGAGAAGGTTCTTCTGTGGACTATCATCCACTAGTAGGACTTTCTCAACGGACTCCAATACCAGGAACTTAGGTAAGACACGGAGATCCTTTAGAAAGAACGGCTTGTCTGGTTTTGACGACTCCACGTATGACGAACGTGTGCATTCGTTCTGGCTAAGAACCTGCACATCTGGCAGCTGTAAGGAGGTGCCCTGAAGAACAACAGGAAGAGTTTCAGGTATATTCCTAGGCGCGATGCTGGTCCAAAAGGCTACCGTTGCCTGAGTATGAAGCCAGTTCAGGAATTCCTGGCATCCAGGTCTGAGCATTATAGGGCGCTTTTTTCCCTTGACAAAAATCCCACGGTGAACAAGAACCCCGTTTAAGTCTAGTACAACCGAATACCTTCGACCGGGTACCTTTCCGATCACCTTTGCTGGAACGGAGGATGGGAGAGGGGGCCCTGGAAAATGCAACAAAAAAAAGTCTCATCAGAATTCAGCATCGGGAGATCCCTCGATAAAGATGTCCACTGTAAACAGGTGTGATCAACATTCAGCATCGGGAGATCCCTCGATATAGATGTCCACTGTGAACAGGTGTGATCAACATTCAGCATCGGGAGATCCCTCGATATAGATGTCCACTGAAAAAATGTCATAGTAGATCCAAGCATCGGGAGATCCCTCGATGCACATGTTTACTGAATTCCTCAAGCATCTACAGGAGACACTACACGTTCTACATATGTCCAATCTGAGGACATTAGAACTATCAGTCCTACAATTAGAGTCCGACTAGATACCTTTCGCACTGTCGTCCAAATTCGGATCTTCGGCTTCCGATGAAATGCCAACCGTTTTAGACGTCGGAATCTGGTAAAGGTTTTTTTTCAAAGTCATTAGTAAATGGGATTTTATCATTATAGTCCTTGTAAACGAACTCGTGAGCCTGTCTAACTGCTTCAAGATGCTTAGCCTTGCCAGAGGGTGGGGTGTAATTCCCTCGCTGGGATATGTGATCCCTTACCTGTTCGTCCAGACTAGCACGAGCTCCTGCTGGAGTGCTTTTTCCCTTAGGCTCTCTCTCAGCACCGGAACCTTTTCCCTTCCCCTTGACCCTCGTTCCGGTGCTAGGCCCAGACTTACCCTTTCCTCGTGTGGCCGGGGGACCGGATGTTGTTCCCGACGAAAGTTCCGGCGGAAGGGATCGTTGCAAACGCTTCTCCAGCACAAGTGAGCGACATTCACGATCTGTGTCCTTAGATTTCTCCACCTCGACTACATCTACCTCAGTGGATACCTCCGTAGGTGCGTTGTCTGGGAGCCCTTCATATAAATCCTCGGTAGACTCCTCCACTTCCGCGTCGTTGTCTTTGACCTCCTCACATGCCTTCACATCGTCGCACACCAGGGCTTCCGCGTCGCACGACGTCTTCTCCGGGCTGAACGCGTCTAAATCCTTCAGAGTGTCGTCAACAACATCTTCGTTCATGTCAGGAGCCACGGGGGGAGACTGATGAGTCTCCCCGGGAGATGTAATCCGTGGGAGAGGAGGCGGGGGGCTGCAAGGGATCACATAAGGAGTGACGGACAGCGAACTCTGAGGACCGCACTCCTCAGGTACGGGGGGGTGTTGGTTTGGAATTGGTGCACTACCTTCTGTCATCGGGATATCTCCCGATGGTGGGATGCACGGTTCATGCTGACTATCAGCTACTCCTCCCTCCGTCTCCTGCTCTTGAAGAGGAGAAATCCTTCCCGGGTCCACAGCATCCCTATCCGTCCCCTCCGAATCCCTGTGAACTCCCGCGTCCTCCTCTCCTGCTGGTGCGGATTCATTCATTCGCGGAACCGCAGCGAAGTTCTGGACATTAAAGTCCAAGTCATCCAGCCCGTCAGCACCCTCTCCCACGTCTTCTGCGCCACCTTCAGGTTCCGTAGTCTGAGTCTGGTGATCCACAGGTAATATCCTCATATCTAGCAGCGACCGAGCTACGTCCTTCGTGTTTCCCGACACGGTGGCAACATCGCTTCGTGGCGTCAAGGACTCCCCCACGTGAGAATCGTCACCGGTGTGATTCCTCGACGGAGCTCCACCATAAACGCGCCCGGAGTTCAGCAGTCCCTGGAATATGAGCGCAGGTAACCATTAGCGGTAAGAAAAGCTGCAATGGAGTAGAAATTGGGTTCCAGTATATGGTACAGGAATACTACAATGCCTTCGAAGTTAACCCGAGGAGCAGTGCTAAGCAAACAAAAGAGAGGTGCCTTGCTCACAAGAGTAGGGAATTTAGTCGTGAGGGGGATGTTACATGGAATGAAATAATTGGTCGGGAGAGGAATAGCGTTTTCCAGAAATTTAAATTCCTCATTTTCCATAATGGTATGCAATTTATGATGCTTACAGAATGGTACAGTTTCTTACAGAACCCCTACACGAGGGTAGTAATCATGCTAGATTTCGCCACTCGATAAAACAACATGGAATCCCAAATTAGGGAAGCCTGCCTAAGGTCAAGAACCTACCGAGGTGCAAGCCGTCTCTTCCTCGTCAGAGTTGGATTCGGAATCACCAGGCGGCGATTGCTCGCGGGCATCTTCATCAGCAGGCACACCATCTTCATTATCACCCTCTCCACCGCCTGCCTCATCATCACCATCGTCACCAGCATCATCGTTTACCAATTTATCTGGGTCAACTGCGTCCTTGTAAAGTATGTCCCATATCTGCTTCGACGTCTTCTTCGCGTGTTTCTCATCATCGTCACAGAAGACAACTTCGAGGACCATGGCTTCGTTTTCCTGTAGACATGCAGGCGATATGAACATGTATAAAATGCGAACAGCAGACTGTAACCAAATGTCACGTTCAATTTCATTGCGTAAGGGATCAGAGGTGCCGGGAAATGTGGACAGAAGTGCATGATTTATCGGGGGATCCCTCGATGATTTGAGAACCCCTTAAGCCTAGACTTTTAAGACGTTATCCGTCCATCGAGGGATCCCCCGATAAATCTTGTATCCGTGAGGACATATCCGGAAACACTGAGGCTGAGAACAGAGAAGGACTTCTGACTTAGATTCTATATGCGTGAGTGAACGAGTGCATATATCGCGAGTACTATAAGTGGAGGACATCTGCATAATAAGCCTCAAGAACAACAGTGTATTCGCACAAGTATGAACTAAAGTGGAAGCATTCGAGTCAGTGAAAGAGAAATATCTAATATGACTTCAACATTCGAAGGGTGCAGACAGAGTACTTACAAGTCCAAGGAGGGTGAAGTGAGCCCCGCCGTTGACGTTTACGAGCACCATGTTATCTTTAATGTGCTGCTGAAAGATAGTTGAAAGGGCGGCCACCTTAATCGTTGGTCGACCAGGTCGTCTCCATTGCTGGATGGTTTCCGTAATGTCTTTGGCCAGGTACACTGCGTCGAATGGCCTCTTGCCCGCAAAGAAATCCCCGAAGCATTCCTTCGGAGACTACGTTGGCGAATAAGCGAAGCAGAAAATCATGTAGACAACGTATGAAGAACCCAGCTCCGGTTCGGGAAATCCGTCCTCGCGGGAAGGGACGTAATGGACCACATGCCAGTTCCACAACCTCCTCTTCACTATCCTCGTGCGCGTATCGATGTGCAGTAGTGTCGCATGGAATCCCGCCGCATCTGTGAAGACAACTGCTCCTGAGCGAACAAAGACCTACGTGCTGTTAAGTTCCTGCCCCAATAGAGGATCGAATATCCGAGACAGGACGTTCTCCTGTAGCACCTGAGCTTTCACTGGCATGTCAGCGATCGCATCAAACAGGAAGTATATGAAGATGTGTGGTTTTGCCCCTCCTCTCCAACTATACACTTCTTCACTTCGCAAAATAACAGAAATGTCGGGCCTACTCCGGTCCGTAACCACGCACTTATACTTCTGATTGAACCCCTTCTGGATGTGCGATAAGTGACTTGCTTGCTCTTGTACCATGTTGTGAGCGTCCCACATCACCTTAACGAAGTCAGGCACGTCCGCAGGATCACACGTCTTGTTGAGGTTCCTGTTTCGGTCGTCCACCCACTTCTTCCCCGAAGCCGTTGCATACGCCTTATCCAGCCAGCTCTCCAGCTCCGCCCGACCGATGTCTCTCGTATCGGCTAACTCCTCCCAGTCCGCAGCAGAATACATTATGTATGTGCTCTTATGGCTTGGAAGCTCGAAACCCATATAGTAGTTCATTAACTCGTTCTTCATACATCTGATCAGTCTTTCCCTATTCCCTGCTGTTTGAAGGGACGGTAATCTCGCCACTTTATCACCTTTGGTGGCCTTCGATCCCTTCACAGATATTTCTTTCTTCTCCACGAGGTCAGCAAGGTGATGGATATCCTCTGAGCGCAGGCCGTATAGTGGTTTCAAATCGTTCTGGACAAATGGCTTCCGCTTGAGGTCATAGTTCGTCTGCACATTCCCTTGCACATCTGGGAGCTTCCCCTTCATGTACTGTTTCTCAATCTCCACCCACCGGTCAACCGCCGTATCGTCTTCAAGAAACAGTAGCGGTATCTTGCAGTCCCTTAGCTCTGATTCCTTCACGTTTGTGAAGATCGATGCGAGAGCTTGAGTGAATTGCTGCGTACCACACGTCGGGGGAGGGTTAGTAGAGCTCTCCGACAAAGGAAGTTGCCATCGGGGAATCGCCCGATGATGGGAAGTACGAGGAATACTCTAAGGGGCCACGGACATTTCTACAACTCGGATCATCGGGGGATCTCTCGATGACTTTGATACATATATACAAACATACGACTAAGATCATCGGGGGATCGCCCGATGATTGGAAGTACGAGGAATACTCTAAGGGGCCACATACATTTCTACAACTCGGATCATCGGGGGATCTCTAGATGACTTTGATACATATATACAGATATACAACTAAGATCATCGGGGGATCTCTCGATGAGGAGGGGAATACAGACTTACCAGAAACTCTATAGGGTGCTGCCGTCCCTGTAAAGCTGGCATCGGGCACTTCAACTCTTTCCACTTGATTCTGGCGTGGAGCACCTGCATCATGAATGTGTGCTCCTTCTGTGGCCCGGCCATATCCTGGTTCAGGACCCGTGAGAGGAGCATGAGCTTGATGTGCTCAGGCTTGGGTGCCCACACTGGGATGATTGAGAACTTAGACGCCTTGTCTTTGTCAGCCCCAGCAATTTCCCCACTCTCAACGAGATCTCGGTAACACTGAACCGTATGCTGGCCCCCAATGATGAAGAATGGAGTGGAGCTGTTGATCTGATTCTTCTCCGGAGGTTTACTGAAAAACTCTACTTTTTTATCCGGTCCATAAGGTCCCTTCTTCAGTGGAAGTACAGTGATTTCTCTATCTGTTCCACTGTACCTCGGAGCGATGCGCGCCTGGTTCGTCAAGGCTTTTAGCCTGTCCGGAACAAGTCCTCGGTAGACGATTGAACCTGGAGGGGCCCTGTGCAGCTTTGAGAAGTGCACAGTTATTGGCGCATCATTCTCATCCTTGAGCCTCTCGTGGCCCCACTTGTACAGTGGTTCAAACGCCTCGCTATACAGGTTCTTCATCTCCGTCTGCTTGGTCTTGTCCAGCTTCTTAATATCCGAAGCTGACATTGTCACACACTGCTGTAGAGTGAGCTTGTCATCACCCTTTCCCTTCTTGCCCTTCCCTGTGTCCGGCACCGCAGTTTCCCCGTCATTGATCAATGAAGATTTCCTTTTTGTGCCCCGCGTCTTCGTAGGAGTAGTCGCAGTCGGAGTCTTCGATGGAACAGGAGCAGCTGCTTCAACCTCACTTCGCGCCTCGTCAATTAGGTTCCACTGGTTTTCAATTTGTGCCGGAGTCCACTTCGCCTTATCCTCCGGCAGGTACATCAAGCCCTTGGCAGTGAGGGATGCACACTGATTCAGGCTGAGCTTGCCGAGGTCGAGGATCAGTCCATAAGTTACAGTCCGATCGGACTTCGGCATCTTCTCCTCCACCACCATGATAGCTGTCCCCACATCAAGGCCCTTCAGTTCGAGAACGTTCAATCCAATCGGGGAATGGATCCGCCCTTCACAGGTGAGATGGGGGACAATGACGGCCATGCCTCCTGCCGTATCCTTCCACGACATGGCCCATTCGGTGACGTTCTTATCGCAGCGGTAAACTGCGCACGGATTTGATTCTCCGACGTGATTGTAGCTATGGATCCAGTGATCGACAAAGGGGAACAGCTTCACGGGCTTGAAGTCCAATGGTGGCTCCATTATCTGTTCATTCCTGCAGAACAGACATACATCACTGTTGGTCAAATCCCTGCTCCAAATCAGTTAACATTTGTAGAAACAATTATCTCACAGTACCATTGAAAAAATCAGAGGCACGAAAGGGCACTGAGGTCATCGGGAGATCCCCCGATGTTCTGCCATACCTACAGGATGAGATGGGATACCAACACATCGAGGGATCCCCCGATGGACCAACGATATGACACCTAATCAAAATAGAGCTGTCCATACAGTTCATTGTCCTCGGTGAGCTTACCTGGTTATAAGTTTATGTTTTATTAATATGGTTTGTACTGAGTGGGTCATCGAGAGATCCCCCGATGTTCTGCCATACCCACAGGATGGGAAGGGGATTCGAAGACATCGAGGGATCCCCCGATGGACCAAGGACATGTGCAGAGTGGTCATCGGGAGATCCCCCGATGGCTTGCCGTCCCCACAGACTGGTAAGGGGATAGTGACGCATCAATGGTAATTTCAAGTGAAAAAGGTCATCGGGAGATCCCCCGATGGCATGCCGTTCCGAGAGAGTGGAAAGGGATACTGACGCATCGAGAGATCCCCCGATGGACCAAGGACATGTGCAGAGTGGTCATCGGGAGATCCCCCGATGGCATGCCGTTCCGGAAGAGTGGAAAGGGATACTGACGCATCGAGAGATCCCCCGATGGACCAAAGACATTTTTATCGCATCAACGGATATCACTGAAGTTTTTTACAGTGTCCGTACAGTTTATTTTGTTGGAAGAGGTTCTCAGTTCCGTACACTTTATGTTCAAACCTTAGTGTTTACAGTATATAAGAGGTGTAGCTGATTTTTAAGCCGGACTGGGACGTAGGCATTTCGAGATGTGATAAAGGAAAAATGTCACTAAGCTCAGAATTTGAGATTAAGAAAAAAACTTACGGGTCCTCCCAGACTCTTGCGGTCTCGGGCCCTCTGGATGAACTCCCTGCCATAGCTGCCTGCAAACTCTGCACGGCGATGGCACGATGCACGGGAAATTGCAAACAAAAAATGAGAATGAGAAATAAAAGAACAGTTTAGAGGAGCAAACACTGTGACGAATTTTAAGTTCACCTCCCTCTACTCGTTCCGACAATGCAAGTAACCATACCAACGCATACGATAATAACAATTATGCAAGAGATTGGCAAGTGCAAACACAAAAGAGGAGACACAAACCCAATTGACCAAGGAATGTGCGCAAGAAATACCTGCGAGTACAGTCGCAGGTGGAAAACCCCCGATCCGCTGCTTCGTCTTCCTTCTCAAATCCCGCTCCGACGATCCGAGTTCCTTGTCCGCCCCCCGATTCCGAAAGCTCCGCCTCGATCGACAAAGAATGCCACTCCCAAACACCTCTCAAATGCCGAAAAAAACACCTCTCACTCGCCTCTCAAACACCTCTCAATCGCCCTAAATCGAGAGGAAAAGAATTACTCGCCCTAAACAATAGAACCAACTCTCAATCGCCTTAATCCTCCCTCGCAAATCGACACACGGAAGCGAATTTCCACGACGACCTAAGCCCCTCGACAGAGAATGTTGTGGAAAGCGAAGCGAACAGACGCGGGAGAGGAGCGACCTACAGGAAGGTGGCGCCAAAGCGAGGTAGAGCGGAAAAACACTCGAGCGACGCCGTCTTTGCACTGTACAGTGGAGAACTTAGTACCATATTAAAAAAGAAAATGGGTTAGCACGTTCTTGGAGGAGAACGACGTACATTAAAGTGCACCAATCTCTGGCTCATGAGTGCATGCAGTCAATTGAAGTGACCCCTTGATATTAATTGGAAATTAATGAACGATGGGAAATGAACAAAGAAAATAGAAAATTAAATTGGATATTCAGAATAACGACAAAAAAAAAATATAAAATAGAATGAAGTGAATAAAAGAGTTTAATGGGATAACTTTTAAAAGTAATTGAGAATTAAAAATTAAAAAAAATTTAAAAAACTAAAAATAAAAAATAAGAAATCAAATATAAAAGAGAACCGAATGAAATATAAACGAGAAGGAATTACATTCAATAAGAATTAAAAGAAAACTCATAATAGGAAATAATGATATCACGGGCATAAAAGAAAACGCACATTGAAAAATAAAAGATAAATAAATGATAGATAAAAGAGAAGCGAATGCAAATGGTAGAATAGAGAATGCCATGTTAAAAGAGACGGCAATTAACTTAAAAAGAAAAATGAAATTAAAAACAACTAATATGGAGTACGCCTTTCGAGATTTCATGAATTAGGTAGATCGGGGAAAGTTCGTACGTGAGCGGAGAGCGTAGAGCGGAGAGCGGTGAGCGCAGAATGGAGAGCACAGAATTGACAATTAGGAAAATTTTCAAAAGCAAAGTAGACCCTATAACCGTGGAAAATTACTAAATTAAGGCTGACTTTTGACACTTTTTTTAGAAAAAGAGTATATTACCGTGGAAATTAGGGTTATCTCTGGTAAGAATTTTTTACGTTTGTTCTCTAAGATACAAATTAGGGCTGATGTCATGATGACGTCATGCATACATTCCATTAGATTCGTCATGGGTTTAGGCAAGATACAATGATCAGGCGTTCAGTTTAAGATCAAACAAATAATTCTTTCATAGGATTATGTAAATGCACAAGGAAAAAACAAATATCACAGAACATAAAGGAGGCAAGGTTTGAAAACTTCCTAGAATATTTCAAAATTCGTGTATAATATCTTGACTGCTGAAACCAAGATATACCTTGTCAGAGTCCTTGTCTTCATCGAAGATTACTCTCTCTTCCTAGGCAGCGAAGCATCTGAATTTGAGTGATAGAAGTAGGAGATTTTCATCATGAAACAACACTTGGTAAGCTGGGTTCCAGAGAAGGAGGTCACTCTTGGTTTCTTGAGCTTGTCTCGAGGTGGCGTATTAGGATAGTCATACAGTCCTTGGCATTCTGTGCTGTATGCGAAGGTAGCGATGGAGTTCGGGGGGGTCAATCTGTAGGCTTGCGTGGAACGTTTTAAGACTACAACAGTTTAGTGTGTTGCGCGATGCCGAAGGTGTGTAATGCGAGATCCAGGAGGACGAGAGCGACTCTGGAAGGAGAAAGTACTGCCACTACGAACGTAGACGCGAATCCAGAACCGCATAGTCTGCAGTCAAGCAAAACTAGTGAGTAAAATTAAGCGGGAGGGTTATCAATCAGTAAAGGGAAGGGTAGGTTTAGGGAAATTACCAAGTTCTCGGGGTTCGTTGGAGAAGTCAGGCCGAGTACATTGACACCCCACCAGTCCTTGAACAGCACGTATCCACCATTAGCAGCTTCTTCCTCGATATCCTTAGCCAGCTTCTGATCAGTGTTGTAGATGAGGCAGATGGCACCATCTTTCTGCAGGAAATCATCTGCAAAATGGAAGATATCGTACAAATAATCCTTGTAGCGAGAGTTCCAAGGCGGAATACTCGTGGGGGGAACGGAAACGGATGGGACGGGAAGATTCTCAGGGATGTCGGCAATGATCAAGTCGACTCCCAGATGGTCCTCTTGTTTGCACCGGTCCCCAACTATGTTTTCGCGGCCTGCTCCAAACTTGAGGAAACAAGAAAGCAGAGTTAGTAACTACATAGCGAGTAGAGGTGGCAGAATCCATTAAATGTCAAAATATAGGAACAAACCTTGCGAATGAAGTCTTGAGTCTTGATCCAATCCGGGTCGCCCCCTTTTCTCTCCTGTCTCCTATTTCGCCGTAACATGGAATCCACAGATGAGTTGAAGACGGAAACTTGTGTGGAAATCGAAGCTCCAGCGGAAGAAGTTGGTTGGGGATATAGTTTGGCCTTCCTCTGCTCAATGAGACCTCTGGTGATCTCCGAAGCACTGATCGAGGAAGGACCCGGTGAAGAAGTTGAAGGAGGCTTCGTAATCACATTACCTGGAGAGGGCTCTGGTGCCGTCTGCTCTGGAGCGGAAGACGCCGCACCAGTTTGCTGTGAAGCTTGAGAATGTGATCGCAAAGATTTAAGTCGCCGAGCTCTTCCTCTCTTTGGTGGAGGAGCTGATGATTGGTCTTCAGGGCCTCCGTCATCCTCAGTAGCATCCACCGTTTCTTCGGCCACTACCTCACCGGCATCATGTAAAGTCTTGATGTCCACCTCAGAGTCAATAGTGAAACCGCGAAAACAATCAAGATACCAGCATCCCTCAAGCAAGTGAGGAGCTTTGTACCTTTTCAACTGTTGTGGAGAATAGATACACTGGTCCGAGGTTTTCGACGTCCAAGAACTGAAGTACGCAGGGAGCTGGTGAACCTTGACGGCGCCTTTTGGAAGAAGCTCTCGTTTGAAGTACCTAAGGAAAAAATTATGTACAAGGTTAGTTACCGAGAAAAATATGAAGCCCATTATGTAAGGATACTGTGATGAAGTTAAGAATCATACCGGTAAGTAACCCGCTTAACAACGTCTGCAGTTCCAGGAAATTTTGCGAAATTGGACTTCTTGTCGAAAGCCTTTTCAGCCTTTTTTCCAATGAACGTAGGGAAGGCCTTGTCCCATAAAAGAATACGTGAACTCTCGACATAAGCGCCCGGTTCCTGGACATCAGGGAAATCCCTCCAATTGATATCCAGTTTCTCCGCTTTGCAAAGGTCTTCGACCGCATTGACGACAGCCTCCTCCAACTGTAATAAACAATTCATTTCAGTAGCGACGAGGTAAAATGCAGACAGAAAAGGAAGCAACGTGTAAATGGAATGAAGACGTTTGTAAAGAAACTATACCCCTGCCCAAAATGAAGCCTTGTTCAACCAGAGGTCGAGGTCCGTTTCCTTGAATTCGAGGGGTAGAAATCTGTAAGATAGTCTGGAACTCGGAGATGAGTTCCACCACCTTAACCAGCGAGCCTTGTACTTGGCCTCAACTGCCGCTGGCACAATCT
This sequence comes from Ceratodon purpureus, assembly GCA_014871385.1. NCBI lineage: Eukaryota > Viridiplantae > Streptophyta > Bryopsida > Pseudoditrichales > Ditrichaceae > Ceratodon > Ceratodon purpureus. Next base: position 5,924,030 of record CM026431.1, read on the forward strand.
TCTGTAGCTTGTCAAGGGTCATCTCTGGTTTTGAGAACTCACTGAAATGCCGATTGATCTACACGAGTAGTGATCGTTTTAGACAATATGAGATGCAAAATAAGAATGTAGTGATACGAAATATTTTATAGAGCATCAAAGTTACCTCATTGAGGAAGTCGTCACCGTTTTTGGGATTCGCGATAGCAAGGTACTTCGTGAAGTCCTTCTTCTTGATGGATTCGACCATCCTTTCAGCTGCCTCATTCATGACATCCCAAACTGCACTTGCAGTTCGGTCCGCCTCTGGTGTCTTCTCCTCATAGGCCTTCGCTGCTTCATCCGAGGCCGCTGCGATTTCTCGCTGTTCCAAAAATCAAACAGGTTCTAAAAAGTGTAACACTTTATCAGAGTATAAATTGAGACGAGGTGAATGACGTGAAACTTACTCGGTACAGAAATGCGATGAATATTCTCGTTGTCAAGGGGAACCACGACGGATTAGGGGGCTTGTGTTTCAAACACGTATCATATTCTTCTGCACTCAGAAGGTCTTTAAACTCCTCCAACTTCATCATTCCGAATGAGCGGATTCGAAATAGTTTTGCTGGTAGGTTACTCTTCACGTGGTCATTCTCCGTCGACCTGAATATCAAATCAAGAACTTAGAAGAATTATTTTTAACACATACGTAAAATATATAATGGTCAAACATATACAAATACAGAACAACGTACCAATTAATGTCATGCATGACATGTAGGAGATTGCCCACATGGCCGCGTGGGTCAAGTACAATGCAATGCACTGATATGTGCCATGATGGGTCGTCCGCGTGATGCCTGTTGATATGCCGGAGCCATGCGGCCAGACGATGATTACCTTCCCAGACAAAAAACATCTTGTTGGAGAATTGCATCCAGTCTTCGTCGCCACGGATCTCATCTTCAAAATGCTCATTTGCGGCCCTCCATAAAGGGCTCCAAGTAGCCATGACATCCGCCGTAACATCCTTCGTCTGCTCTTCATTGTTGTACATGGAGATGTACATAACGCGGTCCCCATCTCTATATCCCTTCACGAACTCCCGCTCCAAGTGCTGCACGCCCATTTCGCCCACTGGTCTAACCTTCGCCATGGACACCATCCTGCAAAGGGGGACCATCATGCGCGATTTCTTCTCTGGTTTAATCCTGAGCTTGTTGATGACGCCGTTGGAGTCCAACTTGAATTGTTTCCGATGCTGGAATTCGCCATCAAATGCAGTCTTCAAGTTTATCGGACAAGATGGTTTTACCGGCGCATCTTGTGTTTGAGTAACCTGGCAAGAGGTGTGACAATTATTACTCATAGAGCAGCCAAGGAATGTCTTGCAAGGAAGAGAAATAATATAAAATAAAGTTACAACATCATATCATATCTTCTAACCTTAAGTATCTATTATAGATACTATCTACGTGATGCACGCCTATAATACTCCTTAGACTGTCTACAATTCCAGTGGCGGCGCCTCCTCCAAAATCGCCTTGTCTGTTGGACTGGGCAAGGCAGTATTGCTGGAAGGGCAAAGACCACATGGGCAGGCCTTCTCACTCTAATAGGCGAGGAAGGAGAGGGTGGAGACATCGGCGGTGAAACCCGTGGAGGACTGGTGGGGATGTATGGCGGGGAGGTAGGCTCATAGACAGGTGAGGTAGGCATGTAAACAGGTGAGGTAGGCATGTACTGTGGAGATTGCACCTCAAAAGGAACACTACCTAAACCTACGGGGTTTGGTACAGCACAGGTACACAAAGGCTGATCAAATGAATCCGAGAGGTCGGACACATTGATTACTGATACAATGGAAGTGGCGGACATCTCGGGAGCATCAGAAGAGACCTAAAATATGAGAAGAAGGATATATATTAACCACCCAGAGATAAGAAGGAAATAAACTAAAAGGTATATAAGCCTATAATAAATGAATTAAAAGAATCTATTACCTCTGTTTCTGCAGGTGTCGGGACAACACCACGGCTGCCCAAATAATCCTGAGAGGATTCCTATATGATGAACAATGGATTCAACGTTAGAGGCTATAGAAACACAGCACAAGTGAAAAAAAAGTCGAGCATCCTCGGCTCTGCCGTGAGAGGCAGAGCCTCCGCTTCAGCCAGCTCCTAGAGGCCCCCGACCAAGTGTCGGGGCCGATAGTTGCTTGGAGCTGAGCATAATGGAAGCCAAAAAAAAAAAAGTCGAGCATCCTCGGCTCTGCCGTGAGAGGCAGAGCCTCCGCTTCAGCCAGCTCCTAGAGGCCCCCGACCAAGTGTCGGGGCCGATAGTTGCTTGGAGCTGAGCATAATGGAAGCCAAAAAAAAAAAAGTCGAGCATCCTCGGCTCTGCCGTGAGAGGCAGAGCCTCCGCTTCAGCCAGCTCCTAGAGGCCCCCGACCAAGTGTCGGGGCCGATAGTTGCTTGGAGCTGAGCATAATGGAAGCCAAAAAAAAAAAAGTCGAGCATCCTCGGCTCTGCCTCTCACGGCAGAGCCTCCGCCTCAGCCAGCTCCTAGAGGCCCCCGACCAAGTGTCGGGGCCGATAGTTGCTTGGAGCTGAGCATAATGGAAGCCAAAAAAAAAAAAGTCGAGCATCCTCGGCTCTGCCTCTCACGGCAGAGCCTCCGCTTCAGCCAGCTCCAAGAGGCCCCCGACCAAGTGTCGGGGCCGATAGTTGCTTGGAGCTGAGCATAATGGAAGCCAAAAAAAAAAAAGTCGAGCATCCTCGGCTCTGCCTCTCACGGCAGAGCCTCCGCTTCAGCCAGCTCCTAGAGGCCCCCGACCAAGTGTCGGGGCCGATAGTTGCTTGGAGCTGAGCATAATGGAAGCCAAAAAAAAAAAGTCGAGCATCCTCGGCTCTGCCTCTCACGGCAGAGCCTCCGCCTCAGCCAGCTCCTAGAGGCCCCCGACCAAGTGTCGGGGCCGATAGTTGCTTGGAGCTGAGCATAATGGAAGCCAAAAAAAAAAAAGTCGAGCATCCTCGGCTCTGCCGTGAGAGGCAGAGCCTCCGCTTCAGCCAGCTCCTAGAGGCCCCCGACCAAGTGTCGGGGCCGATAGTTGCTTGGAGCTGAGCATAATGGAAGCCAAAAAAAAAAAAGTCGAGCATCCTCGGCTCTGCCGTGAGAGGCAGAGCCTCCGCTTCAGCCAGCTCCTAGAGGCCCCCGACCAAGTGTCGGGGCCGATAGTTGCTTGGAGCTGAGCATAATGGAAGCCAAAAAAAAAAAAGTCGAGCATCCTCGGCTCTGCCGTGAGAGGCAGAGCCTCCGCTTCAGCCAGCTCCTAGAGGCCCCCGACCAAGTGTCGGGGCCGATAGTTGCTTGGAGCTGAGCATAATGGAAGCCAAAAAAAAAAAAGTCGAGCATCCTCGGCTCTGCCTCTCACGGCAGAGCCTCCGCCTCAGCCAGCTCCTAGAGGCCCCCGACCAAGTGTCGGGGCCGATAGTTGCTTGGAGCTGAGCATAATGGAAGCCAAAAAAAAAAAAGTCGAGCATCCTCGGCTCTGCCGTGAGAGGCAGAGCCTCCGCTTCAGCCAGCTCCTAGAGGCCCCCGACCAAGTGTCGGGGCCGATAGTTGCTTGGAGCTGAGCATAATGGAAGCCAAAAAAAAAAAAGTCGAGCATCCTCGGCTCTGCCTCTCACGGCAGAGCCTCCGCTTCAGCCAGCTCCTAGAGGCCCCCGACCAAGTGTCGGGGCCGATAGTTGCTTGGAGCTGAGCATAATGGAAGCCAAAAAAAAAAAAGTCGAGCATCCTCGGCTCTGCCGTGAGAGGCAGAGCCTCCGCTTCAGCCAGCTCCTAGAGGCCCCCGACCAAGTGTCGGGGCCGATAGTTGCTTGGAGCTGAGCATAATGGAAGCCAGAAAAAAAAAAGTCGAGCATCCTCGGCTCTGCCTCTCACGGCAGAGCCTCCGCTTCAGCCAGCTCCAAGAGGCCCCCGACCAAGTGTCGGGGCCGATAGTTGCTTGGAGCTGAGCATAATGGAAGCCAAAAAAAAAAAAAGTCGAGCATCCTCGGCTCTGCCTCTCACGGCAGAGCCTCCGCTTCAGCCAGCTCCTACCCACAAACTCATACAAAGAAAACCCAATAACCCACCAACTTCTCCGAAATTCAGAAACCGGAAAGGTTACAAGCAGACCCCAGCCTCCGCGCAAGCCATGACAAGCCGATTCGAATGCAGAAACCCTAATCCCCCAAATCAATCATATTTCAACGTCGTCGTTTACGAGGACTCACTGCATTCTCGGCTTCATTCTCCTCGCCTTGGCCATCGTCGTCCTCATCCTCCTCGCCTTGGCCGTCCTCGTCCTCATCCTCCTCGCCTTGGCCGTCCTCGTTCTCCTCCTCCTCGCCTTGGCCGTCCTCGTTCTCCTCCTCCTCGCCCTGGCTGTCCTTCTCTTGGTCGTCGTCCTCTTCTCCAACTCGCACCTCTGAATCGTCCCCGACCGCCTCGTTCAGCCTGGCTGGCTCCTCCTCCATCTCGACCGCCATCACCCTGGCAGCGCCTCGACTCTCTCTGTCCCTCCCCCGCCCACGCCCTCCTCGGGCCGAATCTCCACGCCGTCCCCTCACACCCTCCCTCACCGAACCCTCGACTTTAGAGTTCCTCCTTCGCCCTGCTACGCGCCCAGCACCATGACCTTTACGCCCATTCCCTTCTTGCCTACTATTTAAAGGACCTCCGTGGGCCGCAAGAGCTCGATCCACGGCCTCCCCTTCTTCCATAATTGCTCTCCTAGCTCTCGCAGCTCCTCCTCGCCACTCTCCCGTTCCTTCTTCTGCTCCTCCTCCAGTCAATAGTTCTCTCAATCCTCCACTTTGTTTAGCAAACCTAGAACCCCCTCCCTCGGTCCACTTCCTCAAAAGAATAAAGTTAGCTTAACTACAAAGAGAAATTCTAAATCTTACTGTATGAGAAGTACGATAAAAAAATGTCTACGAATTCGCAAGTCATAAAGCACTGTAAATGTCATCTGCAACAACTATAAGTACGCTACTCAAAGAATAACTAGTGAATCAAAGCAATCACCTCAAAAATTGAACAATAAACATTCCAGAATGAAACGAAGATCAGTAACTTACTTCAGGAGAGAGTTGATCCTCTGTGGATCCTAGAGCTCTCTCTTCTGGAAGTGACTCGTTCAAGCCAAACGAAGGCTGCGAAGACAGTGGTGTTTCTAAACAATTAAACCCTAAATCTCCCGGCATCTCATTAATTTTATCGTCCATATTTACTAAACCATGGTCCGCATCCGTGACATCTAAAAACTCATCTCTTATATCAACTATAGACTCGAGCGGCAACCCAGCTCCTCGACCCTTCAGAGGTGCACTCAAGAGGTTACCTTTCGCCTTTCTACGTGATTCTCTCCTCTTCCTCGCTCTCCTATTCGTAAAATCTGTACCACCTGGTTTTCTTCTAGGTTTAGGAGTGGCATAAGTGGAGGGAGCCGACCCCCCACTTTCCTTCATGTGTCTAACTAACGAGAGAACTCTCCTCACTATATAGCCCTCCTCCTAACTCCCCTTCTTCTTATATATCCCTGACCTTCAACCCCTCTGCCTCCGCCCTAAATACTTAGTTTATTATTAACCTACTTATGTTAATGAAAACTATAAATAAATGCATTTTGAATTAAAGGTGATGAGATCAATCTAAATTGGAAGAGAATAAACGAAGCCCACAAAATAATAAAAGTTTTAAATTAAGCACTGGAATACATGTATTATATATGGACACAACTGACGGCTCAGTCTAATCTCACCAACCTCCACATCGAATAGAATCCGTTCCACGATTCATATATTAAATGGGTAGTTCTAAAATTCCCTACCCTGTAAACTCTGACCTGCATTAAGCAACATTTTAATTAGTTATCGCCGTCTCACTATAATCATACATTCGCTACGTAACAGAATGAATCATTACGTAGTCGTCTAAATGGACATTCCAACTTCAATAAAATGATCAACAGCGATGCATCATTCCTCTCACTTTGCTCTCGCGATACCGCTTTGCTAGTACACTCACTCTCCTCCCTTCTACCACTAGTATCACTGAGTTGCCTGCGATTATGGGGATGGTCTGTCTGTACGCCCAAGGCATGGGCATCCCTCTTAGGTTTCGCGTAGATGACGATGGTCTAGCTACGGTGTCCTCTCTTCGCCTCAGTCTCAGATTCCATTTTCGTGAGGATTCCATCAGTATAGAGGAGGAGATCTTTGATGACGTTACTGCCGAGGTTACCCACACCCTCGGGCAACCTTCAGTGAGAGATGAGAACAACATGTTGCAGTGGAGACTCCTCCCTGGATCCTATAGAGTCTATGGTCTAACTGATTCTCTGATGGCTGCATCCACTGAGATCCTCACCCCCCGTCGCTCTTCTACTTGCACAATTCAGACTCCCTTACCTCGTGATGTCAAGGTCAAAGTCGAGCCTGGAACGGAGACTTCAGATGTAGAGAAGCCTCCTCCGACCGTCATATCTCTCTCTTCTGATGACGAAGTCAGTCCCGTCAAGTTCGTGCCTAAGGTCCACGCTGATGCTCCTCCTTCGAATGTGTCTCCTCCATTGTCCCAGGTCATAGTTAGCATTGTTCCGCTCCTTAAAGAAATTGCTAAGACGCGTGGGTCCAAAAACGTTTTGAAGAAGATAGACTATTCCACTATTAGACACGAGAGAGTTGAGTACTTGCCTGCGAAGTTTGATGGTCCGGTTCTTTTTGAGTTGCCCCCAGCTGCTGCAGGTTCCTCTAAGCTCGCCGCCAAGTCAATGCAGGGAATGGACAAACGATACGACGGACACTTGTGGACCAAGACCATCACAACAAACATCAAAAACGACTTCGGACTCTCTTTTCGAAGTTCCAACTGCGTCGGATGGCTGCGTTGCACGAACGAGGAGTGTGACTTCCTGAAGCGTGTTCCCAAGATCTTCGAGGTTAACGAGACTGAGTTCGAAGGCTGTACCCTGCAAGCTTTTGTCATGGACCAGCCTCCTCCATCTGAGTCCACGCTAGTGTGCAAGGTATGTAAAGAACCTCCATCATGTGTAGCTACATGCGAGGCTAAGATTTATTACGTTGTGGCCAAACCGAATCAGACTAGAGCGTGTATTCACATAGGAACACATGATCATCCAGTGAAAGTAGGAGACTACAGAGACTCTAAAGCAGAGATTAGTAGCTTAATAGAAGAGCAGGTAGAGATGAACAACAAAGCAACGAAGAGCGCCGTTGTCTTGGAGGCGAGCAAACTCCTCATCGGGAGCTACCTTCTACAGCCCGAGGATGCACCACCGAGGAAACTGACGATGGAAGAGCTCGTTCCTGTTCTGGATCGATGCAAAGACATGGCGTCGCCCAACATCCGCAACAAAGTCGCCACCTTCAAAAAATTCGTAAGGTACGGAATCATGGACGGTATCACCAAGCTCCGTGGTAACAGTCTCTGGGCGTATGTCCAGGAGAATAGGTTTCCTGGTCAGGGATCGATGCGTGACAAAGTCTTTGTCTTCAAGATGTCGGAGGTCGGGCCGGGCAGTGGTGTCGACTTGGTCAGCCGTATGCAAGCTGGTGGCGATTTGGAGAACGCATGGATCATGTTCGACCATGTCAAACGCGTCAAAGATTGGTCGACGATGGCGTGCCATGTGTACGACGCCACCTACTGCCGCGTGATGACAATCGCCACTTGCGACATGCAGTCCGAGGACACGGACGCCCAGCTCGTCTTCTGGAAAAACCTGAACCTGGTCATGGAGATCAATGGCGTTGCAGCGCCGAACTTCAAGGGGTTCATGGCGGATAACGCACAGGCCAATTGGAATGCAGTGCGGATCCTTTACGGCAATGGCAACAAAGAGGACCCAATGGAGGACCGGGAGAGGTCGTGCTTGTTCCACTGGACTCAGAACATGGTGGCGTATACGCAGAAGCACTTCCCCGAAGAACTCTGGGAACAGCACAAGAAGATGTGCACTCAGTACAAGAATGCGACCAGCATGGCAGAGGCGGAAACTCTGTACCACGCGTTGCGAGCATGGTGGGCATCCACCGGGGTCGTTGGCGAGAGCGGGCTCATCAAACTCGATCAGTGGCTGTCATTCTGGCACCACCGCTTCCGCCAGTGGGGGGGATTCATGACCGAGGTATTCTCTCTGCACTCTGTTTTGATATTTTTGATACTGGTTTCCTAGCCCTAACCTACAAAAGTCTAATCCGTGAATCTAACGGCACCTACTTTCAAATCTGCAGAAATTCACAAAAGAAGAACTCACAGAGATGCCCACCTGTAACCTCGCCGAAACAGTTCACAACAAGTGGCTCCAAGCTTCAGGAAACAACGGGAACGACCTGTACGTTGCTACCGTGGACGATTTCGTTCGGGCTTTTCTACAGGTTGTCAACTATTACCAGTTCCTCAAAGGTGACGTCGGCGGAACAGGACCATCCAAGAAGGAACTCAGGCTCCGGATGGCTGAACGCAACGCGAAGAAATGGGGAAATCCTACACTGCTCGACAAGCCCATGCTCGATATGCCAGGCGCGGATGAGTTCTGCACCCGTCAGCCTATCATGCCTGGGGCGGAAGTCTTTGGTTCACAGAAGCGAAAAGCCGACGTCCTTATCGGAGCTGACGAGGAGTCTCATCGCCCGGATAAGACAAACTTTTCACGCCCAAGAGGCCCAAGACGTGCCGTCAGGGCTCGCCCTATGCAGATGCCCGTCATTGTGGAAGACGACTCCGAACACGACACCGAGGTACAATGTACCCAACCTCCTGCCCAGGAAGTTGATTCCCCTTTACCTTCACCAGTGAACAAGGGCGGAATTCGCCATGTCAACGCGGTTGAAGAAACCAAGGTGGACGTGAAGGAGTGGCACATTTCGAGACTTCACAAACTTTCTGCAAAGTGCTGCTGGGCCCAAAGAGCTGAAACGAAGAAGAAGTGCACTGAGAGAATCGTCAGGGGGCCATACTGCACAGCTGCACCGACCTACACTGGGCTCTGGACTAACTATCGCAGGAACCTAGTCGAGAAGATTGAGTTCTTCTTCTGCTCCGACGATATTGAGCGCTGCGTGAAAGGCTCTAAGCGCAAGTGGGTAGCACACTACTCAAAGGACCAGGAATTCCCCTCCATTCCAGAGGTGTGGCCAGTGAAACTTGGTACTAACCTAAAACTCACTGAGATTCTTGCCCTTGAAGCAGCGGGCTTTCAACTTCCGCCGAAGAAACCGGTCTCCCCAAGACGCCTCTTCTCCTCTGCCCCGCCCCCTGCAAATCTCAGCTCGGTGCCAGTCCCTGCAGACGCTGACCGCTACCCAGGCAAGAGAGACGGCAAGATGGTGAAGCGCACTGCCACTCGTCCCAATCAAGCGCAGCGACTCTCCATGGGCTCCTCCGAGTCTCTTAAAGCGCGCCTCCGTTCCGTCACCATGATACCTGAGCCGGGCCACGGTTGCATCATTGGGCTGGATTCGGGCGTCGCTCCACACATCACGCGGTACCAGATTACCATCAGTTCTTACCCTGGTTGCACTTGCCCAGCATTCAAGAAGACGATGACTATGTTCCGTGGCAAGACTCTGTTCACGTATTGTAAACACCTATACTACATACTCTTGAAGGTCTGCAACCGTGATCCCGAAGCCGAGCTTTTCATCCATGCGCCTACCTTCAGCTTCAACGAGGTCAAGCTACTCTTAGAGAGTGGAATCTTGCGTCACCCCTTGGCGAAGAAGTAGGTAGCCCTCCTACTTTAGAACTGCCATTTCCACAATGGCCATTTGTCACGTAGTGAATGATTTTAGTAATATACCATGTACTAAGTCAGCTATTCAGAAGCTATATTGACTTTTTCATTATATTAAACGCTTTGTCGTTCACATTGATTGCACTCTATTTGTAAGCATTCAATCTTGAAGAAGTGCACTATATACTTCGTATCCCCTGACATGTTTCTTTTATTACAGCAAACATATACTTGTTATTAGATGTCTCAATCTTCGAACCTAACACGTTTAGGGTTGCCCACTACACTATCAGCAGGACTGCAAGCCGCTGACTGTACTACAGGACAAACTACATTCGCATTCACTCTCGTTCCCACAACTCCAGCGTGTCCTTGGTATGAACGTTTCAGCAATGGCCCACCTCCCCGCCTCCGATTAACTGATTCCCTGGAATAGGTTCCCCTTGGGATCTTTCCAACCTTCAAGTATGCATGTGGTTGCAAAGGCACATCTGCGTCCTTCTCTAGCACTATGATTTCATCCGAATTTTCTGAACGTGGAGGGTCAGCTCTTACATCCGGTTGCACGTCAACATCCGTTGTCGAAGGACGCCCTTGGCTGCTGGCCATCACGTCTTCTTCGTCCTCCACCTCAACATATGGTTGAAATGGACAAACATCGTCAGCAAGTGAAACAACAATATCTCTGACGTCTTCCATAGCTGCTGTCCCGCACTACGGAAAAGAGCTTCACATAACACCAACACAAAAGAGGCAGAGACATTCCCTACTCTTATCTTAAATATGCTGAAGAAGATGCTTGGCGCCCTTGAAAATCGGCTATTCATTCATTTAAAAGTTGTCATCCTCCTAAACCGAATGGTAAAAGATGAAGGTTTAGCAGAGGTCATTTAGCATTTAAATTGTTTTTTAAAAAATTAAAGAAGGAAAAAAAAAAAAAAAAAAAAAACATTTATATAAATTGAAATTAAAAAGATTAAAGAAAAAAATAGCAATATTTAAAATGAAGGTTGAAAATAATATGAAGGAGATTAACAAATTGAATGTGAAAATAAAATGATTGTGAAAATAAAATGAAGGAGAGAATGAAATGAAAGGACGCTTTTGACTCCTCTAACAAGATAGATAGAATAAAGAAAATTTTATTGAAAATACAAGACAAATTTCAAGAAAATTAAAAAAAAAATAAAAAATGAGAAAGGCATGTAGACTATGGTGGATGAATTCTAGCAATGTTAATAAAATGTTACGAAATTAAATGTTACTTGATCCCTGTTGGGAGGTTCAATACCAATACATTTTAAGTAGTAATTTGCATATAAATTTAAGGAGATAACGGGAATTACTGTATGCCTGAACTAGTTAGAAGGAGCTGGAGCATAGTAATTGGTGCACGTTAAAAAATTAATCACCAAGAAAAGAGAATATGAACTACAAATTCAATGAAAATACTGTAATTAGTCCACGGTTATAGGGTCAATTAAATTACTAAAATTAGTAAATTTCCAAAAATAAATTAAGAATATCCGAATCTTCTAATTTTATAATTTATTTTTAGTAAAAAAAGTGCTATTTTTAGGTTCTGTCCCCCATTCTGTGCTCTCCGCTCTCCAAATCTGCGCTCACCGCTCTCCGCTCTGCGCTCTGCGCTCACGTACAAGCTACCCTCTAGGTAGATCCTCAAGAGATTTATGTCACATACTAGAAGATGCAATAATAGATACTCCCAGATAAATAAACCTGGAGCTCGAAGAACCTATATGGAGTTTCCCTTATAGGTTGCCCTACCGTCATCCACATGGTACCGCGCATGGATTATAACTCTAACATTCTCAAAAAACCACCATTAACTTTTTTTATATATATAATTTTCATTTGAATACCTTAAATAGTGGCAACCACTACTGATTTATTGCAAGATATAAATCATCCTCACGTTTTCATACTTGATAAATGAGACTCATAGTAGTCTATCCAACAACAGTCATTATGAAATCATTATTTTTAAAAAGAAAATGGTGCAAGTCATTTTTCTTTGAAATTACTTTCACACGAACTGTTAAGTCATTCATTTTACCCTTATATTATCTTCTTAAAATTTCCCGTCATAAATAAGAGTACCATGTTATCAGAAAATGACCCGTTAAAAATTAAAATCAATGATAACAAAGGTTAGGTGATATAAAGATACCTTAATTACAATATAGCATTTTTATACAACGTTACTTCGACGCTTTTTAAAGAAAATACTTACATGTGTGACTTAATTACATAAACCATTCACATCATAATTGAGATTGAATTCAATTTTTACTTTGTCATGCACCGTATTTAAAATACCAACACACTAAATCCCTAGAAAATTACTTGAAAGAGTCACGATTAAAAATTCACGTTTTGAAGAGTCACGTTTTGAAGAGTCACTCATTTTCAGAAACGTGAAAGGTCACAGGAATGAATATAAAAAAGTAATGAATATAAAAAAAAAAAAAAAAAAAAAAAAACATTTGAATGGTGTGTAAATGCAAAATGGGGGCAAATTTTGGTGATGCTTGTCATTTACTTCAAGACACTATAAATTAAATTGACCAATACTTTTCATCAGAATAAAAAATTACCAATACTTTTCATCAGAATAAAAAAAAATGAGTTCCCTATCCTGTTTAGTTTTCATTGGAACTCACATTGGGTTGGCAACCTCAACCCCATTCACAGTACACATTAAGGGACATGGTTCTCCAACTCCATGTGAGTTATTGGAGCCATCATGGTGAATTCTTCTTAAGGTAAGAAAGAGCAGGTTTACCAAACCTTATGGGGTTAACAATATGGAGACTGAACCGCACTATCTATCTTTAAAGTAACTTCCTATAAAAAGTTATTCACTTCCTCACTACCCGTATCAGGTTAATACAAATAAAATACAAAAAGGGTCAGTAATATTTAATTCGCAATTCTTACAAATATTGATATTACCAATCAGTGATTCTGATATAACTAAAATTATTATTACATAATGAAAAGTATATTTTTAAATTGCAGTATCTATGTACATGCTTGTATATGAATTCTGAATTACCAAAATCTTCAAAATTGCATGGAATATATTTGGAATAGAATTCTAATTCATAATTAAACTAACAAGTTGTAGAAGAATAATATGATGATAACATTTGCGTAAATATGTTCCCAATTATAGTATAGTAAATAAATTTTCATTGCTAATAGTGTATTTATATTTGATGCATTCGTAATATAATTACAAAACTATTTCGAATATATTTGTATATCATTTTTAGATTTGAGTATACTTGAATATAGATTATTATTCTCGTTTCATAATCAATAACTAAAAATAAATTTGGAAAAGAATATATTAGTACCTTAGTATACTATACTATATTATTATATTATAATTAAATTATGTTCCTAACATGTACTTTAGGAATATGATGATTATATTTACGTAAATATGTTTCCAATTTGCGTATATGAAATTCATTATCATTGCAAGTGGTGTATTTGAATTTGATGCTTCGGCAAATAACTACAAATTATTATTACAAAATTGGAAGAAGCATTATTGAATTGATGCAAAATGGGGGCAAATTTTGGTGATGCTTGTCATTTACTTCAAGACACCATAAATTAAATTGACCCTTACGAGATTTATGTGACTTCAAAAAAAAAAAAAAAAAAACATTTGAATGGTGTGTAAATGCAAAATGGGGGCAAATTTTGGCGATGCTTGTCATTTACTTCAAGACACCATAAATTAAATTGACCCTTACGAGATTTATGTGACTTCAAAAAAAAAAAAAAAACATTTGAATGGTGTGTAAATGCAAAATGGGGGCAAATTTTGGTGATGCTTGTCATTTACTTCAAGACACCATAAATTAAATTGACCCTTACGAGATTTATGTGACTTCAAAAAAAAAAAAAAAAACATTTGAATGGTGTGTAAATGCAAAATGGGGGCAAATTTTGGTGATGCTTGTCATTTACTTCAAGACACCATAAATTAAATTGACCCTTACGAGACTTATGTGATTACAGAAAAAAAATAAAAAAATATGTGAATGGTGTGTAAATTAGATAGTCCCTCCAAAGTTTTATGTGACCTCAAAAATTCTAAAATAGAGAAACCCTAAACCCTAAACCGTAACCCTTAAACCCTGATCCCTGAAACCCTGAACCCTGAAACCCTGAACCCTGAACCCTCAAGCTTGAACTCAGAAATGGCCTATTACGCCAGCACTCCCATGAAAAGTGTGGGAACAGAAACGTGGCTTAAAGGTCGTGGTACGTGACTCTAATAAATCATGCCCTGGTGTGGCTATCTACGTAACAGATCTAGACATATAAATACATCTTGGTCCTTCGTAGAGAGCGACTATAGTACAGTAGTGGACCAGGTGATGATATGGACACTCCTACAGAAGTAGGGGGGACAGATCGAGATTCGCTGCATCATGAAATGGAAACCACCCTCACGAAAGTACTGCTGGATGGTTTATGCATCATGACATGTATGTTCCCTTCAAATTCAAACCTGAAGGGCTCGATCTTGTTTCCCCCTTCTGAATTGGCGGGGATTCTCCGTTTGAATTCTCTGCTGGACCGCCATCTCCTGATTCATTCACATCAATTCAGAGCAGTCTCCTCAGAGTTGTTTCATTAGCGCGTTTCAGAGTACCAGTTTCCTCCAACATAGCATGTCGTAGACGGGTTGTAGAACCTTGGACTGGTGGTAGAACCTGAGATTAGAGGGTTGCGGGGGACCGAGGATGGGATTGAGGTGCCGGAGAATCATTCGAGGAGGCGGAGGGAGCATCTGCTCGGGTGTTTAGAGCGGCCGATTACATTCGCAGGGAGCGCAGGTATGATCTCGGTCTTTCCTTGGAAGATCTTTTGTCAATCGGGTTTATTTCATTGCTCTTGAATGGTGTGTTCTATCTCCTGTACACGTTACATGTGCTGATCATGTGATCCATCGCGGAATCCCCTATTGTAAGTAGAATTGTTCATGTAGTTCTCCGCGGATTATGTAGAATTTGCAAAGGTATCGGGGAATTTCTAGTTAAGATCAACCCTTGCATGTTGCATATTGGTGGAATGAACTGCACTTATGTGATTTCCGTGTTGTTGTAGAAATTATTCTGTACGGACAGGAATCTCACTGTACGGACAGGGGGTGGCGAGGTGGAGGCTGCTTCTTCGTGGACCCAACTACACTCATCGGGAGATCCCTCGATGCTGCTTTGGAGATCATAATCGAGAGACACTCATCGGGAGATCCCCGATCCTATAGAAGTTAGACCCTCATCGAGAGATCCCCCGATACTTCTTTGGAGATCCTCATCGAGAGACCCCCATCGGGAGATCCCCCGATCCTAAAGGATTTAGACCATAATCGAGAGATCCCTCGATACTTCATTGGACATCCTCATCGGGAGATCCCCCGATCCTATCGAATTTAGACCCTCATCGGGAGATCCCTCGATCCAATAGAATTTAGACCCGCATCGAGAGATCCCCCGATACTTCTTTGGCTCTCGTGAAAATGGGCTCTGAGAGTGACAGTGACGGTCCCCAGATGCCGTCTGTGGGTCCTTCCCGTCACGACTTCTCTCAGGAATCAACTGCTCGCTCAGATGAGCTTCGACCCGGGCAGTCTGTGAAGCTTGTCGTCCCCCGTTTCGGAGATGTTGGAATCGGATCTGTTGTCGACGTTAATCCTTCCGGGCAGTGGCTTGGGGTTTGCATTCCACCTGGCTCTTCAGAATTTATTCTTGTGCGACCATCAAGCATCGTGTCGGACGCAGAGGACCTCTTCCTCGAACCACGCCAGAGAGGCTGCATCGTTTTGAGGGATGCTTTGAATCGAACAGTCCTCTGGAGAGCTGGTGATGCGATTGCATTATTGCAGGATCCTCCCACGAACGATGTTGAATACGTTCGTCAACAATCCTGGATTGGTCTGGAAGTTCAGAAAGTGGACCTTGCGGGTGCGGTTATAGCCTCCGGTAGAGTGTTCTGCTCAGAACCGGAGGAGTATTTCCGAGACGGAAGATTGGGCGAGGGATACATTGGAGTGACAATCCTCGACGTCTTTGTCGGGGACACTGATGCCATAATGAGTAATGAGCGTTGGTTGATATCTGAATGCAAATTCCCGAACGGCCCTTCTCTTCGGTCATCAGTAGAGCACTTCTCCCGAATCCCAATGGAGGTAGATCCACAGGAGCACCTTGGAGGCAGACGGAAGGCACCTTACCGGTTTATAGTGCGGAAACCTAAAACGCATGAAAAACGTTTGATGTACAATACGAAGACAGCGGATGCGGAAGTGAGGAAGGTTAGCTCCGAACGATGCTGCTCGAAGCATTGCTGTCAGACATTTCCCCAGGAGCTCACGCTAATAGTGCGTAAGAAATTCTATTCGAAATCCTTTCAGGGAAGACGGGAATACGGGATTGCGGCGGGTGGACAGATGCATTCAGTCGACGGTGACCGTAGGAGGAAGTACTTGACGCTGCATGGTTCGGAAGTTTGCGCAACTGCGTGGTATCTTATTCACGGAGTTCCCAAGTCAACTTTTCATAGCTATGTCCAACGATACAACGAAGGGGTTCTATCAACAGCGCATGGAAACAAGGGCTACAAGCGACCGAGGATCGGAACAGTTCAAGTCATGGGTACTATTGCTGCTATTGTAGACGAGAATGCAGATCAGATGCCCCATCAAATGCGAGGAATCGGAAATGGACGAGTGGACACTCTGAAATATCTTCCAGCAGGCAACAACTGGAAGCGGGTGATGGCTGACGCCAATGAGGTATGAGTCCTTGCTTCGCGTTTCTTGTAGTGTCATTGCATCGGGAGATCTCCCGATAGAGGTTACTTTCGTATTGACAGTCAGTTCTCTGTCTTATAGTATCGTTGCACTCTACCTACGTCATGCAATATAGAACTCTTTTTCTCGTCTTCGGTGATTTGTCTGAATTTGTCGTCTAATACTTCGAGCTTGTTTGCTTGCGTGCGTCGCTTTCTTTTCCTCACCAGCCATTTGAACGTACCGGTGCTTTGCAGACAAATGTTTCATTAGGTCTGCCTACAGTGAGCCAGTCTACAATTAGTAGAATTAGAAGTTCACTCTTCAACAATATCGCAATCAAACCGGTTGGAAGTTCTTTTGCGAAATGCTCGACGTGTGACCAACTTCAAGAATTCATTCTGAAGTCAGCCAACGGAAGTCCAGAATATGTTGACTTCGTGAAGCAACGGGAGGAGCATCTTGCTCACCAAGCCTCTTGTCGTCGTCTGTATGGTGCATGGCGCGAAGAATCAAAGCGCAATCCCAGCGAGATTCTGTGCATCATTCATGACAAGATGGATACTGCAAAAACCGCCCTTCCCCGGATGCGGGTTACAACAAAGGCTACTCAAGGTTTGGGCCAACTTCCCATGAACGTCACTGGTATGGTTTCTCATGGGCACGGGGATGGCGCCTATGCACATTACTGTCCTCAATGTTGGCCAGGAGATTCTAACGCCACAATATCGTCGTTGGCGAGGCTGTTCCGTCGACTGGAAGGCCCCTCATTTCGGGAGTCTGGGAAACTATTTGAGTACCCCCCGCAAAACTCACTGTTCGAGACATTGTTGAGGGGGAAGTCTAGGTGCCTCGACATTTTACCGCGTATCGAGGGATCCCCCGATGTCCCAGGGTCGAAACCTTTACCGAGGAAGTTATACCTTCAACTGGATAACTCCGCCAAAGATAACAAGAACCAATATCTCATGGCGTTTCTCTCCCTGCTGACTGCACGGGGTGTTTTCAAGGAAATTCAGGCTGGATTTCTACTAGTGGCTCATACGCACGAAGATATTGACGCTTATTTTAGCCATTTGTCGAAGGCATTAAAAAGCAAGAATACGTTCGTTCTAGCGGATCTAATGAAGGCCTTCATGCAGTCCCAGGAGTTGTCATTCATGCCGGAGTTCATTCAAGAGGTTGCAGACTTCAAGTCTTTCATCAAAGGCTATCAAAGTAGTGGTGCAGCACGCCTTATTGGACTTGGAGAGATGCACCTTTTCAAGTTCTATGTGGACGATGATGGTTGGCCGGTTATGAGGTACAAGAAGTCAGCCGTCGACCCACAATGGCTACCCCTCAACAGACCCCCTATTCGATTGTGGAATGAAAACATGGATGGCGGCCCAAAACTTCCTCACGGCTCACCGAAGCCGGTTCCGTTCAAACCTATGTGGGGAAGTGAGGTTCCTAAATCTACTGGGAATCAGGTGAAGGCGAGAGAGACCGCAGCCAAAGCTACTGAGAACAAGAAATTCATGAAGTGCGGACTCCAAAAGTACATTGAGTACTGGAAAAATGGAATGGCAAAATGCGAGGGATTTGCAGCAGCGTTTGGGCCTTATGTTGACTACTGGACTCGTTTGTTGTCTGAGCTTGATAAGCCTTTGCCAGTGACAAATCCTGAATTGTTAGAGGGTTTCTGGCCCAGCCATGACTGGAGGGACGTATCCAACGGAGTACCGCGCCCAAGATTTTTACAATTTTTACTGGAGGATGTGACTCCTGAGGATGAGGAACCAGAAGCGTATTGTGGCCCAGCAAACCAAGCTCCGGAGAGTCCTTTCAATCCGTGGCGTGATATTCGGCCTGGCAGCTGGGTTCTTTTGAGACCTGAAGATCCACTCATTTGTCCTGTATGGCAGGGAAGAGCAGCGACTGCTGTATGCAGAGAGGAAGGCCATGTAAACCATGGGAAATTTTTAATTCAGTTTTGGGAACCTCGTAGCGCGGAAAGAGACCTTGCATTGAAATACCGTAGCTGTTGGTCTGCTAAGTGGGTAGTAGAGACGCGTGCTCCGGAGTGGGTCTCTGTTGGTGTAGCTCTGTTTCAAAATTGGTCAAAAATCAAGGACCCGTCCACTAGAACCATTCCTAAGAAATCTATGGAGGCTGCTTTAGCAAACTTAGAGAGAGCTAACATAGTTGATCCATGATCCTCTATGCCACTTAGGCATGACAGACGGTCATCCCTCGATGATTACATCTGAGTCACCTGTCTTCCTCATTCTCTATTAAAGAAATAAGAGTCATCACTGCTTGACCGTTTCTCATCCCCGTGTAATATCATCCTTCCTCGTCTCAATGATGTTTGTTTCTGAGATTTGTGACACTTTAAGAACCATGACGATCATGACTGCGCAACGTGGAGACTGGTTGTGGAAGCAGATGGAGTAGTGGGAAACTGGAGGAAGGAAGTAGAAGCTTTCAGAACAAGGGGGGAAGGAGAGAAACTGCAGATTCATACGCCCAGTTCATTTGGTGTCGATAAACTTGAACTCCGGGCGTTCTGTTCAGGAGCGACTTTGGCAGCAGCAGTAGAAAGCAACGCAAGTTCCCGAGCAGGTGAGAGCAATGCACACATGCAGGGGCCATGGCCAATCGACTTTAGTTTTTAGTTGAAATTCTCTTCTTTGCGTTTTTGGTTGTGTTGCGTATCGAGTCTGTTGGGTTCTTGAGCAATTAGCAACACGAGTCATTGAGATTAGCTGGTGTATTAGTTTGAGCAAATACGGTTGGCATGTAATTAGGTTTTGGTCCACTGGAGTCGTCGTTTTCCTAATACATATGGACATACAATGTCGACAGCCTGATCCCACTGTATGTTGTTGCATTTGTCGATCGAGTACTTTTGTTAAGGTGGAAATTTGGCTAAGTGCTGCGATGAACTTGTAGAAAAAAGGATTTGCTGTTTAGGGTTCAGGGTTTAGGGCTCTGGAGGTGGATTTACATTCATATACATCATGTGTTTCAGTTGAAGGGTTTGAGATAACATATCTTGTCATCAGTTTTTTAGTTTCTTTGAAGTGTGTTGTGGTTATTGGTTCTTTCGGATCTGGTTTTATGAACTTCATGTGGGTCTAGAATTTTCTAATCTTTTTCTCTTGAATTTTTTTTTCCACAGTTCCCAGGTATGGAACAGGATCCGACTCTCACGAAGGGGAAGATGATGATGATTGAGGATGGTTCAACCTCCCAGAGGGAAGTCCAGAATATGGTCTTCAATGGAGATTGCGAGAAACCAGAACTTCCAGTCTGGAGAGATTCAGCAGCAAGGAGAGGTGGAGAGTTTCAATTCATGAAAGATGCACCTCTCAACCTGCCATGCCTACGACATTGGCTGAAGGATCTGAAGACATTTCAAGAGACAACAAAGTATGAAGTTCCTGATTATGACAAAGTTTCTGGGATGAATTGTGAAGGATGGGATGGAACTTGGAGCTCCATTGCTTTGAGGCAATTTGTGGCCGTTGCAAATGCAACTGGAGTGATGCACCCTCCAAGGAACAAGAAGAACCAACTCGACTACATGAGGAATCAGGTCCTTTCCATCATGAAGCACCTGGAAGAGACAATGGAGATAGAAGGGACAATGGAGACAGAGCCAGCTCCAGCTCCAACAGTGCCAGCTCCGACAATGGCAACTCCGAAAGCGACTGGATATTCTTTCCCCAAATATCAAGCCGCCATCAACAAAATGGAAGAAAACCTCAAGAAAATGGAAGAAAACCGCAAGGATTTGTAAGTGTGGTGGATGCCTTACGAGGAGGATTTTACTTCTGATGTAGCGGATATGTTGTAGTCAGAGACTTCAGGTGCCATTGAGGCAGGTTTTGTAGTTCTATGTTTCAGCGGACACGTAGGAGATTTTGTGTAAAAACATTCCTACTGTTCTCGTTCTCTGGACAATTCTGTTTAAGTCCATTCTCACAGACTTTAGTTGCCATTGAGCCCGGTTTAGAATTTTGACTAGATGACATGAAGTACTCGTAATTGTAAATTCTCAATCTGTAATGGTGGTTGTATGAGCACGGTTACACCTAGTTGTTAAATAGGTTTGAATGTGTGAATATCGCAATGCACTGGATCGGCAGGACGTAATTGACCGATTGCAAAATTAAAATAAATTAATTCCTCAGAAAACACAAACCAACATCGCACAGAAAATAACGCCCTAAACCAAAACTGTTTACAATTTTTTGATCGGAGATCCTATATGCTGTTTAGGTACGACATCGGGAGATCCCTCGATGATTACGTCTGAGTAAATAAGTCCTAGTCCTAATGATGCAAATGATGAGTAAGCTAGTCCTAGTCGGCTACCAGCCCAGTAGGGGAGTAGGGGCTACTAGACTAGGTCGACGTTGGCAATTAGTCGTCCAGAAAACCCTAGAGAAGTGGATTACTAGAACGTTTACCAGTTTACTAGACGAACTCGTGGGCTGTCTACTGTAGAAGCAGGTCGCATACTCTAGAAGTTAGTCGCATATTGTCCAATATTTTGTCGTTATGGGGAGGCGGGGTAGCAATGTGGAGCGACCATTTGGTCGGGAGACACCGGCTAACCTCGAGGAGCTCCGGCCGTGGTATAGGGCGGTGGTTGCCCATTCTCGCAACACCGCCATTCCAGCTTTCAAATACATCCCACGCCTTCTGCAGCCAGGTGCGCGGTGGTTTTGGAGTATTGCTCACAGCATTGAGTTGTTGGAGATCTCTGACGCTTCCGGCATCGCCTTCCCACTGACGTTCGAGGAGTCCGAGGAGTCCGAGGAGTCCGGGAGTGTTGGCAGTGTGCACTTCAGCCACACAGGGGAAATGTCAACGCAAACCATGTCAACTTCAGGGTGGCTCCGCCTTGTTGACGAAGCTTACGACATCTCGGAGGGTGCTGGAAGTCGGTGCTCTGGCCAAGATCAGTGGTGCGGAGGGAACGCAAGCCCGCAGTCCACGTATTCGTCGTTTGGATCCGTGCATCCATCCGTCGATACTCGGTGTAATGTTGTCCGAGCCAAGTCTACTGCGAAGGACTGATCGTCTGTGGGTCCTTCCCGTGTGTGGGTCCTTCCCGTCTATGGGTCCTTCCCGTCAGATGTTTACAGTTTTTTGATCGGAGATCGTATATGCTGTTTAGGTACGACATCGGGAGATCCCTCGATGATTACGTCTGAGTCACCTGACTTCCTCATTCTCTATTAAAGAACGCCCTCCTCATGTTCTCATAGTAATAGATTACGTTCGCTGTATGTCTTGCGCAGAATTCCATTGCCTGATGCTCAGTTCGTGGTGATTGTCAAGAGGATGAGTCCGTGCTTTAGACCTGCACTTCTCGGTTTTAATCCCTGAACTTCATACCATCTGATCCTGTTTTCCTCTTTGCTTCTGAACTTGCAGGCATTTTCCACATGTTTAACTTCTTCCTGCTAATCAGCTCAGATATCGGAAGGGGACTTTAGCAAGTAGTTAGCAAGACCGTTATATCCTACGATGTTTGGTAACCATAGATGTAAAAACAGATCACTTTCATCTTTTTGTATCTCTTGTCGAAGGTGTCCCCCGTGTGGGTTGTGAACTACTTTTTGAATGGAATGCCTTCAAAACAGAGTTGCTTTGAATAATAAACAGAGTTTCATTTGATGCTTTCATATTTGTATACTTCGTATTCTAAGATTTCCATGGTTTGGAATAAATTTAGTAGCAGCAAATCTAGAATAGTTTCAAAACTGCTTCACATTATAATATGTCGGTCATGTTTGATATTGGGGTATTGCGTGAAAAATACTTCTGAGGCCGCAAGCCTTGTACCTGATTGTATGTTTGCCATGTGATATCCATGGTTCTACTCTGACATCGTGGGATCCCCCGATGAATGGTAGAGTACTTCCGAGCCCACATCTCTTCCTCTCTTCCGTTGGTCACTGTTGATGCAGTGGTGTATGCAACTTCGTCGTGGATCATGGATCCGACGTGTAGAATCATTTCCAAGATAGCCATGGAATCTGCGTTAGCAAATGTATTGGGAGACAATGTTTCTGATCGGAGACCCTATGTGCTGTTTAGGTACGACATCGGGAGATCCCACGACGAGTCCGTCTGAGTTAATTCTCTTCCTGAGATAATTCTCTTCCTTCTGATCGGAGATCCTATGTGCCCCCATCTGGTCTATTCATTTGTATTACCGTAATCCCAATGTATGTATATCTCGGTCAAGTTGGGTGCTGGGGATCCCGTGATCAATATTGTAGAGCCGAAATCTCTTCTGTTTTCCGTTCCTTGCTCGCAATGTACGTATAATTATCTGGGTCAGGTTTGCTATCGGGGGATCTCGTGACACATACTCTGGAGCCCAAATGTCCTCTGCTCTTTAATATCTCGCTCGCAATTTACTTATATCTTGGTCAAGTTCGGTGTCGAGAGATCCCGTGATGAATACTTCCCGTCCACGACGGTTCTTCCCATACATTGTTACATTTATGCTCTAAATTTGAGGACCAATTATCGGGTGATTACTTAATTCTGGACTCTGGACAGTCCAGAAATAGTTAAATATGGCATCTCTAAAATAACTGTACTTGACGAAATGGGAAGTCGGTTCAAGTCAATGAAAAAACTCTCATGGGGATGACTATATGAGGAATATCAACTTAAAGGAGGGTAATCTGCAACCCTTAAGGCGTCAAGACTCTCCTGAAGAAGAGGGGTAATCCACACTCTATCTTACAAGAGCAGACTCTGATATTAGGAAGAACTCGAGATAGACTAAGAAATCACTCTCTTCAAACTGTTGCGAACGGCAACTCTAAGATAGAGCAAGGGACTAAATTAAGGGGATACCTCAAAGGGAGACAAGAATAGACTAGGAGTGAGGGAATTCCTCACACAAGACTCAGAATAACACTTAAAGTGGGAAAACTAGAAGTGATATCGATAACTGGAAGAGTATGTACAACTGGTGTTGAAGAGAGTAAGGAGCAATGGCCCTCGACTCTCTATTTATACTAGACTAGAGGAAACTTCCGAAGAAAGGTCCTAGAGACCTTGGGAAGCATCCATAGGACCTTCCAGAAGCTTATGGGAGCTTCCGGAATCTAAGAAGGTCAAGCGGAACCTTCCGGAAGCTTGTAGAAGCTTTCGGAAACTACTAGAACTACAAGGAAGCTTGTAGAAGCTTCCAGAAACTAGTGGAAGGTTCTAGAAAGTAGTAGAAGCATGTAGAACCTTCTAGAAACTAATAGCATCTAAGCACGCTTAGCCACCGCTCTTTGGGAAAGCTCTTGAGAAGCTTGGTATACACCGTGTTGCGGAATCGGTATAGGTCACACGATAAACTCGTGGGGCGTGGATGAAGTCCGGTATGGCACGCCTGTGACAGAATGTCAAAGGCTCCTTTGAGACTACAAATTTTTCCTAATGCCAAATCTATTCTTGGACAACATAAATGACACGGATTTCATGCTCGTAGAGCAAATCCGCACAATGATACATGAGTCCTACCGATGCCCACCTCAAAGCGATGCCTCCAAGATCCAAACCCAGACTTGGCTCCACGCTTGGCAATGGCAAGTGGCATCGGCTACGTGCTGGACTCAATGTCAAGTTAACCTTGTGCGTTGCAAAAGCGAGGATTGCCCGACAAACCCTCTCGATTCATCGCCCGTCTATTGAGCAGGTCGCGCGTGGTGGCGCTTTGGAGTTGCTCCAGCCCTGGAGCACGACATGTAACCGTGGTGTCGATCTGAAGGTGAGTAATCTAGAAGTTTGGTTGTTTTTAGGGACTTGGGCTTCAACTCATTGCGTGTGGTGTGTTCCGCTTGGTAGAGGGCACTATTGAGGTGACCTCATCTGGGATTTTTAGCTGAGAGCAAGTAAAAGAGCAAGTAAAAGTTGTGTTCTTTAATAAACGTGTCTCCTCAATGGATTCCACCACGAAACCGTTGTGTGAGACAAAGCTTCCTACATTATAATATAGATTATTTTTTATTACTTTTATTTCATTTTGGGTTACTAGTACCTATCAAATTAATAGTGCAAAAACCAACCAGCTAGTGAACACCTAAAAAGACAAAAAAAATAGTAATGCTATTTTTGATTTTTAACCTTGTAAATATAAGCTTACCTTAAATAAACAAGTGCATATTAAACCTTGGTAAACATTTTGGATGGTGTGTGCTTTCAAAATTGAATTAAAATTAGATTGAATCTTCAAAAATGAAACTAACAAGGTACAACAATGACCTTTGTCAAAACTTATCCGTTGCAATCTTACATGTCAAGAACAAACTCACTCATAATTATTGTGAATATTATTAACAAAAGTGGCCTATTGATATATAATTTAGGACAAAATTTTATATATTTAAAAGTAGAAAGATTTATTGCATTGATCACAATCTAAATACATGAAATTATGAAACGTGAACAAGAGAATACAATCCAAAACAACAAAACAAGATAACAAACCTCCAAACACCAAAAATACCACATAGTACATGTCGTATATTTAAAAATATTTTTTGCACTTTTAAGTATTTGCAATCTTTCTTTGTTTTGTTCATAGGTATATTTGTAGTTGCACAAATCCAAATCAAAATTTTGTTTTACTCAAATACATATGTTATAATTCTTCAATTCTACTCATTAAAATTTAAAATCCATTTTTTTACAGATTTTTTGTTATTTGCATTTGAGATACACTATAGATCTGAATTTGGTTGCATGGGCTATAAAGGCCTAATTGCAAATCAATCACTCCCATTCAAGATTAAAAGTGGCTTGAACTCCTCTTTTTTGAGAAAGAGATACTCTAAAGCGACTAAACATAGAAGTCTATTTAATAAAATTCTCAAGCATCCAACCATTCCTTGATTTATATGAAGATCCTAAATAATACTATTTGAAGAGAAGCAACTTATTGATGGCATTCAAGTATTGAGAATTCTTGAGCAAATATTAATTATTGGTTTAGAATACTGGTATAAGTGGAATGATGGTTCTATAGATAGTGTAGATGGCTTGACTTATTGGAATAAGATATCTCTACATTACACAAGTATTTTCATATCTTCTTCATGTAATACTAATTTTTGTAGAAGACAAGACCCTAAACTATATATTGTTTTTTCAATGTTTGGCATGTTATTAATTGATTGCATCTTTGTGAATAGTAGATGGTGGTATTTATACCATTGATCAATCTATGGATTTTTCTCCAATTACATTGAAATTTTTATCCATAACATGTAGAATTCAACTTTCTATATATTTCTTTTCTAAATTTTATAATTTATGATTGTTGTTGAAACTGAAAAATAAAAAAATTACAAGGAAAATTTAAAATGAAAATTTTCCACCTATTTTGAAATAATGGCAGAAAAACTAATCAACAAGGGTGAGATTGATCAATTTTGGATTCATTTATTGTAAAATCTATTTTGTACAACAAAAATTCTTTAAAACATAAAGTTTGGAAATTAAAATAATGCCTTAGAATAATGCCTAGGTGGCACTAGAGGTGAAGTATTTCTTCATTTGATGCGTCAATGCTTTGAGACCTCGTAGTGTTTCAAATGAAAGATTTTTCCTTTCCATTCCAATCTTCCAACCCTTTCATGTGATCTAGATTAATGTTTGTTTTCTTTTTTGTTAATTTGGTTAGTATCCATTTCAACCAACAAAACATAAAGAATCTCTATTAATTTACTATTGAGAGCAAATGCATAAGAACACCTTCAATTAAGTCCAATAAAAGGCCCAACTAGAGTATGTGTGCCAATTGGCACCTGATTCACACTCAAAACCAATCAAACTCAACCATTGTACCACAATTCATGGTATACGTCACAATAAATACTCTCCTCAATACAACATATTGTGGAAATGTGTAGAGCCCCATATTGAACACAATTAAGCTTCAAATCAACATTTGGTTGGAAAAGGCTTTGTTTTAAGCCCATCATTGCCAACCTACCTCATCAGTAGAATAGAACTTTTAAAGTGGCATTGCTTCTATATTGGGTATCCTTCACTTTTATTTGAAATGATAATCAAAAACTCATAAATGGCTACTTTTTATTATTAATATTTTTAATGCGTTGTAATTTTACGGCTTAACTGCTCTAATGCACCTCTTTTTTTTTTTTCTTTTTCTTTTTTTTTTTTTTAATTTTTAATTTTTTAATTTTTTTTTTGAAGGGACGGTGTTCATAAAAAAGAAAAAAGGAACAAGGGGGATCAACCCGGATCCCAGGACAGGGACGACAGATCGGTGTGGGAGGGGGAAAGCTTCCACTTCGGGCAATGCAAACCCCCCGAGCAAAAAACATTCTTAACACACCAAATGGTGATGAACTCTTTCTCAATAAGCTCTTCACGTAATGCACCTCTTTCTTATACACATATGTAAGGCACTAACGGGCAATGGATGTCATGAGCCTAGACTATGGCCATCTCTTTTATCCAACAAAATCTCATTTGAGAAAGCAACTATATTTCGTCACTTAGAAAAACAAATTTTAACCTTAATCAATCATGGGTAGGAGACAACTCCATTATTTTTGCTGAAAATGAAAGGAACAATAAAATTTACAGGGAGAAGCACAATAAAGTGGAGCACAAAAGTGCTTAGCTATTTTTCAGTTTCAGCCCTTTTGCAAAAATTGCACAAAAGTGATGGAAAGATGTAATTGAAGTCAATTTCTTTTGCTAATATGGATTCTCAACCTGTTTTTGTATAACTTGAAGTTTCTTGCCAAGAAGACACTTTAAAGTTATTGTATGAAGGCTGTAAATCCAAGCAAAGTGAATGCAGTCATTTGAAAAAGTGGCTAGAAAAGAATCAAAAACTATCTAAAAATCACTTTTGATGAAGTGGTGCCCTCTATATGTTTAAGAGGTATTCTAAAATAGTCAATTCATATACTCATTGTTTGATTTAGGGTTCCAAAAGTACCGCAAGGATGTTTTTAGGAGGGTCTTTTACGCAATATTTTTTGTTACTTTAATTTCACCGAACATTATTTTTTAAATTGAAAAAATCATCTTCTAAAGACAATAGAGGGCACCAAATGAAGAAATTAAGACTTTGGAAAAGTTCATATTCATGATTCAGAACTAGTGGTCAAATTTAGTTTTAATTCATGATGTTCTTTTTATGGAGATGCGTGTAAGATACCATATGACACCTTGGAAAGTAACTAAAATGCTCAAAAACAACACCAAATTGCTCAAAATCAGCTTTGAGCTTTAAAAAGCAGCACACTTCATATTCACTTCTTAGTGATTACATTTTGCACTTTTATTGTGCTCTCCCCTTACAATTTTGAAAAGGGAAGAAGAGACTCTAAATGAATGTAAACAAATTTTGTATGCTCTAATGCACCTCCTTCTTATACACTGTTATACGCTATTATATTTCTATGGGTTGGTTCAGACTGGGCCAAACTCAAGAGGAGAAGCATGATTTCACTGTCCCAAACTAGGTCGGGAGGAGAAGCCTCTGGATTAAAAGTAATCTTAAAATAATCAACTTGGAGGTTTTGGTCGAGCATAGTATAAGGGCCCAAAGGAGAAGGCCAAAAGTCAAGACCTATGATCCAAATATTCAGACATTTAATGAAAACCGAAAAAGAATCAAACATTTTTGAAAAAAGTAGGGAAGGTATAAAAACTAATGAAGAATGTGTGGAAAAAAATTCAGCAAATTCTACATTATTATGACAAAGATATGAGTGATTGAAGTTGAATTTATTTTTGGATAGTATTGGTCTAAATCCAATGATTGTCAAAAGATACATTAAATAGAACATGACAAGGAGAGTGGAGCATGACTTGCTCTTATTAGCCCATGAGCCTTGTCTTCTTGTGCATATTTTGATCAAAAAAAAGTTTTTCCTCTTGATGGAAGTTTGGATCAAGTATTTTGCTCGACCCAAACTTTGGTAAAGAGGAGAAATTCTTGGTGCCAGAATTTCCCAAAATTGCTATCACCTAAGCTTTTTTGGAGGCGACGTTTTTTAGACCTTGGCCTTAGTGTGAAGGCGGCGATGAGAAAATTTGTGCTTACTGTAATTTCATTAATTGAGACACTTCTCCACTCAAAGTTTGGCCACAGTGTGAACCGGCCCTAAAGAACTCAAAGAAATGTGGTGATAGATGTAAGGCTATGCTTTAAAAATAATTTATCTCCACTTAGGGCTCTAAGGATGTTTTGGCAAAGATAGTATTCATTCTCCTCATTGAACGCTTAATCCTACTCTCACTAAGAACTCGTGACCCCTGGGACCCGGGTTAAATGTAATTTGTTTTACTTTCCTCTATGGTTTTCACTAGGGCAGTCTTTATTGCACTATTAATCAGACGGTCACCATTTTTGACAAAATGAACAAAATAAGAATTACCGCCTAGGAGAATATAAAATTTTATGGTCTTATTTTTGGATGTGAAAAGACTTTACTAAAACAACAATCTTACTTTTTTAGGCAGATCAAGTACTGTAATGTCAACTTACTGCAAATAATTTATTCTAAAAGTAAATTCTGTCATTGGTTAGAGTTTTACAGCACCTTTGTCAGGCCATTGTATTCTAACTACAGTATGAACATTGGGAAATGTTCCGGCGCGGCTACGTTTGGGGCATGTACTCTCCTGTTCACTATATATGGCAGCTCCCAAATGTGACTCCGAGACATGGCGATGCACAGTGACAAGTGGACGAGCGTGACGAGGTACTAGAATCAGTTACGTCTGCATTGAAGGTCGAAATGTCGGTAACACGGGCAAGCCACCCAATTATATACAAAAGTAGTTAACATATGACCTCGAATTAGTGCAGCTGCCAACCATCCTACGTGAGTTGGATCCATAGAACACCGTCCCACCTTCTTAAATGAAATAAAAGGTATACATGCAAACACCCATGTGGGTGTTTGCTGCACCTGACTTCACATCATGGAATCCCTTTCTTTCGGACTTTTAAACTTAAGAGCAGTTTGCAGCCTGTCTAATCCCATGCACGAATGAGTGCCGAGTGGAAAATGTTCCCCATTTCTCATTATATGTGTTAAAAACAAAGTTTACCAATATTTGCAATTGAACGCCTCTTCGACTTGTTGCCAAAAGAAGAGGCAGCTTAAGTGGGAATTCGAGCATCGAAATTTAACGCATCGGGCAATGGTAATAAAGGTACCATTTGTTCCAAAAATAAAAAAAATAAAAAAAATTTAACGCATCGGCTGATGGAACTGCATGGCATTGATTCGATAATTACGTCGCAGCTTTAACACCAACGCATCATTTGTTATCGTGCACAAGTTGGCACTCTCTCGATTCAAGCATTGAGATAGTGATCATGCATATTTTCAAGAAACAAGAATAATTTACCTCAGATCAAAAAACTCGATATCTGGTAACTTTATACTATGATGGACTGCATATGAGAAATCGAATTTGACAGACGTCTGCTCCAAGCTGCTCCAATGTCGACCTGATCCAAGCTGCTCCAATATCGACCTGCTCCAAGCTGCATGCCTGGTCAGTTATCCGGTGCGGAAGATCCACCGTAGTACTATATGTACTGTTCGAAATCTGTACTTGAAACGCGACAGTAAACTAATCGACATGGTTTAATTCGGTCACCGGAAATATCTGCATAATTCAGATGTGTCGAGAGGGATGCCACTCGGTGATCACCGAGAAGGTGCGAGTTGACTCGGAATTACTTGGAACACTTTGTAATTTCCACATATATAGCACCGAAGGAATTCATTGAATCTGAATTAGCTCGAAAGAAATGAATGAAAAGTGGTAAAATAGTGGAAGGATACTATTGAAAACCTAATTGCAATACCCTTCGTCCCATCTGTCGCAAGCCAAAAAAAAGATAACTGTCCAAAACATTAAAGCCAGAATAAGAGCAACGAGCTCCAGGACTCGGCGGTTGTTGTCTGCAATTTCAGTTTGTTTTTTTTTTTTTTTTTTTTTTTTTAAATTTTTTTATTTATTTTTTTAGCAATTCAAATTGCAAAGGAAAGAAAATTACACACCCTCATCAGGCAAGGCCCAGGGCGGGCAATTTCAGTTTTTCATCACATATCATTCAGCTGAAGTCGTTAAGGACGGGTGAGGTCGCTAAGCACAATAGAAAATGCAAGAGGATCAATTTAACCGCAACCGAGTCTCTCGCTACATGGGACACCGATCGATTTTCTACTACAGATGGGCTTCATTCGCGTCGGCTCTCACTCACCATGTTGAATACTCTCTAAGCATAAACACAGAAAGCACCTTCGAAATGGAAAAATAACAGAACTCAAGCTAGGTGCACATGAAAACACTCAATTCTAGCTTTCTATCTGGCACAGTTCATCAAGTTTTATGCTTGGATTCTTGAAAAAGCTCTCGTTCATACAAATCACAATGATTAACATACTCAATCACCTGGATCTCACGACCCACGAGTGCGCCGGCAGATTGGTAGTCAGAAGCGGAGCCAATTCCCAGTTGGCTGCAATATCTGTCCATTGGAACAGCCAGTGTAGAGACAATAACGCTCGGACATAAGGAAGTAATTCACATCATTCTGGTTGCCTTCCAAAGCGTGATTGATTGTTTAATACATTTTGATATTATTTACAAATATATAGCCTTGATGTTATTTGGCGCTCGATTGCTTCCAAAAAACAGACCGCTGATCTAAATATTGGAGCAAAACTGCGTCAATACAAGAATCAAAATTCGATGAACTCAGTTTGAGTATCGAATTTTTCAAACCATCGGCCAGTGAAGGGGAACTCCGGTTTATCTGAAAAATCCTTTTCAGACTCCATTTCGACGACTTCCGAACGACATGCAGCAAGGTAACTGACGATTAGAGACACAATGCATGGTACAAAATTCTCATTGTTACTCTCATGCATGCAGTAGATTTTACCCACACGCATCAAGTACCCATATACGAGAGGCATTTGTCCATCACAAATACTTGTCCCATCAGTGAAATTGGATATGTTCGGTGTTGACACAACTGGATGCCAATATAATTGCTCGAACTCTAGCTGGGACGAAAATCTGCCTGTCCATCTGGGCTACGGTCTTCTCAAGTCAACGAGTGCCATTACAAAGATAGCCGTGCTCGGTCTAAAAACATAAAACTTGGCCACATCGTCTGACTTGTCCCCGAACCTCTCCTTTGCCTATTGAATTGTCGTCAACCACCCACTCTAGCACCAGCTGGGCATTTCATTCCGTACCATTACTGCGCCCTCGAAGAGCCTGCCGAACAAAATTGGAAAGCCAAATATGGACCTCGATTCGGACCTCAGCTGCAGTTTCCGCCGGAAGGACCTCCTGGGGAGCATTCCAGACTTCTATTCTCACATTTCCTTTGCGATCTAAATTAAATACATCAAAACAGAGTTAATTCATATTGCGGGATTGTAGTACCTTTCTATATCTTCTCATCTACCTACAGTGCACGAACGTAGCTCAAAGCAATCCACGATTCCATCCGGACCGTCGAGCAACACACGATTCTTCCAGTGCCACACCAGTCGGACGTATCATCGGAGGTACACAGAGCGATTTAGGGCCGCTTCCCACTATGGCCGAAGTCGAGAGGAGGAGAGAGTGTCCACTTTCCCAAACTTAGTCGAGAGGGCCTCCTTGCAGTAAAGTTTCACTTTACTTGTGTCAAAAAAAAAAAAAAAAAAAAAAAAAAAACTTAGTCGAGAGGATCTGAAGCCTTTTGGGCTGAAAAGTAATCTTAAAATAATCCACTTGGTGGCTTTGGGCGGGCATAGTGTGAAGGCCCAAAGGAGAAGGCCAAAGGCCAAAAACTATGATCCGGATATTCAGACATTTATAAAAAATCTAATAAAAATTAAAAAATTCTAAAAAAATAGGGAAGGTGTATAAACTATTAAAGAATATGTGGAAAAATTTTCAGCAAATTCTACATTGTTATGACAAAGTTATGAGTGATTGAAGTTCAGCTTATTTTCGGACAGCATTGGTCTAAAGCCAATGATTGTCAAAAAGTTCATTAAATAGTACATGACAAGGCTAGTAGAGCATGCCGAGCTCTTATTAGCCCATGAGCCTTGTCTTCTTCCGCATATTTTAATGAAAAAAAAAATTATCCTCTTGATAGAAGTTTGGGTCGAGCATTTTGCTCGACCCAAACTTTGGTCGAGAGGAGAAACTCTTGGCGCCAAAACGTGCTAAAAGTGCTGCCTCCTAGGCTCCTTTGGTAGTGACGTCCTTTGGACTTTGGCCTTTAGTGTGAAGGCGGAGAGGAGGAACTTTGGCCATTCCAGTGTTTTCATTGGTTGGGACACTTCTCCTTTCAAAGTTTGGCCATAGTGAGAAGCGGCCCTTAGTTGGACGTACTCAAATTCTTGAGGTTTTGGTGCAAACACAACTATGTTAGCTAATCGTATAAAAACAATTACACACAAAAGACAAGTGTAGCATATTGAAAACAATATTTTTGTTAAGTTGAATACAAAAGAATGCTAAATCATTTATCTTTCCTTGAAATTCCACTATTAAAATCCAATCCAATCAATGATAGTAAAGATTGATGTCTATCCTTTATGTTATATTAAAAAAATTAAAAAACGAATTTTCTAACTTTTATGAAGGAAAGAAGAAGTTTTTTTAGTTCACTACCCGAAACACTGAGAAACATTTGAGAAAACTTTGATATTATGAGGAGTAAACAAATTATGCTGAAATAATTATTTTTTGGTGGAAATCTCAAAGATGACAACATCAAGTATTTATAGAAATAATATGAGAGATAACATATATATTTAGCATGGCTGCCCAAATTGCTCAACAAAGTGAAAACTTGCTCAGAACCTGCCCAAAATTATTTAGATCACAACAACTTCAAAACTTCACCAAAAATTGAGATTCTACTTCTTTTCAAGTTTTGTTTTTTCGTCATGTAAATACAATTTGAAGGCATGATCTCAGTGCTCAGATTTCCAATCCAATATATTTGTATGTCTTTTTTACTATCATAGACCGACCTTTGCATTTGAATTTCAACATACCTCCATGTGAAAAATCAAGCATTTCTTCAGGTTTTGTAGGTCGCATGAGGGAAAAAATTCCAATAACATATTCCTAACTCATCTAAGAACAAGAATTTGAAGACCTTCACATCTAGTTTGCTTTTGAAATTCTTTTTTTAGCTCACGATTCACTTGAAACCCATTTTGCAAGTGGGAAAAAATCTTTTCTTTCAACTTAGAACCTTAATATGATGTCACAAACGGCAAAGAGTTTGAATGTTATATTTGCAGTGCATGTACATGTACAAGTAAGGTACTAGATCATAGGATTATTTCTCCCAAAATACATCAAAATTGAAAAAATTACACCTTGTACTGAAAGAGTCTAATTTTGAGGGTTTTTGGTAGTTTTGAGGCCTTTAAACTTTGGGGATTAACTAGTCGGTAAAAGGTGCCTCGACCTTACAACTATATATATATATATATCATGGAGTATTTACCTACCATCACCCAATATTCCCCCACTACTACCCGAATATCACCTAGTAAATATTACAGCAGTAACGATACAAATCAAATGGTCGGTGGTATACGGCCTCTCTCCAGTATTCCCGC
This sequence comes from Ceratodon purpureus, assembly GCA_014871385.1. Classification (NCBI taxonomy): domain Eukaryota; kingdom Viridiplantae; phylum Streptophyta; class Bryopsida; order Pseudoditrichales; family Ditrichaceae; genus Ceratodon; species Ceratodon purpureus. The sequence continues at coordinate 5,958,303 of CM026431.1, forward strand.
CTCGCCCGTTTTGGCACCAAATGGACTCATTTTTATTTTTTTTTAAGTTGAAAGTAACGGTGTTCATAAAAGAGAAAAAAGAACAAGGGAGATCAACCCGGATCCCAGGACGGGGAAGACAGATCAGAGTGGGAGGGGGAAAGCTTCCACTTGGGACTATACAGACCCCCGGAGCAAAAAACTTCTTTGAAACACCAGTTAGAGAGGAACTCACATTCCAGAGCCTCCCTACGGTTGTCTCCACATTTATCAATAACAAATAGACTCATTTGAGTCAGTGAGACCATCCTTACATTTGAGGATACAAACAAAATAGAACAATTGTAAACCTTTTCAAATCTGCATCCTGCTCCCACTGGCCCCCAATAATATTTTTACTTCCTGGAAAGCAGTCTGGCCAGATTGTTTTTGACAGCCTGGCCAGGTTGTTTCCTGGGAGTTGGTGGCATTGCCTTAATTAAGACTCAGGATTAAATATTATTAGGTCTCGCTCTGATATGCAATGAATCAACTTCATTACAGATAAGTTATAGCGTTCGTCCCATCTGTTGCAAGCCAGAAAAATGAAACCAGTCCAAAACATTAGCGCCAGATTAGGAGCTGCGAGCTTGTGATTCACGAGCCCCAGGACTTGGCGGTTGTTGTCTGCAATTTCAGTTTCTCAACGCACAGCTGAAGTCGATAAGGATGGGTATGGTCCTTTTCCCCTTTTTATTGAATACCGTCCCTTCAACAAAAAAAAAAAGAAGAAGATATTTTTGGTAACTTTGTCCATGAGTCATGTCTCTGTGGGCTTGTAATCTATCTTTTGCAATGGAATTCCTTTGCGTCAAAAAAAAAAAAAAAAAAAGATAAGGATGGGTATGGTCGATTAGCACAGCAGAAACTGAAAGAGGAATTTAACCTCAGCGTACGTCCGAGCCTCCCTCGACATAGGCCGACACCGATGAATTTTATACTACAGCTGGGCTTCATTTGCGTGAGCGGCTCTCACTCGCACAGCCTCACCATGTTGAACCCTTCTTATATAAACATAGAAAACACCTTCTAAATGAAAATAAGAAAAGAACACAAGTTGCACCTGAATACCGTAACACTCAATTCCAGCCTTGTATCTGGCAAACTTCATCAAGTTTTATGCTGATATTCTTTAAAAAGCTCTCGTTCAAATAAAGCAAAGTGAATAAATATACTCAATCACCTGGATCTCACGACCCACGAGTGTGCGAGGGTACAGTACTCAGAGGCGGAGCCGATTCCCAAGTACTCCGCCTCTGAGTACTGTACCAGCGCACACTCGTGGGTCGAGAAATTGCAAAATTTATCCACTGGGACATCCAGAGTAGAGACAATATCGCCCGGATATTAGGAAGTAATAAACATCACTCCCGTGTGACTTCTAAAGTGTGATTGTTTTTGGAGTTTCTCTCTACTTGGTGTGTCAACGAAGTTTTTTGTTCCGGGGGCTGTACTCTCCCAAGTGGAAGCTCTCCCCCTCCTACACCAGTGGTCCCAGAACCATTTTATGACTTTAGCACACTATGCTACCTCCCACATAAATGTTAGCTACTTTTGCTACCTCGTGCATATACGAGATGCAATAACCCTATGATATCTTGTGATATCCGGGAGATATTAAGGTGATACCATGATGATATTCACGGGTATCATATCTTGAAGTTGCTACATATTAATAACATGGTATTAATTTTGGCTAAATTCCAATATTTTTTTCATTTTTTTCCTTTGTACATGTAGCGGCCCCACTATTTTGGTAGCTTTTTTGCGAAATTTAGCCACTTTTGGGATCACTGTCCTACACCGATCTGTACTCTTCCCCATCCTGGGATCCGGGTTGATCTCCCTTGTTCTCTTTCCCTTTTATGAATGTTCACCGTTACTTTCAACCAAAAAAAAAAAGTGTGATTGTTTTTTAAATAGTTTATAATTATTTTAACTATATATATATATAAGTTTAACCCCTAAAGTTTTTGGCCATAAAATCCCAAATTGTGCCTCAATTCTGCCTTGTTTTAGTTCAAGGTAGAATTATGCAATTTGAACGTATTCTAAGAAATTTGACTGTAAGATCTAGTAACTAACTTGTACATATATGTGTACACAAAATTTTAGATTGTAACTCCTCACCGTTTGGAAGTTCACAAGGTTTGAACTTGAGAGAAGAGTTTTTTTTTGTACTGCCGGGCAGTGACAGCCACCCTTCGGAGAGTGAAACAACCAATTTTTTGAGATCTTGTGGTTGGAGGCTCTTTATTTTTGGATTCTGAAGTGAATTGGAAGTATGCTCACAAAATTGAAGACAATACAACACACATAAGCATTGGAAAACCACACTTCCAGTGACGGGAGTCAAATGAAATGCATATACATTGGCTCTTTTTCCACACTACAAATGCCTAAGAAGATCATCTATTTTTTGAAATCCGAACGGTGTATACATGTATTTGTATGGAAAAGGAATTGTAAAGGACAGAAATCCAAAAAATAAATAAATTCAAAATAGATATGAATTTTACACCATATACTATGGTTTAGAAGGAGAAAATGGTGAAGGAGAAATGGGTGACAAAGGTGATCCAATCACTGTTGATTTGCCTGAAAGTTTTAATAAAACTTAGAGTCTTAGATTGATGGCTGAATATATCTCAAGATCCGCATAGTCAAAATTATTAAAAATTGGTAGATAGATTGATTGGATGGCTCTGAATAAGATCCTACGGTTGGATTTTTCAAAATCAAGTTTAAAAAAATTTGTGAAACGATTTCAGAAAGGATCATTTGGAAGTCATTGTAAACTATCGCAGGTTTGGTACACCACTTCCATCGGCCACAAACTTGCCCCAGCTGCCCTGAATTGTATTTTGATCTTTTTACACAAATTATTTCTTAACTACGGACCCGATGATAGTAAATTTTGGTCTTGTTAGAAAGATATGACAATTTCCCATGCTGTGCCAAAGTTACAGCCACATCCGGTAAAATTTGACTCATAGGGAGCCTGACCGGACACTAAATCATACAAAAACTGTTGAGTTCATGCTTTAAGGGTTAATAATATTTAGTGCTCGATTACTTTCAATAAACATACTGCTGTTCCAACTGGAGCACAATAGCTTCTATACAAGCATCGTAAATCGTTGAACTCAGATTGAGAATTTATAATTCTTCAAACTGTCCAGTACATACCGGGGCAGACCCTACGGTTTGGGTCTAAAAAGAAAAGGAAAAAGAAACTGTCCAGTCCAGTACGAAGGGGAAGTTTGCTCAATCTCCATAAATCTGCATAAACCTATCAGACTACCCATGGAGCACATCCTAATGACATGCATCTAGATAACTTATGAATAGAGACACTCAACACGGTTCAAAAGCTTCATTTTGCATAGTTACTCCCATGCAGAAACTTACCCACGCACATTAGATACTCCTTTAAGGGCATTCGTTCACAACATATACTTGTTCTATCCGGGAATTGTTTGGTGTTCACACAACTGGATGCCAACATATTTGCTCGAGCTCTAGCTGGGACGAAAATCCTCCTGTCCTTGCAGTAAAGGTATCACCTTTATTTGTGTCAAAAAAAAAAAAAAAAATCCTCCTGTCCATCTCGGCTATGGTCATCTCAAGTCAATGGGTGCTATCACAAAGATAGCCGTGCTCTGTCTAAAAAAAAAAAACTTGGCCACATCGTCTGACTTGTCCCGGAACATTACCTTTGCCTATTGTCTCGTCTTCAACCACCAAGTCTACCACTAGCTGGCTAATTCTTTCCGTACCATTACTGCGCCCTCGAAGAGTCTGCCGATTATATTGGAGAACCAAATCTGGATCTCGATTCAGACCTCACTACAGTGGTTTCCGCCATAAGAACCTCCAAGTGACGATTGCAGACTTCTATTCTCATCTATAACTTGGGGCCTTGCGGCCTTATGATCTAAATTAAAATTTAGTCGCCAGCCTTTGAGGCTCGGTTTACTGTGTGTATCTTTTTTGTCCCTGTTGTTTGACAGTGGTAATAAAGATACCATTTGTTCCAAAAAAACAAATTTAAAAAAAAAAAATTGAATATGAACAAAGTTATTTTATATTGCAGAATTATAATACCTTTTCACAACTTCGGATCTGGCTACACTGCACGATCGTCACTATGAGCAACTCACGGTTCAATCGGGAGCGTCGACCAACATACGATTCATCTAGAGCACAGAATAACAACACTAGTCAGACGTAGCATCGTAGGAGCACAGAGCGATCAAGTCGGAGTTACGCCAATTGCTGAGGCCAATTCTGGTTACATTTCGGAAAGGCTATAAAGGTATCACCACTTCTAAACCGCGGAAACGAATTTCCCGCGATAATACCTTTTAGTCCACGATAGCGTCAACTGAACGAAACAACGACCATCAACTACTAGAACGTCGTGCAGAGTTACGACTGTAGCCTCCAATGTGACGGGATTACACTCACTCGGAATAGTTGTTACAGCCTCTCGGAGCCCATCGATTCGGGGAAAAAATTAAAATTCACGTCAGCATCTGAACAATCTAACGGAGCCAGTAAATGCAGTGGTTCTCCATAAAAGCCAATCGCCTCCATGGAGCCTCATATTGCACGCAGTTTGCTATCTTCCTAATTTGCAGGTCCTCCAGTCGAGTGTAGTCGAGTGTCTACAGAAAAGTTCCTCTAAGCGTACTGCTACCTTTGAAGACTTGAATTTCCGGTGAGGATTCCAAAATGGCTCCACAGACTGCAGTTTTGTTGCTGGCCCTTCTAGGGGCCGTGATCTGCCTTCAGAGCGTTGTGGTGGCCGAGGATGCGTCCATCAATGTTGCGAGCGTCGGGTCCGAGGTGAAGTCGTTGGATGAGGAGCGGAACTCGGAGGGCTTCCCCGCACCCGAGGGAGTGGAGCCGGAGTTCGACGGCACTGACTCAGGTTCAGAGGACGACGAATCCAGCACGGAGGTGTCTGACGTCGAGGCCGATGACGAGGACGATCTGTCGCCTGCGCATCCTCTGGCGCGTATTCTTCATGAGCGCGGCTCGAAGCGATGCTGGAGCAAGAAGCATTGCAAGAAGCACTTCAAGAAGGCCGGGTGCTGCAGGAAGAAGTGCGTGAACTTGGCGTGCGACAACAAGAACTGTGGCAAGTGCGGGAGGTCGTGCAAGGTGAAGAAGGGGTACGGGTGCCGGGCCGGGAAGTGCCGCAAGATCAAGAAGCAGTCTCACAGTTCGAGGTGCGGTGCTCACAAGAAGTGCAAGAAGGGCGCGAGCTGCTGCAAGGGGAAGTGCGTGAACCTGAAGAGCAACAAGGGGCACTGTGGGAAGTGCGGGAAGGGGTGCAGGTCCGGGAGCGTGTGCTGCAAGGGGAAGTGTGTGAACATGAAGCACGACAGCAGGAACTGTGGGAAGTGCGGGCGCAGCTGCGGGTACGGTAAGAAGTGCTGCAACGGGTGCTGCAAGAACGTGTTCGGCAGCGACAAGCACAACTGCGGCGGGTGCGGGAAGAAGTGCGTGGGGGGGAGCAAGTGCAAGTTCGGAATGTGCGGTTACGCTTAAGTGTTAGGTCCAATATTGGGGAGGTGCGGTGTTTTGCATCTGGCACTAACTCTGCAATCTTTGTGTCGGTTGATGGGTGCACATTGCATCCGTGGGGGGATTTCCCTCAGTCCACACATTGAAGCTGTCATACGAGGAGCTGCAGGTGGTGGGGCTAGTGGCGGAGATGCAACCAGCGCTGTTTGGATTTTGTTACACTAGCAGTGACGATCCACTCATCCACTGATTCTTTGTTCAGTTTTTCTCAAAGCTTCGGTACGAGCTATGGGTTTACGACCTAGTAGGTATGGTCATTTAATTCTTTGCAACTCGGTTGATATTTTTTAGAAATCCCGGGTTGCTACTCAGGTGGGATTTAGAGATTCTAGCAGTTTGTATCGTACGCATTGTACGAATTTATCTGGTTACCTCCACACTGCCTTTTGATTCAGTTGGGGTCGCCTAGCTTGTTGTAATATAGCTTTACTGGAAATTCGCCGATGGTATGATATGCCTGTATTTTGTTTATCCAAATTTTGTGGATTGTGTGGGAAAATTTATGGATTACCTCGAGCAAGTCATGCAGTTAAAATGGAAGATGAAGTGTGATGCTCTATTGTACACTAGTGTGGTTCCAAGAAGGAGGATGCATGTTAGGTTGTATGAGGTTTGCGATCTGTTGACACTGATTCACTTTGGTTAAGGAAGAAATCTGATTATCAAAATGTACTAATAAGCGGAGGAAGAAAGGTTTGTGAGAGGAATGCATGTGAATGTAGTAGACAGAAGTTTTTAAAGAGGATGTATTTGCCTTTCTAAATAACAAACTCTTCATGTAGGATCAGAGTGTATACGAAAAGAAAAGAGAAGATATGATTAGGTACAGTAAACCACCCTAATTTTCAGGAAGCTGATGTGCAGGAAGTTAAATTCTACGATATTCTTGTCATAAAATACAGCTCTCCCATGTGGAATCATACCTTGTGATTTGAAAAGCAACAAACACAACAACTGTTTATAAAAATCAATCATTTCAACTTCAAAGTGCATTAACCCCTTCAATTCTAAGCGACCATATTCTAGTTCCACTTTTTGGGCAGCCTCCGGGGACCTCATACTTTTAAAAATATCATTGAAAATTTTAGTTTAGTTCCCAAAAATAACACTCTACATGTTGCACTTTGTTTCACATCAGTCCGATAAGTATTGCATAAATTATAAGCATTTGAAGTTTTTGAAGCGAGATCGGGCAGCAAATTTTTTATTTTTTTATTTTTTTTTATTTTTTTCAATTATTTTTGTTTTTTATTTTTCTTGATTCATGTCAAGTTGATCTTTATCTACAGTCGAAGCTTTAAATCTACCCATTCTGAGCAATGGAATAAAAGTTACGAGGAGATATGTTTCTTGGATAGTTTAGACAAAAAAAACTTTGAAGCTCATTTCTAAACTCAATTTTCAATATTTTTTAATGAAATAAAAAGCAATAGGTAAAGACTTCTAAATACAACATTCTCAGCGTTAAGATTGACATTTTACAATTTCATGTCAAACTTATAAATGACTTTATATTTCCTTCCATTTTGTACACACTTCTAGTAATTGTTTTATGAAAAAATTAATATGAGTTTTTTTCTTAAAAGATTTTATATTTGAAGACTTAACTCAATTGTTAACACGGCCTTGCCATTCAATCAATTTCTAACCCATTAAAAAATATATATATATTAATTTCTAAAGTTCAAAGTTGTCAGGGGGAAGCACAATAAAGTGGACCACAAAAGTGGACGTCTTATTGTCAATTTCAGCCCTTTTGCAAAAATTGCACAAAAGTGATGGAAAGATGTAATTTAAGTCAAATTTCTTTGCTAATTTGGATTTTCAACTTGTTTTTCTACAACTTGGAAAAGTTTCGTGCAAAGTAGACACTTTTAAATTATTTTATGAAGACTTTAAATCCAAGCAAAGTAAATGCAGTCATTTGTAAAAGTGGCTATAAAAGAATAAAAAACTATCTAATGATCACTTTTGATGAAGTGAAGCCCTCTGTATGTTTAAGAGGTACTCTAAAATATATACTCATTAAATGGTTTAGGGTTCCAAAAGTACCGCAAGGATGTATTTTAAGATGGTCACTTCCGCGGTACGTTTTGTCCATTTTTTTCACCAAACATCGTTTTTAAAATCGAAAAAAACATTCTCTAAGGCAATAGAAGGCACCAAATGAAGAGATCAAGACTTTGGAAAAGTTCATTTTCATGATGTAGAACTAGTGGTCAAATTTAGTTTCAATTGAGGATGTTCTTTTTATGAAGATGCGAGCAAGATACCTTATGACACCCTAGAAAGTGACTAAAATGCTCACAAAGACAACAGAATGTTCAAAATCAGTTTTGAGCTTTAAAAAACAACACTCTTCATATTCACTTCTAAGTGATCACATTTTGTACTTTGTGCTCTACTTTATTGTGCTCTCCCGAGTCTCCCCTTTACTGCTTATATACCTTTCTTAGATGGCAATGATATGTAGGTAGTGGATATGGGATTAATTATCTCATATGCAGTACAAAGATGAAAAAGATGATAGATTGAAATATATGAAATAGTAAAAGAAATGAAGCATGAACAAAGTGTATACCCAAAGACACATTTGTAGATGATCTAAAGTATTTTTTATTTAAAATCCATCGATCATCTATTTTCATGTCTAAATAGGTTTATAAATACCTAAATAATGAAATCTCTATCGATTCTAACACATATTGATGACCACCAAAGACCTATAACAATGTAAATAGTACATGAAAAAATCTTAGGTACTTTAAAATATGCTACACATAGACATTGTAAATAGAATTAAACATCAAAACTAAGCATTCAGAAACAAGAACTTTGACCATAAAAAACCATTAAATATATTTGGGAATTGTACATAAAATTTACATCTACTGATTTTCTAGTACGAGCTAAACTAAAATTAGATGTATGAACTCCTAGTCCATCACGTGACAATCTTGCCTTACATGCAGAGCTCAACAATTTGTCAACATGAACAAATGACAGAAATAATCTGTAGAAAAGAATCAATACAGAACCAGGCTCAGTTTGAACGACACAGCGCTGCACATGGTCAATGCTGCAACTCAACTACCAGAGAATTATTCTATTCCCCAGATTACATGAACAGTTTGCTCTGCATAGAGTATAATCTCGACTAGATTTTAAAATTAAATCAGAGGAACCCTGGATTTCAGCCACCTAGACGCCCAATTCTTCGTACTTCCGGTATGCATGAAGAGTGCTTCCAAACGTATAGTGAGGATTGATCCAGGACGCTAAACGCTTGAGATGGATGATTTTCATCTTGCACACTATCTGAGTGTAATTTGTACACGAGATCAGCAGATTGGTTGCACAGTGGGACGGTAAAACGTAACAGCTGTGCACAATATGAGATGTATTGAGCAAATCTAAACGATCAGTTTGCATTGCAGAAGCAATGAAACCAAAGCCATAGACATACCGGTAGCTGTTGCAATTCTTTAAATATCTGGCCGGATGAATTCCGTTGAGTTGCAGAAACGTCCTTGATCCTGATCACGGAGTAGACGGTACCGAGATGCAGAGAACCCCTGATCTTTCACTATATTACAATGCTAACCACAATCTCGCTCCTATTAGACAAGCAACACGCACAAAGTCGAATCATCACAATGACATGACCATACTGAGAACTCAGCCATTGCCACAGAATCTGAATAGTGAAGTCCTTTGGATAAGTTCAGACTTCTTACAGCAAGTCCAGAATGCGGACTGCAATGAACAACACATCCCATCTTAAACTCTTACGAAGCCAAAACCACTAGTGCTACGTACTAGTAGAAGTAAGCCCAGCTATTTTGGATAAAGGATCTGTAATGAAATCTACGAACCATTAACCTGCTAAAGAATGAATGATCAACCTACAGTAAGTATAAACACCTCTGCTGCAATAACTGTGCTTACCTCCTTCAACTAGGTGGACAATACTGAACAATGAGAGCCCAAATCAGCTCAACGTTACTAAGCAAATGAATTGTCACACAATTGAGGCGCATGTCCGTGATCCCAGCTGCAACACTGACTCTAGCTCCGAGTACACATTACCAATGCTCGTACCGAAGTATGGACTGCACGAACACTCCTAGCATAAGCTCTGTGAATATACGTTCAAGCTTCGAGAAAAACTGAACAAAGAATCAATCGATGAGTGGATCGTTAGTGCTACTGTAACAAAATCCAAACATCCCCCACGGGTGCAATGTGCACCCATCAACCGACACAAAGATTGCAGAGTTAGTGCCAGATGCAAAACACCGCACCTCCCCAATATTGGACCTAACACCTAAGCGTAACCGCACATTCCGAACTTGCACTTGCTCCCCCCCACGCACTTCTTCCCGCACCCGCCGCAGTTGTGCTTGTCGCTGCCGAACACGTTCTTGCAGCACCCGTTGCAGCACTTCTTACCGTACCCGCAGCTGCGCCCGCACTTCCCACAGTTCCTGCTGTCGTGCTTCATGTTCACACACTTCCCCTTGCAGCACACGCTCCCGGACCTGCACCCCTTCCCGCACTTCCCACAGTGCCCCTTGTTGCTCTTCAGGTTCACGCACTTCCCCTTGCAGCAGCTCGCGCCCTTCTTGCACTTCTTGTGAGCACCGCACCTCGAACTGTGAGACTGCTTCTTGATCTTGCGGCACTTCCCGGCCCGGCACCCGTACCCCTTCTTCACCTTGCACGACCTCCCGCACTTGCCACAGTTCTTGTTGTCGCACGCCAAGTTCACGCACTTCTTCCTGCAGCACCCGGCCTTCTTGAAGTGCTTCTTGCAATGCTTCTTGCTCCAGCATCGCTTCGAGCCGCGCTCATGAAGAATACGCGCCAGAGGATGCGCAGGCGACAGATCGTCCTCGTCATCGGCCTCGACGTCAGACACCTCCGTGCTGGATTCGTCGTCCTCTGAACCTGAGTCAGTGCCGTCGAACTCCGGCTCCACTCCCTCGGGTGCGGGGAAGCCCTCCGAGTTCCGCTCCTCATCCAACGACTTCACCTCGGACCCGACGCTCGCAACATTGATGGACGCATCCTCGGCCACCACAACGCTCTGAAGGCAGATCACGGCCCCTAGAAGGGCCAGCAACAAAACTGCAGTCCGTGGAGCCATGACGATCTCCAGTACAACTTAGCACAGTAAGCAACAAGAACTGCCAGCAGTATCAAGCATGAACCGAAGTCGTCTGCACTCGATTCCTTCGCGCCGTTACCGAGCTTATCAAGGAGCTCAGCACTGACACCGGGAGGCGAATCGTACAACCTGCTCAGATAGGAGGACTTGAGGGGCTTTTATCGGCAGAGTCTGCACTAGAAATTCGGAGGGGCCTTACCGATTTGCAGGAAAGTTGATTCCCCGTCGCATCTACACGAGGAACAGTGCGATAGAAGAATGGTGGACAAATAGTACGGCACAGTAACGGTAGAGGACCGGACAAGATATAGCAACCGGCCCGGTATTTTACATTTCAGGTTTTTTATGTAGATGGATCGTGTTTTTCACAATGCATGGAAGCGTTGTAGAACTTCTGGAGAATTACAAGCATCTCAATCAATAACTGGCTTCAATGTACTTTGAAGAAAGTACATGTGGATTGGTTATTATTTCTCGAAATGATCTATCATAACAGATATGAGTAGGGAAATTTATTTAAATGATTACTTTTTTCCTCATACTAATTGTCTTTAATGCTGAGAGTGCAATCATCCTGCATACTTCATAAATGTAGTTGTGGATGTGATTGCGATGTTAGAAAGCATTGTTAGAGTAGGTTAGAAAGCGTTGTCAGAGTGGGTTGATACAATGTTTTTGTTGAAGCAAAAATAAGTTTTTTATAAATGTGGGTCACTAGTTCCTCTGTTGGTATGTCCACTTAGTACCATATTGAAAATTTGGATGCTCTTTGTAAATGTTTTATGATTGTAATTTATTTGATGCTTTTAATTATTAAATTCATTTAAAAAATCCCATGAGAATGGCATCTGACTAAATTTTTGTTGTTATATAGTTCTTAGTAAAATATTGAATGTATGAGTATGTATGGTAGTTTGTTATCTTCTAATAGTTTTGAAAGTATGTTTCAAAATATTTATAGTTGTGTTCAATGTTGTGGGGGGAGAGTACAATAAAATGTACCACAAAGTGCAACATGTGATCACTAGAAAGTGAATATGAAGTGTGCTGTTTTTTATTGCTCAAAGCTGATTTTGAGCATTTTGGTGTAGTTTTTGAGCATTTTAGTCACTTTCTAAGGTGTCACAAGGTATCTTACATGCATCTCCGTAAAAAAAAACATCTTCAATTGAAACTTGATTTGACCACTAGTTCTAAATCATGTAAATAAACTTTTCCAAAGTCTTAATTTCTTCATTTGGGGCCCTCTATTGTCTTTAGAGGATGTTTTTTCCAATTTAAAAAACAATGTTTGGTGAAAAAACCTCACAAAAAGTTTCGTCAAAAACAGCTCCCTGAAAACGTCCCAACGAAACTTTTCGGCTATACAAACTTCCAAAAGAACTGCTTAGGCCCATTTTTGAAACCGCAATTCACAATTGGAGGGTACAGTGCAGTCAAAAGTGATTTCTAACATTTATGCACTCTTTTTTGTCCACTTCTTCAAATGACAGCATTCACTTTGGATCACTTGCCGTGACTCGTAAGGCTTCGTTGAATGCACACATCGGTTCCAAAATTTCGTAGACTCAAGATGACCAAGTCTGTTTTCTATACCCGAAGCCCCTTCCAACATATCATCAAATTATATGTCACTTTTCTTAGTGTTTACAACAATGGCTGAAATTGGCAATGAGCTAAGCACTTTTGTGGTACACTTTATTGTGCTTCCCCCTGTGCAATATCGGATTTAGATTTCAATTTGATGTAGGATGTTAAATGTTCTCCATCAAGCCATAAGCCTTGTTAGATCATTGGTGAGGTCATAAACTAGATTTGGATTATAGAACCTAAACTTGTATAGAAACATCCTTAATAAATTACAATATTAACCCCTAAAGGACAATGTGGCAAAATGGGGCTATTTTGGAGTTTGGGCATGTACCTGCGGATGCAATTTGAATTCATAATTTATAAAAATTTTAATGAAAGTAGGCCTTGGTGAGAGCTTCGTGTTGGTATTTTTTATTCTCAATTCCAATGTCGGAGTGAAAAGTTATTCACCTCTGAACCGCAAAAGCTCCTCCAAGGGCAGTCAATTAGCCAATGAGAATGACCATTTGGAGAAAAATCAGGTCACAAAAAGGCCGTGTAAGCGGCACGTGAGAGAAAAAAACGGGCGCTGCCCGCGTACTTTTTGACATGGCACTGGCTGTGCCACCGTGGTGCCAACAACCGCCACGGGGGCTCGAACCAATGACCTCCGAGCGAGGCGTGTGGAGGGCACATCTATAGTGTCGGGCTGACACAACCTGCCCACTTGGGACCAAAGCCCGAGCCGAGGCATTCATGTCTCACCTAATATTCCGAGGACCTTTGTTGTGAGTGCGCCACGCAGTTCTGTGCGGGCAGCAACTCTGGCATCCGCTGCCAGCAGCAGAGGTGCCCAAAGTAGGGAGTTCACCTAGAAAGGGCAGGCTTACACGGCCTTATTTTGAGCTCATTTTTCTCCTAATGAGAGCATGCAGCAAATTCTGCCCAAAACTGCCCAAAACTGCCCAAAATTACCAAAATCTGCCCAAAGACAAAACTTTGAACTTCCACCAAAAATTGAGATTTTGATCTTATTAAAAAATAAAAATATCTATGTATAAAGAAGGCAGTAGAGCATGTTCCCACCGTTCGGATTTTTAATCCAAAAGTTTTTCATACGCTATTTTTATTGTCAAAAAAAAGCCTCTATTTGTGAATTTCAGTATACCCCCTAGCGGAAAATGATTTTTTTGGCAACCTTCCACGACCTTTTTGAATATGGTTTTTTTATTACAATTACCTAACTCAGTCTTCTTTGATGTGCATCAAAACCGCCAAAATCTATAATGCAAAAAAATGGTTTTTTGGGCCTTCAAAACTCTGTTGTTCCCTTTTTGCGCAGGGAAAAAAAACTTCATTTTCAACTTTGAACATTATGATCTTGCAATTGGTGAGGAATGAGGGTCTAAGATTTGGTGGACATGTAGACATAGAAGTTAGCTACAAGATCTTATGGTTAGATGTACTAATTAAGACCCCAACTTAGCAAAATCCACCTTGATTTGAAGAGGGGCTGTTTTCAAGCAGTTTTGATGAAAAATACCCTCAAAACTTTAGGGGTTAAAGACTAACACAATAGTCATGAACATTAACAATGTCCAAGATATGATTACATAATGGCAATAGGCAAGGTTTAATGAAGATATTTCATATTACTTTTTATCAATGGCTTTAGTTTTTTTATTTTCAAGCTGACGTGTTTGTATAAAGAATAAGAATGGGACAATGTGACGGCCGAGGTCATGACAATAACCATGGAGTGTAGGTGAAAGTTTCCATTCAAGAAGAAAAAAACCACCCAATACTTTTAGTTTTTCACACCAAACATCCTCAAACTTAACAACAAGGGCTATTTGGCGGCAAGCCCTTTCTCCGCAAGAACAACAAGGGCTATTTGGCGGCAAGCCCTTTCTCCGCAAGAATCATAGTAGGTAAGAATACGACAATGTCTAGCCTATTGCGCCATCTAGTTTCCTCAAAAAGAAAAATGATAAAATTACATAATCTAATATAATCATCAGAAAGATTAGATAAAACTAAAATAGTGTAACCGTGAAGGAGACGATACTGTGGTTGCCCGTTGACTTGAGGTGACCATAGCCCAGATGGACAGGAGGATTTCCGTCCCTGCTAGAGTTCCGTTCGGGCAATCATGTGGGCATCCAGTTGTGTCGACAGTGGACACCACAGCAATCCCGGATGTGGTGGACGAGGAGTCTTCGATGTGCAATCTGAACAGTATCCCGAATGCCACCTGAGGAGCATTTGATGTGCAATCAATCAAATTTACCGCATGGCAGGTGTGAAGATGAACTTTCCGGACCTTGTTGAGTGTCTCCGTTCACAAGTTGCCGAGCTCCAAAGTTTGGAAGTAAGTTAGTCGAAGAGGAGTCTAGAAAGCTGTCTGCAGATTATCTAAGGTGCTCCGATTCCGAGGAGAATTACGATTCTGAAAACCCTTCTTGAGTACGGTCGGATTGACTGGATCAAGACGAAACGGAAACACAATTGGGCCAAAACCGAGGAGAAGGCCCAGAAGGCTTTAGATGAATTTGACGCTGCTTGGACTCAGAATGATATCCTTTGTGTTAGAACTGGTCTTACTGTTGCTTGGAATTCCATTCCTGCTAACCGTCTTGTGATCTTTTGGTAACCTCTCCTGCCCTGGGTTTCTCCCGATGAGGGCTTGTATTTTATATCCTTGCAATGAATTTTGCTTCAAGGAAAAAAAAATAAAAAAAATTACCGCATGGCAGGTGTGAAGATGAACTTTCCGGACCTTGTTGAGTGTCTCCGTTTACAAGTTGCCGAGCTCCAAAGTTTGGAAGTAAGTTAGCCTAGTCGAAGAGGAGTCTAGAAAGCTGTCTGCAGATTATCTAAAGTTCTCCTCGGCATCGGAGAATTACAATTCTGAAACCGAGTTGGACAAGTTTGGATGCTTTAGTGGAAGCAGTTGTTGAGCTCCATTTAGAACAAAGGAGTGATTACTGAAAGCGATTAAGCACGGAAAGGACGCTGAGTCACTGAAATTTCAAATGACTGCATGTTGTTGCATGTTGTTTAGGAGTCCATCAAGACAAATGAGTTGTACTGTATGAATCGAAAAGTGCCCATTATGAGCTGGTGTTGCCTTTTTGCACTACTTCTAAAGGGCCACATTTCTAGTTGTGCTTAATACATTAATCAATGACTGACGGAAGAGCTCGACACAAATTTGATTTTGTTCAATATAGATTAGTGAATCCGAATTAACCATGGTTCACAAATCAGCATTCTGTGAATTTAGATGTACTGCTATGGTGGGAAAAAATTGAATGATTTTCTTGGTATCTTAAGGAGGTACAATCCCGAGAGAGCTAAATTTGTGAGGATACAACTGTTCATTGCTTTGAACAGAGTGAGAAAATTTGGGATACAAGCAACTAACATCATTTGAATTGTGATGGTTAAAAGTTGCAACATTGTATGCTGCAAAGAAATCATTCTATGTACTGTACAATGAATCAAAGTGCATTCACTCTAAGCCTGGACAAGGCCTAGAAAGAAGTATGTTTTGTACTTAAGTGCCATATTCATCTAATCCTCGTAGTGAAGATATCCCAAATTTTTAAAAGCATTTTAGACAAGATTCTATGTTTGAAAATTATAATAATAATAATATTAATATTTGAATAAATATTTCACTTTTTATCTTTACACTCAGAATGGTAGGTTTAAAGTGTTTTTTTGGAAAACATAGTCATAGTACCTTAGCGTTTTCAGTAGTATTTTAATAAAATTGTCATCCATAGAGTAATTATTTTTACTTTTTGATTGATTATACTTCGTTTTAAAAAAATTATCAATTTATATTGTGTCTGTGAAAATAGATAGCAATATCCTCAAATGTTTGGAAATAGTAGAACAAAACTTATATTTTCTTTTCATTTCATTGCCTTCATATTTCTTCAGATTATTTTTTTCCAAAAAATAAAATTTTTGAATGCATGCTATAATAATACTATTGTAATTCTTAATGGCTTCATACTTTTTTCATTCAAATAAGGTCAAGTGGGTTTTCCTGCCTTGCTCATCACTTTCAAATCTTGTATAAGTGTTGAAATTACTTTAATTTTCTTGATGATTTTGGGCAACATTTGGTTATATTATTTCTACTTCTAAATAATTGACACAAGACTTGGAATTTAGTGGAATATTTAAGATGTATTTTGAAATCTCAAATAAATCATTTTAAATTTCTTGTAATATCTTCAATCATCCAAGTTGTTAGACTTTAAAAAGTATATTAAATTGTAATATAAATTAGTCGCTTAAGTAGCATAAAGGTTCTAAACCACTTAGATGAAAATCAAAGCATAATTTCTTCAATTGTAAAAGTTTTTGTACATTTCTAACTAATAGTTATAAAAGATTTTCTAAAACCTCAATAATGTGGTGTATTGACCAGAACGTGGCATTGATTGATCAATTGTATTCAAAATATGATTTTGATTATTTTGAAAGATTATAAAGGATATATTCTATAAATTTGATTTTTAAATCAAAGAACACAATTGATCAACAAATATGACTTATTGTTTAACTCTTAATTGGTTGTGACCATTTCTCACCAAAGACACTAAAAAAATTATCATTTTCAAAGCAGAAGTGAACTAAAAAAAAAAAAAAAAAACTCTTTTTTAATAGATTATTACCTTAGCTTAGACTTTTAGACGATTATGATTAAAAAAATTAATGAATTTGAATATATATATATATATATATATATATATATTAGAAGATTATAGAGTTTGAAGTTCAAAATATTATTTTTTCTATCGTTTTCATTTATAATCAAGCAAAATATAAAATTGAAAAAACAGAAATCCATTGATGACCTCTAAAATAAATTTCAAAAGAAATAATGACTAATGAGCTTCTCTCCTCATGTCGGTCTCATAGACTATATTCATCAATATAAATTAAAAGAAACCAAAACAAATCAGAAATATTTCATCTATTCTACCTCCCTCAAAAGGTCTTATAAAATACATTGTGGCACATAAATTTCAAAAACTTGAAAATAAACAAAAATATTAAAAATAAGGAAATTCAATTAAGACATGATGAAACTTGCCCCTAAGGTCTTGTAGAATACACTGAGAAATATTAAATGAAAAAAACTTAATAAAAATGACATATGATTCAAAATTAAGAGAAGTGGATCTAAAAGCAAGATTACTTTATAATAAAACATGATTTAAAGTTTAAAATTTGGCTTTCTGTAATAACTATTTCTATAAATAACATATATATATTTTTAAATTTAAATATGATATTCCAAATGTAAGATCTCTAGAAAAGAATTCTAGTCTTATTTGCCTAAGTATGGATCATGTTTTCTTAACTATGTATTTGTACATCTCTTAAATTTTGAAAGTGAATTGCTTGAATTTTTTATTTTTATTTTTTATTTTTTATTTTATTTTTTTCAATTTAAAAAAAAAAAAATTAATTAAAAATTTTATTGTAAAGAAAATGTACATTTGAAGACAATTTCAGCGTCCATGAAACTGTTTGCTTCACTATACTCTCTATAGGATAAAGTTCAAATGAAAAGTAATACTTCTCTATAACATTATCCTTCTACAAAACATTGTATGTCAAGAAAAAACATATCAACTATGCCTCAGGCTCTGACCCCCTCAGTCGCTGTCAGCATGTTCAATATCAACATCGCAGGCAACATCCTCCATGCCAGCACTGATGCCAGCATCCTCGAGGTCTACATCATTCACAACAGTGTGCCTCTGTTCATCTTCATTGCTCCCACTTCCAACCATGTCCCCATTGGCATTCCATTCGCGCTCTTCTTCCACAAAACCATCTCCTTCACCTTCCACGACTTCTTCAATAACAAATGCTTGCCAACACGCCGTCTCTTTGACCTCCACTCCTTGCAAGCGTTGGCAGCACTTGATTGATGCCACTGCTCGCGTCTTGATTTGGATGCCGCTACGCCCTTTGGTCCATCAGCTAGATCAGATATAGCTCCCTCAATCTCCAATTTCTTGTTATATCGATGTTGTATGTTTCGGTATCAATGCTGGAATTGTTGGAGAATCGCACTAGTACGAGCTTTCTCACCACCATGGGCTGTATGTGCTTGATGTGTTGCCTTCGCTTGATGGTGTGATTTCTCCATACCTTGGCAACTCCAGACTCCTAGGCTCCCATAGTGACCCACAAACCAAGAAGAGTGCCTCACAAGTACATGGTGTCACCAAGAAGAAGGAAGTTAAAAGCCACTCACGGAGGTGAAATCGCCGGCCCCTGAAGAAAGACCGGGAGCATCAACAGACAGATCAAAGAACATACCATGTAGTGGATAACATGCTCCTCTCCGAAGGCCTTTAAGTATGCCTTTCCCCACTTGTGTATCTTTTATTTGAACTGCAGCCATTGCTTTGCTGTCAACACCAATTCGGTCAAATATGGTAAGACCTCTTCAAAGGCTTGCTACATCTGAGCCTTTGCAATGCGGTCAGTTCCACTGCCAATATTATTATTCTCGGCTTGACAAATATCTTTCCAGGACTTATCATTGCCAGACCAAACGCTTAGCCTAAAAAGTCTGCTGGCAACAACACCACTAAGAGATGGTTTCAGTGGCACGTTTACAATATTTCCACTCAGCTTCGGGTCCCTCCTAATTTCCATGTTTCCACCATGAGCCCTAATCGTTAACAACAACTTCTCCATCTATTCAATTGCGGTAGCCCTAAGTCTCTAATTCTATATGTTCAAAACATACATGATATGCATGTGCACAATCTTCTCTATTAATCAAACTTGGGCATACAGCGTACAAATGTGCACTCTGGACAAAGGAATTGGCAGGATAGGCCTTCACCTAGTAGATGCTGTCATGTCACAAGGTTCTTTGGTACACTGCTCAAAAATAGTCCTCTCACCTAGTTTGCTTTACCACGGCTTTTGATGGCATCATTTGCCTGACTTGCTGTCTCCATCGTGGGCTTAATCCTCTTTTGGTCACAGTATATGCAGTTCATTACACATGCAGGTCCAGACTAAAGCCTATACATGCACTTAATTGTGTTTGTGTCTGCTGCAAGGTGCCACTTCACATAGAATTCACCAACTGGGGGGACTTGTAGTCTCTGGCCATTTGACTGTGCTGCAATCACAACTTATAAGTTCGATTTTTTAAATATCCATGATAGAACATTGTAGGACTCCTTCTCGACGTGGAACGTGGCAACTGACCAAATTTCTTGCTCGGATTGTACTGAGAAGTACCTCTCGTGGTCCATCTGAATGTCATCGTCGAATGCCATGTTCATCAACGTGATGCTAACACGTTCAAATTTTTTTCCATTCACAATCTGCGCCTCGTTTAGTTTGATGACAAAGATCAGCGGAGCCCCTTCTAACTCTGCAATTTTTTTTGAAAGTGAGAATGACTATCTAATGCAATAAAAAATAGGTTTATTTGTTGTCCACGCTCAATGCGGCTACTGACACCAAACGAACAATGAGTGAAGCACTAGCATGATCGGAAGAGGATCCATACCTGATTCCGCGATGCCATAAAAGATGAGCATGCTTTGCTAGACTACCTCAAGGTCAGTGAATAATGAATTCTTTTCATGATCCAAGACTACCTCTTTTCGCAGATCCTCGGATTTCTTGGTTTTCTTTGACATTGTTGGCAGCTCCATTCTTCCTTCAGCGTGGTAGAACTGGCCAATATATTGTGGCAAGTTTGCATTCAGCTCCTGCCGAAGCCTTCTCACGTCGTAGGGACTTGGTAGTATGTTGGCTTTCATATCCTTGGTCAAAGCAAGAATTGGATCCTTCACGGCTTAGTAAATAGCACCATAGCCTCGATGGGACACCCCTGCTTGGTCGTAGACAACAAGAATTTTTCCCGTTCCTTCACTTATTTCCAATTGATTTGAGGACGTTGTTGGCAATCTTTGTCTTAACATGCTCCATAGATGGTTGAGTTGCGAGGGTTAGACCTTCATGCCTAGATAGTATCTTTGCTAAAGCTACAGCAGTTCTTATTTGGGAGCTTTAACCCCATGAAGTCGCTGGGTTCCATGCTCGACTTGGTTGTTCTTGTAGACGGTATCCACGAGATGTGGTTGCATCACTCTTCTAATGAGCTTCACTCTGCGTTTTGCACCCCCTATATGAGGATTCAACTCATGAATCCCTCTAAGCCTGCAAGCTCTACGTCGCATCCTCATAGGCTTGTTTTTTCTCAAAGTTGGCCCTCTGCTGCAGGCGCTCACTCTCTTCGTGTAGGCACTCACTTTCTTGATGCCACCGCCGCACCTCGGTCTCCAAGCCGTGCACCATCAGGCCATAATTTTTCTCTTTGCTGCTCATCTCGCCACGAATAGTCTCCAATTCATTCCGCAATTGCATGCACGTATCCTTAATGTCCATGTAATGGTCAAGCCTCACTCTGCTGCCAGCCATGTCGTCTCTCACCTTCCACAGTACTTCTTCAAAATGTCTGCATTGCATTTCCAACTCACGCCAAGTGGCGGTAGGCGTTTCATGACCAACCTCCAATCTGCTTGTATATCCGTACAGACCTCGCTCTCCATGGCATATGAATTCTAGGCAATCCTTAAGAGTTCTGAATGGAGGTGGCTTCCCTGTTCTTGGATCAATCTGGTAATTGCTGCCATTGGTCCACGAGTCAATGTTTGTATCCCCGACTGCCCTTTGCCGTAGAAAAGTTGATGGACATGGTTGCTCACATCACAACAAACCTCGCCTAATAAGTGGTGCATAGCGTGCATCAAGCAAAAGTAAAGGATGGTAGCTTGACGCTCCGCCACTCTTGCTGCCATCAAGAATCTTGAAATCCAAAGTAGTGCTTGAAGCTCTCAATGGCTCTGAACGGATTGCAAGTATGAAGAAAAACCTTTTTATAATTGCCATGTATCCAAAACTCCAGAGTTGTCAACAACCAAACCCTATACCATAGCCACTCAAGGAAATTGCAAAATGAAATGAAGAACATCATCTACTCTAGTACTTTGGAAGGCGACGAAAACTTATCATAGAGAAAACGCCACTTACACTATATTTTCAGTCCACCCAGTAGGAGTTACAAGAACACCCTTGCATCTACTTCTTGCTCAAATTTGTAGTTGTTGCCAACGAACATCTGTAAAGAAACCGCTCATAATTTTAGTTGTCACTCTCAACCTCGTGCGCCCTTGTGCTCACCCTAAACCCTTGAATTCCACCTTACAATGGTGTCTTCCGTTCTGCAACACTCAAATTCTTTGGATTACGCTCCAATCGAATGTTGGTTGCCTTAGTAATATCAATAAAATATAGCTGAGCATATTTTGTTGTTTCACCAATAGTAGCCAACAACATAACACTCAAATGTCTTTATTATGGAGACGTTACGAGTTATGGCTGCCCGAAATGGAACTCGGATCGAGGATTCGGGATACCGGATGGTAGCCCTACAGGATCAGGAGGAAATTAGGAGGGGCGCGCTCCAGCAAGCCGTGGATGTCCAAGCAAAACGGAAGGAGATCTATGATAGGAGGATTTCCAACGACAACAAGGTGGTAGAAGGAGGCATGGTACTCCTATACGATAATTGACACCAAAAGTTTCTGGGGAAGCTACACACGAGATGGATGGGACCTTATCGGGTCACGCAGATCTTCAAGAACGGATCACTACAGTTAGAAGATCTTCACGGAAACTGGTTAGAAACCCAAGTGAATGGATCCCGGGTGAAAAACTACAACCCTGAAGCTTTCACAGACCCGGAAGATAGCGAGAGATCGGAAGGGGAGGATGAAGAAGAATAGTCTTCGCGGGGACTCTCACATTTGAAAATGAGGTAATGTGGGATTTGAGAAACTCAGAATAAATCGGATAATCCTCGATCGGAGTTAGGATTCAATTAATTTTTCATTTTTTTGGTTAATTAGGTAAAAACTGGCTAAACACTATTCGTATTAAGAGTTAGTGCGAACCGGATGCTCCAGGATCCTTAAAACAGTTAACACAGGATGTGTTCTCGGATCTTGATCTCGGAACTCGGAAGAGAAAACTCGGATCAAGGGAGCATTCCGAGAGTTGACCGTTATCGTAACCGCTCGTGGGATCCGATTCGACGCGGAAGTCATCATGATCGGATAACGATTGGCCCTGTACGGTGGCGGCTGCAATTACACGCCCCTGCGGCGTTAATGATCTCCTGAGTATATATGCTGGAGTGTGAGGGTTTGAACTTTGGAGTTCCTTTTTCCGGACTGTGAGTGGAGAGTGAAAGAGCGGGGAGGTGTTTTTGTCTTTTCCGATTCACTGGCAGTTGGATTGCCGAGTTTCTTGCTGTTGGCTCATAAAGGGAGGGGAGTGAGACGTAGCAATGACGCCAATTCAATTTAGAATTCTCAGCCACGTAGTTCCGAAGACTGATAGGGAGATGAAGGAACTGGTTGAGGATCTCACCTGGATGAGGTGCCAGGGTTTGCTATCACGACCCTGGTTGCTGAGGGATGAGGAGATGGTGAGAGAAATTGTAGACGGGCCGGATAATAGATGGGATAATTCAATCCGTGGTCACCCAACTCACTGGACCGCAGAAATATGGGCGGCCACTTACGATTTCATTCAGGAGGGATTCAGTTGGGCGAACATGACGGATAAGTTCGTGCAGGATAGGTTCCACGGGAAGATCCATAAAAACAATGGATACGTGGTAGACGCCTGTAAGGATAGGAGACAAAGACAGGTCCTAGCCTTCCTCGTTCTGATTCTATATCCGCTGAAACCGGAACAAGTCACCATCACGGTCGGAAACACAATCCTCGGTGCCTACACGGGTGAGTGACCCGTAAACTGGGCCGGGATTGTATTGGATACTGTGCAGAAGTTGCTGGCCGAAGTCGGAAAGAAGCCAACTCTGATCACCCCTTTCCTTTACCACCTCTACCATGCAGGTGGTCTGCTAATGGATAAGGAGGAGGAGAGCTACGGGATAGCGAAGGATCTCCTTTTCTTTCAGGAGGTACCAGCGGGGATGGAAGAGGAGCAGCACGGGGATGACTCCGACACGGCGTCTACAGAAGGGGAACCAGATGTGCAGATACTTCCTGAGCCCGTCCCAACGAAGCCCAGTCTAAGTCGCGATCGGAACGAGCCACATCACATCACGCGGAACCCTCCACGGCCCGAGATGACACGGCGAGGAAGGCGGTTAGTTCCGAGCGAGGGTTTCCGGCTAACCCGTTCCGATCACTTAGGGAAGGGACCCACTAGGCTCAGGCCACTTACGAGCGGATTGAGTCGCTGTTCTGGAGGGTCTGCACATCACTAGGAGGCTGTGAACCAGAGGAGGTTATACGGGAGGTCGAGCTTCTGAAGGATGCACCGAAGTTACGAAGAGAGAAGCAACGGTTGGAGCTCCAGATTAAGGAACTGACCTCAGAACTGGCCACGAAGAGCGAGGAGATCCGTAAGTTCCACGCCGAGCAGGAGCAGACCTTGGACAAGATCCGGAGGTTAGTGGGAGTTCTGGGCAATGTAGTCAACAAGGCCCGGTTGTTTGACGAGAACGTGATGGCTCCGGCTCACTTGTAGGATAGGGAGAGGATCATCACGATCATGTCCAAGTACAAGTACTCGATGGGCAAGACTCTGAAGCTGATGAAGAAATTACTCAATCCGGGAATCGGAAGTCCGAGTGTCAGTACGAGATTTCCCGGATCTCCCTCTCGGACAGTGGTGGAAGAATCCCGTGGAGCAGAGTTCAAGACTCCTCAGGAGCGTACCCGGTCGCCACAACTCCGGTTCGAGCAGGATAGGGCCATGGATTCGGATATTTTCGGTCTACCTCGAACAATTGCGGATCTAATAGCGGATCATATAGCCAAGGAGGCATCACCCGGAGCCACTATTGCCCAGCAGAGTTGCGTGATTCCCACCGGCCAGATAGAGGTTAGGGGGACCATAGTCACCCTGAGGCGATCCAAGGAGCAAACAGTCACGGAAGAGGTCACCTAGATCCTGCAGCCGATCGTTACCACGACGGTGGGGGCTGTTGTGATTCCGGTTCATCAAGGGGAGGTGGCCGGGAGTCAGTGGAGGAGATCCATATCACCACCCGGGCGTACTCGAGTGGTTCAAGACAAAACTCTCACTCCTTCACCCACGGCCCGGACCGGTACTCTGACACCTACCCCGACCGGAACATCCATAGAAGAGTCTCCAGTTGATTCTTCCGGAACCAAGCGCCAGCTGAGGAAGAGGAAGGGCCCGCTCAATGTCGGCCCGATTGAGATTTCCGGGTCTGACTCGGATTCTCACGGGAGTTCTCCAGTAGGGACGACCGGGACGGATACCCGGACCCCGATGTCCGGTACTCCTACTCCGAGAAGTACCCCCGTCAAGTCCCCCACGACCAAGATCGTTACCCGGTCCTTAGACACCAAGGCAAAGGAAACGGAGGACGAACGAAGGACAAACGAAGGACGAGGCGACAGGCGGAACGTGCTGCAAAGGGAGGAGGATCCGAGCCGAGGACAACCTGTTCAAAGGAGAAGGAGAGCCACAAGAAGACAAAGACCGGATAGATTCCTCGTACCGGAACTGCGAGTCACTTTCCAGAATTATAGGAGTAGGTAGTGGACCGGCGTGATCCGGATTAACCGTAAAGTAGGATTCTAGGTAGATGATTAGGAGTTAGGATTTTTGTTGAACCTTTCCGCGCCGCCGCTTTTGTGAAAGCCCTTGCTTACTTAAGTGGGGAAGGCGAAGTAGGCCGAGTCTTTGTTTTGCATAATTCCTTCCTATATTCCTTATCAGTAAAGTATTTGTGTTTTGCATGTACTTGACGTGGTTTCCAGCTAAGTGTGAATGATCCGCGAGGGTGTTGAGAGTTTTGCTGTAGCTCGGATAGGAAGGTGACGGAAGTTGTGACGGGACCCGGATCGGAACGGTACTGAGATTGAGCGGAAAGATTGAATAGGTTGTCGTAGGAATTGAAGCCTCACTGTTCCGTCCCCAACCCAACCTCACGCGGAATAGCCGTCGCTAAGGTCGAAGCGAATCGAGGAGTACTTGATCGGGCTCTCTGAACTTCTGAAGAGGTTCCGCACTCTGTGAGCACTGAGCGGGGGTTCGGAAAGTGGTACGGGTCGCCTAGGGATAACCGGATCTTGGTTCTCTCAGATCTGAATCGGTTTGTCGTTGTAGTCTCACGGATCGGAAGGGGCTACATGTGTGACCTGCTGACCAGAGTGTTCTAAATCAGTTGTGAGGTAGTATTCTATCCGAGACGTTGGGGTTGGGTTGATGAAAACACAAAGTAACGGTTAGAATAGAGGAGTGTTACGTTCCGGAAACACTATCCGGGCAGTAAAGAGAATCGGAACGATTATGAGTAGCTACTTGACAAAGCACCATTGAATCCTTGGACGATACTCGGAACCACGCCGACAATACTTTAGGGGATTATTGGACAAACAATTATCAAAAATAATCTTTTCATTTGCAGAGAGCATGAAATATCCTTAAAGTCACCTTCAATTTTTATATCATTCCATAAATTTGGTTCTATTGTGTTAATATTTTTTACACCAAATAGATGGTGGGTATGGAAGTGTTTGGCGGTCCCACTACATGATTGTGTAAAAACTCAAGGTGGTTATCAAACTTGAGGAAAATTAGTTTTGATTGTATTTACAATTGCAAAAAACTTACTAGATGAATAACGCAATTTAAGTAGATGTTATGATTTTAACATTTGCCCAAATATAAAGTTTAAAATACTAAATTTAGTTTTAGCCTCATAAATGTGGTGTCAACTTATGCTGGATATTAAACGTACATATAAATGCTTGTTATAGATCCAAATGAATTTACAGTTTTAAATCTCATGTCCACTAAAGTTAATCAAGCGGTAATAAAAACTATGTATCATTGTTGAACATAGATCAACAAAAAGTGTTATTTGTAAGAACATCTAGTATTTGACTTAGATACCATGAGTTTTCATCATTAGGAGAAATGTGGGGTCTCCAAAAGACCTTGTAAGACAACCCGAAGGTAAGTGAACTTGCTGCCCACGCATGCCTCTCTAAGTAATTTCATTGGTGGATATCCTGCCCGCTGACAGCGTCAGGAGCTACAGTGTTGACAACGTCATTACTGCTCGTACTGTCCAATGGGGTGACAGCAGTGGTACACGCCGTTGCTGGCATCGATTGGCTAAACCCATGAAATTCACTGTTGGCAACATGTGGCACCATTGGTACCAGCAGATAAAATGCACGGGTTGGGCCAAAATTTTTAGGCACGTGGGAAATCCAAAGGCCTTTTGGAGTTCTCAGATTTCCCCTAATACAGACATCATCTTATTTGCTCATTTCAAATATCTAGTAGCCATCAAAGGACTTGACTATCTCTAAAGAGTAGATGTGGAAAACTTGATGGTTCCTAAAATCAAAGTAAACTAGTTATCAATTATGGATTGACGGAAAAACTATTTTTCCTTGAGTTTAGAGGCCACAAGGTTCTACACATTCAATATAGCCAAACCACCAAGTTCTTCTATGCATCCCAACTATTTAGAATATAAAATATTAATGCAATAAAACAAAAATCTAGAACCTTTCACATTGATGACCATATTTGTTATTTTGAGACAATTTTTGAACTTCTGAGACTTTTGCCTACAATTTCAGCAATTATTATGGGACAATTTGATTTTTTTAACTTTTTGGTTATAGATTATCCTTGTCTCAAGGATAATCTTCCCATATATAGTCCAAAAGTTTCTAAGAAATATAGAATTAATCAATGAAAAATATACAATCAAGCATTAAATTGAGACTATGAAAAGTCTCAATTTTACAAATATGGTATTATTGGCTTCAAACGACATTATACATTTAGTGAGACAAAGATGCTATATTTAACAACTCTTTTTTGAATACATGTTTGAAAGAAGAATGCGGAATTGCGTCGTGCTAGAATTTGGGCATCATTGGGTCTCTCCAACCATTTGTCATCGTGGAAGAAAGTAATAGGAATCATTCATCTCAATATCTACAAGGGCAGTGGCTTCTACTCCTCACGATCTATTTCAAAATTAGCCTAAGATGCCTTTCCATTTGCCCTTCTTTGACAACTTTCGTGTTCCAAAACCAAATCCATTTTTAGCTTTAATGCAACAACATATTTCAACATATCAACTTGCTTGGCAATACACAATTTATGCTAGAATGGCATGTAGGAACACTGTTATCAAAAATTGGAAGAATTGTGGTGAGAGACATAAGTCAATGCTTAAGGACGAGTTTTCTTTCATTTGGTGCATAAAGGAAGTTCTTTTGCATAGATATTATCCACTCACTGTAGTGGAGGTTATCTCTTGTGCATATTGGTAACATACTCTCCTTCATTTGGGCTATAATTTGTATTTTACTTTTATGCTTTTTCGTCCTCGTGATTCTCACAAATTGCATGGTTTCTTGCACTATTATTTTCATACTTACTATTTGATTTGACCCCTACTTTTAAAGATGAGTGAACAAAAATTCCTTTACAAGGTAGTTTTATCCTCTTTTTCACCAAAATCCACTTTTGTTTAAGTCCATTTTTAATTTAAACCATATCAAATTCTATTCTTAGAGCAGGTGATTTAAAAATTTCTAAAATCAAAATGAAATAAATACCGATATACAAGGCCATACCACTATGGACGAATGCCATGTCCATCTAAGGTACACACATGCCGTCACCGAGTATCACCCCACTGTCACCCCACTGTCACCCCCAAGTATCACAGCCTCCAGGCGTATCGATACTAACCAAATTGTCGGTGGTTTAAAGCGATTCTCCCCTATTCCCGCCTCGACCATTTGGGTCGCCTCCGTATATTTGAAGATGGAAATTAAATAGCACAAATTTCACCTAAGTTTCCAAATCTGCATCCCACTACCACTGGTCCCAAATTAAAATCTCACGCCCTGGAAAGAAACCTGAACACCCTGGCAAGGTTGTTCCCTAGGAGTTCGCATCTTTGCCTAAGTTAATTAAGACTCTTTAGTAAATGCTCGGTTCTCAGTACGTTGTGCTTTTATTTGCGATTATATTAGTTGTTGCCGGGAATAGTTGCTACAGTCGCTCGGAGCCAATCTATCTAGAAAAAGATTAAAAATTGACGTCGGAGGCATCTGAACAATCCAACGGAGCCAGATATTGTAGTGGTTCTGCATAAAACCCCATCGCCTGCCCAGAGTCATGCAGGTAGACAGTTGCCTCCTTCCGCAGGTGTCGTCCGTGAAGCAGAGCCTTTGTCCTTTCAGGTGGATTGTTGTATGTGAACTACTCCATTTGAAGGCTTGAGTTCCCGGTGAGGATTTCAGGATGGCTCCGAGAACTGCTTTTCTGTTGCTAGCCCTGGTGGGGGCCGTCCTCTGCCTGCATTGCGTGGTAGCTGAGAAGTCACTGAACAATGCGGAGGTGGGCTCCGGGGTGACGTACGAATCCACGCTAGACGAGGGGCAGGTGAGCGGGTTCGACAGGGTAGAGGAAGACGATGACATTGACACAAGCGGTGAAGTGGATGTGGCCGACGTAGATGCCGAGGAAGATGATACGTCCGTGCCTGCACATCCTCTGGCGCGTATTCTTCATGAGCGCGGGTCGAAGCGATGCTGGAGCAAGAAGCACTGCAAGAAGCACTTCAAGAAGGCCGGGTGCTGCAGGAAGAAGTGCGTGAACTTGGCGTGCGACAACAAGAACTGTGGCAAGTGCGGGAGGTCGTGCAAGGTGAAGAAGGGGTACGGGTGCCGGGCCGGGAAGTGCCGCAAGATCAAGAAGCAGTCTCACAGTTCGAGGTGCGGTGCTCACAAGAAGTGCAAGAAGGGCGCGAGCTGCTGCAAGGGGAAGTGCGTGAACCTGAAGAGCAACAAGGGGCACTGTGGGAAGTGCGGGAAGGGGTGCAGGTCCGGGAGCGTGTGCTGCAAGGGGAAGTGTGTGAACATGAAGCACGACAGCAGGAACTGTGGGAAGTGCGGGCGCAGCTGCGGGTACGGTAAGAAGTGCTGCAACGGGTGCTGCAAGAACGTGTTCGGGAGCGACAAGCACAACTGCGGCGGGTGCGGGAAGAAGTGCGCGGGGGGGAGCAAGTGCAAGTTCGGGATGTGCGGTTACGCTTAGGTGGTAGGTGCATTGGGGAGGTGCGGTGTTTGCATCTGGCACTAATTCTGCATTCTTTGTGTCGGTCGATGGATGCTCGATGGGTGCACATTGCACCTGTGCGGGTAGGTCTTTCAGCCTAGGAACTGAAGCTGATTTCCCAGGAGCTGAAGTTATGGTAGTACCATCATGTGCTCAAGTGTGATAATTCATTTGCTTAATAAGATGGAGCTGCCTTGGGTGCTCATTGTTCAGCATATCACTGAGATGTGGGAGGTAATCACAGTAGGGGTATGGTTTTTCTTTTTGTGCAGGCATTGAATCTACCAGACTAGGAGCTACACTAAATTGTGGAGACGCAACTGGCGTTGCCTGGATTTGTTTTCTTATGGAGACCGACGAGCCAGAATATCGAATCATTCTTTATCAGTTTTTGTAGTAGATGCTTGGACAGCAGCCTTAGAATATGGCTGTGAATGGTCGTGCAACTTGTCTTAGGATGATCAATGATGTTAGGATACTGTTGCTCGTGAAGTTCAAATTCTTATACGTTGTGAAATGAAGAGATGTGCATATTGACTTAATGCTATTATTCTTCTAATCAAGAGATGTGCATCTGAGATCAAAGCTTTTAGAAAGGAAGCGGAACATTCTCAAAGCACTCACATATCGTTCATCTTACGCAACATTCCATCGGGGATGTATCAGGTCATGCCCGGCTAGTAAAATTTTATACCTACACCAAGATTTTATAAAAGATTCGTTTTCACCTTGCACTACAGATGCGTACAGTATGACAGAACATGTGACATCTCAAGTGTACAGAGAAGACGTTAGAAACCTTCTGAAAGACCTTGGTGAATCTTCCAATTCATTTCACCATTGAGTATCTTGAAGAGTGTAGCTAGATTCTTAAACGCAGACTGCAATAAGTATTCGATGCATCGATGCTGATGATTTTTCCATCATCAGGTAGCCACTAGTATTTACCATTAATCCAATGAATGTAATATTCTTTCTTCATTAGTTTGCATACTCTCCATATGGGGTGTAAGCATGGTAAACTGTACCAAAAAAGTGCTTAATTATTTGTTAGTTTCAGCCTTTTTGCTAAAATTGTGCAAAAGTGATGGAAAAATGGTATTGAATTCAATTTTTTTCCTAATGTAGATTCTCAACTTGTTTTTGTACAACTTGGAAAAGTTTCATACAAATTAGACACTTTTAAGTTATTGTATGAGGGCTTTAAATCCAAGCAAAGTGAATGTGACCATTTGAAAAAGTGGCTAGAAAAGAATAAAAAACTATCTTAAAATCACTTTTGATGAAAGGGGGCCCTCTGTATGTTTAAGAGGTATTCTAAAATAGTCAATTCATTTACTCATTAATTGGTTTAGGGTTCCAAAAGTGTCGCAAGGATGGTTTTCAGGAAGGTCTCTTCCGCGGTACTTTTAGTAAGTTTTTCTTCACCAAACATTGTTTTTCAAATTGGAAAAAACATCCTCTAAAGACAATAGAGGGCCCCAAATGAAGAAATCAAAACTTTGGAAAAGTTTTTTTTCATGATTTAGAACTAGTGGTCAAATCAAGTTTCGATTGAAGATGTTTTTTTTTACAAAGATGCGTGTAAGATACCTTATGACACCTTAGAGTGTGACTAAAATGCTCAAAATCTACACCAAAATGCTCATAATCAGATTTGAGCTTTGAAAAACAGCACACTTCATATTCACTTTCTAGTGATCACACATTGCACTTAATGGTCCAATTTACCGTGCTTACACTCTATGAGCTAATTGTCACTTGTTGTCTGAACTTTGTCAAGATGCTAGAGGATGGTTTGTTTGCATTTGTTCTTTTGAACTTTTGTTGTTGCGCCAATGCAATAGCTCAACCTGACATCGTAATTGAAGAAATTTTGAACCGTGGTCATTTGCATGAATCGAAATGAAGGTCATGTACTGTACTCCCTCCGTCTCACTAAAAGAGCATGGTTTGGTAAGATAATCCGTCTCAAAAAAAAATAGTGGTTTCTGAATTTTTGCCAAATTATTTCTAAATTTGGCAATTTAATTCTAAATTTGGCCACTTATTTCTTAATTTCGTAACTTATTTCTAAATTTGTCCAACTTATTTTTAAAATTAAAATTGCCCTTAAATCTGCTATTATTAGCAAACCATCCTTTTTTAGTGAGACGGAGGGAATACAAAATAACCAATTGGTGTGAGAATGTGCGCATCTGAAGTCGACCAATGCATTCTTGAAATCATCCAATATTGTTGTGACTCAGTCTCAAAATCTTGCCAAATGTATGGAAAAAAACCCCAAGAAAATAAATAGAAAAATCTTCAAAAATTCTGATACTTCACCTCTAGACTCCATCATTGATAGACAAAATAATATTCTAACCAGCCCTGAAGATATTGCACAAGAAATACACATTCAACAATCTATCAATAACCGCCCAATAGTTCCCACATGCCACTATCAAAACACTCATCAACCACACTGCACATGCAGTGTCAGACAATACCCGTGGTACGACTTAGAAGGATTCACAATTGACCAACGCGTAGAACCGAAAATCCCTCTATACACATACTTCGATCAAGAAATCTACGACTTCTGCCTTAAAAACCTAAGAAATAACAAAGCCCCAGGCCCTGACAAAATTCCCAACTCAATCTTGAAAAACATGCTTCCTCGATTCCACAAATTACTCTTCTTATTCTTCAAACATTGCTACAAACAAAAACAAATCCCAGCAACATGGAAAACTAGCCTAACAATTTTATTATATAAAAAAGGTGACCCATTTCAATTAACCAACCATAAACCTATTGCACTGGCAAACACAATCTACAAACTTTTTACAAGTACATTAACTTCTATCATCTCTGCCTATGGTGAAAAACACCAAATCTTACACGACAGCCAAGAAGGATTTAGAGCAGAACGAGGAACTTCTAGACAACTTCAAATCCTCATTGCAGCACTAGAAGATGCGAGATTCACAAACCAAGACATATATATCCTATATATAGACTTCAAAAATGCCTTCGGCTTTATCGATCATGCAAGACTCCTAGCCATTATGAAAGACCTTGGATACCTTTCTGACGCTATAAATCTAGTTGGAAACATCTACTGACAATCCTCCACCATATACTCTGGAGAACACTTTGATAAAACTCTACCGATCCCCATTCAAAGAGGAACAATACAAGGAGATACACTCAACCCATATTTATTTATAATATTTTTAGAACCTCTTCTGAGATGGCTACAACAAAGAGACAATGGTTACACCTTTGGCACCTCCAAAGTTACAATCTCCTCCGCAGCATACGCTGATGATCTTGCAGCAATTGCCAACAAACTAGAATCTCTACAAACTCAACATAATAAACTAAATAAATTATGTGAATGGGCAGGAATGGACCTTGGAATCTCTAAATGTGCAGTGACCGGATGCCCTAACAAATCCAAAATGAACCCAATTGCATTCAAAGCCCAAATACAAGCCACCAACATAAACTTTAGAAATCAACCACTACCAGTTCTAGACCAACACGAACCATACACATATCTTGGCATAAACTTGGCCCCATCTCTAAAATGGGGAACACAAATCAATACTACCACCGCTAAAGATACAATGTCAAGCCCTTGTATCTTGCCCAGCCACTATGAAACACAAAATCTATATGGCGGATACCGTGATACGCACTGGAATAGCATACAGCTTTTACACAGTACCGTATTCCATACCAGCCATTAAAAAACTAGACAAAAAGATCATAGCGCTCCACAAAACAATATG
This sequence comes from Ceratodon purpureus, assembly GCA_014871385.1. Taxonomy (NCBI): domain Eukaryota; kingdom Viridiplantae; phylum Streptophyta; class Bryopsida; order Pseudoditrichales; family Ditrichaceae; genus Ceratodon; species Ceratodon purpureus. The sequence goes on from CM026431.1 coordinate 5,991,681, forward strand.
TGGATTACCAAAATGCACCTCTAATGTCGCCACACAACTCCCACACAACCTATTTGGAATAGAAGCATTTTCACTAAAAAAATGCCTACTTAAGATGCATTGGAGAACAACTACAAAATGCCCTTAATGATAAAGGTAGACTTGGTAAAATATATTATGGATTGATACAGTTTATACTTGCAAGATTTGGAGGCTCCGAAGAAATAGACCGCATTAAATACCAACACTGCATGAGATCACCTATCACTAGGACATTATTTCTACTCAAACATAAAGCCGGTGTCCACCTTAAAAGTACAATAGATTGCTTTCTATTAAATCCATCTCAACTAGAAACGGCATGGATGAGAGAAGCACAAAACCTACATGGCCTAAATCCCAACACATCTTTCAAATTACTACAAAAACTACTATCACATAATATAATAAAACTAGAACAAATAACCATGTCTAATGGCACCACCATAATGAACCCAGATGACTTTAAAACGTACCACTGCAATCCCACAAAACTCATCAAAAGTGCTCTAAATCTTGCCAACCAACTTTTTTGCTACCCCTCTTGCTACCACGAATGCCACCCACCATGCCGGTTTCATCACCTCCCAAGAACCCTAAAAAATGACTACATTATATTAAATCACAACATCCTCCCTCTATAATTAATCCCCCCTATAAATCCACCTAACCCTCCTATCCCCAAACTCCCCCTTCCTCCCAAAAACATACTTAAAAATTCCCGACAATTCCCCATTCACAAAATACTAGATCACGAACATCGTAAAATCAAGGATAAGAATTGGATTATCAAAAAGGACACCATATACTTATGCCAATGGAACACGCCAAACAACAACTCATACCACAAATGGCGAACTCAAAGAGAACTATTCCCCTGGAACAATCCCCACACATGTCATCACAACACTGAAATACTTACCCAATACTATACAAAACAACATAAACAGTGTTTAGACACCATTAAAAAACACTTCTCTATCACACAACCAAAAGATACAAGGTATGTTATTCCAGCCACAACCATCCCATTAGCTCACATCTCTATTAATGAATGTAACCCAGAAAGCGACATTCAAACAAATACAAACACAATACAAACAAACTTAAACGTAGCACATATATACGAAGAAAATGGCCAACACCTCATCACCATTCCAAAAACACGATTAATATGGCTATGGAAACAATATCAGAATGCGAAAAATACCCCACATGGCCTAGAATCCCAAACTCAACCTTTTGAAACCGAAATTGTATGGCTCTACCAAAGATATAAATACCGCATTCCAAAAAATGACCCACTTAAATGTGCCCAATACACCATACTAACTCAAATACCAGACTTTCTCATTGAAACATTTAATATTCAAACATCATTACTTCTCATCCCCAATTACATGCCCCACACAATTTAGCCAATTTCACTCACCATTTTCCCATGATATATTATCTTTGGCTCCCTAGGGAAAGCATTTGACCACAAATGGAAAGGAATTGGCTATGCCCACGCCCACGATGAAACAGACTTACAACAAGCCATCCATTCGGCCCGTCTTGCAGCTAAAATCGATCCAAACACAATGACTATAATCATATCCCTAGACACTAACTGGTACCAAAAATTCAACCCATACATTGGCCCCTTCCTTGATACTTGAATACATGTCTTTGTATTGGGTGTGGTATACAAGTTTATGTAAAGGACGCAGTGGAAAGGCCACTTGGTTAGTTGAGTGTTACTAAGTAGGGTAAGGATGAATGGCAAAAGAGGAAAAAAAACCACTATGGCTTTGTTTGAGGGGAGGTGTAAGGACAAGTCACAAGTGCAATAGAATCTTTCTACCCAATGTGTCCAATTCAGGGTGTAACATAGACAGCAAGAGAGTGGATATATTTGTCAATAGAAAGGAGGTGTTCTATTCTATTCAATGCACTTATCGTAGGCTAGCAAAGTGACATACCTATTATGAGTAATGAGGATGGTCTAGTGCATTTATGTAGTTGCCACGACCTCCGGATTAGAATTCATTGTAAATGGAAAGACTCATTATCCATCCCTATCTAAGCATCCAAAGTATTGAAATAGCCAAAATAGGATATGTTGCTCATTGTGAGGATAGAATCAAGTATTTTGCTTTTCCACCCTTCTTTGGGGTGGGATTTGGATTTAGAATTTGAGAAGGTGGAACTGATCCATTGATGAAACTAAATTTGACTAGCTTTGGAACTTGGAAGCCTAAAAATTCCTTTAGCTTTTCCTTTATTAGAGGGAGTGGCACATTTTGGAGACTAAGGTAGAAAAAAACTTCCAAAGAAGAGTCTGCCTCCATTACAACACAAATCAAATGGAGTAAAAGTTTAAAGATGGAAGTGGAAGTAGAGGGAAAACCTACGTAAGGCAAACTCTTAGAAAATTACTATAGCCTCTCTAAGCATTTTAGCCTTAAATTATTGTATTAATGACACGGTTGAAGATTTCAAGTGTGGTGGATGTTTACAACAAAATCTACAATCTCCATCTCAGAAAATCCATCACGGATTTAAGATTGGAATTTATATACATTTTTGGTGCTACATTTAGTAATTGGATAAATTTCCTAAGTAAAACTAGAGTGAGAGTTAGTAAATGATTCTCTTTGTATTTCGTAATTAGTTTCCTCTACCAAAAAAGAGGAGATTTTTGTGTTGAGTTTCTAGAATTGGAGTTCTAGTAGATATTATCCAACTTTGTTAATCCAATTAGTACTTTCCTTGTGTTTTGTGATTAGTGTATACGGTTTGTGTTAAAAGGCTCCCTCTTTGATTGTGCAACAAACGCAAGTTTTTAGAGTAGATGGTCTTGGTAAATTTTCAGCGTATTAGAAGTTAATCTTGTTAATTAACTAACTATGAGTATGCTATACTACAACAATAAACAAATACTGGCCCCTTATGAATTGGCAAGGCTTTGACTTCTTCATGTGTTTCTTATTTTTTAATTTAAAGGATTTCAAGCTTAGTATTTATTAAATGTGATACCTTCTTTGTAGTAGGATTGCTTGTCTCCTCCAAAACATTCTATAGACTAGCTTTGTGAGGAACATAAGGTTTGGTGGTACTTGTATCAGTGTAGGCCAATACCAAAGCTTCAATATTGAATTTTGTTCATACCTCGTCACAAATCAAATGGATGGATAACAAGGTGTTTCAGTCTTTTACTCATTCAAAAAATTTGTTCATTATGCATTTTTAAATTTTTACCTACCTTGCTTAAGAGCTACCGATTAACTTCGGGGGGAAGCACAATAAAGTGTACCACAAAAGTGCTTAGCTCATTGCCAATTTCAGCCATTGTTGTAAACACTAAGAAAAGTGACATATAATTTGATGATATGTTGGAAGGGGCTTCGGGTATAGAAAATAGACTCGGTCATCTTGAGTCTACGAAATTTTGGAACCGATATGTGCCTTTTACGAAGCCTTACGAGTCATGGCAAGTGATCCAAAGTGAATGCAATCATTTGAAGAAGTGGACAAAAAAGAGTGCACAAATGTTAGAAATCACTTTTGACTGCGCCGTACCCTCCGATTGTGAATTGCGGTTTCAAAAATGGGCCTAAGCAATTCCTTTGGAAGTTTGTAGAGCCAAAAAGTTTCGTTGGGACGTTTTCAGGGAGCTGTTTTCGACGAAACTTTTTGTGAGGTTTTTTTCACCGAACATTGTATTTTAAATTGGAAAAAACATCCTCTAAAGACAATAGAGGGCCCCAAATGAAGAAATTAAGACTTTGGAAAAGTTTATTTACATGATTTAGAACTAGCGGTCAAATTAAGTTTCAATTGAAGATGTTTTTTTTTACGGAGATGCCTATAAGATACCTTATCATACCTTAAAAAGTGACTAAAATGCTCAAAAACTACACCAAAATGCTCAAAATCAGCTTTGAGCAATAAAAAACAGCACACTTCATATTCACTTCCTAGTGATCACATGTTGCACTTTGTGGTACACTTTATTGTGCTCTCCCCCCTTCATCTACTTCTTTTTTGCCATTCATGTGCATAGACTTCTATTGTAACAAGCTCTAATTACATGGTGTTCAAATTCTAGGCTTGTGGCCAGATTCTAAGTCACATATATTCTAGGTCACAGATTCTAGGTCACATAGATTCTAGATACATATTGGTCACATTCTAGGCGTGTGGCCAGCTGTGTGGGTCGCATGTGACTGTGCCCCACAATTTTTATCCTGTGCGCATTGGATTGGGGTAAATCAAACAGACACTTAATTCATGTTGGTCTTCTTCGTAGACCAAAGTTTCTCTCTCTCTCTTCAAATAATTGCACAGAAAATGATTTTTAGAATCACCTTGTGGCATGTAATTAGCAACCTTTACTAGTGTTTTAATTTGATGTTATTTTCCTCTTTTGGATTTCAGTTTTGTTTGGCATTTTGGCTAACAAAATAATTTAAGCTCTTTTAGACTCAAGAACAACGCCCATGTATATCCACTAGTCCATTTCTATAAAGGATGGTATGGAAACTCCTCCCCATATTTCTTACATTTACTTAACAAAGATTTCATCTTCCAAGTAGGATAGATTGAACCTGGTTTGCCATTGCTTCTTGATTTGTTTGCCTAGCCGCTGCAACTACTAGTTGACAAGTAGATGGTTGAAGATGATTCTTCCTTCATGAATCTATATCATTTTACCATGGCATCTATCCCATCTCTCACCATAAAATCTATTATAATAGGCAATAAAATGTATAGAACCTTTTTGTTTGTTGAAGAGTAGTGCATTGAACTGTAATGAGAGAAGACACCACTGAACCATACACCTTCTGGTTCATGCTTGGAATTGAAGAAATTTTGTGCATATTGTTTGTCTAGTGATATTTTCTTTCGTATGTATGTGCTTCTTTACAAACCATTTTCTAGCATATTCATATCTTGCACTTGTATCCAAGAATTTGCATTTAGATACCATTTGGAATTGTTTTACAAAAGATTGCTCATTTTGGGCCTTTGTTAGGTGCATTAGCAATTTTTTTCATAAACACTTCCATCTATATTTCATATGATCCATTGAGTTTTTGGCACTATGATTAATTAAAAGGTTACCAAAAATGTACAAAGAATGATTGCTGTGCCACCTTTCCATGGTTTGTTAACCTCTAAAGTAGAAAGGCCTTAAAACTCCCAAAAACCCTCAAAACTAGCTACTTTCAACTTAAGGTGTAGATTTTCAAGTTTTGATGTATTTGAGGGGTAAAAATTGTAGGAATTAGTATCTTACTTGTACAATTATATGCGACCCATATCTTAGATTCAAAATCCTTATCATTTGTGAAACCATGATGTTCAAAGGTGAAAAAATACTTTTATCCTTGTTGCAAACTGGATTTCAAGTGTTTTGTGAGCTAGAAAAATCAATTTCAAAAGTAAATTTGACTTGAGTATCTTCAAATTCTTGTTCCTAGGTGGATTGAGAATAAGTTAGAAAATTTGTTTTTTTAGGTTTATTCTTTCTTCACTTAAAGGATGGACATCAATCTTTACTTTGACCATTTGGATTGGGACTTTATAACATATTGGAATTTCTAGGAAAGAAATTTCAATTAACACTCTTTTGTATTCAATTTAATAAAAATATTATTTTTAACATGCTATTTTTTTTACTTTTGTGTTATATTTTTTATTTTTTTTGAAATTGACTAACTTAATTTCTTTGACATGCACCAAAAACCCCATAATCCATAATGCAAAAAACCCAAGGAAAAAAAGGTTAGAGTGTATCAACCTAGTCAAAAATCGTGTCAAAGAAATTTGTTTTTAAATTTCAATCGTTATAATCTTCTAAAATCTAGGGCCAGTTATTATAAAATTTTAGAGCTATCTACTACAATAAATTAGTTGAAGATATTAGGATCATAATCAGAAAATAATTAATTTTTAGTCATTTATACTTTTTACATTGGAAATAGCAATTTTGGAGTGTTTTTTGGTGAAACATAGTTAAGAAACTGTAGGTGGTAAAGAATAATTACAATATCTATCAAATTAATTTTTGACAAGTTCTTTTTTATTATGCCTTATAAATTCAAATTGGGCTTAAAGTTCAAAGCATAATTGACCATACTTAAAAACTCTTTGAAATACATGTTGCAAATGAAAAGACATTCCACCTTCAGTAAGAAGGAAAAGCTATACTTGTAATTTGGTGGAGCACCGAAAGGACTCATTTGACTCATCTGAGTCAATGGGTCTACACAATTTTGAAATTAAAAGAGGAATAGATATCCAAATGATATAAACATATGAAGGACTACAGCAATATATAGTTATCATGGAGTATTTACCTACCATCACCCAATATTCCCCCACTACTACCCGAATATCACCTAGTAAATATTACAGCAGTAACGATACAAATCAAATGGTCGGTGGTATACGGCCTCTCTCCCCTATTCCCATTTTGGCACCAAAAGGACTCATTTGAGTCAGTGAGACCATTCTTACATTTGAGGATACAACTAAAATAGAACAATTATAAACTTTTCCAAATCTGCATCCCGCTCCCACTGGCCCCCAATAATGTTTTTACTTCCTGGAAAGCAGTCTGGCCAGATTGATTTTGACAGCTTGGCCAGGTTGTTTCCGGGGAGTTCGTAACCTTGCCTTAAATAAGACTCAGTATTAAATATTAATAGGTCTCGCACTGATACGTAATGAATCAACTTCATTACAGATATAGCGTTCGTCCCATCTGTTGCAAGCCAGAAAAATGAAAGCAGTCCAAAACATTAGCGCCAGATTAGGAGCTGCGAGCTTGTGATTCACGAGCCCCAGGACTTGGCGGTTGTAGTCTGCAATTTCAGTTTCTCAACGCATATCATTCAGCTGAAGTCGATAAGGATGGGTATGGACGATAAGCACAGCAGAAACTGAAAGAGGAATTTAACCTCAGCGTACGTCCGAGCCTCCCTCGACATAGGCCGACCGATCAATTTTACACTACAGCTGGGCTTCGTTCGCGTGAGCGGCTCTCACTCGCACAGCCTCACCATGTTGAACCCTTCTTATATGAACATAGAAAACACCTTCTAAATGAAAATAAGAAAAGAACACAAGTTGCACCTGAATACCGTAACACTCAATTCCAGCCTTGTATCTGGCAAACTTCATCAAGTTTTATGCTGATATTCTTTAAAAAGCTCTCGTTCAAATAAAGCAAAGTGAATAAATATACTCAATCACCTGGATCTCACGACCCACGAGTGTGCGAGGGTACAGTAGTACAGTACTCAGAGGCAGAGCCGATTCCCCAGTACTCCGCCTCTGAGTACTGTACCGGCGCACACTCGTGGGTCGAGAAATTGCAAAATTTATCCACTGGGACATCCAGAGTAGAGACAATATCGCCCGGATATTAGGAAGTAATAAACATCACTCCCGTGTGACTTCTAAACTATTACAGATTCTTTACTCTTCTACTAGTGCTACGCACTAATGGTTTTGGCTTCGTAAGAGTTTAAGATGGGATGTTTTGTTTATTGCAGTCCGCATTCAGGACTTGCTGTAAGAAGTCTGAACTTATCCAAAGGACTCTACTATTCAGATTCTGTGGCAATGGCTGAGTTCTCAGTATGGTCATGTCATTGTGATGATTCGATTTTGTGCGTGTTGCTTGTCTAATGGGAGCGAGATTGTGGTTAGCATTGTAATATAGTGGATGATCAGAAGTTCTCTGCATCTCGGTACCGTCTACCCCGTGATCAGGATCAAGGACGTTGCTGCTACTCAACGGAATACATCCGACCAGATAGTTAAAGAATTGCAACATCTACCGGTATGTCTATGGCTTTGTTTTCATTGCTACTACAAAGCAAATTGAGCGTTTAGATTTGCTCAATACATCTCGTATTGCAGCTGTTACGTTCTCATTTCCGTCCTACTGTGCAACCAATCTGCTGATCCGGTGTACAAATTACACTCAGATAGTGTGCAAGATGAAAATCATCCATCTCAAGCGTTTAGTGTCCTGGATCATTTCCCCGAACTAAACCATTTTTCCAGTAGTGACTAGATCCATCCAAATATCTATACGTCATCGAAGAACTATGACATGTATAGTCACAGCAATATTGGATGATTACAAGAATACATTGGTCAACTTCAGATGCGCACATTCTCACACCATTTGGTTACTTTGTATAATACATGACCTTCATCTCGATCCATGCAAATGACCTAGGTTCAAAATTTCTTCAATTAAGATGCCAGGTTGACCTCTTGCAATGGCGCAGCATCAGAAGTCCAAAAGAACAAATGCAGACAAACCATCCTGAACTTGATTCTAATGAAGCTTAGACAAGGTGTGACAACAAACTCATTTAGATAGCATGCAAACTAATGAAGATACAATATTACATTCATTGGATTGATAGTATTTACTATTGTAATATCTGATGTTGGCAAAAAACATCAGCTTCGATGCATCCAATACTTATTGTAGTCTGAGGTTACGAACCTAACTACACTCTTCGCGAAACATAATGGTGAGATGAATTCGAAGATTCACCAAGATCATTTGGTAGGTTTTTAAAGTCTTGTCTGTATTCTTGACATGGCGTATGTTCCGCCATACTATACGCATTTGTAGTGCAAGGTGTAAACGACCCTCTGATAAAAGCTCGGTGTGTAAATACAATTTAACTAGCAGGACATGAGACCGTACATTCCCGCTGGAATGTTGCGTACGAGCAACAATATGTAAATGCTTCGAGAATGTCCCGCTTACTTTCCAAAAAACTTCCTTCTCAGATCCACTTCTCTTGATTTGAAAAGTACCTACAATTCGTCAATGTGCACAACTCTTGATTTGACAACGTATAAGAATTTGAATTTCACAAGCAACTGTATGATAACATCATTGATCGTCCTAAGACGAGTTGCACAAACATTCACAGCCATATTCTAAGGCTGCTGTCCAAGCATGTAGTACTGTAAGAACTGAAAAAGAATGATTCAATATTTTGGTTCCTGAGCCTCACTGAGAACTAAATCCAGGTAACGCAAGTTCCATCTCCACCACTTACTGCAGCTCCTAGTATGGTGGATTCAATGCCTCACAGAAAGAAAAACCATACCCCTGCTATGATTACCTCCTATACCTCAGTGATAGACAGAACAATGAGCTCCGTCTTATTAAACAAATGAATTGTAGCACTAAAGCACATGATGATGGTATTTCCATCTGAACCACTAACTCCAGCTCCTGGTGAAGCAGCTTCGATGACTAGACTGAACATCTACCCACATTGGTGCAATATGCACCCATCAACCGACACAACGATTACGGAGTTAGTGCCAGATGCAAACACCGCACCTCCCCAATGCACCTACCACCTAAGCGTAACCGCACATCCCGAACTTGCACTTGCTCCCCCCCGCGCACTTCTTCCCGCACCCGCCGCAGTTGTGCTTGTCGCTCCCGAACACGTTCTTGCAGCACCCGTTGCAGCACTTCTTACCGTACCCGCAGCTGCGCCCGCACTTCCCACAGTTCCTGCTGTCGTGCTTCATGTTCACACACTTCCCCTTGCAGCACACGCTCCCGGACCTGCACCCCTTCCCGCACTTCCCACAGTGCCCCTTGTTGCTCTTCAGGTTCACGCACTTCCCCTTGCAGCAGCTCGCGCCCTTCTTGCACTTCTTGTGAGCACCGCACCTCGAACTGTGAGACTGCTTCTTGATCTTGCGGCACTTCCCGGCCCGGCACCCGTACCCCTTCTTCACCTTGCACGACCTCCCGCACTTGCCACAGTTCTTGTTGTCGCACGCCAAGTTCACGCACTTCTTCCTGCAGCACCCGGCCTTCTTGAAGTGCTTCTTGCAGTGCTTCTTGCTCCAGCATCGCTTCGACCCGCGCTCATGAAGAATACGCGCTAGAGGATGTGCAGGCACGGACGTATCATCTTCCTCGGCATCTACGTCGGCCACATCCACTTCACCGCTTGTGTCAATGTCATCGTCTTCCTCTACCCTGTCGAACCCGCTCACCTGCCCCTCATCTAGCGTGGACTCGTACGTCACCCCGGAGCCCACCTCCGCATTGTTCAATGACTCCTCAGCTACCACATACTGCAGGCAGAGCACGGCCCCCACCAGGGCTAGCAACAGAAAAGCCGTTCTCGGAGCCATCCTGAAGTCCTCACCGGGAATTCAAGCCTTCAAATGGAGTAGTTCACATACAACAATCCACCTAAAAGGACAAAGGCTCTGCTTCGCGGACGACACCTGCGGAAGGAGGCAACTGTCTACCTGCATGACTCTGGGCAGGCGATGGGGTTTTATGCAGAACCACTACAATATCTGGCTCCGTTGGATTGTTCAGATGCCTCCGACGTCAATTTTTAAATTTTCCCCGGATAGATTGGCTCCGATGGGCTGTAGCAACTATTCCCGGTGAGTGCTGTCCCGTGGCAATGGGGGCTACAGTCGTAACTGTGCACCACGTTCTGAGTGATGGTGGTTGTCCCTTTCAGTTGATGCTAGAGTAGGTCTAAGATCCATTGAAGTGAAAGAAGTATGTTAGCGGGAAATTCGTTTTCGCTGTTGACAAGTGGTTATTCCTTCAGTCTTTTTGAAAATAAACCGCAATTGGCCACAGAAATTTCAGTACCTCCGACTTAATCGCTTAGTGTACCTTCGATGATAAGTCGGACTAGTGGGGCACGGGAAGAATCGTGTGTTGCTCGACGGTCCGGATCGAATCGTGGATTGCTTTGATCAGCTACGTTCGTGCACTGTAGGTATTTACATTTCAGGCTTTTTATGTAGATGGATCGTGTTTTTCACAATGCATGAAGCGTTGTAGAACTTCTGGAGAATTACAAGCATCTCAATCAATAACTGGCTTCAATGTACTTTGAAGAAAGTACATGTGGATTGGTTATTAATTCTCGAAATGACCTATCATAACAGGTATGAGTAGGGAAATTTATTTTAATGATTATTTTTTTTCTCATACTTATTTTCTTTAATGCTGAGAGTGCAATCATCTTGCATACTTCACAAATGTAGTTGTGGATCACTGCGATGTTAGAAAGCATTGTCAGAGTACGTTGATACAAAGTTTTTGTTGAAGCAAAAATAAGTATTTTTATAGGTGTGGGTCACTAGTTCCTCCGTTGCTATGTACTCTTAGTACCATATTCAAAATTTGGATGCTCTTTGTAAATGTTTTATGATTGTAATTTATTTGATGCTTTTAATTAGTAAAGTCATTTAGGAAATCCCATGAGAATGGCATCGGACTATAATTTTGTTGTTATAAGTCATAATCCTTGATAGATCCATGCATGGATCCTTGGTGAGGTCATAAACTAGATTTGGATTGTAGAACCTAAACTTGTATACAAACATCCTTAATAAATTACAATATTAAAGACTAACACAATAGTCATGAACATTAACAATGTCCAAGATATGATTACATAATGGCAATAGGCAAGGTTTAATGAAGATATTTCATATTACTTTTTATCAATGGCTTTAGTTTTTTTATTTTCAAGCTGACGTGTTTGTATAAAGAATAAGAATGGGACAATGTGACGGCCGAGGTCATGACAATAACCATGGAGTGTAGGTGAAAGTTTCCATTCAAGAAGAAAAAAACCACCCAATACTTTTAGTTTTTCACACCAAACATCCTCAAACTTAACAACAAGGGCTATTTGGCGGCAAGCCCTTTCTCCACAAGAACAACAAGGGCTATTTGGCGGCAAGCCCTTTCTCCGCAAGAATCATAGTAGGTAAGAATACGACAATGTCTAGCCTATTGCGCCATCTAGTTTCCTCAAAAAGAAAAATGATAAAATTACATAATCTAATATAATCATCAGAAAGATTAGATAAAACTAAAATAGTGTAACCGTGAAGGAGACGATACTGTGGTTGCCCGTTGACTTGAGGTGACCATAGCCCAGATGGACAGGAGGATTTCCGTCCCTGCTAGAGTTCCGTTCGGGCAATCATGTGGGCATCCAGTTGTGTCGACAGTGGACACCACAGCAATCCCGGATGTGGTGGACGAGGAGTCTTCGATGTGCAATCTGAACAGTATCCCGAATGCCACCTGAGGAGCATTTGATGTGCAATCAATCAAATTTACCGCATGGCAGGTGTGAAGATGAACTTTCCGGACCTTATTGAGTGTCTCTGTTCACAAGTTGCCGAGCTCCGTAATTTGGTAATGGTCGACGAGGAGTCTAGAAAGCTGTCTGCAGATTATCTAAGGTGCTCCGATGCCGAGGAGAATTACGATTCTGAAAACCCTTCTTGAGTACGGTGGGATTGACTGGATCAAGACGAAACGGAAACACAATCGGGCCAAAACCGAGGAGAAGGCCCAGAAGGCTTTAGATGAATTTGACGCTGCTTGGACTCAGAATGATATTCTTTGTGTTAGAACTGGTCTTACTGTTGCTTGGAATTCCATTCCTGCTAACCGTCTTGTGATCTTTTGGTAACCTCTCCTGCCCTGGGTTTCCCCCGATGAGGGCTTGTATTTTATCTCCTTGCAATGAATTTTGCTTCAAGAAAAAAAAATAAAAAATTACCGCATGGCAGGTGTGAAGATGAACTTTCCGGACCTTGTTGAGTGTCTCCGTTTACAAGTTGCCGAGCTCCAAAGTTTGGAAGTAAGTTAGCCTAGTCGAAGAGGAGTCTAGAAAGCTGTCTGCAGATTATCTAAAGTTCTCCTCGGCATCGGAGAATTACAATTCTGAAACCGAGTTGGACAAGTTTGGATGCTTTAGTGGAAGCAGTTGTTGAGCTCCATTTAGAACAAAGGAGTGATTACTGAAAGCGATTAAGCACGGAAAGGACGCTGAGTCACTGAAATTTCAAATGACTGCATGTTGTTGCATGTTGTTTAGGAGTCCATCAAGACAAATGAGTTGTACTGTATGAATCGAAAAGTGCCCATTATGAGCTGGTGTTGCCTTTTTGCACTACTTCTAAAGGGCCACATTTCTAGTTGTGCTTAATACATTAATCAATGACTTACGGAAAGAGCTCGACACAAATTTGATTTGTTCAATATAGATTAGTGAATCCGAATTAACCATGGTTCACAAATCAGCATTCTGTGAATTTAGATGTACTGCTATGTAGTGTATTGACCAGAACGTGGCATTGATTGATCAATTGTATTCAAAATATGATTTTGATTATTTTGAAGGATTATGAAGGATATATTCCATAAATCTGATTTTTTAGATACAAGAACACATTTGATCCACAAATATGACTTATTGTTTAACCTTTAATTGGTTGTGACCATTTCTCACCAAAAACACTCATAAAACTATCATTTTCAAAGCAAAAGTGAACTAATAAAAGTAAAGCTCTTTTTTAGAATATATATATATATATGAAGATTATGGAGTTTGAAGTTCAAAACACTGTTTTTTCTATGGTTTCCATATATGATCAACAACCTTTGACTTCTCTTTCTGCAAAAGTTTTACACTATACAAATTGGAGGTTTATACTATACACTATCACGTGATGTTGGTTACTTGTACACCAAATTTTGAACATAGAAAAAAAAAATGTATCATTGTGAAAAAATTGTGAACGAACATAAGTTGATATTATTAGCAATTTATTTTAGTAACCCATATGTTATTAGAATATGAAACCATGCGGTCAAAAAAAAAAGGTTACATCTATTCTTGAAGTTATAATAATAATAATGATTATTGTTTTTTGTATCTTAACCAAAAAGGTTGAAAAAATTTTAACTCTTTATAAAATGAATTTTTTTGTCGATAGACGATTTTCTGTTTATTTTTTTATTTTTTTTAATATCTCAAAGGCCATCATTTGAGTTACTTTTATAAAAACTATCAAAAGTAGTTGAGGGGTATAGCTAAAATTTTGGAGCTAAATCTTTTTTTTTTGTATTTTTTTTTTTTTTGAAAATTAATAATTTAATAACTTCAAATCTATATCATACAAAAAAGGGTCCTTCCTTCAAAGCAATTCTATATGACACCTTACATGAAACTTATTTTACGTGGATTTTCAAAACATACAACCTTTTTATTACTAGAAGGATTGTTTATGTGTTTCTTGAAATTATTTAATTGTTCTTTGACATGCATATTTTCTACGTATTACATGTTATCTTCATACAATGCATAGTATGAATGCATTCATGATTTGTTTTTTAAACCTTAAAATTTTGAAAATCATAATAATTATTCAAAATACTTCTGTATGACATTTTGGGATAAATGTTTTTACCTACAACAATAGTTAACGCAAAAAAAATAATGCACGTTATGAAATTTTTATATATTAATGTGTATTTTATCACAATATATACACTTAAACATGGATTTATGGTTTTTTTCTTCATCATATTTTTTTAAATATTGTATGAAGTAGAAAAATTCATTATGTGATTCTTTTAGAATGTACATTATTTGGAATATTTAATTGCTTTTTCAATGCCAAAATACCTTGATAAAGTGAATGTACAAGTATAATTGACGTTATAGTTTTATAATGGCTTATACAAATGAATTTGCATTTGTGTTTCATGTTCAAATGATAATGGGCCACCATATAATCTATATATAATTCAACTAGATTAAGCGGTGGCCTATAGGCCACTGCAGATTATTTGTACCTACGGAGCCAATGCAAATTCATTTTTATGAGCCATTTTTAAATTAGAGATTAAAATAAATTTATAAATTCATTCAATATAAGTATTTTTTCTTTTAAGAGTTTTTTATTTCTTCTAAATAACTAGTATCATAATAGAATTATATAATTAATCTATTTTAAAATCTATATTAAGAAAATTATAATTGAAAGTGGCTTCCACTATTCACTTAGTAAAAATATACACATCCATATAAAATTTAAATGATTTTATGAAGTTTTTTCATTGGTTGTTAGTGCCGGTATAAGTTCAAATCTTTTATTAAATTCAAAAAACACATGATTTGAAGTAATTTCAGAATCTTGAAGATCTCCAAGATTTTTTTCAAAAAATAAAAAATAAAAAATCCAATTAGAATGAGCATTGTGTTAAGATATAATTAACATAGATTAAGTAAATTAAACTGAAAGATACATAAGAAAATAATTGGATAGATAATATATGTGTATATATATATATATATATATATATATATATATATATATATATATATATATATATATATATATATATATATATATATAAATTATCTTCTGAATTTAAGACAAACTGAAATGATTTGAAAAGACACATAAATTAGGTTCTATAGAATGTTTCATATAATTGATGGACAACAAATAACCACTATCATTTTGTAATATAAATATAATTTATTTAAAACCATAAATTGATGTACTCAAATTCACATCAAAACATTAATAGAATGAAATATTATGTACATATATAGGCATTTTTCCACATTTTGATTTTTTAAATGCATTTGTATCTTTGGTTTTTATTCTGGAATCTGGAAAAAAATTGAAACCACTTTAAATTTTGGCTTTGTCTTTAAAGGTTTTTTTTTAATAAAAAAATTAATAAAATTAAAAATAATAAATTCAATGTTAATAAAGAATTAAGACATAAATTCAGTATGAATGTTAACATATTTATGTACTTTTTTTTTTACAAAATACACTTACGTATTTGTGTATACTTTGACATACAGTGCACATATTAAAATGCATTTGTATATAAAAAACCTATAATTCTAAAATAATTTTTAATTTTAATTTGAAAAACTAAAATTTTAAAAGTAAAAAGAACTACTTAAAAAATCACAATCTTGTTGTGCAGTATTTATTTGGAATCTTAAACTAATAATAATGGTCAATGCTAACAATGAGTGAAATTAAACAATTTTCAAATCATCGGTTTACTTTTAAATTTTAATTAATTGTCGTAGAGGTGATGCAAATATTCATTAGAATGTAAATATTCATGCAAAGCGCTATAATGACCTCTTCACAACAAGAAACAATAATCAATCCAGCTAGAACGAAAGTAATTTATTCATGACAAGATCAAATCACCTTACATGATCAACAAACATTCTTCAACTGCTCTGCCTTGCACATTCAACACTATCGACACTATATATGATCATTTGAGAAGGTAAAATGGGTACAACATTCTTTCATTAGCCATGTCTGATGCGGGGCTTCGGGCCTTTCATGTTGCAATCGTCATCTCACTTTGTAAATACGTTTGGTCAAGCGCACAACAACATGAAACAAGTTTGTATTTGGCATATAAGTTTGTATTTGGCTCAATACCACTTATTTGCAAATGCGAAAATGGCGGAAATAAGTGCAATTTTTTTGGGAAAGGAATTGAGGTTTTATTTTTTAATTATAAAATTTATAGCAAATCAATATAAATTATTTATACAATCACTTTTGTTATTAATTTTTTGTTGTAGCTGATAAGCCATCTCTACCTACTTATCATAATTCAATTCACACTAAGGCAAAACAAATTATTTTAGAAAGTTCTTGTATTCAACAAACGATATATGATATATTTAAATTGTAAAATATTTAGGTGTATTGGATAATACAAAATTATGCATATATGATACCATATTATGAAACTTCATATTTTTATTTATATGATTAATTAATAAAATGGCCTTAGGATAACTGCAAATCATCGGCATCTATGGCATTTTATTTAATTTGAAATTTGTACGTCTGAATCATGCTTGGTAGTCAATGGAGCTAATATATAATCATCTCTTTAAGCCATTATAAATTTATACAACAAATACAACTTATACATCATTCTATCAAAGTATTTTTAAAATAATAAAGTAATTTTAACTTTCAAGTAGTTTTATAATAGAATTATAAAATATGAAGATGATAGGTTTTTTATTTTTTAAATGAAAACTCATTGTTATTAAATATAAAAACCATGAATGTATGTAAAACGAATATTTCATGAAAACATATCCAAACACATGTAAGATTTTCATAGCATGCAAAGTTTAAAAAAATCCATATTGATTTTAAATTTAAATTTTATGATTCAAGAAAAATGAATAAAGTAATTTTTTATTTTCAAGATCTCAAGGATTTTACAAGAAACCATGGCTGTCTTTTGTGAAGATATACACAAACAAAGGACATATAGATCATGTCAAAAGATACATAAAAAATAATTTCAAAATTTCAAAAGATGCATAAGAGCTCTTAATTATTAGATAACGTTGCATGTTTGAAAAGATATATAAATCAGGATTCGTGAAAGATTTAATATGAAAGAAATTTCTTTTACTCATAATATTTTGAATAATATTGATATTTTTTAAAAATTAAAAAACTAACATATATCAGGGTTAAAATGTAATTTTTTATATACATAAATGTATAAGATTTTGTATAAAAGTATATTTTCATTGAATATAAAATATTTTTGAAAATAAAATAATTCATGCATTTATAAGATGCAATGTGAAAATATGCATAAAAATAAAAATTAATTTTATTGTATTATATTTATGATTTAAATTATTTAAATAAAGTATTAGTTGAGTGTTCTTATATAATTTTTTTAAGTTTATAAAAAATACACTGAAGTAGATATGATATGCATATTATGATCGTAATGTGATCAATAAATTATATAATTTACAAAAGAATATCATTTTAAATAATTGATGAACATCCATATTTCAATGGTTTCATTGTAAAAATTATTTAAGCATATTTTTATTGTTTGTCATATTATTTGTCACACATAGTGAGTTGTAGAATTGTTATTTGCTTGGAAAGTGATAATAATAGAAATTATGTTGAATTCTAGTGATTAAAAATTTAATATTTTAAAATTAATCCATATATGTAATCTCTCTTATGATTCACTTCGAAGTATTTAATTACATACAAAATTTGATTTAAGGGCATAATTCTACTATTTGTTACACAATATCAAACATTGAAGTAAACATATTTCTCATATTTAGAAAACAAATTTTTAAGTTGTCAAGAATTAAACATATTTCATTGAATGTTGAAATAACTTGAATGATTGAAATCTTTATGATACAATCATTGTAATAACATTATGTATATTAATTTTATACTAGGGTCCAATTCATAATGATAATCAAACAAAAAACCTATTCATTCTACAATGCAATCAACTTTCTGAAAATTGAAGTGTAATTTTCAACTAAAGCGTCTATTTATTCTTCAATTTCTACAATTATATAGTTGAAACCCCACAATATATAGAATTCCATACATTAGATTTTAATCAAACACCAGTTGGATTTAATGCACTTTTTTACCGATTCCTCGAGTTGCGCCATTGTGCTGATGTGGGTCGCTGCATTCCTAGCCACAGTACAGCACCTGATATTCTTGGATGTTGGATGCCATGTTGAATGCTATAGTATTACGCTGCAAAAAAAACCACATTGTAAATTTACTATTAAAACTTCAAGCAAAAACAGTGTCAGTCTTTCTATCATTGCATTTCTTAGTTTTTATCATTGGAGCAAAGCAGAAAGAGATTGATACATAGAATTGTAATGTCTATTAATGTTGCCTACTTGCTTATAACTTGATTAAGCATTTAGTTAACACATATTCACAAAAGCTAGTGATTTATTCATTGTACAAGAATACTGAATTGGAACGTAAAAAAGAGGAAGCTTAAGGTAGTCCTTGATGACCAGCGGGCCCAAAAAAAGAAGCTTCACGCAGTTCTTGATGAATATTAAAGATGAATTTTGATGATTTAAAAAATTCTTAATATTATTCTAAGATATTATTTTTTATACAATATATAATTCAAAAGATTCTTAGTAAAAAATCAATTTTCATTTTATGAATTAATCAAATAAAAATATTTAATATGGACAATCATCATTTTTATTATACTTGTAAATTTATGAATTTTTAAAAATAAAATAAAAATATTTTATTTTTAAAAAATCAATTTAAAAAATAAAATAAAAAATACATATTTTTTTAATTTTATAATAACATATTTTTAATTTAAAAAAAATTTATATTTAGGTGTATAGAGTATGTGGATTCATTTATGTGAGTCATCATAAAAAATATTATAATTCAATTTATTTTGAACCAATGTAGGTTTTGTGCAAACAATTGTCAAATAATTAATTAATAAAACATGACGAGGCTTTTAATAAATCTTAATAGCCCAAGAACATTGTCTCATATATAATTTATTAAATAAAAATTAATGATCAATTTTTACAAAACGCTTCCATATATTTACAATAGAGGAATATGAACTTTGAATTTTGGATTGATTCCTAGTGTGAAGGCAACATGCCAAACATTGTGATTTGGTGGAATCCAAGAGCTTTTCAACATTTGGGTATAGTGAGAAGCAGCCCTTGTTTTAGAATTGTAACACTTGTGTTGTAACAACTTCAAAAACAAATCATTTGTTACTATTTAACAAAATTTGTACATGTTATAAAAACAATAACAAAAACCAGTTTTAGGGTTACAAAACTCACCGGTTCAGGTATACTCTAGTTGCCAAGACATTGAAGCGGCAGTGGTTTCGGTGTGGATGTATGTTAATGTGTCCGTTCTGTTCCAGAAAGATAATGAAGCTATATTTGATCCAGTAGTCTGATTGAACCAGAGAAGGATTTGGGCTCCCAGGCCAAGCCAACCATTCGAGACAACATCTAGAGTCCAATAAAAAGAATGGCCTTTCTCATTGAAAGCACGTCCGTTCAATGGTTGAGATACATACGGTTTTATAATGTGACGAAGAATGCGGTATATTTACTGTCGAAAATCATGTCACAAATACAAACTCTCGATCTAAGCCAAAGGATTTATATGGGATAGGTTGAACAATCCTGGTTCCCTCTAACGTGGGAAGCTCATCCACGTCTGGCGTTTTCTCATGCCATATGAACTCATTTTCATTTTCGCACTTCCTCAGCATATTCTGAAGGTCATCTTGCTCCCGCTGGAATGACAATCTCCACTTCTCATGATCAGAAGTCTGTTCAGGAACCAGACAACTTGTCAACTCGTACAGCACAGTTGGGAAAAACTTCCTGTAGGATTTCCATTGAAAACCTGTGATCACACAAGATTGCCATTGTTAGTTATCTGCTTCATTGAGAGTGAATGGAGTCTCTTTGTCACACTCTGAAAAGCTCTCTCTGCAACTTGCTAAGATATTTCTGGAAACTCACGTAGATATATGAGCTTAATTTCACCACTCTCGTGGTAGTTAAAACAATCAAAAGTGACACATGATCCGTGTAGTAGGGCATAATGGCATGCTAGCCATGGTTCCCAATCACATTCAGATGAGAGCAACCTGAATCCCAGCAATAGTTGAAGACAAATGCAGATGTCACCACAATAGACAAGTGAGCAATTTTCATAAATCACTGTGCTTCAACAATGCTCAAAGTCAGCGGATCTTACCAGGACGGAGAGGTAGCACCCTCGTCAAAGAATATCGTAGAACCCCAACTGCTACACCAAATCGTTCAATCTTGGTGTATTCTGCAGCAATGTACCTCTGACTGCGTGACTCATGCAGCACGCTAGCGATCCTGATGAATTTCTGCAAAGAGTTTCCTGTCAGAACAGAAGAGGACGCTGGATAATAACAATGCCCACTCGAGACAAATGATAAAGTATAGCTACTTTCGGATTGATTTTCCATCTTTCGTGGCACTCGACTCACCTTCAACTTGCCACTTATGTCATTCAAGTCGGCACAGCTTTCCTTCATGAATAATTCTGCTTCATCCAGGAACTGCACCACCCCGTAGTGAAGCTTTGCTAGCAGACTTCCACTTGCGGCCTTCTCCTCAGCTTTCTTCACTGTCACTGCCTAAAAATAAGCTACAAAAAATCAGACAATATACAACGGAGAAAAACACAAGATGATACTACGTTACGGCAGAATTTGAAAAGCAGTTAACTGCTGCAACCCCTCCATGAACTAGTTTTGCACGAGTTTTAAGAAATTGGTGCAGCGACCAACTTGTACAGTTCACACGCACCTGATCATCTCAAGCAATTAGAATGTGAAGGTTTTTCATTGTGATATTCTTTACTGTAGATTGGAAAAGTACAACTATTGATGGTGGCAGACAGAAAAGCACCTGTGCTTCAGCCAAGCAGATGATGCTCATGATGGAAGCTAGCGTTGGTGTAACTTCAGGGCAGCTCTCTGGGGGCAGCGAAGCCTTCAACGGAGGCAACACATTCTTCGCTAAGTGCACGTAAACTCCTGATGCTCTCCTGAACAGGGTTGCTGCCTCTGCCTTGTCTACAGAAGATTACAGCTGCCTTAGAACAGGACTCTTCAAGAGCACAGCAGAGGAGGAAATGTTCCTTAGCAGTAAATAGATACCCACTCGGACACTAATTCATTTTGGAGATATTCTAAGGCAGCTAAGCTCTTCATCTCATCCAGCCTTCAAATAAGTCCAAAATGAATCAGTGCCCAACATTTCCTGATAATGAACAAGCCTCAGTAAACATTAAGTCAGTAAGAGGCGGCCATGCAGACATACCTGTACATACCACCTCTAAAGCTCGTTCTCTTAGCAGCGCCCCGTACAAATTGAGAGTCATTCCCAACTCATACCGCATGTCATCGACCTGAAAATATCTTGGCCCCTTCAAACCTCTGCCGCTCTGTCCACTCAAGGGGCTCGTCCACCGAATCGCTAATTGCGATGTCCACTGAATGACATTTCTATTTTGCTTTTTCTCTACCACGCACGTGACCAAATTTTCAAGCAATGGAAGATACCGCTCAATCTTCTGCAAGTCCTGAGAGCCATTGTTTTTATTGTTGTCAGTGGTAAGTCAATCAACGCAGATGTAGGGAATAAATGTTAATTTTTTCCAAGTACAATATTAAGGCCCTGATACCGTTGGCTCTATACATAGACTAGCATGCCCAATTGATTGGTTTATGTACAGAATGGGAAATGTACAAGACACACCTGCAAAACCGGAGAAGTTATACCCCCAGCCATCTCCCTTGCGATCACAGGAGTAATTGTGCTAATTCCATTGATTGAATCCTGAATGGCTTGCCGCCTGGAGCTGAGTTCCTTCAGCTGCTCTAAAGTACCTGAATCTCGTGCATAGAAGCTTTCCTCATACAAAATCTGGCCCATTTTCCAATCCAGTGGTTAGCTACACAAAGAGCTAAACGATCAACACTCATACACGAAAACGTGCAACAAAAGATCACCTCATTCAAAACATGCCGGGAGGATAAAAAAAACAGAAAGAATACAACAAACAGATAACCCACCGTTTTCGTTCTCAGCTTCGCCGGATCACGGAAATGAAGCAACATCTTTCCGTCGTGAAGAACACCAACCTCTCAAACTCAGAGACCTCACACATCCATGCGGTGAAAGCTTGAACCAGAGGTAAATGCAGGGGCATCAAACACATCTCATCACTCTTCGAATCCCTCGACGGACATATGTATCAAAGCTATAATATGGACATAAGATCCACCTTCAGATCGCTCTAGTTTCATTGTCAAATCTTCCTCTCTGCAGCCCCCGGTTGCACAGAAATCCTTGGTCGATGGTCACCTCTTCCTGGACTCAATGAAACCCAAAGCGACCAACCCAACACCATTCCCGATTACGGCCAACCGCAAGCCTCACCACCAAATCCACAAAATGATCCACCTAAGTCATGGCCACCCCAACAACCCAGCTCTATTCTCACCGACCAGCATCTTCCTTCATCTTGTGCCCTTTGCCATGGACAATGAAACTGGCTTCCCAAAACCTAACAAGGTATACCATACCAACGTTGAGCGTCCTCCAAATACCCACAAACACTACTCTGCTTCTACCACGATCCACATGTAGCCCTAACTAGGCGACTTCTCATGCCACGTCCACCTCCAAACACACAACACGCTCCACCATCTGTCTACCTTCAGGAACAGCCCAGAATATCAACAATTCATCCTCCCTCCACCATTAATATGATGTTTTCCCATAACATTGCCGAGAAACCAAAACAGTAACGCCAATCCTACTTCAAACCGCCATCTCAGCTACACCCTGTTGATGGCACCACAATCCCCAAGTCTCAGAACCTAGAGATGAAACTGAGCTGCATTGTCATTTGAACAACATCACCAGCTCTTCAACCTCAACTCTATCAACATCACCGGCTCATGAATTCTAACACCAAGCAATGACATACAAAAAATCCAACTGCAAACCGCCTCACCCCAGGCTCCAGCACACAGCTGATTGCAGTACAGACCTGTCAGACTGAGACATAGCCATGCTCACCATAGATCTGCAGGGCGTGTTCTCGAAGTGACTTGATCTCCAGGCACATGAATTCCAATCCTCTGGCACTAGACTATGTTAGATCGGAGCAAGTTGAAATAAAGAGAGAAATCATCAACAATGTGAGAGATCGGTCAGCTGGGAGTTCTACATGACTGATTGGAAGCAAGAAATCACGGAGTCTTTTTTATTTTGTTATTTTGGTTTTTAGTATGGGTGATGATTAATGGGTGTCCATTGCACTGATTTCTGGCGGTTTTTTCTGTGAGGACCCACCTTTGGAAATTTGAAAGTTGCTTTATTTGGGTCACTTGAGGGAGGGGGGGTGCAACGGGCAGTGACTGGAATCAGCCTGCGGCTGCCAGCATCCGAGTTCGTGTTGAAGCTTTTGACCACTTTCGGTGATTGCAAAATAATTTGGTGAGTTCCCGTTGCAGGTTGGCGTTGTCGTGTCGTTCCACCGTTGGTTCGCTGCGTGGAGAAAAATATGTATTGATGATTCCACTCTTGGAGTATAATAGTATTGAAAATGACCACCTGGATTCTGTACAGTGCAGTACAGTACTATTCACATCTGGGAGTTGGTTAGTTTGACAGCTCTGGGTGGCTTCAACTTTCAAGGTGTAATAGAAAACGAAAGGTCGTTGTAAAGAAACTGGGCTTGAGCCTTGAAGAGGCTTGAGACTGGTACTCTGGATTAGACGAAGCTTGCTCACCGCAACGCATTGCCACTGCAAAACAAACCAAGAACTAGAATCAGCACTCACGTAATTTGCTTTCGGGAGTAAGCATATTCCTATCCCTAAAGCAAATTACGTGAGTGCTGATCCCTAGAGGGAGTAAGCATATTCCTATACTCGGACCTGTTAGGGTCACGCATGACAATGTACACAGGATTCAGATCCTGTGCTTATTTCCGCTGGGCAGCACTGAATTCTACTACGATGTGAAATAAATAAGGGAATTGCAGCTAACTGATGGTTCCCTCAATTGTTAGCTGCTGCTTCATCTCCGAAGCTTTTGTGTTTACAGAACAGAAATTGAAGTGAAAAAATTCTAGAGTGAGAATGAGGGATGGAGATCGGTAATCCGCAAAGTGTTTGAAGGACTCAGAGAAGATCTTCAATGGAAGAAATGGAGTTAAGTATGACAGCTATAGTAACAAACGAAGACACCATGATAATTAGCTATGAAAAATAACCAATGGTTACTGCACTATATACACAGCACAAACCCTTTGCTGCAACTCACGTATAAAAACCATATAATACTCCAAACAAAAAATAAGAGTGAAGGTAGACCTGTGGCTTGAGTCCATCCTGAAGTCAGGTGCCGAATGATGATAATATTTTACTGTACCACTGTCAACTCAATCACATGCATGGAAATGAAACTGCCTGGAAGTGGATTTTCGGTTTTTTCGATATCTGACATACCGGTGAAGAACATTATGTGACTTGCGACACTCGGTACGAAAAAGAGTTGTCAAAAATACTAGGACAGATACGATCTTTCAGGAGTGAGCCGTATTTATTCAGGTGAATTTTGTCGTATGACACATTTGATTCTCCTTCCTGTGACCAGGTTCTCTGGATGATCACGGAAGACTTTCGACACTTCGAAAGATTATGCACATGATATTAGCTGCTACTCGTCAGCTCAAGATATACAAGGATGGAAACCGCATCGGCTTGCACACCAGTAGCACACCAACTTAAATGATAGGGGAAGCTTGGTATCTCTATCCCTCGCCAACTATTCTAAAAGAATTGTTACAGAAGTGGAACACCTACAAAAGCAAGATACCACAAACCTTGCTAAAAGCTAAGTTAAAGTTACAGAAGAAATTCTGAAAACAACCTGATGTTGAGCAATTCGATCATCCAGAACGCCTTGACGCCTTCATTCATGCTGAATTAGCAATGATTGCTGACGCGGGAGTTGATGAAAGCTTGGCTGTGAGGTGCAGCGCGCTCTGTTGTTCCGCAAATTACCTGCTATACTTTCCATTGAATCACAAGCTCGTAACCTTTGTTATTGAGACTCTATTGCCAATCTATGAACTACCTGCGAGCTCCACGAATTGGTTATTGGAGCGGTTGGAAAGAGGATCGTGGGAATTCTTTCGCTTTCAACGAGTTCTGGAAAGCTTGTCGTGAAGTGAAGGCCTCGACTCTCTTGCCGTGTAAGAGCGCTGTTGACAATCAGGTAGGCCACAGAGATCAAGTTGCGCATTTCGCAAACCTCTAGACTAACCATGGTAGGTGCCCAACCATTTCTAAGAAGTTGTGCCTCCCATTCACACTCAAGCTCCCTTAACTCTGCCTGAGCTCTCTTGAGACGCTCTGTAGAACGTACAATGCCGACGTAGTCCCACATCACTTGCTGCAATCGCTTCCTTTTCAAAAATGTAATGCGGAGGATCTCGTCCATCTGCACATGCTTAACAGCTGACGGAGCAATAGGGCGAGGCCACTCTTTTGCCTGCTTTACTTCTTCTCGTCCTATGTTGCTTTGAAGCGCATAAGCAACTGAAGGCTCCACAGCTCTCTCCGCAAAAACCAAAGCTTCCAACAGAGAATTGCTAGCCAGCCTATTTGCTCCATGCAGACCAGTACAAGTTACTTCTCCAGCAGCGAAGAGCCCTTTGATCGAGGTCTCTCCCTTCAAACCAGTTTGCACGCCTCCACACATGTAATGTGCAGCAGGTACCACAGGAATTGGTTGCTTCGTAATGTCAAGCCCGTACTTCAAGCACTCAGCAGCAATATTTGGGAAATGAGACATAATTTCTTTAGTTGGTTTGTGACTAATATCCAGATAAACAAACTTTTCGCCACGTTTCTTGAGTTGATCATCGATGCTCCGGGCCACCACATCGCGAGGCGCAAGCTCAGCGCGAGAATCATACAAAGGCATAAACCTCTCCATACTTTGGTTGTAGAGAATTCCTCCCGCTCCACGCACAGCTTCAGTGATCAGAAACGCATTGTCCCGTTTGGCAGGCTTTATGGGCAGGCCTTCATCAGCCAAAGCAGTGGGATGAAACTGCACAAATTCCATGTTCGATACCACTGCACGTGAACGTTGTGCTAGAGCCACTCCATCTCCAGTTGCCACCAGAGGATTGGTCGTGGTCGGATAAACGTGCCCTGCACCTCCTGATGCCAGCATAGTCACTCCGGCGAGGTAACGAACGACTTTGTCTTTTTGCGTATCTAGCGCATCCACACCGTAGCACACCACATTCTCCCCATCCTGAAGAGTGAGTAGATCTACTGCAGCGTGATGTTTAAAGATGACGATGTCGGGGTTTTGAGACACACTGGTCAATAGCGCTCGCTCGATCTCCCGTCCCGTCATATCAGCCGCATGCACAATCCGATGATGGGAGTGCCCTCCCTCCCTGGCCAAATGGAGCTGACCATCTTCACTCTGATCGAACAAAGCACCCCACGCCATCAACTCCTTCACGCGCTCTGGACCCTCTCGACACACAACCTCCACTGTCTCCTCGTCACACAGGAAAGCGCCCGCAACTATCGTGTCTCGGATGTGACTCTCCACCGAATCTGCAGGATCTAAAACAGCACTAACACCTCCCTGTGCATACACTGTGTTGCTCTCGTGCGGCTCAGACTTCGTCAGTATTGCAACCGAACCGTACTTGGCAACTTCCAATGCATATCTCAATCCTGCAATTCCACTCCCGATCACAAGAAAATCAAAATACTTCGTAAGCTCCTCATCCTCCTTGTCGTCGGACAATTTCACTTCCTCCTGAATGCTACGATGCGACGCAGCTATAAATTTCCTGATTTCGTTCTTCCTATCCCGCCCGTTTATCTGAACATTATCACACCAGGCATAAGAAAATCGCGTGATCATGAGCAGCACCATAAAATTATTACAAAATAAATTCAAAAAAACAGCTGCAAGTCCAAGCAAATCAACGTTCGAACGAACAGATCAACTCTGTCCAATCCAATCACACCACAGATTACAAAAAGCAAACCATAGCTCAAATTCAATAAACATTAGCTCACTGACCTACAAATCTAATCCTCCAGCCACTAAGACACCTATCAAAACCACAGCAAAAGCCTCACAGATACACTAAACGAAAGAGCACAGAGCAAGCAATAATTCATCAAACTGAAAACACGAGCATCCTAAACCAGAACACAACGCAGTCACAGCATAAATCATCCACAAAAGCTTCCAGTGGCCATGTCCGCCATATCCATGCACGACTTCAGAGACGCGCAATCAAAAATAGACAAAAAAAGCACAATCGCAGCAATTCAATTCCTTCGAAAAGACTAAAACGAATCCAACACCACAACTATCCAAACAACATCAAGAACTGCACCTCAACCACTTCCCCCTCCCGCTTCCTCTCACCTTAGCAGACGAGCAATTCCCGAAGTTGTAGCTCATCGGCACAAAAACCTCCCCGAAGGCGATATTCGGCAGAATCGGCAGCTTCGTGAAGCTGTGCGCGCCAGCCTTGAACGCAGCCAGCGGACCTCCATTCCCCGCCGCGGACGCGAAGCTCGTCGCCGCAACGCCGGAATTCGCACTCGCCAGCACCGCGCTGCTCGCCATCTCCCGCACCGAGGTCAGTTGACCTCCTACGAGCACCATCGCCCGCCCTCCTCCCTGTGTCCTCCCCCTCCGCCCCCTCCCCCCGCTCGATCGTAAACTCCCCCCCACACCAAACCAATCAAACAAAAACTCTCCTCTCCCTCTCTCCCCCTCTCCTCCTCCTCCTCTCCCCCTCCCTTCCACTCCTCCTCAACGCCTCCCCGCCCCGCTCCGATCGAAACCTCCGCAAGCTCTCGCTCCCTCTCTCTCTCTCTCCCTCTCCGAAAAGCAAATGCTCTTCACTTCTTCCCGTGTGCGCTTCTTCATGGCTTCCAAGGGCCACCTTCTCCGTCCACTACTCGAGACGAAAACCGTCTCCCGAGACGACGATCGCCCCTCCCCAACGAACGAAACGTAGACGAATCGCTGACGGAAAACGGACGTCGTCGGACGGAACGGTGGGGGCGGCGGTAGTTATATCACTAGTAACTAACCTGTCGTACTTCGTCTACTATTCTGGACTTCTCCGCAACCGCCGCTGAATCTACCGATCGCGTACCGCATCTACGAATCATGCCCCGATTCCCTGTGTCCCGTTTTCTAGTATCTAGGAAATTCGTAGATATTGGAACTCTGGAGCTGTGTTCGATGGGAGGGGTCAATTGAAGGGGCCGAATCTAAGGGCGTTTGTTTTTCTAGTATGTGTTGTGGGGTCCATATTCAGGAACAGTGGAGCATGTAAATGGGGGCCTTGAATGGAAGATCAGTTGTCTGTGATGGGGGTGATGAGAGGGAGGTGTGAGTCTGTTTTTGTGATGAGAGTTGGGGCTGTGCTTTTGCTTTTGGGGTCTCTTGGCTGGGGCTCCGTCCGGGTCCACCAGGGAGCTATGTCACCTTCACCTGTGAGCTTCTTGTGCCCTTTCGCATGGCTGCTGCATGAATTCGTGATTTCATGGCTGTTGATGTGGAAGTTGGAGCATGAGGAGTGATGTTTTCGATGACGTTAGTTGGAACATTGGAGTGATGTTTTAGTGAAAAATGATGAAGGACGTGGTTCGAAATATAAAACAAATAGTAAACATCAGAGCCGGCGTGGATGCTTTCTGGCGGTAATAAAGTTTATGACTTGTGTAAATTATTATATTAATTTTGATTCCGAAGAAATACTTTTTCTGCAAGAAATGAAGTGATAAAAGATTGTTGGAGCCTGGAGGATCTAGTTCAGAAGTTCCATGGGTTGTTAGATTCTACTTGTGGATTGTTTTCTCAGAAGATTTTATTTTTATTTTATTTTATTTTTGGAAGCAAATGGTAAATTTATTTTTCTCAGAAGAATTGATGTCATCAGTGGATTACAAGTTTTTACTTCCAATTTGAATTTGAGGATTGATCGTCAGCACTGTACAGTACTGCAGCTAACTTGATTTGGTCCACACATCAGAAACTCCAAACAGGCCCCAGAGGACAATACTGAATATGCTTCGTGCCCATTGTGATGAGAGCCCTTGAAAGAATCTTTTCAGGAAAGGCCAATCCAATCCTTGATGTAGGCCTTGGTTTCTGGAATATGTGGCTCCTAGTTGGAGTGAAATACACACCAGCATCGGAAGTCAATTGTGTGATTTCCCCCAGAATCTCTACTAGCATAAAATATTAGTGGTTTTTCCATAGCTGAATGCATATGAACTATTCTCAGTTCAGAATGTATCCTTAATGATTCTCCACCATTTGTTTTCGATGCTCCTTATAACGTCAAAGACACTGAACCGTATGTAGCTCTGACAGATTTAAGTAGGATATGTCTTAATAGTGCTGGATTCTTCCTAGATTCCTTTTGAACACCTTCACCTAAAAATATAATCAGATTTTAAAAGTTTTTAATCTATAAGAACAAATATTGAAAATTTATAATATTCTTTTATTTATTATATAATTGAATTCCTAATTCAAACCAAAAAGAGGTATTTAAATATGCCATAATAATATTTCTACCACAACCTGTTAAAGTTTTGTTCAATCGTTGAAGAAAAATAGAATAATGAGGTTTTGGAATAAAAAGTCAGGACTTTTGAAATAAGAGATTGTTGTTTCCTCTAACGTTCCTGGCGGATAATCATCTTGCCCATTCTAAATCCTTTCTATATCTCTACATCCCTAACCGATATCCAATGGGTTGCACGTACAGTAACAGGAATGACACTTCACCTCTGCCAGCTTCCTCATGACCGAGATCGGAGCTCATCACATATTTTCCGGCGCAACTTCGTGTGTGAAGCAAGAACTTGCACACAGGGCCCGCAGGGGGAGCCAACTGACCAGTGACACCACGAGTGTAACGCCACTGGAGAGTCAGGTGGAGACTCGCCCACTGGTGTACTCTCACCTAGTGCAGTAGTACAGTTGGCGGACGCAGCGAGTGGGCGCGGGGACTGGAGCCTGAAGGGAAGCGAAATTGCTTCGGTGCACGCGAGCCTGGCAGGGGAATCCGGGAGGATCTCAACGATGTTAGAAGTTAGTGCCGCATGGGACAAGAGAGAGGGAAGTTGGAAGTTGGGACTGGAATCCTGGCCCCTCGGGACCAAGTGGAATCTGAGCCTTGACGGATTCGTATTAGGTAACCGGCGGGAGGAGCCCGGTTACCGAGGGAGGACGAGTCGCGGAGGCGACGAGTCCTTCCGGTAACCGGCCTCCTCCCGACGGTTACCGTACGTAACCGGCGGGGGGCCGTCGGATTTGGCTCGGACGGCGAGGATTAATTCCGATTTGGGCGGAGAAAAGTATGATGATGATGGGTTTGAACGTGGATGATGGCGTCTGAACGTGGATGATGGTACTGATTTCGATGAACGGTGGCGATTGATGGCTAATTTTGGATCGGACGGTTTAGGTGAAAAGGGGTTGGATCGTCGTCTTCGCCACTCGAGTTTCTCTTTTGCGTGAGGGTTTCTGTGTCGCATTGTGCTCGCTCGAGTTCTTTGATTGTGCTCGGGTTTTGTGATTGCGCTCAGGTTGTTGGGGTTTCGTTTGGGACGTTGGGGTTCTGGTTGGGATTGTGCTCGGGTTTTGAGTTTTGCGCTCGGGTTTTGAGTTTTGCGCTCGGGTTTTGGGATTGCGCTCGGGTCGTTGGGGTTTCTGTGTGCGGTGATCTTCTACAGCAAGTTGCGTTCTATGGATTGCATCGATCCCCAGGTACTCTCTGGTTCATTGTTTCTTTTTGGTTTGATTTGTGTGTTTTGCTTGTTGCTGCTTTGATTTGGTGCTTGTTTTGTGTACTAACTTGGATGGTTTCGTGCTACGGTTCTGTGTATGGTCATCTTTGTCGGTCAGAGTTGCTTGCTCAACTGATCGGCAATTGAGTTTAGCTGACAGGGAGTTGAAAGGCAGTAGTCCGGCAGTAGTCGCGATGCATTTTTCTTTCGTTCGTGTTTGTTTTTGGATCTGTACGACCTGACGTGGCTGTGAGTTGATGACATTTTGTCTCGGTTTTTGGACAAACGCTTGCAATTCTTTGCTAGGCTTCTTATTTAAGAAAAGTTGTTGCAAGAGTTAGAGACGATTCTTTCTCGTGTATGAGGGGATCTTGTTTCTGCACGCTCTTTGATCCTAGTCTTTTATGATCTACGCACAAGGCATTAGTCGTAAAGCAGACAAATCTTACTTTGAAACACAACATTAGGGTTACTTGTAATCTGCTCGACCTCTGTGCTAGGCTTAAACCCTTAGTTTGCATACTCTGTATCTGCTGCATCTTCCGCATCTTCTGGCTTAATCACGAAGATACCCTTCCCGGAGTGTTAATTTCATTTCTTGAATTATGTTAACTAATGTGTTCACCAGTAAGCTATCGGCAAATTATTCTCTGCTTCGTTAGGCTATGCATTTTGGTTCTATGGTGGAACGTCATTCGAGAGACTATGCTGACTGTTTCATGCTTTTGATGATTGAATACAGAGTTGCCTTTACAGATTTTTTACAATTGTTAATTGTACCACTTGTTGCTCAGACCCATTACCTTTATGTTGAAATAGTATATGCTGATAGCATCTCTCTGTGCAGATCAAGTAACGCTACAGAACATCGGAGCGCTGGATATTCCCTGCTGAGAGACTCGGCTGAGTTCTTCGAGGGTTCTATGTGATCGAAACTCTTCAGCTTTCATAGGTTCTTCTTGTTATTTTCTTCTTGGATCTCAATACGTTCGCTCCACTTTCTACCATGCTAGACTGCGGATCAGTTTCTCAAGAAAAGAGAGTAGCGGCCCTTCTTGTGATAGTTGTGAAGTGATTCATTTAGGTGCAGATTGAAGTTCGTTCATTAAATCTTGGTTCCCACATTGTCGTATGAGACAGTGTTCGACATAGTCATTGCTTACCTGATAATGCTTTTGTGTGCAGGGTGCCCAAGCCTTTCAAAAAGATCTTACACCCTGTTATCACTGCAGCTGTCTTCGTGAATGTGATAACTTTCCTCGCCGAAGCATTCATAAATGGCAGTTACGAAACGATGTTAGGTGTGCTTCAATCCCTTTTCTTGAAATGTCCTTTAGTATGCTACTTTGCATATTCTGTTGTTTGTGAGGCTTACTAGTTGCAGATTCTGGATCCGATCTTGTTGAGGGTTTGAGGGGAAGATACGGCAAGCGAGCCCTATGCAACTGTGGGATATAGAAGGAAGGGCTTCTGGTTGTGACTTTGTTGGCAATTTTAGCACTGTTTTGTTTCAATCTTGTTTAATATGTGAATTGTTTCTTGCAGATTGTGCGGAGCGTAGAGTCAAGATGGAGATGGAGTTTTTCCAATTTGATTTTAGTTTTTTGATTTAGCCTTTTTTTTGTTTACTTCAATAAACTTTTGGTTTTTTTTTTTTTTTTTCGAAGATCGATTTGTGTGATGGCTTCTGTAAGAGTATCCTCTCGTTCAACGAAAGGGAAGAGAGGGGTGAGAGTCACGGCTTTTGAGCCTTTTCCTGTCTCAACGGGTGTATCCCCTGTAGCGAAGAAAAAGAGAGGGGGGAAGAGGTCTGTGAAATCAGTCATCGCGGCTAAGGATGATTCGTCAGCACCTGCTGATGATGATTCTTTGGCATTTCCGTCTGGTCAGGAGGATTCTTTAGTGATTCCTTCTACTGATGTTGATTTTGCTCCTACAGTGACAGGTTGTGCCGTAGGTGCAGACATGTACCAACATGTGTTTGGTAGTCTTTTTGATCTTTTGCCGCCAAGTCCAGTGAGTGAACGAGAGATCAATGACTTCTTCAGTGTTCCTGATGTTCGTGGTACTTCTCCTGTAACAACTGTTGGTCCGAGTGTAAATCTTGAGAGTGGGAATCTTGTGTGTGGGACTGTTGAGTGTGGGAATGTTGAGAGCGTGAATGCTGGATTTAGTGACTCTTCGGATTTGGAATCTGATCGAGTTCTTGCAGTTCCTGTTGTTGATCAACAGCCGCCAGTTCGAAGTACGTCAAGTCAGGCCTGTACGTCAAGTCAGTCCAGTCAGTCCCGTTTTCTTCCCCTTGATCCAACACTTGTGAATTGTGTCAAGGAACTGAAGAGAGGGAAGAGTTTTAAAAATAACAATTGGGCCATAAATCGCCTTAATGCATGGAGAAGTGAGGTTGGTAAGGAGCTTACCCCTATTGATAAAATGCCGTATGAGGAGTTGTCTGGTGTCCTGCTAGAGTTTTTTCTATGCATCTGGGTGCGGGTACGCTTGGGGTACCCCGCCCCGGACATTCTGGAACTCCGGAACAGGACATCCACAACCACGTTCACCATCAACATTGCGACTCATCATTCCTTCGCCGGACTGGAATGGCGGGAAACCCTGAGCAGTCTCCCGCGCCATGTCTGCTTGCGTGGCCACCACCCCGCCCAACCATCTTGCGCCCCGCCATTTTCCAGATACAAAGTTTCTTTTGAGTCAGATTCTCCTTATCTTTCGCACAATCTGCCACGCATTGTACCCTCGCATTGAACTCGCATCGCGGATTTGTCAGGCTCCTTTAGCGCGGTAAGTTTAGGCAGCTTCTTGGAGGCTTCTTGTAGCTTCGTCAGTTTTTTTTTGTAGCTTCCTTCTGTTGTTGCTTGCTTGTTGTGTCGTTCTCTTTTCGGTGTCTCCAGGCTGTGAATTGTTGAGCTCTCCGAAACTTCTTGTTATGGTTTAGGTAGACTCTGTTTTGCGATCTTTGACAATGTTTTCTCTAAAGTACTATGTGTGCTTATCCTGTAGATGGCCGAGGTTTTTCCTATAAAGTCTGGTAAGGAGTCTTTGAGCCAGGATCCCGCTTTCGTAAAGTTCTCTTCAGTTCTCCCCTCCTCTGGTGCGATCGTAGACGAAATTCGCGACGAAATCCCGGAGTCTGTAGTGTCCTCATATTTCGGGCCAAAGGCTTCGAAATCTGGCTGGAAATATGCGAAGCATACATCCGCAGAAGATGCCGCCTCCATTTTAGAGCTTTGGCAGAGGGTGTATGATGACACCCACATGCCCAACAAGGAGATTTCGCTCCAGTTCGCTAGAGGTCTCATTTTGCAACAGACGCAGCCCGTCAATTGGGCCGAGTTCGCAGTCCGTAGGCAGCGATACAGAGAGCAGCTAAGAGAGTCGAAAATTAAGACCGGTAGCGTGAAGGTTGAGAAGAGTGGCGGTGAGATTCTTGGAGGGGTTCAAGTACTTGGCAAGAGAAGGCTTCAGGTAGGGTCACCGAAGGAAGTGCCTTTGCCGGCGCTGAAACTCACCCTCAAGTCCGAGGTTGACGAGGACTGTGTGATGGGGAAGAAGGTCTTAGGGGCATCCAGAAAAGGCCTTACTGTAATCGCAGCTCCTCGTTGGGCGCAGACAGATCTGGAGGCCATGTCCGATGTGATTGCAAGAACCGAGACTCTGTTAGCAGGGTGTCGGGCAGAGCTCTCAGAGAGGTTAGTGGATGTCGAGGGATTAGAGGGTCAGTCGAGGAGGGCATCAATCATGTTGTCTGATCGGGTTGTAATGTTAGAGGAAAATGAACGTGAGTTGGCAAATTTGACGGAGCAGCATAGGCAGCTTCAAAGAAAAATTACAGAGAGGGAGTCGATATTGTGTGAGGAAGAGAGCAGTGAAGATTTAGCGTCGACCCTCATTGCGGACAAGCTTCAGAGTGACGATCTTTCTTTGTCGATGACCCTTGCGTCCAAGACGGCTGCTCACTGTCGGATAATCGTGGCTGGATGTCGGGGGAATTTGGAATCAATTGAGGGTCGCTTGCGTGAGAGTTTAGAGAGGCAGGTGAATGTTCAGAGTAGGGTTCTTGGACTGGAAAGACTGCTCGTCGGCATGCAAGAACAATCAAAGAAGATGAGCGAGGGGACAGGGGTTGCTCTCTTTCCAAGACCGCTTGACAACAACCCCGACAAACCTTCCTCTACAATGCACCTGCTCAATGCATGCCCCGTTTGTGGGTACTGGTACATTGCGAATAATTTTGTTCCTTTATGCTGTGGGCACACGTACCATGGTTTTTGTTTGGCTCAGCACGCGGCAACATCTTCAACCTGCTGCTTCAAGAATTGTGAGAAGGAATTTTCTGTGGACAGCGTTACCTCAATAGGTATCAGGGTTTCGCAGGGCATTAGCAAGATCGGCAACAACGTCAAGGTTGAAGAGGCGGGTCAGTGCCGAAATTTGAAAACCAAAGGTGAGCGTGGGTACAGGGTTTTCTGGATTCTGATTGCCTTCTTGGAGTTCAATAGAAATGCTTTGTTGTGATTTGTTTCTGTTGGTTTTTTTCCTAAATAGTTTCGCTGTTGTGATTGCTCGAGCCTTGGTAGATTTCTTGGTTTCTTGAATTTCGTGATTAAAGCTACTGTGTATGATGAACGAATACTAAGCTGCTGCTCGAAGGTCTTTGTTGTGGGAGGCCGTAATTGAGTCTTTGTTGTGTGAGGCGTAATTCTTTACAATTTAGGGTGACAAAGGCAGACGAATTATGTTTCTTTCTGGGCCATGGCACGGGTTGAACGGGATTTTTTTTTAATCTGCCAGAAGGAACAGAACAGGAGCTAGGATTTGATTTCAGTCCGTTTAAGCCTTTTGTAATCTACGATTTGTTTTGCTAAGTACTTCTGTACTCACTAGACTTGAAGTCCGGAGATGCCCTGTTTAATGTATGAGCAAGTTCTTTCAGTCCTTCCCTAGACAAATTTAACTGACTCTGATATGGGAGTCCGAATGTGCTCTTGATGTGCTAATCAAGGTTCCGTGAGTCTGTTCCGTGAGTCTGTTCCGTGGGTCTCTTCCTTCAGTCTCTTCCTTGAATCTTTTCCTTGAGTCTGTTTCTTCAGTCTAGGATTTATGTCTATTCCTTGAGTCTGTTAGGATTCTAGTCCTTTCCTTGCGTCTGTTCCAATTCTCTCCCTTTCCTTGAGTTCCTGCTGATTCTAGTCCTTTCCTTGAGTTGATCCTTATGTCTGATCCTTTGGTTCCTTGAGTCTGGAATGTCTGTCTATTCCTTGAGCCGGTTCCAGTTCTAGTCCTGACCTTTACTCAAATTCCTTATGTCTAATTCTTTGATCCTTAGGTCCGGTCTTTCCTCTCCAGTTATAGTCCTTTCCTTTACTAAAATTCCTTATGTCTAATCCTTTGATCCTTAGGTCCGGTCTGATCCTTTAGTCCGGACTTCCCTCGAACTACATACTGAAGAAGGCTGGAATTCATACGGACTGACGGAATGAGTAGTACTGCGTAGATAGGGTCCGTTCCGGAGCGGTTGAGGCTAGTCCGCTACTGTCCGTGTTTGGATTGATTAAGGACTTCTTGTAGGCCTAAAGGAGAGGATCTATAAGGAATTTTATAAGGATTTAACGGACACCAGGAATAGTTAATAGATCCGGGTTCAAAATGGTAGCAGCTCCGTTGTGGGTTGTAGTAGCAGTGAAGGTATAGGCTACTTTAGACTAAGGTGAGTTGTGTGTTGACAATTCTCAGCATGGAATTAACTTTCGCTCAACCGGTGATTATGGCAGGAACAGGATTTAGGGTGAGTTTCCCGCAGATTTCCAGGCCAGCATTGCAAGAAGGTTTTCGAACACCAAGTACCTCAGCATCAAGATCCCAAGACTCTGAACCTGGCAGTGAATCTTCTCAGAGAAGGGATGAGAACACGATCCATGTATCTGCAAGGAAGAGATCTCCACAGAGTGAACAAGTCGATAAACTGGCAGGGAGTGATAGCTCTAACATCCGCTTTTTTTCAGACCTGGCACAGACCGGCTTCAATCAGTCCCAATCTAGTGTTAGTGACGACAATGCAGGGAAAAACAAGGCATCAGATGAAGGAACGGAAGAAGTTTGTACCATGTGCAAGATCAAACCAGCAACAATGTCGCTCACGGTAATTCTCCATTTGGATTAGATGAAATGCAGTATTTGCTTTCTTTGCAACACATCCACGTATGATCTTGAACTTTATTGTGATGTTGTACTATTTCTCTGCAGGCTTGTGGACATGAAAACTTCTGCTTTAAGTGCATCTCTGGTGTAGAGAAATGCCCCGTATGCATGAAGGACATTGCGGGCTGGTCTCGTATTACGAAGAAGTCCAGCGTGAGCCCATCTGTCGAGAAACTTGTGGCTGCCGCAGAAGTCGAACGTGCAGAACCAGAAGATAGCGATGACGAGGATATCAGAGGGCTTGTGCATTGGTGCGATGACGACTTGTTCTCCCAGGGGGGTATGCGGACAGTTGTGGGGACCGACGCTGTTGACGTCCCAGACATAGACGTCATTGAGGAGTCGCAGGTGAAGGAGAGGCCTGGGGAGGAGAGACCCCCGAGTGAAGAGGAAGAATCTCTAGACAATGCTGAGTGTCCAACGGAGACTCCCGAGCCTCACAGGACATTCAGTCGCCGTGCTAAGAGGACATCTGTTGCTGTGGAGGAGCCCGCGTTAGCTGATGCTGAATGTCAGCCTACGAAGCCAGCTGCAAGGTTGTCTAAGAAGCGTGGCCGGAAATTACTTGGGCTGGATACTTTAAACCACACACGTGTGATGGAGCGGCCACTCACTGACATTTTGGTGGAGGCGCCACTAGCGGCTGAGCCTATTAGCAAAGACATGGGAAACAATTCAGATCCACCTTCGGCGTTTGTTGGTAAGAGGTTGCGTACAGGAGCCACGCGGGGCAGTCTTTGTCGGTTGACAGTCCCTGCGAAGTTTAGAGATTAGTAGCTTCGAATTTTTGGATATTATTTTCCCATTTATCAGGTTGCAGAGGCGATGGAATGTACACGTAGATGTGATAATAAATTTTCAAGACTATGTTCAACATTAAAAATGAACGGAGTGATCGATTTTTTCCCGTTGAAAACCCGTGGAGTTTCTTCAGCTTACTGTTCTCAGTTCCTTTGATATTGAAAATTGTGACCATGGCCGTTCTTTGTATTTTGCTAATGGCATTTAATGACTGCCTCCCTATTCAACTTCAAATGTGGCTTTTTCTGTGTTCCAATCCAATGATGTATCTTGCTTTGCAGATTATTGATCAAAACTCTCTAGTTAGCAGACGCGGTATGTGAAGTTCGGGCTTTACTGGTTCATGTTTCATGTTTTCCTACCTAGTCGGAAATCTGGTAGGTTGAAATTGCTGCAGTAGAACAGTCTACTTAACAATAAGTTTTCCAGTGACATTTAACCCATACTGTTTGCTACACATCCGATGGTTTGATATAAATAGAAGTCTCCTACTCAGTATTTCCAGTTAGAGCCGTGGTGGCTTGGTGATCCGAGGCTCCGGTCAGAGGCTGCCGTGGCAACCTCCGGGTGCTTGTGCCGGGCCTCTGACCACCCTCCGACACCCACCCCACCACCGCTATCCGACCCTCAACCCCCACTCCACCACACTTTTTTTTCTTTTTTTTAGTGTGATTTCCTTTACTTCTGTGTTCGACATAGTCTTACCGTACAATAGAAATTGGATGCATTAATTCAATCAGCACATGTTGGCGCCATGATATGTGGATGAGGGAATGATCTCCACGAGGTTATTTATATAAAAACGCAGAGGGGATAACTCGGGTGTGGCTTGGTTACAGTCTTTAGAATTTTAGATTCATATGTTATCTCTTCATTTCTAAATCTGAGAGCATTACAGTAGAGGAACTCCAAATCATACGTTGCTCAAATAGTTCAAAGTGCGAAGTTGGGGAGCAGATCCAGTTGACATTTAACCCATACTGTTTGCTACTTATCCGATGGTCTGATATAAATAGAAGTTTAGAATAGGGTATCTCCAGTTAGAGCCGTGGTGGCTTGGTGATCCGAGGCTCTGATCTGAGGCTGCCGTGGCAACCTCCGGGTGCTTGTGCCGGGCCTCAGACCTCCCTCCGACACCCACCCCACCACCGCTATCCGAACCCCAACCCCCACTCCACCACACTTTTTTTTTCTTTTTTTTGGTGAAATTTCCTTTACTTCTGATCTCGAGTAGCTGATGGACACTCAATTAGTCTTACGCAGTATACTCAAGCTGATACTATTTACTCAATTATCCACACAACTTAGTTCTTTATTTCTAATTTTTGGTGTCAAATGATAGCTTGTTGGAATAAATCTTTCACTGGTTTCTTTTCAGAAACGCCTGTTTCCACATCTTGAATTCATGACATTTGAATGTTGATCATCACACTACAATGTTTTAACGCAAGTGACATCTTCACGAAATTGATCCTCATCGTGTGCCTGCAAAGCTCACAAATCCATATCAATTCTAAACCATAATCCAACCATATCAATCCTAAACCATAATCCATGCTACAGAAAGGCAGTGAACTAGCCAGAATTCAACTCGACAGTCTAGTTCCAGAGATGTCTAGGCTGTAGGGTTCTAGATCAAGTAATTGCCATGAACTATTAATCATATTGTCTCAAGAGGAGTAATTGGTGTCTCAGTACTTAAGCTTCTAGTCTGTCCATTCGAAGTTCTGTCTTGTGAGTCAATTATGTCCCCGGCAATGAGTGAATTATTATTTAACTCTTAGGACATCTAATCCTATTGAACTTAGCAACGTTCAGACACAGTACCAGTGCCTCGCCACGTGAAACTGCTTCCTACTGTAGAGGTCCAGGGCAGCTTCATCAGGTGGGGCGCAGAGTCTCTAAGTTCATTGTCTTTGAGCACCGGAGCTTGGAAGTATTTGTAAGCTGTCTAGGATCTCGACCGTGTTGGAGGGACTGTGTTAGAGCGATGGCAGAAGCTGGAGGGAAGGGAAAGGAGATGGCAGGAGTAGTTGGGAAGGGGAAGGAACAACAGAGAGACGAGGAGGGGAACGGGGCTGAAACCTCGGACGGAGTGAAGACTGAGCTCCGTCTTGTTGGAGACTACGAGCAGGGAGATTTAGAAGTTTGGAAGGGGTCGGCAGAGAGAAGAGGAGGGGAGTACCAACTACTTAGAGATGCACCAACTAACCTACCTTGCTTGCGGTGGTGGCTGAAGACGGTGGCAGAGTTCGTTGTCGTCACCGGGCTGGAGGTTCCCAAGCATGACAAAGTCCAGATGATGCCGTCCGCAAGTTGGCGAGGTGCTTGGAAGATGAAGGCGTTGCTGCAGTTCCAAGCGGTGGCGCATGCCACAGGCATAATGCATCCACCGCGACCGCGACGACGGGGACCTCAACAAACTTGTGGGGAGCAGCGCGAAAATCAACACCTCGGAAGCATCAGGTAAGTACCTGTTCACCAGTCTTAGCACCTTCTTAGAATAGTCTGAAAGCTTGGCTGGTGTTGTAGAACTTGTAGCCTGCAGGATTGCATCATCCAGAAACTTGCGCAGTAAACCCGCGCAGTAATTATTTCAGTAAATCTCTAGCTTAGCATCCTTCTAGCTTAGTGTGGGTTGTAATTTCAGTGTTCTAGACTAGTTTCTGAATTTCGAGAACTTACTAGTGAACTTGCGGGTTCTTTTAATTCCGGGTTCTCATTGTCTGCTGTTAGAGTAGGATCTTACATGTAGTGCAAATCTTTAAATATTTATGCCCAAATTGGTCGGTTGTCTTTCATGTTGGTCTTTCTGTTAATTGTCTTGAAATAATCGTGAAATCAGCCAAGTTGTCGGGAGCAACGACCTTCCATCGCCTGGGAAGCATCAAGCAGAGGCTGTCAAACAGCCATCAACCGGGAAGGAGGTCGCGGGAGCATCGGGTGGGGTGCCGATCGAAGAAGCATCAGACGTGCCAGTGCCATCCCGTGGGAGTCCAACGGAACTACGACCAGTTCTAGCACTACCGGCGGTCACAAGAGAGAGAACCACCGCTCGTCGCCGTCAGTCTACTGTAGGCGCCGCTGGAATGGCAAACACTCCGAACCTCGCGGGTTGGTGCCGGGCATGCAAAGCAAGGTACCGTGACGGTCACATTCTCCATTGCCCATACTCAGTCCACGCGCCGCAGACTGCCCCAAGCGAAGTGGTACCTGTGATAGATCTGTCTTCCATTCCGAGCTCTCCCGATTCGGACGACTTCGAAATCCTGGCTGAAATGGCGGCACTTGATTTCCTCAAGAAATCTAAAGGTATGTATGTAATCACTAACTGCATGTTTAATTTCAGTTCATTTGATACTTGATACCATTTTTCAAGATGTAACAACACATGTGGTGATATGTCGCAGGAAAAAAAGACAACAAATAGTCGCGATTGCGGGATTCTGACTTACGGTGTGCAAGCTCGAAGAATGTAAAACGAACGTGAATATTCAAAACCGAGGGAATATTTTGTTAGGATGTAAAACACGAAGAATGGTCTACCGCAGTAGCAGGTCCTGAAGAAATCCGACAGTCACTTGGAAAGGGAGAAATCATGGTACCTTGCTCGGTACGTAATATTAGAGATGAAACGTGCCTTTTGTCTTTGCTGTGCACCTTGTTAAATCTGTCACGAGGATCATCGTACAAAACTCTGCCTTAATTCCGATGGAAACAAAAACTCTGCCGCGTCCACGGTGTTACTGTAAACATGGTCTCTGACGAACTACAGTACAGTAAAGTTTTTGTAAGTGAAACTGGTTCATGGAGGGACTTATCCCATAGCGAATGGCATTGCACCTTTGGTCTGATATAAATACTCTCACCGGGTAATTCTCCACTAGATGACAGCCTGAAAGGGTCGGTGATCAGAGGTTGCGATTGTTTGGGGGGACACGTGGCAACCCGGTGCTTGTGTTAGGCCCCAAACTACCCTCAGACACCCACCCCGCCACGCTACTTTTGCATTTTTTTACATTGGCATTTTTTAGGCTTCAGATCCCTGAGAAAAGAGTGGTGAACATCAGTCGACTGGCCTCATACCCCACATTTTAGCCTCAGAATCCCTTCTAACTTCCACTGCAAACTGTAGTACTACCGCGTAAGCGAAGATTAACAAAAATCCATCAAGTCTTACATCAAAGGCGTCGGATAGGAAGACACAGATAATAGAGTGCAATTTAAAATAATTCGCTAATCTCCAGGGCATTGAGTTCAAGACACAATCCGTTGTTCGTGACAGGGGTCAATGAGTTCGACAGAGTGAGGACTTCAATGTGATGATCGTAAAGGTATAGATGATGAATTCGCTAACCTGTGCATAACTCCGTGGCCGTGACAGTGAGCCAACCCTGTGCAAAGCTGATACATGAAACTCTACATCACAGAAGCAGAACGAAAACTTTCAGTATTCAACAACCACAACATGAACTGCATCGAAGTGAATTACGTCTCAACGATCTAAGGATGTGTAGAAAAAAGAGTACCTGCACGACTTTAACAGGGAGAGGCTTCCCGCTAGGTCCGCGACCGTGCAAGTCAATGTACTTCTTGAGATCAGTATCCATGTACTCGAACACCAAGTAAAGCTTGGGCTTCTTGTTCTTCTCGACGTGCTCCACACACAGCAGCCTCCAGATCCAATGATATCCACTTCACAATTAACATCCAAACCCTCCTAAAAACCAGCGCACCCCAATGATATCCCATACCGTTTGCATATGTATCTCTGGTCCGATATATATACCTTCGCGCGGATATATGTTTCCAGTTCACAGCCTGAAAGGGTTGGTGATTAGAGGCTCCGATGGTTTGGGGCTGCCGTGGCAACCTCCGGGTGCTTGTGCCGGGCCCCAAACCACCCTCTAACACC
The DNA here is from genome assembly GCA_014871385.1 of Ceratodon purpureus. Taxonomy (NCBI): domain Eukaryota; kingdom Viridiplantae; phylum Streptophyta; class Bryopsida; order Pseudoditrichales; family Ditrichaceae; genus Ceratodon; species Ceratodon purpureus. Next base: position 6,034,784 of record CM026431.1, read on the forward strand.
CACCCCGCCACGCTAATTTTTTTGGGATTTTTTCGTTTTTTTCTTCTTTTATGAATGGCCATCTGCAAGTTAGCGGACCACTCTTAGGCCATGTATGAAAATCTGCAGAAGTGGGGTGCCTATCGTTATAATTGATTGAAGAACTGATTCAATCTCACTTCCGCATACTTGTGTGCTTGTCCTCTGTATTTCAATCGTTTGTTCTTGCTTGTGTGACGATTGAACTGTAGATGAACTAGTCTGCCGTATGTACTTGGAATTCATATGCTAATTGTGAAATAGTAGCACTAGTAGGATAGAATTGCCTAGAACAGAGCATATTTAAACTGAACCAACACTAATTTTGGTGATATTCGCATGAAATAACCAGTTCCACCATTCATCATAATTTCACCGCATTTGCTTCAGAAGTCTGTAATATCACTCTAGAGGAAGCTTGCAGAATGACCACCGAAAAATACACTCTTTTACTTGAGAACAGGAACAATTAGTGGTAACCATTGAAAGATTAACAGACCCCGATGCATACAGTAACACGAAGCTAAACAGATAATTACAACTAGACTCTGTCGATCGACACACACATACAAAAGACTCTGGAATGAGCACTCAATTCATTCCAAGTAGAGTTGTCATTCAAAAATTAATCCAAAATAACTGTTCCACCAAAACTACTCTTCCCCTTCCAAATATTGTATCAACAAAACTCACACAGTGATCTAAAGAATTCAGGTAATAAGGGTCTTACAACACCCGTTGCTCCAGTCACCTACTCGCCATCATCTGAGTCGCCAGAAGAGCTCTCCGAGTCCCCGCTATTCCCATCTTCAGAATATTCCTGTTCTGAATCTGAATCCAGATCCTCTTGTACTCGGCGACTCTCCAGAACTTCTTCGATATGCGATAAGGTACTGTCACTAAGCTGAAATACAGTTTCAGCTCCCTTCTGCTTGTATGGTGCTTGGGTCATAGTAAACTTACTTGCGCACACAAGATGGGAATAGACACGGGCAACTCCAGCTTCTCTCAGAAAGACATACGAAGTCTTTCTTCTACCTCGCTGTCGGTAATAGTACCCCTCCAATATCTCATCTCCATCGTCAATCAACGTGTCCCAAGCGTCTCGTATAGATGGACCATGGTATACATGCATGGTCTTGGTGCATTGCAGCACATAGAACTCGGCACCATTGTCATCTAAGTTCTCTGGATCAGCAACTATAGCAAAGTGATCCCCTACCTCACACTCCGAAGCCAGTATATTCGTGCCCGTCTCAACTATCCAACTAGGGTCGGGATCCTCACTCTCTTGCACTGCATCGTTGCTCGATAGAGGGTGCAACGTCACTAACTCCCACGGATTTGCATGGGCAGCGTTTATACAAACTCCGGTGCCATGTCGAGCACACGCAGGGCAAAAGCACGAAAAGTCCCTACACTCCAGAAGCACATTGTTTGTGTGAGAAACAGACCTGATAGAGTGCATAGATCTACTTCCAGGAACCGTCTTGCATGCCAGTGGCTTATCTCGAGGAACATCTGTAAGACCAACTAAGTGGAAATGTCTGGAAACCTGTCGTCTAGCATTCGGGTAGGCTGCGTGAGGTAAGTTCATGTCGTCTCTCAAAAAGGAGACCACATCCGCCGCATTCTGAAGTTTCACAGAATCCTCCTTAACCTGCTCCCTTCGAAGGGCTTGTTTCACACAAGCTCCGGCACCGTCGTGGGGACCCTTCCCGTGGCCGGATCCCCAGTAATTCCAGTCCAACTCGCACCCCGTGGGCAGCCTTTCACACGATGTTAGACTAGGATACCTGTAAAACAACACCAAGATACAGTTCTATGTCAGTATGTTGCATCTCTAACTTGCTAAAGAAGTTTTGAGATTAGCAGCACAAATATCCTAATAGCGCACCAAATCAACCAAGGCACAGAAACCCAAAAAATCAAAAATATTAAAAAAAAAGCACAGTAAAGAACGCTTACACTACTATAATCTCACTGTTCTCTGATTAATTTTACAGTGAACTTAAGATCCAGAGAACGATATGACACACACATACAAAAGATACCGTATCAAATACAACACAGAATGTATTCAACACAGAAACAACACAGAAACAAAAATCATGATCTCGCCTAAACTACATTTGAACTCACAGAGAACCAAAAATCATGCTTCATTAAACTGTTACCATAAAGTTTCTGCATCAATGGCAAATGGGAGTAGCAGCGCTATAGAAGTCGGAGTGGAGCTAACATGGCGTGCCACATTCGTATCCACTTTCCAGTTAACTATAATGGATCAACTAAAAAAAATGGAAAAATGGTTTGCCTCAGAAACTCCGCCTCTTAAGTTATTTTCTATCTCTGTTGTTCTACCAGCATTGTGAATCTCTTCTAGGATTCAATTCGAGGAGACAAGGAGTACAGCTTAGCTCAGCCTCATAAAGCAAACAGAACATTGAACTTTTTTAGCCATACAAGAACATAAAAAATAAAAATAAAACAGTGAATGCCCACTGGGCTACTGCATTTGTTATCGAGTATGTTCCCCTTTCTCACAAATTCATGCAATGAAAACTTTCCTTTTAAGAAAACAATGCGTGACACATGCAGGTGTACTCTCGCGCTGTTCCAAGAAACAATAATAATAAACAAAATCGAGGAAGATAAAATCAATCGTCATCTAATACCAACTATTCTACACTCAGCCCCTCCTTCACCTTTTGTAATATCCAATCCGCAGCTACTCAAAAACGTAGTGCAGAACCTTTTAATTAATCCAAATGAAATATCAAGACAAAAATGGAAAGTCCCGTGATATAAACAACTCACACGTTCCCAAGCCAGATATAAGTAACCATGAACCCGAGGTGATAGTACAAATTTCGAAATGGAAATATAAAACAGACATACCCTGGGCAACCAAGAGGAAAAGGACTTACTTAGCGACAAAAAAGAAAGCCTTTGCCCCCTTAAACTGGCTGGCACACCCGTCGCTCCACACAATGTGTCGAGTCGGGATCTTGTCTTCCTTGACCAATAATGTCCAGTGCAGCATCAAACAGTGCTGCACATAAAGACTGTCATGAATCCGATCATCACTGATGTAGTAATGGTAATCCGTTTCCAACCTCTTCGAATGTGGGTCTTCTGGATCATGATTCTGGTTGACCCTGTAGGTGATATGCACCAAGATAGTACACTGGAAACTGAACCAGTGCTGGCTTTGTATCTCTGACTGTCCCTTGTAGCTGTAATTCTCTGCGAAGTCTATAAGGCTTAGAACTTCTCCCGCTTTCAAATCCTCGACTGACTGCCTGTACTTTGTATCTTGCCACCGTGCTACAAATTGATGCCAGACGAACTGCTTCATCTTCGGTTTAGCGTAGTCCAGAAAAGCTTTCGGTATTGTGACCTTGTACTCAAGTCGAATGACCTGTTTGGGATCACCTTTCCGAGTCTTTGAACCGGAAGAAACCAACTCGAACCGTCTCCACTGCATAGTAGACTGGTTATTAGGATCAATTTCCCTGTCACAAAGGGGGATCAGCTTGAAACCACAATCCTTACAATCCCCTCGTAAACAGCGTTTACGATGCCATTCTGAGCCGTGTTGCTTTGGACAGAGTGTCTGCTCCCAAAGCTGGCTACTCCGCTTGTACCTACGACGTCAAAAATAGAGAGTATTCAATCATTAGATAATTAATAAGATGTTAGACTGAATGTTCCCTCATCTCAAGCAATGTTTCATGGTTTTTTTTTAAACGACTTTCATATCTATAGTTTAAAGCGTACCTGAAATGAGCCAGTTGGCATGCTACGAGTCCTTGTCCCTGTGGATTCGATCCGAAATTTGTGCATAATGTGGGACATCCACAACAGCATTTGTTCTCACCTACCTCGACATGAACCCTATTTGACCGCATGTTCAAAAAGCCCACTGTTATTTCCTGCATTTCCTGATGGTAACGACAACAGCAAGTATTAAAGTCAGTGAGCCGTTTTACAAAGAATGGCTTCAAACGCCTCCACGCAACGTATCCCACTGAGCAGTCCCGGTTCGCTGCTCGAAACCTCGTGTAGAAATCCAACTGCACACACAACTTAATTATCAGGTTAGTACCAGCAGATTTCATGTAAATTGAAACGATTAAATTCAGAATACAGTTTCAAATAGGGCATTGCGTCATCCAGCTATAGTACGGTATTCAGCTGCAGGAACTTCAACTACGACAGATCACATGCGGGAGCCTTGAATGATTAGTATGAGACTCCGAAACTAATCTACCATCAGAAAAGCATTACAGGAGCTACAACGATCTCGTGAAGCAGATCCAGGTGGTATACTGCCATTCGCATCCTATTCCTCACATGAATTCAGACACATAGAAACATTTAAAAGGCTTAAAACGTAGATGTTAGTGGTAAAATTTCATGGATACAATCACGCATACTCTTTCAAACATAAAGCCTTTCGGAATGCAGAGTCCTTTTTCAGGACATAAGAGCCTTTCAAAAACCGGAATGCAGAGTCCTTTTTCAGGACTCCGGACCTACACTAGTCCCTGTTTCAAATGCAGAGTCCTTTTTCAGGACTCCGGAACTACAGTAGTCCGTGTTTCAAATGCAGAGTCCATTTTCAGGACTCCAGAACTACAGAAGTCCGTGTTCAAAACACGAAGTCCATTTTCAGGACTGTAGGAGTCCTTTTCCAAACTACACAGTCCGTTCTCAATCTGCTCAGTCCGGTTTTCCGGAGTCACAAGACAAACTTCTCTCAGTCCGTACGCGATTCCGTCCTAAAGTGTTCCGGAGCTCTCAACGGAACCTGAAACTCCAAAAGTATTTTTCACAATAAAATCCATCAGGAAAGTCAGGAGTCTCGATACAGTCCATCAGGAAAGTCAGGAGTCACAATACCGAATGAGGAAAGTCAGGAATCGTGAGGCCACCAGGACTCAATCGCCTTGTGAGGACACTCCAGGAGACGGGAACCTAAACTTCGGAAGGACTGAACAGTTAAAACTCCTTCACTCAAATATGCTCCTTCACTCAAAATCAGAACTACGTACTGGAAACTCCCTGCTCCCTTAAACAGAATTCTCGGGCCATTAAGGAACCATCATAAAAACTCCTTCATAACCATAAGACCCCGGAGACTAGGAAAGAAACACAAGGAAAAGATACAGAGGTTGATCCGTACCTGACTCTCCTCCAACCAGTGCGTAGCATGGAACACCTTAGTCTTGAAACTAACCCTCTTGCTTCTTACGTCTTTCTTGCATGGTGACACCCTGGTCTCGTCTGTCCACCACGCAATCACACGATCAACCACCCATTGTTGCAAAGCGTCTTTCCTCTTCCGCCGGAAAATCTTCGCCCACACCTCTCCGTCGCTCCGATTATTCAACAGGGACCTACGTTGAATTGCGCGGCGCACGGTTTTCTTATTCATTCCAACGCAGGTAGCGGCGGCTCTCATACACCGATCGTCCCCTATGGATATTACAGCAGCTTCGATGACATTCCTTGCTAAAAATCTATCCCTCCCGATTCCATACTTCAGCCCGGACCAGGCTTGGGCGAGTCCATCACAAACAACACGTGAAAGCTCTAACTGTCGCCTTTGCTTGACATAATCCGGAACCAGATTTTCAAGAAGTGGACTCTCGATCAATTTCTGGAAAAAGACCCTCTGATATTCCTCCCCCCTTGCACTCGTCTCCTCGGATAGTTTGAAGGCAACTTTCTTGGCATGGGCTGCGGCTGCGCGATGCATTAGTGCTTTGCGAAGGCAGTCCGAGTTATCAACTGATGCAGCAAGAGACTGTGCTGCATCTCTCCGAATTCTCTCCAATTCTCTGTTCTTCCGCCTACAGAGTGTATTCTTCAGCCTCGCCTCGGTAACCCTCAACGCTTCGGCATGTGGATGCGACGGCATCGCCCTGTTCTGTGGCGGACTCATCTTGACGCTTAGTCCGCATCAAAGTCCCTGGTTGGAAAACCCTCATCCTTAGAACGACATTGAAAATACACCAAACAAGAAACCCAAGATTGAACGCAAAACCCCCGAAAAAATCCATGCTACAGAAAGGCAAATCGAACATCGTCTCAATGGTTCTTCATTACCTCTCAGTTACCTCGATTCTTTCACCTCAATCTGCACCTCCCTGCTCTGCATGCAAAACCCTTATCATCAGTATCACAGAGACATAATACCCTAAACCAAAAATGAACCCACATAACCTCTCAAGAATAAGAGGTAGACGGAATCTGTCCGTTTCCAACCTTCCACGAAAACTGCAATTGTATCTGAAACTAAGTGCTCAATTTGGTTTCGCAAGAGTCCCCATCACAGGTGAAACAACAAAGAAACAAAGAGTCTGTCGGGAGTTACGAAGACATCACAGGGCATGCGGAACTCAGTGTACGCATCGACTCCAAAAAAACATTCTCCTGCGCGGGTGCCTCATGACGCGGAGAAAATAGTTTGCTACAGCTGCAAAATGCGATGCATGCAGAACCCTCCTCAAAACGAGAGAGACGAAATCTCGACCGTTCATTACCTCATGCGATGCAGGAGCCGTGGATGATGGTACCGTGGCAAATCGGTACATATAGCCGTTATCAGTCCCTCCCGATTTTGGAATCATCAGAAGCCGTAGATGTGTGTCTGTGCAATCTATTTCTTTTTAATGTTGCAAATGAGAGCATAATGGAAATATAAAATGACGCATTTCAGTACACCCATTCTTGTGCCATTTCAGAGCGGTGCAATTTAATAGACTTATTTTTTACATAAATCATGAGCCTCTTGAATCCTTTCTAATATCATATGTATATTTTATGTTGTAAATGAAAACTCACTATCTTATTCAATCAATTAAGAGGAGTCAAACAGAATTAATAAAACTCATGATTTCATATAAGTAAATAATATTTGCTTGCGTCATTTAATCAATATGTGTTCACTTCATTTGTATTCAAAAAATTATCATACAAAAAATGCTTCTCTGATTACAGTTATTGAATTTATAGGATCACTTTGATGAGATGTGTTTATCCTTTTATTGTTTTATATTTATATATATGTTTTATCATGTTATATATATATATATATATATATATATATATATATGTAATTATTTTTTTCCTAGAGTTGTTCCAGATTTTGAACTGAAATAATTTCCAAACAAATCCCACGACCCAAATAGTTTTTTTAATTCAATTGTTATGAGTTCAATATGTCTTCACTTCATTTGTATTCAAAAAATCATCATACAAAAAATGCATCTGTAATTACAGTAATTGAATTTATAGAATCACTTTGATGAGATGTGTTTCTATTTTATTGTTTTATATTTATATATATGTTTTATTATGTTATATATATATATATATATATATATATATATATATATATATATATATATATATATATATATATATATTTGTAATTATTTTTTTCCTAGATTTGTTCCAAATTTTGAACTGAAATAATTTCCAAACAAATCCCACGACCCAAATTGTTTTTTTCATTCAATTGTTATTTAAGGTGAAGGAGGTAGGGTCTAGGGTTCCTAGGGTTTAGGGTTTTTTAGGGTATAGGGTTTCTAGGGTTTAGGGTTTTTTAGGGTATAGGGTTTCTCGGGTCGAGGGTTTAGAGTACATGGTATATGGTTTGAGGTGCAAGGCTTTTAGTACGTTGCATGAATTGGTGGAATGGATGCTTGTTTTTTGAAATATCAATTTCTAGAATGCCTTCATTATTAATTTCTTTTGGTATGACTCTTTAAATATCATTTAATGCCTTTCATTCCATTTCTTTCTTTGTAATATGGTTTTCAGTACTTTATGCATTTTCCATTGTTTGTAGAGATCATTTAATGATAATTTTATTTTATTTAGTTTATCTAAATGTCCGTTTTTTCATTTGCTTCTTCTAGTTGATTTATTTTTGTTTTTTCAACATGAGTTCAGTGAATTTATTTTTTCCTAAGCTTCTTTTAATTGATTAATCCAATATTATATATGAATTAGTCACCTTTAAATTTTCATTAGCCTCATTTAATTGAATCATTTGTTTTTTAATATGAATCAATCAATTTTTTTTTTCCTAAGCTTCTCTTAATTGATTAACTTGATTTTTATATGAATTATAAACTTTTATATTTTCAATGGCCTCACATAATTGAGTCTTTACTTTTTTAATATGACTTAATTAATTTTTATTTTTCATTTGCTTCTTTTAATTGCGGTATCTGGTTTTATCGTCCAATTAATCGCTTTTATATTTTCATGTGTATCTTTTAATTGGGTCACTTATTTTTTTATTGAATTAATAACTTTTATTGTTTTTTTAATACAACGTACTGAGTAACTCATAAAATAATCATGATTTAATCACTTTTATATTTTCATGTGCTTCTTTTAATTGAGTCAGTTGCTTTTTTATTTGAATTAATCACTTTTATTGCAACTTTTGTTTATTTTTCATTCCACCCATTGCTTTTTAATATGAATTAATCATTTTTATTTTTTTTTCAATTGCTTCTTTGAATTGACTTATTTGTTTTGTATATGAATTGATCACTTTAATTTTTTTCAATTGCTTCTTTTAATTGTCTTATTTGTTTTTTCCAGTGAATTCATGACTTTTATTTTTTTTCATTTGCTTCTTTTAATTGAGTTGTTTGTTTTTTTATATGAATTAATTTTTTTTTATTTTTTTTTTTGGCTTTGTCGTTCTTATTTTTTAACATATATTTTTTTTAATATGTAATAATCATATTTTCTTTTTTCATTAATTTATTTTTCCTCATATTATTTGTTTTTAATATGAATTAATCACTTTTATTTTTACTTATAATTGAATTATTAGTTTGTTAATACACCCTGATTGAATTAATTCATAAAAGTAGACATGAATTAATTTCTTCTATTTTTTATTATATCCTTTAATTGAGTATTTTATTATATTCTGTAATAAAAGCAACTCTTGGCGGGACAGTTTAGATGTTGGCGGCAAATGAAGCGCGCAAACTGAATATGCCGCCACAACTGTAAGTCCGGTGCCCGGACTTTACAATAGTTGAAACCAATTTTATTGAATGATTAGTATCTTTTAAATAAAATAAAAACCCATTTTTAAAACCCACCGAAAATAATAGAGAACGTTGTTTCCTGTTTCAGTCATATCAGAATCTCCCAACTGTTTAAACTACAAGAATATGCTCCAAGTGTGCACTTCTTTGTTCAGATACGTCGATCTTAGGAAGAATCTACGATCTGGTGAAGAAGGAGGACTAGAAGTGCATGCACAATCTCGAGATGACCTTAGGCAGAACTGGGGGACGGTGAGGCTCTGTAGATTTACATACAGTACCATGGCAATTACTTCATACTGAGGTTGTCTGTGCAACAATTCTATTAGTCATTTCGTACTTCTCTTTTTAATCTTTTATATTTTTTTGTATTTTTAATCTAACAATTCCAAACGATTGAACTATTTATCAATTATCCTCTTAATTTGTTATTTTTAAATTCGATAACTTTTTATTTTTTAAAAATTATGTTGTGCATAAAAATCAACTTTTAATTCCAATATTATATATTTTTTAAGTTTCTAAGTTTTAGGCAATAAAAAAACATCAAAGTGCGATAAAAAAGCATTACTGTGCAATAAAGTAGCACTAAAAGTGCAATTAAAAAGCACTTCTTTTAATTTAACATTTATGAACAATTAACCTTTTTAACAATTTTCCTCTTAATTGACCATTTCTAAATTTGTTAGTTGATTATTTAAAGAGATTTATATGTTGTGCATTGAAATTAATTTTCTTAATTCCAATATTGTATACTTTTTTAATTTTATTAATATTAAGCGATAAAAAAGCACTAAAGTCCGATAAAAAGCACTTTAGTGCTATCATTCTCATAGCTCTATGTGTACCTATGCATGCAGGACCACGTTTGCATTCAGTGTGGAAATAGCGATTCTGAATAGCCATAAACAAACCATAAAAAAACACGAAAGTGCCATAAGAAGCAACAAAGTGCAAGAATGTAGATCTTGAAGATCCGAATTTCAAATATTTTGTAAATATACAAGCGGCAAGAAGTAGTATCATGCATATCCAAGAACTTTGGATCAGTTTTGCTACCAACAGTTTTGAGAAATGCTCCGTCTTTCTCTGAAGTAGAACTTGGAGGACCACCGGGTAGCTTCTCTTCAGAAAGTGCTTCTGTGTTAACAAGCTTCTAAGAGCATTTATTTTCACAAGGAACTAAAATGGTGCTCACTTGAGCAATTGGAGTTGCTATATCGCATGAGTCTAGAAGTTATAGATCTTTTACTGTTTCTTTATTCTTAATGCAACACTTTCAAACAATTGGACTCAAATTTCTGGTTTAAATAAATTTTTAAATCTTTAATTTAATTTTTGAAATGTTCTATTTTAATTAATTGTCCGATTCCCGCTTTTTTATTACAATTTAAAGACCATTTTATTGGTTATTTATGCTAAACAATTAAAAGCACATTTTTTTGAATGATTAATTGTCCAATTCCAGGTTCTATTTCTAGTTAAAAGCCCATTTTATTTTATTATATTCTTTTCAATTAAGAAACTAATGGCCCATTCTATTGAATATTTTTTTTTAAACAATTAAAAGTCCATTTTATTGAATGATTAATTGTCCTATTCCCGGTTTTTTGACAATTAAAAGCCCATTTATTGAATATTATATTGTTTTGGACTAAAATCCTATTTTATTTATTTTATTTTTACAATTAAATTACCATTTATTGAATAATCAATTGTCCAGTTCCCGGTTTCTCTTTACAATTAAAAGCCTGTTTTATTGGATATTATTTTCCCATTAAAAGCCTTTTTTATTTTCACCACAACACGTTTTTTAGTATTATTGAGTGATTCATGTTTAAACATGCTTTTAGCTTGGAAACTACTAATATATTCATTTACCATTAAAGCCCTTTTACTTTAAGTTCTCTTCGTTTTTTATAATTTAGTTTAAATTATTAATCACTTAATCCAATGAAGTTCAATTTCTAATCTTGATAATTAATTCCTTTAATTTAATTTTTAAGTATTTTTATCATAAAATGCGTTTAGTGAAATAATCCGAGTAAAAAGATTTGGTCTAGATTATATGTCGCTGGCGGGGATCGAACCGGTGTAACGCTCGCGGGTATTGAACCGGTGTGTCGCCGGCGGGGATCGAACCGTGATATCCTGTACCATAGCCGGGGGTACTACCTCCGATGACACGCCATATCCGTGTCCCCCCGCCCCTCACGACAACCCCGATTCCATACCCCTTACTATACCCTCACCCCCGCCCCTCCCGATACCCCCCGCGCCCACGCCCGTCACGATACCCACCCCGTCAACCGATACCCTCGCCGCATCGCCCCCCAAAACTTTCAAATCGCGGATTCTTTCTCCCTCCACTTTCTCCCTCCACTTTCTCCCTCCTTGTCTTCTCCCCTCCTTGTCCATGTCATCTCTTTTCTACATTTCATGATGACATAAATGTCTCTTTTCACACTCCTTCACACCCATGAAGGAGGTCCAAGTCCTTCATGGGTCCTTTGAAGGACTTTTACATTGATATTTTATCACTTATGCAAAATTAACATATTAAATTGATTTTAAGCTACTTTCACATGAACATGGGTTTTGTTGACATAGAATATTACAATGGAAACTCAAAAAATAAAAATAAACATTTTATGATAACAAATGTGCAATATATAAACTGGCCTTCTAATTTGACATTTTAGAAGGACTAATATGTTTTTTTAGTTTTCAACTTCATTTTCGTATTATATTCTTTCATTTATGTAAGTTCCCAAAAATTACCCCAAAAAGGTATATTTTACTTGCCGTTTCATGTCCTTTTCATCAAAAAAGGAATTAAGACAGTTTCCTTTATTTTGACAAAAGGACAACAAATGATTAGAAAAAAAATGCAAAATTTCATTCTAATGATTACTATTAGTACCTCACATGTTACTTTACTAAATTTAAAGTCAACCCAATGAAAAAGTCAACCCTAAACCTTTTCCAAGAAGGTTAAAAGTGTGCTTCTATCCTACAAAGGAGGGGAGGACACTCCTTTTTGTACCCCCGAGTGTGCCCGCACCCATCTGTAAGGATTCCGGTGAGAGGTATCCATCTGGATCTCTCAGAAATTTTCATAAGTCATTTAATCGCATCCTCAGGGATGCTCAGAGACTTCGAATTTCTCAGACGAAAGTTAATGAGGAACCATTCTCCATTGAAACGAACCCATACTTTGTGGAGGTAAATTCTGCAGTGGTTGCCGCTATGGAGAAGTCTAGAGATGCAGGTGCTAACAAGCAGAGGCGTAAGCCAAAGTGTTTATCCTTTGCTGAGGAGGCGTTGATCCTTGGTCATGCATCACAGTCACTCTCCAGCAATGTTGGTGTGCTGAAGAGAATCTTATGGTTCAACACATCACAGTTTATGATTCGTGGGAACACTGAGATGTATAAGTTGAGGTTCAAAGATTTTACTCAAGGAATAGACGATCACGGTCGATGTTATGTTGAGTAAGTTCCTGTACATTCCCTTTGCTTGCTTTTTTTAAATGCTTGTTTTGAACTATCAGGTTCAAATTGGCGTTAAGTCTTAGTTGGACATAATTCTTTGCATTTTCATTTGCTATTAGCCTGCTAAGCTTGATACTTTCCCTGAAATTGTGAACCGTATCTTGTCACTTATATTTTTCTGTTTATTTATTGCTGTTTTGCATCTCTGTACAGAAAGATGCAGAGCTACTGCCTTTGGTGTTTGATCGACGTATCTTTTTCTATTCTTTCAGTTGGGTTTTCGTTTTGATTCGTTTTGATAGGAATTAGATGAATAGAGTTTCGTTGGATGGTAGTCTTGTTGCCGGATTTAGGTCTGTCTGAGAGGGATCTGGTCCATGATGGGTAAATTTTGCGTTATCTTTCGGAATGGTTGACGTTGTTGGCCTTGTGGAATTGAAATGACAGACCATTTTTTGCTTTGGGCTTTGGTGATTATGATCATGAAGAGTATCTGCTGTTTCCCTCGTGTTGTTTGGTGACAATTGTTTGCTGTCTTTACTGTGTTCAGAATTATGTGATGTTGTTAGGCGTCCGATTGGTGTCGAAGTTGGTAGATGCAACAGTTGTCGAGCTTGGAATACCTTTGTGCAGTTTGCAAATGTAGCTGAGGTTTTTTGATGTTCTGCAGCTGAGGTTTTCTGATCGATCATGGACTGGTCAATGTAGTTTGTTCACAGGTGTAGAATCTTCTTGAATGTACATGTTGTTCACAGGTGTTTCTTCGCATGCAGCCTGGGAACCTATCAACATAATTATGTACGAGTGAATCGGTAGATATTCCTAAACTAGGAGGAATATGCCGTTGGGAATGAATGACATGAGTCTACCTTTCTGCAGCTTGGAAATATCATAGCAGCTCTGAACTTGATGAGCCTGAACTTGTGATTTGTGATTTGTGCGCATTCAAGTGTGATTCATGTCTGTCTCGGAGGGATCTGGTCCATGATGGGATAATTTTGCGTTATGATTTCGGAATGCTCTGAGAAATTCTGTGTCATTGAGCTAAATAGAAGATGTCACTGCATGAAAGAGAAATGGATAGTATGCTTGTTTGGGAGTATCCTTTGATTTACTGTCCACAGTGCATCGCTTCTTCCACATTCTTTATCAGATGCAAGTTATGGAACTCCTTGACTGAGCCTGATACTCTTGTTTATGTGCAAGAATCAGTGTCTGGTTCTTGATATCTCAGCTGGGTTCAGGTTGTTGATTAGAAACACATGGATGTGAACCACTGTATCAGCTGCACTAGTCCACAATGACTCTCGAGGTTTAAGTATTTCTTGTATTGGAGCTTTGTATCGTACTCTTGTTGTGCCCGGACCTTTGACTCGTTTCTCATTCTTAAGGATGACATTTTCTGTGCTATGTGAATGCAAGGACTATACACTTGCATAGTTTCCGGTTAGAGCATATGTAATCAGTTTGATTTATGAATTTTGCTGGTTACTAATTGTTTACTAACTGTTTGTCTGTGCTTGTTTTTTAGGTACAATGAGCGCACCTCAAAGGCTTATGCTGTAGCCCTCAACCGCTGTCAGGACGAAGATTTTCGCCCTCCTGTTCGTGTCTATCACCCTGCGGTGGTGGAGACTTGGAGAGTATATTCCCTCCACTTGGCTGATGATATGAAAGAGGGAAACGTTTTCTTGTCTCCCATTCAACCTCATCCGATCAGTTCTCAAGTGTGGTATAAGCATACGAATGTTGGTGAGAAGAAGCTGCGGCAGTGGTTGAACCACATGGCAAGAGAGGCAGGCATTGCAGGTGATGTTACAAATAAAAGTGGCAGACGTACTGGTATCACGAGAATGGCGCTAAAGGATACTCCAAGGGACGTTATGTGTCAGATAACTGGGCACAAGAGTGCTTCATCACTTGATAGGTGATTAATTCTTCTGTCCAATTGATTAATGCTTTGCGTACTTTGAGTTCACGTACTTTGGATAAGTCTTTCTGTAAATTTGGGAAAGGTTGGTTTGGGTTGGCTTGGGTCGTGTTAGGTTGGTTACGAAGTTTGGATTTTCGCGTCTGAATGGGGTATTTATGCAACGAATCTTACTTCGTCTTGCGCATCATGTTTTTGTGGATGTTTTAATTTTAAATTTTTTAAATTTCAAGGTTTGCTGGTCGAAGTATTCAGTGTATGGGTAAGCTTGGGATTGGAGTTTGTTAGTCTCTTTACAAGTTTGGAATGTGAAAGCAAGTGATCGGAAGTTAGTCAAGACTGCAGCTTTTTTGGTCGTATACACCACGCTGCCGGGATTTTTGATATTTCTCCGAGGTCGGATTGCCTGCATTGATATGATGGGAAGAGTTGGAGCTTGTTTCGGGTTAATGGTTCGCTAGATTGTCAGTTTGTTGATTTTGGGTTGTGTCGATTTTAGGGTTAATAGCTCGTAGTAGTTAGGCTTGCACTGGATCTAACGATGATCTTATACACATGTTTCAATGGAAGCAATTTTTGTTCTCAAGAGGCATGTTTTTCTGTAAATTTGTATTTGTAAGTCGTTTTCCAATACTGGTAACAGTTGTAGAAGCGTTGATATGATATTGCTCGAGGCCAGTGATCAGCATGATTCTTAGTTGCTGTCGTCTTGAATATAATGCTCAGCTTGTCTTCGGTTCTTGTAATCCATTTCTAATTCCATCCTGTGTGCAGAGTTTTGATTCTACTTGTAACTCTGATTAATGCTGTTTGGATTGATGCTGTGTGGTTTTCTGTGGCACAGGTATGATGACACTTTGTTGTTGAAAAGGGAAGCGGCTTTGAAGGCTATTGCGACAGATAGCGAAACTGGGGATTATCACCAAATCAAAAAACAGCTTTTTAAAGAGCTTAGTAATGGAGGGAGTGGCTCCACTTATTCTCAGTCTAATAGTCTTGCTGTTGTCCCGTATTTGCCTGAGTTGCCATCTCCTCAGATTACTGATGCAAGATTATTTGCAGATTTTCAGATTCCTCCAATTCGTAACTCTGTTTCTCAGAGTTTGTTTACTCCTGGCCAGTTTTCCAGTCCATTACAATGCCTTCCCTGCAATGCATTCTCTGCAATGCATTCGCAAGTAGGTGCTGTTGATTGTGCAGTTGAGGCTGTACCCAGCCTTGGGCATCAGGCTGTACCCAATTTTGGGCATCAGGCTGTACCCAATCTTGGGCATCAGACTGGACCCAATCTTGGGCATCAGTCTGGACCGAACCAGCATCACGCTGGACGCTACGCTGGACCGAACCTTGGGAGTACCTGTTCGTTTTCTTGTGAAATTCATTGCCCTCGGCAATTTTATCAGGACAAGAATCTTGATCCTCTCAGACCTGTGAGGAATTCTGTTGGCCCTCAGCCATTTGTTCGCCCAGTATATAAGAGTGTCCCTAAGAAGATACCTGCGCAGTTTGCACGCTCTCCCGGGCAAATTCTTCGAGATGTTGAGTTTTTACCGAGTGGTAATGACAGATTTATGTACCGTCCAGAGCACGGTTCTACTAGCACTAGTAATGTCTCAGAAACTTCTCGTTCAGTTCCAGATGCTTACGATGGTGAGCTAGATCAAATAATTCTGGATTATGACTTAGAGCTTTTTGAGCGTGGGAAGATTGTGAGAGCAGGTCGTGAACAGGTGAAGGAGAAAGAGTCAGATGCAGATTCGGGGCTGGGAGCTGTTGTGAAGCCATATACTTCTGCGGTTCAGCAGCAACCAAAGTTGCAGGTTCAGCAGCAACCGGAGTTGCAGGTTCAGCAGCAGCCCGAGGTTCAGGTGCAGCCACAAGTGCATCGGAGTCAAGTAGCTGCAGCGCCATTTAGCAATGTTAGTCAATTCATACAGATTAACAACACTATGGATCTGAATTTAGAGAAGATTATGAGAGGGTTTTTTAACCCCAACAATCAGAATTGATCTTTGACTAAGCTTTCCTCCTCATTGGTAAAATAGAATAAATGTACGTGAGGAGGTTTTAATGCCAGTCTGGAGTACATTCTTGCTGTAAATCTGTGATTCCTTTAATAAAAAGCAAGAAATTTACTTCAAGAAATTTAGTGTTTGTGAATTGGTTGTTTTTGTGATGGAGGTTGAGATTGTGGTGATAGTTGGGATCTTGTTGCTGCTTTGATTTGGTGCTTGTTTTGTGTACAAACTTGTATGGTTCCAATTTTATGTGATTGTTTTTCTTATTTGTTAAGATTGATTCAGGTGGTGTTCTGGGATTTTTTATGTTGTTCGTTTGTCCATTTGGATGACTGTTTGCAGTCAATTGTCGTCGAATTGTTTATTAATTTGACGAATATGATGGGTGCTTTTTCTCTTTTCATCTCTTTATTTCGTAGCTTTTCATTCAAAATTGAAATGTGAAGCATGATTACCGCTCCGGAAATTCCGCAGAGCAGCAGGTTACCGCTGGTAACCCTGCTGCTCTCAGCGAATCAAAAATAGCCACGTCGACGTTCTTGAGCCCCCTGCCGGTTACGTTCCTTGCCTTCCTTCCTGAGTCCAGTGGGTGCAGTGTAGTGCAGTGCAGTGGTCCACACGGTTCTCGTGGCCCCTCGTGGCTCCTCGGGCACCGGCCAACTGAATTTCCATCGCCTTCAAGCTCGGGCTTCGTACATTCGGGCTATAGAAAGTGCTTCTACTCTAAAATTTCAAATAAAGATTTGCTGGCGATAGGTGATATCACAACGTGACCTTGTTGAAACATATTGTCAAGAGGAATGGTCGTTTAGAGGATGTTTTGAGTTCGAATGGTATTAAACTTGACAAGTTGTGTGAGATAGTGAAGCAAAGCTGGCATGCACGGGCATCCGCGGTAGGATGCGGGCCCCGCCGCGGCAGCCGTGACTTTCACCTCCACCGATGCCACGGTTACATTGTAACTACTCGAGGCAGTAACTTCACCGACCCCTAAAACACTGGCCAATGTTACAATGAAATCGTCCCGAGACACTCACATATCCATGCCATCCATCGCATGCCATGGCCATGACCCACAATGACTTCAGCCTTCTCACGGTTCTTTCCTCTCGAGCTTAGAGTTTTCTAGATTAGTGTTCCACGAGTGCTCGAGCTCTTCAGACGATTAGAATAGGTTGGAACATTGTCGAAGTGTCTTCTTGGATTTTCGCGATCGCCCACCATTGTTGGATTGTAGCTTGCGGTTACTTCACGAGATATGGTGAGGACTTGAAGCTGCCAATCCCCGGAGGAGAGCCACCTAGGTTTAGTCTGTCACCTACATCACTCCATCATATGCGATCATTGTCACTCCGTCCTCTGCGATCATTGAAATCTTGCAACTTGATGGGTCGTTCCACTTGACAATTGAACAAGCGAGACAAGCAATGGCTGCAATTGAGCGGAAACCCATAAACCCTAAGCCTCATTAAAAGCGTGACTGCGCATTGATTACTAATTCATTCAGCATGTGGATGCATCTTGATTTTGCACAGAAGGAGACAGCTCAACGATGAATCGCTCTTTGTATTTCAAAGACTCAAGTACAGGCGAGCACTCTCAAAAGCAGTGGCATTCCACTTCATGGATCATCATCATTACCTCCAAGTAAGTTGCAAATTTTACTTCACAAGGCTGCCACCAACGACCTTAAAGCTGTGACAGGATATTGACATTCGCAGCACGAGGACGTGCATCAATGTGAAGAAAATGACTACCTTATAGTACCGAAGGTGTTGGAATTGCAAAGAACATATGTCTAGTATTCAGTACTCACTGATTCAAGCTTGTATCATAAGTAGTCTACGTGAATGTTCTAGGGACACATCTAGCAGGGGTGACCTCCGGCTATGGCCCCAAGGAATTGAAGGGTGGGGGCAGAGGGACCCGAAGCTCACTGGACGGACAATCCCATAGAATTTTTTTATTTTTTATTTTTTATTTACTTGGGAAAAAATAGAGGCTATAAAAACCAAAATTCAATGAGATCAACCGTAACTACCCCGTGATTGTTGTTTTGAGTGAACCCTAAAATTACTTAACGAGCAACGGGACCCGTCGCCCTTAATCAAACCCTTCTCGCTCCGCTCGATGGGTTTGAAAAACCTTGTATTGCTCATGTAAATATCTGAGACCATTTGTCTCCAAAAAAAAAAGTTAAAAAAAAGTTAAAAATAATAAAAATAAAAATAAAACAATTATGAAAGTTAGGGCTGCCCGGTGAGAGCTGCCCCTTGCTCGATGTCGGGTCCTCCTGCCCCCGACCACCACTCCGCCGGGTCGAGGAGAGGAGGTACATTCTACCCGCTGCGCTGCGACGGCTTTGCAGACCCGCTTGTGGAGCGGCCGCGCCTTGATCTGACAAGCTCGTGAGCAGTAATGCTCTCCACATTGCCTGCACCGTATCGATGACAATTTTCTACACTCATCACACCTAGGTTTCGGAGCCGTGGCGGATTTCATTTCGTACTCGCTCATGAGCTCCAAGCCTCCGGCGCCATACTTCTCCATGAAATCCCCGAAGTGGCCTACCTCCCCCCCTTGCTTCTTGGGAACCGGGGTCGTGCAACGGAAGCCGAATTTCTCCAAGAGATCTCGGTGTGCACCCATGGTCTTGGGCTTCTCAGATTCCGTCATCTTCCCCTCCGCCTCCACCATGATGCTCCACCTCCGGTCGTTCTCCTCCTGTTGCCCGCCACCGAATGCTGTCAGCTGCTCGTACATGTCGAGCATTTGCTTCAGGTTGGGATCGGACTCCGCGATCAGCCGCAGCCTCTCCATATCCTGCCGGCTAAGATCCATCTTGTGCAAGAAAAAGAACAAGCTAGACAAGCAATCGAAATATATAGAGCGGAAACCCCCTGAACCCTAAATCTCCTGCGCATTACTTACTGAATCATTCATGATGTGGATGCAAACGAAGGAGACAATTCAACGAAGAATTGCTCGTTTTATTCCAAAGAATCAAATACAGACGAGCATAGAGGTCGCACTCTCAGGAGTAGCATTCCACTTCATGGACCATCGTCACCATCACTGATTACGCAATGCAACCGCTGAATCATTCTTGGACCTATTGGACAACTGGAAGTGATGATAATGAGTGATAGCACTTATATGGCTTGATATGGGAACCCCCTCAAGAAATAGTATGAATTTTGAGAGATATATTATTGGTAAGAAACCAGCCTTGCGATATGGGAGGAAGAAACAATTGCAGGCATTGAATGAACAGCGCTACCAAACACAGACCAGTATATGAAAAAACCTGTGCCGCAAGGAACTAGTTTAGTTTGAATCTTGATGTAAACCAACCAGATGTCGAATTAAAAGGACGCATTTACTACAGAGTGTGATTTTAGGATCATTAGACCAGATAAAAGTGTAACGTCTGAACAGACGCGCGAATGTTCAAAATCCTACTCTTCCATTACTGGAAGGACCATGAAGTCCCACACTTGCACCTACATTGACAAGATACAAAGTATAAATTCACCCTGCTGAACCTGGCCTACAGTCCAGAACTCTTTCCTTCATTTGAGCTGTGATCATCTAGCTACTGTGTACAAAAAATCAGTGTAACACGATCCCAGGAAGGGGGCTGCAAATATACATAGTGACATGAAAAAATTCTTTGGGTCTCGCAGTTGAGGGGTCAAACTACAGTAGTCCTCGCTCCGAGTCTATTCCCTAAAACTTGGATGCCACAGCTTGCATGGGATGTGATCCGTTTAAGATACTACCAAAGCCTGACAAGAAGCAGGGAATGCTAGGAACACGAGGTTGTAAGGTAGTTGTTGGAGACGAGTGTGATCATCTGAGATGAACTACCCTTCTCCACTGTTGTCGAGAATACTAGCTCTCAAATCACCTTTCGACTAGTAACAGAGCTCTCATATTTGTTACAGAGCGGAGAATCCGCAGCACTTTGTGTGGTAGACGGTTCTGAGTCGCCAAAATCAGCTTTCAAGCGCAACTTTCGAATGATTGGATGAGAGATCTGTTTTTCAAAGCTCCGTTAATCTGCAAACCTCACTTCTTCGAGGAGCAATCAGAAGAGACAGCGAATCCACTTCGAAGACCTTGACGAACTTCTGATTGGTCTTTCAGCTCACAGCTCTGATAAAATGGCCGGAATGTAGTGGGAAAGTTCTGCTGTTAAAGACTGGAAACCTATTACGAGATTTGAGTGGAAATCTTGATCCTCCTCTCCAATAAGCCTTTGATGGACACGAATGGCTCTCTTGCAGACATTCATAAACTCCATCAACGCTGCTATTAGTTGCTGAAGTTCTTGTGAGCGTAGTTTGGTAGTAGGCTCCCCTGACAAAAACGCAGTACACACTCCAAGTACTCCACTATTAACCTGAAATAGGAGCACACAACTTCATGGTCAGAACTGATGGTCGCCAACAGTGACGACAGGGTCCTCAACAGACTGCACCTAGAATACCACATAATGCTCTAAACTCAGTACATTATCAGCACATACAGCAAATTATACCTGGACAGCCACACTTCCTTGGAGTATTCGTTGCAGACTTTGCAATCGTGGGGCCTGGTCACCATCCATTCTATCGTGTTCTTCCAGTTCTCCCAATAAGGCCTTCGTGCGGGCCTCAATCATGCCAATGGCATTCTCAATGGGTGAGTACTCACGTGAATCAGACTTAATAACTAACAAGCGATTCACAAGAGCGGGAAAGGGACCTTCCGTTTGCAAAACTGTACGACGCTTCCACTGGGCTTCTAACCCACCCTGCGTTCGTCCATTCTTTGTGAAAGGCGTATCAAATAGGAATCGATCGAAGACTCGAATGGTAACTTTTGAGGTACCGTCGGAAGGTTTCGTCTCTTTACGGATTTCCAGATCTTCGTCTTCGAGAACAGGATCAACAGACGTGATTTGCAAGTAGCACACTCCAGGTTTGAGGTCCAGGTCATTCACCTGACGGGAATCAGGAATTATGTGCAACGTTTGACCCCCTTCTACTACTTTGGACTCGTAGATCGATCCCATAGATTGCATAATATCTCCCAGTCGGACATCACGAGCCTCTCTATAAATATACTCCTTGCGATCCATTTTCCCAAACTGTGAGCCGTAAAACCCAACCCTGTAATATGTTGCATCCTTGAACGGGATTGGACTTGCTTCTTGCTCTTGAAGAGCCTCATAAATGCTGCACAAAGATGTGTAACACTTGGATAGCTGTCCATATGACCTCCTAGCCTTGTGAACAGGGATAATAAGTTCCAGTATGTCAGAACAGAAATGGAAAAGTTCAGCTTGGAAAAATAGCTTGTTCGCCAATTGCAGGTATTTGACAGCAGATTCCACTGTCAACTTGGATGTGCCGTAACCCTCGACCTCTGCTTTTGCTGCCTCTCCAACAACAGAACCTCTGAGCATTGGACAAATCTTGCAGAGGGCAGCCACGTGATTCTTACCCCAGACGTTGTCCTTATCTCCAACTATGGCCTGTAAAAACAAAGTACAAAAAGTCTTGTTAGTGTCGGGAAATATGATGTCCGATCAATAGGAACAGTTAACAAGGCTCGTAAGTCCTGACAAAGGAACAAGGGTGACGGAACATAGTAAGAATCATTTAGAAAGAATAGTTTAGGACACAAAAGAACAAGTCGACAACTGATTGAGCAGCTACAATAGCAGATCTAACAATCTGAGAAGAATTCTTAAAAGAACTTAAGATTGTCACAGATACCTGCATAACAACACCAGCCACAGCAACTGCACACTGAGCAGCTTCTGCCCATGACTGATTTTGCTGATGAGCATCACAAAGGTATAAAAGCCACATGATATGCAAGTCTGGCACGTTTCTGTAAGCCCAAGCCAGGCCGTGAAATCCTTCGGTCGTAGAATATTTATCCGACATCATGGATGGTGCCTGCAAGATAACACAGGCAAAATAAGTAATGACAAACACGATAAACAATGATTACCTCCCATTTGATGCTTCATGTTGAGATCATGATTTGCAGAAACTGCGAATTGACATTCAAGGTCGGGGACACACTGAACGGGTTAGGCATCCGCACCATTAGAGCATGCTCAGTTGCTGCATCAAGTGCTTGCAAGAGAGTCTCTGACAAACCGCTTATTTCTGACCAACTCCATAGATCTTCACCCTCGCTGTTTAGTTTAGCCTCTAATGTATCTTCGGGAAGACCACAGTCACGCAACAAATCCTTGCTGTACGAGGGGATGGCCATTTGCGTCAACGAATTTCGAAGGCGCTGAGCTTCGCCGCTTTTTTCCAGCTGACCATCCATTCTGGTTTGAGTGACTTGAACATCGGACATCAACTCTGAAAGTGTGATAGTCAACATGACCCTGAGCCTTGAGATGTTCTGAAAGAAGCAAAATGAAGTCTGCAAGAAGGTGAACAGCTGTCAGAGTTAGTCCCAAAGTCCATAATGTTCATAGAAGGAGGTATTCACATAATAAAGAACGAAACAGAAACCTTCAGGTTGAATTGGACTCCGCATTTTGTACACTATGACATTAATTTGGGACTAATATGCATGAGCGGCACTACATTTAGGTGCCCCAGATTCAGAAAAAGATGTCAACAGCGCATTAAGCACGTAGATGGACTGTAAATCAAGAAAAAAAGCGTGAGTAATGTCACTTACGCGAACTAGAATCTGAAGACCCACAACTGCCATTTTGCGAATGGACTCGTTTCTGAACACAGCAAGGCGTAACAGGTGAAACACAACTTGTTTTAAAAACCGGTCGTTTTCTCTGGTCATCAATATTGAGCCATGACTCCTAAAGAGACTATTAAAGACTGGAAGAAAAGCTTTCCAGAAAGGTAGCGGCTGGCTACGGCTCAAGAATCCAATGAAGATAGTTGTGATGCAATCAAGCTTGACATAGCCTGTCACTACCACATCTACTGCTGCAGCATCCATGAACTTTTCAACGACTTCCAAAATCAGTAAAGTTACAGAAGCACTGAGGTTCTCCTCCCACAGTTCCTGAAATGGTACCAATAAACAAAGATCAATAACAAATACAAACACTTGTATGGAAAACAGTGAGAAATGACACGGGTTAATCCAGAATGCAAAATTATGATATTCAATATGATATATGAACATCAAGACTTTCATAGAATGTGGTCCAAAAATACGTACAAGCTTATGCCGTAGCATAGGGTGCAGACTAGCACGAAGTTGTGCACTAGACTTTCCCGAAGCTTGCCCTGGTCCTTGAGAGAGAGTATCCCGATATACTTGAGTTGGGGAACTCGTCTGCGGACTAACCCTCTTCCAGAACGAATTTCCAGCGTCTGGAGTGGCTTGAGGAGTGGACCACTGAACATCAATACAGCAAAGAAAGCAGATCACTAATTTGAAAATATTATAAACGTGTGTACTAACAATGTACATGATCGACTTGATAAACACTCTTTTATGTCAATAAGAAATAGGCTTCTGAAATCAAGAAGCGAATTTCTCTGAATGACAAGCATATAACTTACAGGTCTCCGTCACAAGAAACAATCTGAGATTGTAAAACTAAGTTTAAGATTTAGCTAGGGATACAATTGAGAATGTCATACAACAGCCACAAATCATGTTTTAAATTAAATCAAGCGAATGTTATAAACACTAGATTTAATGATTCAACAAGGTAAGATACAAGATTCACATACCCGACCATCTTGACGTGAAGCCTCTGCCAAGAATAAATTAACAGATGGTGAAAGCTTTTCTGTATATCGAACGACTCCATCACCTTGATCAGATAGTGGCATAGCACCCATTAAGCCATCAGCTCCAGCCTTCTTGTACTGCAAAATAAAAATTATTTCGCTTTCGCATGCATCTCAAAGCCCACGCAAGAGGTAGAAAAGCACGTATCCAGTTACATTGCAGGCATCATAAGCTGTCGCTTAAGATAATATTATTGACCCCACTCGATTTGATAACAGAGGACGAGGTTGCTTTTAATACAGCCAAAAGAGAAGCAAAGTTTGTCCACTTTTCTATTCAAGGACAATCTTGATAAAATGCCGGCTCGACAATCGAGCGAAATAGTGGAGCTAAAAGCAGTTCAATTCCAGACCATACCTCAAACAAATTCTGGCACTCTTCAAGTAACTTGAAGAAAAGTCTTGTTTGAGCTGCGCTTTGCTGCCACGCCTTTATCAGTGAGGCGTCATCCAGGTGATGAAGGTAATGAAGCATACACACCAAAACCTCACGTTTCTCCGGAGCATTTAAGTTGTAAAACACAGGCATTTCCTCCAAAATCTGCAAATTACAATTTTAAAACTCTCGGCATTTGCGATGTGCAACAACTCAATGTGCAATAATCACTTCAGAAATAGCATAGCAAACTAACTGCTTTCCGACGTAATCAGGAACAAGTAAGGAAAGAGCAAGCCACAGATAATTACTTACATGAGTAATTATGGGGAAGTAACGTTGTGAGATATACAGTTTATCATCCAAGGTTTGATACCGAGCGTCATATTCATGCTTGCACATAAGTACAGCAAGAGTCCGAGCAGCCTGTGTCAATTAAGCCACCCCAAAATATGCAATCAGTAAGATACTGTAAGTCTACACGCAAATAGAATGCATGTATATGTTTCCATACTTTCAAACAGACAGCTCAGCTCTCCAATTTACTAATTGAAAGTTTTTTTGAGAAGAGCCGAACATATATAGATCTTCAACGGGTTCCAAAGCCTTAAATTCCACTAGGTTGCTTCGCAAGTGAACTTCCAAGAATCCGCACGTGCGAGATACAAAGAATGAACCAAATGCTTGCAGAAGTGTAAGCTTTGAAACAATAGAAACCTGCCTAATCCTGTGCATGCCTTATTAATTTCATATGTTTGGACCATGCATACCTTTACTTTCAGTGGAGGATCTTCATGGTCTAAAGTAATGAAAAGCTCCTGCATCAATATAGACGCGAGGTAATTCCTGCAAAGTATAATCTAAGTTAGTGCAGATATATATTATCATATCTGAGGCTCTTAAAGCAGCCACTTGATACTGCAATCTCCGAACCAGTTCAGTCTACACAGATGTAGCCTACAAGGAACTTACTGCTGATTTTCTAAAACTCGTACCTTTCTGTAGGATCTCGACCAGGCATCTCCACAAAGAGGTCATGGTCAGAAATTATACGAAGAAAATTGAGCTTGCACTCATGTAGCATGTTTTGACAAACACCAGTAAACTTATCGAAGTACAGCGCCACCTGTAAAATAGTGTTACACAAAGGAAGCCGAGATGTTAAATGAACATATTTGAAACTCCTTTATACAAGCAGAACCCATAATTACTTCAAATTAAGATATGATAGGTATGTGAAACAAAAATGAACTCAAGAGATACACTGTCTCAAAATAGTCAACTTCTTGCAATTGAGTGAAACTGTGTCATGAGGTCAGAGGTGTACCAGCTGAAAAACTTGTCTGGGCTCAATGACGGAGAGAAGATCGTAACAGAAAAACGCAATGCTACTATTCAAGCGTTTTGCAAGTATAAGACCCTTCTTGCAGCGCTCGTGAACCTCGGTGAGCAGGCAATCATATAATTGACCAATGCTTTTAAAGACCTCATCATGAAGTTGCAGAGGAGGTAAATCCTCGCCTGTTTGGAATAGACGAAGTGCTATCAGGTTATACATAAGGGTTAAAGGTAAATGATGCAGAGAAAGCTCGCGGCCTACGACGCCCTAAAAAACATAGTTTTATTTTTGAACGATCAAGTTAAAATGTTGGTCCATATATTTTTATATGCTTTCAAGACATGATAATCTCAAGAAAACCAAAATCCAAGCTTATCGACGTGAAATAGTTTAGAACAATCGGGTAAGTAACGTTTCATACCAGGAGGAAGGTTCTCCGAAAACTTGCGGGACTGCTCAAGAGCCATAGACTTCACTATGAGCTCAAGGAAAACCCATGACATCGTTAGGACGTCATCATAAACAGGTCCTACCCTGTAACCCTTAGCCTGCAATCGTCACCAAACCGTATACATCAGATCTACTCATTCTTAAAAATATATCGGTGTCAAACCAAAGCTAATATCTTCAATGCAAAATGCATATACAAATACGAGAGGGTAACGAATTGAAAAGAAAATTAAGCAACACAAAGAGGTTGAAATAAAAGAAACTACCTTACTGCGAGCAAGACTACGCCAGACGCTACAGAGTCCTGGGTACACGGGTTCTGTAAGTCCTCCAAAATCATCAAAGGAGTAATCAACATATTGGACTAGGTATTTGTTCCGATCCCCTCCTCCATCTACAGTTTCCTGTTGTACCCTGCTACAAACAGAACACAACAACTCAGAAGGCTTTCAATGTAGCATGGCTTCCATTGGCACTCTGACTGGCACCAGGGGAAATTTTGACTAATACACCGAAGTATACCTTCATCTTTCCATTTTAAGCGGATAAAAAGAAACATTAATGGTCAAATGTAAGCCAGAGATTCAGAAAAATCCTAATTTACGAAGAAACACCAACAAAAACAATATAAGTTTAACAGAAGGTTTAAGAAGCTCCAGTAAATAAGCAGTTTAAATAGTGCTAAGAGTGAAAGATTGACTTGAACCTTGTTATGATGTTCACCATTGCCCGAAAAGCAGCAACCTGACAAGTACATGCATTAAGGGCAGAGGTATCATCAGCGAGGAGATACTTCTCTGAATGCAAGGGGAAATGACAAATTCATGCAACACTTAAAAGCGATTAACTAAGGAATAAACATAACAGATATAGACAGAACAGACAGATAAAATATAAAATAAGCACCTGAAGTGTCTCTCCTCCGTCACCTATCATGCGCAGTAACATGTTCAAGGTTGGCTGTAGAAACTGCAACATGGCTGATGACTCAACATGCTTCAACCCATTTATTGTCTGCATCAAGAGCAACATCAGCGAACTAAGACTTATCTCTAGTTTTGGGGGAAGAGTGGATATCTTCAAGACACAGCATGTACCAAAGAATGTACGATGGTGGTAACTAAGGTTATCGACAAATATCGACATGGAGCTTCAGTTTCATCAACTTTTAAACATTACTTCCTCTCTAACTTGAGAGGCATACCTCCAGCAGATCACTTCCCATTGGTTGACTATTATGCAAGACGTATCTGTCATACTCAGCAAAGAATTCTCGTATCTTCTCATTTACAGGGTAAAGAGACGAGCACAATCGAGATCGAAGTCTGAATACTGCTTTGCCTTCATCTAGTAATTCCATTTGTTCCTGAAAAAAATGTGAAAGAATTTAGACCTGTCCAGATTTCCTCGCTTAATATTAGTTCCAGAAAGGAAAGTCATTGATAAAACGCGCCAGAAATTATAAACAGATTTCTACTGAAAGGAGAATTAAATTAAACAGGTAATAGCACCTTAACAGGTTCCTGCAAGTAGTGAGGGAGGAGCTCTTTCACCACAGGTAAAGTGCCATCTAATCGTAGCACCCTGCCAAAAACATGCATCCATTATGAGCAGTCCATTCAGTGGATAGAGAATCTAGAATAAAGAAAAGCCAGTGCAAAAAACAAGCACAATGATACGTTGCAGTGATTCTAGTGTTTACATAGCAGAATAAAATAATTGCCAGGTGTGTCTATTAAGAAAGATAACACGACACAAGAACCTGACGCACAAGGCGGGAGACTTACTGGACACCAATTAGTAGAGGAAGAACCGAATATCCAACAACCACCTGCAGCTCAAGAACACATTCGAACAGTTAAAATAAAAAATCGGGTAAACAATCGTGCAAGTTGAAAAGACACACCAATGAAACACAGTGTGCCTTTGCTCTTGAAAAATATTAAGATCTCCTGCCAGAAACCTCAGAAAGCCTTACATCCACCTCTAAAGCACAAATGTTCCAACAGTTGATACATGTGTACACAAAGCAAACAGCAATAAAAAACTAGTAACTTACTGGTTTTGGGGCCTCCAGCTTCATCTGGAGATCAACATGAAAGAACGTGAAGAGAAGGTGGTGTTGTTGGGTGATCACAATAGGAAGACGAATCTTAAATTCATCGTGGTAATGAGGCACTTTGGCGTTGATATCAATTTGAGAATGGCCATACTTTTGCATGTTACTATCTGTATCTCTTGGATAGAGGGCCTGCGGTACAAGGAAATCGAAAAGCACTTCAACACTAGAATAATATTGATGTAATCAGTTCTCCACTACTTTATTTTTTCAAAGGGTTATGAGGCACCATTGAGCTGATCAGTTTCACATTTACTATAATGGTATGTGCAGTTGAACTGGCTAACTCGGTTATAAAATGACATGTTTAAAGTGTGAACCCCACACCTTTGATTGGTCTATTAATCAACAAGCAACCTATAATTTTCAGCAGTTATTAGTGTCGCTAATTGAAATAAGTTCGGTTAGTAGCTTACTTCCAGCGGAGGTTTCCGAATGTCATAATCGTTATTACGAAGCTCCACTCGAACAAATAAATTCCGCTTTTTGCTGAGGTTCAGAGTTTGAGGGTATATATACAAACAATGTACCATCTGTGACATTGGCTCGCCTCTATTTGATGTTCGAAACTCAATAGCTTTAAACTGCCACATCATCACCAAGAAACCCACCAGTTAGCTGCTGCAAAGAAAATTATTTGAAGACCACCGTGAATTCAAAATAATCACAGACAGGCGATCGTGAAGTATAGAAAGCAAAAATGGGGCAATGCACATCGTAAAGGGATGCCAAATATGGTTATGAAATATACAGGAGGGCGTGGAAACTCAAAGCTGCTTGCGCTGGCAGAATGTGCAAGTCGACGCTTATCCATAGAACTCCATTTGGGACGTCCATTGAAGGCACCTTTAGAGAACCCAGAAGATCCTTGACGTAAATGCCTGGATAATGAGTTCTCTCTTCCCTCTCCATCTATAGAACTATTGCTAAAACTGCCACATTCAGATATGGAATCCTGTTCGACTTCATCTTGAGACACTCTCTCCACTTCAAGACGCAATGTAGCCTTCACGGGCTTGTGCGCAAGACGTTTGGGATCCTATGAGCAAACATATATACCAGGATAAGCTTTAAGTAAAATAAAATAAAAAGGTGATGTAGCAAAACATTTCAAGTGTGAATATACAACCTGTAGAGTCTTAGTACAATAGAAACGTGTCAAGATAATTTACAAACCAGAAGAGTCTCTTCCATGTAGTTCTCCTTCACACGATTCAGACCAGGAACATCAACTAGAACCGGCTCATGCTGCCTAGTATCATGATGCTTGGAATCGCCACCCGTAACCAACCGTCCCTCAATGTCGACGGCAGCTTCCAACAAACCAGATCCTAATAGGCTAGGAGGTAATGGACTGCTTGGTGACGTAAAGCCCCCAACTCCTCCTGTCACACTCGAATCGAATAGCGAGACTGTTGCCCATGCAAAGGGTTCCCTGAAAGGCATCACTCGTGCCCACACTTGCAGCTTTTGTTTCTCTCTATCAGACAGGTACGACTGAAATGAATCCACAGTGAAAGATCAGAACATGTAAAATCGCTGTAAAAATACTGGAATGCAGCCCCCGTCAAGAGAAATTTCACCAATTGCAATGCAACTTTCAGTTAGCGCACGTACGACCTGGCCAATAGACTAAAATCAGCTTGACTTCCAAAGCCTAAATCGGTAGTGTGTCGCAACAAAACAAACATAACTCACACCTAAAGACGAAGAATGTCGAAAATACTAGTATACCAGGACTGCACGCTGAATATTCAAGTACCCATAGGACCTACAGGAGGAACATGAAATTTTCATTATCAACTCACAGGATCTTTACGGGTGTAGACGGATGGTGTCACCCCGCCTTCCTCAGTCACGTGTTTCTCAAACTGAATGAGCAAGCAAATGGACGGGGATCCTGCTTCCAATGAGAATAAAACACTCCTCTGACCCCCACCATTATCCTGCCAAACCCCATCTCAAGTCAATAAACTTCACAACTCAAGTGAATACAATTGCTACGATCTTCTCCATGTTAATAAAATATAAAAAACCATTATCTAGATTGCTTAAGAAAGAATATTATTACATCTTGAAACTCCGACGGCAAAAATCGAAAGTGAAAATCTTCTGAAAGCTTTTCACGCTTCTCCTTGTTGTACAGACACATGGTGCCATAAACAGGCTCTGCACACAAAACCAAAAATGTGAAGCTCCGCTACAAAGCGCATGCCCTGAAAAGTTGACCAAAAATGTACAAGAGTAATCAAATGCTTGGAAACCCTCTTAAAGTCAAAATCTTACCAACAAGTCCAGCTTGCATAGTTAGCGACACAAGCTTCACAGAGATCTTCAATCCACTGCAGCACAACCATCAGAACAGACTTAATGTAAGAGTTGCATTAGAAGAAAAAAAATTAATACCATTCATATTGGAGTCTGCGCTCAATAACCATCCAACTCAAACGCCATTAAGACCAAGTCAAATTGCAAGTGACAAGACTCCACCTTGTAGAAAGTGAAGGTGGTAACTCTGGTGTCCTTTGACCAAAGACAGATGCTCTCTCTGCGTGCCAGTTGAAAACAGGATAATAACAAGGTAAAGGAGGCCCTCCATAGTGCTGCATGACAAGACGACCAACGTTAGGAATACCAAAACAACAGATGTTGCTAAAACAGTAACCAGAATATAAATTTTCAGAAGTCTTGCTAATTACAGTTAGAACAAGAGCCAGGTCAAAAGCACACATAACAATACAACTGCTCAACTTGCTCATAGATGGCATTACAAACTTCATCACTACCGAAAAAAAGCAAGGCTTCATATGTTCACAGGAAATCACCTTTTTAATGAAACCAGCATCTGGGTCACTTCTTGATGAGAGTCTTCCTGAGGTGCTAAGCTCTTCCTCGTCCACAGTCCGGCCCCTAGTTGCGAGACTCAGCTCTGTTGATACATAAACAACAGTAAATATCTGAATCGCGAGACCAAACAGCAGCAAGGAATTGTAGAACTCCTAATTTGAAACGCAAGCCCTTAACCCCCGATCATATTGTGTGCAGTGTGTCCTGCTGGAATACCTGTCTCCAAATCCGTGTCCGGGCCTTCAAAGATCTGTGAGTCAAACACAGGAGGGGGGACAGCATCGTAACGCCCATACTTGCTATCATCTTTTACCCACTCTGACTTGTAGCTGTTCAGCAGCTCCTTCAGATGGGGACTGCCGTCCAGGCTACCATTCAGCTGCCATGCCAGGTCCCAAAGTCAAATGTGGCAAGTTCAACAGCTTTGAAAGAGCAGGAGAAATCATCAATTTAATTATCAATTCCATCCATTCATTGAACTGATTAAGCCCATCCAAATCCTTGAAATCCGCCTAAATTCAATCCAAGTAACGGCAATGACAATGCATAAAGGTATGGTTACCGCGTAAAATCTCATGTTGCAAACACAACAATACTCCAGTCAAGACGACATAAAAATGCTTACCAAAGGATCTAAATCCAAGCTCTGACTTGACGACCGGTGCACGATACGCTTAAAACGCTGCCCGTTTACTCCATTGTCACTAACCCCCTACACACCGTTCAAAAGAAATGGGTTCATTAGTAGGAGAAATGATCCCTTCAGATCTACCCAGCATGTGCGTCAGCGATTTAACTACATCACCTTGGCCCTGACACGAACTCCCAAAGCATGACAAAACCTGTTAACATTCGAAATTATGTACGGCTTTTGACATGCGGAATAATTCTGAGTGAGAAACCGTTAACTAATTCTGGAACTGAAAAATATGTACTATTAATTTTACAGCAGCAAGGAATGAGAACGTGCTTAGAATAAACCCAAAAAAAATCAGAAATCCTCACAAAAATTTGTTTAGTCTATTGGCCAGGTCATGAGGATTTCTGAAAGCAGTTCTAGAATTTTCGTGAGGATTTCTAAAAGCAGTTCAAGAAGAAGTTTTAGGTGTAAATGAATAGTAGGAACCCATTAACGGTGAATCCTTCACCCAGAAAGCCGTATGTGTTTTTATCTGCATCTAGCCGTCACTTTATAACACACATCTTACAACGGGATTAATAAGGCATTTGAAGATTCACCGTTCTAGACGAATGCATCGAAACGCTTGAATGGCCTTCATAGTCCCTGCCGCTGTCTGAAAAATACTCTCTGCCACTGAGCTTGGACTGTTCCATAGTGCTTGAACCTTCTTCCCTTCACTAATTTAAACGCAACTGCGCAGCAATCGACACCCGATTGATTTTCTGTTGCTGCACTTATACCTTGCAATGACGCTTTCACAATCACCTTGCAAAACGCCACCTGATTACTAGAGCACTCCTTTCACACTGCTTCTGTTCTCCTCTTCCAAGTCTAAGCTCTAAATCGAATGACGCAAGTCCCGGTCTGAACTCCTGTTGTATATCCGCATTCTCTTAGCACTATGCTTCTTTTCTGAAATATCCTTTGTACATTCCCAGAAGTATGTTCTCGCCAGTAAATAAACCTCCTGCTTATTTTTCCAAAGCGACGCACGGGATTCCCATGGCTGCTGCAATCTTCTGTTCTTCCCCATGGATTCACATTACGAGTAAGGGTTTTGCAAAGGCTTTAAATTCCTTTCATTCGCTCGCTCTGTCCTCTGTGCTCTCTGATTGAGCATTCGTGCACCCTGAGCTGCAAACTGTACGCCTCCCAATGCAGAGTGAACAGTAGGAACATGCAAGTGATTGGCTGCATCCCTACATCCATTTAAGACGCACTCATTCCTTCCGAGTAACGCCACGATCGAATCCTCCCCTTGACAGCTTACGTTCCCGGGTGAGATAGTATTCACCCGCAATTACTTAACCAGTTTGTTGGCTCCTGCTCCATGATAAGACACAGAACCTCAATCCTGGAGCAACAGTTCTTTCTACTTCGGTTGAAAGACAGCTTCCGCTCCCGACAAGCCGCCGCATTCTACCCCGACGCTACTACATTTACACTGCGTCCACCTTTCCACCCCCTGTCACACGGCCAACTCTAGAATCGAAGATCCGTGATCGCAATGGCACCTACAAACTCCTCCAAATCAGCAACAACCAGCTCAACGAGCCGCTCCAATGAGCTGTCCACGCAGATCTGCAGCTCCAAAACGCACACCGCGCCGAAATAGACGAAAATCCACTCTGTACCAGAACTTAGCAACTCAAAGCAGGCACCTCAAAGCACAGATCCAAGGCCTCCAAAGCGCCGCAAATACGCCTACATTCCGCGTCTTCTCCGCACGGCAACACGCCTACACTATTCTCCCCCCGGAACGCGCCACCAGCGTCCTAAATCCCGCCGCAGATCTGCAAACCTCCAATGCACCCGCTGCTCCACTCCACAAACGACCGCAAACAAACCCTCGCAACTCCAAACCTCCAAACATAAACGCAACCTCCCTCTCTCTTTCTCTCTCTCCAAAAAACACACAGAGAGACTCTCTCACAAACCGCCGAAAACCTCCCCTGGCCACCCCGCGCCCGCGCGCCTGGCCGCTCCAATGCCTCCTACAATTCTGCACGCACCTGTCTCCCCTGTGGCCACCTCCAAGCCAGAATTCCGCCACCTCCTCAACCCCTCGCAACTCCCTGGAACTCCAAAACAACCTGCTCCCGACGAACACCACCAGTCGAAGCTCCAGTAACTCTAGCTCCTAGATCACTGCACGGCGATTCATGGCAAAACATTCTCCGCAACAAGGAGCGACTCCGGAGTGCAATGCGCGGGTCGGGCACGGGCGTCGGACCAAGATGACGACACAGCGTAGCGGCGATGGCGATGGCGTCGAGCTGCCTGCCTGCCTTGCGTCCGCGATGCCTGTGGCCTCGCCTCCGTCTCCAGCGCAGCCAAGCTTCTCCCTCTGCCTCTCTCTCTCCCACCTCCGCTCCTCAAGACCAACACTCAATATCTACAAATCAAGTAGAATTCTCACACACAAGTGTACTCAAAGGTTACATGATTTCACCTTTAGGTTCTGTCACCCGTGGTGGATTCAGGTAAATATTCCGTAGCCCCGACAAATTTCTACACACGATCTAGATTTCATAACAGTAAATGTACACAATCGATAGATAATGACGGGTTTTGACATAGTAACGGTTTATGATACCCCTCCTATGACCGCGCAGTCGCCGAACGCTACCGCCAGGGAGCGACCGTATCTTCTTGTTACAGAGATTATACTGACAACTGTCTGGCGGGAGTAGATAACGTGGGGTTTTAGATTCTTTGACGGCTCAGGGTATGCGTCGCAGGGATGAGTGGCGGCCGCAAATGAGACAAAATCTAGGATGGAAGTACATATATGTTGGCTTTACATCCCAGTTCTGATATCTACCTGATCGTAGAGTCGATGAGGTAACTGTACGGTGGCGGTAGATATGCGTGGTTATAGGCATGGTGTTTGGTTTTGGGGGGGTTGGGGGGAGTGAGATTGGGGTTGGCCGTGCAGAGGGTACTGGTGGCGAGGGTACTAGTAAGGTAGTGACAGGGAGGGATGATTCGGGGGGCCCAGCCCCTCGGGGGGGCTAATAAAAAGGTGTCCTGTGGAGAGAGGATGGTGATGTGATTCTCAGTGTACAGTGGAGCTCAAGTACAGGGCAGTGCAGAGGATGAGCCCAGTCGGGTCGGGTCGTGTGTGTTTGGGAGTGGTGAGTCTGGTGAGCAGTGGGGCGTGAGTCCGGGGTCCTTTTTCCTTCTTCCCTGGGAGGTACAGTGGCCCTATTGCCCTAATTCCTCCTCACTCCTGCACCTCTCTCTCTCCACACCAGTGTTTTTTTTATGTTTTTTTCCTTGAAGCCTAACTGGCGACTTGAAAAATATTGGGAAAGAATATTTGGCGAAATCTCAAGCTTACAATCATGTTTTAATAGAATTTCTTAATATTTTGGTGGTCTTCTTCACAAAATCTGGCTATCTTCACAAAAAATGTAGAGAAAATATGGCGAAAAAAGTCAATTTTTTCTCAATTTTTTCCTTAACAAAAAAGAAATGCCATATTTTGTAGAGAAATCTGGCGAAATATAGCCACTAAAAAAAACGCTGCTCCACACCAGTGATCTCAAAACTGGCTAAATTTAGCTGGATTTCTACCAAAAAAGTTGGGCTGCTAAACATACAAAGGAAAGAAGTGATTTTTTTTGGGAAATTTAGTGAGGATGCATAGCATGATATATCAAATATAGCAACTTCATGAGGTAATACTGACGGATATCATCATGGTATCACCTTAGTATATCGAGGATATTGCCGGGTGTTAGAGAGGTATCGTAAGTATTGTATGCACTGGGTAGCACAAGTCTTATGCCATTTATGTAGGAGGTCGCATAAGGTAATGCTGTCAAAAACTGTCCCGTCCCAAAAACCGTCCCATAGGCTTTACTGTAGGCTGTTCCTGAAACTGTGCAAAATCATTCTAATTCCGTCTATGGCTGCAGAAATTGAGTGCTTGTGATTGGTGCAGAAACGTCCTATTCTCAGAATCCAAGTGGTCATATTAATCATGACTCTAGGGACGGTTAGTGGAGCACCTAGGGCTGAACATTCAAAAATTCATAGGAAATTGTAGACTTACTCAAAAAATGATTTTTTTTTTGGGATGGCTTTGCACTAGCTTTGCACTTCATCCAAAAATTATTAAAAAATTCCACCACTATTCCAAATGAGCAAACCTGAAATTCGGACGGTTTTTGACAGCATTACCTTAATGTTCGAAATCTCAAAAAATGTTCTGAGATCACTGCTCCACACTCCACTTGGTGACCCTTGTGCGGCTGTGAGTGCTTCAGGGCTTTCAATGTCAGATGTCTTGCTTTGCTGCCATGGAACTTCCCTTGGTTTGTTGCTACCATGTAACTTAACTTCCCTTGGTTTGTTGCTACCATGTAACTTCCCTTGGAGAGTAGTGACTTCTTAAAGTTTATTACCACAAACCTTTACCCCGTGGACATATGCTTAGTGGTGGAACAAAATAGGACACTTTATTCATATCAAAATAATTTACACTATGGACCAAGATTTTGTCCCATGCAGTGTTAAAATTTGTGATTAGTTTCATCAACTAATCAACTATAGATGGGTCTTATCACAACTTTTTAAAGCTGCATAAAACGAGTTTTTGGTCTGTAGTGTAAATTGCCCTTTGGTCTCTCTTAAGAGATTCAAGTTTTTCTTTCTTTCTTCAAGTTCTAACATGGATGGGATTTGGTTAAGTATATTGAAATATTAAATGGAAGTGAGATTAAGTGTTTTTGTACTTTGGAGATTCTTAGTCAATCTTCAAAGCATAGGCTTGAAAGTGTGACTTGGATTTATTTAGAATTATTTACATGACGATGTTTTGATTATGAAAGTGGATTTGAATGTTTATTTGATTCTAAGAATTATCATTTATATAGCCATGTTTACAATATTGAATAAAAAAACGTATCATATAATGCATATAGATTTAGATAGTTCAAATATATTTGTACATGGGTTAAACAATTTTTTGGCATGCCGCCATTTTAATTCTTTAATTTTAATACATTATATTGATAATTTAGTGTTCACGAAAAGTATTGTATATGCTACATTTAAATGAAAACAACACAGAATGTAGATTTATGGTATTTACCATCCAAATTATGTATAAATATAGACATCTGTATTACTGGTATAATTTTATAATATTACCGCGGGACTTTGCAAAATATTGAAAAAAACTGCCCTTTTTGGTATCCTTTCTTAATTTCTTTTATTTGTAGAATAGAGCACATTTTTTTGAATAGGCCCCTTATATTTCCATTCAAGTTTTACAGTATATCTATATTTGGCATTATGAAGTAGAAATGTTTTAAGACTTACATCATATACTAAAACAAATATTTATCATTATTTCAATGTCAAAGGATTTGCTTTAAATCCCTCGAGTTTAGCACAAATTAAATTAATTTTTTGACAAACTCTATTTATGTGATAACAATTTTCAAATTTCAAAACATCTTAATTAAATATATAAAAAACCACCCTCAAAGCAACTTGCTCTGTGCTTCTAATATGGCAAACTGTACTACCGTAGTAGTACGTTTGTATAACATTGGGACCAGTTTGCAACATTGCAAATTCTCAGGACTTGAATTAAAAAAATAGTCCATGGATGGATTAGTTTTAGGCATAGGCATGGATCACAAGGCTCAGATTCTGAATCCATCTTTGTATCAGATGCACATCAATTTCATAATTTGGACATATGAAAGAGTGTAGGGAGTTGTTTCTCGAGGAACTGTTAATAGGAAAAGAAATGAACCTTGTGGAGTTGTGGAATATCCCAAATCAAATTCCAAATTAAATTCCAAAGAGAATCACAGCAAAATTGAAATTCTTATGAGTTCTGGAAATAAGTTGTCCATGATACCTGGGATAACTTGAAGCTAGATACTGTTTATTAAATTAGGATTATGACTGACATAGATGATTTTGCTAGCCTAGCATTTTTTGGAATAATGTTAATGGTGTGGGTGGTAAGCTTGTGAGAGGGTGATAGGTACCATCTTACAAAATTATAATACCATAGTTACACTTTAAAGTAGCTCTAAATATTTTTGAAGAAATAGAATAAAGTACAGGAATGGAAAACAAGAAATGGAAAAAGAATCATTAAAAATAATAATTTCAAGCTTTTTACACAACATACAAAAAAATGTTTGTCGGTCTAACCATTTTGGTGTCTATTAGTCACAAGTCAATTTCCATGGAACCCTAATTAAAAACTAATTTAATTTTTTCTTTTAAATATGAAATATTTTCATCATTTTTAAGGTAGATTTTGTGATGTTTTAGAATTTAGATTTTTTTTCAATGTATTTTTAAAAATATATGTACCTTTCACATGTTTATGTATCTATCACACAATATACATTTTCAAAATGTATTCTTATATATGTTATAATTTTTTTAAAGGTTATCATGTCCATCAATGTATCAAGTTGCCAATTCCATAAAAAACCTTATATGAAACTTTTTTTCTTAATCATGGAATGTTTTAGATTAAATAAATAAAAGCGTGAAATACTATAGTTCTATTAAAGCCAAAGTCACTTTAAAGCTATCATTACTTTGATGATGCAAAACTACCTTTATATAGTTGATGTTTAAAACTTTTGAATGTATAAATTTACAATGGCCTATAGAAATAATTAGAGATGGACAAAGTAGGTACTAGTGATTTGATATAGGTGATAAACCATAGCATAATCTAGTATTATTTAAATATAATCATGTATTTGAAAATTAAAATTAAAATATCATAGTTTTATTACTATCACTTTATTTTATTAGAACACAAAATCAATTCATCAAATTTTTAAAAAATTAAAAATAAAATATGAATGTTTTTAAATATTATTATACAATATATAACTAATGTGTGTATATCTGTCATAGTAAGCACAATATATTCATGCTTGTTTTATAAGTGATGGAATTTTGACAACTTTGGTAACAACTGTATAATAATAGATAACAATAGTTAATAAAACATAACAAATTTGACTTCCATCAATTATCATAATTTTTATTTTATCTTAACAAGAACCTTTACAGTCGCAAAATAAAAAATATGTTGATAGAATGGATGTATTGTTTTTTAACCCCTAAAGGACAATCATCCACATTTGGGCTTTTTAGGAATTTGGGCATGTACCTATGAAGGCAATTTACATCGGGATTTTCTGAAATTTTTATTGATGGTGGGCCGTTCGGAGATCTTCGTGTGCGTATTTTTATTTTTCAATTCCGATATCGGGATCAAAAGTTATGAAGGTTTAAGTGTGAAACGCTGCTCGTTGGGCAGCTGCTGAAATTTTCTAAGCCACTGTGAATGCAGCAAACTCTGCTCAAAACTGCCCAAAATTGCGAAAATCTGCCAAAGTCTGCCCAAAGACGAAACTTTGAAATTCCACCAAAAATTGAGATTTTGATATTTTTCAAAAATAAAAATTCCTATGTATAGAGAATGCAGTAGAGCATGTTCCCACCGTTCGGATTTTTAATCCAATTTTTTTTCATATGCTATTTTTATTGTCCAAAAGCGGCCTTTGTTTGTGAATTTCAGTATACCCCCTAGCGGAAACTGATTTTTTTGGCAACCTTCCACAATTTTTTTGAATATCATTTTTTCAACAAAATTAGCTAACCTAGTCTTCTTTCGCGTGCATCAAAACCGCCAAAATCTATAATGCAAAAAAATGATTTTTTGAGCCTTCAAAACTCTGCTGATCCCTTTTTGCGTAAGGGAAAAAAAACTTGTTTTTCAACTTTGAACAATATGATCTTGCGATTGGTGAGGAATGAGTGTGTAAGAGTTGGTGGACGTGTAGACATAGAAGTTAGCTACAAGATCTTACGGTTAGATGTACTAAAAAAGACCCCAAGTTTTCAAAATTCACCTTGCTTTGAAGAGGGGCTGTTTTGAGGCAATTTTGATGAAATATACCCTCAGAACTTTAGGGGTTAGTCGTGCATTTTTATCATAGTTTATAAAAAAAATATTTCCATTAGTAACATATTTACCAATGGATTTCGATTTCCTATTAGTCACCATAGAACTTAGTGAAATTTAACATAATTTTTCCTTTTAGACCAATTCACTTGTTTAATTCTTTCTATTTTAATTTTTTTTTTCTAATGATGAAATAAAGATTTATCAATGTACTTGGAAATAGGATTTTTTAATTTACAAGATTTTCAATTGACATTGCATTGTGATAAGATAGAACATTGTTCAATTTTAGACAAAAATAAATCATGTAGATTAGAAACTAAACTTGACAAACTTTGTTTTGATGATGAAGCTCAAATACATCATTGTTAATATTCATCACCAAAATCATTTTCTAATTGAATGATATAATAAAGTGAAGATTATATAATCCAGTATTTCATTTTTTATTATTGAAATCTCATGAAAAGACCAAAAGTAGTTCCTTATGATGCGACCTTTATTAATCATTTTGATGAAAACATTCATTGTACACCAAAACAATGGTGTTAAATTTGAAATTTATTAGCCTTTCAATTATAAGGTGCATTTCAAAATAAATAAATAAAATAAAAGAAAACACACAATGAAGCCCCATTATATTGAATGAAAAAGATCCAATTATTCATTTCAAATAGATTTTTATTTTTATTTTTATTTTTTGTGAAATTCATGGTAAAGTTATCTGATGGTACAAGACAATCAAAGCAACTTATGATCTAGTAAAAACAAATTAACCTATATAGGACTGAGGGTTTTTGATCAAACTTATATTGTGTTATAATATGTGATTTCTACAACTCTGATTAAATTCATTTCCAAGAAAAATAACATGTAAATTATGATGATTAGAGTTTATCCATAAGATTGAAAGTTCAAAAATCATATTCAATTATTATCAAATATTTTCAAAGTAACGTGTTTTTGAAAAATCATCAAAAGTTTTAATTTCTATCTTTGGTGTTTGCTTTTTTTTGAAGATTGGTTGAAATCAAAAGTTGCATCCATGAACAAAGAAGAATGTGCAACATGATAATCACAACATCATTATTTTATTGAAATGGCAAGTTTTTAAATACTACAAAAATCTTGATTAACTTTTGAAAATTCCATATAAACCGTCTTGATATTCTTTTGAATTATTATTTTTTTTTTTCCCATTCCTTAAAGTCACCCAAAATAGAGCTAGTGACCCAAGACGGGTTGGAAGGAGCTAAATTAGAAGTTAAGTTATGACTCATGTAATTCTTTCGTACCTTTAAAGAGACTTGCTAATTCAAAGCCCTTACTTGTTCTTCCAAAGTTCCATGCCATAATAACAATAAGCTATTCATATCAAATTAAGAATTTTTAAAAACTTTGATAAACCAAACGATAGGGTAATTTTTAGTTTTACTCTAAAGAATATGGCTTTTATATATTTTTTTATTTTTCCTTTATTTTTATTTTTTATTCTTTGGTTTTAAATGTGTACAAAGCAACCCAAGTAGGTGAAATTCTCTCCTTTCCAACTTTCTTTAGCTTAGTTCACTTCATTCCTTTGATTTTTGAACCAAATGGCATCCTATCCCATTGCAAGGCCTTCCCTCCAAGCCCACCTTCCTTTGAATCTAAAAGGCTGGTCACCTCCTTTCTGCGAAAAGGGTATGATGAAAACCTAAAGCTATTGTGTGCTATAGTCCCCCAACTCAACAGTGACTGAACATGCGTCCCAGAAGAATGATTATCATTTATGATGCCCCCGTACTACCGTTACCCGTAGTATCAACATTTCTTCTCACAAGTCATCATTTTGCTTCTCCAAGTTTAGTTCGTGTGTTTGTACCTCACATTGACATTGCATAAAATTACTGTCCAGTTGTACAAACTGAAGATGAAGAGAAACTCCGCTTCTGAAGGAGACCGGCGTGAATAAAGTTGTCCTAACTACTGTACAGTGGGGTACATAAAATAATTCAATTTTTTGCTATGAGTGCAGGGAATGCAGGTATTTGAAGAATTCTAAAGGCCATGCAGATTGATATACCTTCATAAAATTGGACACTTTATTTTTGGATTGAGAGTGGTGTCCATTTTCATGAAGCCAATTGTCTAAACCAGTGTAAATCCTAGGATTTTTGGTTTGGTGCTAGGGTGGCCACAAAGAATACATTGGGAGCGAATTTTTGGCTTCATCAAAATTTTATATGGAGAAGTCCTTTGGCAATCCCTGTTTTTTTCCCACTGATTTTGGGTATTATGTAGTATTATGTCACTGGACACCTTAAAAAGGGCAATTTGTTGGGGAATTGATGGCTCCACCCAAGTTACATGTTGGGTAATTGTGGCTTCAACCAATCAATGATTTTAGGACTTTATAATCAAATATACCAATTGCTATTTTTATTTTTCTTTTAGACTCTATTTGGCTAGTAAAAGAAACACTGGTCTAGACCTCTCCCAAAGAATGAAAAAATATGACTTCAATCCAATGGATTTGGTGAGGTCAAAAATTAAATATAGAACTAGAATTCATAGAATTAGGAAGAAGGTATGATGGCGTTGGATGGCTGCATGGAATGACTTATATAAGCATTTTAAAGATGTGAAGAACATAATATTGTATAATATAGAGCATTGCTAATATGTAGAGGTTTTAGAAGTGTGGACTTGTGAGTTTTTGGACATGTTGGTTTTAGTGGCTTCTTGTATTATACTACAAGGTTATTGTGTGTTGAATAGACGCTTGCAATGAACATCATAAAGTAGAGAATGTTTCTCTTTCGAAAAAAAATAATCAAATTGTTGAGATGAAGGAAATTGAGATTGATTCCAAATGCATGCATAAGAAAGCGGTATGAGCTATTAGTACAAATAGTAAAAGGGGGATTTTGAAATTTGCAAGTTTGATGAATGTATTTCAAGCTACTATGTGACTTTATTTCTGTGGACTTGGATCTGGAAAACTATATTTTATTGTCAAACATAAAACAAATATGCTTTCATTTGCACTCCTTCACAAGAATTAGACGTATGAAGAAATCTCGTGCAATAGTATCAAAACAAATAAGTCATCATGTGAAATTTGCAAAAATTCATGGCAAATTAAAGTGTGGCAAAAGTTTTATGAAGAATATGTGGAAAATGATATACGATTAAGTTTCAAATGTGGTTGTAGTCTAATGATGGTTTGGGTGCCTTAAATGCTTTTGATGAGTCTCCCTTTCTCATCGTTCTTTCATATAAAAGATCAATAGATAAGTTCATTGATATTATCTATGAGAGAATAGTAATTGGCTTTTGTTTCTTAAACAATGACCTTGAGCAATTGATATTTATGAAGTATGGTGTACTAGTCCACCCTAGCTCATTTTCATTGCAATTGAGGCATGCTCAATGAATAGAAAAATTAAAATATTCTAAAAGCATTTAAAAATTAGTCACTATGGTCTACAAAATTTGTAATGAAACTGCACATTGTGGAATTTGTTGTATGTGTGTTTTTCAATACACATAATGTAAGTGGTAGAAGCAAAATAAGTATCTTTGTAATCTATAATTTCCATTCAAAGCTAAAAGAAAATTGTCATGTACCTTATTTGCTTCAAGATACAAACATTCAATTTTAATAAAAAATA
The DNA here is from genome assembly GCA_014871385.1 of Ceratodon purpureus. NCBI lineage: Eukaryota > Viridiplantae > Streptophyta > Bryopsida > Pseudoditrichales > Ditrichaceae > Ceratodon > Ceratodon purpureus. The sequence continues at coordinate 6,078,558 of CM026431.1, forward strand.
ATAAATGCTATTACAAGTTCCATATTTGATAAAAATAAATAAATTAATGTAATCATATTTTCTGGTTGAAATGTAGACCACAAAAAATAGGAAATTTTTAAGACCATATTATAATTCTAATTTTATTGAAAATCTAATTTGCTTCAAAAACATTTATTGTAAAAATTCTTTCTATACGTTTATGTAAAATTCGAGTGCAAATTGGCAATGCCAAAGACATGTTCGAAATAAAATAAAACAGAAAAATATACTTACTTATATGTGCACACATCCTCAAAAATGCTCCAAATCAGGATGTCTTTCTGGAGGCCTACTTGTAGATCTGTCTCATGATAATAACAATGTAAATGATATAACCAAAATTAGCAATTTTTTTGAAATATATGATTTCATATGATTATTATATATATATTCAACGCTAAAAGAAAATCTTATTATATGGATTCATTATTAAATCATGTCTACGTATATAATATATTATTCTTAGTACCTATCATAATCAATCGTATCAACTCCTGGAATCTGAGGTGGCCCTATGGGATCATATCTTGCATTTGGTGGAATCATTCTACAAAAACAATGTATAAAATGCTAGTATTAAAACAATAAATGCTTTTGATTTCTATAAATTATATTAAAATTCAATGATATCTATTTTTAATTTTTTAAAATACAAAATTGAATATTCAATTGGATAACCTAATACTTATGTTATTATATACGTTGATATACATTATGAAATAAACTATAATCTTACGGATCTTGAAAATCCAAAAAACGAGGTTGCAATCCACCATTTGAATGTCGCCACCGAGCATCATTTGGACCTAATAATCAATAAAATCATTATAAATTCAATTACACTTATGATTTATTCCTGCTCCATACCTTTTTAAATAGCTATATGATTGAGTTTGGATTCGTGTTCAATAAGGATGTTAAAGATGAATTGGTGCATAATTAATTTTTAGTACAATTAATGTAAGGTGGAAAATTAAAGTATTAATTTCATCAATAAAAATTGTTTGTATTCATTTATCTATATTGATTCTAATTGGTGTGATTTAGTATGTTAGTAATTTCAATTTCTTTGAAATGAATGATTGTTGAAAATACGTTTAAAAGATGAAATATTTGAATTTTTAATAATATAATTGTGTAATTCTTTTACTGTTACCTAAAGAAACCTTTAAAAGAATAATACATACCTATGAGCATTTCACCAGAACCAAAATCTCTTCTGCATCATCATATGTATGCAACGTAATGTTGTGTATCAAATAAATTTATTATTGATATATGTATTTAAAATTTTAAAATTTGTGAGTATAGATCAGGTATTTATAATATTTTTTGATAGTTCCTTAAAGGTTCAATAAAATATATTTCAAAAAAATACAAAGATACAAAGTCCAAAAACAAACAAAACCAAACATAATTGGTATAAAATTCATATTATAAATTTACCTTTTTTATAATTTAATATTTTAATAAAAACGACCTGGAAGTAATGAAGATAAATGAAAGTATTCTTTGTATATAATGAATAAAAAATCAACCTCGGTACAAAAATTCCTCCACCAGGTCCAGGATATAAGTCACTGTTGCTTCCATTAAAAACTGGTGGAAACATGAACCTACCAAATACGAAATAGAATATGTCATTGTAATTAAAATCTAAACCAAAAATTATAATCATATTAATTTTTCAATATTATATATAGAATAATAATCAGCTTTAATTTTCTTTGAAACTGCATAAGAATTCGATGTTCATATGTATTTGTAGGATTCAATATTTGCTAATGTTCATAGAATTTGGTAAATATTAGTCTATGTAGAAAAAAAATACTAATATGTGATGTAGATTCCTCTAACGGAAATCATTAATAAATTTAATCTAAATCGATAAATGCACTTAGATCCATGTTGCATTTTGCTTACGTTTTTAATAATTACACAGTGGATTTAAATATGATATACTAACTTTGTTTGTGATTAAGCTTACGTTAAATATTTGTTTTGATAAATGTCTTCAGACTCCGGATCTCTAGCCAACCACTCACTTTGGCAGCAACATACTCTGAGTGTTCAATCCAAATATGTACTATAATAGCCATATGGATGTCTAAATTTTACGAGTAATTGTGTAACTGCCAAAGCGTGCAATTTCATTGTTTAAATCATTTTTGAATCCTACCGCGTATGCATAAACATCTATACGACTTGTCAAAGTTTTGATGATTGGCTAGAGATGAAGAACTATTAATATATGATTTTTGAAAATATTTATTTATTACATTTGAAAAGTAATTCATCAATAGATTTGAATGTCCTAAGACTATTTTGTAGTAGGAAAAGAAATTTGGTCCCTTCTAAGGGGGTTACTAAACATTTGTAAATCATTATTCTAAAGAATGTTAAATATATTTTGCGGATTCTTTGATAGAATCTCAACATGGATTACAATCAAATTTAAAATGGCTTCATTAGTAAAAGAATAATCAAAATTTCATTAAAAAAGATTAATGCAACTAATCATGATAAGTAAGGTATAATTATATGGAAAATCAACTAACCCAGGATTACCAATTGAGCGTCGATTGTCATAAAGAAGTGGAGGTGCAGACGCCCGTCTTGTGTCACTCATCCGTTCGTTTTGCCAAAATCTATTCATTGAAAATTATACAAATTCTTTTGTAAGTTTCAAAATAACGATCAATGAAAAGGTTTTGTAATTCTACAACAAAGCTTCATTTTCTGTGTACAGGATATCCTTTGAAACTTTTTGATTTGCTGAAACCTTTCTTATTGATATTATGTATAATTCATTAACACCTTCACATGGACTCTAGTTTTTAGGTTTTGCAAAACTACCTGAAACTTAGACTTACAAGGGATTTGAAGATGTAGAAGTGATATTAGCAGGAGTCATTGTTCTAGGCAGAGATAATTTGGACAATAGGGTATCATTAATTTGCTTGATCAAACCATCCAAATTAACAAACTGCTGAGCATAGTTCCCAGCTCCATCTCCATCCTTTGCAAAATCACTTGCCCTGTTTCTTCAACAAATGTTTGACATCAGTTTTGTTTTGTTTTTTTTGGTTAGTAACATACATGGCACTTCAGATGTAAATAATCAAAGATGGCAATGTGAAGCGCAGCTGACCTAATTTCCAAGTGATGCAGACTTTCAGTTCCACTTGGAGCAACATCAACCATGAGAGAATCCGCCATGACAACTATATTCAGAGTGACTGACTTGCACAAGTCAGCTTGCCCAGCTCCAATGTAGCGGAACGCGTATGCTCCTTCCAATGTGTTCCATCCTTCAAATCCCACCTCTGGCTCCTCGGTCCCATCATCTGCTCTTTCAACCACAACTCATCTATGGAATGATGATGCTGACTTCCGAGTAAGCATAGTTTACATTTTTAATCAACTTCATTATTTTATACTTCCAAAATCATGGGATTAATCAAAATCAGAGTAAACAAAATCGTTTTACAAACATGTTAGTGAAAAGAGAATGCCCCACTTTTCTTTCATGTTTGTTCTTTTCGAGGATATAGGTTTAATAGCGGGACAAACAAACACTTTATTCACAATAGTCTCCAAAGGAAACCGGAGTTTCTCTTCTTATGTTCTTTTTTATTCTTTTTTTTGTGTAAAAATAGTGGATGTTTGTTCCAATAGCACTCACAAGCATCACATGACAATGTCAACTTGGAAGAATCTAGGTTTAGTGGTGGAATAAACAAACACTTTATTCATCTTGGTATGCTTTGAAGACCAAAGTTTCTCTCCATCTATTTTTTTTTTATTCTTTTTTGAGTAGAAAGAGTGGATGTTTGTTCCAATAACAGCCATAAGCATCAGATGATAATGGCAACTTGGAAGAATCTAGATTTAGTGGTGGAATAAACAAACACTTTATTCACGGTGGTCTTTTTTGAAGACCGGAGTTTCTCTCCTTCCTCTATTCTTTTTTATTTTATTTTATTTTATTTTAGTGTAGAAATAGTGGATGTTTGTTCCAATAACAGTCATAAGCATCAGATGATAATGGCAACTTGGAAGAAAACCCTGGGCTGTAATTCTAGGGAGAGAAAGTGGAAGCACCATGAGGAGGAGTATTGGCAGCCGCTCCAACTGCAACAACGGAGTATCCAGCAGCCAGAAAAGCAGCATGAACAGCAAAAGCCACACGCTCAATTGCAGTCTGTAAGTTTGGGCGAGATGCCCTAATCACTCCCAAAACAGCTCCTGCTGTTGCCATCTATAGCTGCTGAATATCAACCTTTTTAATCAATGTGGATTTGAATTTTTGCATAAATTGCTAGGCGCTATTCATCCCATTCTCTGGACAAACATCAACTCAATCAAGTGCTACCAACATTCATATGGCTACAGTACTGATACCACAATTTTAGTATGTGTTTTTGGGGAGCAAAATTAATGATCCTAAGAGCACTTTGGTTTCTTGGATTAGGGTCTCCCATCATTTCAATCAGAGATAATTATCTGGATTTAAAGATTCAATATCATTCGGTATATTCTACACAGACCAATGTTTTGCATTTGCTTTGCACCACACTCTTTGTTGTTATCCTGAACGAGAATCCTTTTAATGATGTGTGTGGTTGACATCTTTCACTTCAATACTTCCAACCCCAAGTTCTGACACTGACATTGCAAGAGGGTTAAAAATGCTAAGGTACTAGAGTCATGATTGAGAAAAGTGACATTTCAAGACTAAAAAAGTTTCAACAAGTGCGAGACGTCAAGAACTCCACCGAGTGTATCTGTTTTCCCTCGTTTTAAAAAGTGAACAAAAGGACCTTTCTCAGCTCAGGTCAAAACTATAATTTCTATGTCTGCAATTCAGCTTTCGTGTGCAAAACCGTCTCTATGTATGCCTCATATACAGGCAGAAGTAAACAAGTAGACACGTTGGACATGTCTCAGATGAAAACTAAAAAACTAAAATAAGCTTCACTCTTCCAGAAAGTCCGTCTGCCTTTCAATAACATGACAATGAGTTTCTCAAAAACGGTCTCAAATTGACGCTTGTTGACCTCAGATTCTAGGAATGATCAAAATTTTGATTTTCTTGTCCATTAGAACTTCTATGGTTTCATGTAGGAACAGACATTTCCAATACTATCATTAAAACGCCCAGAAATTCTCATGATTGAGGGGCCAAATGCTCATTGCCCTTCACATCTACATCAGATGGTATCAAATCAATTTCTCCTTCAGGTTTTTGAAGATGACCCCGCGAACGTCGAAGTTTCTGTCGCAGAGCCTCGTATCTCTTGCGATCCTGCAGAGGAACCACTCATTAGAACTTTATTATGTTAAGGATAACTCTAATCAGTCCAATGTATTCAAACAAATGAACAAACTATGTCATAGTCTCTTAAGGGCATATTGACAAGTACATACTATCTATTCCTCCCAGGGTACTATTTCAATCGTAAGCATGTTCAGATATTCAAATGAGTTCTCCGCCTCCCACATACTCGAAAAGAGTGAATTTGCGACGACGAAAAACTTCATCTAGTAGCAAGGACGACTGAAGCCAGCGACGTGGAAGAGGGATCCAATAAAGTACTCACCGTGTTAGAGACGGACGGGAAAACTCGTGTCAAAGCAATCTCAAAATGACGAGATGTGACACACAGACGCTCAGATTTGGTGTCCACTCCATGTGACATGTTATCAGCTCCATTTGCCATCCTGATTCTGTCCTTCAAAGCTGCAGTGCATGCTTCTCGCACCTGCATCAAATCAATTAAAATTCAATCACCGACAAACAGGATGCATTCAGGAAGATCAATATCCATTAGATGTTCAATCCTTTGGATATCACATGAATGCAAAGAAATACCCAAGTTGAGCTAAGCTCACATAATCATCACCAGCACTTTGGGCATTCAAACAGTTTTGAACCAACATGCCTTCAAACTTTCTGATGAAAGAGATACTCACCAATGAAGCAAGATCAGCCCCACTAAAACCCTCGCATTGAGGCCTCGCTCCAATTGCACCCACATCCACATCTGGACTAATTGGAACACTTCGAACCAATGTACGCATAATTGATGCACGCCCAGGGGCATCAGGCAACGGTACATACAATAGTGTGTCCAAACGCCCAGGTCTTAGCAAAGCTGGATCAATCATGTCCGGTCTGCACAAAAACGCAATTTAGTGAGATGGTCAAGTTTACAAGCTCTTCTACATCGAATCATTTGAATAGGACAGCTGTACTCATAATAGCATATTCTATATGATAGAACAGCCCGTTAATGCTCACTCTCACAGAATGATAGTAGCCGTAGAGTAGATACATGAATATCCAAAATATGTATCCAAATATTATTACCTGTTGGTAGCTGCAATAAGGAAGATGCTCTTTCGTTGCTCCAAACCATCCATCTCTGTCAACAACTGGAATACAAAATACCAAAAGAACTCTCGTTTAGGATTTAATAGAAAATTTCTAAAACTGCTGAAAAGTTGCTGTCAAAATAAAAATCATTAACAATAAAATTAAAAATAAGTTCGTCATACCTGGTTGACTACTCGTTCAGCTGCCCCATTGCCATCACTTCCACGTCTAGGTGCCATTGCATCCATCTGAACAAAAATGTCAATCAATCAACCAGATTGAGGAATATCATAAAAAGCACTTCAGAAGCTTCACTAATAGATATATTACTAACAATATATAACCTTCCTAGCTGGAGTGGCGCGTTTGTGATCAATTCAACTACTCACCTCATCGAAAAATAGAATGCAGGGGGATGAGGCCCGAGCGCGGGTGAAGAGCTGGCGAACAGCACGCTCACTTTCACCAACATACTTGTTGAGGAGTTCAGGACCCTGTTGACAAACATCAACTTGTTTATAAAATGAGAGCAAGAACATGCACACGACCAGGTTACAAAAACTACTACACACACTTCCATGGCATACAACCGCTACAAGAAAGAACTTTGAAATACAGGTTGTTAAATGAAACATATGAGAAGGGATAATCCAATACAACATACCTTCACAGAAATAAAATTGGCACCTGCCTCGTTAGCAACTGCTTTTGCCACAAGAGTTTTACCACAACCAGGTGGACCATACAGAAGAACTCCAGTCGCCATATCCATCCCCAGTGCCTACAAATCCCAAGGAAACCACAATATTATTAACAACAATCAACTCCCATTAAATACATTCCGGATTTCATGGTTAACATTTTGACAATAAATAGACCATGTCTCCACTCTCATATACGCACTTCAGAAGACCCATAATTATTTCCCAAAAAACCTTCTCAACATTCTTATTGGCCCTAACGTTTTAAGGGCCAATATATTTAGAAGCTAATTAAATACCTGGTACTCCTCAGGGAATTTGATAGCTCTGCAGATAGAAAATTCAAGATCTTCACGAACATCACCCAGAGAACCAACATCCTCCCAAGTAACGCCTGGTATCGTTGCAAAACCTTCTCGCTTAGCAGATGGTTGAACTTTTTCTACAGCATCCTGAATATCAAAATAGTTGACACAAAACGAATTAGTATCCAGAAGGGTTAAGGGTTTAGGGTTTTAGAGTTTTAATGGGAGAAGTGGGCTTCAACAAAAATTAGGACGATGATGAACAATCTGACGAGTTAATAAGAACACTATGTTGTATCAGCTTAAAAACAATGTAACAGGTAAACAAGTAACGTACTTTTCATCACAGCCAACTAGAATACCACGTCATCTGAAGCCTACCCTTACAGATTATCACACTATGAAATATCATAAAAAGTAGAAACAACCAAAGAGATGTCACAGTACATATCCTTAACCACAGTCAGTTAAGGTCCAAGTACCGAGAAATATACCTCAAAATCCTGCATAGTAATCGCAAGTTGCTCTAGCTCTTCCCTTGACCAAGGTTCCCGCCACTTTTCGTCATCTTCGTCCGCATCCTTCGTAACCTCCCCACATACAGATGCGCTCTCGATTCTATCCATCGGAGAATATGGATCTCCCCTAACACATGCTTGAGTTGAGAGGTCCTCATCCACATCGGCACCGTTCATCAGATTCTTGTTATAATCAGGTATAATGCGGCTACCCCCATAAGCGCTGTATTCTTCACCATTCGGAATGGACGCACTCTTGGGATCTGCTGAAGCAGTCAGCAACGTCCTGAAAGAGTGAAAACACCAGTGTCGAGCACACAGGACTTTAGATCTTTCCACATTCCAAACCAAATGAAGGGGAGTGAACCCATGTGAAACAAGCCTGTTAAACTTCCAAGGGAATGTTACGATCATGCAATCACAAAGAAACTATCATGAAGGAACCGTGAAGATACAACCATCAAGAAATGATTAAGTATACAGCAGAGCGACACGGATAGGCAACACATCCAGAGATGAGAAAACAGACCTGGTCTCCTTACTGGAGAAAATCCTCTTTACAGCCAAAGCTGCTGCTTCTTTGGACAAAGCAGCCAGGTCTGCACCTACAAATCCCGGGGTTCGTCTTGCAATGCGCTTGAAATCAAAAGAACCTTCTAAACGTAGTTTTCTCGAGAGAACAGATAATATGCGTGCTCTGGCATTTTCATCTGGGATACCTGACACACACAAATAAAAAAAATCAACCCAACCACACATTGCCTAAGTGAACACCAAAGAGATCATCCCGAAAGGATCAATCAATGAGAAAGGAAATTAATCTTAAATTCACATGGCAGGTCGACACCAAACTTTAAGAGCTTCAACGTTTCTACGATCAACCAAATCGAAAGTTTCTGAAGAATCGAAACTCATGAAAGTAAAAGAGGTACCTAGAGCTATTTCCCGGTCAAATCGACCCGCCCGCCGTAGTGCAGGGTCCAATGCATCAGGCCGGTTTGTAGCCCCTATTACAATAACATGACCAGGCCGCTGTCGAGTCCTGCCTTCAGACTTCGGATCCACATCAGCTAGAGGCTGACTCAGATCATCCATACATGTGAGCAATTGTGCTACAATTCTTCTCTCCATCTCTCGTTGAGCCGTCTCCCTTTTAGGAGTGATTGCATCAATCTCGTCAATGAACACAATACAGGGGGCAACCTTCACAGCTTCCGCGAAGAGAGATCGCACCTTTGCCTCAGATTCACCTGCAAAGATAGCACAAGAATACTGCTCAAACACAAGTTTCACAGAATAATCCATGGATTGTATTTAAAAGCCAAATAATTATTTCAGTGATGGAGGAAACATACGAAAGTAAGAGACTCAGACCAACATACCTGACATTCCTGAGACGACCTCTGGAGCAGAGATTTTCAGGAAAGGAACTCCGGTCTCCACAGCGATAGCATTTGCAAGCATGGTCTTCCCGCACCCCGGTGGCCCATGTAACAAAACTCCCCGAGGGGGCTGCACACCCAGCCAGTCATACAGGTCGGGATGCACAAGAGGATACTCGATCAATTCCCGAATCATGCCGAGTATTCCTTCAATCCCTCCGAGGTCTTTAAAGGAAACATTTCGAGGGACAGCAGCCGCAGAGCTGGCAGGAGCCTCTCTGTCCGGAGCCTCTCTTTCACCTTTCTCATGAACCCACTTCCCCTTCTTGCCACCCGAACGAGCTTTCTCCGATTCTCGTTCACGTTTCCTGATGATCTTGCCCTCGTGCAGCACCACTGTGCTTTCCCTGTCCTCGTTCTGCTTGCCCTTCTCCTCCACCTGCTTGCTTTTCTCGGTTCTGCTAAATGGCGTTGCAAGTGGAAGGTACGGTCGGCCGTTGTCTTGCTGCACCACGGATCCCTGGAACTGGGAGGATGCCTTCACGGGCTGGGGTGGTCGCCCACTTGACTGCGCTGGTGGGGAGCCCCTTTCTTCAGCTGCAGCTGGCTCAGGATGCACGCTCTTGGCGGGACTCTTGGCTGGACTTTTGGCTGCTCGCATTGCCTGAGCCCTCACCCTCTCAGCTATCACATGCGGGGGTGCAAATGCCGGTCTCTCCTGCTCTTCCTCCATCGCAACAGGTGCAGCCTCACGAGGGGACTCCACATCGAACGCCAGATCCTCGTTCATGTCACCCACTCCGTTCATGTCCATCACATGCGCGTCCTCTCTCTCCCGCAACCTGTCCTCCTCTTCCTCCGCACGGCTTCGAGGTGCCTCCTTCTCTGCCCTCTCCCTCTCCCTCTCTGCCTTCTCCTTCTCAGCCTTCTCCCTCTCCTTCTCCTTCTGCGCGTCAATCCGACGCTGGACCTCCGGCACCTGCAGCGTGATGTACTTCCGGAACGGCACCGCCTGCTTGCGCTTATACTCAGGGTACTTATTCTGCAGATACTCCAGCGCTGCGTCCATGTCCTTCAACCCATGCTCCCTCCCAAACTCCTCCATCCGCTTCAACAAGTTGGGGTCCGACGGCCCTGGCCTCCCGCCAGACTCTCGCAAATTCTCCCGCTTCCCCATTTCTCACCTCTTCTCCCAATCCCCACCAATTCACAAGCAAAATCTTCCAACGCCCCTCGCTCCAGCCTTTCCCATCACCCCCCCAAAACCACAAACCCTCCTCAACATCACCACCCAGCAAAAAAACCTCTCCACACTCACAAGACACCCAATCAAACCTACCACCAAACAAAATTCCTCACAACCTAAACAAAACAAATCACACTGACCTCAATAACATCCTCAACCAAATAATTCCGAACCCAACCTACAAAACGAAATCACAAACACCAGAAATCACATCCACATCAACCTTCCCACCTAAAACGATCGGCGCAGCATCCGAAACACACCCTTCCAAAAAATTCCTTCAAAACTAACAAACATGAGAAACAGTTCAAAAACACATACCAGCACTGTAGCTAGGCTTGGAGAAGGACCGAGCTCATGATGCAATGATCAATTGCAAAGCAAGTGAGATATTCGCACCATGAAGACACATCACTTCCATGTCCAGTGAAGGAACTGCCTCCAGTGAAGGTTTAGGGTTCAAGGCCCATGTCACATAACAGACTTCATCTGAAGAAGCCAAAACTTGGGGAGAGAACTGTGGACTTGCCTAGACCAGGGTATCATCCTTTGTTTTTTTATCTTCATGTGGGAGTTATGGATATTGATTCCTGAAATGAGTTCGAAATGGTGATTTTAGGGTTGAAGTTTTCATGTTTTTGCAGTGTTTTTGGTGTTTAGGGTTTGGTGGTGAGAATCCAAGCTATGGTGGAGATGGAGGTGCCAGGATGGGTGTGGGCTCGCGGAGCTCAACGGTGGGGGGACTGGAGTGTGAGCTTATGTTCTGAGGATTGTTTCTGAAGTGGGGTTTGGATGTCATGGAGGTTTTCCTCTAGAAACTGGATTGGAAGGTGTTGTGGGGATTAGATTTTTTTGTGGAGATGGCGGTTTCAGTGGCGCCTGCGCTTTGTGTGGAGGCCATGAATGTTGCAAATTCGACCAGGAGTTTGGTTTCGTCTCCGTGGAGGTTTAAGGAGTTGAATTCATCTTCGAGGAGCTTGAGAGCTCGTGCAATTTTGAGGACCAGGGTGAAGTTATTGGCAGGAGAGGGGATTCGTTATGGGCGGATTGGAGGTGGGGGGAAGGGGAGTGGGGTGTTGGGTAGGGAGGGGTTTGGGAGGTTTTGTGTGAGGGCGTCCAGAGGGGATGAGGACAAGGATTTGCGGTTCTCGCAGCAGGTGCGGGAGCGGAGTGATTCCGAGCAGGAGGAGGAGGGGGTGAGTGAAGGGGGCGTGGCTGGAGAGGAGGTCTCTGTATCGGAGTTTCACGAAGAGGATTCGGCTGTGGCGGATGTGGGGTCGCGGGGGCGGTTCCGGAACCGGTTTCTGGGGCTGGTGAAGCTGCGGACGAACATTGCCGAGGCAGCAGAGGGGGTGTTCAAGAGCGAGATTCGGAGGCGTATATTTGTGACCATAGTGCTGCTCATGGCCAGTCGGGCGGGGTATTTCATTCCGTTGCCGGGGTTCGATCGTCGTTCCATGCCTGGAGATTACTTGGGCTTTGTGTCTGGAGCTGTGGGTGAGAATCCCGCGTCTTGTAGCTCGTTATCTGAAGTTTTTATGCCCGACAGTAGTGTTGCCTTCGGATGGTGCCCATTTAGAGCCTCAAGCTTTTCCGAATGATTACAGCTGGTTACACCGTTTTTCCGCGTTTATTCCATTGGAGTGGTTTTGTGTTGTCGACTTATGTGCAAAGTGTGCAGAGAGTAGAGCGTTGAGATTTACTTTCCTGTTTTGACAACTTGATAAATCAGTAGTGTGCATTTTGGAAAACAGAGGAGCTTGGAGATGCTGTGTCGGAATTGAAGCTGTCTGTGTTTCAACTGGGTATCAGTCCCTACATTCTATCCTCGATAGTTATGCAGGTATGCAACTTTTTTGAGAGATGAAACTCATGGGATTATTGTTAACTGGCCTCTTTACAGTGAACATCCTCAGGGTTTCTTTTAAAACGCGTCAGGATTTTGAGTCCTCTGAATGTTGTGTTCAGGTGTCCTGTCACTTAATTCCAGGACTTGTGAAGCTTCGCAAGGAAGGTATCGACGGGAATGAGAAAATCAAGAAATACACGTTTGTACCTTATCCTCTCTTGCTGCTTTCTGTATCTTTCAACACAGAAGAGAAAATCCTGCATACGAGAGAGATTTCATCTTTTTTCCTGTTCTTTGTTTAAGCTTCCAATAATATATTCTCTTGGTTTGCTAGCCCAGTTTAAGAACATGCTCAATTCATAAGCAATGCATTGTGAAGTCCGTGCAAAGTCGTAAAAAACACTGGAGTTGCTGATTGCCTTAAGCAGTCTTCTTCCGACAACTGATAAGAATTTGTTCGTGTTGACAACTGATAAGAATTTGTTTGTGTTGACAACTGATAAGAATTTGTTTGTGCTGGTACAGCTGGTGGCTAGCGTTTGGAGTTGCAGTTGTAGAATCGCTAGGAATAGCTATCCATTCCATCCCCTATTCTGTCTATGCTGCTCAAAACAGGTATAGTGTGGTTTTCTTGTTCTGGTTTCTATAAGTGTGAACATGGTCATTATATGCCACAAATGTGGTTGTTCCTTCGTAGCTGTGGGCATCTAAACACTACGATTCAGGGCTTTGAGGTCGTGTTTGTGGGTATCTGAACACTACGATTCAGGGCTTTGAGGTCGTGTTTTTGGATTATAACTGAATCGGAATGTTCCATGCGTAGTTTTATGTATGCATTCCTTTTAGTATTTGTTTGTCGGCAGAGTACCGAGCCTGACTTGTGATTAATCTGACTTGATGTGGCTGTTCAGGTTTGGTTATCTGGCTGTGACTACTGGTCTTCTTACGTTTGGTGCTGTAACGTTAAATTGGATATGTGACAAAATAACAGATGCTGGATTTGGTAAGTCCTTGTCATCTCAATTTTGTCGTTGAGTCTTGAGAGAATATTTTTCGAGAGGGACATGCCGGGATTCTGCCTTTCTTACCAGTCCAATTATTTTTTCCAGTAATTTGTGATGTAGCACCTGACCAGGCGACTCTGTTTTCTGCTCCAGGTCAAGGATCCTCACTTATCATATGCATTGGCATTCTGAAGGGCTATTCGGAGACTATTCTTAAGATGCTAATGAATCTTCAACGTAGGTGCCCCCACACTTCTGGTCTATGAGTCTGATTAGCGTACTTTGGAAGGCCATGCATGGAACACTGAAAGTCTTAGGTTTGATTTTACTGTTGATAGTTTACTCATTTCACTCAATTGTTATGTCGGGATGTGTGTGTGTGTCTCATACTGTGGAAGCGTTTGGTGGCTGACTTTCATTTTCTATGAAACTGCAGGTGGTTCTACTGGTTGGGGTCCTTCAATTTTTATATTCCTGGGTGTTTTCCTTGTCATCACTATGTGGGCAGTGCTTGTGACGGAAGGCCGTCGCAAAATAAAGATGGTGTACTACAATTTTGAATTAGCTCCCACCAAAGTGTATGTCTCATCCTTAATTCCTTTAGTCGGTTATTCCCTTTAGTGTAGGCATGTCCTATGTAAAGAGTTAAGCGTGCAGAATTAGTGGATGTTTCTCTGATTATTCTTTTTCTGATTTTTTGTTGATCTGAATTACGATAAAGTATGATGTATTTGCTGTTGGTCTATATGTATTTCGTCACTGAGCATATCTGTAGAATCCAAGAGCGCAATTTACACGGCCAAACAGCGGAGTCCGATCCTTTGGGATGTGCACCAAATGGTTCTTTATTGATTGGTGGTACGGGTGGTGTTTCCATGTACAGGAAGGCGGATTTAGGGTTACAAGAGGTGGAGCCGTATATTCCTTTCAACATTAATCCTACTGGGATGCAACCTGTACTTACAACTACATATCTTATGGCAGTGCCATCACTTGTTGCCAAGTACGAGCACTCTTCAACTGGCAATTTAAAAAATAAGTTAAAGAAGATCAAATAAAATTCCTTCACTCTGGTTCACGTCTGATGCAGTTGCTATTGCTATAGCTCACCGTCTGCAAATGGTTTTGACAGCTTTACTCGTCCTGGGGGCTTTTGGCACCAACTGAGGAGCACGTTAAATCCAGCCTGGCCTCCTGCCCCTGGAGCAAGTCCTTTGGTCTTCTATGGAATCAATGCCTTGTTTATATTTATATTCAACATCTTAGATATTGTAAGTAAAACCTTTTTCATTTTTGATTATTTAAGCCTGAGAAAACAGTGGTAGAACCTGAACATATGTTGATCGGTATTATCTCTCAGAGACAGCTAGTTTAGAGATGTTGGTTTTAGGGTATCTCCTTCTAGCAGCGCATCCGATTTGTGAAGTTTGGCACATCTGCTGTTTTTTCCGATACTTTTGAAAGTTGTGGTGAAGCCTGCAAGGTGGGCATGAGAAATTTATGGCAGGAGAACTTATTATCTGGTATGCATCCTTGTAGGTGGATACTCCCAAAGAAATCAGTGAGTACTTGATGAAGATTGGTGCAAGAGTTCCTAATGTTAAGCCCGGTCGTCAAACGATTAAGTACTTGACTGAAGTCCAACAATCAACTCGTTTTTGCGGTGAGTTTCTCTTACTATGACTTTTATCTGTGCATGATTTCATTTTATATCTTAAACCTCCCTGCAGTTATTTAATTTTGCTAGTGTACTTGGTACTCACTATGCTGAGTTCGGACAGCTTCACTGTTTGGAATTAGAAGTGTCCTAATATGCTTGCAGCAAATATGGTGAAGAGAAGAGGTTTTTGTAATATTCTGGTGGTTTTAACCTTGTGGCAGGAGGTATCTTGTTGGCGACGTTGGTTACAGTATCAACTATAGTGGACAATAGATTCAGAGCCATACATCAGGGTGGCAGTATCGGTTTCACATCCATGCTCATTATTGTGCGTTCCCCTTCCTCTCTTTTTTGTTCCCTTTCTGTTTTTTGTTTTTCTCCCTACGTAATGCAGCGAAAATAACCATGCTTTTGGATCTTATAACTTTGATGGCCATTTCATAAACATAACATTTGGCAGTCACATAGAGTAGGATGCGGAGGCCACTTCTTTATATGAGAATTTTACCACTTCTTTATATGAGAATTTTATTCTGATATCTTTGATGATCTGGATGTCAGGTGGGTTCGATAATCGAGTTAAGGAGGTCCTATATGGCTTATAATGTGATGCCAGAGCTTAGCAAGGTCTTGAAGCGTTATGGAGTATAAATTAGAAATACCGTACTAGAAGTGCATTCGACCTCATAATTCTGTAACGCATGCAGAGTCGGCATTCGTATCAGGAGCATATATTCTTGGTAATTATCTTTTCCTAGTGACCTGCAATCCTCTCGAAATCTGTTTGAATGCATTCGTCTTGGCAGCATAATCTCTGCGTTGATGTTTTCATTGCAGCTGCTCGTCTTAATACTGAGATATTCATCGTTTGCAGGGCGAAGGCAGCGAGGGAAAAGGTTCCATTTCAGTGTGTTGAAAAACGGTTCACCAGACACAACAGTTTCTTCAAGGTGATCAGCTCAGTATTGTATGTTGTAAACTCTCAGAGTATACATCCTCAAGTTTTGTTCATGATCTACAACTATACAGACGATGAGAAATAGTATTTTCTGGTCTGATTAAGAACATGTGAAGGCATTGACAACGTAGTGACAGTCATGTGTAGATTATCCCAGATTTGGGAGTAGAAATTGAGAATTGGAATGAGTTTGCTATGTGAATTCAATAAAGAAAAGAGCCTTCTAATTGTATAATACCATTTATTGATACCTTCAGGTTTCATCTCAAACAAAACCATTTCACAGTACAGAAAATTTCATAATATTGTGATGCTGTTATAAGATACGTAGTTTTAGTTACAAGTGTATTCTAGCTAGTCGTATGTCAATAGCAGGATCGTTCACCCTTGAACGAATATTTTATTTTTTTCAAAAAATCAGGTTTGTCTACCAAAATTTTATTTTTTCTTTAAAGTCACTAAAAATAGCTTTACATGGATTTTAATCCCAGTTTTGGGCAGATTTCAGTATGCCCTAATAGTATTTTCAAACTTTTGTCTGTGGATAAACATATTGTCTATGTTGTGCCAAAATTACAGCTTCATTCTATAAAAATTGACTCATGGGGAGCCTGAATGGACTTTAAATCATACCATTTTTGTTGAGATGATGCTTTAAGGGTTAACCCTTTAATGCGCCGGCGTCCAGCATCTGGACGTCGGATAAATTTCAGTAGCTCGTTTTTTGTCTTGCAGGATGTTTTTCATCCGTTTCTTTTTTTTTTTCCAATTCTTGTGCTAGTTTTATACTATTTGTACGATTTGGATTTTTAGAATAAGATAATGTGAATTTTTGAAAAATTACAAAAGTGATTTATATCAAGTTTCAATCTTAGTTCAAAAAGAAAGACCTTAAACATGATTTTTCATAATAAGTAGAATCAAATAATGGAAACTATACCATCTTGTAATGCATGTTATTCCAATCTCATTACAATATTTAAAAAAAAATTAGTGTTAATTTTGGATTTTTAATTGAATTACAAAAGAAAACCTTGCAAAATTACTTTTAAAAAATTATTAATAAATATGATGAATCTAACCATACGGATGTTATCTTCACATTGACATCTACAACTTTGTTTTGTATATCAAATCCATTTTCCATTTTCATCAACCATTTTATAACAAACCTTTGAAAACAGTGATGAATCGGGACGTTAAAGGGTTAAATAGACAAAAACTACATAAAATAATTTCTCATATTTTTATTTTTTCATCCTTGAGATTTCCAATTCTTGATTTTTGAGGCTTAGAGTGGTCATTAGTTACCGCTCATAGAGTCCTAGTTTTCATGAGCGGTTGGGTTCTAAAAATAGAGCGTTTCTGCATCAATTAGTTACTCTCAATTTTCCCAAGCATGGACGTAATTAGAACACTCTTGGATACTTTCTTAAACCAGATTGGCTGGTTTCTCACAACCAACCTTGAAACAATAAATGATGTGACTTGGATTTGTGCGGGAATGTACCTTGCCACATAAACAAACACAACTTGGAAAACATGACTCGTGTAACATGAGCAAGTCTTAAAAGAAAAGTCTGGAGTGATATATTAAGTTACTCCATTCACAGGTCAAAAGTAATATGATTGATAATCTAATTGGAAAAGAACTCCGAGAGTAGTGGAGAGAAGGCACATGATTAGGGTTGCAAATGGGCATAGTCTATCCCCGCAATATATAGAAGACTCCCGGCTTAAACCGGAAGTCTGTGCGCCCATCTGCGCTCAACACTGGGGTTACCTCTAAGTTATTGTTTTGAGGTCCCTCTGGATTTGAAGAGAGCTCCAAGAGAGGCGGCAAGAGCTCACATGATTAGGGTTACAAATGTGCAGAGTATGTCCCCGCTTTCTATACAAGGACCCCGGTTTAAAGAATGTGTCACCAAACCGTTATGTCTCACTTGAGAAAACTCTGAATCATTTCAGCCGACAAGAGCCAACGGCTTCACCATGTCCGGTTACATTCTACAAGAACAACGCCCACATGAGTGAATCGAAGACGCGGCCAAGCTTGGAGGTACGTGCGTTGTCTGGGATACAATTCCGTTCCCAAACTCCGGAAGGCTGATACGAGGCCCTTCCTACCTGATTTTGAGTTTTGTGCCCAGTAAGGTAGCAGCATTCATAACCGTGACTGTTCCCATGGGCGTGACCTACATTAGGATCGTTCAGCGTGGCTTCAAGTCCCATGACCGACAACTAGAAAAAATCGGCGGTTTTAGGTGGGTACGTAAATGAGATAAGGTGCGCATGCAATTGGAAATGAATGACCATGATCATGGAATCATGTGATCATCTTTTCATTGTTAGAAAATGTTTAAGTGACACGGGGGATGGTTACTGGAACCTCATCTAATGGTTTCGGGATTAACGAATGCAATAAAGGGTGCAGTCTTCCTGTATTTTCTGATTGGCTGTGACAAATATGGGGGCCAAAACGACGGTTATGCAAGATTGTTTACTCTTAATTAAAAACACTGAATAACGGCGTTTAAACCAGAAGAGAGTGCATGAAAGATGATATGCCATTGACGGGTAAGTGATTGGCACTTCTGTTTGATTTGAGTGAAATTTCTGCTTGCGAGGATGGAGTGTGGGGGAGAGAGACAGTCCTACAGTGAAAGAAGTTTCAGGCAGCAAGAGCCATGGACGCCAGAACTACAGGCGTATGGACTTTTAGAGGAAGGTGGTTGGTCTCCATCGGAAGAATGCTACAGTGGATCCTATGAAAATCATGAACATCAGCTAGAGAGAGTTGCACGTCCTGTTGCGTTACATGCAGGTGCATGGAGAAGATTTCCGTCATCTGGCACTGTACTGGATGGGCAGAGGATCGGTGCTGCTGTCGGCGCAGGACAGAGCGATTGGGGAGGGCGCGGGCGAGGCCTTCCAACGCTGAACTCGCATCAGGCGATACCTGCTGTAGGTACGTTCCACCATATGTAGTCACTTAACAAGTTGGTAAGGTGCCTCGGATCTCCACAAATAGTGATTAAGCCTGTGCCGTTGTTACTGCGTGGGACGTCTCGGTGCTTCAGCATCTGTTGCGTGCCCCACCACAGTTGGAGGTCCACAGTCACCATCCAAATTATATTTCAAACCTTGTTTTCTGTGAAACATATGGAGCTTGTCTCCCGATTGAAAATTCCAGCATACAAATAAGAATCAGATGATTGTGTTTGCCTGAATTTAAAGTGAAGTGATGATCTTCCCTGCCGCCTCGTCCCTTGGGATCACCGCTTTTTAATCGTCCGCTCATTACCGTCGGTTCTGATCTCTCCGTAGAATTTGGTGGAAATGTTGCTCAGTTGGGACTCAACGTAGATGAACTCGTCCAGCTTGTCGAACTGGCCGTCCATCTCCAGTTCCGACACCTCCTTGCAGTAGTACGTGTCTGGGCCGTAGGCCCGTATAAGAACTTCGGAAACTCATGCTTGAACTTACTGCGATTTAACATGTGACGTTGGCGCGCTCTTGAGTGTGCTGAACTGCTAGATTCGGCAGAGCCCCAAATCATGAAGTTGCACAACCAACAGAAAGAGCGATCGATCAGTTCATGAGATCCAAACAACCATGATGCTAACAAGCCTAGAACATTGTCCGATTAACTGCAGGCTTCGGGACCGCGACTGCTGGACTGCGGCACGTCGGAGACGCACTTCCCCAATCCCGCGCTGCAAATTGTGATGACTCCCTTCCGGAGGTACCTGCAATGGGCGGTGTGTCTGGACGAGGTGCTGTCGTCGTCGAACCTGCAGTAGAGCCAAGCCAAGTTTTTGGGTCAACAGTCGCAGGGCCAAGCCGACATGCATATCAACGTCCAAAGCGCACAGGGATTTGGACAGACTCTCAGCTTCAAGCTGCAATCGCTTCTGTAGATGCCGGAAACAAAATTGCTACTGTAGCAAGAGACTTCGGAATTCCACCGTCATCGCTCAGGGATCACATCTACGGCAGAACTCTGCAGAGGAAGAAAGGGAGGCAAGGAGTCTTAACTGTGGAAGAAGAATCAGCTCTAGTACGGTGGATTCTTGATATGCAAGAGCATGCTCACCCCATAACAGTTATGGAATTGAAAAGCAAAGTCACAGAAATCACACAAGAGCGGTGGACACCCTTTACAGATGGCATACCTGGACGTGGATGGCTTCGATGGTTCAGGCATCGTCATCCGGAGTTGACACTTCGATCTGCTCAAGGATTAGAAGAAGGACGAGCAAGAGCTTTGAATCCCAGTAATGTTGCTTCATTCTACAAGAACCTTGAAGAAGCATACGACCGCCACAGATATACTGCTGCCTACATTTGGAATGCAGACGAATCAGGTGCACAAGCAGGCAAGAATGGAGGAGGTGCTCTAGTATTTGCACGACGGGGCACTAGATCTGTGCACACAACAGTGCCAAACAGTAGAGAGCACTTAACGGTATTGTCATGCGTGAACGCAGCAGGTGAATACATTCCAAATTTTTACATTTTCAAAGGCAAACGTAAGCAAAGAAACTATATAGCTAGATGCGAACCTAAAGCATGCATGGCTATGCAACCAAATGGCTGGATGACAGCATTCTTGTTTTCAGCTTGGATCTCATACTTCATAGGGATTGTGAAAGAAAGGTATGGAATCTGTGAGAGAAATAGGCACCTTCTAATTTTAGACGGTCACGGATCACATGTCACACTTGAGGTCGTGCAGAAGGCGAAGCAGGAAGGCCTTGACATCATCACTTTGCCTAGCCACACAAGCCACAGGTTACAACCTCTAGATGTCAGTATCTTCAAACCTTTTAAAGTAGCATTTCGACAATACCGGGATAAGTGGACTATCAAAAACAAAGGTCGTGGAGCACAAAAGGAAGAACTGGCAGAATGGGTATCACTAGGGCTACGAAAAGCACTAACACCTGAAAAAATAGTCAAAGGATTTGCTGCCACAGGGATATGGCCCCTACGCCCTACAGCCATGGACCCTCACATGACGCCCAGCTCCTGTTTTGTAGACTCTCAAGAAGGATGCGACGATGATGAAGGAATTCTATCAGATCCAGATGATCACTTCGACCTGCAGGTGGGAGTTCAAAGCAATAGAGACGATGTTCAGGCTGCAGGCAGCAGAGTCGATGTTGAAGGTGCAGGCAGGGCCGATCCTGTTGAAGGTGCAGGCAGTTCCGATTTGCAGGCCTTGTCAGAGCTCCCTACAATCAGCGACCTAAATCTGAACGGAAGGATAAGAGACAGTGAATCAGGTGCCGAAATCAACGCTGAGCTTGCCTGCAATCGATTTGGAGACAACAACGACGACCACATCGATATGGAGGGTGAGGAGATCATACCCGAGACCCAACAATATTTCGTGGATCTGGACGACAGTGAGAACTCGACAGAACATGGTGAAGGCACGGACTCCGAAGGAGAGGCTCTGCCATGTATAGAGCCACGCAATCTGTTCCCGTTACCGCACCTGCAACGACCTTCAAGATCCAGACCACAAGGTGAGCCAGTTATCGATTATTCCAAGTCCATTCTCATGACCTCGGATGAGTACATTGCTGCAATGAAAGAAAAGGCAGCAAAACGAGAAGCTGTAGCGAAAGAGCGAGAGGCACGCAAGAAACAAGCGGAGCAGAAAAAATCTCAACGTGAAGAGTCGAAGGCAAGGAAAGAAGCTGAGAGGGCCAAAAAAGAAGCAGACAGGGTCTTACGACGCATTCAAGCTGAGCGCAAGAAAGCTGAAAAGGAGCGCGAGAAGGCGAGGCGTGCGGCTGAGCAAGCCCGGAAGCGTGCCGAGACAGAGGCGAGAAGGCGCAGCTGCAGAGCGGACGCGGCTGCAACACCACAACCGCTGTGAGCTCTGAATCATGCAGGGAGGAGCGGGAGGCCTTGTACCTGGATCCTGCGCGATTGGGAAGCGCAGCGGGAGGCCTTCTCCGGAGCGGGGCAGAGCTTTTGATGCGGTGTGTCTGGAGCACAGCGCGGAAGGCTTTCGGCGCGGGAAGCGGAGCGAGAGGCTGTCTACGAAGCACGACGCGGGAGCGGGAGGGTTTCTCCGGAGCTGCAACAGGAAGCTGGACAGGGGGGGAGCTGCAACGGTCCATTGCCGGCGCGCTTTTTAGGGGCGGGCCAGGTCATCATGCATACAAATTGGGTTGCCTATGGGCCCAGCCCTTGCGCTTCCACGAGCTTCCTTTAACAGCAATCCAGCTCACTGTTCGCTGGTTTTGGGTTCACTCACTGTTGCCAATGCATGTGGCACAGCACTATTTCACTATTTTCGTAACGCAGCTTTAGAGCTATTTCAGTCTAGAATTTTGAACCACTCAAACACGTTTTCTTGTTGTCAATCTAACTTTTGGGGTGACTACCTATATTGGTATACTGATACTTAAATTCCGATTAAAAGCTCCATGTCCACTCTCTTTTAGAGACTGCTACAGACAACTATGGATTTACATTGGAATCGCACTTTAAAAATTTGCTGTAATTACATAGTCTTGTTTCAAGCTTTCAAACTTACATCAATATTTTTCATTTCCTCTTGCTAATCCAACAATATTATTTTCATACTTCAAAACTCACTTTCAGTACCCTAAAATCCTTATTTTCGTGGTTATGGGTGCTGCTACCTTAGATTGTGCATAGAAATCTGATGTCGTTCTAATCCAACGTGAACCCTTTGGCTTTGAATCTGCCACTTCAGGAACATTTGCGTTTCCAGCCAACACCTGCTCTACCTGTCGCATGATAGGGCGAGAAGAAGGGTTCGGGTGGGAGCGAAGCAATCCTAGTTCCAAGTCGATGTTCATCAAAGTCTCCGAGCATTGGATTGTACTCATCATCCAATATGGTATAGCTCGACTTCACGTCACAATATATTATTTGCTGTCACCATCTGTTTTATTGCAGAGCTGCCGGTCATCATAATGTATGTAGAAGGAAAGTTTACAGATAATGGAATATCAGGAAGCCAAACTTTGAAAACAATTTAACTAGCAAAGGAACTCGCGTTCAGCTTAGCTCGTGGAGACGCAATCTCTTGAGGAAGTCTAAACAAAATTCTAATCCAATAGGAGTCTCAAACTTCACCTAGGTAACCAAAGCTCTTCGCTGGAACATCATCATACAAGTCAAGTAGTCGAATGCTCAACTTGAAACAACTGAATTAAAACCAATTCACATTCTGAAACAGGGAGAATAAGATCACGGTCGAGTAGTTATAGCAATGTTCTGAAAGGGCAAAATAAATAAATAAATATATAGATCTATGACTTAGATTTAAAACTAGAATAGAAAATAAAAAGACTAGAAGTAGACCGTAGTTCTTTTGAAAAAAGAACTAAGGTGAAAAATTACAATCACTTCTTGTGTGATTTAATATCTATTTTTGGATGGTGAGCCTTAGATCATTTCTATATATATTTTTTAATTATTATATTATATTTTATGTATTTTGTTTTATATTTCATATTAATTAGTATTTTGAAAGTTGGTAGCAACTTTAGGGAGGTTTGTTATTATTCACAATGGCTACAATAGTATTGAGCAGTATAAGTAGGTCTAATCATAGCATTCAAATTGAAGTTGGATCGAGTAATGTCGATGAACAGAAACCTAAAGACGTTCTAGAAGCCATGGTGAAAGACCATGATAAGTTCTTTTTAGATAATGTCTTCAACAAATTCATAACAATATAGTAAATTGGTTTAAAGGCTGTTATGAAAATCGTTTACGCCGAATGTTTTTGAGTAATAATGTCCAAGGGGTTGAAAGTATAAAAGACATATAGAACGAATATTGCTAAATGAAAATTTTAGAAACTATCTCCTGAAAGATTTCAAAAAATTGGGTTATTCAAATTCTAAATCCTGCTGATCCTAATTATATCCTTGTAATGAATAAAATAGCTTGATTTGATAGTAAGCTAATTAAAGTAAAAGTTGGAACACGACAATTAATACATGGCATTCATAAAGATTTATTAAATGGAACTATACTGCATTTTTTTTTAAATGGCCCAAAATAGGAAGTAAGCTAACTAAAACCAGTTCACATTCTCAAATAAGGTAAACAAGATCACCATTGCTTAATATTAAATATGAAGTAATACAATCCGAACAATACTGGAATGAATTTCCTACCTCTATACTCAACACCTAACTTGGCACTAATAGGATCTTCTATACAAACATAAATGTAAGAGATGACCTCGTTGTGTTATTAACAATCTATGTTCTCCTATCCCAAGCTTGAACGAACTATACTGCAAAGTACACAAAACCATCTCTAGGCCAATGCGTTTAAAACTCAACAATCACCTCCGACAAAAGCAGATGTACCTCACATAATGGACTCATCCCTGATCCAGTCTAAACCTTACAAATACAAGCTCTTGAAGCTCTAGAAACATACTCGTAGAACAGGAGCAAACCCTATACTCTTCTTCGAATGGGGGAAGCCTCCAGATCACCAATCCACATCGTAAGAAGCAAATGCATCATATCCCCCATGTTTCCGAACCCATCCGTTTGCATTCTTCAAGAGCAACGCCCACAGCTATCAACAGGAGATGCGGCCAATCTAGAAGAGACATGCGTTATCTCGGATACAATGGCGCACCAAAACTAGTAGACGTTGCTGATACAGGACGCTTGCTACTTGATTTCGAGTTCTGTGTACTAGATGTCGTACTCATAAGATCGTCTATAGAGAAATGAACCCGCTCTGATCCCATGTGTACTTTTGGCTTTGAATCTGGCACTTCCGGAACATCTGCGTCCCCAGCCAACACCTGCTCTACCTGCCGCATAGTAGGCCGAGAAGAAGGGTCCGGGTGCGAGCAAAGCAGTCCCAGTTTCAACACTTTGTACATCTGCTCAACATCAAATTGGTCCTGCAACAATGGATCTGCTACCCCAAGTAGGTCATCCTCATTCAAGTGTCTCCACACCATGTCCACCAAAATCAGGTCATCATAGTTCTTCACGCTACCATCATAAGCCTTCCGACCACAAGCAAGCTCCAAGCAGACTGCTCCGAATGCAAACACGTCTGTCTTGTCTGTGAACTTCCCAGTGCCTGCGGCCTCAGGGGCTATGTATCCATATGTTCCAGCCACCATCGTCGTTGCAGCGTGCTTCTCATGGTCCACAAGACGAGCCAGCCCGAAATCTCCTAGTTTCGGATTGTACTCATCATCCAACATGATGTTGCTCGACTTCACGTCACGGTGTATCACTTGCTGTCGCCATCCCTCGTGCAGGTAGTGCAGAGCTGCCGCCGTGCCGGACACAATCTTCCACCTCAGGCTCCACGAAAGCACGTCATCTGGGGATTTAGGTTTGAACAGAGCTTGATCCAGACTGCCCTTCGGCATCAGCTCGTACACGAGCATGAATTTGCCCCGGTCTCTGCAGAATCCCACCAGCTCCACGATGTTACGATGCCTCAACTGGCTGATGATCTGGACCTCTGCCAGGAACTCCCTCTCCCCTTGTCTGGAGTCATTGCTCACTTTCTTCACTGCCACCAGAGCTCCCGTTTTCGGCAAGACTCCTCGGTAAACACTCCCAAACCCACCTTCTCCTAATTTGGACTGATCGCTGAATTGTTTTGTGGCAGCGCTGAGGTGCTTGTAGCTGATGAACTCCGGCATACCAGCCATTTCCAACATTCCTTCGTTATCCCAGGATTCCTCTCGGGCACGTTTCTTCCGCAGATACACACAGACCCCAACTGCGACAACTATAGTTGCCAGCAAGATTCCTCCACAGACGCCGAGAATGAGCCCCAGTTTCGACGGAGGAGATGAGAACTCTGTTGGAATCCCAAAGCTTGTGAATGTCCAGTTGTAGATGTAGTATATGGACCAAGCATCTCCAAAAGAACCCGAGAACCCGATCCACATCTTCTCGTCAACTGCATCATAGAGATCATATTTGCAGTTTATAAGAGGGTTCAGTGGCCTGGAAGAGGTGTTCGCCAACCTGACCTCCAACATCTTTGTTGTGCCATCATATTCAATCCAAGAATAGAGCACATCCCTGTGCCAGAAAGTGATGCCTAGCGTATCATAAACATAGGCGAAACAATTAGGGTAGATAGAACCATTCAGAGAAGTAGCACTTCCAATATCCACACCCACATGTTCTGACTGATTCAAGCCAGGATCCTCGGGACCAGTCCAACTGTCATACTCTATTGCAATGACTCCGGGGACATTACTGGTTTTAAATATGCCGAAACGCCCAGCCGCATCGCCCGTCCAGGTGCTAGAGTTGGACATCAGAAATGTGAAGCCATCTCCTCTCAAGAAATTTCTCGGGTCGGCACCTGTAGCTGTGCTGTAGTTCATAGGCTCTTCACGGAAGGTGAAGCTGGTCTTGAAGGATGCTACTTTCCGAGTCGCTGGATCCTTCATTCGGATGCCCTCACTGTAATAAGCGACCCCCTTAACAGATTGCTTGGGGTTCGTGATGTTGATTATAGCAATAGTTTGGTTTTCTGGGAAGAATTGACATTCCTCTAGGCAAGTAATAGCACTGGGCGTCAGAGGCGTGTCGATGGTGAAGTTCCCAGCGACGGCAACAAAGAAGACACAAGCGAGCACGAGCAGCAATACATTGCGGGAAGTGGCCATCATCGCTATTTCATTTCTAGGGACTCCGCTGAATTCAACACCAGGCTACAAATTGAGCTTCGTCTCCAGGCCAGACCAACCACAACAGCGACACGGCTTGTAACTCTTCAATAAACTGCCGAGATTGGATGTGAGTCTCAGTCTACCCGTCCCACGAATAGGTCCACAGGATGATGGAATTCAAAATCTGCAGGCAATATTCGATTCAATATCAAAAATTATAAAATAAAAAAAGTAGATCAGATCGAACAGAGTGGTACCAACTCAGAAATCTCTTGACCTAAAAGGGATAAGCTAATTCTGAATTAAGCAGCGAGTAAGAGTTGCAGCACAGACAGACTTGCACAGCCACATCAGAAACACTTGCAACATAGAAAAAACCATTCTCCTTGTCGACATCGCTGAATGAGTTCTATATATCAACGTGGCAGGAGAGAGACTTGAACTTACCTCCATCTAAGCTTGTCCCAAGTTGTCTTCTCTGAAGCAGCCCTCCAGCGTTGCAACCAGGTGGGATCTCCTCAACTACATTGCAGTGAGATCCAAGCCAAACCTTAGCCCACAAACACACCGCTCTTTCAACACGTTCCACATCTTCGACTAGAAACATGGACTAGTCTGCTCAAACTAACACTCTAGAGCAGATTGCTCCAAACCCGAAATATCTGGAGCCCATTTTCGACAAATAAGTGAAGGAAGGGCGGCGCTACAAGGAAGCTGTGGCTGAGGACTGCAAGGCCTTGGAGACAGAGGAAGAGAGAAGAGACTCGGAAAAGAGATGAAAAGAAACGAGGCCATATCTCAGGGAAGGGAGACTAACCAAGTGGGTACAAGAAAAGACAAGCTTCACACAGTCTACACACTACAGAGAGGATGATATCAAACATCTGGATCACACAAAACATGTTCCAAATGTCTAGATTTTCCACATAATCGTCTACAAGCCTCGAGGTCCACGTGCATTGCTGTGCACCAGTACAATGACACTGTTGCACTGTAACTTCTATACTTAGATCCCTACCATTATTTCACGTTGTGTCCACAGTGAAGTAGTGAACATCCAACTTGGTAACAGAGCTGGGATTGGAATCTTAGGCATTGACGCTTGAGAAGTGGGCAATCAGTGCAAAGAAAATGAGACAGAGTCTAAGTTACCAGATGATCTCTTAGCCTGGCAGATGATAAAGAAAATATCGAAAAAGGAAATATATGTTACCTATTGGAGAGAGAATAATGTGTCATCAGCCGTCAAAGGAGGGTTGGGGTGTTGTTCTTTGGGCAAGTGGTGCATATGCACAGTAAAGGTTCAACTGATTTCGATTCCAGATTCTACTGTACTGTATAGCACGAGAGTACCTACCAAGTGAATGATTATCTGTGGAAACTACCTTTGCAGTTCTTGGTCAATCCTGAATAGACCTCGTGGAGTAGGTCAACTATTTGTTTAAGCTGAAATGTGCGCTCTTTTCGGTATAAAGTAGTAGAGAAACCAAAGTTGGATGCTTTACATTGAAAATGTCAGATAAGCAGGAGCTTGAAATGCACAAGCCAACAAATGCCAGTTCACATTGTGAACATGGTTGGGAATGGAGCCTATTCCCATGCTCATGGAGCCTATTCCCATGCTCATGGAGCCTATTCCCATGCTCATGGAGCCTATTCCCATGCTCATGGGAAAGTCACTCCATGTAGTAGGTCAATGTTATTTGACCTCCAATCTAAGAGTAGAGGGAAGCTAAGAGCATCCCAAGTAAGCTGTAAACCTGTAAGCCTGTAATTATGAGAACGTCGTTTTCCCAAACCTGAGTGCCTTTCCGAAGCAAAACATTCCAAAACCGTTTACAGATTTACAGGTTTGCCCCAAAAAACCTTCCAAAATCAGGTTACGACCTGTAAATTACAGGCTTACAAGCTCGAATACAGGCTTGGCCTGAACCGCAATTCACGTCTTTCTACATCTTTCCGTTTACAGGTTTACGGTTTAGGCCTTACTAGGGATGCTTTAAGGGCCGGTTCACATTGTAACTCAGCTGAGAGGCTAACCATCAAAAATCTAGAGCAAACCATGGGAAGAGTCCAAACTTTTCAGCTAAGAATATAGATTGAAATAAAGCCTTTAGCCTCGTACACTTTGAAGCCTCAAGGGTTAAGAGTTATGAGTTGAGTATTTGAAAATTTATCAAAAATTATAAAATTGTAAAAAATTAGGAGAAGGTGTAAAAACAAATGAAGTACATTAACAGTCTGCTTGGTGTTATTTCCATGTAAGAACGGACTTGATGTAGATCTTAGGGTGACTGATCTTAAAGATCTAATCTAGGCCACATCAGATGTTCACATCTCCACCGATTCTTGAGATAAATATTTCCAAAGTTTTTATTAGTAGATTGAGTTGCTAAAAAGAAGAGGAGAGTTGCAAATTCTAAATTTAAAGATAAATAAAAAAATGAAGGAGTAGAGCACTACACAATATTTTAGATTGTCAATTTCAATAAGAAAACTTTATGGGTCCGATTTAAAGATCCTATTGGATTCTTTATAGAAACATGCTTTAAAAGAAGCTAAAAGATGCTTAGAGAAAGGCAAAGACAGGTCAAAGAATTAAGGTATCAAATGAAAATAAAAAAGCTTTATCTTCAATTATGGCACTCCTAGAATAAATTCACATTGAATGTGGCGTCTTTAATACTTTGTATTGTTTTATTGTAAGATATGCTAAATTGTCTAAATTTCTACAAAATGAAAAATTTACTTTAAACTAAAGTTTGGCACAAAAACGTCCAAATGATTATCTACAAGATATTCTACTATCATATTGTTGTAAATGTGACTCAAAAGACCACTTTCGTCAAATATTGACACTTTTAATTTCCAAAAAATGTCAAATTTGTGCAAAATAGGCATCAAAATTCCTTATAATAGGGAAGATCTTTCTTTATAGATTTTGGTAAGATTGCTACTTTAACCTCCATTTTTATATTGCCTTATTTCATATTCACTTTTTCCTTAATGGTTTAAAAACAATCATCAAATATATTAAATAAAGAAGAACAATGTAAATACAAAAAGCCTACTTATAGTAGCAACATCGTATCCATCTAACAATTTGGAATATGTATGGGCTTTTTAATTTATGACATGGTATGAAAATAAAGAATAGATCCAAATAAAAAATCCAACTATATATACTTTTACCAACTCACTTACTGGAGATACCTTTCTTTTGGACATAGATGATATCAATCTAAATATCATCCTCGTTGTCTTTTAGAGAAGAACAAAGAACTTAATTAGGTATCATCTCGCTAAGGTGAAGAGAATGTGGAAAAATGATTAACTTTCTTCAATAAGATGTTATAATCAATAAAAGGGAACATATTGTACTGAAAGTAGAATGATTAGCAACTGCAATTATGGCGTGAAATATGATGCAATTGAGCTCAAGAAATAATGAAGATAGAGTTTATAAAGGCTATTCTAAGACCCCTATATAAGCTTTACTTTGCTATCTATATTATGACTTGATCTAGCTTCCAAGATACCTAGAGAAGGGAAAAATTTAGATACCTCCGCACTAAGACTAATTAGAGTCCTTAAATCTAAAGGCCCTTGGTGTTTTTGGAGCCAAAACTATCAAAACATACCTGTTATGATAGAAACCTATTGTTTTATATATTTAGACTTATATTGAATACAAAACAGTAGGATCTTGCACCTACCTTATTCAAAAGGGTGTATACCAATTTTGAGGACAACCCACTATACAGATTGGGAGGTTATAACGTTTGAAGTCAGTATAAAAGTTTTTTTTTGACACTGCTTGAGAGTATACCTAAGTTTTGATGCTTGAAAACTACACTTTTGCAAAGACATTTAATCTATAAAGAATTTTCAATTCCTTTAGGTTTGAAAGTTAGGTAGAAGCTCACAAAGTTTGAGCCTCATAAGGGCTTGAAAAGGCCCAAAATCCTTGATTTTGTGAAGGGGGGTGCGGTGAAATTGCCTTGCATTCTCTAAAATTAAAACTACTTAAAGGGTAGTCTAAAAATGTCCAATAGGAAATCTGAACTGTAAATATGTTGAAGTCAATGAAGAAAAGAATCCCAAAAAATTTCAATGCAATCGGAATAGATCTCAAATTTTAAAAAAATTTGAAGTATGAATTGTATATTTTTCTTTTATTTCAAATGGCAATTTTGGTAAAAGGGGGATCCTGTAGATAGACCCTTGCCATGTCTTAGATACTAAATGAAATTTATTAAATTTGGATGACAAATGAATACTGGATGAAATAATTTATATAGATGAAAAATAGATTTTGAATGAAAACTAAACTTTGGATGGTAGCTGTAATTTGGAGGAAAAAAATCAGCAACCTCTTTAGATAGAAATGGTTAGTTAGAGGAAAAAATTATAGTGGATGAAAACCGTCATAAATGTATATGGATGAAAAAATATTGGGCCCATCATTTTGCAAGTGCCCACCCTTTGAAATTTTGTCTTATCACTTCCTGCCCTTGTGAATGACGAACAACTTGGGTAGAAAATAGGAGATTTTGATTAGTTACTTATTGCCCAGATTTTGAGCAAATTCTTCTAAAGTTCATAACTTTTGTATTGTTACTCCAAATGCTTTAAAATTTGCGCCATTGGAAAGCTGCGCCATTGGAAAGCTGCGCCATTGGAAAGCTACTGTTGAAACCTACATAGAACAAAAAAATTTAAAAAATAATAAAATTATGAATCCTTAGAATAGCCTGCCCAAAAGTGTTGTGACCCGAATCGGGTCTCAATGGCCTTTAGGGATTAAAATAACTTCAACGTTAACTACTTCTATATCAATTAGAATTGGTAGGGGAAGACTTCCATCTTCTCAATCCAAGAGAAAATGAATTGAAGAAAATCACGTATTCAACATATTTGAAGTGTAACAATTCGATGCTTCAAGAAAAACAACTGCATTTTCATGACTATATGATATGAATATGAAGCATATGTGAACATGGTGAGAGGAATCATTGTGCATGTTGTGTATGTACTAAATAAAGTAGCAATACAACAAGTCATGAATGAAGTACAACTCGATAAAGACTTATGAATTGTGGTATTGTGAGAAATGAAGTCGAAATTGGAGGTAGGCATCATGATTAGAGATAGTCATAATGGTTGGAGATATTCTTGAGATTGGACAATGGTAAGCAGACTGTCATTTTGATTGCTAATTACGTAGTAATATTGACAAAGTAATTAGGCTAAAGCAAGATGGATAATTTGGTGGCATCATAATGAAGAATTGTTTCAAACCAACGCTGTTACACCAGCTAAAGGTAGTAAGAATTAGAAGAGTAACTTTTGCTAGGTCATATCAAGTTGAATATAATGATAAATAAATTTTTGCACCCAATCATGCTAAGATAGACATATTTTTATTTATTTATTTCAGATCATGATGAGTTTTTGATTCTTTAATCCTTAAAGGACAATTTGCCATGTTTGGATTTTTTTAGAATTTAGACATGTACCTGTGACTTCAATTTAAACTCAGATTTTTGAAATTTTTTAATGTAAGTAGGCCGTTTCAAGAGCTATGTGTGCATATTTTATTTTATTTTCTAAATTTTGATGTCCAGATTAAAAGTTATGGTGCTTTGAAGCTAAAACCCTACTCTTTAGGGAGCTCATGGAAATTGATTAGTCAATGAAAAGGCTTTATGAAGTTTGACTTTAGGTGAAGGCATGTGTCCTACTTTTATGAATTCAATAGTGGGGCAGTGAAAAAAATGGAATGGACTGTGGGTAGGGCGGAGGCAAGGGTGGTGCAGCAAAGCCAAGTCTGGAGTAAACACTGCATAGCGGGCCAATGTTCACTATCACTAGGTCACCTCAGGTCGCAACGACGCATAGATAAGGGCGGGTTGCTTAAAGTCAGTATTGGTGGGGGCAGCTGAGGGCGGTGCCACACAAGGGGCATGCAACTCAGCTTGCTGCATCAGATTGGCGAAGCCAACTTGCCACACACTATACGAGTGGCAGAGATCAGGCCGGTAATCCAAGGTGGCTTGTCGCTTGAGTAGGAACTACGAAGAACTATCCCTAATAGTTCAAACCTTTCTCTCCACCTCAGCATCATCAAGTCCACCACCAACCCATGCTCCCTGCTCTTCCCCCCCGTTCCTCCTCCCTCGATGATGACTCCGACTCTCCCGTTTGCACTGCGCCTTCATTGGCCAGCAAGAGCCTTTGCTACGGGGACCTCTCTACCGCATGTGTGGTGGAGGTGAAGCACCACTCTATGACGTGGCCCAAACGACCTAGGCTAAACCATAGTCTGCAACAAGATTTGGCGTGTCTGCTGTGTGATAAACCTCTAATGGGTCATTTACACTCACATCTTTGCAGACGCTTGCAGAGATGTTTTTGCAACAAGTACACCCTTGATTATCAGGAGTAATTATCATCGCCTACAGGCTGTGCAGGCGCAGCCTGCAAAGTTACCACATATAGGTTCTTCATTTTAATTTTCATCAGATTTCTTTCACCCAAGTTAATTTTATGTGTTTTATGTACATTTATATCAGTGTCACTGATTTTAATTTCCAAGTCATGCAAATATTATTCAAACAACACTACATATTCTCTTTTCTAATTTAGTGCGTGCTAAAGTTTTAACACTAGACAACAGGTACAAGTTGATTTGCTCCAAATTATTTGGAGTGTCCCAATGAACAACCACTTTTTCTGTCTCATTTCCCGGTCAGGCTGAAGAATTTGAACCATATTGAACGCCTCAAGTGCCATCAAAAAGCACATGGTTTCATTAATTTAATACCATTTCAAAACCTTCTATTGATTTCTTTTAGGGAGATTGAATATATAAATAATAAAAGTGAAGTTTGTAAGGACTGAAAATTGACATGATTTTGAAGTGCATTAGATGGCTTGCAAACTCATGACCACACATGAAAAAATAGGCAAGGGAAGCCAATAAAGCCACGTTTCATAAACATTAACTTCAACATGAATATGAAAATAAACATAAACAGAAGCAAAAATGTCAATAAAAATTATAAATAAATTTTATATCATTTGAAAAAAGTATTACTACAAAAATAACTACTATTTATTCACTAAGTAGTAGTAGTAGTTATTTACTAAATATCCATATACTTATTAAGTACCATGTTAATTGATAATTCACTACTTATTTTGTTTCCTTTTTTTGAAATCCTTCAATCCTTTCGAGTTTTCTAGATTTTTCAATTCTTCCTTCTTTTTTTGTGCTTCAAATTTTTTTTTTCAATTTTATATTTGTTTTTAATTCATTCTTAATACAATCTATTTCTATACGTCTTTGCAATACTCTCCAACTTTATATTTTTTTCATACTTGTCTACATCTTGCTTTTCTTCATCAAGACTATTTGGATGCATATCCATTATTTGTTCATTACCTCTCTCTTCGTTATCAATTAAAAAATTGTCAAGTATACAACAAGCTGTGATTTCTCTTGGAGCATATTGGAGACCCACGTTTAAATTCTTCGAAAATCCAAATTTGTTTTTCAAAAGACCAAAAGCATTCTCAATCTTCACTCTTCCAGCTCTCCATTTGCTATCAAATAGATTTTCCCGCTCTGTACCCGTCCCATCTAAGCTCAACCACTTCATAAGACCAACGCGTAAAGGATATGCAAAATCGCCGAGTAGATAAGATTGGATCTTTTTACTACCAATCTTAAAATGTAATTTATGAGGAAGGTCGTTTGCTCCTATCCTTTTCCATAATAAAGAAGATCTTAAATGGGCGGCATCATGGCATCCACCAGGAGCTTTTACACAAACGTCTAAAAATCTTTGTTTGTGGTCACATACCGCCTGCAAAAGAATTGAATGAAGTTTTAATCTATTGTGATAATCATCCTGAAAATTCTTTTATACTTTGTTTTTTGGTTAAACATATATGGATTTTGTCAATTGCTCCCTACATATAAGGTATTCCAATAAGTGATTCAAAACCATTCATAATTTTTTGTACTTCCTCACTTTCCGAAAGTTAAATATAGTTTTTATAAAAATGAGTTACCAAAACTTCACAGATTCAATGTGTAAATTTAGAAGTGGTTGCAAGAGAGAGACCCAAATGGTTTCTTATATTTATACTAGGACTCTATGCAATGCCACAACAACCTTTTGTCAACTATGACTGTTTTTTTCATTCGCGTGTCTTGTTTTTTAATATATATATATATATATAGTGTTAGCATCTCAATAAGCTTGCAGAATTGTAAGTACTTCATCCTATATTGACCGGCCTAATTCTTATCCAATCGATGTAGAGGCTATTTCAACCACACTCCTTTGCATATATCATTCCATTGAGTCTGTTGATGTGCATTCAACCACAATTCTCTAAGTGTAATTATGAAACAGATATCATAAGTGTAATTAAAATGAAGTCATCATCCATATCTTCATCTATTTTTTTTTTAAGTTCTATTAAGTACATGTAAATCAAACCTTTACATATGATAGAATGTTGTGTTTTAATTTTTGCCATACTTAATGGTTTTCTATGAGTCTTAAAATGATATTTTCATACATATATAACTATAATAAATTGTATAAATTATATTGTGCAAAGGTATTTTGAGTTATAATCTCTATATTATGAAATTTACTTAATTCTTTTACTTTAATTCTACTTTATCTTTTGATTTATGATAATTTAATTAGAATCTATATGAATCTTTATTTTTAAATATGTTCATTTAACAAACGACAAGACACTACATCCTTTTGTTGTTGAACTCTAGAATGTTTAAAAGAAAAATTCGGAGTTCGTGTAAACCTTGTCATTATTACTTTATCCAAAGAATGAATTATCAAACTATCATAAACTATACAATGATAATCATTATCGTGTTGTGGACGGAAATAGACAAGTATCCAATGCCTACCATTTAAATGATGGTAAAATTGTAAACAAGGTGCTGTGACAACCGGTATAAGATTTTCTCAAAGATCATTACATGTTACATGTACTTGAAATCCTTTATACAACAAATTTTGTTCATTTAATAATGTGAAGGCCGCGTTCATATGAATATCATTTAACTAGTCATTTGTAAATATGGACCACTCATATTTACGCTCCAAATTAAATCTTTTTATCCATTATTCAGCTGCAAAAAAAAATGATAAATAAATAAAAGAATTAAACATGAGCATGAACATGAACATGTTGATTGACTCTACCTAGTTCTTGGTCTTTACTACCATCACTTATTTCCATGGAACCATTTTCATTACTTTTAGAATTATCTTCATGATTATTCTAATCATCTTCATTTTTTTAGAATGATCTTTATTTTTTTTAAATTCCTTAAAATAGTTTTTTAAGTTCTTGAAATTGCTTGTCTTCTCCATCATCCATCATAGCTGCAACCTTCTCAAATGTTCCCACTTAAGTCTAAAATTGTTGTACAAATTAAAATAGATTGTGCTATACGTGGATTTCTTTTCTTTAGCCCCTTCTTAGATATCTTTTTACTAGACACACTTGGTGGTGATTTACTAGATGATGAATTGCTTTGCTTTCTTAATGATGTCTAACTTCTTGAATTGTCTCTACTTTTGTAGCTCTGTAAATGGTCACTCAATTCTTGAGTATCAGCTTTTAGATTTATATTTTGCTTGATCCCTCCATCGAATGCACCTATCATACCTCATTTTGGGAGTTTGTCCAAGTATTTTTTCCATTTGAGACATAAAAGGTCATTTAGATTTAACTCCTCTACTTGAATTACTGAAAAAGGAAGTTACCAACATGCGCATGGAGTGTGTAAATGAAAACACTGTATAGATGCATGTAGAAACATTGCGGGCAGCCACAACTGAGGGCGCGAGTACAAGTGTAAACAAGCTATGAATTACGATTGGAGGGTCTTTGGAAGTTGTAAATGTAGAGGGCTTGTGAAGGTGGGTGCATCCCTCATGTCAAGACCCATACCCCCTAACCCCTACCCCAAACAAGACATTTAACCAAAAACTTCATTTTCCAATTATATAACCTATTTTTGTACCTTTTAATTTTTAAAATATTATGAACATGAAGAAAACATATTGAGTAGTGTATTGATTGTTGGGATTATCCCATGTTTACAATTTGGATTTACTAAAATTTTGAAAATCAAAAACAATGAGTGTGTAGTAGAATTACCTCATACAATTAGCGTTATTTGTTTCATAAACGTTACAATCATTTTTGACATTTTTCTTTGATAATCATGTACTTGACATTATCTACTACTTGAATTTGAAAATCCTTCAAATTATGATGAGGAAAAATTTCAATTCACTAGAGGTCAAACCTTGCTTATTGTTTTGGACAATTTAAAAAAATTATTAAAAAAAAAATTTTAAAAAAAAACTTAAGATTTATCATCAACTCTTTTAATCTTCTAATCCGTGCGGTCAAAATTCTAATAAAAATTGACCACTGATGAATATCATATCCTTTGAGATCCTAAAATTAAAGTCCAAAAGAATTTTAATTTTTAAAAAAATTAAAATTAAAAAACTCCTTTTCTTTGAGAATGGCAGATTTGGAGAATTCTAGGTGAATAATTGTCAAGGAATTTTAGAGGTTAAAAATATAACACAACAATGGAATTTATTTCAAGTCCTATACAACATATTATATATACAACTTATTATATGAGGCACAAATGACACAAATCATATGTGTTAAGAACAACTAACTTGTGTAATTTTTTTGGCAAAGATATGCTGAGAGGAAAATGTGATCATCTATGTTAAACAATTTGACTCAATATACCATGAGTTCTACATTGATGTCGATTAAAATATAGCTTTTCACATTGTATGAGTATGATTGAGATGATGACCATGACTCATTTCGAATGAATGTTTTATGAGCAAATTTTAAGGCACTAAAGTTGTTGTAGATAATTGTCTAAGAACCAAAATGAAGATCAAGTCTAGATTATATCAAATTAATGAAGTTGTGCAAAAGGAGGTGAATCAACTTAAGCCATGAATCTAAACTTGCTAATCAAAATAGAATCAACGACCATAATGATAGATGTTGCAAAGCTTGATTGATTATTTCACGTTTAAATTTAAAAGATTGGCATGTGAGTTTAAAGAATGTCGTAGATTGAAGACTTAATTATCATGGTCAACTAAATTTATGATGATGGTTTAGTTATTTTGTAAATGTTGAAAGGGGGAGAGCTCAATAAAGTGGATTACAAAGTGAAAAATGTGATTACTCAGAAGTGAATATGAAGTGTGCGGTTTTTTAAAGCTCAAAGCTGATTTTGATCATTTTGGTGTATTTTTTGAGCAGTTTAGTCACTATCTAGAGTGTCATAAGGTATCTTATATGCATCTTCATAAAAAGAACATCCTTGATTGAAACTAAATTTGACCACTAGGTCTAAATCATGAAAATGAACTTTTCCAAAGTCTTAATTTCTTCATTTGGTGCCCTCTATTGTCTATACATGATGTTTTTGTCAATTTAAAAAATATTTTTTGGTGAAAAAAACGCACAAAAAGTACTGCGGAAGTAACCCTCTTAAAAAACATCCTTGCGGTACTTTTGAAACCCTAAACAATTGATGAGTATATGAATTGACTATTTTAGAATACCTCTTAAAAATATAGAGGGCAACACTTAATTAAAAGTGATTTTTGGATAGTTTTTTATTCTTTTATAGTCACTTTTTCAAATGACTGCTTCACTTTGCTTGGATTTAAAGCCTCCATACAATAACTTTAAAGTGCCTAGTTTGCACGAAACTTTTCCAAGTTGTAGAAAAACAAGTTGACAATCCATATTAGCAAAAAAATTTGACTTCAATTACCTCTTCCATCACTTTTGTGCAATTTTTGCAAAAGGCTGAAGCTGGCAAATAGCTAAGCACTTTTGTGGTCCACTTTATTGTGCTTCCCCCTGAAACTTTTGAAGGCATCAATTAAGTTGACTAAAAGGAAGAGTATGTAACACAAACATCTTCATAGTACTTTTCTTGCATTCAATATGGAAAAGAATAGAAGATTTAAGTATTCAAGAAATGAGGTGACAATATGATCAATTAAATCAGTAAACTAGTCCTGATATGAATGACGCAAAAAGTGTAAATATGAAGAGTCATTGTTAAAAGTGAGTTTTAAATCTTAAAGTTAGATAGACGTGTTTATTGAAAATTTGAGTTGTAAGATAGAAAAGTGAAGTGGTAAAAAAACATTGCACTACATTACATCACCTTGTACAGTACTTCAATTTTTAAAGTTTTATGATCAATTCTTATACAATTAAAAATTGATTTTCTATTCTTGAAAGAGTTCTCATGCAGAAAAATTGGTTTCATTTATTTGACTTAAAATGCATAATGCTACCACGTGAATGTTGTCTCAAATTGATTGCAAATTGCATAATTGGTTGAGTCCATTTATGGTTTTAATTCTTTAAGGACTAAAGGTATTTGACTAATCTTAGATGTGTTATGATGTGTAATTTTTGCAAATTGAGTAAAATTTATTTCGAAAAAAAAATATAAATCATGATGACAAGAAATAATCTATGACGATGAAAGTTCTGAAAATCATATTCAATGTTTTGTTGAATTATTTTATAGTAACATATCTTTATAAATTCGTCAAAATTATAATTTCTTTCTTTAATATTTGAAATTGTTTGTAGTTTGTTGAATTGATAAGTTTTATGCATGAATAAAGAAAATTGTGAAACAGGATATTAAAACGTCAATAGTTATCTAAAGCAGTAAGTTTTTTATGCTGAAAAATGTTGGCTGATTTTTTTTATTTCCATCTAATTAAAGTTTGGCCGTATTCATACTCCTTTAAAATATTTCCATCTAAAAGTAATCACTTTAAAATATTGTTAATCTAATTGACTTGTTGATTTATTGATTAAACTTTGATGTTTGATATGTATTTGTATTTTATATGAACTTCTTATCATCTCCTACCATACCATTGCTATAGTGTATTTTGATCATGTATGCCATGTTTTTTATATTCATCAAATAGTAGTGCTTGAACAAAGTACTAGTTTACAATAAATATGCAAAAGTCACATAAGCCTAGGATGAAATAGGGTCCAACAATAATTCAATGTTTTTTATTATCTACTCTAGAAAGTAAATACAATCATCATATAAAGTTATCATACATGTTGAGTCTATGAGAAACAATGCATTGTTGAATTGTGATATCACTTTAAGAATAATAAAATAATTCATGTTCAAATCTTTATTTAACATCATTAGAAGATTATCAATGCTTTGGATGATTGTGTGAGTCAATATCAAATAATAGTTTAAAGATATTATAGTATGAATTATCATTTATCTATTTAAACAAATAGAGATTTTTTTAAATTTTTCTTCTAGATATACAATTTATTAAAAATACTTAACTATTGTCATCTTAGTATTTAATTTGAATTATCTTTAGAAGTCTACAATTGATAAAGACTTGAGACTAATGAATACTACATCATTTAACAGCACATGGTAGATATTATTGTGTGTTGATATGTAATATCATCTTAAAGATGTATGAATTGATTTGAAAAAACAAAGGCTAAATAGAACTTTTGT
Organism: Ceratodon purpureus; assembly: GCA_014871385.1. Lineage (NCBI taxonomy): Eukaryota > Viridiplantae > Streptophyta > Bryopsida > Pseudoditrichales > Ditrichaceae > Ceratodon > Ceratodon purpureus. Next base: position 6,118,907 of record CM026431.1, read on the forward strand.
TGAGTTAAGTACATAAATATAACATTTCTCAAGCTTCATTATTGATAATACTAGATCATTGCAATTGATGGTACTAATTAATAATTCAAATTAGTCTAATGACCAGTGAACTATCAAAACTATATAAGGTCTAAACTTTATATCAATATAATATACATGTTGTTAATTTCTTGTAAATCAAATTTGAGGAGTTGTGAAGAAATGTACCATTGTAAAAGAAAATTGTGAAAAGGACATGGGTGTATAATTTTGTTGATATACATTTTTTTGGTTAATTTTGTTTCTTATAACAGTCAATATTTTTCAATACAGTCAAATATTTATCCAGTTTAGATTTTTCTAAAAGTCCAGTGAAAAAAATAATTCTGTTTGCATAAAGCCTCCGTGCTTTCTACATCCACAATCGTTTCCAAAAAAATTACTTTCAAAATCAACATTGGAGGAACCTCCCCAAAATTTTAAATGTCTGTCAATAAACAATAGTCCTTTAGGGATTTAACTTGTGATGGTGCAACATTTAAAACATTCAATGCTTAATTATCTAAAAATTTCTAGATCAGATATGCTTTAGCTCTTGTATCAATATGAAGCTAACACAACTTTCTTCTCTCTACAGCAATCAAAAGTAGTTGCCATGGTTTTCTATGGTAATCTTAACCCCTAAATGCTCTTCACTTCCTCTACCTCAAAATTGCCATTTTATACCCCTGCTGAAATAAATGTAGATTTTTGTCATCTAAATCAAAATTAGTAGGATTTGACCGTAAGATCTTACAAGTAACTTCATCATGCACCAACGCACCAAAATTCACCGTTGATTCATTGCCATTGAAAAGATTAGAAGGTTTGAAGTTTGCTGAAATTGTTTTTTTGGCCCTTGCCCGGGATGGAATGTGACACTCTTTTCAGGATTATGAAAAATTGATGAAGTATTTGAGGATGGGGATTTTTGATGCTCGTAAAACACAAATAAAGCCACATGGCTCCAAAAAAATTAGCATGTGATTGTGACTGTAGCATGTACAAAAAGTTGAATTTTCATGAGGGGTCATAAAAACAACATATACATTGTAGTTTTTTGTTCCACTGAATTCAGGCTTCCAAAATATTTAGATTCAAAATCAAAACGGTGAAAAGCACAATTTCAAGATCATGTTGAAGTGGGAAAAAAAATAAAAAAAATAAATTAAAAAAGAAAAGAAAAAAGGTAAACCAGACAATGGCTGCAAGGAAACTCATTTCTACTTGGGGCAGGGGGGTGGAGGCCGGGTGCGGGAGTGGTGAGGGGGTGGAACTGGGCTGTCCCTCCAATCTCACCTACTCCGCCCTCCAACCGCCCTACTGCCACGTCCTTCCAACAGGAGGATGTCCTCCCTCGACCCCGCATGGCCTCGCTATCGCGGGGGAAAGCTCCCCGCCCCGCTTCTACTGCTGCGCCCCGGGTCCTTAGTGGACTGCGCCCGGGTCTGCCTCTCTCGCGCCCTCTTCCTCGCCCAACCGTCCCCGCCCTTCGTACCTGCCCTCCGTATCCGCCCTTGATACCCGGCCCTCCCTTCCTCCCCGCCCCTACCCGCTGCTCCTCCCCGGCCACAGTACTGGATTTACTGATTTCGGCAGGCTTGCAGGCTTCAACTGTGAGCACTTGTCCACTTCAAAAAATCATATAGGTTGAGTATGGTAATTTTCGAATCAGCCTTTGTTGAGGCACATGAATTGGCCACCACATAGTTGAGAGTAATAATTACACCTTTTCTCATTGCATACCACACATCTCCTCCGCAAATTTGTCCATTTTGGAACATGAATTTGTGGCATATTAGAAACAACGGGGCCTGCTTCTTCGAGTCTTCGGCGTGGCCGGTTACATGTAAGGGCCTCACAAAAACTTGTCTTGAATTCAAGATGCGTCAGTGCCGGTCTTTGAATCCGCCTTGTGCTAAAACTCCCAAGTAATATAGGTACATGTTCACAATGGTTTGGTCCAAAAGGAAAAAAAGGGCCTATGCCACCACTTGTGAGATCGGTTCTGGCAAGAATATGATGCCCTCAATTGATCCGCCACATCAACCCCCCTCATAAATGTTGTATACTCCAAATGCACAAGGCAAGATGGTACATTATCCCTTATTGCACCATTCCTACGTGGCACTGTGGTCATAGGCATACAAGGAAACTCTGTTGGAGAGGCATGTGTTGATAGAAGTACAACAACTTTCTTATCTTTCCACATCACACTTGAAATGCCTCGAGATTCATGCATTCTCCAAGCCGACATACCCTGTGGTAATTTGTTGAAGTCTTTGGTATCCTTGAATTGAGCGGGCAATCCAACACGATTGCATCGAATGGTGCCCGTTGCATACGTACCTCTCTCAGCCAACTCTTCAAATAGGCCAACACTAGAGAAATAGTTATCCATGACAACACAATGTCCCTTTTCATGATTTCCCTCCAGTAACTTCATCATTACATCATGACCAAGCTTTGATTCACCACGTCGTACATCGTTTGCCTCATTATCCCCATCACCCCTTCCATTTCCAACTCTACTTTTTCCACAATATATGTCAAAATTGTAAACATATTTAGATTTTGAATCCGCTAAACACCATACTTTGATTCCCCACTTTTGTGGCTTCTTTGGCATATACTGCCGTGCCGGGCAATAACTACCTTAATAGCGGATCATCATTTCATCAATAGTGAGAAATGGCCCCAAATCCCAAACACTCATAAAATTCACCCTGACGATCTCCACAACGGGCCTAACTTGGCGCATCTTATCATAACCCGGTAATGTAGGATCATCAACATATGTTGCAGGGTTTGTAAGATGCAAACATCTCACCAACTGTTCAAATCTTTTCCCCGTCATAAGATTGGTAATAGTTGGACAATAGAAGAATGACGGTTTCTTCATCCAATAACTTCTCACATTTGGTTGTCTTTTCAAACCCATGTGAATTATGATTGCCAGAAAGGCCTTCAATCCCGAAACTGTAAGATCTTCCCATTTTGGACCACCCCGTGAATTTCCATTTTCATCCATTTCAGTGGCATACCGGTTTGTCTCAATCACTATGTCTCTCAACATAGCCATGGGCCAAAACATATGGAATAAAGTGAGAAATGAAGGCATTCTTCTCCAATTCTTTTTGGGGCCCTCCATAATATTACATGCTATGCGGGGTGGGTCATAAGTGTGATTTGCTTGATTCGATGTTGAATCTCTATATCAATACTTCACACTCAAAGGATCTACTCCTTGACCATGAATATCATCACCCACTTCTTCCTCACTAGAATCACCAGACTCTGATAATTCAGCCAAGATTGGCCCAACCCTGGCCCTATGCTGCCTGATAACTCTCTCTCTTATCACCCTCGCAGCCCCTGCATTGCCTGCATCCCTGCCCCCATGTCCATCGACGGGCCCGCCGCCATCCCCGCTCCTATAACCACCAATTTCATAACCCCCCTCCCCCCCGGGTATCCTCTCGTCACTGCCTTCCCCCGACTCACCAAGCCCCATAGCCCCGCCCTCGTCCACAGGCCCGCCCTCCCCCACGGCCCCAGTCCCCAGCCTGCCCCCGCCTCCCATTTCAAAATCATCACCCACTCTCCCGCCTATCCCCTCCCCCGTCTCTCCTCCACTCACTCCCTCCCCCGACTGTCTTCCCTCCCACATTCCGCCCATCGCCTCAGTCGACAGCCCCTGGCCATCCGCTTCCTCACCTCTCTCTCTTCGCCCACCGTCTCCCTCTCTTATCTCTCGTTGTTCCCATCGCCCACATCTCTCTCATCTCGACAGTCTCCCGCCCTCTCCCCCGACTGCATGGCTTCTTGCCTACTCCTTGTCGCTGCCCTCCCATACTCCGTCTCAAGCCTTCCCTCGTCCTCAGTGGACTCTTCTGGTACTCGCCCCGTTGCCACGCCCTGTTGCTGTATTCGATGGTTCTCTTGTAGCTCCTCACCTTCTCTCCCTTGTCTGTGTTCCATTGCATCTTGGCGTATTCTCTTCCGTTGTTGATATGTATATGTAGTGTGTAGGAGTTCAGGAGGCCATGCTAGACTCTCATCCCACTCCACATGTGGCTCTTCACCATATTCACCGTCGTCATAAGAGTCCTCACTGTGTTCTTCACAGCTACTTTCTCTAGCCCCCCTTGTTACATGCTCTTGGCTCTCTAAAAACTCTGAAATGTCTTCATCTATGGTATGTGGTATCATATTATCTTCACTTGTTTCTTCATGGTCGTCCTGATTTGTAGGTGGAGGTACATGTGCAGGATTTCAAGGGGGTGATGTACAGTCTACATCCTTACCTCTTTCATGTGATGGTGGTTGAAGCCCTTGGCGCCCCTCCCTCCCGCCTCTACTGCCGCGGCCTCTTGCGCCTCTCCCCCTTCTTCGCGCTGTCGCCGTGCCTCCACGTCCTGGCCGCCTCTACTGCCCACGGGAGGATGCTCCCCGTCTCTCACCCCGCCCCCCTCTGGCCGGCCTTCTCTCCTCGCTGTTGGTCACTGCAGCTGCTGTCTCCGGATCTGTACTCCTTGCAGCTGGCCTCTCGGGCTCATTGCTGCCACCTTGCTGCAGACTGCTCGTAATGAGCGGCCCGCCCTCCCCCGATCCAGCAACTCCGAGTCCCCCCAGTGCTGCCCACTTCCAACCTCGATCTCCTTCCCCTCTAATTCTCGGTAGGTAGCCCATATATCAGGGCCTTCACTCCGATCACGCTCCCCACTTGCATCAGTCTCCCCCCACCGCCCTTCACTTGCTTCATCTAATCCCTTGCTGCCGACCCCTCTTCCCCCCTTTCGGGACTGCCCTTGATTCCCTCCACTATGGCAGAGATGCGTCAAAAGTAACGTAAATCCACACTATCCTGAATTAGTGTGGAAAAAAATCCAATTAAGTGTGGCGCGCGTCAAGCGTTTTAACGTGAAAAAATCACCAATAATGTCACTGCGTCAAAGAGGATATGGATGAAACGCGAATAGAATTTATACGTTCAAATAATGGCATCACGTTAAATGAAACGGACTCGTTCCTGTTGGACAGTAATTTTTTCACCTACTTTTTTACCTCAAGAAACTTTAGATATGACTAAATATAGTAAGTCTCCACATCAGCACGTTTCTTATAATAGGGAGGGCGTTTATCTTAACAGGTGCTACATCAAAATGTGTTAAAAAAAACGCAACACATTGACTGATGTGGAATGAGTATGCTGACGTGGAATGCTTGAAGTGTCAATGGCTGACGTGGAAGGTATTTTTGACTATGGTTGACCATAATAGTATCTAGAGCAGCGCGTTTCTTATAACATTGAGGTGTTATAAGTAACAGGCGCCACGTTCAAGTGTGTTAAAAAAAACGTAGTGAGAAGTCTGACGTGGAATGCGTGCGCTGACGTGGAATGTGTGTAGAGTGATAGGCTGACGTGGAAGGTTTAGGGTTTGACCGGTCAAGCAATGTTTGAGAGCTCTGAGGAGGCTGTCAACATTGACGCGCGCGTTTCTTGTGACAGAGAGTGCGTTAAGATGTGTTACAAAAAACGTATGAACATATCTGACGTGGAATGCGTGCGCAGACGTGGAATGTGTGCGTGGAGGAATTTGATGACGTGGAATGTTAGATTTGACCTGCAATATTTTATTTGGGAGTCTAGGAGGCTGTCAACAGTGACGCACGCGTTTCTTGGGTCAGAAAGTGTTTCTTGTAACGGCTGGGAGGAAGCATGGTAAAGTGGACCACAAAGTGCAATTTGTGATCAATAAGAAGTGAATATGAAGTGTGCTGGTTTTCAAAGCTCAAAGCTGATTTTGAGCATTTTGGTGTAGTTTTTGAGCATTTTAGTTACTTTTTAAGGTGTCATAAGGTATCTTCCAGGCATCTCCATAAAAGAAACCTCTTCAATTGAAACTTAATTTGACCGCTAGTTATAAATCATAAAAATGAACTTTTCCAAAGTCTTAATTTTTTCACTTGGCCACCTCTATTGTCTATAGAGGATGTTTTTTCCAATTTAAAAAACAATGTTCGGTGAAAAAAACCTCACAAAAAGTTTCACAGAAAACAGTGTTTTAAAAACGTCCTTGAAATACTTTTCGTCCGCCCAAACTTTCATTTGAACTTGGTCATGGTCATTTCTACAACCGCAATTAAGAAACAGAGGTGTCGTCGAAATCGAAAGTGATTTCTGAACAAAATTCCCCATCTTCTTATCACTTTTTCAAATGATAGCTTTCACTTTGTCCCACTTTGTGGTTCTCGTTCGACATCGTAGAAGCCGCGGATCCGTTCAGAAATTCCCCACACTCTTTATAACCAAGTCTGTTTTCCATATCCAAACTTTTTTTCAACATCTCGTAGATGATGATGCCACTTTTTCTAGTATTTGCAAGAATGGCTGAAATTGACAATGAGCTAAGCACTTTTGTGGTCCACTTTACCATGCTTCCCCCCGGCTAGGGTTTGGCAGCTAGGTTTTTGAGGGGGTTTTGGAGTGAGGATTGACTCTGTTTCTCTCTATCTGGGTGTTTCAGTTGGAGCTAGTTGTGTGTGTGTGTGTGTGTGTGTGTGTGTGTGTGTGTGTGTGTGTGTGTGTGTGTGTGTGTGTGTGTGTGTGTGTGTGTGTGTGTGTGTGTGTGTGTGTGTGTGTGTGTGTGTGTGTGTGTGTGTGTGTGTGTGTGTGTGTGTGTGTGTGTGTGTGTGTGTGTGTGTGTGTGTGTGTGTGTGTGTGTGTGTGTGTGTGTGTGTGTGTGTGTGTGTGTGTGTGTGTGTGTGTGTGTGTGTGTGTGTGTGTGTGTGTGTGTGTGTGTGTGTGTGTGTGTGTGTGTGTGTGTGTGTGTGTGTGTGTGTGTGTGTGTGTGTGTGTGTGTGTGTGTGTGTGTGTGTGTGTGTGTGTGTGTGTGTGTGTGTGTGTGTGTGTGTGTGTGTGTGTGTGTGTGTGTGTGATTGATTGGCTGATTTGTTGCTGTGACCTCACCGTTGGCTTGATCACGTGGGCTGTGTAGATTAAGAAGAATCTAGCGTGAGCCTTCTGGGATGTACGCACTGTTTGTGTCCTCTACATGCCAATCGCACCTCCAAGAAGTGGACGAGCTGATTTTGGTAGAAAGCTGTATGCTATCGCAATGTAGAGGTAGACTTTATGTATTTTTGTATTTGAATGACAGAACATTGTATCAAAAAAGTTACAGCGTGTTTGATTGTGTTTTGATTGACGTTTCATTTGCGTTTTAAATGACGTTCTCTTGTGTTACAGAACGTTATTGCTTACGTTCAATAGTATTTGTATGTGTCATAATGATCATGAGCTATGCGTCCGGATAAACATTAAATTGCGTTTCAGTGAACACCCAAAATCCACTTTAATGTTACAAAGAGTTGACGTTGCGAACGTCAACTTCCGTCTAAATGCGTTTTTCAAAACGCATTCAAATACGTGACACATGCGTTTATCAGCGTCCAAACACATTATAATGAACGTCCACACTACGTTTACGTAAACATACAAAACACGTCACACTACGTTTACGTAAACACACAAAAACCGTCACCCTAAACCGTTTCTGTAACCATACAAAACCCGACACCATAAATGCATCCGCAAATATTCTCGGATCCATGATCATGACACGTGCCACCATCTCAACCATTGAAATCAAGTGCCACGTCAACTGCCACGCAATATCTGACGTGGAATGGACAATGGAGGGAAATATCCACGTAAACTCCAACGTGGAATGAAAAACAGCGGGAAATGCTCATGTGGCAAAAAGTAAATCCCTCGATTTACTGACCCCAGGTAACATCTGGCTATTCCGAGTAAGTTGTAACGTGGTTTAACAAAGATGACGTACGCACGTTAAACCGTTTTAATGTGCCATTACGCGCTGCGTCATAATCAAAAGACCTATGTGATAGGGCACGTCACTTTGGACTAGTAAAAAAATCCACGTTAAACCGCGTTAAAAACCGTGTTAAACGGCGTTAAATGGCGTTATCTTTGACGCATCTCTGCCGTAGTGCTCGCCCCCCTCTCCTTGGTCTGCTCACCCCACCCTCCTCCATGCTTCACAACCGCATCCCTCTCCTTGGTCAGGCTCACCTTACCCTCCTCTGATGTGCTTTTAGCTTCGTGCAGATGAGGGGCGTTTTTGTCTTGAGTTTTTTGTGTTGTTTTATTTTTTGGATTCAAGCTTAGTATTAGATTTTGAGGTTTGTCACTAAGCCTGTATCTAAATCCAGAGAAGATCTTGTAATCAATTGCAAATTGAATCACAGCTCCCATTTCTTGTGAATGCCAATTGAATCACAGCCTCCATTCTTGTGAATGCAGCTTTGTAGCCGTCATGCATTGAATTCCCTTCTAATTTTTGATCTTAGGCCCTCAATCTAGAGTACTAGGAGGTTATTTGTGTATGTATGAGCTTGCTTGTGGTTGTCTCATTCATTTAGTGATACCTTGGAAGTTGCAGCATTTAGGTCTAGTTGCCATAGTCTTGCAGTGGAGCTTGTCCATGGACTGTGAAATCTGACTTTGCAACCGAATTATGCACCAATCACAAGCCAGTGATGACGTCACCCCTTTATTCACAATGGGAGACCTTTTTTTGGACTCACCTACCCCTTCTCTACCCCCATGCCCCTTCTACCATGGTCACCTAAAATTTCTCACGGGGCAGTAAAGGAGAAATCACCCCATTGGTTCACCGCTGCCCCAGTTGAGATTTTTACACTGTTTCATGTCATATCTTTTGTTTTACAAATCACCTCTTTGAGAAAATTACATTTCCATGCTGTTTTTCTAAAAGGAATCTACAAAAAAAATCCCAAGATTTTAGGGTACATTTTGAGCTCAAATTAACCTGCCCAATATTCACTGCGACCACATTTCGGTCGCTGGTGCAGTTAGGGGTTAAGAACAACATCTTGCTCAATCTTCTATACCATTATCTGCTAGAGTTTTGGCTTGCATGGTCTTCAAACTCTTGAAGGATGACCTTTTAACATTTTCTTCATCATATATGAACTGATTGCAATGGGATAAATTGTTTTTCATTTATTTAATCAGCTTGTCTATCTCTCCTTTATCTTTTTTTCCTGCACATACTTGTAAAATCAATATATTAGGACATGTAAAATCAATATATTAGGATTATGTCAAATCAATGTTCTGGTTCAAACTCCCTCAAATTAGTGAAATGAATATATTAGGACATTATCAAATCAACGTTCTAGTTCAAAATCCCTCAAATCAGCACTTTAGAATTTTAGAAATCTTTAAAATCAACAAATTAGAGTTTATTGATTAGATATTGATGATTATTTTCTACAAACAATCTTATAGCAATTTTCAAATCCTATTACAGCCAATAGACATGATACAAGGACTTGCGAAATCCACCAAAAAAATAAAATCAGGATGAAATTGGATAGAAACTTACTTTCTTCTTCCACCAGAACCTTGATTATAATCAATTTTAGAACATTGTAGTTCTTTTGAATTTGCCTTAGATGATCTCTTTGAAGAAGCAGAATCAAGAAACTTAGTCAAACAGTAGTGTCCCTTCACAGTTTGACCAAAGTAAGGATTATGATTCAAATAAAATGTAACTTTATCTTCCCAATCATCTTTAAGCATGATTGTTGCTGATTGGCAATGCAAATTTGTGAAAATTTCTTCTGCTGAAGTTCCATCAATACCAGAAGCCAACACTTGTAAGTACAAAGAGTGTAGCAACGATCCTTCTTCCTCCTTTAACGGATGGTCTTTATCTTGGCCTTCATCATGTTCTTCATCAAATTCATTGTTGACTATGTTGGGTGATTGAATGAAGTGATGTCCTTCTTCCTCCTTTAACGAATGGTCTTTATCTTGGCCCTCATCATGTTCTTCATCAAATTCATTGATGACCATGTTGGATGATTGAATGAAGTGATGTCTCTTTAAAACTAATGCACCTGTTTGAATTTTGCTCTGTACCAAAAAGAAAATTTCATGATAATCAGTTGGTTCCAGTATGTATACAATTCAACACTAAATTCACATTGGTTTTTAAATTGACATATTACTTGTTTTGGTCAAATTTGTTGAATATCAAACTTTATGAACTTCCACATTTCATATAAATCCATCTCATCATCCTACACCAATTGGCAATCACTAGTAGAAACCATGCCCACCATGACTACAACACGTGATCATGATCATAACCATTTTCACCAGATTTTCCATAATCTGGTCAAAATGGTCATGATCGTGGTCACATGTTCTAGTCATTGTGGGCATGGTTTTCATAAGAGAGAGCTATCAAAATGCTACTACATACACGTCAAAAAAGAATCATTTTGCTTTAAAAAATGATTCAATTTTTTTACATAATTAGGTTGTTGACATCTCAAAATTTACCAAAATATTCTCAAGACATTAAACAAACTAATAAACATGATGAAAAGCTAAAAGCAAAACTCTGAAACATCAATAAATGTAGGATGCTCCCGTACATGACACCAACCTTCTACTCACCCGGACAAAACTCCAACCCTTCCCTTGCCCAGACAAAACAACAATCCAATATTCATACTAATTAGGCCACACCAAGGATCCCACCTGGTCTAGTCACCAGAAACATCAACCTCATTTAACCTCCAAAAATCTTGAAGAGTAATTTTAGTTGACTAGAACTCGTAAAGTGGTTGAAAAGAGGAGATAGCCTTGCAACCAAGAGCTTTAGCTGAACTAGGCTGGGCCGCATAGCCTGGCCTTGCTATCACCTAAACAAAACACTAATCTATCACTCACCTAAACAAAACACCAATCTACAATCCATCCAAACCAAACACCAATCCAAAACCCACTCAAACAAAACACCAACTCATGTAGATAAATAGAAACACTGATCCTTGTTTAGGGCGTGCGTAAACAAAGTGTCTGTTCGTAATGGCAATGACCGAAAGTCCCCTGGACTTTGGGTCAATGGGACAACACCAACTCACCACCCATTCAAACAAAACACCAACCAACCATTCACCCAAACAAAACACCAACCCACCACTCACCCAAACAAAACACCAACCCACCATTCACCCAAACAAAAGACCAATCCAGAACTCACCTAAACCATCACAAACACACAGCATAAACTCACCTTCGCACTGTCAGCATACTTGAATCCACCCTGTCCATCTGGAACAACCCGCCGTGGGCCGTGCACTGGAGGCCCTTTGGAACCAACGGAAGGGCCAAAGATATACCTCAGACGCTCTTCATGAGTCACCCCCCTGTCCACCAGCAGACACCGTGACATGATTTTACTCAGTCCATACCTCCTCCAGACAGCAACTCCACGTTCAGACCTGCAAGGCTGAATCAGTGCTGGATCACACTCCTGCTGAATCCCAGACTCCAGAGCCGTGTTATGCCCTGCAATGATCGGGATATCCCGCAGTTAGTTGTAACTCAGCTAAATGAAAGTGCCAAATTACCGATTTGCTTTTAGAGGTTTAGAAATTTTCCAGTTCAAATCATATCAGTATCACCTAAATATCATACAAGTATCATACATAAATTACCGAATAATCTTAGTAAAAAGAGGATAAGAGCTGGATGACCTCTGAAGCTTTCCGAACAATGATGCCCTGCCTGCAACTGAACTGATTGCAACTCTGATAAATCTCCACCCGGAACCTGGGAGGTTGATGCCCGGTTGAGCTCCAGCTGCTCGATGTCCAGGTCCAGGTCCGGCAAGTCGGGTCTCGGCCTCGTCATCGACGTCGATGGCATCGACATCTGTGTCGACGCGATGTCTAGATCAGACTGGATGGCGTCGATCGGCGACACCGTCGTGTCTGTGGACTCCACCGCAGCGGCGTTCGTTGCTAGAGTCGACGATTTGGTGTTGGTCAAGAGTGTGTCTCGAGGTTTGGTGGGGATGTGTGGGAGTTGGTAGACGTCTGGTCCGTTGTCGCGGGCCTGGTCCACCGGGTGGAAGCGTACTACTCGCTTGTCTCTAGCTTCGGCTTGGGTGTCCGCTTTCGGCTTGTCTGGACAGTCGTGATGACTGCTTGGAGGGTGGATTGGTGGAGAGATTTGGGTTGGGAGCCGGCGGCGTTTTCTGAGCGTGGGTGCCATGGTGGTGGTGCTGTTGGAAGAGTCCCTGGTACATAACAGAGACCGGATTAAGAGCAATTAATAGGAAATATCAGCAAGAGATTTAACAGTTTATTGCTGCGAAGGATAGTACAGAAGCTGACATGCATGAAGTGGGAAGCCCCTGTTTCGAGCACACGTGTAGCTGGAGTAAGTTTAGCTGAGGAACGCTAAACAAGCTATCCTCCTGGGGTGTAAAGATGATTTGTTAAGCTAAATAATTAATCTGCGCAAGATTCAGCTATAAATGACAAGTTAACGAGAGATAGGCGCTTTGAAGGTCACCTGAAGAAGCAGATTGTTTACAGATGAATAATGAAGATGCTGTAGACGATCCGGGAAAAGAAGAACGCACTGACAAGAACAGTAATTTAAACGAAAAATGCAACGTCGGGGACGATATCAAGCGCTACAGCTGCCTTAACCGCTTGAACTGTGAATATGTGATTTAAGAATGCTATCAGAGGCTAGAAGTAGAGAAAATTCCCAAGCTTTACGTTGAATCTCAACCGCGAAGCAATAACCGCAACGCAAGATCACCAGGTGCAGAAGAATCCAACTGCGCATATTTTTCTCAAGTCATCTACTCATATCCTCTCAGATAACCATGCAATATGCGACATGTTCCCCAGGACATGGTGTGAAAAACTAACTGAAAGAAGAAAAACTTCGAAGCGGAATAAGGAATGCAAAAACTTCGAAGAAAGAGCAGGTTCTGAACGGACCGTCTGGAACGTACGCCGTCGACGTCCTCTTCTAAAAAATATACATTGTATCCCAGGTCTCTTGCCAATTGCTTCACTCCTAGACACAAAACGTCCTGCGACCAAGAGCAAAACTAGGCAGCACCCATTTTGCTGCAAATTGACCAACTAAAACAGAATGACCTAATTCACAGAAACAAGTGTCTCACAAGAGTGCTGCATTACCCTACTTACAAGCACGACGCGCCTCTCGAAGTAGCATACTACCGAGGCAGCTTTGGCAGAATGGCCACGGTTTGCGAACTTAACTTCCTGCCAAAGCCTTGCTCGGTCTACGATTAACGTACGTAACTGGGTATGTCAGGGCTGTCGATGAAATTGATGTGCAGAGTGCAGAGCAGATGAGGCATTTGAGTTGGGTTAGTGCCAGTGCCACCATGGACGATGGTTACGTGAGAGGCCATCGTTGCAGCATTTGTAAAATGCAGCTCCTTTCAAGGACAAGATTCTGAAGCGTTGCTGGAACGTCATCGTTGCTGTTGCTTGTCTCGCAGGGCGGTCGCACAAGCCATGGCATCAGGATACAAACAGCAGGATGCTTTGGGGCCCACTGCGAGAGAGTCATGTCTGGATGTTGAAATTCAATTCAGCATATAAGTGATATTCCAGAAAAATACTTTAGTGGATGTGCAGTATATGTAGTACTGTGACTCGAATCTCAAAGGTAGCAGTCGCTTACAGCATGCTGAGTTTTTTCCACTATTACGAAATATTATCCACTGTTATTTCAGTAAATTGAATCAATCTCTAAATCCTGCTGACTGATTAGGAAGACAGCTTATTAATACAAATTCTATTCTCCCTCAATTGTTGGTTACACTTTCAACTGAAGTGATAAGATATCTCAGCATTATCCACGTTCCGATTGGAACTTAGAGAAGTAGACGGTTCCGCAGAGACTGACAGATGATACTTGAGTTGTGCAACTAATTAAGTATCCGAAAGTTGAAAGCCTAGAAGAGAGTGGAACTTACAATCACATGCCTTTATTGTTCTGTGGCAAAAGAGCTCCAAAATCTTAAAATGCTTGCACGCATTTCAAACATCTTAATCAAAAGTTAATCAAAATTTGCAGGGAAGAAATAGAGCAACATTCTCTCTGGAGCCCGAGAGCAAAATTTGCAGAAATTATGTACAGTACAATCCTATGCTTTACAGTGCGAAAACATGATGAGGGAATTATCAATGTAAAATGCCGACTCATTGCGTGACGGTTCTCAGTACTTTACATATGGTTGTTTTAATCTATATTTTATAAACAAGTCTCACACATCAGTGAGAAGAATCTGCTTGAGTTTTTGCCTCTTTTGGGGCATCATCACTCATTGATTTCACTTCGGCAACTCTGCGCCACCCTCGGAGAAGCCAAACAGGAACGACTGCACAAAATTGCAGCTTATGCTCTACTGCAAGAGCTCAAACTAAAGAAGATTCAAACCGAAGCTCAGCGAAGCCATGCTCGAAGATGCCCAAGACGATCAGTTGCTCAGCCGATGAGGCACCTGGTGAACACTTGTGGACAAGGCAGCAAGAAAATAATGGTCGAAGGGGAATTTTATGTACGAATCAGCTTGCGACAGCCCTGAGGAAATTGAAAAATTTCGAAGATCCACGCTCGAAGTACTGGTGTCAACATCCCGCACTGCTTCAGCTACGAAGGTGGTCGAACAGGAGGCATAATTCGATGGAAACGGAGAGGACGAAGACGCAGACTCCGGGAGGTCGACAACCTGCTTAACTGACGCTGATTGAAGCCTCGCAGGTTTTAGATCAGCAGCATCGGTGGTGTTGAGCGGAGGCTCCTGCGCTACCACCATGCCTGAGAATCTTCCTTCACCCTGAACCTGCAGAAACAAAAAAGAAACGAAACAGAAGTTTAGGTCACGATGTACCAGCAGAGGAGATACAAAGCCAAGCAGAGGAATGGACTCTTTAGCAGGATAGGATTCGGGGGTTTCAGGATCACCTGTTGGTCATGACTCGATGGATTCAGCGTCTTCTCCGCCATGGTTGCTCTCTCCTGGCACTTAGGATGACTTCTCTTGTGCGCGACCAGGTTGCATTTGAAAGCGAATTTCAGTCCACATTTGCAGACGATGGGCTTCCCACAAAGCTTTTCATGGTCACGCACATCGACCTCGACGTGGAACCGCTTCCCGCACATTCGACACGCGTAGCGCTTCTCACCCGCGGAGTGCTTTCTGCCGTAGTGTCGCCGGAGCTCGTACAAGCCGACGAACGTTTTGTGGCAGGTGGGGCAGCGGGAGGCGATCTTCTTGTTGTGCCCTGCTTTGAGAGGAGAGCCGGGCTGATATGAGATGCCCGCTTGGAATGCCGCCTCAGCACCTAACCTCGCTGCTGCGGCGTCGCAGAAATGCGTCTTGTGGTGCATTCGCATCGTCTGCGGGTTCTTGAACGTCCTCTGGCAACCCATGAATGCGCACTGGTATGGCCGCCTGTTCTGAATCAAGTCCACTGGGATGACCATCGCTTCCTGCTGCAACGATATCTTTTGTGTTACCAACCTAACTCGCAGACTGTGTTGGAACTCTTCATATCAAACCAGCAAACATCTACTTCTGTGTTGACAGAGAATTGAAGAAAAAAAAATTAATAAGCTAGAGGAGAAAATTGCACCTGCTCTTGGCTCTTGTCACGGCTTGGCAACGAAGCGCTTCTTCCAGGTGAGGACAGTCCATTGTAGTCTGTTAATCCGAGAGTGTTCTCTTTCCCGGATCCTTGCATCTCGGCATGCTCTGATGGTTGTGAGTTATCAGATTGTGCTCCACTCCTGCTGTCTTCTGAAGTATTTGCGTTGTCATATTCTGGGAAGTTTTTCAGAGATAATATGGATTTGAGAGTGTACACTAGGTTAGGGTGCATCACTGGTACTGTGTTGATTATATGTCGGGGACTACTGACTGAAGTGGTTGGGAGGAGGTTGAGAGGACTTCTTTTGTAAGGCGGAGTTGAGGGACAGTCGGAGACAGAATCACTGCTCAAAAACTGAATTACTTGTGATCTACTTAACGAGGCTACGATGCCCAAGCTCTGATTTGATGTGTCGTTGAGAGCTTGAGAAGTCATGACTACATGTTCGTCCGGTTGAGGTCAGAATCTTTGCGGTGAGAACGTTCGGAATTGTCTTGCATGTACACTAGAATTGTTTCTTACTGCACCGTGGTTGCCCTAAACAGCTGCACGAAGTAATTTGATGTCAGAACTTGGAGTTTACATGGATTCATATCAGGAGAGACTAGATGTGAATTCACGAGTTTCATCATCATGGGACATAATTGTAACGGTGTGCAAACGACGGCATTGCTGAAGGAGCAGCTAGCAACAACGTCTTCTGCGCTCGGTGGTTCAAATAGACAATTCAGACAGAAAAGAGCACTTCCTTGCTTCACGCTTCAAGAACCTCAATCGAAACAGAGTCAAAGAAGCTACCAACAGCTTCACGCATAAAGAAAATTCAACTCATATGGTTATCGTGCTTTGAATTGTTGAGAGTTTGAATCGTTATCATTACCATAACGGACAATTACGCTCAAAAGCTTCAACTCTCTCGCTGAACACAACAATGCCATGAATTAACATCAGCCTGCCCTCGAGCTGGCCTTGAAAACAGTGACCACTCCAAGAGCTCAGAGAAGAAAACTTCCTTTAGATGACACACTCACCACCATGTCCAAGCGATCACCAGCTGCAACATTCCAGCACGCGCTGTGCACCACCGAGCTTAGCAATTAACTGAAACGTCCCAACATCCAGCTTCATCTTAAACTGCTACCTCCCCTGTCGTGGTATCTTTGCAGCTGGAGTGTGCGCAAGGTGACCCCTATCCCAAGCTTCCGCGACAGAGTCACTCCCTCTTCTACAACTGAGTACTGCCCACATCGAGCTTCTTCAAAGGACCGTCCTAGTCGCTGCAAAAGTGTCAGACATTCAATATCTACCCCGGTCAACCTCCCCACCCGTGCCTAACCATCGCAGTGTATTAGTGTAACAGACGATACATGTGAAATGTCCAATTTGATGTCAACAGAAAGCCCTCTCTGGATGCTTCTGAGAGGCCAGCCATATGCAATGCTATTGCAAATTGCATTGTTTCAGGTGCACACCTAGAGACGTTACCGGACTATAGCCATTTGCAAAGTACACAGGTGTTGGACACTTGTGTTGACATGCTTACGACAAAACCTCAAGCTAGAGGCGGCAGAAGATATCACGGAAGAAAATCCTTTGAAGTCCTAGATAAAAGCATCTACCATCTCCCTCATTTTCCATGGCAAACAGAATTCAGTTTTCTACTTCTACAGCAAAGTTAACAGCATTCTAACAACCACTGGAGATTCAGACAATCAAAGAATCGTCTAGGGCTAAGCGACAGAAGCTCATGACTGGAGCGATCTAGGTCAAGTTGGTGTTCCATCATAGTGAGCCGCCCCAGAAGTGGGTGAATCTGTGTGTGCAACTCTCTCATTATAATTTTATCCTCGGTGATGTCACTTGCATATCCACCCAGATCACGAAGTCAACAGCGTGGTACTGTTGCTGCTTCTTACACTCATCATGTCCAAAGATTCTCACCGTTCCACCAAAGTTGACAACAATTAAATACCCTGCATAATTTTCAACTCTGTGTACAGTAAACCACACACCAAGATCTAGGGAGAAAGAACAACGGCATGTTGCCCTGAAGATGCACACAAGAAGCACGCCAAGCGCCGTTAACCCTGTTCCACCAAGATTTACTCCGCATATCTGGAACATGCATCGGAACTAGCTCAAATATTTCACAACAAGATTTCCAAAGACTTAGATTGCGGTACACCTAAAACTACCATCAGTGCATTCAATGCGACCAAAACGACATCTCTCCGAATGCTGGGGATCAGCAAGGCATGAAGAGTTGGCAACATATCCTTGACTTCATTGATGGATAGATGTAAACAACTTCATGATAGACCTGGAGATGTTTTCAGTGTCCAGTGAAGGATCAATGTAATGGGCCAAGTCTGATGTGCGATTTGTAAACTTGCACATGTCACCTGATCAGCTCATCATGAATAAGATATTGACGGCATCTGTACTGCACCGGAGCTGTTGAAATCCAACCGGGTAAAAGTACTCATTCAATGCGTGAAGCAGGGTGTCAATACAACAGGGTGTCAATAAAACAGCGTCCATATGTGCATGTAGCATACGTTGACGCATGTCGTCTCCGAGTCCAACTTGCTAAATGAGAGTCGCCATGAGCCTCTTGCAGAGCTGCTTTAAAATTTCCATTTCCACCCAATTCATGGTTTCGGTGGCATTGTTTTTGATACTCACGGTTGCGATTCAATCATCGCAATTGTGCAGGTTCGGTGGAGCCTCAATGTTGGCAACTTTTGCTGCCTTCGAAGGTTATCCGAACTGGTAACCAGATGGGTAAGTTAGTCTTCTGTCAGATGGGGTTTAGTCTAAGGTGGAGCTGAATTGTGACGATTGTCGACACTGGGTAGCTGCAAACGTTGCATGTTTGGTTGCAGGCAGCAAATCTCGGTGGTGAACACCACATTTGATGACATGCTCTGGCACGTTCGGTTTCCTTTCCTTGGCTGAGTGCTCTTGAGGTGAATTCTGGAGTTGGGCGTTGGGTGATGCGTCTCAAGAGGTGGGTTTTGGCTCCGCTTGCATTTTCGTAGGCTGTGAATGAGGATGTGGGACGTAATTGTGAAGAATTTTTTGAGGCGAGAGTAGGGTGATGTCGTCTACGAGCCTTTTCTCGTCTTCGTTAGGTGAATTTGTGTAGGCTTTTCTCACGAGTGAATGGTAAGTGGTGAGGATTTCGTTTTTACTGGCATCAGAAGAATTCTCTGTTTTCTTAATCTCCTTTGTTGTTCAATTTTCTCAACAAATTTCCTAGTGGTGAGTCTTGGAGAGTGGGAAAGGCTGTGGGTTCTGATCGAATTGCGCAACCAATTTTACTGTGATTGGGTAGACGCCATTGTAGGTTACATCACGAAGTAGGGTTTTCTCCCTCAGGAGTACGAAGGGAATGTGATTTGTGACGAGCAGTAGATGAGCGAATGATTCTTCACGAGCTAAGTGATTGAAGAATCTGAATTGGAGAAGTTTGAGACTGGAGGACCCGGAACCCGCGCGTCCGAGATGGCTTGAGTTGTTTTTGGGGTTATGAGAGTCTCATCTGCGTTTCTAATCTGGACCTACAAATGGTGGGCTTGAATTCCAGGTCCATGTCGCACTCTCTCGCCGTACGGCCTGGGTTTCGTCCGATCAGCTTGCTCGTTGGAGTTTATGATACCTGTGACCATATCCTGAATTAGGGTTTTGAGCTTTCGAGGGAAGCCGATTTTGCTGCAATGAGTAACGACAGTGGCACAAACCCGGGAGATATGCACGGGTACTCGCCTGAGGCTCCAATCTTTCATGCTCACAAAGTGAGCAGCACAGGCACGTTAGATCTCTGGCGGGACGGATTGTTATGTGCATATGAGTATATTCCTGCACCAAAGAAGAAATTCACAGTGGGTGCAGAATTTGGTAATCAAAATGGGCAAGTCCAAGGGCGACTCGACTGCGAGATTTCTGTGCAACATCCGCATGATTTAGCCGGGATTAGTTTGGACCGTTCTCATGACTCGTTTGGAGAGGTTTCGGAGGATTTGCCTGCTGTCTCCACAGGTGAGGGTTCAGGCAGCCCGAATCCTGAAGTGCAAGGGTTTGTCGTGCGGGAGAGCTTGCACAAAGACGAGGAGAATGCAATGTCTCCTCCCAGCTCATCTCCTCGCGGCTTGAAGAAGAAGGAGCGTGGATCGCAATGGGTTCCGATAGGGTGGTCTCGGTTATCAGAGCTTTTCCAAGAAGTGCAGGTGTGGGGCCATCCTCATTGCTACTTTGATTGTGCTCCTTTTGAGTTTCAATAATTATTTGATTATGCAGTATGCTTGTGTCATACAGAGCAAGTGTTGTGTGGGTTGTCTACTGAAATTGTGATGGTTGGCTTCTTTTGTGGCCAGGGTGATCCCATGTGGTGCAATGGTGAGTCTGAGTTGTCGGACGAAGACGAATCTCTCACGGCTGCAGATTTGGCTCAACCATATTGGCAGAAGCGAAATGGACCAACTTTCTGGTGTCATGTTGATGCTCGCCATCCGAATATTCAGAAGACGCTTGCGAATTCGTGTTGGCTGCATCCAGCTGTTAGTGTAGCTTTGAGGGATGAGAAGCGGCTGATCAGTGATCGCATGAAGCACCTTCTATATGAGGTATTGGTATTATCCTTGGGTCTTCATTTATCTTATATGCTAGCTGTAGAGCTATCTAGAGGAAGCTAGCCACGACCAATTTTGGGTTGATTTGAATTGTCGTCATGACAGGGGTTTCGGATCATGGTGTGATTTTGCAGGTACCTGTGCGAGTTGCGGGAGGGCTGCTGTTTGAGCTTACTGGTCATACTATCGGGGACGCAAATCGTGATGAAGAGGACGTTTCCGTCATTCTGCGGTCGTGGCAGTCCCAGAACTTCTTGATTACATCGATGCACGTGAAAGGAGTAATCAGTCATCTGAATGTTCTTGGTGTCATGGAAGTTCAGGTATCTCTTCATTTATTTTTCCTCATCAGTTAGTGTCCCAAAATACATCAGAGATTACTTAGTGAACGTGATTCTGTAGATATGAGCTGGTTGGATTAACAGGTCGAAGAATTGCAGGATTTGGTAGGTGCAGGTGGTCCAGAGGCGCCCAAGTGTGCACAGGAGATCATAGCCCAGCTTGCGAGTCGCCTTGCAAGATGGGATGATCGGTACGAGTCAACTTGACATCTGTGGAGTATGATTTGTTAACGCTTTTGGGTTTAAGTTGACCACTATTATCCAGTTTTCAGCATTGTTTTCTATATAACGAGAGGAACTCTTGTGTTTGCAGAATGTCTCGGAAGCACTATTTCGGTGCAGCTGATGAAGTAGAGCTGAAATACGTCAACAGGTATGCATAGATTGTCACACTATAGTTACAGATTCTCATTCTTTCTTCCATGCTATACTAGATGAGAAAACTTGGTATTTGGAGTCTCAAAGAGCAATCTAACTTTTGCGTATGCAAATGCCAACAGATGACATGTTCGTCTGTTTTTTATTTTTGCAGGAAGGGGAATGAGGATTTGGCATTGTTGAGCATAATCTTGAACCGTGAAATACGTTATCTTGCCACTCAGGTAGGAATTGCAGTTGCACATAGTCACTTGATTGGTTCAGTGTGGATCTTCTTGACATGCACTGAGAGTTCGCATGTTGATCGATCTGCTGGTTCCTTGTGGGATTGCCAGGTCATCCGAATCAAATGGTCGCTCCATGCACGGCAGGAAATTATTCACGAGCTTGTGACACATTTGAAGGATGAGAATGCTCTCAAAATCCTGGAGAAAGTAGACAAACAGACCCGGGAGATGCTGGAAGAGCAGGACGATGTGCGTGACCGCTTGTTCACCGTGCAAGATGTAATGCAGAGCAATGCACGAGAGAAACTCCAGCAGAAGAGTCTCCGAATACAACACAACTTAGCAGTCATTGGTGGCGGGGGCCTCTTGCTCTCGGTCATCGTGGGCCTGTTCGGCATCAATTTAGATGGCATTCCCGGCGGACAAGACAACCCTCATGCGTTCTTCATTTTTTCCGTATGTCTTTTCGTCCTTGGCGCAACTGTGATTGTCCTTGGGATCAATCGACTTGGGCTGAAGAATCCCCCGACAGAGGAGGAAGTGGTATCGCGGAAGGCGGAGCTTCAAGAGTTTGTTCAGAAGTTCCAGAAGGCAGCTGAGGCGCATGAAAAAGTTTACAATGTGACGACAGATTCAGATACGACATCAACACAGGGTTTCTTTGAAGATGAATATGGCGCCCAGCAGGACAGACCGGACGGTTCAAACGACTACTATGTTCGCATGAATTGATGTGGATCAGGGAGTCCCCTCCGCTCTTTGTATATTCTTTTTCGCTAGCAGTATATTGTAAAGGGGCTTGAGTGAGTCGCCCAAGTTTGTAGACTAGTGGGGCTCGTTCCCAGCTCTAGGGGTCTTATATCTGTAATTAGATGATGTGTAAAACTTTGCTGTTCTGGAAAATAAAGTGAATCAGAGTGTTACATGATCCAATTCTAGTGTGTATTCCTCGTGCATCATCTAGTGTGCCGAAGCATCCATTCTACATTGCATGCGAAATTAATTCCACATAGTAGGACTAAATTGCTTCGTCTTTGCATTGCTGTTAACAAACTGAAATAGCAAGTCCCTTACATCCGTGTAGTATATAGTGGAATCATGTTTAGTTACTCTGATATTGTTGGATACCACAATCGAGAGATCCAAATTTGATGGTGATCAAGCCAGCAGTTTTGATTTGGTTTCGGCTTTGTCATAGCCAAAGCTGGTAAATACAAGACGGCATTTGCGGCCAACGAGCAAACCATCCCCAAGTGAGAACTGAATCAACTGATAGTGAGATAGATTAGGAACTATGAATGCCTTTATTCGACCATATGATTAACGAATCAAAAGCAACTTTCCAGTGTGCCTAAAGTGTACTACAGATCCAGACAAGAATTTTCACAGGTTGGATCGGTCATCTATCTAGTGCCAAAAACAAATTACAGCACTGGCTGATTGCGTCAAAATTAGGACGCGCTCCCTGTCTTTTATGCGGGGCCTGTTTTTCTACTTCACTCGGTTTCTCTGGTCAATCGGAGACCACCCAGAGAATGTCGATGCCCCGGTCCCGGATGAAGATCCTCAACAATCGAGGCCGATGATACATTCTCCGTCCACCCCCTCGATCGAGCTGGAACGAATCGCTCATTCATTTCGGGGAACCTCACTATTCACAGGGATAGGTTATAGCGCTAGATTTTGCACTTACAAAGAAACTCTCCTGTTTACTACGACCCATCCGAACAGAGCTAGCTCCCCTGTTCTGGTGCAGTTGCATTGCTGAAGTTTTGATCAATCACGTCAAAAGGGTCCTTACCAGATCGACAACTTAGGCTCAGATCAGAGCAGGAGACCAGAGCAGACCTAGCGATAGTACTAGTGCTGTGCACATTCGATGACAGGTGCGCCTGCAGATCTACGGACGGTGTGTGTGACAGGGGCGTCCGGCTTCATAGCCTCATGGATTGTGAAGATGCTGTTGGAGAAAGGCTATAACGTGAGGGGTACAGTGCGGAATCCAGGTGAGTGCTCTTCGGTGGATCAAGCGGCTGTTGTTGCAATGAAGCCTTTGATCGAATGTTGGCGTAGCGGTCTTATGTGATCATGTGCTCGGAACATTTACAGAAATTGCGAAGCACTTGCTTGGACTTCCGGGCGCCAGTGATCGACTTCAGTTGCTGGCAGCCGACATTAGCACACCTGGCGTCTTCGATTCCATCTTCGAGGGTTGCGATGGTGTCTTCCACACTTCTACACCGACGCCTGGTGCCTACGACTCTGCTTCTATGTCGGAAGTAAGTCCTCGACATTCATTTTCAGAAGAAAGCCACTGACACTCTTTATTCCATTTACCATTTAGTGTTTCTTATGATATATAGTGTTGCTTGCCATACAGTGCTGCTTCTAAAAACAAGAACCTCACTTAATGATTTTTATTGAACATGAGTCTGGTTTACGCTTCAGTTAAGAGGCTTATACAGGGTTTGGTGCTGGGAGCGAGTTGGTGTCAAGGATTGCCAAGAGATTTCTATTCATCATTTCCAATGAAAGTCACACTAGTTGATAACACAGCACAAAATGATGTGGTTTTCTTAATCAAGTAAACATTAGCAGACACAACTATTCGAGAAAGTGTAGCCCTAAGTATTCATTTACTGTGACCACAGTAGATTGGATGAAAGTGTAATCACAAGCTCTTGAGATAATACTTTGGCTGGAGTTTAATTATTGGATATCCATGGAATCAGGCAGATTACATAGAGACAGCAGTCAAGGGCACACTGAATGTGCTGGAATCATGCGCCAAGCTGACACGCCCACTGAAACGACTGGTACTCACTTCGTCGATGGCGGCCGTGCACTTCGCTAAGAAACTCACTCCCGACAGTGTCATCGACGAGACCTTCTTCAGTGACCCTGACGTCATTCGTAACATCCCTACCATTGTGAGTACACATGACCCAAGATGGCGAGCATGTCTCAACTGGTGTAAACCTTAATTCTGCTAATTTATTGGTCGTTTATCATGCAAAATGGTGCCGTTGAACGACGAAAAATGGTGAATTTGTTAGTCGAAAGTGAGTAGTGGAGGGAATTGTGCTTCACACGGATGGAGCTTACGAGAAGATAGTCTAGTAGTTGAAGGGTTGAGATTTGGAAAACCACGCTCACTCTCCATGAAATGGCACATGTACTGTCAATATTTTAAGAGAATTGAGGTTTTTGCAACAGGGTAAAGATTTTAAGGGCTACATTCTTAGCAAGACGTATGCGGAGAAGGCAGCATGGGACTTCGTAGAGAAACACAAGAACTTGAGTATGGTGGCTATTAACCCAGTTATGACGATCGGCCCCTCGTTACAAGGCACCGTGAATCCAACGAATTCGTTTCCGCTGGACCTTCTTTCCGGTACAACACATGCATTCATTTGCTGGAAATTTAGTCGATTGTTCTCCAATTCGAAGCCTGTCCATTTTCTGAGATCGAACTTGCTGCAGGCGAACTGAAGACCATCCCGAATGCAGTGCGAGGTTGGATCGGCGTGAAGGATTGCGCCATGGCCCACATTCTGGCGTACGAGAAGCCCGAAGCGCACGGCCGTTACATTGTCTCGCAGAGCACCCTGCATTTTGCAGACCTCGCTGCTGTATTGCGGAAGCTGTTTCCCAACTACAAAGTTGAGGCCAGGTTCGTGCCGCATATATCCTCTATCTTCACCTACTTCTTGCTCAATTATGATATGTTATAACTCTGAAAGGGTGATCGAGACCATAATATTTCTGTGATAGCCATGTCTTGATGTCTTGATCGCTCGCTAGAAAAGGTTTGAATCTTGAGACCTGTGGATTGATTGATGAATCATTGAGTATATATGAAAATTAGCAGCCTGGAGCTGGATGAGAGCGAACCGCGGGCGCCCATGTATTTTGTGTCCACCCAGAAAGTGAAAGAGCTTGGACTCACTACTAGCGAAGTGGTCGTTTCTCACTCCGGACTGTAAGGGCTGGGTCGCGGCTTAGGCGCTCCTCCGGCGGTTTCTGTCTTTCCCTGCGTGGTCGCCGGTGTGGGCGGTGTGGGCCACTCCTTGGAAGGCTGAACATCGAATCAGGATGCGCGATGGTACTGGATTTATCCTGGGTGGAACCACCTCGGACAGGGTAATAAGCAAGCGCGAGCCACGTATGAATTACGACCCTCCCTCGACATAGCTACGAGATTACTGGTCCAAGACGCCGGGAATTTTAGGTCCCACGATTTCGAGGTCGTCCTCGTTGGGGTGACTCGGGTGCCGGTTGATGCCCGGTGCTTCATGTGGGAGAATGACCTCAATGTGTACAGTACGCTTTTTTTCCTGATGATATTACTGTTGATCCACATTACGGTAGTTGTACCGCGTCGTCACTTAGATTCAAATAGACGTCTGAGGGATGCAATTTTTTTCCTAATACTTTGAACGACCACATCCAGTCCAGTACATGACAAGCACGCCATTTCACAGAAAAAGCAGTGGAATTCATGGGCCTGTAGTAATACGAAGATAGAAACGAAATTCAATTATCCATTATAGAAGTATGTAACGAGTGCACCACATAGCGGATACGCTCAGTCCGGTGCAATCACGCACATGATACCCGAGTGAGTTCAAAGAAAATGTTAAGCTCACACCTAATTTCCGATCACACCTACTTTACGATCACACTAACTCTCCGGCAGTCGTCAAGTTCATTTTAAAGCTCTATATCAGCCCGTCCGGATGTGCATCAAAATGATTTATGTACAGACCAAAACCCCCCAGTACTCATACTATTACTGAAGCCCTCCAATTCTGAACACATCAGTCGCTATCGGTGTCCCCGATATTGATGCTCCCCATATTCCTTCCAACATTCGCATCGTAATCTCCCGATCCCGAACCAGAAGCCGCAACCTCTGCGTCAAATTCACACACGTAGTACAGAGATATTCTATAAGTGTAACTGCTGTTACAGGAGACATGGCTACGACTATCAGCACTCACAAAAAGTGATACGTTATATATATTCATGAGTACGTAAGCAACTCAGCAGTAGAGATTATCCTTATGTAAGTGAAAGGTGATAGATCGCTCACCGCGAGGGAGTAATAGTGGACGTCGCTGGAACCTCAGCGGTGAGAACTTCACAGAAACGTTGGAATCCGCCACATACTTGTCCACTACGATGTTGCAATCCGGCACCTGCGACGCCTCATTCCCCTCAGGTGGAAAAGCCATGTCAATTGTTTTCCATCTCATCTTCGTAAGCCACCCTTCCTGTGCCTCCTCCTCCGCCTTCCGCTTCTTCGACTCTCTCTTGAACTCCGTCTCCTTCTCTTGGAGGAAGGTCAACTGTGCTTCGGGTTCGATTGTGTAGAATCCAGCCTCCACGGCCCAGTGATCCACTGCAAAATTCAGAGGTACAGTAAGCCCACGTCGTCGCATGAGATTAAAAAAAAAATCAAGACGGGTTGTGGTTCTGAAGTCGAATAGGTTCAGTAAGGTTTAGGTGTCTCACTTCTCGACTACAATTTCAGGATGAGACAATGACAGGGGAACTCTTGAAAACTCACATTCGGCGTGAACACGGTCGGAGATGTCTACTCCGAGGACATCCTCATCGCTAACAATGTCCTCGAGGTCGCGCTCCACGCCGGCGGATGGGTGGATACTCGTTTCAGTCCTATGCCTGTCGGACGGCTCGTAATCAGAGTCCGATGTGGATCGTCCAACCTGGCGACCACCGACAGGAGAAACTGCTGACGGCCACCCATTAGCAAGTTAAAAAGTGCTTCTATTCGACTAAACACTTAAGTGTTATATCTTCAAATCTACTAACAAGCTAAACCGAGGCTATTTCTGGAGTACATAATAGTACCTGGTCCTGGTGACACGGGGCAGCTGTCCCACTCGTTGCCTCCTTCTACGATTGGTGATCCTTGTGTTGCAATAGGTGGTACTTCCGCGGATTGGACCTCTTCAACCGAGAGTGGAGCTGTACCTGCACGAATTGGACCACACGCCTCGATACATTCTAATGATTGGCAGACGTAGTGGATTCCACCAAGCACAATGTCCTCCAATTGTAGGATTATTTAACTAACACTGGATTGAACATCAGCGTACATAATGGATGACAGGAGACTCACCGTGGTTATTAACTATCTTCTCCGACGAGTCACTCCCAGAGCTTGCAGTATCACTGTCTGCATGCGACGACACTATGTACAAACAGCCAGCATCTATTTCAGTACAGAACAATGTAATTTCATGTCAGAGTAGCGGAGTAGAATTCATATTCAAGGTACTTGAAGGGAAACGGTAGGGGGGCTGACCTCCGATATGAACCACTCGCCCGTACAGTGGTGGGGAGACGACGGTGTCCGGCCTCGTTGGCAAGGCATCCTTCAAGTCGTAGCCGTTGATGAGCCTCATGTTCATCTGCCGAGGATGCCTATTAACCTCCCAGTCATCCGGAGCCCCCTCCAAGTCATTCGCGTTCAGCTCCGACGCCTCAATCCGTGGCCACCAACCGGACTCCCGTCTTGTTTTGCTTCTCAGCTCTTCTAAGGATATGAACGGACGCCCCCCCCGCTGACACTGCTTGGCGGCAAAGGAGGCCCAATCCACTGCGTGCCCGAGCTTCTCTGCAATCAGTCCCCGTGCAAAGGCGAGTCCAATGCAGCGCTGCTTCCCCATTGGGCGCTGGTGGGTAACCTCGTACAGACTCTCAATCCTCTGTATCATTCTCGGACTCTCGCTCGAACCTGGCCGCGCGTACCAGAATTTGCCGTGTTGCTTTGGTCCCCATCGCTTCGCACACTTCTCCTCGTTCACGACTATGTCTGGAAGTGCGTCCCGGTCGCGTCTCGGGGCTCCCGGCAAGTATCCGTAGTTATTCAGTTTCTTGTCCACGAAAAACCATCGTGGCGATCCCCGATGAGGGTTCCGTGGAATGTCATGGCTGTCGATGGCCATGTCTGCGAAGACATACAGAAGACATCATATTGATTAAGTCTTCCATAGCCGAGACAGCAAGGGTTAAATTCTATTCCATTGTAAATAAAAAAAAGGCGCACTAACTACACAACTCCAGCAAAGAGGAACGAGAACCCAACAAATTCGGAGGATGAAATGGTTACGAGTCATTCAAACACACACAATATGGAGGAGAAGGGCGTCTGGACCGTCGACAAGATATGGAGAAGTCAGCATGGTACAAGCACATGGAAATACTATTCGGAACATAATATCATAGATGGAAGCGCGTACCTGGTTCAGTAATGAAGCCCGTGATTCTGCTTCGCACGCACCGGGGAAGGAGTGGATTAGCACACAGACGCCAGAAAGCATCAGTCGACGGGTTCGCACTCTGGAGGCTCCGCCCACCTGTGCGATGGAAGCATTGAGGAGCATCCGCCTCTCCATCTCTCAGGCGACTCGCTTTATTCTGAGGAAATTAGGGTTCTAGAAGACAGCCGACAATTGATTGGGGCTGGTAGTCACCTCACATCTATTGCTCCCTGTCATAATATGATGCTGAAATCCAATGCGTGACGGGTGTGGATACGCCACGATGGTCATTGTGTCACTAACCTGTCAATTCTCCACAACACCTTCCACTCATTGACGATACAGCGAGGCAGACTGCTGCTAATTACAGCCCAGAGGTGACAGAATAATGACATGTGAAACTAGAAGGAGCCGCCTCGCTGATGGGATGCTATGCGTTCTACTCATGTCTACTTCAGTGCCCCATGACGGCATGACCTACGCCTACTTTGATGGAATGGACTCGAAACGGCTGGAACTGACATGCGTATGTACTCGTCCTCTGGATTATGATTGATTAGATGGACTTCCTGAATAGACAAACAGGCTAAGATTTTGTGACAGGTGAAAGAGGCTCCGCCTACTCAGTGTCCGGTGCTGGTGACATGACCGTCCTCCGTCAGAACCTTGGCTCGTACGTGAAGCAAGTTCTGACAAGTCAGTACATGGGACGAGCCTCTGACTCAGTTTGGACGTGTGAACATATTACCTAAGAGGGATGTGGATATACTAAACCGTGGACCTACTGATGCCCCATGGCCAGAGAAGCACACGGTATTTCTCTGAACAGAACCTAGAATATAGAGGTTGCGGAAAAACTTTTGGGGAGTTATTCAGTTACTGACCTCAGAGAGTAACCTCAACTGATCAGTTTGCAGAATGCTGTGAGAGACTGTAATGAAGGATTCATTCGCTGAATTGACGTACCAATGTCTTAGGGAATGCCGTAGTAACACCGAGTTCAAGCTCTGCGTGAAGGGCTGATGGCATTTCAAACTCGTTAGAGTTATGCATCGTCAATCGCATTAGGTACGGGAATCACTGGAACTGCTGCCTCGTCGTTGGGGATGTCGTCCTCTGAATCGGAATGGATGTGGTCCGTTTGCATGTAAGCTGCTTCTTCGTCGACCTCTTCGTGTGCCATGACATGCACCACGTCGGCCTCTAGTACTGGCTGCCTCTGAGGCTCAGCTGCAGCCTCGCCTTGTCCTCTAGCAATGTTAAGCTCGGTGGCAGTGGTCCGACCTGGTGCGCTAAGAGAAGCGTCTGGTAGCCCATCAGTGACCCGCCGTGATCTCGGCTCCTTGTACCTCACAACCTTCCATTCTTCATTGTATGGATCATCGACAAAATAAACCTGTTCGGCATTGGGTAGTCCATAATGACGACTGTGATAAGTGATACGATGCTCATGATGCAATTCAGAGGTTCAGCTTAGACCGGAATGCAAACATTGGGAGACTGTACGAATGAAAGGGAATTGCGTCGATTAACTGACCTGACGGGCATGTGCGGCCATGAGATACGGCTCGACGTCTGCACTCTGTCGAGCAGCGTGTTTTACGAGCCAAAAACCGTCTTGGTCTACTTTGATTGTCGGCTCCCCTGCGAGATCAGGCTTGATCCATGAACACCTCAATACGTTGAACTTCAAATGTCCGTAGTCAACGCGCAGTATGTCCTTAATAATTCCTACATAAAGGAGCTCCGACTCAATTTGGTTCACATCCGACACTGAAGAACGGCAGGTTTGGTTTATGATGGCTGCCACTCCAGCGTCGAAGGTTACGTGTTGTTTCCCGTCCTCTTCGTCAGTTCTGAAGTGGTAGCCGAAAGCCCACATCGAGTTATGATGCTTTACGTACGGAGACGGAAGTCTGGACATAGTCACCAGATCTGGAGAGGGGTTATGACCATCGATTCCCATTTGACGCACTCTCTCTTCGATCCAGTCTGCGAATGGAACGAGTCTCCTTGGATTGCGACCCCTAAGCGATCTTCTTTCCTCTGAGAAAATACTGCAACAGAAACGGCTGTAGAGTTAAACAGTACTCTACGTACTCGTTTTAATAACAGTTAGAGCACTCTTTATTTAGTCACCAATGCGATGACACTGACCCAAACAGTACGCATGAGGGTAGCATACCTATAGAGGTCCTCCGTGTGGACGCAGTGACGCAAAACATGTTCGTGAAGTTTCTTCAATTCAATGTCGTCCCAGAATTGCTCACGACCCTGCCCCTCCATCACCTCCCCTGCGTCCTGTTCGTCTTCTTCCATGTCCCAGAGTAGTCTCGCAACTCCTGGATACATTTGGAAATGCTCTGTGACGAATCCGATGGCTTCCGTATACATATAACCCTGGGCAATGGATCCTTCGGGTCTGGCCTTATTACGCACGAGGCTCTTCAAGTGACCTAAGTACCTTTCCACGCTATACATCCAGCGGGCATGAACGGGCCCGCACCAGTAAAGCTCCCTTGGCAAGTGAAGTACGAGATGGGGCATTATATTCCAATACGCCAGTGGGAAGTATATCTCCAGCAGAGAGCAAGTTTCGGCAATGTAGTTCAATAAGTTCGGGAGCTCACTCACGGTTACTTGTTTCTCGCAAATCTTCTTGAAGCAGTGCCCTAGTCGAATAACAGCTACCCGAGGTCCATCTGCGAGCGACCCTCTCAAGGCGGCAGGTAACACCTCCTCTAGAACAACATGCCAGTCGTGGCTTTTCATGAACTGGAACTTCCCTTTATCCAAGTTAACTACCTTCGACAAGTTCGAACAGTGACCAGTCGGTGTTTGAACATTCTTGATCGTCTGTAGGACTCGTCGTTTCTCACCGGGGCTAAGAACGTAGGGTGCCTGCGGCATCAGGTAGCTATCGGTTAACTCATCCCGCACAAGATGCAGACTAGGCATGACCCCTTGATCCTGTAGGTCCTTTCGCACGGCTATCGTGTCTTCTTCACCGAGTAAAAATCCAGTAATTGTAACCGCTATATTCTTTTCCACATGCATGACGTCGAGTGTGTGCCTAACTGGAAGTTCCTATTCACAGCACCATGAAGAAAGTTGTGAGACTTCAGCTGAAAATATAAGAATGGGGGATCAGCAAGCACGACTGACCATTGCACCGAGAAACATAGTCTGCTACATATTCATCTGGTCACACAGTACCAGATCATGCGCAGGTGAGCATCGACATGTGCAATTCATGTCGTCGAACAGCATGATCATATAATCCAATTCCAGCAGTCATTATACGCTATCTAAGAGAACAACATACGCTAAATGAATGGTTAGAAGTCCCGGTGGACAGAGCCTGGTAGTTCGAACCCCATTCACCAGCAAGTTTATCGACACCGAAAAAAAAGGCTGGGCTAAACTTCAATGACATATGTTAAGACAGCTACATCACCCCGACGTCTAGACATAGAGTCCCAAGTGATCATGACATGAAGCCACTGGAGCCACACAATATCGAGACGTCGAAGACAACATGTGCAGACTGTAAACAAGGATCAGGGGCGGCTCAGTGGCACTCTTACCTTCCAGTAAGGAAGCCTATATAGTGAGGAAACTCGCTTGATGCCGTGCCTTCTGACGGGGTCATTTTCCTTCGGTCTTCCATACTCTCTAAGCCACCTGACACGCTCCTCTCCCCTCTGCAATGCTTCACTTCCGGTAACGGGAGTAGGGGCCACTCGGTGCTCCTCATCTATGAAGTTTGAACTGTCGCCCCTGAAGGGATGGTCTGCCCTAACAAGGAACCTGCGGGCACATCCACAGAAGACGTTCTTGTGTAAAACCTTAGAACGCCGTGATCTAAAGCCCTCCCCGCACACTGGGCAGCCAACGAACCCATTGGTTGTGCAACCAGCTAAAACGCCGTAGGCTGGGAAGTCGCCAATTGTCCAGATGATCATCGCCTTCAATATGAAATGAGACGACTCCTTATAACGGGCGACATCCATGCAGTACACCCCTTCTTCCCAAAGATGTAAGAGTTCTTCAATCAGTGGCTCCATATAGATATCGAAGTAATCAGCTGTTACGGATTTAGGACCCGGGATTAGGATCCCCAACATAATAAAATAATTCTTCGTCGTAAGCCACGGTGCAATGTTGTAGTTCATGAGGAGAATAGGCCATATAGAGTAAGTACTCCTCTTGTCTGCGTGGGGGTTGAATCCATCTGTAACAAGAGCCATTCGCACGTTTCTATCGTCATGGCCAAACTCTGCATGAAATCTCTCCGAGATCCACTTCCATTGCGCTGAGTGAGAGACATGAGACATCACACCGTCCGTGACTGCGAGGGTCGCCCACCATGTCATTGCAGCTGCCTGAAGAGCACTTCGAAACATCCGTTTGAGTCGCGGAGTAAGAGGGAAGGCCCTCGTAACCTTGAACGGCACTTCTGATCTCCCTGCTCTTCTTTTTCTCGGAGCCCTGCAATGTGGACAAACACGAGCGTCCTTCAGGTCCTTCCGATACAGGCAACAATTGTTGGGGCAGGAGTCGATTGACTTGTAAGTGTGGCCCAACTTCCTCAAGTACTCGGATGCCTCTCTGTAAGTCTTGGGTAAGGTATTCGGCTTAGGAAGAATGGTAGTGCTTAAGGTCCGGAATAGCTCATCCAGGTAGACGTCGGAACAGCCGTGCAGCTTTCCACTACTTAGAAGCACATACGTCGTTCCCATGCTAGAGTATTCTGATCCTGGGAACAAGGGAGTAGTCGCTGCCTCCTCTAGGGCCGCGATGGAAGCGTCTGTCTCGTCGTCAGAGTCTCCCCACTGGTGCGCCCCCCTCGTCTCCAGAGCTATCATCAGAAACGTCGACTGACGGTGCATCGGAGATGTCACGGCCGTCTTCACCTGCTGCATTACCTTCCTCGCGTAAGGGGATTGCCGAGTCACTGCTTCTCTCCGGACTAGGAATCCCCCCACCCCGACCTGCTCCTACGGGTGATGCTCTGTTCTCCTGCCCTAAGTCGTCGCTGACTCCATTCGGAAATCTCTGTTGGTGCGGATCTCCTCTCGGATGCTCTCCAGCATGAACCTGGTCCACCATCACCTCTTCATGAATTCTGTCCACGATATCATGAGCTTCGACTACCATCTGCGTCACATCAATCCCCGGGTCTAAATCCCTCCGCCGTAGTGCGTTTGGACGCATTCTCGCCTGCGCTCCATAGTACCACGTAATGTGGTCCTCCCACTCGACGTCGGAGTCGTCGTCCTCGTATCCCTGGTACAACAGAACATCTTCGACTGTTAGGCAGGAGGTGCTTCATGACATGCGATATCCCAATTCATAGCATCAACCAATCGGTATTGTGTTCTTCTACTGTGCATGGAAGGTGAAGGCTCTAAGTGAATTTTCAGAATTCGAGTTCCTGAGTTGTCGTGGTTAATCTTACATATGAGCACCACATCAACACACGAAGGAAAATATGAGACATACCTCTGTCCTTCCATAGAACCACACATGCCTTCCATTATCCCTCAGGCATCTCCGGTATGAGTCGAGAGTGAGTTCCGCCTCCCGCATGTGGATTTGACATGGACATGGCAGTTTCGTCCAACTCATCCGCCTCGCGTACGCCAACTCCCGCCTGAGTAATTTCGCTCTCCGAGACAGGATGCGAGCCTCCCCCGGTGGATTCCTTCGAATGCCCTCTTCCATTCTAAGAACATGAAGAACGACGACAGCGGTTCTTCAGACTCACGCACTGTCAATGAACAGCCATGTACATCACGGTAACTACGTAATTAAGCACTTTCTACCCACCGAAAACTCCTTAATCACAATTGGTGCCCAACGGGTCAAGGAATGGCAGCATACCTAAATGCTTCACCTCGCAAACCCAACAAATGTAAGCGTCTGAGCGAAATCCCCTTTTCTGTGCAGAACTATTCTGACCAGCATTGGTCCTATCCAAGGCGATACACCTCCTCCAAGCCGTCGAATTCAATCCGAACCAAGTCCGCTGGAAAATCAGAGCTAGAGACTTCTGCAGAAGGCTCTTCGTATTCTTCGGGACGTGTACTACCTTCCGACGGATTGTATTCCTGCGTAGGGAGTAGTAAAAGACACTTGCAGAATAGAGAGGCCGACGTCGCCAATGACGAGAGTGTATTGCACCTGCAACGCAACCACTTCACCCGCATCGCTCCATCCAAGGTGAAATACTTTCCCCACATTTTCCCGAGAGCGCAGTTGCATTTCGGATTATTAAACCACCTAAGTTTCCTACACGAACTGCAATCGCAGAACTCAATGCAGACGTGACGAGGACCGAGCACTCCTAACTCATACACCCGGATTGCGCTCTCTAACAGACTTGGTGCCCCACCAAATCGGTCAACGCGTAACGAATCTGTTCCGTAATCAGAGCTATATTCCAAATCCTCTCGATGCATCCTCTCAGTACTCTCTATCCACTTCAACCACACCACGATCAGAGTAAGCACCTCAGAAATTGTCCGTTACTCTGTAAACCCTAATTAGGAGTGTTGGGTGTGCGTCTGCAGTACACTCTTCCGGAACGCAACAGCGCAACAAGGAAAGCAGAGTACATCGGTGAGCGGGAACGCATGTGCTCTCTTGAAGGGAACGTCCCCACCTGAACAGCGTTGCAATAGAAATATTCTATGTCTTCCCATGCACCTATAGACCATTCCAAACCTCCCGTAGTGCGTAACCAGAGTACCTTAGTCTCTTGGTGCCATCGTCCGAGGATGACCTTCAGCGACGAGGCTCCTTCAATCCCCGACCCTCGGCCCATCCAACCAATGATAGGCGCCGTCATCTGAGGGATTCTCGCGAAAGCTGCTTTTGATCTATATTATCTATTTCTAAGTGGGGAAGTTCGGTTTGTACCTGGTCGGCCTTGTCAGGTAAACAACCGGGTATATTGGTTAGTTTCTAGTAATCATCGACACGGCGTCACTTCGGAAACCCATCCACGACGTCCATGAGTGAGGACTTCCACCATTAAACCTAGGATAGCTATGATGCTGAAGATACCTCCTCTGAGACGGAGTTCCCACTCTCCACCACATGCACCACGATGGCGGACAGTATGGTGATATTTAGCATACCGTCCCGTTTTTATCTGATTTGCAGACCAGCAGCAGTAATGGTTCAGAGCGCCGTGATCGGGAGAGTTGTGGGCGCTCTTGTCTTACTCATCGGGGGGGATTTCCACTTTCTTGCAAGGCTCTAGGGTTTAGGGATGAGATGTCGTCGCCCATGGCTCACGTCGACGGCGGCTGCCCCTGGGGTTCTCAACTGTGTCACAATGTTATTGAGAGACATTTAATCGGCCTCTGTCAATCGCATTGCTGCGCTCTCTTCCAACCTCAGGTCCACTCCCTAACCCAATGTTCGTTGTCTGCACTCGTTTGTTTCGTTAGATTCTCTGTTTCTTTTTGGACACTGTTCCATCTGTTAAGTCGCGCACGGAGATCCCCAACCCGCCGTTTAATGGCGATGGACTCACGAGTACCGTCACCGAGCCGCATGTCCGCAAGAAGGATTGCCGAAGGACCGGGAGGCTTACACCACACCATGTTAGATGTAGTCGAGTTAGCCATCTTCCGCTTGGACAGGTACCTGAAGAGACATCGCATGCCGGTGAAACCGTGGGTGATGGATTGGAAGCGCCCTCGTAGTGGCCCAGAGTCGGATTGCGATCCCGCTCATGTCCCCGCGGAGACTTTCTTGGACTCCCTGCCCCGAGAGATAGTGAAGGACAAAATATGGCCATTGCTAATGAATGGAGAAACACCAGTCGATAAATTCAGAATGTTGTGTCATATTAGATGCGTGTGCGTCGGGTGGATGGTATACGCTGAAGGTAGCAAGGAGTGGCCTTTAGGATTAGAAGCGTGGATTCAGGGTGATCATCGGGTTGTTGCCGCAACAGGGGAAAATCCGTTCCATGACACAGACTCCGAATCCGACCCGGACTGGGCTAACGCAGATTGGGACTGGGACGAAGAGAGGTCCACAAGCGGCACTGACGATGAGGAATAGATACACATTCTGTAGAATGAGAGGCAAGAGCGGCTGCGGCTAACGTCATTGTCGTAATCATCTTAGTGGATTTCGGAGTTTGATCCTGTCCTCCTCCCTGTACCGGGTTATGCCCATTGTATTTCGATAATCATATGTCGCACTGCATAGTGTGACACTTCCACCGATATTGGCTCATTGTCACGTTGTATATGTTCTATACTTTTCTGTTGTGGAATTCCTCATTTTTCGTTTCCACTTTCTATTTCACGTGTCATTGAATTAACCTTGTACAGTGGGGTTTGTTATGGCTAACAGAATTTTATCCCGGTGTTATCATCCTCTGGTGGAGCTCAACATTTCGGACCTCCACATCTTTCCCAGAAAATGACGTCCACTTCCTCCGGTCAATCGAACATCCCGACACAGGTAACACACTTACGCATTAGTATATCAGATCCGTCCTAAGTTCATTTTTCTCAGTCCGTGGTGGATAAGCACGTCGCAGCTGCATTTACATTTTTATATACCTGATTCTAAAACAATGTTATCGGGGTCTTGAACTTGAAGAGTACATCCTCGGGACAGATGCCAGTGAACTCAAATTACCCTCAACGACCTCCGTACTTGCACCCGTGGGCGTCGCAGATGATGTACTCCGGGGCAGTTCCTCCTTCGATTGACTCTTCTTCGCAGTTGCAATATCTTTACCAAGGATGTCAGCATCCATCACTCCAGAACAATTCAGTTCCCGTGCCTCACGTCCGCAACTCCATGTCCCAATTTGCTCCCACGGGCGCCATGGAGAATTACCGACGACTATCGCTAAGTCACAGTCGCGCTATTCAGCAGAACTCCAGTCAATCACATTCTCTAAGCTCTCCTATTTCCAGCCAGCTGCCGAGGTCCCGTGGCGGAGATGGGAGTGCGAGCAAAGACACCGCTAGTGGAAGTAAGGGCCAGGGTAGCGGTCACACAGCTCGCACTGAGGGATCCGACTCCAGGATGCATAACAGCAATCACTCCGACCTTCCGCCAATACCGCAAGCCCCATATCTCCCAGGCAGTACCGTCCCTTGGCCTGGATGGCGTGGTGCCTCAGTGCTATCTCCATTCGACTTCCCACCTCCGGACATGACCTCCCCAAATGTTAGCCAGCAGCAGGTGGTGTTCGAAGCATTGCCCATCGTACCTCACAATCCAGTGGACGTGACGAGAGAGGAGGACCAGGGCATTCGGTACGAAGAATCCAAGAGGACAGCTCAGAGAAGAGCTCAACGAGCCCGGAAAGCTTCTTTTATAGAGAAATCTCAGCAGTGGCCCATGACGATCCAATGCACTGCAGAGGGAGGAATTCCGAAGGACGTCCGACCATTCGTCCACCGGCAATTCAGGGCATCTGCCCGAAGGTTTCTGAAAATGTCCACTATACATTTCAGAGACCATCCGGACTCTGACATCAAAGTGGTAGTAGAAGACATCGATCGCAGATTTGTATTCAACCCACCCTTGCGAGCGGGATATATCATGTGGTTTATAGAAAACTCCTTACGTACATCACGGTATTTATGGCGTAAACATTGGGTTAAAACAGGACGCGGGGAGAAGCATAAGTGGTGTCCCCAGAAGTATTTTCCAGCCCTTGTTAAGTATTGGAAATCTGCCGAGGCCGAGGAAGAGAGTAAGCGCATGAAGGAGGCCCGTAACGCAGCGAAAGAGAAGAAGAGACTACTCCTCGAGAGGAAGGA
Source organism: Ceratodon purpureus (assembly GCA_014871385.1). Lineage (NCBI taxonomy): Eukaryota > Viridiplantae > Streptophyta > Bryopsida > Pseudoditrichales > Ditrichaceae > Ceratodon > Ceratodon purpureus. Next base: position 6,157,161 of record CM026431.1, read on the forward strand.
CCACAGTAATATTGCAATTGACGATGCGTGGGATGTAAGAGTATTTTCTAACCCTCATTTACTGGTGACTTTCATTGAAGTTTGGTAGAGACTTCGTTCTTCAATGCTTGCACAGATGTCTTTGATTTCAGTAATGGACATCTTCTGCTTGAAATCCCGTGATGATTGGAAAAAGATGGACAGTAATGTCTTGGCCGCGTGTTGTTCCTCCATCGAAACACCTATTCATCAGAGAGAATCCCCACCTTTTTTTGCCTCACCTCCACTTCCGAGTTGGAGAGCAGCCTACTCTGCAGTTACTCCTATATGTTTCACCTGTTCTCCCCGCGTCCACGCTAACCTCCTCTCTCACCCTATTGTTTTTCATCCCCACAGTGAACCTCTCTCCTCCTTATCCCACCTCACCGACTGGTATTCCCCACTTATTTTCAATTTTAAATAGTGACAAGGCAGAGTAGAGTTGCACAGTTCAGCTCGTAAGTCAGTGAAGTTTTTTCCATTTTTTTCCCCTTAACCATGGGAGATTCTTCTCTCGGACGAAGAGGGAGTTTGCACGTGGAGGGGATCATGCACGCACAATCTGAGGATAGTAACGACGAATCTTTCATTTTCTGAATGAGGATCTTCCATGGGTTCACTGGAGCTTTAAGGCCGCGAATTTCTACATTCAGTACTTATGATATTTCGAATATAAATTACCTGACCACCGCGAGAGCTTGTGCAGCCCCCTCGTCGATGAAGATGATGAAAACTTAATTTGGGACGACAGCGACTACAGCGAGAACTCGATCCCCTGCGTGGACTTGACAGACTCGATCGGAAGAGACGATCCTGAATTCAATGTAAGACCATTTTTTTATCCATTGATTGTGAAATACATTCTCCCGTCGAGTTAGAACTCAGCGGCCGTTCTAGAACGCAAAATTAAGTGAAGTACATGTTTTCGCTTTTGGTCGTTGCAGAGGGGTGGTTCCAGTACACCTGCTTCCAAAGAGGGAGACTCTTCATGTCAGGTAACAATGCGCCAAAAATTTGATGTTGTAAGAAGTCATGTAATCAGTAAATTGAGATTCGGTACACCTGTTTTCACAGTAGTGACGGCGGCAAACTTAGCCACTGAGTCGATCCGTCAGGTTTGTAATAAAACGCAAGCTCTGATTGGGAGTATGTATTTCCTCTGACACTTGCACGAGCAGGACAACCCGGAAGAGAGAGGCACTCCCAGCCACGTTCTTGGTAATCTGCCCAGGGTTCCTAGGAACGACAGTGCAGCGAGATCAATCGGCAGAGAGCTAACGGCTCTAAAGAAATCAGTGGACGGTATCTTGTCTTGGCGCGAGGGCGTCGACGCGCACATGTCGCAGTACAAGGTGGACATGGCAACCGTGAACCAGAAATTAGATCTGCTCATCAATGCCGTCATGCCCACGGGAGTCGGCCAGCGATGGGGTGGAGCACAACAAAATTCCCCTTAGGAGACGTAGGAACTCATCCAGTCGACAACAATGGAAGATGTCGCAGTGAACCCTGGTGTAGTCAACGTCACATCGATTCCCGGAGCAAGTGATCCGTCAGGGACGGCCTCCGGTATGACAGATGAATTAAGCACACGCACAAGATTATTTACCGAACCAGGTGTGCGCCTCTCACGCATCTTTCTGAAGTAGGTCTATTTATTGGGGAATTTTTTTTGTTATTCACAGCGCTTTTCAATGCTCGACTGAATTGCCAATAACCGTGGGTACCACGGAGCGACGAGGTCTTCATTCGATCCTTGTCTTCACTAACACTCGATGTTCGTATGTACGCAGTGGAGGGTCCCGCTGAGTCTGAAGATCGCAGAACCCGGAACAGTGACCCCAGAGCAAGTTCATTCGACCCCCTTACGTCCAGTCACCCGACAA